>LR999909.1:10010000-12410000 GCA_905220335.1 Noctua pronuba
ATATTAAGTGTCCACAAAGTCCTAACAATATCCCAAAGGTTATTTGCTTTAAAATAACCAAAATCCACGTAGGTATTACGATACTAATTGAACCAATACGTGATCAACCTTCAGAATATTCCATTAAAATTGATACTTTCGCAAGGACCCATTAAAGCGGTCAGTCTATAAACTTGGTGTAAATTATTTATGTCCACTGCTCCCAAAACGGTAAAGGAAATCATCGTAAGAAATGTCCTTCAACAAAACGAAGCGTTGAAATCAATACTGTACTTTTATTTATGCAACCACTTAGGTGTCACCTAGTTTATGTGATAACGTGCATAAGTTAATTACGTCGAGGCGATGAGCAATACCATCCCTCTTATTTAAGATAAGTATAAAAGGTAGCTCCATAAATAAACAAGCTCCGTAACTAAAAGACACAAGTTAAGGCGCAAACCCACCGCGGCGCACGGATAGGTTACGCAAGTGTGTAGAGCTTCGCTTTGCAAGAAAATGTAAGTGAGTGTGTCCACTGCAAACCACGGACACGCTATGCATCAAATGACGTCATTTATACATGCGTGGCTTGATCGAATAAGGCGCTCACATAGCTCAACGCTGTCAACGCCATGCACGCTGTGCATGCGGTACACGCTATACACGAATATTAACCCACGACTATGCCGCGGTGGGCCACGCACGCTACAGTTGTGCATAGTTGTGGTAGTGTGTAGCGGTGCAGCGTAGTAGTAGTGGAAACGTAGACCCACGTTGTCAAACAAATGAATGCACGCAGCTAAAATGCGCCGCGTGCCCGTCCACAGCGTGCACCGCTGTGGGTTTGCACCTGTAACGTCATGTTGGGTACCAGATGTAAACAGACTAAATAAGTGAGTATGTAGTTTATCTATGATAAATTAATTCGTGTACACGTTCTGGTCTCATTTCCTATAGTATTGGGATACGTTTTTTGTAATTTCTATTTTTTTTTTGTACGCAAACCTCAATTCGGTAGAGTTTGTTAATTCTTTTATGAGACAGAAATGGTTTTTTTTATCAAATGCTAGACTCGCCCCCTATTACAGTTGACTTTAAACATAACACTTCTGCCTCATGCCATCAACGGGGCTGCGACTGAGAAATTCCTGATGGCAAACTCAATAACACCTGGAAATCGAACCCATCATGCTCATCATGCTCAGCAGTCGCGCTCGCGAACACTAGACTAACGAAACGAGGCAGTCTTTATTTTAATAATATGACAATAAGTTGATATAATTTAAAAACCTGGAAAAGTAGATACGTAAATTTTCACCTTTTTCACATCATCGCTTCGGTTTCCTGATACCTCAGCCAAATGAAAAATGTCAAACTTAACGATAAATGGGTTTCCGGTGGGGGTAAGTCGGTTTTCGATGAAATGATCGCAAAATTTCAGGAATTCTTTATAGTGTTACCAATTAATGCGATTTTCAGGACCTACTTCTGTACTGATTCAAAATTTCACATTAAAATGGTAGGTCAATAAATTATTCTGTGAAAATTATCAGTACGATTTCTGAGTAGCCAGAAACTCATCATCTGCGCAAAGGCTAGTTTTCCCAACTATGTTGGGGTCGGCTTCCAGTCTAACGGGATGCAGCTGAACACCACCATGGAGCGACTGCCTAACTGACCTCCATAACCCAGTTAGTAGTGGATCATACGATACCCTTGGTAAGATTAGTTGTCAGACTTTTGGGCCACTGACTACCTGTAACGACTGTCAAAGATCAACAAATGACAGCCGGGACCAATGGCTTAATGTTGTAGCCACAAACTATACAAACATAAAACTGTGTATTGTATACAGGGTGGGTAAAAAATCGTGGATCAAATGAAACAGAGCGATAGTTGGGGTTATTTGTAGTAAAAAATATTTCTTTGGCAGAGTCCTAACTTGATCTACTTAAAAGTTATGAGTACTTGAGAGTTTTTTAACAAAATACCAAAATGTTTACTAAATAGGCAATTAGTGGTGTTTAGTTGCTTCTAGGAAATGTATCAGCACTACAAAAGGGCTTTTATGACAGTGTGTACCTAATTTATGAGTATTGGCACTTTATTCAATTTCTTTTAAGTCTCACGAAAAATTATTTGTAACTTCAGAACCGCACTGAAAAAAAAAAACTACAATAAAATTACCCTGAAAACCCCAACTATGGTCCTGTTTCTTCGTTTGATCCACAATTTTTTACCCTCGCTGTATATTATATACTATTCAGTGGGTATTTTGTTCGTCATCGGCAACGGAAACCTATAATTGAGAACTAATTGGTCCAGCTGTGCAGTTTGTAGTAAAGTGAGTCATAACCTTTTATTTATTTTTTCAATCTTGCACGTGAATGGTCTGTCATTAACCGACAAAAAACAAGGAGGTTCTCAAGTCGACGCGTATATTTTTAAGTTAGGTATTATATTTGACTAGCTGTTGCCCGCGACCTTCGTCCGCGTGAGATTATTATAAAAATATTTACTATTTTCCCTTTTTTTGCAACATTTTTTAATGATGCCTCGCTTCTTAGGGTAGCGTGATGTTATATAGCCTATAGGCTTCCTCAATAAATGGGCTATCCTACACTTAAAGAATTTTTCAATTCGAACCAATAGTTTAGCGCGTGAGATTAGCGCGTTCAACCAAACAAACTCTTAAGCTTTATAATATTAGTATAGATTCCATATTTAGAACTTGACGATATGAAAGGGTAGATAAAATGAATTTGCTGTCAAGAAATTGGGATTTATAAGTATCAGAATAAATACTTTATTACCTATCTAATGATGCCAGCAATATGTTATCGTAAAACGTTTTTTAATATAACCAGATAACGGAGGTAATGTTAACATTGTTTTAACAACTGATTGAAAAACGTACTAACCTATATGGAAAGTTTTGTTGCTATCCATAAGACACACTCACACACACTTTTACATGACGTGATATAACTTTTTAACCATTTTCACAGTAAAAATAAAAAAGAACTGTAGTTTTCATATAATTGATTTGAGAAAAATATAATCTTATAATTTTCTCAAAACAAATTATGTCGTCAAAAATGCCCCCACAACACCATTGATAACAGATTTCAGTGTTCCCATAAAGAATATATAATAGCTTCCAAATAATCATACTAATATTTAATTTTACTTAAAATCAATAAATTAGTATTATGTACAGATTGTAAACCAATAAAGGAAAATACTTAAAACTTCACTAAAAGCTAAAAAATATATACGGAACTTATTTTACTTGTAGTGTGAGGTGACTGTCGGTGTAATATATTTTACCATCTTTAACATTTATATAATATGTTGGCAATTGAGTGAAAGGGACAAAGGGCTCTCTTATAGCTATCTCTCTCGCCTCGGTTATGACAGCTTAACAAAAGTAAACCTACGATGTGACCATTATAGTTCATTTTTGTGTGTTACGAATTTCGGAGTACTCAGTCCTGTTTGTATTCAAAGTCCATGGCGACCGCTCGCGCCCGTTTGTTGCCAAAGAAGTTTCCTCATTTTAGTACATTTTATTTAATTTTCATTGGGGTATATTTTTTACTTGTTCTCCAAAACGGATTACATAACTATAATCTAATCTCGATACCTAATAATACCCTCACGGATCGGGGTTTTTTTTAAATATATTGTATATACACTCTATTAGATATATTTCAATAACAAGCTCGAAAAGAATCTTGAAATCCGCCCCTAAGACGACCAACTGACCAAAACAATTTTTTATGGATACACACACGGATACAATAAATCCGAGTACATACACACGAGAATATATTGTTTTAACCTAAGCTTTACAAAAAATAAAATGCAGAAAGCACTCAAAAGTACCCACCATGTGAAAATAAATATGAATAAAATATGAATATGAAGGTACTTACCTCAAACAATAACAAACATTTCGATACTTAGACATACATTTTTCTTTCAATTGTTTTATGACATAAAAAAGAACGTGAAATATGTGTTGCTATAACGATATTCGATAAATGATTAAAATTGTTTTATTTACCTAACGTAGATTAACTAATCAAATAACTTAACAATACACAGCCAATACAAAACCATAAACATGACATAAATTATACACCAAAGCTTTTACACGCGTATCCAAACATGAAACTTTAAACAAAAAAAGTCCACTCACCTTCACAAAACAAACGCACCAAAATAAAAATAAAAAAACACAGTTTCAAAAAAAGAACTACGTTATTCCATAAACAAAATCACTTGAACTGAACAGTGCCACCATTGTTTATAAGTTCTGTTTGTAATCGGAACGCAACCTATGTTTGAGCGTCCTTTTTGGTTGACCAAGATACAATCGTTGTTCACGCGCGCCGGGAACGAACTGATGAGAATCCTCGTACATTCTCCCCGCGATTCTATGGTGATATTATTGATATTGATACAGAAAGTTGGATGTTTTATTGAGTGTGTTTATTACGTCATTACCTTCGAATATTCTACTTACATAATGTGCAATGAGAGTGAATTGGTGAATCTATTATTAGAAGTAATGTTAAATGTAAATTGGAGTACCTTTGTTTTGTTTACGAAAGTTTCACGAGTTTTCTATTTACCCGCGTATCAATTTATATCGGTATATAATTTTTCGTTTACAAGACAAAAAGAAAAAATACGTGTCCAATATTTTTTGATAACCTAACTGACGTACTAGATTTTTTCAGGTAAATACCCTATTGAGTAAGCAAGGTTATTTTGTAAAAGATTGATACTGTAATGTATATTTCAAACTCTTTATAACATCACCAGATTTAACGACAAACTCCTTAAAACGTCGAATTTTCTTGACTTTGGTCGGTTTACCTTGTTTTCTATACAATAATAAACTCTATTTAGCACCACGCTCACTCTATCTAACGACTACAATACGGTATTATATATCAATAAGCAGTACTTTCTAAGTTGCCGAAGTTGCGTTGCTAAGAACTGAAGCTGTGTACGTTCTTTTATTTGCTGTTTTGTTGTTTTATTATCTAGCACATTAAGCCGTTGGTCCCCGCTGTCATTTTTAGATCTTTGACAGTCATTACAGGTATTCAGTGGCCCATAAAATCTGACAACCAGTCTTACCAAGGGATATCGTATTACCCAGTACTAACTGGGCTGTGGAGGTCAGATAGGCAGTCGCTCCATGCAAAATCCTGGTATTCAGCTGCATCCAGTTAGATTGGAAGTCGAAACCAACATAGTTGGGAAAAGGCTAGGCAGATGATGATTATCTAGCACGTGTTTACTTCGACTGACGTACTGGAGATTCTAACAATTTTTGTCTTTGGTTTTTGTATGATGAACTTGCACATGTTTACCTCGGTCACTAGACTTTTGTCAAGTTGTTACGCGTTATCATTATCGCAGTTGCTTACAGACTTTCGAATTATAACATTATTAAATAATAATAATACCAGCCTGTTACTGTCCCACTGCTGGGCAAAGGCCTCTTCTCATATAGAGAAGGCACGAGCATTGATGACCACGCCTGCTCAAGACGGGTTGGCGATTTCAGACTTATATTAATTATAAGTCCAGGTTTCCTCACGATGTTTTCCTTCACCAACATTATTATTTTCATAAAATATAATGTTCGTGTTCGGACTGGGCTGGCCATGTCTGCCGCATGCCCGACGAGCTGTGGGCCAAAATAACCACGATGTGGAGCCCTGACATAGCCAGAAGGCGACGCGGTAGACCTCTCAAGAGATGGCGGGACGAGCTGGACAAAACTTACGACCAGTGGTCCACCTACTAACACTAGAAGTTAAGTAAAATTGTTACTAAACCTATGGACTCCGGTCTGAAATAAAATTTTTCTATTCTATTCTATTGGCTCTGGATCGAAGAATTTGGAAGTCATGGGGAGAGGCCTTTGCCCAGCAGTGGGATGAGACAGGCTAACAGTATCAGTATAATGTTCGTGTGTACAATGTGTAAGTACTATATTAGTAAAGACATATTATTACAGAATAGTAAATTTTTTATTTCTCTCCATTTAACGACCAATCTCTATAACGCCGATAAATCAGTCCGTTAAGTGTCGTTATATAAAGTTTACACTGTATTATAATATATCAAAGGATTTGAATGCTGAAATGAGAAATAGAGAAGTATGGAAGAAGAAGAAATGCTGGGCTGACCCCAAATGAATTGGGATAAGGGCAGGAGAATAACGGGCATGGTGATGATGATGATGATGAAATTGGGTAGGTGGGTATCTATTTCTGCGACTTTGTCAGAAAAAAAATGAGTTACAGGAAAGTGGTAACTTACTGTTTACAGTCAAAAAGAGGTAGGGTAGGTTACCTATCTTACACTTTTCAACAGGTTTTCAATTGCAATTCAAAATAATTATTTTAGTGTGCGATATTTCCTAATTTTAAACCATGATAAATCAAACCAACGAAATATTTGACAGCTATTTGCGACGTTCGTTGCCAACTTTCTGAATGCACCCTATATATACCTAACTCCATATTATTGTAAAGTTTGTTTGTTTGTGTTGCCAATGAGCCAATCGACAATCATGAGTTTCACTGCAAAGCTTTTTACTTAATAGGAAGCTTAAAGCTGCTCATTTTGTGAAGGAAAATAATTTCTTTTGTATCTAGACGAAAGATAAATTTTCCTTTAATCGAAGAGGATTTGTAATAATTTTTATTTGGTCGTGGAAACAATTTGAATTCGCTCTAGCGTAATAATTTTCAAAGAGCTTTAATGAATGAATAAGCGATAGATTGGAGGATACGAAACAATTTCTCATTTAAAATGTTGGTACCAATAATTAATTTTGGATGTGGATAAATAGATTACTCTTGAAAAGAAAAACGGAAAATTCCGAATTAATTAAAAAAATATCATGAAAAGATTTTATCATTCACGTTGATTTCTAAACTAAGTATGTGTGAATGTGTGGAATAATTTCAAGCACAAAACCTTTTACTTATTAAATTTCAGAATGGTTGGTAATTTTGGAATCATTACTTTTAATTTCATTCTCGTTAGCCTTTGTAAGCTCTTAGCCCTTTTAAATGTGAAGGTGGTTGTACCCTCTCGCCGAGACACTCCGAGACAGAGTTAGTGCGAGAGTTCACAGCCACCATAAGACAGAGTAAAATGGTATAGTGAGGTACATACGTACCCAAGCGGAGTGACCTACCTACGTGTAATTAAACGTTTTACTTGCAGAACGTTATACCAAAATCACTTTAACTGAACACTGGCACCATTACCACGATCTGTTTGCTGATGGATGATCGAAGATTTTATTGGTATATCAGAAGTACTGTTAGAGGAATTTATGAAAGTGTTGTTAACCTTCTTTTATTTATGTTTTCACTTCAAATTTTGCTTTACTTTGTTATTTTGTCTCTCTTTTATTTTTATAATTTTAATTACTGTAATTAGTTGTAAACACCACCGTTGTAATTAAATAAATATATAAAATAAATAAACGTGACGTCTTTGCAAAAATGATGCTCTTCTAATTTACCATGTGTCCGGTCATGGACTAGCGATATTCTGAAATTATATAACAACTATTCTAATGATTTGGAAATAATTTGCTGTCAAAAATTTTTGGTTGTTTGTTCACAAAAAAAATGACGATTTGCTTCTTTTTTCTGAAATTTACAAAAAAGTTTTATTACCCTTCGAATAAGCCTATTTTTATCGCAGTAAGACCAAAAATTCGAGAGATATTTTTTTTTTGTAGAGTTTATCACAACAAAAAAACAACAAAATGGCTGCCAAATACCGGGGAAGTAGATTGAACCCAAGTATGTAGTGTATTGGTGTATTAAAATTGTTGTTATATAAGTACCAGGAATATCGCTAGTCCCAGACAGGACATATTGTATAACGCGCAACTTCGTCTGCGTCACATAAGAGAGAGAACGAGAGAGGGTTAGAGAGAGTGGGTCGACATTTTTCATTGATACTCCGCTCCTATTGGTCGTAGTGTGATGCTATATAGTCTATAGCCTTCCTAGATAAATAGACTATCCAAAACTAAAAGAATTTTTCAATTCGAACCTGACGTTTCTGCAGTTTCCCCAAACAAACTCTTCAGCTTTGTGATCTATACATATAAAATTTCTAAGTCCTGACTGACTGATATACGCTGTCTGTTCAAAAAATAAGGTGAATTTTCATTTTTCTCAAAAAATCTTTATTTATTCATCAATTTCTATTTTGTCCCCTTCAAAGTAGTCCCCCTCAGATATAATACACTTGTGCCAGCATTTTTTCCAATCCTCAAAGCAGTTCTGATATGCACTTTCTGGTATGCTCTTGAGCTCTCTCAGCGATTCGATTTGTATCTCCTCAATCGTCTCAAAACGCCGTCCTTTCATGGGTCTCTTCAATCTTGGGAACAGGAAAAAGTCGCAGGGGGCCAAATCTGGTGAATACGGTGGCTGAGGCATGACTACGGTGTTATTTTTGGCCAAAAAATTACGAACAAGTAATGACGAGCCAAAAATTCCAATTCCAAAATTCAGCAATTTTGAAACAAACTTCGCTGCCACACGCTTCATGCCCAAAATTTCCGAAAAAAATGCATGGCATGAGCCACCCGATATGCCGACATCCTCAGCAACTTCTCTAATAGTGATTCGATGATTCTCCATAACAATTTTCTTCACTTCCTCAACATTTTCATCGGTTGTTGATGTGCTGGGGCGTCCAGGGCGAGCGTCGTCATTCACATCTTCTCGACCTTCTGTGAAAAGCTTGTACCTGTTTTTTTTTGGCTTAAAGTAGACTCACCGTATGCCACTTCCAAAATTTCAAGTGTTTTGGAGCACTTGATTCCATTTTTCACACAAAAGGACAGTGGGCAAAATACACCCACGTCCGCCACAGCTTAGACTACTTTTATTTGAAAGGTATCATAGCCATGTTCCTCTGTGCCAAAGCTCATCAAATTCTGTCCCGGGGTTCTCTTTTTATTTCAAGTTGAAACTTACCGAGCATTATTGAAACAAACCTAACCTAACCTAACCTAACCTAACCTAACCTAAGCCTAACCTAAACCTAACCTTAACATTTTTTTTTCCATGGCGTGTAAGTCCCCGATGGATGTCCTCCACCATGGAGAGAGCGGAAGGGTCTGTCAGACTCGTACTGACTAAAATCACACCGGTGTTCCCTCGCACACTTGCGCCGGGAGGCAGCGGGATCTAATGCGACTTCCGCTGCCCCGGACTAGTGCCGGCCCGCTTACATCTAGGAGAGGCGCGCGTGGAACACTACGCGTCGCCGTCTCGGGTCTAGTGTGATGGGGGGTGACGGATGTCCCTGAATCCATCGCCCCTGGACCTATTTAGGGGGGGCCGGAAGAGGGCGTCGTCCGCCCTCTGCCGACGATCTATAGATATATATATGTGTCGCATCCTGACACATAGGACCCTGGCCAGGACGTACTGAGTGACTTACTTAGTGTCAACCATTTGTGGGCACAGAATGGGATACGGGTAAACTAGAGAAATAGCTCCTTTAACTTGTACACAGTTCATTGTTACAGAGAAAGTAAAAGTAGTAGTTAAAGTAGTCTAAGCTGTGGTGGAGGTGGGTGTGCCCCAAAAGTAAAAAAAGATTAGGTTAGGTTAGGTTAAGTTTGTTTCAATAATTATCGGTAAGTTTCGACTTCAAATAAATAGAGAACCCTGGGACAGTATTTGATGCGCTTTGGCACAGAGAAACATGGCTATAATACTTTCCAAACAAAAGTAGTCTAAGCTGTGGCGGACGTGGGTGTGCCCAAAAAGTAAACAAAAGGTTAGGTTAGGCTAGGTTTGTTTCAATAATGATCAACTCAAAATAAATAGAGAACCCTGGGACAGAATTTGATGCGCTTTGGCACAGAGAAACATGGCTGTGATACTTTCCAAACAAAAGTAGTCTAAGCTGTGGCGGACGTGGGTGTGCCCCAAAAGTAAACAAAAGGTTAGGTTAGGTTTGTTTCAATAATGTTCAACTCAAAATAAATAGAGAACCCTGGGACAGAATTTGATGCGCTTTGGCACAGAGAAACATGGCTGTGATACTTTCCAAACAAAAGTAGTCTAAGCTGTGGCGGACGTGGGTGTGCCCCCAAAGTAAAAAAAGATTAGATTAGGTTAGGTTTGTTTCAATAATGTTCAACTCAAAATAAATAGAGAACCCTCGGACAGAATTTGATGCGCTTTGGCACAGAGATACATGGCTATTATACCTTCCAAACAAAAGTAGTCTAAGCTGTGGCGGACGTGGGTGTGCCCCAAAAGTAAAAAAAGATTAGGTTAGGTTAAGTTTGTTTCAATAATGATCGGTAAGTTTCGACTTCAAATAAATAGAGAACCCTGGGACAGAATTTGATGCGCTTTGGCACAGAGAAACATGGCTGTGATACCTTCCAAACAAAAGTAGTCTAAGCTGTGGCGGACGTGGGTGTGCCCCCAAAGTAAAAAAAGATAAGGTTAGGTTAGGTTAGGTTTGTTTCAATAATGTTCAACTCAAAATAAATAGAGAACCCTGGGACAGAATTTGATGCGCTTTGGCACAGAGATACATGGCTATTATACCTTCCAAACAAAAGTAGTCTAAGCTGTGGCGGACGTGGGTGTGCCCCAAAAGTAAAAAAAGATTAGGTTAGGTTAGGTTAAGTTTGTTTCAATAATGATCGGTAAGTTTCGACTTCAAATAAATAGAAAACCCTGGGACAGAATTTGATGCGCTTTGGCACAGAGAAACATGGCTGTGATACCTTCCAAACAAAAAGTAGTCTAAGCTGTGGCGGACGTGGGTGTGCCCCAAAAGTAAACAAAAGGTTAGGTTAGGTTAGGTTTGTTTCAATAATGTTCAACTCAAAATAAATAGAGAACCCTGAGACAGAATTTGATGCGCTTTGGCACAGAGATACATGGCTATTATACCTTCCAAACAAAAGTAGTCTAAGCTGTGGCGGACGTGGGTGTGCCCCAAAAGTAAAAAAAGATTAGGTTAGGTTAGGTTAAGTTTGTTTCAATAATGATCGGTAAGTTTCGACTTCAAATAAATAGAGAACCCTGGGACAGTATTTGATGCGCTTTGGCACAGAGAAACATGGCTATAATACTTTCCAAACAAAAGTAGTCTAAGCTGTGGCGGACGTGGGTGTGCCCAAAAAGTAAACAAAAGGTTAGGTTAGGCTAGGTTTGTTTCAATAATGATCAACTCAAAATAAATAGAGAACCCTGGGACAGAATTTGATGCGCTTTGGCACAGAGAAACATGGCTGTGATACTTTCCAAACAAAAGTAGTCTAAGCTGTGGCGGACGTGGGTGTGCCCCAAAAGTAAACAAAAGGTTAGGTTAGGTTTGTTTCAATAATGTTCAACTCAAAATAAATAGAGAACCCTGGGACAGAATTTGATGCGCTTTGGCACAGAGAAACATGGCTGTGATACTTTCCAAACAAAAGAAGTCTAAGCTGTGGCGGACGTGGGTGTGCCCCCAAAGTAAAAAAAGATTAGATTAGGTTAGGTTTGTTTCAATAATGTTCACCTCAAAATAAATAGAGAACCCTCGGATAGAATTTGATGCGCTTTGGCACAGAGATACATGGCTATTATACCTTCCAAACAAAAGTAGTCTAAGCTGTGGCGGACGTGGGTGTGCCCCAAAAGTAAAAAAAGATTAGGTTAGGTTAAGTTTGTTTCAATAATGATCGGTAAGTTTCGACTTCAAATAAATAGAGAACCCTGGGACAGAATTTGATGCGCTTTGGCACAGAGAAACATGGCTGTGATACCTTCCAAACAAAAGTAGTCTAAGCTGTGGCGGACGTGGGTGTGCCCCAAAAGTAAACAAAAGGTTAGGTTAGGTTAGGTTTGTTTCAATAATGTTCAACTCAAAATAAATAGAGAACCCTGAGACAGAATTTGATGCGCTTTGGCACAGAGATACATGGCTGTGATACTTTCCAAACAAAAGTAGTCTAAGCTGTGGCGGACGTGGGTGTGCCCCCAAAGTAAAAAAAGATTAGGTTAGGTTAGGTTTGTTTCAATAATGTTCAACTCAAAATAAATAGAGAACCCTGGGACAGAATTTGATGCGCTTTGGCACAGAGATACATGGCTATTATACCTTCCAAACAAAAGTAGTCTAAGCTGTGGCGGACGTGGGTGTGCCCCAAAAGTAAAAAAAGATTAGGTTAGGTTAGGTTAAGTTTGTTTCAATAATGATCGGTAAGTTTCGACTTCAAATAAATAGAGAACCCTGGGACAGAATTTGATGCGCTTTGGCACAGAGAAACATGGCTGTGATACCTTCCAAAGAAAAGTAGTCTAAGCTGTGGCGGACGTGGGTGTGCCCCAAAAGTAAACAAAAGGTTAGGTTAGGTTTGTTTCAATAATGTTTAACTCAAAATAAATAGAGAACCCTGGGACAGAATTTGATGCGCTTTGGCACAGAGATACATGGCTGTGATACCTTTCAAACAAAAGTAGTCTAAGCTGTGGCGGACGTGGGTGTGCCGCCCATACATTTCTGCCCACTATCCTTTAATGCAAACTCTTTGATCCATGTTTTTCGACAGCAGAAAATCGCCGAACACGCAAAACACTTCTAACTTTTATGCCTCTCACAAACAAACTAAATGAATTCACCTTATTTTTTGAACAGACCTCGTATTAACGCACAGCTCAAACCGCTGGTCCTAGAGACATGAAATTTAAATCCACTAGGAAAGGGTTTTTCGAAATTCCACCCCTGAGAGGGTGAAATGGGGGGTTGAATTTTCTGTGAAACTTTATATTCTCTGGGTCGATTGACTCGAAAATTGGTGAACACACTCTTCAATTAAAATTACGAGACACGTGTATCACAGTTTTTTGAAAATCATCTCCCAACCGAGTCAAAGAGGGCTTCGAAACTCACGTTGATGGGCGCATGGCGCGCAGTTTGGCACAGGGCCATGCGGGGCGCGGGAGTATTTATGTTGGATGGATGTTTCACGCATAAACTACTGAACGGATCTTGATGAATTTTAGCACACAGATAGTTTATAACCTGGATTAACACATAGGATACCTTTTATCCCGGTAGCATGATCCCGTGGGACCGAACTTCACGCGGGCGAAGCCGCGGGCACAAGCTAGTATTAGTATAGATTAAGCGAAAGTCCATGGGATCCGAGAAATCCAAGATTTATTATGTTTGAAAATTTCCCAGATTTCGCAATTGAATAGGGATACCTATTCTACGAAGTATCTAATCTAACACTGGTATTAATATTAAACTAGTATCCAATTACAGGTGCCAGGTGTGCGAACATTTTCAAAGCATTCTCAAGAGAAGGAATATTCGAAGAAAGTCCTGATGAAAATCTCTAAAGGTACAATTCGCAGTAACCAGACCGCAGGCACGACTGCTTTCTCTAACTATGAAATGGAAGCATTTTCATAGGAACTTTTGTTGGTACAGTCGCCGGCGCATCAATCTACCACAAACTGTAAATTTTTTTCATTTGATTATGAACTTATAAAATTTTATGGCTTAAGAGCGTTCATCCAAAAAGTTGGCAACTTCGCAAATAGCTGTCAAATATATACCTATTTTAAGTAATTTGGCAATATTACTGTATGGAAATAAGAAACATGGCTAACTAGTGAACTAAAATATTAATAATGACAATTAAAACACTGAATGTGATGTTTTGAACCGTTGAAGGTGTAAAAAAGGCACTTGGAATATTTCCAAATACTTTTTACGTGTCATTATAATAATTATTGCATTTCATAATCAATATTTTAGTTCACTAGTTAGCCATATTTCTTATTTCCATACAGTAATATTGCCAAATTAATCAAAACAGCGAAGTATTTGACAGTTTGTGGTAACTTGGTGTGATGGCGACTGTACTTAAAGAAAATACTGATACATTCCTTTATTCAGTGACATCAAGAAGTTGCGCGAGGATTTTTTCTCTTGATAGAAACTGACTCATAGAGTTTCGTAGAAATCAGCACCCTTACTGTGTCGCACTCTTTTCTAGCGCTTTCCGAAGGTCAACCAAAAAATTTGCAGAACATTGCTTCATAGGTTTGAAAAATTCATCTGCTCGATAATATAAGAAATGCAATGAATGTGGTTGAATTGTCAAAATTACATTGCATGAGGAATGCGTCTCTCAGTTATATCCTAGTCGTGAACTCATGACTCGTTTCGTTACGGTCTGTCGTTGCATTTTGATTCGTTCGTGTTGCGAATACCAACTTGTTATTTGCACCTCGTCTTGGAAGAGGACTTTTGTCCGCAGAGAGTGGTGTTCCGTCGCTTCCAATGGCACCAAACGCAGAACGCAGAGTGACATAGTGCACAAGTGAAGTGTTACTAACTTAGTTTTAAGGGTCTATTTACTGAAAACAAATTGTATTTTATCATATTTATGTTAGACACCGATGCGAAAACGGTTACCACGTATTCAGTACATAATTTGGAGCCATAATTTTCACTTAGAAAATTTTCATCGGTTATTAGAAAAAATTTGCTGTTCAATACATTTTGACCGCGTAGATATTGCACTTTTGTAGGAAACAGCTGTTTTCTTTTTAATAACCAATAAAATTATATGGGGGGCTCAGAAAGATGTACTGAATACGTGGTAAGCGTTTTCGCGTTGGTATCCCTTCCACCCGTATAAAGGGTGTAAAAAGACCCTTAACGAAGCCGAAAGGCACTTATTCTCCCCGTCATTGCGATCATTTATTTGTTCTAAACCATACCTGGGAACCTTCTAGTTACGGAGATATTGGGGGTCAAACTTCCAACTTTTTCACAAGTTTTTTTTAAATACATGTTTTTAAAGTAAGATTTTTACTTTAAACACCTCCATCACCCCCGTACCATTCAATCCATCCATCAGCACAATGTTCTGAGTGCGTAACATTGAGTTTTAACGTATCACGTGAAAAAAATTCGTTTCCCAGCAATTTTTTTGCGTAAAGTTACTTAGTTTGATGTACAGAATGCTTGGTTGACGGCTTCGTGAATGGTCCGTTTACACCCTGATCTATGGGTCAAAATTGCCTGAGAATAAATGAATGTTGTGTTATGTTTACCGTTGCGCTATGGGATTGTGGTATGTAGTTAAAATGTTATGCCTTAACTTGCGTTGGTTCACAGAAATAACATAGCCGTAACAACTGGCAAGTATCATTCTCGAAACTTTCTGCTTGCTTAGTTTAGTAACTACCAGAATATTAAATAAACGTTTACCTGCGTTGTACAAAGGTTCTTTGGCTCGTGGCTACCTTCGGAACTAAGGCCGCCATCTTGTTTTTCGATACATTTCACGAAAACAAGATGGCGGGTTAACTAACCAATTCTAGGTTACGCCTTTGTAGAAAAGCTGTAATATTACAACAATTTAAGTGTATTTTTTTTCGTACAATAACATAAAAGAAAAAATCAATTTCAAAAATGTTTATCAAGTGCTGCCTCTGACAACGTCATTCAAGCGTCAACAGCATCCTGTAGCACTGTACCTTTTCGGTTACCGCAAATAAAAACAAAGCATTTAATTTAAAAAATAAACAGCGTTTTTCATCGCAGCCTTACCTTTTAATGACACTGCTGTCGTAATTGAGACATATTTTTATTTGTTCTATTTAAAAATCCAAGTTGTTTATTTTTCTTAATGTTCAGAGATGCACATTTTCTAGCTGGCTTGTTTGCGCTCAAAGTAACAAGATTTTTAATTAATTATTCTCTTTGAATTCACCTTAAAATATTGAATAGTGATAGCAAGCATGAGAGTAATCATGCAAGCAAGTATGTAAGAAGTAAGTATTTTGACGATTTCTGAGTTTTTCTCATACAATGATATCTGTTCGATTCCTAGGTCGGGCGAAGTGTTATTGGGTTTTTCCATCAGGAATTTCTCAGTAGCTGCCATGGAGCCTAGTTATGTGTCCGGGTGATGGCAATAGGCTCATAGGCTCGCTCACTATTACATGGAACTTAAACATACATACCTAACTGGCGAAATGTGGGCGTACCTACTGTTAGGTACACCTCTGGCAAACTCTGCAGGGATTACAGGCGTGAGGTTATGTTAAATGTGTAGTGATAGTATCAAACAAAAGATCTTGCAATTTGTGAACAAAGGAGCTTGTTATCCTTGTAAATAATTAAAGATAAATACCCATTTTCATCCCCCATATCTAGTAAATGGCTGCACCGATTTTGATAAAACATGTCTAATTATTTTAATATACACATCATGCTCTTTCATTCGATACCCCACTTGGGTATATTTGAAAATATTCGATTTTTCATACCCACTTTCATCCCCCATATCTAGTAAATGGCTGCACCGATTTTGATAAAACGTATTTAAGAACCATTGCCAAAAAACTAGCTTTCAAATAAAAAAAACTGCGTCCAAATCGGTTCACTCGTTTAAGAGATACGGTGCCAGAGACAGACACACACACACACATTGCAGTCAAACTTATAACACCCCTCTTTTTGCGTCGGGAGTTAAAAACCAATTAACGTGACTGTATTATAATCTTTTTAATTTTGATACTGTTTTGTGCTTCAAACCAAAAACAAAACACTGTCTTGTCATCGTATCGTATCGTCTCATTTTGAGGGTTAGGTATTATAATACCTAAGTTTATTATAACTATTTTCAAGTCAACTACGGTCCAAAGACCTACTGTTTTAAATACCTAAAGATCGTTTCACAGATTTTTGTAATAACTAATGAACGAAATCCATAACGGACGATTCACCTACGGTTAATTCAACTACAATTAATTAACCTACGGTTGATTCAACTAACGGACGATTCACCTACTGTTGATTTATCTCTGGTCAATATTTGCAGCAAATTAAACAAGGATTGTGGCAAGAAAAACTTAGGATGCAAGAGCGAGCGAAGCGAGCTTGGGACTTGGGGCACCCCTACTCCGGTTACCATAAACTCTGCAGACAGAAATGGAGCCCCGTGGAGGAGCCCCGTGTAGCGAGGCTACGTCGACTAAGCCTTATTACAACATTTTATTGTCAGTCTACCGCCGCGCAAAGCGCCACCACTAACGGTAACTATCCACCACTTTAGAAATCAATCCAGCGGGCAGTATTAATAATCTGTAGGCGAGTCGTCCATTAGGTATTTCATATATAGTTGAAATGTCCAATATCTTAAAAAACCATTAGATTAATCGTTCGTTAGTGCGATTAATTTTAGTTGAATCAAAATTAGGTAAGTAAAACCTGAGTCGACCAATATGCGTTATGAACATATGTGAATCAACCGTAGCTATATCGAAAATAGTTATAGTAAACTTAGGTATTATAATACGTAACCCTGAGATACGTTAGGTATCTTTCACGTCAAATGCCAAGCTGCTAGATCTTATTGATGGCCTAAATAAGGTAACTACGAAACTTTAATTTGTAAGTTTCGTAGTTACACTATATCCAATTATCGCCCGTCGACTCAAGCGGATTCCAAGAAAATTTATTGTTCTTTCGGATATGGCAGAAACACTGCTCCGTATTAATAGGTTTGTAAACCCTTTTGTTTAGCCTGTCGTTTACAAAATGAGTTTGTTAATGAGTTTGGATGTAATTGAAGTAATAAAGGTCCATTGACTTGTCTGAAACTGAACAATACCTAACCAGTTGAACACGAGTTGAGGAGCTCGTGGCTAAATAATTATAGCCGCACGGGTCGATCTTCCAGATTAAGCAATGGTTTTCAAGGTAGGTCCATGGATGGGTGACCTTCCATTACATACCGAGTTATCTCCGCTTCGGAAAGCACGTTAAGCCGTTGATCCCGGCTGCCATTTGTAGATCTTTAACCGTCGTTACAGGTAGTCAGTGACCCGACAGTCTGACAACCAGTCTGACCAAGAGAATTCCATGTAAAATATTGGTATTCAGCTGCATCCGGTTACACTAGAAGCCCAATACAGTTCGGAAAAGTTTGTGTTTTATCATGTATGTTAGTCTGTAAGGTATAATTATATCTATGGACCAAAGTTGCCTGAAAAGAATTGAATGTTACGTTATGTTAAAAGGATGGGCAGATAATAATGTAACCGGTTAAACACGATGTTACTTTGTAAGACTAGGGGTGAGGCAATTCTTCACATAGGCATAGCAACCGTTTCATCCGAGCTAAAATCTTTTAAATATTATATTATATATTATATTATATAGGTACTTACTTTATAATGTTAGGTCGTCGCTCTCATGCCAGTTTCTAAGTTGTTTCGGGAATGTCAAGAATGAAAGGCGTATTGGATATTATTTTCCAATTAATTATTGTCTTGAGAATCAAATTTTTTTATCATGACGGGCGCTGTCAGCATTTGGGGTCCCATACATTTATTAACTACTGGCTGTTCCCAGCTGTTACTGCTCCGCTCCTATTGGTCATAACGTGATGTTATATAGCCTATAGCCTTCCTCGATAAATGGGCAATCCAACACTAAAAGATTTATTCAATTCGAACCAGTAGTGCCCGAGTTTGCTGCGTTCAACCAAACAAACAAACTCTTCACCTTTATATATTACTAGCTGTTCCCCGCGACCTTCGTCCGCGTCAAGTTATTAAAAATACAATTTTCCCCGTTTTGTCAACATTTTTCATTGCTGCTACGCTCCTATTGGTCGTAGCGTGATGATATATAGCCTATAGCCTTCCTCGATAAATGGACTACCCAACACTAAAAGATTTATTCAATTCGAACCAGCAGTGCCCGAGTTTGCCGCGTTCAACCAAACAAACAAACTCTTCACATTTATATATTACTAGCTTATGCCCGCGGCTTCGCCCGCGTGGAGTTCGGGAATTGCCCACGGGATCTTACTTCTGGGATAATAAGAAGTAATCTATGTATGTATAGTACATGACACATAGATTTACATGTACTTGCTTATAACTTGCAAACATTCGTTCATAGTAATATCAATTAAATTACATTTGAACGTGAAATATGATACCTTGGTTTGAGATTGGACACCGGTGACAACAATCAAATGATTAATTAGGAATCTATTTATAGACATTAAACTTTTATAATATTTAATATCAATGTCGCGTATCACGAGCCATCTGTGGAATAAACCATATTTACAGACGTCTACCTCAGAAAAATCCTACCTGCTTACTTAATAGTTTACGCCCCGCGCAACACTACGCGCCATGCGACCGTCGACGTGAGCTTCGAAGCCCTATTTGACTCTGTTGGGGGATGATTCCCATGATGACACCCTCCAAATTTCATGTCTCTAGAACCAGACGATTGGGCTGTGCGTTGATATATCAGTCAGCCAGTCAAGATATTGAATTTTTAAATTGGGGGATGATTTTGGAAAAACTGTTATACACGTATCTCATAATTTTATTTGAAGAGTATGTACACAAATTGTCAAGTCGATCGACTGAGAGAATATAAAGTTTCATAGAAAATTCAACACCCCATTTCACCCTCTTAGGGGTGCAATTTCGAAAAACCCTTTCTTAGTGGATACTTAATCTTCACAAAGAATACACCCTCTAAATTTCATGTCTCTAGGACCTATGGTTTGGGCAGTGCGTTGATATATCAGTCAGCCAGACATGACATTGAATTTTAAATTAGGGGATGATTTTGGAAAAAACTGTGATACACGTATCTCATAATTTTAACTGAAAAGTATGTATACAAATTTACAAGTCAATCTACTCAGAGAATAAAAAGTTTCACAGAATATTCAACACCCCATTTCACCCTCTTAGGGGTGGAATTTCGAAAAACCCTTTCTTAGTGAATACCTACTCTTTACAAAGAATACACGCTCCAAATTTCATGTCTCTAGAACCAGCGGATTGGGCTGTGCGTTGATATATCAGTCAGCCAATCAAGACATTAAATTTTTAAATTGGGGGATGATTTTGGAAAAACTGTGATACACGTATCTCATAATTTTATCTGAAAAGTATGTACACAAATTTTCAAGTCAATCGACTGCGAGAATAAAAAGTTTCATAGAAAATTCAACACCCCATTTCACCCTCTTAGGGGTGGAATTTCGAAAAACCCTTTCTTAGTGGATACCTACCCTTCACAAAGAATACACCCTCCAAATTTCATGTCTCTAGGACCAGCGGTTTGGGCTGTGCGTTGATATCTCAGTCAGTCAGTCAGTCAGTCAGTCAGTCAGGACTTTGAATTTTATATGTATAGATTAAGTATAGATGAAAGCGACTAACTTCCCGTGAAGGTTAGTTATCACTACTCACTGCTCACTTTCTTTTCTTTTCATTGATTAGGTAAGTATTTTGATCACATTTGCCATTCTTCTTTTTCTTACCATCATGACTCAGATTCTTCATGACTCAGATTTTGTCCTACCAGTACGTAACGACCCGGATAGCTCTGTTGTCGTTTGTCTTATTAAAGTCTTGCCATGGGCAGTTAGTTGTACATAACGGGCAGAAGACAAGGTGTGGCATATCCCGTGTTGGCCTCGAACGCTTTGTGTCCGAAATGAAAGATAAAGAAAGAAAACTGAGTTTATTTAGCATTAAAAACAACTTAAAAATTTACAAAATAAATAAACAAATAAAACTAATAATGGCAAAAGGGCCTCAGTTCAGCATAATGCCAGATGGCAACACAAGGTGTACCAGCTGACGCTGATTTTCAGCTGCAGCCCACGAGTGCCATACACTCAAAAACATAAACAAATGAGAAATGGGTCTATTATACCCCACCTCTCGGTTCAAAGATTTCCATTAACATATCACTTACCCGTTTCTACCCCGAACTTACTAACCATACACGTCATCTTTCATTTGTCAAGGACACATTGGAAACCATCTGGTCCGCACAACTTTGTTGCAATTGACTTGAATAAACAAAACCCCCTTAAGTTTGAAACAGAACAACACTTCTCAAACACTTAGCTCTTGGCCACGATCTACATGTTCAAGCGACAAGTGTTGCAATGCACACGAAGAATTCCGTACTGTCGTACAATATTTAATGTATAGTAAATAAAACGCTGTAAAACCACGTTTCTTATGTGGGGCCCAACTTTATTCTATTTTATTATAGCCACCATTGTCAGAGTATAACACTCTGATACTCAGCAAAAACACACGCATATACTCGTATTACCTATTACGGACAGACAGCGAAGCCTTAGTAATAGGGTCCCGTCCCGTTGATCCCTTTAAGTACAGAACCATAAAATATGAAAGACGTATAGTAGTAATAAGAAAGAAGTAAACTGACACCGCGTCGCGACCTGCAGAAAAAACAAATGACGCGTTCTCGTCTCTTGACGCGAGTCGCTTCGCACGAGTCCGTGATCGGAGCCTTAATAATCCTACGTTTTCCTTGAAAACCCTTTTCTGAACTCCATGATTTACAACGTCGGCGACTTCCTCGCGCCTTAGCTTTTATGATTAATGAACGGAGGGCTAATTGAAAGTACTGATTTATAGTGAAGAACTAAGCTAACTATCTAGAATGATTTTAATATGATGAAAAGAGCATACTCTCTGGTTTCTGCTCTATTAATTTCTATTAATAGAGATTAATAATGTTTCAATATTGGAACTTAGAATGTAGGATGTAGAGACACCGTTTACTCTGAGTACAAACTATTCGACTACTAAGCTGTATAGCGTTTTTAATTAATATGTCAGTGTCACTTAAGTATTTCTGCAGGAAAAATAATAGAGGGATTTTCAATTCTGCTAACTTACTAAACATGCTCTGATTAACCCAATAGTGTGACGGTTAGCGACCAATAAACGAAGTCGCGGCGGATGCTATAAAGGGTAACAAAAAAATAAAAAAGAGTAAACGCCTCGAATTGAGAACCTCCATTTTTTCGTCGATTAAAAATAAGCCTATAACGTGCCCACTACTGGGTTACAGGCGTCATCCCTGTTGGACGGCGTGGGCCATAAACGCAAAGGTTTTCACGATAATCGTAATGAGTAGAATTTAACTAATGATAACTAACTAACTAATTGAACTATGCCCTCGTGTGCCCTCTACGCCAAGACGCCAAGCCACAATTCCACCTATCATTTTGTCACATATTTGTGTTGTTGGCGTACAGGGCACGCGCTTGCTTGTCACGTATATATGACTACTAGCTGACCCGCGCAACTTCGTCTGCGTCACATAAGAGAGGGTTAGAGAGGGTGGGTCGTAGGCACGTCCTATTATACAATTCTAAAGGAGCACATCACACACATAATGAAAATGAATAAGATATTCATTAGAATCAAAATTCAATGTTAGAGCAGATTCGTTCAAAATTAAATACTTCTGATGAATAACGTATTTATTTGGATAAGGATAAATACCATGTTTACAAAAACACCTTTGCAAAAATAATGCATAATTTTTGAAGAAAATTGAGAACCATAAAAAAGATGAGTGTGTAAGTTAAAAGATATACATATGCTATCACGGACTTTTTTTAGAACTTTTAAAAGGAACAATTCCGTCATACATGATTGCTGCGTAACTTTAACCGTTAACGCAGCGGACGCAACGGAAGCTCTCAAAAGGAATAAATTTTCGGCGTTTTTTATTTTGTGTGCAATACAGAATAAGAATCACTAAACTATTCTCGACAGCCTCTACGTCTTCATCCTCAGACACTTGATGACAGCTAGAGCCCAGCTAGATCTACAGTTATCATCAAGGTGCATGAAATGAGCCCGAACACGATATAGATGCTGTAAACTTTTGAGGTCCTATTGCAGCTGCCCTCCGCTCCATCGTCAGACCCTCGATGAAAGTCATACTCCAGCTAATTCTAAAGTTCTCATCAAGGTGTATGAAATGAGCCCAAACACGATTTTTAGGGTTCCGTAGCCGAATGGCAAAAAACGGAACCCTTATAGATTCGTGTTGTCTGTCTGTCCGTCTGAAAGTCACAGCCACTTTATTCCGAAACTATTCGGAATAAACCGTTGAAACTTGGTAGGTAGATGTATTCTGTGAACCGCTTTACGATTTCTATACAATAATTAAAAAATAACAGATTAAGGGGGGCTCCCCACAGTTCCGATAGTTGTTGAGAGGATCCGGCAATTGGGTCTCGAGGTGGCTTTGCACAAATCCGAGGCCATGTGCTTTCATGGGCCTCGGAATGCGCCACCGTCGGGATCCATGCTGACGGTAGGAGGGGTTCCCTTCGGCGTCGAGTCGACTTTGAAGTACCTAGGACTCGTCCTCGACAGCCGGTGGAACTTCGTTGTGCATTTCCGACGTTTGGCTCCCAAACTGAAACGGGCTGGGGCTGCCTTCAAGCGGCTCTTGCCCAACCGCCTCCTGCCGTAGGCTCTACGCGGGAGTCGTGCGGTCCATGGCCCTTTACGGGGCCCCGGTGTGGGCGCGTTCAATTAAGCGGCGTGCCACCCACTACCTGAACGCGCCCCAAAAGGTGGTAGCCGTAAGGCTAATCCGGGGGTACCGCACGATCTCCCGCGAGGCGGCGAGCCTCCTAGCCGGATCTGGAGGCGATAGTCCTCGCGCGCCTGCTAAATGGCGCGCGGAGGCACTACGTCGGGGGGAAACTCCGCTGCCGCGGAAAATCACCGCTCAGCGGACAAACCTCCGACGCGATCTCATGGCGACATGGAGACAGCGACTGTCGCAACCCAGTGCAGGGCACGCCACAATAGTGGCGATAAGTCCCCTCTTTGAGGAATGGCTAGAGAGGCGCCACGTCGCCCTCACCTTCCGCCTGACGCAGGTCCTCACCGGACACGGTTATTTCGCGAGGTTCCTGCACCGAATCGGGCGGGAGGAAACGCCCGGGTGCTATCATTGTGAGGAGCGTTCGGAGGAGACGGTGGCGCTCACCTTGGAGGTCTGCCCCGCTTGGGCGGAGCTCCGCCGTGTCCACGTAGCGGCGATCGGCGGCGGCGACCTCTCGCGCCCGGCCCTGGTTCAGGCCATGGTCCGGAGCGAGAGGGAATGGGAAGCCGTCACCTCCTTCTGCGAAGCAGTCATGCTAGCGAAGGAGGAGGCGGGACGCGAGAGGGAGAGAATCTCTCGCCCCAGCAGCTGCGGGGGACGCACCGGGCGTCGGGGGCCACGTGGTGGCTACCGGCCACCGCAGGTGCGGGCCTTTGGATTGTGAGTAATGGGTTAGCGTCTGAGCCGCGCGGGTACCTTACTCATAGATCTAAACTCCCCTCCCGCACGCGCACCCCGCCTTGGTGACGCCCACTTCGCAACGGGCCGTGCAGCAGAAATCGTAATATTTTTATTTCGCCATAACTTCAAAACCAAACGTCCAATTTGAATCATTTAAAGAACAAATATTATCTACATAAACTGTACTTAGTGATGAAATAATTTATTTTGATAAGGATTATAGCATGAGTAAAATAAATGCGTTTAAATGTAGTCCAAAAAAAATTCAAGATAAAAAAATGGTTGTTGTGCCTCTCTCTCACTCGACATAGATAGGTATAGTGTGTCACGGACTTTTTTGTAGATATTTATAAGATCTACAATTAATTACAACATTTTGTGGTTCTATCTTTTATAGTTTAGGCAGCGTACGCAAAATAAGCAACTTTTCTGGTTGATTTTTTACACCTTGTGTCCGAAAAACCCAAATATCTTACGGAACCCTATTTTTTTCCAAAATAAAATTTAGCCTATGTTACTCGTGGATAATGTAGCTTTCGAATGGTGAAAGAATTTTTAAAATCGGTCCAGTAGTTTTTGAGCCTATTCATTACAACCAAACAAACAAACAAACAAAGTTTTCCTCTTTATAATATTAGTGTAGATGACGGTCTAAAAGTTAATGAGTTTAACTGGTTTCGTGTTCGCCCGCGACTTCGTTCGCAAAAAATGTGATAGCTCGGCTAATATGCGTGATAAAAATATAATTTATTGCTTATAGCATCTACGAATAGTGTATCTTTCTATCAGTGAGAATTGGATCATTAGTTTCGAAGATTACCATACAAACTTCAAACAATCTTACAAATAAATATCTTTATAATATTAGTATAGAGTAGACTCTGAAAACTACATATTATTTAACTTAGACCCTTTAGTAAAGAGACTATTATATTACCTTATTCTTCTTTATTAAAGATTTTACCCCAAATAAAAAGTAGGTAAGTTTAAACTACCTTATTTACTTGCCGACCCACAATTTCTCTAAGCTTTGTCTGTTAAACAGATTGCTTACCTAATCTGATAAAACTTTTCAAGTTACCGTCTGATCAAGGGCCGATACTCAGACACAAATAACAAAGAAGAACAGTTACCTTTTATCACAACAATACCTGTCCTCGAAGGACGTTCCAACTCCACTGAAATACCCAAAGACTTTCATCATCCAAAGACTTTGGTCCTCCAAAGACTTTGGTCCTCCAAAGTCTTTGTTAACGCGGATCGGATATTACGTTACCTAAAGTACTCCAAGAAACTCGATTCGAACTTTAACTTAATAAACAACTGAATGCTTTTCAGTTTCTTTAGTGGAAAAAATCTGTTTTTCTTGAGATTTTTTAACAGTTTTAGGGATGTTTCACGTTGTTTACCTATTTGTTCCGAGTGGATTACTTAGGTAAATACTTCTTTTGTTCTTGTTAGACCTAAGTAGATAGAATATACTTTGATGTTCACCAAAACTGTAAACAGCTCTTTGAATGTATGATCTTTTCTTGTGATAGAACGCTACCTATCTACGAGATTGACTTCAAGCTGTCGTAAAGAGTTGGCCACTCAGTAATATTAGGAATGTATACAGGGTGGAAGGGACACCGACGACGCACACACGATTACCACGTATACAGTACATTTCGAATATATGCTACATATACATTTTGCATCGGTATTTAAAAAGAAAACAGCCGTTTCCTTCAAAAGTGCATTACCTACACGGTCAAAATGCATGGAAAGTGTTTTTTTTTTTAATTATCGACACTAAATTACTATGCGAATGATGTACTGAATACGTGGTAATCATTTGTGCGCCGATGTACCTCTCCATTCTGTATTGTAATATTCAATATTTGTAGGCATTTCATTTAGGAGTCACCTATTGTGAGTGAAAACAGGTATTGATTTAAGAACTGAACTAAACAGACTGATTAAATGGAACCTCCAAGAAATCAGTCTGTTAAAAAAAATACAGATTTTCTTTCGTTGACTTAAAATCCACCGTTCATACTAAATTGTCGCAATTGTTTTAGATATAAGAGCGTGTTAAGTACTTTTGTTAAAATCGATAACTTTTCTGAAAACAATGTAGTAATATGTGAAAATAAACCCTTGCAATAGTCCACACGAGAGGCCGTAGTATGAGAGTAATGCGGGTATTTAATATTGAGAGGGTTTCAGCTTGATAGTGGTCAGTTAAGTAAGGGTTAACCGCTTCACTCCTTTTAACCTGATTTGATTTTGCACCTTTTTTGTAAAGTTAGGGGTAACTGCGTATCATACTTACAATGGCAATGTTTTTAATATTTACTTATGGTGATTTGAAAGGACCATGGGCAATTTTATTTGAACTCTGGGCGGTAGATCAACAGAATTGAAATATATCTCAAATATGTAGGAAGCTTATAACTAGGACTTCACTTCATTCTGAAACAATACCTACTCGTAAGTCGCCGGAAAATAGAAATAGAGACACTTGAGGTATGTTACCTTTTTCTATATTTGCCAAAGATTGAATCTATTACTTAAACTAATTATAAACCTAGATTAATAGGGGGTTCCCTAGTCCTAACTCGATTCTAGGACCTATGTGCTTACCTTTTGCAATTAGCTCAGTTATCAAAATGAGCTACTTTAAAAACAAATGACTTACAAAATACAGGAAATCGCAACATTGTCTCCGGCGACTTTGGTACTTGTCGCTACAGTATCAATTAGAGAACTTATTGTGAGCTACGATTTGAGATAAATTTAAATTTTGTCAGACTTACGGCCATTTTGACCAAGAATCATAATCCTTTCGATTGTAATTGACAGAGTGTTACGCAATTGAGGTGCTCGTTTGCCAATGTTGCTATTTTTTTTAGGGGTTCGTACCTCAAAAGGAGAAAACGGAACCTTTATAGGATCACTCGTTAGTTAAGTTATTTAAGAAAATAGGCGAAAATTGGCCAGTCCCTCCCCCTCCCCTTAACTCCGAACTACAGGGCCGAAAATGTTGAAAAAAATACAAAAAATAGTTTTTTGCATATACACACAGGAAAGCCTATAAGAAATCTATAAGAACAAATAATACAAAAAAAATTAAAATTAAAGGGGGCCTCCCTTTAATTTTTATTTTTTTTGTATTATTTGTTCTTCTACTAGGATGGTACGGAACTCTTCATGCGCAAGTCCGACTCGCACTTGGCGCACTCGGGACTTTTTTTAAACTCGGGAACAGATACTAAGCCAGCAGTAGCATCGAAGAGGTGGTTAATGATGTTCTGATTCTATGTACCATAATTGGAGGAAAATATTACATTATTTCATTAGGCATAGGAAAACACCATTCAGCATAGGATCAGAGTGAATGGTGAAGAATTGCAATATGTCCATGAATACATCTACTTGGGCCAGTTAGTCTCTTTCCAGTCCAGGCAAGACAAGGAAGTCACAAGACGAACCGAAAATGCCTGGAAGAGCTACTGGTCCATGAAGGAGCTTATGAAGGGAAACCTTCCTTTGTCACTTAAGCGAAAAATCATGGACATGTGCATTCTTCCCATTTTGACCTATGGATCCCAGACTTGGTCTTTGACAAATATTCAAAAGTCCAAACTCAAGGTCTGCCAACGTGCAATGGAGCGCAGCATTCTAGGCGTCAAACTAACCGACCAGGTACGCAACACCACACTGCGCTCCAAAACACAAATTGCTGACGTTGCTCAAAAAGCCGCTAAGCTGAAGTGGGACTGGACTGGCCACGTCTGCCGCATGCCCAATGAGCTGTGGTCCAAAATAACCACTTTCTGGAGCCCTGACACAGCCAGAAGGCGTCGCGGCAGACCTCGTAGAAGATGGCGGGACGAGCTGGACAGAACCAACGACCAGTGGCCCACATTAGCCCTGGATCGAAACAACTGGAAGTCGTGGGGAGAGGCCTTTGCCCAGCAGTGGGATGACGCAGGCTAGCAGTATCAGTATCAGTATTTCATTAGGTAAGCCTAAAGACAGAGTGGTCACCACAAAAATATTATTATTAAATAAACTACGGAAATCTGGGAAATTCTTTGTAAAATAATACCTTTTCATATATATTTTTTTTATTGTACAAAGCACTTTTTTAGAATATTTTAACGTAAACAATGAACAAAGATACACCGTGAAATCCGAAAAGACATAAAAAGCAACCAAAATCCCCGACTTACTCCTTTTCGAATAAACAAACAGGAAACCCAGTGAGCTAATAAATATTTAATGAGGAATAATCGGAATTTTCCTAACAAAAAAGGTTTAACGCACAGTTATAAGCACTGCAAACATAATATTTTTAATTTGAATTTGTGAGCGCAACTAATGGTTGCGCTTCGAGGAATAATTTCGTTGCACTTAAAAATAGTTGCGCTTTGAGGAATACCCCCTACACTGGGGCGCACTACAACACTTACGCCAATTTTCTACAGAATTGAATTATAGCTCATAAATTAGTAAGTTACTTACTAATTTATGAGCTATACTACTACTACTACTAATTACGAGCTATAATTCAATTCAATTCTGCTATAATATAATTCAATTCTGCTATAATATAATTCAATTCTGTTATAATATAATTCAATTCTCGAGGAGCTCGTGGCTAAATAATAACAGCCGTTCAGATCTTCAGGATAATTCGCGCTTGCCTAGGTTGGTCTGCGGATGGGTGACCACGCATTACATACCGAGTTTCCTCCGTGCCTCGGAAAGCACGTTTAGCCGTTGGTCTCAGCTGTTATTTGTAGATCTTTGATAGTCGTTACAGGTATAAGTTTTTCAACTAACATGGTCACTAACATTATCATTAACACTGAAATCGGGATACTTACCATGTTCAACTATTAGTTTTGAGTTCCCGATATTTCGGCGCGGTTGCAAGCACCATGATCATGGATAAACTGAGGTTATTGCGGGTGGGTGTTTATGTGCAGACAAATCGTTACAGGTAGTCAGTGGCCCGAAAGCCTGACAACACGATACTTACCAAGAGTATCGTATTACCCAGTATTAACTGAGTTGTGGAGGTCAGATAGGCAGTCATATTTAACATATTTGAGAAAAGCTAGGCAGATGATGAATTAGTAAGTACTTTTTTTTTTTTTACGGATGGGAGGTCATCAAATAACTCCTCCCGCTCTAGGTGGAGTGGGAGGGGGTGTCAGACTTTTACTGACTAAAACCCATCCATGTTCCTTCCTTGCCCTTTATGTTCCAGGGCCGCGGTATCTCTTTCGAACAGTCCCGCAGCCCCGGCAGGCATCGGCCCTTGCGGGCCCCTTCCTGGTTGCTGACATCGCGTTCGTGTTCCACGCGCGCCTCAAAGAGATGCGAAATGGTGAGCTAACCCATTACTCACCGTCCACAGGCCCGCGCCTACACGGTGACGCTCGGCAATTAGTAAGTACTTCAATTCACTATTGCAACGAGTGTCAAAGCCAGCTTTGAATTTATTTATTTATTTAATTAAGGTTCACTAACAGTTGTTACAGATATTAAACAGATAGAAACATTTAAGTAATCGTGTCTTAAATGTAACTGCACAACCAATTACAGGCAAACACCACATGCAAAAAGCTCTTTGTAATAGTAATTTTAAAGACTTAAAGTATTTAAATTCTAGATAATTATATAACTAATACTAATTACGTCTGACAAACGTACGTAACGGTATTGAGTCTGCGTGGACGTCAACTAGAATTGGGATGTGATAGTACTAATATACCGGGGTGATGCTGACCAATTGCAGTGTTTATAAGTATACGTTGTTCTTAAACGAGCATTTTATTCCGCTCTACTTATTTCCTTTGTTAAATCCAAAATAATGTGATCAAGCCAAGCATGTAATCTGCACGAACTGTTCTGAAATACATTTAATTAACCGAAGGATGAAATACTCATGTGGTAAAGTGACGGGTCATTAGTGTGACTACTGGCCTAATTTTTACCACAAAGAAACCTCCATAAAAAAAACGAAAAGTAGATAAAAAACGCTTTTTATCTACTTCGTAATTAAAGTTAAAAAAAGGGTGATTTAAAAGTCATCTAGGGCAATGAAAGAACTCTGAAAAAAAGATGATGTAATTTTTTTTGCAAAAAGAAATATTTTATGTTAGTCTATTCATCTATTGTTCATTGTTTAAAAATCGTATCATTAACCAATAGAATTCGAATCTTAAGGGCACCTTAAAATCATATAAATAGTCTACTAATGATCTTTACTACACACACAAAAGTTACGAAATTAATACAATATGAATACAATTGATAATTTATTTTATTTCATTTTATTTTTTACATTTTAGGAAAGCTTACAGACTAGTACCATTATAATAACAAAATATATTTAATTGCTGATGACAAGCCTCCACAGATAAATATTTAAAAAAAATAGTTCCTTATTGCACAAGTTCCTAAATTATACAGGGTATAAAAAGACCCTTCACGAAGCCGTCAACCAAGCATTATGTACATCTAACTAAGTAACTTTACGCAAAAATAATTGCTGGGAAACGATTTTTTTTGGGGGGTGAAAAATCACGTTTTACGGTAGGACTCAATGTAACGCACTCAAAACATTGTGCTGATGGATGGATTTAATAGTTCGGGGGTCGTGGAGGTATTTAAAGTAAAAATCTTACATTAAAAACTTGTATTTAAAAAAAACTTGTGAAAAAGTCGGAACTTTGACCCCCAATATCTCCGTAACTAGAAGGTTCCCAGGTATGGTCTAGAACAAAAAAATGATCGCAATGACGGTAAGAACAAGTGCGTTTCGGCTTCGTTAAGGGTCTATTTACACCCTTTATATTAAAAAACAAAAATCTAACACTATAGTAGGTACTCTCAAATTATTAACTAATTAAAGAACTTGGATAGTTTTATTATTTTAATTTATTATTAATTTAACTGCCAACTTCAAAAATAAACTGTTCAAGTGCAGGCAGGTGTCTCCTGTACAAAAAAGGGTTCGCTAAAAGTCTTCTTACTGCGCTTGCATTGGTGCAGAATAGGTCAACACCGGGTTCACCAGAAACTTCGTTAAAACTACGACAGGCTTATGTAATGCATACTTTCCGCATTACATAACAAAACACTGAAAAAAACACCTAAGTTCAAAAATAATTTTCAGTCAATAATAAAACTACTAATTGGAGGGAAATATAAACAAAAACCAGACACAACTCTTCAATTCATTACTAAAATGTTTACATAAAGAGATACTCCTACAAATTAAAAACTGTTTTTTTCAGACGAAACTATTTTAAAACGACACCCATCACTTTTGACATTAAAAAAGTTCAAAGCAATCGTAGTAATACCACGAAATACCACAGACTAACCTTGGTACGTGTTACGGAAAAACTGTTTTGCTATTCACTTGTAAACACAAAGAAATATTGGATAGTCTGTGGTGTAGGTATACAGACGCGTGTGTAAACACAGACCAACATACTCGAGTGGGCTTGGAGTATGAATCAGACGAGCTATAGAGTAGCTACACATCTGCATCTGTGAAGCGTGGAAAATCATTGACTTACTGAAAGACATGAGGTTCTTTGAACTGAAAAAGGATATCGGAAATTAAAGAATTTCTATCTAAGATCGAACTTGAATATGAATTTATAATTCCAAAATCAAGGAAAATGGTTTTGTGGTAATGTGTGACTCCTGGAAGTATATTCAAAGGCTCTAGGTGAGGGTGCTTCCCAAAAGGGAACTGCCTTCGCCCTATTCCCGATATACAAGATATTGGCTTCCATCAGACAGACCAGATCGACCCCAACCTCGTGTGGTAGAAGGCAATGGCTTTCAATATTTGAGTGTGTGTAGCGTTGTTTTTCTAAAAACGCAACGAACTTGAATGTAATTTTCACTACACCTTATACAATTTATTGCGATAAGTTTTTGTGTAGGTATATTTCATTAATAAAAAACTTGATGCTTCACCAAGTCGGAAAATAAGAACCAAAGACGGGTCGTTAGTTCATTATCAGAAAAATACACTGTTGTTATAAACCACTGTAGCGGCACTAAAAATAGTACTACAGCAACAAAGAACATAAATTACTACAGCGCCATCTATGGCACAAAATGAAGAACTAAAATCAAATTCCTACATCGCGCAGTTATAGTTATCCGCGATTTAAGACTGTATAGAAAAACCTGACAACAAATGTCGGGAAGTATGTACTCCATCAAACACAACACCCGTCTGGTCGGAGGATCCTCCCCTTTCTATGAGGGATGAAGAACTTTACACCCTGTTCTTCTTACCCAAAACCACTACTCAGCCACTCAAGCAGCGCTCTATATACCTTTCATTCATTGCTACTTCAAGGTGAAAAAATACTAGTGTTCGGAGTGTACCTATTACTTTGTGGATCGTAAATAAAGCCTGTTGGCTCGAGGAAGCTGGTTCCTAGCGGGCAAAAGCTTTTGAGGATATCGAGATATCAAAAGAAGCTTCTCACACTTTTATAAAATACAAAGAAATAACCGACTGACCGTTCTCAATAGTTTGTATTTATTTTTCCTTTGTAAGCGTGTTGAAAATCTTTGTTTGATACGGGTGAGCATTTTTTATTGCCATTTTGCAATTTTTGATGGCACGATTGGCGGTGCCTGCTGTGCTGAGTGTCGCTGGTTCGATTCACACGGAACAAATATTTACATGGCCTACAGATAGTTGTTCCGGGTGTGGCAGTTTGTGTATGTGAGTTTAAATTTTTGTAAAAGCACCCAAGCTACAGGAAAAAATCGTAGTGTGGGGGAAAAAAAATATCATTACATTTTTTAATCAAACGTGACTGAAAAGTACCTAGATGACTTAAGAAACAATTATTGGCCAGCGTGTATATGATATGGTGACTCTTGAGATGACAACTAATACAGAAGTATGGAAGAAGAAGACTTGCTGCCAAATAAATTGGGATAAGGGCAGGATAATGATGGAGAATAAGTACATAGGTGTCCATAGTGTGTGACTGTATATCACTGTAGTGACCTATTCAAAAGAATTGAAGAAAAAATAATTCCAAATCAGTTTAACAACTATCACAGAACACAAAAATCTGACTGAATCTAAATAACACAGGTCCTAACCTAAACCCAGACTACGTATCACTACATAGTATAAAGCAAAGTCGCTTCTCGCTGTCTGTCCCTATGTATGCTTAGATCTTTAAAACTACGCAACGGATTTTGATACGGTTTTTTTTTAATAGATAGAATGATTCAAGAGGAAGGTTTATATGTATATTGCAGCCGTGCGAAGCCGGGGCGGGACGCTAGTATATGATAATTTATTTGTTTTTCGAAAGAAAACTACGAAGGATAACGAAAAACTGGGTCAGTAGTCGGTCAGTACTGACAGATGTCGGCACATTATCACCTCAGTCAACAGACGGGATTTAATCTAACTGAGTGCGTGAGATGAAAGCAACTACTTACCCTGGGAAAAAATAACTCTGTATATTAAATTTAGAAAGAAATCTACTGAAAAGATTTGAACTAGCTTCTTCAAACTCAAACTCAGACTCAAAGCATTTATTTCAATTAGACCATAACAGGCACTTTTGAATGTCAGAAAAACAAAAAAGGCGAAGCTACAGTCCCAGACACGAGGTATAATAACTTGTGAAAGTATTCTAGTTGCCCATTCCAAAGCGCAGATCTCTATGGAGAAGAATGGGCAAGAAACTCCATGGACACTCTTATAGGCCATGGACAATCTTCAAATACGCTACCATTCCAAAAACATAACATCACGCCTCTTAATCCCCGAAGGGTCAGGTAAAGGTATACCTAACAAGTACACCCACATTTCGCCAGTTATTTTTAAGTCCCATGTAATAGGGGGCGAGCCTATTGCCATTAACCGAGCTCATCCAGACTCCGTAGCTGCTACTGGGATATTCCAGGTGGGAAAACCCAATGACACTTTGCCCGAACCGGGAATCGAACCCTGGACCTCATGCTCAGCAGTCGCTTTTACGACCACTAGACCAACGAGACAGTTCAAAAACAAAAACGTAGAGAGCTCCATTAATCTAAGATCTATCTTTAGGTCTTCCAGGCCTAATAGGAATCAAATTAAATACGAAACATCATCTGCCTAGCCTTTTCCCAACTTTATTGGGGTCGGCTTCCAGTCTAACCTGATGCAGCTTTGGGTAATACGATACCCCTTGGTAAGACTGGTTGTCAGACTTTTTGGCCACTGACTACCTAACGACGATCTACATATGACACCTGGGCCCAACGGCTTAGCGTGCTTTCCGAGGCACGGAGGAAACTCGGTATGTAATGGGTGGTCACCCATCCACAGACCAACCTAGGCAAGCGCGGCTTAACCTAAAGATCGATCCGAGTGGCTGTTTTTATTTAGCCACGAGCTCCTCAATACGAAACAATGTTTCAAATTAAGTGAAAACTGATTCGATTAGATTAAATTTTGTTTCTGTTCATTGAACGATACGAGACTCAACAATCCGAAAATACTGCTAAACGAAAACTATTTATACTATCCACTTCCTACGTTTACTATTTGAACAGTGTTTTAAATTACAGCGTCGTTTATTGGAAGGGAAGTTTCGGATAACTCTTTTGAGATGGGAAACTGATGCTACTGGAATCGTAAGGGTGCTTTTGATTTTAATAATAACTAGTTTTTGCCCGCGGCTTCACTCGCGTTAATTTAGAATTTGACAATCAATTCGGGTTGTATTCTGCACAGGCACGAGCGCCATCTATTATCATAAGAACGTTATTGTTGTTTTCCTATGGAGCAGTTCTCTTTTTCGGGATGAAAGGTAACCTATGTCCGTTTCTGCTCACTTGACAACGTATGTGCAAAATTTCAGGATGATCGGTTCAGCGGCTTAGGCGTGAAAAGGTAACAAACAAACAAACTTACTTAATAAAGCCTTTTATTCTAAAATTTCTTGGTTACAAACATACGTGTTTACAGGATATCTCTAAGTTCAGTGTGCCTCCTTCAAGATCTTCCATTGATTTTTGTCTCTAGCAACCCTTCTCCAGTTTGGTCCTCCGCAGTCAGTTTTAGCTCATCCTCTCACCTTTTGCCTTGTCTTCCTTTTTTTCACCATCTCTAGGATACCAATCTGTTCCAATTTATCCCCATTTATTGGGTGTTTCTTAGTATATGGCCCGTCCATCTCCACTTTAGTTGGTCAATCTTTAAGAGCACATCTGTTACTTCACTCTTGTCTAATACTACCAGTGGTATAATTGCGTAATACACTTGCAATGGCAAACAGCCTGAAACTTGGATTACCAGTCTTGTTCTTGGTCACTCAAATCTGTGTACCTACACTAATCGGCATGAGAGGTAGACCACGAAAGAGATACTTAAACCGAATGAGAGCTTTTCTATGTGACCTTGAAACCTACGAGTATTTACGATGGAAATTTTATCGGCCATCAGCTTCTGAAGTACCTCAGGGATCAATACACTCCTAATTACATTTTATTTTTTATCGAAAACCTATAATGATTTATGGTGTTATTGTTATTGATTATAAATGGTACACAAGTTGTTATTGGAAATAAATCTTCAGCACAATGAGTTTGTCTAGCGACGCTTTTATGAGACATAGGGGGCCAGACAAATTCATTATTTATACAGGGTGTAAACAGACCCTTCACGAAGCCGTCAACCAAGCATTCTGTACATCAAACTAAGTAACTTTACGCAAAAATTATTGCTGGGAAACGACTTTTTTTTGGGGGTCAAAAATCACGTTTTACGGTAAAACTCAATGTAACGCACTCAAAACATTGTGCTGATGGATGGATTGAATAGTATGGGGGTCGTGAAGGTGTTTAAAGTTAAAATCTTGCATGAGAAACATGTATTTAAAAAAAAAGTTGGAACTTTGACCCCCAATATCTCCGTAACTAGAAGGTTCCCAGGTATGGTGTAAAACAAAAAAATGAGCGCAACGACGCCGACGGGGAGAACAAGTACCTTTCGGCTTCGTTAAGGGTCTTTTTACACCCTTTATTTATAATCTTGATATATAAAAATCACGTGTCACGGTGTTTGTGGTCGCACTCCACCACTCATAGATACTCACTCACTCACTCCACATAATATTTGAAATAACGTTTCATTTATATCGCACATTTGTGCTAGATTCACCATTTTGTTCACAATGTTATTTGAATATTCTGTTTTGGCACACTTCTCACTTTGGTATACCCAATATAAATCGGAAATCTCAGAGGACATCGCCGCCGAGGTAGACCGCGGCCAAGGCGGTGTGACGATCTGATCTTGTTTGTGGGGCGAACATGGCTAGATATCGCACAAGATAGAGCCTATTTGACCAATTTTAAGATAAAATCTTTGTATGATACTTAATATTAAGACGAGTTAATATTTACGATAAATAGAAATTGTCGAATGTTAAATCAGAAAGTGTTTTCCGAACATACAGCTTCGAGCTACGGAAAATGGAGGTCGGGATGTGTAATACGTTCATTGTAACATGTTACATGTCTGTTTGATGAGCCTTCGGGCTAGTTACATCTGTAGCTACGTTAGTTACGACAATTTAGTACAAGTAGATATGGCGCGGTTCCATTAGCAGGTTATGATTAACTAGGAGTAAGTAGTTATTATTTTTACACCAATGAAAACTGCCCTCAAATATTCGTATTCGAGTGAATCGGTTTCTTCTAGGCAAGCGTGCTCCACCCTAGGCTGCGTCATCGCTTCACATCAGGCGAGTTGCGGCCAAACGCAAGCCTATATGGCATTTAAAAAAAATATTCAAATCGTTGATGGGGAAAAGAATTACAGGACTTGAAAAAATTCGTCCACATCGCTGAAAAGCGCCCAGAAGGCTTGCAGCATTGCCCTTTCGATACTTCTACATGTTTTACTATGATTAATATCTATAAATTGTTTGTAAATAATGTAAATAAAGTATTAATCGTTGATAGTACTTTTTCCAAGTCTGACAACCAGTCTTACCAAGTGGTATAGTATTTCCCAGTCCTAACTAGGTTGTGGCAGTCAGATAGGCAATCGCTCCATATAAAATACTGGTATTCAGCTGAATCCAGTTAGACTGGAAGCCGACCACAACATAGTTAGGAAAAGGCTAGGCAGATGATGACATACCGTATATGTCAGCGCGACCAGATTTTAAACGTATCTGTAGTGCGTAGTTCTAACTGCTTGACGCGGACTAAAGACTTCATGTCCCATTTGGGACGTTTTCCAGTCCTCACAATTGGCGCGCTAGTAACTTACTTGCCTCTTTTTTATAAAATAGCATTAACTTTAGTCAAAACACTAAGCCAATTTATTTTGGTGACGCTTTGCTCGGGGCAATTGGAATTGAAGGTCAAATTGATTTTCTTAATCAATTTGCTTAGCGCCAATAAAGAAAATAGGTTCCAGCTACTCCTAAAATTAAGATTGTGTTTACTTATTCATTTAGGGACTACCTTTAATTAACGCGTTCTTGTTTATCCGATCACTCCGTAATTCAAACTGGCGTATTATATGGATCGGAATGTTGGGCAGTGAAGAAGACGGGTGAAAAAAGATTGCATGCAGCAGACATGAGAATGTTGAGATGGATATGTGGAGGGACTAAAATGGATAAAATGTTAAAGAAAAGATGATAGGGAGTCGTCTGTCTTGGTATGGACATGTGTCGAGGAGAAAGATGAAACACATGTGACTAAAAGAGTGATATATAAAAATATTGATGGATGGAGAGGGAGAGGAAGACCAAAGAAAAGATGGATGCATTGGATTATGTGAGGAATGAGATGAAGGAAAAAGGAGTAAATGATAGCGTGACGATTGACAGGGAAGAATGGAAGAAACAAAAATTTTTTCTCCGACCACAAGTAACATGAGACAAGGGCAGGAAGATGATTGTTTATCCGTTCAGTTTATATTCGAATTCAGTTGCTGGAAGTCCATTTTCGCCTATAATTGTTTTGAAAACAAAGTTTGGACTTTTGGAGGTCACGATACCTACTGAAATGGATGTATAATTAGGAGAAAATAATTTAGGTCGATTTAAAACCATGAAGCTTCCTGAAGGTAGGTATTAAGGTTTTGTATAAATACGTGGATAAAAAAGATTAATTCAAACTCGCTTTAAGCAATAAAATAAATACTAAAGAGACCTGACATAAACTCTTTTAACGGTGAGGTTTTGAAACATATACATTGCAATACTGTTCTTAAATTACTTGGTAATACGATACCCTTTGGTAAGAATGGTTGTCAGATTATCAGGCCACTGACTACTTGTAACGACTGTCAAATATCTACAAATGACAGCCGGGACCAACGGTTTAACGTAGTTTATGTACTTGTATGTATGTTAATATATCAGATTAAAATAGAAAAGCTAACCATGTACCAAAGCTATAACCAAATACTACTTCATTTGCTTGTAAAATATTGAAGACTGGCAACACCAAACTAAATCTTTTCTAAGTTCAAAAGAAAACCTAATTTCCTCTGAAAAGCTCAATAAAATTATGTTTATTTTGCAAGTCGTTATAATGTTAAACTTAATATTAATTTGCGATACAGAATAAAGTCTGGTGAAATGTATTAGGAGGCAAGAAATAAATTGGGACTTCATGTTTTATTATCTTAAAGGCCTTGTCTGAATAAGTTGATGAGCTTAAAAAGTAGGTCTGAGTCACTTCTTTCTTTTATAACGTGATAACAGTGAGAGTAACAGAAAAAAAGTACTACTAGCTGCTAGCCTAGCAGACATTGTTTAGCCTGTTTAAGTTGTGGACTTCATAAAATTATATCTCCGAAATATTAAAATTAAATAATATTGAATAATTTTCGACTGCCTCGTTGGTCTAGTGGTCGTAAGCGCGACTGCTGAGCATGAGGAACTGAGTTTGATTCCTGGGTCGGGCAAAGTGTTATTGGGTTTTTCCATCAGGAATTTCTCAGTAGCAGCCACGGAGTCTGGATTTGTGTCCGGCTGATACCAATAGGCTCACCCCCTATTTCATGGGACTTAAACATAACTAGCGAAATGTGGGTGTACTATTAGGTACACCTCTGTCTTATCCTGTTTACAGGCGTGATGTTATTTGTTATTCAATAATTTAACTTGTACACTCATATTGTTATACTCATCTCAGATTTCACGATCACTGCTGGATTTAGGCCTCCTTCAAACGTCGCCATTTCGACCGGTAGTACTTCTCGAACCCAGGTGATTCCCGTAGCCTTCACCAGCTCAAACCGTACAAGATCAAAGATAGATCATCAGCAGTACAAATAAGAATCATAAAGCCCCGTATTCATGGTAAACATTTGTTTCGCAACAATGTTGAATCAACGTGTTGCGGAGTTGCTGTCAACATGTTGCTTGCAACACTGCATGTTGCAGAGTTGATCACGCCATGTTGCAGAGTTGACGCCCGGCGAGCGAAAACATCAGTTTATCAACAAATGTTGACGTGTGTGGACGTGATTGCAACTGTTTATAAACATGGCAGTAGTGTGGAGTAATGATAAAATAATGCAACTAATAGAATTATTTCAATCAAAACCATTATTATGGGATTCTTCTATAAAAGAATACAAAGATAGAAACAAAAAGAACGATGCATTCGAAGAAATTTCTTTTTTAGGAATCCTATACATCAGATACAGAGAACACAACAACACTACCTCCTCGGGCAACATTTTAACGCAGACTGGCGTGTGGACAACCTGTATTGATTTAAACATAGTTGCTAGCAACATTCTCGCCGCTCACCAACAATGTTGATCAACTGTTCCTAAACAAATGTTTACCATGAATACGGGGCTTAACAATAAACTGATCCTGCAACATACACAAGTTCACACCTTTTCCCAGGGGGGGGGGACTGTTCTAAAGAGATACCGCGGCCCTGAAACACAAAAGGCATAGAAAGAACATGGATCGGTTTTAGTCAGTACAAGTCTGTCACTCCCTTCAACTCCAAGGGGGTCATTTGATGATTCCCCACCCTAAAAAAAAGGGGGTAGATAGAAACTACAGAAGGCACCTGCAACGATCCTGACATTTACTCATTTTGGTCTATGTTCATACATCTGGGAGCTTAAAATGGCCGGTTAACAGAATCTAGGATAAGAATATAAATTATTTAATGGTCAGAAACTGACAATTCATAATATTAACTGCGTCTGTGACATTTTTAAGAATTTTAACGTGAGACGATCAGGTAGCCTACCATGACGTCGAAAAGCAGGAGTAGTTCCAGTGTGGGAAAGAGACAGAGCTATCCAGGTCGTTTAGCGCTATCTCTTTCCCACACTGGAACAAGTCATAGTAGCCCCCTTGGACGCGTACCGCAAGGGCTGGTTGGAGGAGGCACTGGAAAATGGAAGGAATTGGGGGAGGCCTTTGCCCAGCTGCAGTGGGACAGTACAGACTACTAAAGAAAAACGTGATTAATATTATCCTATTATGATTCTATTAAAGCGACCATTTTAGGACCCCAAAATACAAAACATGCACATTGAATAGGCTGTTAAAGCTATAAGGCAACCAGCAAATTACCTTAATGTGACAGGTGCGCCTAGGCGGCAACCCAGTTAATGCTCCCCAATAAAATTAACTTTATTAAGGACGCCGACGAATTCAGTAGACCATTTCCCCACAGTTAGGGGCCTATAAACTTCGTGCGGACATTAATTAAACAAAAATTGGATAACGAGTCACGGATTTTATAACAACGTCATTAAATTGCAATCGTTTTATTATTGAACCTCGCTCAATGGTTTTTATTATTATTTTCGATACTAAAATTGTAAGTAATTGTGAAAATTCCCCGGAAAATAAAAATGTTCATCGTCGTTGAAACTGTGTGCTACGCTCAAATGGTGCTCGAAACATCTTCACAGTTTGTTATTTAAATAAACTAAAAAAAATATAAATTGATGTTAAAAATAACGTTATTCAAACAACGGGTCTTGACCTCAATCTAGTCCTGAGGACGGAAATGCCTGCCGGGGCTGCGGGACTGTTCGAAAGAGATACCGCGGTCCTGGAACACAAAGGTCAAAGAAGGAACGTGGATGGGTTTTACTTAGTAAAAGTCTGACACTCCCTTCCACTCCGCCCAGAGCGGGAGGGGGTCATTTGATGATTTCCCATCCGAAAAAAAAAGGACAGAAATGGAACGAGCTAACGCAAAAGGTTCAGAAGCACTGATATTGTACACAATGAGCATCTACTTACTTAAAGTAATTTTCTCCTAGATACCTTCTGTATTAATTGCAATTTCATGATGTAGTTTGGAACTCATATGTGAGTTCCAAAATACAACATGAAATTGCAATATAAAAATATATATTCAATAAATACAAAATAATAAATAATTTATATTCAAAGTTGCAATCGTTATTCCACGAGAAAATCCCCGTGAAAAAAAAAAAGTAAAAAAGTTTTTATTTTGGAACATAGACAAGTTGGCTCAATTACTAAGAAAAGGATGATAGCTACAAAAGTTTAAAACCGTGTCGCAGCTATCAACGCCCATCTAAACAAGAAAATACCACTTGCTCTCGTTAAAAACTACTAAGCATTGGTGCTCGTGACTGTACAACAGATCAAGCAAAAAGCCGTCGAATCAATAAACAAAGTCTTTAAAAACTGGCCAAGTGCGAGTCGTACTCACACGCACACAGGGTTCCGTAGCACCAAACAATATAGTAACAATATTTTGAAGACTCATTCATTTATGTTGTATTGTATTACATTCAACAGCAAAACTAAATTTGTTTTTCATAGCAGTAACTTTGTTTTTCATTAACATACAGTTTCCACGTATTCAGTACATCACATAGAAAATTTTCATCGGTTATAAAAAAAAAACAGTTGCTCCCTACATTTTGACCATGTAGGTATTGCATTTTTGTAGGAAACAGCAGTTTAAAAAAAAAATAACCGATGGAAATTTTCTATGTGATGTACTGAATACGTGGTAACCGTTTTCGCATCGGTGTCCCTTCCACCCCGTATATTATGTATGTTTGTTCCTTTGTGGCACTCCAGAGACTTTTTGGTGAAAGTGAAAAAATCAAGAAATTTAATTGTCTGTTAAATCTTTCACATTCAACAAACACATACAAAAAAGCTCCATATCCAGAGTTAAAAGACCGTCCATATCCAGAGTTGTTTTCAACATAATATACCTACCTACTAAGAAGTTCATTGTCCGCTTAAAAGAAAAGAAAATACCCATAAGAAGTGCTACTGAATAGCAAAGCTTGCCCTTTCCTTGTTTATGTAAAGAAAATCAAAACAAACAATGGAATATTTCGATCCAAATCAAAGACTTTCAATACCAAACAATAGTCTGCGAAAAATTTCTTTTGATCATAACTTTGACGTAGGTAATACAGTTCACTAGAAAGGGATTTTAAGATCGCACAAAGGGTCGTAAGATTAATTGTTAATTAATATGTCGTAAACGTCTCGAGCGTCTACGTAAGGAGCTCGTGGCTAAATAATAACAGCCGCTCGGGTCGATCTTTAGGTTAAGCCGTGCTTGCCTAGGTTGGTCTGTGGATGGGTGACCACCCATTACATACCGAGTTTCCTCCGTGCCTCGGAAAGCACGTTAAGCCGTTGGTCCCGGGTGTCATTTGTAGATCTTTGACAGTCGTTACGGGTAGTCAGTGGCCCAAAAAGTCTGACAACCAGTCTTACCAAGGGTATCGTATTACCCAGTACTAACTGGGTTGTGGAGGTCCGACAGGCGGTCGCTCCTTGTAAAATACTGGTATTCAGCTGCATCCGGTTAGACTGGAAGCCGACCCCAATATAGTTGGGAAAAGGCTAGGCAGATGATGAAACGTCTGAGGGGTTCGTAATGTCTTAAGGAACTATTACTACCTGAGATTAGTAGTTATGACTCTGTGATAAGAATGCTTGCGTTGGACGGCTTAGTTAAGGATTCGTGACATAAATTAATTATTTATTACCTCAAAGTTTCCACTGTATACAGATTAAAGTTCTTAATTTAGCATTAGGTAAATAAATACAATAGGTTCAACCCTGTCCCTTAAACTAGGCTTGGCCTGTGTCTTAGGGGGCAGTATCCGAATATGGGGTATGCTAATATAATTCTGTAGTGATAGACATACTAGTGAGGAGCTCGGCTAAATAATAACAGCCGCTCGGGTCGATCTTTAGGTTAAGCGGTGCTTGCCTAGGTTGATCTGTGGATGGGTGACCACCCATTACATACCGAGTTTCCTCCGTGCCTCGGAAAGCACGTTAAGCCGTTGGTCGCGGCTGTCATTTTGTAGATGTTTGACAGTCGTTAGGTAGTCAGTGGCCCAAAAAGTCTGACAACCAGTCTTACCAAGTGGTATCGTATTAGCCAGTACTAACTGGGTTGTGGAGGTCAGATAGGCAGTCGCTCCATAAAATATAGGTATTCAGCTGCACCCAGTTAAGACTGGAAGCCGACCCCAATATAGTTGGGAAAAGCTAGGCAGATGAGTGGCAGTCATACCAGTGGACTGTGTCAAGTGGGTGCATTTTTGATCTTGTGGTAAACCTTAAGGTGGACGCGCCAGGGTAGCCCGTGAAATTCAAAACATCTTTTTAACGTTTTAAGCAATTTGCCGGTCATTGTCAGGCTGCATATTGAACAAAATATGTTTTTGCGGCATTTTGCGGGTGGGAGGACGGTGCTGCATCCTGTATCAAGACCTGGATCTTTTTTGCGGAATTAGAAACTACATTGTTTTAAGCTTTCACGGTATACAACTTATACTGTCACTTACGGGATATCTTCCGCGATTGTTCATTATTTTGGGATCCCGATCAACCCGCGATCATGGCGCTTGCAACAGCTTCGAAATATCGGGAGCTCAAAATAATGTACAGTCGCAGGACATATTTATTTATTTATTTATTAAACTTTATGCACATAATGTACAAAGGCGGACTTAATGCCTTAGGCATTTTCTACCAGTCTACCTTAGGGTGATGCAGAGACAAAACAGTAGGTGCAATAGTACAGATAATTTCCGAAAAAAAAAAGAAATAATAATAATAATCTAGATCTGGCTCGCGAGGTTGTCGACATGTGGGACGTGAGTACGGCAGTCATTGTGCCGATAGTCGTGTCCGCCAATGGCTTAATTGCCAAGAGCCTCGACCAACACCTGAGGAGGCTCGCGCTTGGCAGCTGGATCAAGGGCTTGATTCAGAAAGCGGTACTCCTAGACACGGCGCGTATTGTTAGGAGGTTCCTCTCTCAAGAGCCCTGACCACCGGCGGCTCGGACCCTGTTCCCAGTGCTGGTGGCTTACTATTTTTTATATTTTTAAACTAGCTTCTGCCCGCGACTTCGTACGCGGATCCTGTTGCTTATGCCAGCGACAACGGGGTCCTCAAAATCGAAGACCTGAAACGTCTGATGTCGAATTCTAAGAGCCTGGGGACGGGAAAACAACGGGATGCGCGAGACGATTCGAGACGTTCCATATCTTTCATTTTTGTAAGTCAGAAGTCGATGCGTAGATACGCTTGGAACTCAAGCGTAATTCCCTATCCGTGAACGTCTCCGACTCGCGAGACAATGCATGACGTTCACAATCAGCGGTCAACCACTCTCTGTTGACTTATAAAATCGAATCGTTTTTTATAAATCAACAGAGAGTGGTCATCAGATTGAACAATTTTTGCTAAGGCGTCATTCCTATATATGTTATAGTGTAGCTGGACTCTTGGAGTTCCACATCAGGTGTTCCAGATCTTCAAATTTATTCTCTCAGCAGAAAATGCTCATCACGTGGAACAATTTTTGCTATGGTACCATTTTTATATCTCTTATAGTTTAGCTATTCTATTGCGGTTCTGCATCAGGTGTTCAAGTTTCCAAGATAAATTATAGCCTATATGTTGCCCAGACTTAAAAAAAATCTTTCAAATCCGTCCAGTAGTTCCGAAGATTAGCGTGTACAAACAAACAGACAAACAGACAAACAGACAGAATTTTTTTTTTGGATTCGTGCTCTATTACTGTTCCTAAACCCCCCTCAATTTTTTTTTTTTTAATATATTCAATGTACAGACACAGTTTTTTTACTGTCTTATTATATGTATAGATGTTTTTTATATTATTTTATATTAGAATATTTAAAAATGTAAATAATATGTTTATAAATGAATAAACGGAATAATAATAAATACATTTTATATTTTTAAATGTTTTTTATATAGTTTTTTCTAAGGAATATTTAAAAATGTAATTATATTTGTACAGAAATAAATAAAGGACATAATACATTTATACATACATACAAACAAAATATACAAAGTAAAGAGATATAAAAATACATAGATGAAGAAAATCAACAAAATTAATTGTGAGACGAGTCTGCCAACTTCTTACGTAAGTGTTCGCGAGCTTTTAACTTGAATGTGAACCGACTGATGGCCATCCTGATATTCTGAGGAAGAGCATTCCAAACGAAAACCGCCTGGACAAGAAAAGAGGATTTTAGAAAACCAGAGCGGTGAGAAGGACATCGTAGAAGACGATTATTGGAGGAACGAAGATTCTTGCTGTGCGCAGAGCATAAATATTGAAAATGAGAAGTCAGATAGGAAGGAGAACTGGGTTTGTCTAAAAGAGAAAACAAAGTCGTCAAAGCCCTTAGCGCTCTGCGTTGTCTGATGGGTAACCATTTTAAGATCGACCGATGTGCGGACACATGATCATACTTACGGAGACATATCCCGTAAGTGACAGTATAAGTTTAAAAACTACATATATTTTGCATAACAGTAAATGTCATGGATTCCGCAAAGTAATGCCTGATTGTATAACCTAACAAATAATACGTTTTTATGAAGGATCAGCAAGCAACGTACCTTCCCTAAATTTTTCCAGCCATAATCAAACGATTGACTCATCAGCTACTAATGCGCTACTAATAAAAAACAAACAAATAAAAATAACCAAGAGGAAACTCGTCAATTATCGACGTCCGGAAAAATCCATTTTCCTTTTTATTAGCAACAAAACAACGAGCCAACAAAAATGTGGTTTCCGAGACTGTTTATAAGACTGTTGATGGACGCCCGTTAATATTGCTGTGTTCCTTACGCAAGGCCATTAAAATGTTTAAAAGCTTTTTGCGCCATTTGGCGTTGTGGAAAAATAGAGAGGAAAGGTCGTCACTAAGTAATAAGAACCGCACGGGTCGATTGCAAGTTAAGCGACGCTTGTCGCTGTAGGGACGTGGATGGGTAATCAGTGGTGACTATCAATAACATATCCAGATCTCTCCATGCTTTGGCAAGCACGTTAAATAAGTAAATACAATATTATTTTCGAATAACGTTAGCGGACTCATGGCGTTATAGTCAAATCGCTTTAACTAGGCAATTTTTTTTATTGAATGTGAACTTATACCTAAAACTCGCAATTGTTAACGATAGCTACCGCTTCCCATAATAACTGTCGCTAAATATCCTAGCGCTCGCTTATCCTAATACCCAGGTCTTGTATTGTGATACGCATGAGACATGATATTTATCGACAGTTAGAATGAGTAGCGATAAATATCGTTTTCAATTGCGAGTTTTTGTCACAAGTTCACATTCAATTGTTTAGCCAGCCTAAATAACGTTTCTAGTACTATAGTAATAATCTCTTCTTCTTCCCCTTCTAGACTATGCTGATGTCTGTTTTCTTGATGCGACTGAGGAACTTTTTAATAAACTCGAACGACTGCAGAATTTGTGTATCCGCTTCATTTTCGGGCTTCGTAAGTACGACCATGTGTCGGAATTTCGGAAGCAGCTGAAGTGGTTACCTATTCGGCAGCGTCGTGATTGTCACACTCTTTCTTTTCTCTTTTCCATTCTTCACAATTCTAAAGCTCTTTCATATCTTCGGGAACGCTTTGAGTACCTTGTTCCTAGAGGTAAACCTTGTCGCTCATCATCATCTCTTCTCCTTCGTTTCCCTGCTCACTCCTCAAGTCGGTATGATGGATCATTTACTGTTCGTGCTGTGCGCCTTTGGAATTCACTTCCACACTCCTTGCGGGATAGCCCTTCGTTAGAAGTGTTCAGGAAAGGAATAAGGGAACATTTCCTGTCGAAATGATCAATATGTAAGCAAATAGGATTCTATAGGCATTGTATTGTATATATATTGTATGTATTACGTGTATTATACTGTATGTATGTAGTTTAGTTTATAAAAATAATTAATTTAAGTAATGAGATGTTATGTTAATGCACATAGGTATATCCTCTTATGCAAATTTCGCTATCGAAATTTGGTTTGCTGTAAGAAAACCCAATTCTGGGTTAAGCTCGCCATTGTACATAAGCTATGTTATTGCAATTTGTATGTATATTTTTGTTGTTTTGTGTGAAATAAAGAATAAGAATAGTAACAATGATTTACTTTCAAACAATTTTAATAATCCGTGATGTGCCTTTAGTAGTAATCGGGATGAATATGTGTGCATTAATCAATGGACATCTGTACTGAATCTTCTGATATTTAAAAAATATGTTTGTTTGTTCGTATTTTATAATGAAATTTCTAAGTAACAGCAACTGATACTTTCACGGTTTATTGAATACAGAAGTATCTAAATACAGCGGTGTTATGGTATTATTCCAGGATTTGAAATACCTTTTCATTTTATATTCGTCGACAGCTGTCCAAAATGTTGCCATCGTTATTGATAATCCCAGAAGTTTCCATTGTTGTAGACCTGTATTGTAATGAATGCTTAAAATAGCCGTAAAATAAAGAGAAATAAATAAGTATCCAAAATATACAAAGCCAAAACAGGGCTTCTTACTTGAAGTTGATTAATAACATAACGTCATCACGCTTGTAATCCCCGCAAGGTTAGGCAGAGGTGTACCTAATAGTACACTCACATTTCGCCAGTTATGGTTAAGTCCCATGTAATAGGGGGCGAGCCTATTGCTAAGTTGATTAATGTTGAAGAAGGTTCGGAAAAGAATACTACATATCTCGGTACGGCACGTTCTCAAGGGATAACTTCTGACTTAAGCAAAACCTAGAATGAATGAGTAACTTCCTTTACGAAAAGCAATATAAGTACATACTTACAAGCAAAGGAACGGTGCCAAGTTATAACATCTTGTCTTCCACACGAGTGAGCTCTCAAGCACTTTCTTAAGCGCTCTCCTTATCGCCTGGACGGTTCTACTAGCATCCGGCAAGTAATCGAGGTTCTAATAAGAGACTTTGATTAAAATCGTGCCTTATTACTCAGGTAACTTTAATTTTCTTCAAAAATACAAATCAAAGAGTTATTTATTGCTACTCCTCTATCCTGTAACGCTATATAAAGGGTGTAAAAAGACCCTTAACGAAGCCGAAAGCTTGTTCTTCCCGTCATTGCGATCATTTTTTTGTTCTAGAGTTCTAGACCATACCTGGGAACCTTCTAGTTACGGAGATATTGGGGGTCAAAGTTCCAACTTTTTCAAAAGGTTTTTTTTTTAATACAGGTTTTTATTGTTATAACTTTACTTTAAATACCTCCACAACCCCCGTCCTATTCAATGCATCCATCAGCACAATGTTTTGAGTGCGTTACATTGAGTCCTACCGTAAAACATGGTTTTTCACGACAAAAAAAAAGTAGTGCCGCACCAATAATTTTTGCGTAAAGTTATTTAGTTTGATGCACAGAATGCTTGGTTGACGGCTTCGTGAAGGATCCGTTTACACCTTGTTTTAACGCCGCTTGAGGTTCTCCGCAGCCGCAGTGGCGGTACTAGCACAGCACGATGAGCATTAATTCTGTTATGTAAATAGTATTTCCGAGTATTCTATAATAAAATACTTATCTCATACTTGCAATAGATATGTCACGAGAAAATCTCTTTTTAAATTACCTAAGCTAATTATGTTACATATGTTACGTTTAACAAACCCATATGTTTTGAAAAAAACTCAAGATTAGTGACCTATATACGTATTAGATCTAGTAAATGTAATAACCAATTTGGAATATCAAATTGGGGTCGACTGAACTCCATCTGCGGTGACGATAAACAAACGCTACTGTGTGTTTTTCATCAATCCCAAGATTAACATAGAAATTGGGGACCAGAGCACTTCAAAGGAAGTATTATTACCCACACTTCGCCCTTGTATCTGCTCCTGACATGGAATTATTAACCGTAATTTTTTCCTGTATAAAAACGTGTGTTTGAAGGTGGAAAAAAATACGAATTTCTCCCCTTTGTCTTTTTCATGTTTCATGAAGTTAAAATCAAAGGTTAACTAGAGTGAATATTCATTTTTTGTACATACAAGTACAACATCGTTGGATAAATTCACTAATTCATTCATTTTTCACTTTTGTTTCATCATATATTCAGATGTGTAAATTCGCGCGAAAAATGCTAAATGAACTCAACCAACACGCTGCGGGACTGTTCGAAAGAGATACCGTGGCCCTGGAACACAAAGGGCAATGAAGGAACATGGATGGGTTTTAGTCAGTAAGAGTCTGACACTCCCTCCCACTCCACCCAGTGGACTCCACCCAGAGCGGGAGAAGTCATTTGACGATTTCCAATCCGTAAAAAAAAAAAAAAAACTCAACCAACATCTTGACTACTATTGAACCGATCCTCGTTGGTCTAGTGGAGTTTGGTCTCATCATCTGCCTAGCCTTTTCCCAACTATTTTGGGGTCGGCTTCCTGCCTAACCGGATACAGCTAAATACGAGTATTTTACATGGAGCAACTGCCTATGTGACCTCCACAATACAATTAGTATTTGATAATACGATACCCCTTGGTAAGACTGGTTGTCAGACTTTCGGGCCATTGGCAACCTGTAAGGACTGTCAAAGATCTACAAATGATAGCCGGGACCAACAGATTAACGTGCTTAGTTGGTCTATTTGGCACAAATTATTTTCTTGGAAAAGCGTATACCTACCTACTTGAAAACTGTGCCAAAATCTTCTCGCTTTTGAAGGCGTAGTCGGAAACTGGGATTTATTTATCCTACCTATTGATATATGTCAAACTTACTCCATCGGGATTCATTTGTCATTCCTCGGTAGATATATTTTCTGTGATTGTACAAAGTACTGACCTAGATGGCACTTTTCTTTAATGTTTATTATACCTTTTATTTATTTTTTCGGATAGGAAATCATCAAATGACCCCTCCCGCTCTGGGCGGAGTGGAAGAGAGTATCAGACTCGTACTGTCGAAAACCCATCCGTGTTCCTTCTTTGCCCTTTGTGTTCCAGGGTCGCGGTATCTCTTTCGAACAGTCCCGCAGCCCCGGCAGGCATCGGCCTTTGCGGGCCCCTTCCTTTTTGCTGACATCTCTTTGAGGCGAAAAAATGACCTCCTTGGATCGTGGGGCCCTGAGCACATGCCCAGAGTGCCCCATAGAAAAAATGGCCGTGCTCCGGAATGCTACTGAGAATTTACGATGGAAAATCTTTGTCAACTCGAAAAATAACCAATTCATGGATTGTCGGCTTAACAAGTCATTAGATCGTATAACACGTCCTAACAACAACAATTTGCACTTAATAGGCATGAAATCTGTATCCTCTGGGATTGTTTCATAAACGTCTCGAGCTAGGATTTATGTTAGAGATTACCGTCGTGTTTACAGCCCATGAATCTTACAGAACAATGTGCATAGTCGGCCCAGTGCATCTAACTTGAGAAACTCTTGTAAAGTGAATTGTCTTGTAAAGTTAAGATGAGGATAAATGTAGTCTCTTGTAGCTACAGAGAAAGTACTTTCAACTTTTCTCATGAATTCAAAGTTAGCAGGTATGAGAAATGTTCGTGAAATGGAGAATAGTATAGCTGAAGACTAAGAAAAGTGGCAAGTCACGGTCTAAAACCCCCGCGTTTCAATAAAGGGATCCGTGCACATGCACGATTGCCCCGTTTTTGCGCGACGATAGCTTTGATCAGGACGCGGCCTATTACCATCAATTGGATTCAAGCATTTCGGTAACCTAAGTCAATCAATACATTTTCTACTTTTCCATCCCCGTTATCACTGACAGAATATTTTCCAGACCCTTAGAGCCTTTACACACCACGTTTTTTTATGCGCTGACGACGCGCGTTTTTGATTAGCGCGTCCTGTCATATTAACTCGTTTTAGCAGATTTTAAATTTTTGTATCGATACAAACGCAAATGTAACGCGCGTTCATATCGATTCAAACGCGCGCTTACAGCGCGTTTGTGCCACTTGTGGTGCGGGGAAGGTGATTTAAGAGGAATTTACGCTGTTTTATCTTCTGTTTTATTCTTGATCGTCGTTTTAAAAGCAGCACGAAGGCTAGCGTAAGCAGCGTTGTCTCGAGCGATTCCATCGTAATATTGTGGTTCCAAATTGCGGCAACTTTCTGCGCGATGCATCGCTACAAACATGCTTTTACAGCGCTTTTGTAGCGATTTACGAGTATCAGCGCGTTTATAGCGATACAAACGCAAGGGTCTTGTGCAAAGGTAACAACGTGACTTCAGTCTGACGTTTGCTGAGCGTACGCGCGTCGTCACCGCATAAAAAAAACGTGGTGTGCAAAGGCCCTTAAAGCCTCGCAAGAAAAATATCTAATAATAGAAGAAGAAAGAAATAACTGTTAAGATATTTCTGAACAAAATGCAATTCTCACTTTAGCCACTTGAACTGTGTCTGATCTCTGAATGTGCACAACACAATTACCTTTGTTCTCGCTTTATTTCTGTAGCTAATAAAACCTACCTACCTATTACGGCGAGAACAGCAAAGTACAAGTCTGGAAATGCGAACATTATGCTAATAAACCAAAATTGTATCAAGGAGTTTCTCTTTGTTGTCTCACTTGGGGGGAACACATATTGTGATATTTCTGTCATAATATCTTTAGGACTTTATTTTCATGTTACACTTTTACGCTATGGCACAAACATTAGTCATAATAAGATAAGTCAAAGAGGAAAAATATGACTACGTAAATCTCTTTTTAGCGGTCTTGCGTAGGCGTAAACTGAATTATTGAGTAAAGTTCAGCAAGCCTCAAATACGCTTTTTGGCTTTAAATATAACTTAAATCAAAATTGAGTTAATACATAACGAAAAGTTCTGGAGTGGCGACCGCGAACCGGAAGACGTTGCGTTGGAAAGCCTCCCACTAGGTGGACCGATGACCTGGTGACGGTTGCGGGGATCCGCTGGATGCGAGTCGCACGGGACCGGTCAATGTGGCGACACTTAGGGGAGGCCTATGTCCAGCAGTGGACGTCTTTTGGCTGAAATGATGATGATGATAACGCCAACTCTAGAGGCACCTGGTTAAGTAATGACAGCCACTCAGGAGAATCTTCAGGTTAAGCCGCGTTTGCCTAGGTTGGTCACTGGATGGGTAACCCTAAAACGGCTAAACGTGGATAGATGAACTTGGTATGTAGCCCACTACATACCAAGTTCATATATCCACGTTTAGCCGTTAGTCCCGGCTGTCATTTATGGATTTTTAACATTAGTTACGACTCCGAACATCATCATCATCTGCCTAGCCTTTTCCTAACTATGTTGGGGTCGGCTTCCAATCTAACCTAGCCGGATGAAGCTGAATACCAGTATTTGACATGGAGTGACTGCCTATCTGACCTCCACAACCCAGTTAGTACTGGGTAATAACGATACCCCTTGCTAAGACTGGTTGTCAGAGTTTCGGGCCACTACACTGACTGACTACCTGTAACGACTGACTGTTTTAAGAGAAGTGTTGAAGACAAACACAAAATAAAGCGCGTTCGTTTTCCACGCGCACCTCAAAGAGATGTCAGCAAAAGGAAGGGGCCCGCAAGGGCCGATGCCTGCCGGCTGCGGGACTGTTCGAAAGAGATACCGCGGCCCTGGAACTCAAAGAGCAAAGAAGGAACATGGATGGGTTTTAGTCAGTAAAAGTCTGACACTCCCGCCCACTCCGCCCAGAGCGGGAGAAGTCATTTGATGATTTCCCATCCGTAAAAAAAAAAAGGCCAATTAAAAATAACGGTCGCATTTTAGTCTCGATCTCACTCCATCCAAAAAAAAAAAAGTACCCCTGTTCGAACCTGCAATCTTCAAATTGTAAATCGGTGACGTTTCACTGGGCCGATACTGCTCACATATTCTATGGGATAAGTACACACACACGCACACGCTTCCCATATACTAAAATGAAGTTGAATTATTGACGCTCGGGGGAATCTGTCACACGCTTTTGTAGACTACCGGACACCACATTTGTAAAAGCACTGTCCACTTTGCCCGCCGCAGCAAGTCTAACCTTTTGTTATGTAAACGCAATCCGTACGCGGCGGTTTTATTGTGGATACTTTTCCGACACGCTTTGATCCCATTTCGAGTAAAACTTTATCCACTTTATTGAATCAGCGCTCGTGTACTCGCTAATTTTGGGTCTATATTTGTATATGGACATGATGTATATTCTTCATAATCCCCAAAATATTAGGTATGTGTCTATAGTACCTACACCCATATTTTGCCAGTTATGTTTCGCTCCCATGTAAAAGGGGGTGTGCCAAATAAACTATGAATGGGCTGTGTAACTACACCCTTACCTTGAAAATCGATATTCCTCAGTTTTTCTAGATCAAATTTTGAACTTATTTGCGCCGGAGAAATAATTTATCTGCCCTCTTTCTGATGTAGGTATATTAGCAATAAATCTTTATAAGGAGAAAGCCATAATTTTTAGGTGCTCTAAAAACTTTACCGTTATATTTCACAAGGTAATGAATCTCATGAAAGTATGAGTACCATGTTTAATGATATATTTCATGATTTATGCTGATAGGTAAAACAAAAAAGGGAAAACTCGACGTTTTCCCAAAAAAGCGTTACATTAAAAAACTTATTTCACGGATAATAAAAATACCCTACTACGTGATTCTATTACAAACTTGAAGATTCGCAACAGTTGACGCAAATAAATTGTATGAGTAATGCTAGTACAGTCAAGCAAGCAATTAAGTACACAGACAAGTTCAAGTTTGTATTTTCCTAATCTTTATAGCGTTTATTACTAAAGTGTTCACAGATTTTTGACAATCGACATCGAATTTTGCCCTTTGCTCGGAAAAACCCCTCCCCATGACTTCCAAATCTTTCGATCTAGGGCTAAAGTAGACCACTGGTCGTTGATTCTGTTCAGCTCGTCCCGCCATCTCCTGCGAGGTCTAATGCGTCGCCTTCTTGCGTGTCAGGGCTCCTCATGAGAAATTTGTGTTTTGGAGCACCGTATGGTGTTGCCTAATCTAAAATAAGAACAAGTTGTATAACGTCTGTCTCGATATTAACCTGTCGATGCCTATTCGATTGTAAACAGGAGACAGGCACTGTCGATATAATGAAGTAAATCTCTAAGAAAATATCTATGATGATGATTATCGTAAGCATCAAGCCGGATACCTCGTAGTAGTAAAGTAATCAATAGTAAAGTCATTTCTAGGCGTGTTCATCATCATCTGCCTTGCCTTTTCCCAACTATGTTGGGCTTGGTTTCCAGTCTTACCGGATTCACCTGAATATCAGTATTTTACATGGAGCGACTGCCTATCTGACCTCCACAACCCAGTTAGTACTGGGTAATATGTTACTCCTTGGTAAAACTTACACAATAACAATGAATATTAAAGTGCAGTCAAAGAGGTTTATATATCCACCTGCGCACCTAACCCTTTTGTTGACTGTACTGTGATAATATATTGCACAGAGAATTTATCATGTTTTCAACAAACTGAAGACAATAACTTTAGTCTTGGACGGTAACTTAAGAGCATCCTGTACTAACACATGTACATTTATACAGGATGTTAAAATAAAGATTTGTCAAGAAATAAATAAATAATACCAGACTATTACTGTCCCACTGCTGAGCAAAGGCCTCTTCTCATACAGAGAAGGCACGAGCATTGATCACCACGCTTGCTCAAGACGAATTGGCGATTTCAGACTTATATTAATTATAAGTCCAGGTTTCCTCACGAAGTTTTCCTCGATGTCTGTGATGTCCAAGATAAACTTAGAAAGTACATATGAATTGAAAAAGTCACATTAGTACTTGCCCGGATTTGAACCCACTACCTCATGCATGAGAGGCGAGGCCTTAACCTCTGGGCCATCACAACTTTAGAACTAAATAACAAATGAAAAAAGCTGAGTTACACATCAGTTACTCCGTACAGAGTGTTCTTAGGTAAGTAAGGTAAGATAAAATGCAGACACCATTTTCCATCTCCACAAAACTCAAAAAACTCGAAGCATTAATTTCAATTAGACCATTTTTTTTTTATTTACGGATGGGAAATCATCAAATGACTTCTCCCGCTCTGGGTGGAGTGGGAGGAACCCATTACTCACCGTCCACAAGCCCGCGCCTACGGTGGCCGGGAGCCACCACGTGGCCCCCGACGCCCGGTGCGTCTCCCGCGGCGGCTGGGACGTGAGATTCTCTCCCTCTCACGTCCCGCCACCTCCTTCGCTAGCATGACTAGACTGCTTCGCAGAAGGAGGTGACGGCTTCCCATTCCCTCTCGCTCCAGACCATGGCATGAACCAGGGACGGGCGCGAGAGGTCGCCGCCGCCGATCGCCGAGCAGTTACTCCGTACAGAGTGTTCTTAGGTAAGTAAGGTAAGATAAAAAGCAGACACCATTTTCCATCTCCACAAAACTCAAAAAACTCGAAGCATTAATTTCAATAAGACCATTACAGGCACTTTTGAATGTCACAAAAAACAAAGAAAGCGAAGCTACAGTCACAGACACAAGGCATAATAACTTGTGAAAGTACTGTAGTTGCCCATTCCAAGGCGTAGATCTCTATGGAGAAGAATGGGCAAGAAACTCCATGGACACTCTTTTCAATCAAAATATTGTATTGTATCAAAACGAGTTTCCGAGAGTATCATTATTTTACATGGGGCGCCAGTTACTGGGTAACGCCAATAAATATAAATAAATAAATAATACCAGCCTGTTACTGTCCCACTGCTGGGCAAAGGCCTCTTCTCATACAGAGAAGGCACGAGCTTTGATCACCACGCTTGCTCAAGACGGGTTGGCGATTTCAGACTTATATTTATAAGTCCAGGTTTCCTCACGATGTTTTCCTTCACCGATGTCTGTAATGTCCAAGATAAACTTAGAAAAGTACATATGAATTGAAAAAGTCACATTGGTACTTGCCCGGATTTGAACCCACAACCTCATGCATGAGAGGCGAGGCCTTAACCTCTGGGCCATCACGACAGTAGCCATCAACGCCAATATAAAATTTTAATACATTTTCCTGGAATTGAATCGTAAAAGTTTAACATCGTGTCATTAAACTTGCTTTTTAAAAAACACCATTATGTGCATAAAAATATATTTAATAAAAGCAATCAAGTTGGCGCTTATGCCAAAACGTGCGCAATAAACATGACTGAATAGAATAGTGATCACCTGCTTGAAAAATATTAAAAGATTTCATATTTGAATAAAGTCGTGAATGGATTCAATAAGTGTGGGTGTTGATAATGACACAAAATCTAATATTCAAGCTTACTTTTTCTATGCTATAATTATAGCTACATAAGCTTAGTTTAATGAACCCAAAACGGCTTAAGAGGTTATTGTACCTACTTAACATAACATAACATCACGCCAATAATCCCCGAAGGGCTCGACAGAGGTGTACCTAATAGTACACCCACATTTCGCCAGTTATGTTTAAGTCCGGTAGGTAGGGGGCAAGCCTATTGCCATCAACCGGTAACGTAGCTGCTACTGAGAAATTTCTGATAGAAAAATCCAATAATACTTTGCCGGACCTAGGAATCGAACCCAGGACCTCATGCTCAGCAGTCGCGCTTGCGACTACTAGACCAACGAGGCAGTACCTACTTATCATTACAAAAAAAAAATTGACGGGTGGGACTAACCCTGAAAACCCATTTGCTTTCATATAAATCGTTAAAATGTAGGGTACAGCAGATTTTTTTGATCTATGGTAAACAAAAACTAAGGTAGGTACTTGCAACTGTGGTATAGATATTTTAGTTTAGCCAACAATCTCTTTTTAGGGTTCCGTGGCCAAATGGCAAAAAACAGAACCCTTATAGATTGGTCCTGTCAGTCTGTCTGTCCGTCCGTATGCCACAGCCATTTTACTCCGAGACTGTTGGCACTACGTTTTGAAGACGAGATGTCTTCTACGAACCGCTACACAAATATGACGTGAAATTATGAAAAAAATACCTAACTGAGGGTCAAAATAAATATCTGCTATGTTAACTGTGTGAGGTGTCTATCGATAGATATTGAAAAATGATATCGAGGTTTTTTAAATTCTTTTTTTATTAAGTCAATGGTTGATGAGATATTTGCTTCTAAAGTCGTATAAATTGTGTCCAGGGTCTCTCATTTCTAAAGTGGGAAGAAGAAAATGTTGAAAAAAAAGTTAGTAGAACGAAAAAAGAACTTTCAACGAAAATTGGTTTGAATAAGATTTGATGTTTAGTTTTTGAGATATGGGACTTTTTCGTAAAACTGCAGCAGTAACTTTATTTTTCATTGGCATACTATGAAAAATAAATTTAGTTTTGCTGTTGATTATAAATTGACCAACGAATGAGCGTTAAAAATACAGTCAATTGTTTAGTGCTACAGAACCCTTTGTGTGTGACTCCGACTCGCACTTGGCACGTTTTTTATTTGTTTCTTCGGCTCAGTTTTATAGCAGTTATTGAAGAATAAACACGTAGTTTTACGATTTCATCTAATAATAAGCATCAGTCTCGTGGTTTCGAATTGAAAAATAAACAGATTTTAACGGCTTTCAGTCTAAAAATACGCAACAATTTCTCGTTCGCGTAAAACACCCTGTATAAACCGACCACAAAGTACGTGTTAGAATGTGGACTTGCAGACATCCGTTTCCGAGTTTATAGTTATTCGCATTAACTGGTTGTAAACACACGAATGAATTATTACGTTTACAATCGTGTAGATTCTGAAATAAAGTTTGGGAATTGACATAATATGTATACTAGGTACTAACATTTTAATTTAAAACATAATGTCACGCCTATAATATTAGATTAGGCAGAGGTATACCTAATAGTACACCCACATTTCTCCAGTTATGTTTAAGTCTCATTTAATAAAGAAGCGCGCCTATTGCCATCAACCGGGTACAAATCCAGTCTCCGTGGCTGCTCCTGAGAAATTCTTAATAGAAAAACCCAATAACATATTGCCTGACCTGGGAATCGAACCTAGGATCTCATGCTCAGCAGTCGCGCTTGCGACCACTAGATCAACGAAGCAGTTAAGACAAATCATTTCTCAAGTCAAGTTTACTCAGGAGTAGACTAGGTATCAACGCAACGCAATGACTTGTGCATGCCACAAGTCATTGCGTTGCGACTTGTGGCATGTCTTAACAATAAATATTGCTGTATCCGCAAACGCGGTCTCACACGCATATTTTGAAGCGTAACTCGTGGCCAATGGGTGACGCATTTTAAGCAATACGAGAGGCGCTTGGTGTGCGGAAGGGATTTGGAGAGTCATCATCATCTGCCTTGACTTTTTCCCAAATATGTTGGGGTCGCCTTCCAGTCTAACCGGATGCAGCTGAGTACCAGTATTTTACATGAAGCGACCTACCTGACCTCCACAACCCAGTTAGTACTAGCTAATACAATACCCCTTAGTAAGACTGGTTGTCAGACTTTCGGGTCACTGACTACCTGCAACGACTGTCAAAGATCTACATAGCCGGGATCAACGGCTTCACGTGCTTTCCGAGGCACGGAGGAAATTCGTTATATGTACCAGAGAGTGTCGTTTTAAAATCTGACAAAGAGATCAGTATTTGCCATTAAATTATTCTGACAATAACACTTTCAATAAAACTGTTGCAGTTCGTTGCTTATTTATTTTTCACTTCCTGACGTAATCATTTATGACTTCAATTTTATTATTCGGATTTTAATGCATTTATTTCCTATACACATATTTTTCAGTTTTATTATGCTATAAAAAAGCTCTTCTTTTGTCCTTTTTTGTTGACAACGGCAATTAAATAAAAACATAAATTCCGACGAGTGTTGCTGTTGTTACAAATAAATTGAACGCGTACAAAAATAAAAACTACGTCATCTCTTCGGTATCTATTGATAACCTTATATTATAATATTGAGATAATCTATACCCAAATAAGCAGAAAGCGAAACAAATTCCGACTTCTCAACAATTAATCCTTTTGTTGGATTTTAGGAAGCTCCTACGCTCAGTAGAAGCTGTCTAAGACGCGTGTCCTACCACAGACTGACGAGGAAGCGACTCGCTATCGACTGTTTCTCGCTTAAGAACCATACAATAGATCAAGACAAGTCACGAGTAAGTAAAGGAATAGATATACAGGGTTGAAGGGTCCTCGACGCAAAAACGGTTACATCATTCCGATCCACCCTCAAATAAATTCTTCATCAGTTTAAAACAAAAACAGCTGTTACCTAAAAAAGTGCAATCCCTACACGGTCAAAATGTATGGAATAGCTGTTTTTTTTTTAAATTACTGATGAGAAATTTCTGTGGTTCGGAATGATGTACTGATTAAGCGGTAACCGTTTGTACATCGATGTCCTTTCCACCCTGTATAAGTAGTTGATCGCTGACTGTATACACCGCCGACTCTTGATTGTTGCAGCGACAAGAGCTATCGAAGAGAGGCGTCGTTCAGAAGACCCGCTACTGGAGCTTACACACCAAACCCGCCGTGTTAGCGGCATCGTCATAATCATCCTATAATTTTCCCTGTGCTGGGACAGAAGCCTTGCCTCTATGAGAGGGATGGGGCTATAATCCACCACGCGGGCTCAGTGCGGGTCGGTAGACGTCACATGTCTTCGCATTTTTGGTTCTAGGACATGCCGGTTTCCTCACGATGGTATTCTTCACTGTTTTGAGAGCAGCGGTGATGAAATAAATTACACAAAGTAATGCGCCTGCCTGGGTTCGAAGCCACGAGTTACTGTTCTTTAGCCGGGGCCGCCACCACTGGGCCACCGCTCCTCGTTAGGGGCTTGATAACTGGGAATGGATCGGCTTTGGTGTTTGGGCTACATACGAGACTCCCTCACTCGGTTAGTTGCTAGCTCTACTCACTTCACGCTTATCGCGGGCGGCGGGACCGATGCTTTACACGAAACAAAGGTTCGAAGAAACAGCGCTTACCCTTTCATCCTAAACGAAATACTTATGGGAAAATACGTGGGCAGGTACTTTTCATACAGTAAAAACAAATCGAGGTTCATACACGTGTTTACTTTGTTATTTTCACCAGTATGTGACCGGGGAGAGGTGTTCCCGCGGGAATATGACCAATCTTGTTTTCGTCAGCTATTGTGGTAAACACGGCAACTGCGTCCCACGCTTGACCATTTATTCAAACTCACAGATAGAGTATAGTCATAACCATTGACGTGCGGTCTTATGTTATATGTGACATACTTTTTTCTTCTTTTTTTTCCTTAGCCAGTATTGTCCCACTGCTAGGCAAAGGCTTTTCTCCCAGGGATTATATACTATGCAGGTATCGCTGATTTCGAACCCATCATTTCAGCCGAAAGATGTCCACCGCTGGACATAGTCCTCCCCCGAAGATCGCCACAACGACCGGTCCTGCGCTGCAGCAGCTTTACTAGGTTCAGAAATAACTAAGCCGCCGCGCCGGGGTCTAAGAGTCTCGGTTTTATTCATGCTGCCATATTGGTATTGAGAGTATTGCCATCATCACCACGCTTGGCATGTGGATTGCATTGTGTTCTCGGAGAGCGCTGCTGCCCGGCCTCCGGGTAGTCTCTTAGACGCCTTTTACGACACCCACGGGATCAAAATGGAGTGGTGCTGCCGGCACACGGACCCTAAAACAAATACCTAATGTTATAGCATTCTTCCTCGTTGGTCTAGTGGTCGCAAGCACGACAGCTGAACAAGAGGTTCTGGGTCCGATACTGGGTCGGCAAAATGTTTGAATTTTTCCATCAGGAATTTCTAAGTAGCAGCCTCGGAGTCCGGATTTATGCCTGATTCATGGCAATAGGCTTGCCCCCTATTACATAGGACTTAAACATAACTGGCGAAATGTGGGTGTGCTAACGTGTACACCTCTGCCTAACCCGTCGAGGATTACAGTCGTGATATTATGTGTTATAACATTCTTGGAATTTGAACTCACGGCACAGAGTCAAACATTAAAAAGCCAATAATGTACTGTTACTAAGACATTCCTTTAAGAATCACTTAGATTTAGTGAAAACGGTATTAACGCTGTATCCATCGGGTATTCACATATCATCCTTCTGGTCTCACGGGAGCGAATCCATTAACATTTTATTGGGCATTATTGGATTTACCTTTATCTAACAGAATTTCTCAAGAAAAGAAAAAAGAGCTTAGGAGAAAACGTTAATACTTAAATAGTCATGGTCATTATTTATTTAAACAACAGGCATTGTTTATTTTTTCTGGACATGATCGGTTGATCTAATAGCTATACGATATTATAAAGAGGTAATATTTTTTTGTAAGTTTGTATTTAGGGGGTAATCTACGGAACTAATAATTCGTTTCTAAAAATTATTTCATGGACAGAAAGCTACATTATTGCTATAGGCTATAAATTATATTTATATCATGCATATTAGCCGAGCTATCACAATTTTTGCAAACGAAGTGCTAGTACCTACCCAGGTACATAAATCTATTTGCGTTTTTGGAGACATCTTGCGTAGATTTCAACACCTTTATGATTTGTTCGCGTGGAAGTCGGAAATTGGGTGGGAATGAATTGGGTTGAAAAACATCCTACGAGCTAAATCCGGTCTTGGTCTGTCTACCTTTGTGCCATTATTTTGTCGAAATCCGTTCAGTCAGGCGTTCTTTACCTGTTACTTACGAATTTAATAATATTATATTATTTACAAGGCTATAAATGTGTTCAAGTCTGATAAATCTATTTTATCTTTTTCAGTACTGAACACAAAAATAAACGGAAAAAGAGAATTTATTTGATGAAAACGTCAAATCATGCAAAAAAAAAATTCCAATACTTCTCATGTTTGTAATTTGAACTGCTCAGTTTATTACACTTTTTATTAAGTTCTAGAGCATTAGTTTTTCACAAATTATTAAAAATGTGGGTAGGTAATGATTTGAGTCCAAAACACCGTACAGTTTTCCAAAGAAAAGTTCGCGCTTCGGCAATCATCGTGTATCTCCGGAAATACGAAAGAAGCGGTAAAAATACTTTAATGTTATAATGTGTCGCTCGTGTAACCCACCCGAGCGGTATTTTTACTGTCCTTATCATTTTGTTTACATGTACAAAATTAATAGGAAAGACATGAATATAACATTTGAATATGATCCCTGAAGCGCGCGTGTTTACAATTGAACATTTGAAACGAAACAATGCGCAGAATTCAAAATAAATCGTTGTTTTTTACACCAGCGCAGGTATTTGGTAGGATTTGTTCAGAACACTGAATATTCAGAGAGGCAACTGTCATGACTATGACCGTGAACATTATATGTGGAGATTCAGAGTATTCTACAATTTATTCCATGTACTATCAGTTTGGTGTTGAGCAAAGATTTAAATCATTAGATTCGCCCTAAAGCGTCGAAAGATGGTCTAGATATTTTTTGACCAAAGACATTTAAATGTTTACGAGTGATAGACGGGACAAAGATGAAGATCGTAATCCAATACTAAACTTGTTACTACTTCGGTCAGTCTAATGTCTTACGCCCGCTTGTCAGGAAGCATTCTTATGTCAAAATCAAAAACGTTCGGGATCACAATTTTTGTATGAAGTTATTCCCAACGTCTGCTCTAAAAGTCTTAAATCTCTTTGTGCTTGACCCCTCTGACGCACATAATGTCTGCTGATGGATGTGTAAACTTATTCTGCTCAATATGGACACTTTCCCTCAACTTCAAGTACTGTAAAGGTAAATCTAAATCGTTAAATAAGATAAGAGAGACAATACTTAATGTTATATTCTTCCTTGTTAGTCTAGTGGTCGCCAGCACGACAGCTGAGCAAGAGGTCCTGGATTCGATTCCCGGGTCGGGCAAAGTGTTTGAGTTTTTCCATCAGGAATTTCTAAGTAGCAGCCACGGAGTCCGGATTTGTGCCCGATTCATGGCGATAGGCTTGCCCCCGATTACATGGGACTTAAACATAACTGGCGAAATGTATGTACTAACGTGTACACCTCTGCCTAACCCTTCGAGGATTGCAGACGTGATGTTATGCGTTATAACATTCTTTAAATTTGAACTCACGGCACTGAGTCCAACATTAAAAACCCAATAATGTACTTACTGTTACTAAGACATTCCTTTAAGAATCACTTAGGTTTAGTGAAAACGGTATTAACGCTGTATCCATCGGGTATTCACATATCATCCTTCTGGTCTCACGGGAGCGAATCCATTAACATTTTATTGGGCATTATTGGATTTACCTTTATCTAACAGAATTTCTCAAGAAAAGAAAAAAGAGCTTAGGAGAAAACGTTAATACTTAAATAGTCATGGTCATTATTTATTTAAACAACAGGCATTGTTTATTTTTTCTGGACATGATCGGTTGATCTAATAGCTATACGATATTATAAAGAGGTAATATTTTTTTGTAAGTTTGTATTTAGGGGGTAATCTACGGAACTAATAATTCGTTTCTAAAAATTATTTCATGGACAGAAAGCTACATTATTGCTATAGGCTATAAATTATATTTATATCATGCATATTAGCCGAGCTATCACAATTTTTGCAAACGAAGTGCTAGTACCTACCCAGGTACATAAATCTATTTGCGTTTTTGGAGACATCTTGCGTAGATTTCAACACCTTTATGATTTGTTCGCGTGGAAGTCGGAAATTGGGTGGGAATGAATTGGGTTGAAAAACATCCTACGAGCTAAATCCGGTCTTGGTCTGTCTACCTTTGTGCCATTATTTTGTCGAAATCCGTTCAGTCAGGCGTTCTTTACCTGTTACTTACGAATTTAATAATATTATATTATTTACAAGGCTATAAATGTGTTCAAGTCTGATAAATCTATTTTATCTTTTTCAGTACTGAACACAAAAATAAACGGAAAAAGAGAATTTATTTGATGAAAACGTCAAATCATGCAAAAAAAAAATTCCAATACTTCTCATGTTTGTAATTTGAACTGCTCAGTTTATTACACTTTTTATTAAGTTCTAGAGCATTAGTTTTTCACAAATTATTAAAAATGTGGGTAGGTAATGATTTGAGTCCAAAACACCGTACAGTTTTCCAAAGAAAAGTTCGCGCTTCGGCAATCATCGTGTATCTCCGGAAATACGAAAGAAGCGGTAAAAATACTTTAATGTTATAATGTGTCGCTCGTGTAACCCACCCGAGCGGTATTTTTACTGTCCTTATCATTTTGTTTACATGTACAAAATTAATAGGAAAGACATGAATATAACATTTGAATATGATCCCTGAAGCGCGCGTGTTTACAATTGAACATTTGAAACGAAACAATGCGCAGAATTCAAAATAAATCGTTGTTTTTTACACCAGCGCAGGTATTTGGTAGGATTTGTTCAGAATACTGAATATTCAGAGAGGCTACTGTCATGACTATGACCGTGAACATTATATGTGTAGATTCAGAGTGTTCTACGATTTATTTCGTGTACCTACCAGGGTTGTTGCGAACATCAGCATCAGCATCAGCATCCGCTGATCTTCAGCATCATTTTTAACATCAGCATCAGCATCAGCATCAGCATCCGCATTGATCGATGCTGATTATTGATGCTGAAGTTGAGTTGTGACATGACCGCAGAGGGGATTATATCACGTGTAGTTTTTGCCTGCGACTTTGACCAATTAAAAGATCGACCGCGGGGATTGTGATTGCAAACAAACACAAACTTGTCTCATTACGTTAATTCGTCATTACGCGTGAAAGTTTTTGTTTTTTTTTCCCGTAAACTGTTGAGTGTTAACTGTTGAAAAGTGGAATATGGACGTATTTTAAATTAAGGAGTCAAGAAACTGCAAACTGTACGTAATTATTATTATGTAACAAGGATTATTCACGCAAAGGGTAATACTGACTGATTTTACTTTTTCCCTGTTTTTTTTTAAGAAAATAATTAAAATCAGCATCAGCATCAGCATCCGCTGATGTCAATGATAAAAGATCAGCATCAGCATCAGCATCCGCTGATGTGAAAAAAATATGCATCAGCAACAACCCTGGTACCTAACATCAGTTTGGTTTTGACCTACAGCGTCAAAAGATGGTCTCGATATTGGTTGACCAACATTCAAATGTTTACGAGCGATAGACGGGACAAAGGAGAAGATCGTAATCCAATACTAAACTTGTTACTACTTCGGTAAGTCTAATGTCATACACCCGCTTGTTAGGTAGCATTCTTATGTCAAAATCAAAAACGATCGGGATCAAAATTTTTGTATGAACATATTTCCAAAGTCTGCTCTCATCATCTGCCTAGCCTTTTCCCGACTATATTGGGGTCGGCTTCTAGTCTAACCGGATGCAGCTGAATACCAGTATTTTACATGGAGCGACTGCCTATCAGACTTCCACAACCCAGTTAGTACTGGGTAATACGATACCCCTGGTAAGACTGGTTGTCAGGCTTTTTGGGCCACTGACTACCTGTAACGACTGTCAAAGATCTACAAATGACACCCGGGACCAATGGCTTAACGTGCTTTCCGAGGCACGGAGGAAACTCGGTATATAATGGGCGGTCACCCATCCACAGACCAACCTAGGCAAGCACGGCTTAACCTACAGATCGACCCGAGCGGCTGTTATTATTTAGCCACGAGCTCCTCAAAAGTCTTCCAAAGTCTGCTCTATAAGTCTTAAATCTCTTTGTGCTTGACCCCTCTGACGCACATAATGTCTGCTGCTGGATGTGTAAACTTATTCTGCTCAATATGGACACTTTCCTATGAATCGTTAGATAAGATAAGACATAAGAAAAAAAAAAAGGATTTACATCGATAAATCCTTATTTTTTCGTTGTTTTCTATGCTACTGATAAATATGGATGTAATCTTAGGATGAATCTTAATTAAATTATTTATTTATTTATGATTATTTATTTCGTTTACCTATTCATTAATATATATACATATTTTTAACACTTTTAAATATTTCTCAAAAAAACATTAAAAATATAAAAAATAGTGGTCCGCCGGTGTCGGGAGCAGGGTCCAAGCTACCGGTGGTTAGGGCTCCAGAGACAGGAACCTCCTCACCAGGGGAAGACAGTTTGAACAAACACAACTTCAGTAAAGTAAGAGTCGCCATCTACTTTTTGTGACAGAGAGAGAGAGAACTTTACTTAGTTTCATAATTATCGAAAGATGTCTCTGTGATTCCAACTTTAATGCAAATAAGAAAATCTAATAATTAAGTTCTCTAATTTAATTTATAGAATTTTTCTAGATAATAATTGTTACATTTTTCATCAAAACACATTTTTATATTTCATTGCTGTCCAGTATTATCAATTATGGCAACCTTATCACGGAAATCTTTATTGTGTAACATAATCTGACAACATCACATCATGGACGCCGCAACTTGCGCTTGCGCTTGCTTGTGTTTCGCATGTCCATTTTATGTTTAATTATTTCAAATTACAATGAATTACTTAAACAAAATAGTTCGTTAACTGTCAATTCTATTCGAATATAAATGTAGCCGGTGAAATTCTTTCTCGTTTTTCACAAGTAGAAGCTGTGTATACATCGTATGCTGATCAAACTGAAAATCGCGAATAAAATGAAGGCTCGTTTACTTTCGGAATAACGATCCTTAAAACATCAATAATAGAATGTATGTAGTCCGCCTATATACCACTTTTGTACATGAAGTTTAAATAAATAAATAAATGTATCATCATTATATTCGCAAATCGCATTATGATCAACATACAACGTTAACACAACTGCTATTTGCAAAAAACCAAGAAAATTTGAATGATCTAAGTAAACAATATACTGTTCTATACATACATACATACCTATAGCTATCTATAGAGCCTTAGTTCCCGTTATGAAATCTAGATGGCGTTTCGAATCTGTATGCTTCGAAATGGCACAAGAGGGCTCTCTATTATTATTATACTCTTAACTCCTCACAATGCGAGCCGTATCGAGGAGTACTGCTATTTATTTATTTATTATGCAGTAAAGTTCCATGCAGTTACTGACAAGTTTAATTTTCTTTGGAAGTATTTGTACTAACTTTTTTTCGTAAAGATGGTATCTTTGGTTTAATATTTCAGTGGCGAAGTATAAAATATAATATCCACAATTCCCCCCATTATATTGGTAATGTTCAAAGGCTGCTATTATGAGATATTATGAAATTTACAGCAGTCATAAAATAAACCGAATTTTCTTTCAGAAGGTAATTTCAATTATTAAATTCATAGCTCGTAAACTTAATACAAAAAGGTCATAAGGTTTGATTGGCTTCATGACTTTTAACTGCGGAAAGCGTGAAAATTAATTTGAAAAGCAATCATTTATATTTTATATCCTAATCATGTGACCTTTTATCGCCATTGGTTAAACAGAAACAAAACAAATATAAAAAAATTGAAGAAATCACTGGCTGTTTTTTATTTTAGGTATTCGTTAGTAATAATGAATAACAGCTGCATCGATTGATCTTCAAGGTGGTTGCGAGGTCAATCCGTGTAAGGGTAGCCGGTTATTGATTACCGAAACCACTCGATGCTGTAGTATTTATAAATATTTTTTATGCATTGTATGTTTATTGTTTATATTATTTTTTTGTCATTTTGTATGCTCGTCATGTCCCTGCGACGAATAAATATTTTTTCTATCTTTTCAGTTTACAGTTTTTGTTAGTAAGTTAAGCCCTAAACTGACAATAAGTGTTACCAAGGTATTCCGTGTTCCCCAGTAGCAGGGTTCTGAAGGTCAGAACAAGGAATGAAAAGAGAAATGTTGATCAGACGACATTGTTGCCATCGTAGGAATATCCTGGATGAGGCTGTCACAAGAACGTGGAGCTTGGCACAAGCAAAGAGAGGCATATACCCAGCAGGGGCTGAAGTCGGGCTGTGGATTATGATGATGAAGAATATCAGCGTCAGGTGCATGCCTGACACATGCTGAGCTGGACTCCCATTTGGTGCAACTTTGAGACGCACACCGCACTTTGTATACTCGTTATTTGATTTGAAGTATGTCATGGTGGGCTGCGGGACTGTTCGAAAGAGATCCCGTGGCCCTGGAACACAAAGGGCAATGAAGGAACATGGATGGGTTTTAGTCAGTAAGAATCTGACACTCCCTCCCACTCCACCCAGAGCGGGAGAAGTCATTTGATGACTTACCATCCGAAAAAAAAAAAAAAAAAAAGTATGTCATGGTGTTACTATACTTCTTTCGTAAATATGTTTTTCTTTTTGTATATTGGCGTCTTGTTTTTATATAGTTATATAGTCGTGTAATTTGTATTATTTAATTGTGCTTCTGTGTGTTGTGATATGTCTTTTGTGTGCACTAAATAAATGATTTATCTATCTATCTGTGATAAAGGTCAGATAGACAGTCGATTTACATTTAAAAAAACCACTTTTAAACTGCATCCGGTTGGACAAAAAGTTAACCCTAAGTAGTGGGAAAAGGATTTGTTTTCCTTCACCGTGTTCATACTTCATATAGTTTGAAGTTATTTCTGATCTTACTTATTCTTTGAAGGCGGGAAGAGATACTTGTAATTCCTTTGACATGCCACTTATTTTAAATTTATAATTGTAAACCTACTATTTGCATGCCCAGATGACGGTAAAATATGGAGAACCTTATTAAAAACGAAAACATACCACCCTTTCACCCATGTTTGCAATGAAATAAATTATTTGAATGAATTGATTTTGATTTGATACAACTTAAAAAAAAAACTCCGTCTCCCTTGGGCCCATGCTGTTCGCCATTCTTCCTTATTTCATGCCAATGTTGTATTTCCAGCAAACCTAACTAAGTCATTAACCGATCTCCTCCTACGCATTAGCACGGTCCAAATACCTACGTGTTTCCTCGTGCGTCCTAACATGACACCATTTCTGGCGTTAGGTTCAAGTCAATCCCCTCTTGTGCCCATGAGATTGTTGACTCACTAACCCTTACGTAAACAGCTTTACCAAGATTATAACGTATCTCATGTTAATTGTAACTTCCCTTTCAAGATATGTTGGTATTTAACGAGGTTTACCACCATTCTGAGCTTGGCAAACATCGTGATTACAGGCATATTGTTATGAATGACACCAAAGATTTAAATCCTTAGAGTAACCCCGCCGAAAAATCAATTGTTCCAAACAAAATGTTTGTAATGACCGTGTAGTTATTACAGTTTTGTAGGAAATAGCTAACCGACTAAAAATTGACCAAAAACTGTATACGTGGTAACCATTTTGCTCCGGTATCCCTTCCAGCCTGCATTTTCTCGCTTAATCTTACTGAAAATTGTATCCTTAATTTTAGGGTCGATGTGTGAGCTGACTCTTCTCATTGTGGAAACTTTTTTCCGCGACCTACGATAACGGCACATCCAACGATTTAAAAATTTTAATGATATATTATTTCAAATCCATTTCAGGAGATACTCATATCGTCATGCATGTCCATTTGTCATCTACCAACCAGAACTAAGCATAAGCATAATCAGCCTATAATGTTCCCACTGCTGGGACACACGGCCTCCTCTAGAGAGGGAATGGGCTATAATCCACCACGCGGGCGCAGTGCGGGTTGATAGATGTCACATGTCTTCGATTTTTTGGTTCTAGGACATGCCGGTTTCCTCACGATGTTTTCCTTCACCGTTTTGAGAGCAGTGGTGATGAAATAAATAACACAAAGTAATGCGGCTGCCTGGGTTCGAACCCACGACTTACAGTGCGTAAGTCGGGGCCGCCATGACTTGGCTACCGCTCTAACTGGCTCTAACACGCTGCACAGGCTCAGAACTGAGCCCGTGTGGTCATTGCAGCTAATTCCCTCGCACAGGGGCCTGTGTGCCAGCACTATAATTATTGTAAGCTGTTATGCTTAACTTTAATTATAAATTAAACCTCGTTGGTCCAGAGGTCGCAAGCGCGACTGCTGAGCATGAGGACCTGGGTTCTGCTCCTGGCGAGTTTTTCTATCAGGAATTTCTCAGTAACAGTCACGGAATCTGGGATTTGTGCCCGGTTGATATCAATAAGCTCGCCCTCTATTAAATGTGATATAAACATAACTGGAGAAATGTGGGTTCACCTCTGCCTAACCCGTCGGGGATTACAAGCGTGGTGTTATGTGATAATACATTTCCCGAGACCCTATTGACTGTGCCGTGTCAACATCCGGTTGTAACGCCCGCTTCAAACAGTGAACATTTATACAGTATTCAAGATCCTGATTTGGCTTTAAACTTTTATTATGATAAAATATATGAAACTTTTGAAGCTAGCATTCCTCCGAAAACTAAAAATATTAGTAACAGAAGATATCCAGAATGGTATAACTTAGATCTTATTAAAGAAATTAAATTAAAATACAATTTGCATAAAAAGTATAAAGCGACCAAATCTCCGAGTGATTATGAGGCATTCTCTCAGTGTCGGGCAAGGGTGAAGGCGGAAACAGCGAGTTCTCACCTCCGGTACAGAGATCGAGTACAGAGTCATCTCGCTACGGACCCTAAATCATTCTGGAATTACGTAAGGTCAAAAAAAGACACTTCTAGTCAGTACAAATTGATCAAAGAGGGACGAGTTCTACCTGGTGATGAATCCGCGAAGGAATATGCGCGATTCTTTCACTCGGTGTACAGCGCGACAGCGGGCACGCTGAGCGCGGAGGCGGCGTGCGGGGAGGCAGCGCCGAACGGCGCATATGCGCACCTCGCCTGCCTCGACCAGGCGGCCGTCCGGCGCGCGCTGACTGGTCTGCCTCCTAAGCGCTCAGTGGGTCCGGACGGTATTCCGCCCTTCATTTTAAGAGATTGCCGCATAGTATTAATAGAACCTCTGCTGCACATATTTAATATTTGTTTGTCGGTGGCACACTTTCCAAGTCGTTGGAAACTTACGCGGGTGGTACCCATACCGAAAGTTCGAGGTGGTACGGATGTCAGTGACTTCAGGCCAATTGCGGTCCTGAGTTCGCCAGCCAAGGTATTCGAGATGGCTGTTCACAATTGCCTTTATGCACAGATAGGCCCTTATTTGTCTGATACGCAGCACGGCTTCCGTCCTGGGCGCGGTACAACGGGGAACTTGCTTCACTTGATGACACAGTTGGTACCAGCTGTTGACGCTGGGCTTCAGGTTGACGTAGCCTATCTGGACTTTAGGAAGGCATTCGACACAGTCGACCACGACATACTCTTGTCAAGGCTGGCGGGTATAGGCTGCACATTTCATACTGTAAAGTTCTTCGCCAGTTATCTTCGAGATAGACGTCAGTATGTGGACTGTGGCGGACACTTCTCGGAGCCCTACTACACCAGATCGGGCGTCAGTCAGGGTACTAATTTGGGACCCTTATTATTTATTGTTATGGTAAATGATTTACCAAAGGTAGTCAGGTCAACATGCATGCTATTTGCTGACGACCTTAAGTTGTCAGCAGTCATAAAAGACACTGCGGATCGTGACACGCTGCAGCATGACTTGGATAGGGTCACTGAATGGAGTCAATGCAATAAGCTATACTTTAATGTATCAAAGTGTTCGGTGCTTTCATTCACACGTAAACGAAACCCACAACACCACCAGTACAGCATGGACGGGGAGCCGCTGCAGCGTGTCATGGAGGTTAAGGATTTAGGCATTCATTTCACCAGTGATCTGCAGTTTCGCAAACACGTGGTACACGTTTGTAAAAAGGCGTACAGGAATCTGGGATTTGTGCTGCGTCAGGCAAATGACTTCACAAACATCAGTGCACTGCGGGCTTTGTATGAGGCTCTTGTGAGGAGTCATCTGGAATATAATGCAACCGTCTGGAGCCCGACTGAAATAAAATACAAACATATGGTCGAACGGATACAGAACAAATTTGTCAGATTTATTTATTTAAAGCTGTATGGGAGATACCCGGGATACCCGTTACTGTATCCTACCCTATTCTGTCTCGGTATGGTGGGCTACAACAAATTAGAAATTAGGCGTGAAGTGGCACTGGCAACGTATCTTTTCAAAGTTTTAAGAGGTAATATACAAAATTCAGGTGTTCTGTCGGAAATAGGGTTTAATTTACCGGATAGGTACGTGTCGCGGCGGCGCAAGCCGCGGCTGCTGGTGGTGCCGAGTGCGCGCACTAACCTACTGGAGCGCGCACCGCTAACTCGTGCGCTGCGCACCCTCAACACGGTGGCGAATGCCATAGACATATTCACCTGTACACTGGGTGAGTTCACAAGGGCCACGTACTGTGTAGCATGTAAGGTATAGTTAAGGATATTTTAAGTTACTTTGTCGCATTAGATTTATTATCTGTAATGGCAAAGGAAACATGTCTTGTGAATAAATAAATAAATAAATAACATTGATTAGACGTAAATGAGCACAAATCTAATCGAAGACAGTATTTAGTTCATGTAAAGGAGGTTGTGCATCTAAATGCTGAAAATTAAAATATCGAAATAAAATAGTCAAAACAGGTCATCATCTGCCTAGCCTTTTCTCATAAACTATGTTACTATGACATCAACTATGTTAGGGTCGGCTTCTAGTCTAACCGGATGCAGCTGAATACCAGTATTTTACTTGGAGCGACTGCCTATCTGACCTCCACAACCCAGTTAGTACTAGCAATACGATACCCCTTGGTAAGACTGGTTGTCAGACTTTTTGGGCCACTAACGACTTTCAAAGATCTACAAATCACACCCGGGACCAACGGCTTAACGTGCTTTCCGAAGCACGGAGAAAACTCGGTATGTAATGGGTGGTCACCCAGCCACAGACCAACCTAGGCAAACAAGGCTTAAACTAAAGATCGATCCGAGCGGCTGTTCTTATTTAGCCACGAGCTCCTCTAAGTACAAAACAATAAAATAGTCACAACAGGTACCTACCGAAAATCAAAATACCTACTTATAGATCTACAGATGACTGTTAGGTATAACGATGAATCAAAATGCCCAAAATTATTACACAAAAGTTCATAATCCCTAGGATCAGATCACGTCAAACAAAGTTTTTATCTGATTAAAATCGAATCATCAAGAGGTTTTGTGATTAAGAGGTACTGTGAACTATAAAATCAATATCCATAAAACTTGTTAGTTTATCTATGACTAGCCACTCCCGCGACGTCGTTCAAGTTGAAAACTTTTCCAAACGCATTCGGTGATAGGACAGGCAGCTTTTCAATAGTGAAAGATTTTTTTTTTATTCGGTTACGTAGGTAGGTTCATTCGTTCAGGTAGGTTGATTAGTCTGTAAAGATTTCATATCTACTCATCTCCAATTAAATATCTACATTTTCATTAACATTTCGTATCTAAAACATACAGGGTGTAAGGGACAGCCCGGGTGCATTCAGCTCCTTATTTTGAATCATATACCACCGGAATTTTTCTCAGGAAAATTTTCATTTTTTAATCGTTTTTTTGCAGTTACTTATTTCAATGTGAAATTAGATTCACTGTACGCAGCACTCCATTTATCTAAGTAATACGGCAAAAATAAATATAAACCAACAATAAAGTTGAAATGCACTAACGACCGTTAAAATCAGCTGTTCACTTCCTACCTAGCTACAGAGTTCATCGAATTCGTCGTTGCGCTTCGCTGCGTGCGTTTTGAAATAAAACAAATCAAATTTATTGGTTTCCCATAACGTTCCTGAAATAATTTCTTGTACCCTTCATCTCAGTAAGATACACTGAATTCACCCCATCAGTCTGCGGAGGGCTGTCCCTTACACCCTGTATACGTTCTATACCACCACGTTCTGTATACATTAGGTACCTATATAGAACGTGGTTCCATGCAATCTTGTTGTACATCCGCAAGGCGGATCCACGACAAATCGACATCACGCATTTTTTTAGATAACTATAGTTCCCGGATCCACGTTCCGGCATCATCATCATTTCAGCCCGGAATCACTCACTATTGGGTTTAGGCCTCCCCTTTATTTTGCCAGTCTGCTATTTCGTCTCTTTTCTGTACGTCCCTTATCCATCCGTTTCCCGCGATCATGCCGATAATATACGTTCCAGTTATACCAAAGGTTAAACACAGATTTTAAAATACCTATTGCCAATCTGGTATCCCCCTTCCATTTCCCAAATATACCATTTCTCATTCCCTTAGTGCATATTATGTTGACATATTAACTCGGAAATATACTAGATAGGTACTTACTGAATGGCTCGCATTTAATCGCAAAGCGAATATTAATTAGATGTTGGATACTAACATACTGCTACAGGGGGCGGATTGAAGCTTCCGGCAGTAAAGTTTCGAGTAGGCAATAAGAACAGAAGAAGACCTATAAAAGGGTTGTAACTAGACCACTGAGCTCACTAGTAATAGAGAAGTATAGAAGTAGAAGACTTGCTGCGAAGACATGCTGATCATGATGGCAGGTAGCAACACCGATACCGCCGCCGATGCCTGCCGGGGCTGCGGGACTGTTCGAAAGAGATACCGTGGCCCTGGAACACAAAGGGCAATGAAGGAACATGGATGGGTTTTAGTCAGTAAGAGTCTGACACTCCCTCCCACTCCACCCAGAGCGGGAGAAGTCATTTGATGATTTCCCATCCGTAAAAAAAAAAAAAAAAAACAAAAAAAAAAAGGTAGCAGCACTAGTAATATATGCCTTGTAACTAGCAAAATAGCTGGTGTACTTAATTTGATTCTACACCAAAATGAAGGATTCTCTGATCAGACGAGCCTTGTGTCTGGTGGGATACTAGCCCAATGGTTGCAGTCGGGTTTCTGTTTACAGGGTGGCGTCGAAAACACGAGAATAAATGAAAAGACTGCTAATACGTAGGAATATTTTTAAACTATCCAATTAATCCTAATAACGAAATTTAAAAAGCAGTTTAATTGACTGTCGTATTGTCGGCGCGTCCCTGTATAGGGAGACTATGGTAGTGATCGATACTACAAAAAAAAGTCAGCTATCCCATACATTTTTTGGATGCTGCTGGAGACACCTATAGTGATCACTTTTAGCGATCTGAGAGTTGGTATCACAGTACAACTTGTTCGTAATGATGAGTACAATCACGTGTTTAAATATCGATATGTAATTAACAGGTTTAATGGCACGAATAACTCTGATATCAAGTTGTTAGATACAATACTGCTGCATGGCCACGAGCTACGCGCTCAAACGACACGTGTGTCACAACAAATTGCGACGCGACTTGCGAAGGAAACAAGTGATGCATACCTACACGTGTCGATTAACGCAAATTACATCGCCGGGGGGTAAGAACCGCGTCAGAGTTCGTATGTGGTAGTAGATATATTTGCGTCAGTGGAAAACGCAGGTGCATAAGTTAATGCTTGTATGTAAATTTGTCTGTTTCCAACAGTTTCAGAAAACGCTCTATAGACTGAAATGGCTGCCTGAAACATGCACGTGTAGCAAACTTTAGCCAGCTGCATAAGTTCACGGATTAAGTTGTTTGCTGAAAATTCACAGATGCCAACGTAACGGTTCAAACTTTTGGTACTTAGGTGCATTCAAATAAATCGGTGTTGGAGATGTTACCGACTCAAGTTCTGCTTTAGGCACCCGTCTGACTTCCGGCGACTTAACATTTAACGAGTGCTAGAAACTAAAAAATCATTCAGAGCATACAGGCGCGATGCTATGCTATAAAATTATTTAGACAAGCGAATGATACAATCACGACAGATTTGCTGTCTTTATTAAAGAGTTCCATTGTCCACCCACGATCGCCAGCATTGGATCGTTTCAGACTTCACCAAATATAACAGGACCATTGCGGACGAATACCTACACATTCAAACAAAAAATAATCATCGAAATAGATCTACAATGTGCAAAGATATCGCTGAACATACATACAAAAAATTCAGACGAATTGATCACCTTCTCTTTTTGGAAGAAAAGCGAATTGTTTGTTTGACAGAATTCTTTGTGAACAGTCAGGCAGCAGTAAGAATTTAGGGGGATAAAGAACAGGGTGTAAAGTTTTTCATCCCCAGTTGAAAAGGGAGGCCGGGGGATCCTCCAACCAGATGGGTGTTGTGTCTGGTGGTCTACTGCCCGATAGTTGTTGTTGGGTTTGTCTAAATAGTCTTAAGTTGTTGATAACTTTAATAGCGCGATTCAGAAATTTGATGTTAGTTCTTCACCTGTGTCGTAGATGGTGCTGTAGTAGTTTTTGTACTACGTTGCTGTAGTACTTTTTGTAATGCTGCTACAAGAAAAAGCGGTTCTCTTTTACACACACGGGCCTTACACTTTCTTATCTTTTCTACGTTTCTTGTCGCTTCGTTCGTGGTGAGACAGATGCCTTCTACATAGTTGGATGCTTACATACATACCTACGTATACAAGGTATAAACAGACCCTTCACGTAGCCGTCAACCAAGCATACTGTACATCAAACTAAGAAAATCTACGCAAAAATTATTGCTGGGAAACGACTTTTTTTTTGGGGTGAATAATCACGTTTTACGGTAAAACTCAAAACTTAGTGCTGATGGATGTTTTGAATAGTTAAAGGGTCATGGAGTTAATTAAAGTAAAGTTAAAACCTTTAAAAGTGGTAATTAAAAAAAAATATCTACGTAACTAGGAGGTTCCCAGGTATGGTTCGGAACAAAAAAAATGATCGCAATGATGGAGAAAACAAGTGCCTTTCAGCTTCGTTAAGGGTAGGTATTTTTACGCCCTTTATAACGCCACCACCTGCTACGGTCCCTATATACCTACTCCTTGCGACTCGTCCATCATCATCACGCACGCCGTTTGGATCCCGAAGTTCAGCAGCGCTAAAAGGTTCCCTAAACATTCGCTTTGTTTAAGAAAGTATACTTAAACTTAATGTCTATTCTTTTACTTCTGTCTCTTTGGTTTATGGTGAGTTCTTGAGTTCGATTTACGAGTTGGGCTAAGTGTTATTGAGGTTTTTCGTCACAAATTTCTTACTGCTGGGACACACGGCCTCCTCTCTATGAGAGGGAAGGGGCCATAATCCACCACGCGGGTCCAGTGCGGGTTGGTTGATGTCACATGTCTTTCAATCTTTGGTTGTAGGACATGCATAGGTTTCCTCACACTGTTTTCCTTCACCGTTTTTATAGCAGTTCAGTAACAGCCTGGAATATGTATTCGTGCCCGGCTGCTGGCAATAAGCGCGTTACCCTATTACATTGAACATAAACAGAACTGGCTAAATATGGTGGTTATAACTATAGATACACCTCGTGATGATATGTGAGAATAGCTAGCTTAACTTAGATATTACTCACCTAAAACAGGGACCAGTAACGCCATCTATCATCGTGAACATGAACTACTCAGCCGAGAGCTTTCCCACACAGTTACCAACGTTAGCTGTTGAAACAATGTTCCCTTGAAGGAACTGATAGATACCGCTATTCTCTCTTCATTTAATTTATTGCTTGTTATCACGAAGAGTGTTAATGTGATGTATGATTCGGTAGGTATGACTTCTAACACCCGTATCTGTAGTCAAGTTATAGTAATTACCAACTTGAGTTTAAGTAACTTCTTAAGCAAACATTTTCATGCAATAGACATGAATTTCAACAAAGAACCGTCAAGGAAAGCAAAGCTAATTCTAACTTCTGACAGTTCTAATTTCAAGTTGTACACTACAGAATAAAAATCGTATCTAAAATAATTACTTTTACTCAAGTAATCACTTTTTTATAGTTACGGGTGTTTTACCCAAAAAAGTGGATGGGTCTATATAGTGAGGGCTTAATAGAGAAGTATGGAAGAACAAGACATCCTGCACTGACCGCAAGACTGAAAAAATTGGGTAAGGGACAGGAAGATCATGATAAGTCTAACTTTACATAGATCATAGTGTCCAATGGTTCCATGATACACAACACACAGCTAATATCACTGAAATTAGAAAAATAACCTACTTAACATAAAATAGTTTCAAATCCACTTTACCACATAGCTATCAATGTTAGCAATAGCTTAGCACAAATTAAACTTCGTTCAAATTAAAATACTCATTTCACACTCAACGATTAATTAGCTTTAAGACTTTATTCTTATTATATCTGTGGGTATTCTTGAACGTGTTTTTCGCAAAAATGTAAACGTTCAAAATTTAAATTTCGAATTCGTGCTAGGAACTCGGGTCCAATCACGGTCAAGCGGAGGGTTTCAATTTTGTTTGCGAACAAGTTTTGAGCGGGCAGCAAGTAATCAATAAAGGCTACGTGCAATAAAAAGAAAACTTTCAAATCACGGCAGAACCACGGTAATATTATAATACAGTAATGTAACTCGGCCGCATGATAGAAATAAATGCCTACAGCCGCGCGGTACGTAAACATGCGTTAGGGCTGACCGTCCCCAGCATTTTAATTACATTTGCCTACTTTCTGTTTATATTTAGTTTTGTGATTGTAAATATCCTTTTTATATAAATAAATGAAATACTTTGTATATTGAATAGGAAGTGTTCAATAAAAATGCGTTGTTTTTTGATTGGTAGATTTAGTTAAAAAATCATGTTTTTGTTTGAAAAACAAATCGGGCTTATAAATTTGCGACCGAAAAATATTTGCGCCTCGACTGAGTCGTACGAAATGCTTTATTGATAAATTTTAAGGTATAATAAATCCCCATTCTTATATAAAGCTTAATTAAAAATTGTTTTGGGAAACATGGACAAGGTGGAGAAAATGGAATATCTTTTACTTGGTTATAGATACCTGCAGCTACTTTACAATTTACATGTTTGGTTTTAAGTGAATTTCGGAATATTTCCTCCATTTTTTCTATATATTCCACAAAATCATCGTTGGGTACAATCAAAAAGCGTTATTGGCGAATCCATACAACCAAAAACAGCACAATATTTCCTACTCGTCATATTAACTGATTTTTAGAGAATAAATCGCGCGGTTATTGTTAAAAAAACAACACACCGTCCGTTCGACACTGCGGTACAGCCGTGACTGTCTGCACCGCGAGCGCACCCCACGATCGAGGCGCGTAGGTATAGCTCGCGTTTCGTCCGTTTGTATGAAGTTGGAGTACTGTATTATAATATTACCGTGGCAGAACGTTTCTGTACCTATCTGTACAGTTATTTATTTATTCAAGTTACAACTATCATTACAGGTATTCTTAAACTTATTTCGACAGTGTGGCTATCAACTATTATTCCTAACGCAGGTCTATTACATAAATAAATATTCAAAACGAGACCATGATATGAAATTAATCTACTGCTAAAACAAAACAAAATATTAAACAAAACAATTATCAATTAGTATCTAAACGTAATAAAGTCATTGCCTATGGCAGATGTCTATGACACATTTGCATCGCCTTCCCATTCGTCATTCTTACTCACATTCATTCAGTTCAATCATTCAAACGCCATCTTGTAAAAAGCACACAGTGACAAGAAAATAAATAAATTTGTTATTATTCAATTCTGTGTTTAATTTGGCGCAAACGGTCATAATTATACTTTCACAAGGTTCTTTTTACATTAAACTTATACGGTCACTTACGGGATATCTTCCGTGATTGTTCATAATTTTGAGCTCCCGATATTTCGACGCTGTGGCAAGCGCCATGATCGAGGGTTGATTGATGAATGCTGATGGATGGAAAATAAATTGTTAAGAGCAGACAAATCTGTGAAAGTATAAGTTTAGTTGTAAGCCGTGAAAGCTTAAAACAGTCTTTTTACATTGACTGAAATTACGAATGATTAAAATATGTATCGGTGATAAATGTAAAATATTCATACAAGTCAATCATGTGTCAAGTTGATGGATAAATTATATTTTGTGCTGCACTTGTGATGGAAATGAAGCTGTCAGAAATATGAAAAAGATATGAAGACATAAGCAATAAATTGAATTGAATATTTTATTGCACGACTACAATTTCTGTTGTCTGTTGTACGACCCTGAATTGAAAATGTAATCACAAACATGAATTTCGCAAAATATGATATTGCCATATGAAAGTCCGGGCATATAATATAATAGTACCTACCTACATTTCGACACAAGTGGGCCAGCCAGAGGTGAAGAACAAATAAAGCCGAGAGTTCAAAGACAAAAGCTCGAGCAAATCAAACGATGTTTTTTCAACACGCTTGCTAGAAAAAAGTAACTATACTATTTTGTTACAAATGAGGAAATAAATAAAAAGATCCAATCCATCCAGACCATTACAATGCAATTACAACGGTTCCCCAACGATGATGGCTACCAAAATTGAGAAATTTAACCTAAAAATCGAGAAGCAATATTAAGGATTTTGATTTAATTGAGTATTTATTCTTTAATCATTCTGTTTTTAATTTAATAATAAAAATAATAAAAAAGTACATAAAACAATTACTGAAAACGAGGGTTTATTTATTTATTTAACCCTTTGTGTGCCGGAACGTAGATCTACACGAGACAAAATAACTTTTTAATTGTGTCTGGATACTCGGCGTACGAGTGGTTAAGCCTTTTATTTCCCAAAAAATACATTTCAAATTCATTACATAACATCTTAATTAAAATATTCATTTGGTTCTTAAAACTAAAAGATTCATTCATAACAATTGAACATACATTTCAACAATAATTTATTAAACAAAAATAAAAACGAGGGGTTACTGTTTTTTAAAACAAGATAAGATATTGCCTTTTCGCGGAAATCGGTAGTACTTTTCAACGGAAATTTTAATAAAGAGTCAAATCTAATATACCCGTATTAGATTTGAATCTTTATTTTTATTTTTTATGATAAAAATAATATAGATAACTGCGAATTTCAAACATAATTTATTTTTCTAAATAAGCAATCGCGCCTCTCCTCTTTAATAAAGACTAATTTGGAATCTGTTCACAGAGACGAACTTAATATCACTTTGTGTGTTTCTCTCTATTCCGAGTTAAACTAAGTCGTAGCGTTTGAAAATCGCACTTATCTCGTTTAAAGTATTAATGTATTTGTGAACAAGATGTAAATCTAATTGTTCATTTATCGGAAGATGTATCTTCGTCGAAGTCGTATCTTATCATAATCAATAGATTACGATTTTCGTAACGAGTAATAACTTATTACTGCTTTGGCAAGGACTTTTATATAAGGGATCTATGGATGTATATATATACAATGTCGCCCATGCGCAGGTGACCGCCCGTAATTTTCTGAATATTCATGAAGAATTGTCGAAAATAAACTTCAAAAGGGGGGGTCTATCTATAACATTTTTCATGTTATTCAATTTTGAACTTTTTAAGTAGAGTTTGTAGATTTGCTTTCTATTTTTTGACACATCTCCGAAGTTTATGGGTCGATTTGAATTATGTTTATTATTTCTAAAAGCGTATGAGTTATTATAACAGGTTAATTAACATTTTTACTAAAAATTATCGACTACGAAAATAAAAACGGAATCGAAGTCATTTTTAGGTAAAAAAATTTATATTTATTTTAAAAAAACTTGTATAAGTCCATAAATTATCCCGATAGGACGACTTTTTTAATCATTAGTTGTAAGCTACTACATAACAGCTACAAATTCATAGAACATTGTTGATACCTAACTGTAACTAAATCCAAGGTAAAACTCTAAAACTCTGATGAGTCAAATTTAGGAAAAGAAAGAATTTAGGAAAATGTGAAAGTCAATTGAATGTTGCTCTTAGCAGTGAGTACTAAAAGGTTAAATTAATAATGAGGATGATAATGGAATTAAAAACAAACAAGCAATAGCTAGATTTTTACTAAAAAAATAAAAAATACAAGAAATTTAATTAATTAGATTTTCGAAATGGCCCCCACCCTCCTGTAAACAAACCAAAGCTCTCATGGCAACACTTTTGATTGTACGACGTAATTCTTCACGGTTTTCTTTTATTTCCACAGCAGCAGCAAAAATCCTAGCCGTTAATTACTCGCGGCTTTCGATGGGCACGGCATACACTTTTTGTTTCATGTAGCCCCAAAGATAAAAATCTAAGGGTGTAAGGTCGGGAGATCGCGGCGGCCAAGCAATGGCTCCTCTTCTGCCAATCCACCACGGATAATTTTGATTTAAATAATCATGAACTAGTCGTGCGAAGTGTGCTGGAGCTCCATCTAATTGCAGATACATCCGCCTTCTTGTTTCCAGCGGTACTTCCTCCAAAAGCAACGGCAACGTATTGACTATAAAATCTAACAACGCGTGTTGATCTAGTCTGTTTGGTAACAAAAAAGGGGCAATAAGTTCATCGTCAATCATTCCAGCCCAAACATTTTTGGAAAATTGAATCTGGAAAGGTAGTGTAATTAGGGAACGCATATATATGTATTTTTCAGATACCTACGATACCACTGGACCAGTAGTTCAGAAAAGAAAAAAAAAATACCCTCGACACTACCAGTGGTGCGGCTTAGTAGTGTGGAAGGGAACGCATATATATGTATTTTACAAATACCTACGACACCACTGGACCAGTAGTGTAGAAGGGAAAAAAAAATACCCACGACACCACCAGTGGTGCGGCTTAGTAGTGTAGAAGGGAAGGAAGGTCTTACCTTTCACATCAACTTCCGATAGCCACTTACATAAATCTGGTCGCGCGGTAGTCTCCAGTTTGCTGATAGCATATATAGTTGGGACTATTTCTACTGGTTGGAACTGACAGGAGTCCGATTCACCCTTTCTTTTCGGATCGGAAATCTTCATATGACCCCCCCCCTTTTTTTTCGGATGGGAAACCTTCATATGACCCCCCCCTCCCGCTCTGGGCGGCGTGGAAGGGAGTGTCAGACTTTTACTGACTAAAAAAACCCATCCATGTTCCCTTCACCCTTCTACTTTCTTAGGATTCAACCTAAAAAGGTTTGTTTACTTGTTTACATGATAGATTTTTCAATAAAGACATCAATCTTCTTCAATATTAATGCTTTTTTGACAGTTCTAAATAAGATATTCGATTACATTCTAGATTTATATTATGATTTCAGATCAGCACATGAATATTTTCCATAAAAATGTAAAGCGTTCTACGGATAATCCTATGCACTAGAACGTCGACTTCTATGCATAGGATATAAAGGGAAATAAGTTTTTCTTTTTAAGGCTTTTCACATCCATATTTTTGTAAGCCCCAACGTAGATTTAAAAAAAAAAAATCTCCCTACATTTTCTGAAGTATATTGGGATCGGGTTCCACTTTAACTGAATACAGCTGAATTCCAGTATTTTACGTATAAGTATTTCCATAACCCAGTTAATGGGTGATAGTCAAACTGATCGGACTGGACTCCGGACACCAGGTTTTAATAGATAATGCACTGAAATATCGGTCAAAATGCAGTGTCCGCTACTAATCCGGAGCCCGATTTTCCCGGCTTATGAGTACCCATAACGTCTGTCAAAGATCTACATATGGCAGCTAGAACCTGCAGCTTAAAGTGCTTTGCGAGGCACGAAAAGGTCTCGAATTCTCGATACGCAGTGGTCGCTCCCCTCCCATTCACAGAAAGTCCGTTAAAAAGTGAAAATTTTTAGATGCATCATCTGCCTAGCCTTTTCCTAACCGGATGAAGCAGAATACCAGTATTTTACATGGAGCGACTGCCTATCTGACCTCCTCAACCCAGTTACTGCTGGGTAATAAGATCTCTTGGTAAGACTGGTTGGTAGTCTTTCGGCCACTCACTACTTAACGACTGTCTAAGATCTACCATTGACAGCCGGGACCAACGTCTTAGCCGGGACTTGGTATGTAATGGTGAAAAGAAAATTTTGAGACGCAAATCCGAGAATTCACTTACATTAGGCATTTTCTACTCTAATTAATAATCCTGGAAAGTCCCGAAACCTTCTCGAATTTGTTCAAAATACCTGCAGAAGTTATAATAATTTTACCTTATCATGAAGGGAAAGTAAGGTATTAGGGTCGTGGTGAAATAACACAAATTTAGGGATTATCTCTAATCTTAGTGAGATAATTAATTCATTTTGATATCCGTTTGTTATCTATCCACTGGGAAAGATTAACAAAATGTCTGTAAAATGGAAGTATAAAATATCAAAATAGACTCTAAGATACAATAATGGTTATACACCGTGACTTTTTAGTCGTCTTACAAAGGTGATCCACTCAATGTGCACGACATAAAATAGTTCTAGGCGCGATTTTTTTTTTTACCTACCGTAATAGGTACAAAAAATAGAAAGAGAAAAATAAATAAACATTAGAAAAAATTATGAAACATCCTGTTAATGATGTTTACGTATCAAACGGGAGAATATACCTACCCAGCGCTCGAGTCCAGTAGATCATCGCTCACAACAGGGTGTTTTAACTACGTGCGTCATAATATTGAATAATATTTTAATTTTAAATTATTATAATCTCATAAATACCTTTTTTTTATGAATGCTTAGTAGTCATTGGATACATGAAGTGTGCTGCCGCTACAAGACGACTAAAAAGTCACGGTGTATATGTACATACACTAGCTGTTTCCCGCGATCTTTGTTCGCGTAATTCTTATAAAAATATTGTTACCAATTTAAAGGATTTCAATTTTTTTCACGGAACTCTGGTTCTTATTTTAAAATAAAAGTAGCCTTATTTAATCCTTAACATCAGCTATCTGCCAGACAAAGTCGGTCCAGCCGTTTCGGAGAGTAGCCGGAACAAACAGACAGACACAAAAGTTGAAAAAAATGTGTTTTTGTTCTAAGTGCCGTAAATATTTTCATAAGCATTCAGTAAAAAGCTGTTGTTTTTATATTACAAACAGCCACTTCAATTTATTTATTTGTATAGATATAATATATACAACTACCTCTGATAACAGTAATTTTAGGATAAAATAGAATAATTTTACAATGAAACCTAATAGCTAATAAGCTAAGATTCGAAAACTTTTGTTAACAAAATACTTATCTGGTTTAAAGAAATATCTCCTCGGTTTAATTTTTATTATGGACTAGCTTTTTCCCGCGGCGTTCGCTTTTTGTTCGGAACGGTCACGGTTCCCCATGAAAACGTGGTAAATAGTAGTATATAGTAACTTACACTCTTAGCGAAAGAATTTTCGAAATAGGATCGGTATTTCCGAAGATTACCTCCTACATCCATATTTACAAGCATCATCATTCCCCTTATCCCATTTTATTTGCGGTCGGAGCAGCATGTCTTCTTCTTCCAAACTTCTCTATTACTCGTCATCGCAGCAGTCACCACCTTTGTAACCATATCATCCTTCACACAGGACTGTGTGAAGGATGATATGATATCCATCGTTTATTTGGTCTTCCTCTACTCTTACAGCCATCTATAATAATATACTCAACATTTTCCGCACTACATTTTCAAACCTCCATATTGACAAACCTTACCTCTGTACAGGTTGTAAACGGACCCTTCACGAAGCCGTCAACCAAGCATTATGTACATGAAACTAAATCACCCTACGCAAAAATTATTACTGGGAAACGGCTTTTTTTTTGAGGTGAAAAATTACATTTTACGGTAAAACTCAATGTAACTCGCTCAAAACTTGGTGCTGATGGGTGCTTTGAATAGTCAACGGGTCATGGAGGTAATTAAAGTACAGTAAAGATAAAATCTTAAAAAGTAGTATTTAAAAAAAAAAACTTGTGAAAAAAATTGAACTTTGTTGACCTCCAATATCTTCGTAGATTCCAGAAGGTTCCAAGGTATGGTCCAGAACAAAAAAATGATCGCAATGACGTGGACAACAAGTGCCTTTCGGCTTCCTTAAGGGTCTCTTTACACCCTTTATAATGTTACTACAGATTAATGCGCTCTTTTTTTTCATTTGCTACTTTTAACAGCTCCAAGTTTACGTTCCACGGATACACGTCCTTCACAAATCTCTACTACACCTACGTACTTTAGAAGTTCTTCTAGCCTCAAGAGTGTTTTGTTTCAAGGAAAACATTTACAGAACATTATAATTCTGCCAATTCTTCCTTGAAACAAAATACTTTATGTTCATCCCCTCCATCCCACATTGTTCTGCAACTTTCATGATGACTATACATAACTGGAAGTTGGGTTTACTTTCAAAAACTTTTGTATCTCACTATTATACCAAATTAAGAAACATGTATTTGTCGGATCCGGTCATTGGTATGGGCATAAAAATGAGTTGAAAACCGCGCCTGTGGGTAGTGGTGACATCACAGCGTGCTTCTACAGAGCCCTGATGTCCGGCTCGAGTCGAGGGTGACAGTCAATGTCTGATCGCGGTGGAGTTGAGATGTCTTGGAACTGTAGCCGATTCATTTTGCCCTCTGTTACGTGATATTGTGTTAAGTTGTAATCTCAAGTAATTCGTTAGTTTTGCTAGAAAGTGTATCGAACCATGTTTTCATAGCACGAAACCCATCGTCTGCCCACATGATGTACGAGCCTAACGGAATAAATCCTGACATATCCGACATATTATTTATGATATCTCTACTGTTTTCATTTATAGATGCTTACAAAACATGTTTGTGATACATTTTTAAACACGACATTGTGTACTTCAAAAATATGATTTGTTCCTATTTCCTACTTACCTACCTGTATAAAACAAATATCTCAACTTGTAAAGAGCTGATGTGAACGGGAAGCTACAATAGAACACTATTAATTTCAAAACTCAAGTCAAGTGGTAAGAAACTTGGTCTCCACGCAGATAAGGATTCGTGTTCTCAGTGATAAAGGAGATAAACTTACAGACAGATTTGGTTTAGTAATTCTTTGAACTTACTTACTTCGTAGTAATATAAGTTACATAATTTGTTAGGGATGCCTCTGCTCTCTGCGTCCTAAATATGTAGACAAATTTACCTCTGTTTTGCCACCGGACCAATTGCCAGTGGAAGTGGTGAAGTTTTGTTGAGACGGAAACGCTAGGGTAGCCCGTGAAATTCAAATTTTCTTAGTTTTAGTTTCAGTGTCAGGTTGTATGTCGAGGAAATATGATTCGCGTCCGCAACACATAATTATGTAGTTAATGAAATATAATCATTCGTCAATACAACACCCTAAGCTCATTTAATCCCATTCAATAACTATTTCATGAAAATGTGATTCAATGGGATTAAGTGAAGTTAAAATATTATTTTAAATAATGTCGTGCTAGCTGCATGAAGAATAAGATTAATATAAAAATTGAAGTATGCATCATAAAAACATCTATCATCGTCATCTGCCTAGCCTTTTCCCAACTATGTTGGGGTCGGTTAAAGTAACCCTGTGTGTTTAAAAAATACTTTATATCTAGACCTGGGCAGGATATCTGGCTAGACATGGAGATGGCCGGTGGAGCAAGGCTTTGACCGAGTGGTGGCCAAGGTTAGGCCAAAGAAACCAGGGCCGTCCTAAAGCTCGTTGGGTCGACGATATCGTGAAAGTTCTACACTGATGAAACCACGGACAAAAGCGCAATAGCGCGTATATTATTGAAACAGAAATCAATGCAAGTAACATATTCTTTACCTTTCTTAACAGAAACAACTATAAATCTATCACTAACCCTGTCGAAGAATCTCCCAACCAAATAATACCTCCACACAGCCACTCCAAAGTTCAGCCCATACAATCCGGAGATCAATTTAACTAATAGACTAACTTATTTCCTCATATTGTACTTGAGAGGTTACCAACGAAGTTTGAACTTCTGCAATCAACTTGATTAATTTCCGTTTGTATTACTAAACAAACGGGAATTTGCAGAATCAAGCCATTGTTTTGGCCGGTGCGGACGGCATTCTCCTTTATTAAAAAAAAAACAGTTTGATTTGCTAAAGATTTTCCTTCAACGAAATATTCCTGGGTGAGGTAAATTCATCAGTAAAATAAATTATTCTTTGTATCAAGTGATTTTAAAAGGTCGACGGTAAGTTTTGAGCACTGCAGGGGATCAGCATCGCCTCAACCCAAGCCGTACGGCATTTTTCATATAAAACTCCATACTGTAACGAGCTGCCGTAGCTGCACGTTGGCCTTAAATGTTTCGTAGGTCGGAAAACTACGCCTTCGTATTGCAGCATCAGTGAGCTACGCCGTAGCACATTACGGAAGCTCTAGAATACTCCATTACTCAACACTTTCTTCTTACGCCTTCGTAGCACGAGTGAGCTTTGGCTACGCCGTAGCTGATTTTGCAATCCTAACTAATATTATATATGCGAAAGTGAGTTTGTTTGTCAGGTAAACAGAAACGGACGAATACGATACCTTTCATCCCGAAAAAAAAATGTTCCCGAGAAAAACAACATGTCTTTCGAATCATGATTGAATTATAATATTATTACAAGCAGAGTATGATTGTCAAATTCTAAACTATCGCGAGCGAAGCCGCGGGCGAAAGCTAGTCACCATTATTTATGCCATTATTTATGAGTAACCAAAAAACTTTGATTAGCCATTTGGTTTGGTTTGCTTTCTTTGATGCTTTAAGCCTTGTATTTTATCATATTTGTGTTAGTCTGTAAAGTATTATATCTGTTACGGCTAAAAGCCGATATAAGGTTACACCTAGTTCTAGCCGGCTATACCTACGTGCGGCCGGTTATAATTGGGTGTATCCTTTTTATTACTAGTACACACTGACCAAATGGATTAGGTTAGGTTAGAACTGTGACCAAACGCGCTCGAGCCGAGCTAGCGCAGCGAGCGGTGCCGCGGCCGCAGCCGGCGAGCGCTACATCCAAATTGGTTGCATGGTTGCATCGAACCTCCAAATTTAAATTTATTTTAGGTACAGCCGGCTTACACTAGGTGTAACTTTACTTCGGCTTTTAGCCGTAACATATCCATGGGCCAAAGTTGCCTGAGAATAAATGAATGTTAAGTTATTTTATCACTCAACCTATTGCTTAAATTCGTCGGACAATTTCCCACCACAAGTGACTACCCTTGTAAGCTGATATCTCTAATATACCTGAATGTGAATTGCTACTATTAAGATAATGGTGTAATTAAGGTAATCAAGGTAAGGCACTTGGAATGAAAGGACTCGATGAAGCGTGGTCTCGTAATAGTTAAGTAGCGCCTTCGGGATCTTCGCTCTATAGGGATTTCGATCTGTAATATTTTAAATTCTTCTATACCAATGGTTTCTGCCAGTTAGTCTGTCAGTCGGCCAAAATAGGATAGCTTTTAATATATTCAGACAGATGTAGATACATGAGAAAGATTCAAAGGTCCATCAAAAGAGTGGCCAGTTCCTTCATAAAATCATAAATTCTTGGAAGTATGAGTCCATCCATCATATACTTCTTCGTAAATATGTGATCTGTGGCGAGGAAAGCTCCAACGTCCTGGTTCTTTTATCGAGCCATCAAAGATCTTTCCACCTGTCCACGAGTTGCCGTGAACTTGGAACCTTTTAAGGCTCTACACTTAAATCGGCCGCAGCAAAGAAAATCTTTAAAGGTTTCTCAAATGATTCCGATTTTCAATGAGGGTAATATGCTGCGGATGAGGCTGGCACAGGAACGTGGAGATTGGCACAAAAAAAGAGAGGCCTCTTAGCATTGGGTAAATTCAGGCTGTGGATGATAATGATATGCGGTGTCTCTCAACAGACCATGGCCCACCTTTCACCAAGCACCGCGTTGTCACCTATACTCGTGAAGACTCCAGATCTCAGTAGCACATCAGAGTCTGGATTTGTGCCCGGTCGATCGCAATTGGCTTGATCTAGGGGGCGCTAATTGTCCGAACCAATTGCTTGGACCGCCAAATCTTCGGTGTACACTCATTTGCGATACACTTCGTGCTTTGCTTGATGTTATGTATGCATATGTCTGCATCAGCAAATGGTGTTAAGTAATGTGCCAAACAAATAATTTAACCATTTTTCAAACAATATTTGCCATCAGCATCGACACGCTAAGGAGAAGGGATCATAAATCATGAGCAAAAAACATACTGTTTGCGATCCCCACTTATGCATTCCAACTTTTTCTCGTAGTACAATCTGGATTACCCCAGTTCCTTGACCGACATTTAAGAGGCACGTTTTAGTTCTATACACAAACATATCTAGGTATATTCCCTCAAGAGTAAGACACGTGTCAGGCGCACTCGCTTAATTCTGTGCCTTACGTCACTTAATTAGATTATTGCTACGGAAATAGGAGACAATTTTTACGTTGCTCTTCTTTTTCTTCAGTGCCGCTCCAGTTACTGAAGGCTGGTCATTAACTTTGAATATGCCTCCTTGTCCTTTACAAAATGGAACAGCGCCATAAAAACAACACGTACTTTGGGTAAGCGTTATACCTGTCACTGTCGCTCAAACGTCAAACTAGAAGTGTAAGATAGAGACGGGAAAATGTCAAGCATGTACTAAGTAGCTTTTCTAGAAGTCGGCCTTAGAAATGCTGTTGTTGGTACATTGAAATATTAAATTTATAAAACCTTGATGCAGATACAATTCGTTGCAAATGTCATATCAGATTTACTAAACATAAATTCGAACTTACACCGACCACATAAAGTTGATTTTTACCCGCGAGTTACGCACGTTATGGTAGGTACAGCTTGACGGCCAGAATTGAATTAAAAACTACTCTATTTGGTCGGTGTAAGTTCGTATATATGCAAGCAGTGAAAAGTCCCCACTATTCGAAATTGTGCATACTTTTTCTGCGGATGTTTGTGAGACGCTGAGTGTGTATATTGGGTGTGTTACATATATCAAAGTGTTGATATGAAAACTGCAACCAGAATAGGTTCTGGCCTAACTGTGCAGTGTGCACATACATAAAGGCTGAGACAAGTGGCAATAACTTTCAAAGCGTTTCATATTTCTATAACGACTTTCAATTGGCTTTTCGATAGCTTATGTCAATTTAATGTCTTTAACATTTAACCATTTTCTCTATCTAACCTTTTTTGTGTCTTTTTCGCGTACGGTCCATTGTTTACTCTTGATGACTGTCTAATCTTTTTTTTATACTCAATAGGCTTGGGTTGGCCGCAACTCGCCTGATGTAAAGCGATGATGCAGCCTAGGGTGGAGAGCGCTTGCCTAGAAAAATCCGATTCACTCGAACTTTGAATAGATCAAAATTATAATGATGAGGGAACAGAAAAGCCGGCAGTCAATTCCACAGACTGGCGGTTCGCACAATAACTGTGCAAGCATAGCGCTTTGTTCGGGTCCGCCAGGTCCATGTAACTTCAATCTTGACTTGATTTGGGATTAACAACCGGTTTCCGAAACAAATCCAACGATGCGAAAAAATAAACGAAAACCAATGATCCGGATCGTGATCGGGTTAAAAGCTATTGATTATTCAAATAACCAATCTCAGCAGTTGACACGCGCTTGAATAAGTTTTGTGTTGAGGCGCCGGGACAGGTGATTTCATATTATTTTTTTCTTTTTTCGTGTGTTAGTACCTAACCTGGTGTCAGCGTTTTAATGCTGCTCATGGATGCCCTCTGACTTGGCTTTACATGGCATCGAGAATGCATGCTGATTTGGTTTCCTCACGAAGTTTTCATTCACCGAAGCAAGTGATAATTATACAAAACGCACATGAATCCGAAAAACCAGAGGTGTTGTCTGATTCAAAAATTAAAATTAAAATCATACTAATATTATAAATGTGAAAGTTTGTGAGGACGGATGGATGGATAGATTTTTGTTAGTCTTTCACGCAAAAACTACAAAACGGATTTGGATAAAATTTTGCTCACAGATAGTTTATAACCTGGATTGACACTTAAGATACTTTTTATCCCGTGGGACAATTATCGAACTACACGCGGGCGAAGCTGCGGGCATAAACTAGTGATTTCATAAATTACAATTTACATATCCTAAATTGAAATGAATACAATGCAAACTCATGTGTATTTCTCCTATAAAGTTACCTAAAAATATCACTTTACATTCTCTCAGCACCGCCTTCTTTGCGTATTCTAGTCAAGAGTGATCTTTATAAATTGACCTAATTTCAGTGTCTGTGACGGGCGTTAAAAAATATGGAACCATCATCTTCAGCATAAAAATGAGATTAAAAGATATTTCTACTCATTTAAAAAAATTACAACATTTATAAGAGCTACTAAAGAGAAACTTTTAGACATTTTAATTTGGCCGAACATGAATTTGGGTGCATATACTTTCCCGTTTGTCTAGTGGTCGTGAGAGTGACTGTTAAGTATAGGGTCTGGGTTCAATCCGGGGCCTAGCATATTATTATTGAATTTTCCATTAGATAACATAACATCAAGCTTGTAATACCCGAAGGGTTCGGCGGAAGTGTACCCAATAGTACACCCACATTTCGCCAGTTATGTTTAAATCTTTATGTCCTGTGTAATAGGAGGCTAGCCTATTGCCATCAACCGTGCACAAATCCAGACTCCGTGGTTTCTACTTAGAAATTCCTGATGGAAAAACCCAATAACAATTTTCCAGACCCGAGAATCGAACCCATTAGGTACCTCATACTCAGCAGTCGCGATTGCAACCCCTTGTGAAACGAAATACCTACAGACGTAAAATTATATTCAAAAATTTAAAACAACGAAAATACAACGTTCTATTCTTCACTGGGGTTGGTGAACATTTCGCCACGTGTGAGTTATACCAGCTGTTATCTCTCTATTGCAATGTTGGTGGAAAGTTCAAAGTAGGTCACAGTAAAATTAACACAAATAAAGCCTGGCAGGTGTGTACTGAAAAATACGATAAGAGGCTAGCAATTATTTTATTATTACGTACTGAGGACCCAAATTAGTAAACCGCCGACATTTTGTGACCTCACGTCATTTTCAAACTTTAAAATAAAACTGAAAGTTTTAACGTGCTAGTCAAAACAAATAAATAAAATTGAAGTGTCTGTTTGTAATCTCAAAATATCAGCTTTTTACTGAATGCATATGAAAGTATTATGTATACGTTATTATATTATATGTTATTATTATTATCTAGAGTTAATGATAATGTTAGTGACCATGACAGTTTAAAAACTTATATTATGTATACGGTACTTATAACAAAAAAACATTTATTTTGATTTTTTGTCTGTATGTCGGTCTGTTTGTTCCAGCTTATCTCCGAAACGGCTGGACCGATTTTGACATGACTTTTGCTGGCAGATACCTGTTGTTATAAGGAGTAACTTAAGTTACTTACTAACTTTTATTTAAGATAAAGGAATAAGGTTTCGTGCTAAAAAAAATCTTGAAATTGTTAACATAATCTGATTCAAATAATGAATTAATATTTTTATAAAAGTTCGACGAAGGTTGCTGGCTACAGCTAGTTTAAAATATAAAAAGTGTCAGTTTCAAACTCGCTAAAAACCGACACTTGCAACGAAGCTCTAATTTTAATGAGAGTGATTTATTTCATACAATTCCGAGGCTAACTAACATAATATCCTCATTCCGGTTTTAAAGCTGAGTTAAAATAGGGATTTGTGGATATATGGGTTTTTTTTTTGGATATGATTTAAATCGCTCCTTCCCTTCCACACTACTAAGCCGCACCGCTGGTAGTGTCGTGGGTATTTTTTTTCCTTTCTGCACTACTGGTCCAGTGGTATCGACATGGGACTTTTTCTTGAAACTGCAGCTATAACTTTATTTATTTTTCATAGATTAGATTAGAGGAGATTTATGTATAGATAACTATATTAGATAGATATGTATATATGTTGTTCATTTTAATGTATCTACCTACCTAATGTAGAAAAAATATTTAAAATTTTCATGCTATCATTATGGCGGAATGTGTCCATATTTGTCGATCGATTGTAACACTTTTATGAAACAATTTAATTATTATTTTATAGTGTGTGACAAGGCAAGGGGTATTTAACCACTATGCTCGACAAGATTTTGACACATGACACACCAGCTGAATCGGCGGGGTGATGTGAATTGTCATGAAATTCAAGAATTTTCGTGAACTTTCAGCATTCGATTTTTTAATGAAAAATATGTCGCGGAAGCTGTTTCATACGATAATTTTATGGTTAATATCTCCAATAACGTGTTGATATCAGTAAAACGGCGTCAGTCTATTTCCAAATATGTGTAAATTACGTACCGCTACACCCTTCCAAAAAATAGGTAACTTAGTTGCGCTGGAAATAATGGACATAGAAAAGTTCTCGTTTGCTAAAAAAACTCAAAAGGGCAAATTAAAGACAGTAACAAACTATCTGCGTTCTTATTTTTACCATTATTCATACATCATTTCATAAAAAAACACGATCAAAGTCTGGACAAATATAACTAAAAAGTCTTAGTGCTGACCGTAAAAACAAGGTTCATCATTCGATTAAAAAGTTGGATTCAGCCTAATCGATACTCGAATTGAAATCAAGTTTGAAAAAAAGAGTTGAAACGGAATAAAAACTCTTTGGTATAATTTCAAAAAATTATTTAAATTTTAAATTAACTTTTTCAAGCTATCTGTTTGAATAATTTCATTTAGTAATTATTCGATGTTTTTGATTGACTTCAAGAGAAGGAGATTTATAAATGATAAGAAACACAGAAATGTGTAATCACAAAAAAAAAATTGCTTCTAAATAAACATTCTGATGATTATCTTTCTTTTAAAAACTTATAGATAGTCTCCTAACTTTCCGTTGAACTAGTAGCGTGCGATTTGGCAAGAAATAAAGTCTCACAGTTCAAGCAAATAAAAAATCTGGAAATAGATTGATTTTCAATTGTACATAAATACGCACGGTTGCGTTTTTTTTTGTTTCAAAATTTAAATTAGGAATGCGCATTTCACATTTATTCTTACTTTATAAGTGTATTAATTTACTATTATCATTTATTGCGAATTTTGTTTTGAAATATCTGAAGGTTTGATATAGAATCTTGTTAAAAAAAATTAGTTTGTTCCGCAAAACATATATAAATTGTTGGCAGCGTATTGTCGGTTGGGTTATTGTGTTAGATTAGGACGAACTTTTTCTTTTTTAGCCTATTCTTAACCACTGCTGAGCAAAAGCCTCTTCCATTCCTGTCCAACTCTGTCGGTGATTTGCCTTCTCTGGCCAATCAGCCAAGAGCGAGTCCAAATCGACACGCCAGCGTTTCTTGGGCCTGCCTCGGTAACGATGACCGACAAACTTATTGTCTTTTATTTCGCAATCGGCAATTCATAAGCCGTATCCTAAAGAAACGATAGTTTATTCTTTGAAAGCGGTTCACTATCCACTCTAAAAACGTCTTTTACAACTGCAAAGTTCAGGTTATCCATCATAGGCCGTGGGCCGTGTCACTTGAGTGAAGCCGTGAACAGCTATGCGACAGAACCCTCATGGCAAGAGCCCTACTCGCATTTGTAGAGTTTTCTTATAAATATAATTTCATATCTAGTTTTTTGGGTTGCAACTAAACCAAGCTCATTAGTATAAAAATATTCACCATTAAAAGTATTAGTCGGAGAAGGCAAAAGATAAAGAAAATTGGAATGCCATGTAGGAGGCCTTTGCCCTTTTGAGAAAGAACAGGATGATAAAAGAACTATTTGTAAGTGGTGAATCCCACAATAACCAATCCAACCTAACACAATAACTCAACCAAACTAAACCCAATTTTGTAGACTAAATAAAATTCATCTAGGGAACCAAATACATTTTTACTGTGCCTAAGATATATAAGATCCTGGGCATTCTATATCCAACCGACCAACAACAATAAAAAATAAAATTAAGAAGAAAAAAAAAAAAAAACTTATTTCGGAGTTTTTATTTTTGTCGTATTCTGTACATTTCTGATACCGCTATATTATATATATTATGCTATTCACCGTTGAGGAGTGTCCTCATGAAAAGACAATCCTAGCTGTAGGTCAAATACGATACAAATTAGATTTATTCATCAAAATTGAACGCGTATCTAAAGGGTGTAAAAAGACCCTTAACGAAGCCGAAAGGCACTTGTTCTCCCCGTCATTACGATATTTTTTTTGTTCTAGACCATACCTGGGCACCTTCTAGTTACGGAGATATTGGGGGTCAAAGTTCCAACTTTTTCACAAGTTTTTTTTTAAATACATGTTTCTAATGTAAGATTTTTACTTTAAACACCTTCACGACCCCCGTACTATTCAATCCATCCATCAGCACAATGTTTTGAGTGCGTTACATTGAGTTTTACCATAAAACGTGATTTTTCACCCCAAAAAAAAAGTCGTTTCCCAGCAATAATTTTTGCGTAAAGTTACTTAGTTTCCCCAGCATCTCCTTGCGGGCCAGATCCTTGGCCCGCTGGACAGCCTCTTGGAGGGCGGTCTTCGCTGCTCTGTAACCCTCGTACAGCTCCGCCTCGATGGCTGCCGCATCCGGAGGGCGGATGCGGAGCCTGCGATGCCTGGTGTACAGGTGGCGCGCGGCGACGCACGCCTCGCGCAGAGTCGTAAGCTCTCGCGACCACCAGTACACCTGACGCCGGGCGCTTCCTGGCCGGACTCGGGGCATTGCCACGTCGCATATGTCGGACATGGCCTCCTGGAACCAACCCGCCTCGTTGTTTACGTCAGCAGGCCTGTCCGGTGATGTCACCCAGGCCTGCATGATCGCGGCTTCCAGGAGGAGCTCCCGGTCCAGCTGCTTCAGCGCCCATCGCGGACCACTCGGGGCCTGTAGGACCGGCGCGCTTGGGGTCTGGGCGGAGACGTCGAACCGGATATACCGGTGGTCGGAATAGGTCTCCACCCCCTCCATGACGCGCCAGTCAACGACACGCGGTGACAGAACGGGGCTGGCGAACGAGATGTCCACCACCGAGTCGCCCCGCATCCGCACACACGTGGGGACAGAACCCCGATTTACGACGACTAGGCCTGTCTCCAGAGCCCAGTTCTCCACCATCCTTCCCCGCACGTCTGTGTAACGAGAACCCCAAGCCAAGTTCTTGGCATTGAAGTCCCCGAGCACAAGCACGGGGAGGGAATGGCTTCCGATGACGACGCTCAACTCCGTGAGGGAGTTGTGGAACTCGGCGAGAGTTCGGCTCGTGGAGAAGTAGACACCCGCTACGACAATCTCCCCGAACCGTGCTGCTACGCACCCCTGACCCTTCCTGACACTCTCATGGGTCGGGGTACCGGCGGCGGCCGACGAAATTATGGCCACTGAGCCGCTAAGGTCCTCCACCCAGTTATCCCTGGGCGGGACGAAGTACGGCTCAGCGACCACGGCGACGTTGATCGACCACTGTGCCATGCTCTGGAGCAACAGATCTGGATCTGGAGCCCAGAGCGGGAGAAGTCATTTGATGATTTCCAATCCGTAAAAAAAAAAAAAAAGTTACTTAGTTTGATGTACAGAATGCTTGGTTGACGGCTTCGTGAAGGGTCTGTTTACATCCTGTATACAAAGTTCGTGTCTGGGCTTAATAGCCCATTGAGGAGTTCCCTCGTGAGAACGCAACTTTGGCTGCAGGATGAGGTCATGATAGAAATCATACTTATGTATCAAATATGAACGCGCATACAAATTTCTGTATCCGTGCTATTAACTGTTAAGGAGTTCCTTCATGAGAACACGATCCTGGTTGCAGGATGAAGTCATGAAAGAAATCATCTATATCTATCAAAATTAAAAGCGTATACAAAGTTTCGTGTCCGCGCTATTAACCGTTGAGGAGTTCTGTCGCGAGGAGACGATCCTGTCTGCAAGACTAATAGTACTGTTTGTCATAAAAATGTATTGTCACCAGCACCAAAGGCATGTGCAAAATTTCAGCTCAATCAGTATAGGGGAACTGGTTTGAAATTCAGTTGCAAGATTTTACCCATACTTACTAACACGGGAAGTTAAATACAAGCATATTTTTATAATATAAAAAAATACTATAAATTATCTAGTACAATACAATGTAATTATATTTAGAACAGAGAATGCGTTCATAATTTAAATTTTTATTTGAAAAAAAAACGGCGCGAATTTAGCCATAGATCAGTCTGTGCTGTTTGTTGTTACGGTTTTAGTACCTACAATGTACGAAAAACTATTAAAAATACCATTATAAAGCTTAAAAAATATTATTGTATTTATTTATTGTATTTTAAGCTTAAAACAAAATTATTTTAATTTCAACGTATCGATTTCTTAAATTCCTTAATTTAATTTCTCGATTAAAATTTAATCTAAATTTACAAAAAACGAATCGATTGAAATAATCGCATCCACAAATCACAGCCATTTAAAAAAAAAAATGGCCGTCTATTGCGAATACAAATTGAGGAGTGGTAATGAATATTACGAGTTATTGGTCCCGTATTAGTAAATTACGCTAAGATTTGGGCATTTTCATGTTGTTTATAATATTTGGAATGATATTTGTCATATTTGTTATCGAGTCTGTTCGCGTCTGTGTGATGTAATGTGAAAAATAAAAATGTAAACACGCACGATTGGCGCGAAACTTCGACTTTAGATATCAAAATGCATCGTTACCACTGCTTATTTAAATTGAACTATGGATTAATTCGTCACATAATTTAATGACGAGTTAATCATTCTCAACATAGTGGAGCTTGGATGTCCGAAAACCACAATTTTTATGATTTTTAGCCTCGGCCAGCACTGCCGTCAAAATGGCGATACCCGTATTTATGCACTTGGATTTTATAAGGGTAAATTAAGAAACTTGCGCGCTAAATACTGAAGTTTTAATGGCGATGACATATGAACTTTTTATCCAACTCTCTTAATTAACGCACACTCATAGTATTCGATAATCAGAATATTAAATATTTACATAAATAATGAGGATGACGTATGACTTAAACTCCGACCCGTTCGGGGGTATCTACCAAGCCAGCGGAGGTTTATGTGTCAGACCCCCGAAGGGGTACGTACCGAACTTTATGGATAAGGATCGTAGAAGATGGCGTAATGTAGTTTCTGTCTACCTTCATAAACTTCAGTTTATTTGCTATGAAAAACTCGTTTTACAGTTTAGTGTAAATTGACCTATTAATCAGCATTAAAAATTTGTTCTTTACATTATTTGGGGCTATGGAACCCTTTGTGTGTGAGTCCGACTCGCACTTGGCCTGTTTTTTCTCAATAAAATTCTCTGTTTTAGCAAATTAAGTTCAGTAACGATAGCTCATGTCTAGCTTCAATTTGTTACAATACCTCTAGAGTATGGCTATCAGCCCAACCTTGGCACATCATGTTCCTCAGTAATTGGTAGTAGAGCTAACAATACGTGTATTTACTAACATAACTCTCGCAAGACAAATATAACCAGTATAAGCTGGCCTTGTGTTCTATTGAGACTCCGTACTACGTTAGGCCAGGACAATGTCCAGTGTTAAGGTACTACTATTATGTGGTCGTTTCCACGATATGTAAGACAACTCAATATGACGTTCAGGAAATCTTTCAGGTAAAATGGAAACTCATAATTCGAAGTATATTTTTTTTTAATGGTTTCAGTGGGTAACTATTTATTTTAATCTGAGATTTTCCAAAATCGAAGTAAGTACGGTAGTTTCTTGTGAAATTCTATCTTTATGACTCGGCCTTTAAAAATAATAACACATTTTATTAATAGATTTTGTATATTTATCTATACTGTACAGATCCTATTCGCGTTTTCATAAGCGCCTGCACAAGTGGCATCTTTTTGCAAAGATAAAGATTACTTATGCCACTGATGTAAAATAACTGTGAAGTGTCTGGCAGAATCATATGATAAGTTGTAAAAAAAACCGAGAGGATTGTACAACTTAACCAACTTATTTATACAGCCGGGAAAACGCGGTACTAAAATAAATGGGGATATTTTTAAATGCACATCTGAATAATTTTTCAGCACACTAGGTAACTCCACTAATTAACTGAATGCATACCAGAAAAATGAATGCTGTGCAAAAAAACCAATTGATTAACAAAAAGTGTCCTACAAAAAAAACTAAAAAATCACACAAAACGAGATGACCTTTTTTATCAAATTCACACCAAAAATACGAATTGTTTATCAAAAATACTAACTTGAACTCTAAATTGTACAATCTTACTACGGAATTTCTAAAACTGATATCTAAAGGTACAATGTCACAATAAAGTAAGTTTCCATTATCAATAAAACGCTTTTGAGTTAGTTTTACGTATTTATTTTGAAATTTCATGAAATTAAAATATTCTCCTAAAAAGTCAATATGTTGTGCTATAAAAGTTAGTGACAGAAACGAATCGCTGCAAAACCGACTCCACGTAGTATTTTCTGCCCTACCCCTAGAGTGTAATTTAAGCCCGCGTAGGCGCGGAGGGGCGAGGCGGCCCGCGAGCTGAGGAGCAGGTGGTTTTAACGCTCGCCGCCGCGGCTGTGGCTGGCCGGCTGAAGCCGGCCAGCAAGCCGAAGCTGCGGTGGTGAACGTAAAACCCATCGGCGACGTTAAGCTCGCGTGGGACCGTCGGAGCCCCGCAGCGCCGGAGCCGTGACAGAAACCAAACTTGTTTTGTGTACTTAATTATATAGATGATTGAATAAATTGGGTTTTATTTAGAATAAACGATGTTCCTAAAAGTAAATTAGGTGATGGTTTTCCTTAAAAAAGTTTTAATATGTTTGATGAACTAAGGAATTGTTAGATATACTATTTTGATAATAGTTATTCGTTCAGTAAAACAGTTCTGCAAATACCATTAAACAATATATTTAATTTGATTTATTTAGTGAGCATAATTTGTGTGCAAGTCAGTATTTTTGGTTTAACTTTGAAATATTTTGTTCATAAAAAGGGAATATTCAGATATCGATTTAAATACATGCCAAATAAATGTACCAAGTTTGACATATCGATGCAAATTTTCTTGACAAGCAACGCTACCTTGAACTGCACACTTAAAGTGGTCATACTGTAAGAGCCAACCGATAACAAACCTGTTTACAACCATAGACTCTTTACTACGACCAAGTTCATACCGAGTTTCCTCCGTGCCTCGGAAAGCACGTAAAGCCGTTGGTCCCGTTGGTCCCGGCTGTCATTTATAGATCTTTCAGACAGTTAAAACAGTCGTTAGGTAGTCAGTGGCCCAAAAAGTCTGACAGCCTGTCTTACCAAGGGGTATCGTATTACCCAGTACTAACTGGGTTGTGGAGGTCAGATAGGCAGTCGCTCCATGTAAAATACTGGTATTCAGCTGCATCCGGTTAGACTGGAAGCCGACCCCAATATAGTTGGGAAAAGGCTAGGCAGATGATGAGACTCTTTACTACGAAGGTTACATAAGTGAGAAGGCTTCATATTGTTGTATTAGATCACACGAGCCAGGCCGCTGTCAGGCCAACGGACACCCATTAAATTAATTACTTGATTACTTCCGCCATTAATCTCCTTCGACTTAATTAATTAATACTATCGACAGGGAAGACCAAGAAATCAATTAAGTTTGGTGGTACTTTGAAAAATTGATTGAACTAAGTTATTAATTATTTTGTGGTTCCCCTAAATAATGGATTGGATGATAATTCTTAATCAGAAGCCCGGAAGTCTGACAACAAGTTTTTTCAGGGGGTGTGCTGAGTTCCCAGTTATAAGGTAATAGTGAGCAAGTACAGCAGTGTGTAAGCAGTGATAGCCTATAGACCGACCGCTTTAATTAGTCCTCGCAAATGTACCAATTTAAATTGAATATTCTGAAGGTTGATCACGTATTGGTTCAATTAGTATCGTAATACCTACGTGGATTATGGTTATTTTATAGCCAATAACCTGTGGGATATTGTTAGGACTTTTTGTGACGCTTAATTTGCCTTTGATGAGGCAAGGCGGAGGACTCATTAAAGCGGTCGGCCTATAGTGGTGAGACCGTCGAAATGCCAAGTCGTAGGTCTCGAGTTCGAACCCACCTCAAGTCACGCACCTCTCATTTTTCGGATTCATGTGCTTATTGTATATATATCATTTGCTTCGGCGAAGGAAAACATCTTGAGGAAGCATGCCTGAGAGATGTTTCTCAACGGCATGTAAAACCAAGTCTGAGGCCCATGGGTGGCATAAAAACTCTGACACCAGGTTAGGCACTAACCACACGAAAAAGAAGAAGTTATTAGGTCCATGTATAATACTGGTATTCAGCTGCATCCGGTTAGACTGGAAGCCAACCCTAACATAGTTGGGGATTTAGCGCTTGCGATGTGTCGACAGGCACTCTAGATTCGACCACTAGGTAGATGACGATGCTTTTCAAAAAAACTTCTATTAAATCTAAAGGATATTGGTATTTCTGCAAGCAGAAAAATAGGAAGGTAAATAAAAACAACAAATTCTTTGTCTGTTTTTTAAATGTATTTTTTCTTGAAAGCATTTTTATTTTACAATATAAACAACAATTAACAAGTAGATATTAAGATGAACTGTACACTCAAGCAAAGCTTTGATATTTGCGGTACATATCTGTATACACCGTGGAACACATAGCACATTGATTTTGAGCAACACACGTCCGTCCACATCCTTACACTATGGTCACAGCAGCTATGGTTGACCATTGCACAAACAAGTTTGACCCTTAGTTAGCGTACTCTAAAACTCGCTCGTCCGATGTATCCGCACTCGGGTGTCCGGTGCGGATGTCCGCTCCGGCCTTCCGGTTCATATATGCTTAGAAAACCCGCCACAGATGGCGGCGCGGTTTAGCGCTGCTCATACTATTTTTGCGCGAGTTTTTGAAACTGGCCAGTCAAACCAAAACAGCACATAGGACATGATAGTAAGAACAACATTCGGAAAGATATCCTAATTCTATTTAAGCTTACATACAGCGTGTTCCAGAAAGGTGTGGTCATATTTCAGGGTATGATTCGGACCATCAAACTGAATAACTTTTTCCTTGGAACCAGCATCGTAATCGCGAAAATATGATCAGCTGTTCCGTACATTTGGGTCAAGTAGATATTGAAGAATTGTACTGGACAGCTGATTTTTTTTCGCGATTTCGGTTGTAGTCCCATAGAGAAAGTTGTTCAGATTGATGGTCTGAATCACATCCTGAAATATGAACACACCTTTCTGATACACTCTGTATACGTCTGATTGCCAAGTGTGGTATGAACCTAAGTATTGCGAACCAGCGATACGATACGATATACATGCAAAGAGTCAGTATATTCTAAATACAAATGTCTTAAACTATATTTACATGAGTAGTAACCGCTTAAAAATTAACATTCAATTCGTATCATTTAACAATAATTTATGACGATTATACTTTGGCATTCCAATTTATTTTGAGTACTCTACACACCATTGCTCGCCAATATTGTTGTCGGCGGGCTATTTGGCGGCTTAAAAAGTAAATCTTGGGTGAGTAGAACCCAATCAGAAATATAGAGTGTAAACGGACCCTTCACGAAGCCATCAACCAAGCATTCTGTACATCAAACTAAGTAACCTTACGCAAAAATTATTGCTGGGAAACGACTTTTTTTTTTGGGTGAAAAATCAGATTTTACGGTAAAACTCAATGTTACGCACTCAAAACTAAGTGCTGATGGGTGCTTTGAATAGTAAACGGGCCACGGAGTTAATTAAAGGAAAGTTAAAAAGTAAAAGTAAAAGTAAGTAAAAGTCGTGCTTTTGACTCTGTAAATTACAATGTCCTCTGGAATAAGATGTACAATGCAGGTATACCACCTGAAGTGATTAATATCATGAAATATTGGTACGAGGGTCAAACAAACGTTGTAAAGTGGGGAGAAAGTATATCCGGTGAATACACCCTCAATTCCGGGGTGAGACAGGGTGGTTCGACATCCCCTACAATATTTAATTTATATGTTAACGACTTGATAGAGGAGCTGAGCAGAGCCGGGGTCGGCTGTTCTATTGATAATGTCTCGGTAAATAATCTCAGCTACGCAGACGATATGGTCCTGCTCAGCCCCTCTGTCAAGGCGTTGCAAAAGCTACTGAACATTTGTGAAGTGTACGCTGGTAAGCATGGTCTCAAATACAACGTTAAGAAAACGGAAGTGTTGGTATTTAGGTACGATAACAGTCCATTACCTACGCCTGATATATCACTATGTAGCACCAAACTAAAAGTTGTTAAGAGTTTTAAATATCTCGGTCATATCGTAACGGATAAACTGCGTGACGATGAGGATTTGGAAAGACAGAGGAGAATATTGGCAGCGAAAAGTAACATGCTTGCTCGGCGTTTCGCTAAATGTACCAATCAAGTTAAAGTCACTCTGTTCAATGCGTACTGTCGGTCGCTTTATACTGGCCACCTCTGGTACAAGCACACACAACGCGCTTACAACACCTTACGTGTGCAATATAACAACGCATTTAGGTGTATATTTGGGCTACCGTGGAGGTGTAGTGCGTCCGGCATGTTTGCGGAGAACAGAGTAGATGATTTCTATGCTGTATTACGGAAAGCGAGGGCCTCCTTTATGAGCCGAGTACATGATTCTGACAATGGAATATTGAGAGCCATATATGAAGCTAATTTTTTATTTGTATACGACTGTCAATATTCCTGCTAACAATTTTTCATTAATTTTTAATTTTTATTTATTTTATTTTTAATCATTTTAAATGCAATTGTTATTTTTTTTTTTTTTTTTTTGTCTATAATTCTGTAATTTTTCTAATTTTCTGAAATTCAATTCAATTATGTAATTTGTTTAAACTTGCTTCCGTATGGGCGCATCATGCCTGAAATAAATGAATTTTTTTTTTTTTTTTTTTTATTTTAAAACCTTAGAAAATGTTTTTTTTAAACTTGTGAAAAAAAATTAACTTTGACCTCCAATATCTCCGTAACTAGAAGGTTCCCAGGAATCCCAGGTATGGTCCAGAACAAAAAAATGATCGCAATGACGGGGAAAACAAGTGCCTTTCGGCTTCGTTAAGGGTATTTTTACACCATTTATACCTAGTTTTCGTATCTATTTTTGTTTAATATCTGAAACATTGATTTCACTGTATGAAAATTCATCATTCTCCTGCGCTTATCCCTATTTATTTGGGGTCGGCGCAGCAAGTCTTCTTCTTCCATACTTCTCTATTACTCGTCATCTCATCAGACACCTCCTTTGTTGGCATATCATTCTGTTGGCACACAGTCCCATCTATTGTTTCGGAAATTGTGAAATCTAAATCTATTGTCGAAATGTCATGTTCATTTTCGTCATAACGTTTTCATGATGATGGATTCATCATGAAAACCACAAACACAATAAACTATTGTTTGATAGAATTTGAGTGATATTTTTGTATTGTTGTTTAAAATATCACTAGTCTAGTTAAACATGAAAAAAACGTAATTAATTTGGGTTTCCACTTTAGGTATAAGTCCCGTCACGTAAAAAGAACGCTGAGCGACAGTGGAGGGGATGTTTGCGCACGTTATACAATTCGTCGCATCCTAAACTTATATTATAAAACAATAGCTTAGTAATATAATTGATTCATTGTACTTTGCAAAAGGCTGGAATAGAAAAAAATTGAGAAATTTGATTGAAAGTTTGTTTGAGTGGTCAGCGTTCTTTTTACGTGACGGGACCGATATTCGGTACACATTCTTTCAACAAATTATTAAAATAAGTGGTCTTTAAATATTCACAAATAAAATACTCGCATACGACTGCCTGTGTGTGTTACCCGATGATATAATTGTATTTCTCACATACATACAAATCATGAATTCTCTTAGGAATACACGTTTGTGGTAACCGACACTTTCTGTCTCCACGTGGAAACACTTACTTCGCTAACGATGTTTTCTTGATCAAATATACCTTCGCGTAGGTTTATTTTTGTCTTGCTACGCATACTTTTGTCCCACCAGGAGTAAAGTCGGTGTAATAAATTGCTAATTGCAAATTTCAACTTAAATCGCAACTGTAATTCTTTGACAGTAGTAAGAAATGACTTTATCACGGATAATTGACGTACGGTGTCGTAGTCAAGGTTTGGGTACAGTCGCTAGCACATCAAATTACCAGAAACTGTCAAATTTCTCCAAATGATTTTAAACCATAAAATGTTGAAGGTTACGTTCAAAATCGAATGAGCAAAATTTGACAGTTTGTGGTAACTTGAGGCACTGGCGACTGTACAAGGAGCAGTGTAGCCTGCTTATTTTTCGCACTACCTGCATGTGCATATTTTTACAGGTGGGAAAGTGGTACTGCATCCTACAATCAAGCTTGGACCTATTTACAGAAATAAAACTAAATATTTTGAATACATTTTTTTTTTGTTTTTTTTTATTACAAAATGGGCCTTGTCTTGACCTCGATCTCGCCTGGTGGAAGGCGATAGATGAGGTCTATGATGGAACGAGCGTGCCCAGAAGATGCCTGTTCACTCTTGCTTTGAAGGCAGACGGGTAAATGTGGGAGGGAACACAGATGCCGGCAGAGCGTTCCATACATTATATACATGCAAATTGACACCAATTTACTTGGCAATTAATTTCTCTGTACTAATTAGGTAGTCTCGAATATTCTCAATCGCTACAGTAGTTTCTAAAGATATGATAACAACAGAATGGAAGCTCGACTACTTCCAAGGTTTCTCAAATTTTCCAATATTATAAGAGAAACTAATCTGTTTGTATTTGCCCCGGAAACGTTGACATGACCTTGGGAACATTCGTCCTATTATAATAAACTTTACAATGCCATTCATCGTCTAAAACTTTTCAAAAGTTCCAATCCTTTCGTGACAGTAAAATCTATTAGGAAATCAACAATAGATATCGGACGGATGGCGACGGAGAGGAAGACCGATTAAAATGAGAATGGATTTTGTAAGGAATGATATGAGGAGCTCGTGGCTAAATAATAACAGCCGCTTGGGTCGATCTTCAGGGTAAGCCGCGCATGCCTAGGTTGATCCGTGGATGGATGACCACCTATTACATACCGAGTTTCCTCCGTGCCTCGGAAACCACGTTAAGTCGTTGGTCCTGGCTGTCATTTTTAGATCTTTGACAGTTGTTATAAGTTAAGTAGTCAATGGCCCGAAAGTCTGACAACTAGTCTTACCAAGAGGTATCGTATCACCCAATACTAACTGGGTTGTGGAGGTCAGATAGGCAGTCGCTCCATGTAAAATATTGGTATTCAGCTGCATCTGGTTTGACTGAAAAATGCTCGGCAGATGACATGTAAGGAATGATATGAAATTAGAGATAGTTGACAAGTGAGAATGGTGAAAACACGTGTTGCGTCGGCTCCAACTGACATGATACAAGTAGGATGATCAACAACGGTCAAAATTCGGACCGACTGACGATGGTGGCGTCTCTTAATATCATTCCTCTATTGCAGTTTGAAAGGCATAATAAAGGATGATCTATGTTAGATCTAGCTAGTTCCCGAGTAGTACAATAATGTACATTCATTTTACAGACACCTACACTGTGCAGAATGAATGAATGAGTGAACTTCACATTAATATAATTTATTCAAAATGTTCACTATTCCTCGCACCACGCAATGTGCTAATTTAACATGAATGCTTTAACGTAACATAACATAACATCACGACTGTAACGAAGGGTATGAGACGGCAGAGGTGTATGTAATAGTATATTTCATGCTTTTTTAAGTCCCATGTAATATGGGGCGAGCCTATTGTCATTAACTGGGTACAAATCCAGACTTCGTGGCTGCTACTGAGAAATTTCTGATGGAAAAACCCAATAACAATTTGCCTGATCCGGGAAACCCAGGACCTCATGCTCAGTAGTCGCGATGAATGCGTTGAATCTGTGGAAAATCGAATCGCAACATTAGCAACTCTAACCCACTATCTATACCAACCTACCTTTTAGTAGCGAAGGGTAAATTTTTATAAGAAGTAAGCCGGAGTACATATCTTTAATTTGATTATATTATTTGTCTATAGAATACTGACAGTGCCATTTTTCAAAGGGAATCCGGTAGGAATCGAGTTGTATGAAACCTCCGCCACTGCTACCTTCAAATATTATAAAAGCAGTTGCTTTTCAAGTGTAACAAAAATCATGCGAAGCAGCGCAGTGCTTGCTACAATGTTATTGTCGGTAGTTGATGGTTTGCATTGACTACATAAACACACAGCTATTATAACTACGCGTATGAACTAGTCTTATGACCAATAAAATCGAATAGTAATATCAGTTCCCAGTATCGGATAGAAATAACCACACAAAATAATATCGGCAATTGATGGAATATGCGAAAACTTCCTACAAAGTCCACATGGTATTTAATAACGCCTATTCGGTGTTGCCAACTGAAAAAGGCCGCAATTTTCTATGTTATAAACCTCATAAACAAAGACTGATGAGTTGCCAGACTTCAAAGTCTATTGATGGATTGGAAACTTCCCATAAACAATGACCATGGCTGCCACAATGTTGCCCCACTTCGTATATTGATTGATCGGTTGCTTTGACATACAAGGTGTAAACGGACCCTTCACGAAGCCGTCAACCAAGCATTTTATATTATGTTATAGTCAAAGATCGATATGTAGCCTCTTCGCGGAATGACTGGTTTATCCTAGGTTTGACGAACGCCTTTAGGCAAACCCAAATATAGATTCCAATTTCTGCCATTAATTGGTGTATTTTTAGGCAAACCTAACGTTTGTTGAAATTGCTGCCGGCACTAGCTTCGGAAAAAAAAAACAGAAAACAGTGTCGGCAATTAGGAATACGGAGTAGATAATTAATAAAATAAGAAAAACTATGCAAGAGCGAGCAAAGCCAGCTCAGGACTTGGGCCACCCCGACTCAAACAGGTTAGGTTCGAAGGGGATGGCGGGGTCTAGCGAGCAAGCGAAGTGAGCTAACTAAGACCAAACCCATATAGTATAAAAAAAGAAAAAAAATCTGGAAGTAATCCCTGGGAACCTTGGGACTGACAGTTATGGCTTGGGGCACTGAGTGTAGGGCACACTAATTGTTTTTCAAGTGTCTTGTCTATTTCTAAACTCCGTCTACGACCAAAATAGTTTACTGTTATTTAATCTGTGTAGTCCTCATAATACCGGGTTCTTACAAGAGCTAAAGCCCACATATTTACTTTCCCTACATTTTGATCCATTATAACTCATACATAAGTCCTTCACCTATTTTTATTCAATCTCATAAATAAGTTTCGTGAGTCCTATTTTAGGAAGAATTCCTTAATATATCATGGCGATGCTTGTGTCCCCTGATCTGAATAACAAGTGGGGCAAAAAGCGCAATATTGTACTAACAATAGTATGCTAATTCTATTGTGGGTTACAATACTACCTATTTTCGTAAGCTACTTTCGGTTAAGTAAAAAAGATAATGGCTTCGTATGTTCTGTAAGGATGCTGCCACATCGAGGCCTAGGAATAATTATCATGGGTGAATTTACGAGATAATCCGTTCTGAGTACACAAAATTAGAGCACACTTTTAAGAGCACCAAACCCATTTGACATCATTTTATCACCGGTCCTTTGGAACGTAGACAACTTTTCGTTACGGTCGAATGTCCCTCGGGCCATTCGATTTGGGCCGTTCAGACTAAATACCCAAGTATACAACAAGATGCACACTTAGAGAAGTACGATCCCTTTGATTAAAATATCGATAGTTTAAAAATAGTTTGAGGCATCGATGGCGCAGAAAGTGTACCTGGAAGGATATAAAGGAAGGAAGGTCTTTTGAAGACCCAGTAGTTAAACATTAAAGGCTGCTTGAATAAAATTGTTTTTTAAATTTATAATTTTTGTTTAGGAACAACAATTTAAAATCCATTTGTATTCAGAACACAAATTTCACAAAAACCACAGAAACACTAAACAACACCCAATTGCACCACGCCAACGAATTTATAGCATCATTCAGTTTCCGTCAATATTAATAAAAGAAAACATTTTCCGTTTCTTTTTACAATTCTACCGAATAAACGTAACAAACCAATGATGTGCTGATACCCGAAGCATGTCACGGAATTTGGGTCTAGACATAAACAATATTAGACATTGTATAAGCCGAAGTAGTTAGGCTTATATAATCGAATGTCACCCACTCTGACAGCCGACACGACGTGTTTAAGCCTCGTATGAAATGTCAACATGTAGTAATCGATCAGTTTGTAGTGTAAGTAATAGCAAAACGTATGGCATTGTTTCTTTAGTTTATGTATTGTACCTAGCATATAGAGGGCATTAACTACTGAAGATCATAGTGTAACCGACCAAACCCGATTTCAGACCAAACTACCGCCTCAAGGTCAATAGCAACAACCTCCTGAAGTTTGTCCTAGGCCAAACCAGTTTACTAGTTTATCGTGACAATATATCATTAGGTTCTATATTGTGTTTGTTCCTTAACTTTTTTTATTCATAATGTAAAGTGCCATAATTTTTGCTCTAATCATCATTTGTCCGAATGATAACTTACCCGAACTTAATATCACATAATTTCACATGCCATAAAATTGAAATCCCTAAATACAATTTATGCCCTAAATCCGTTTGTCATAAATATTAACGACTATGTGACATGCTTAACACACCCACTTTCTATCACAAGCAGGGTTGTTGCGAACATCAGCATCAGCATCAGCATCAGCATCCGCATTGATCGATGCTGATTATTAATGCTGATGTTCGAGTCGTGACATGACCGCAGAGCGGGTTATATCACGTGTAGTTGTTGCCTGCGACTTTGACCAATTAAAAGATCGTCTGCGGGGATTGTGATTGCAAAGAAACACAAACTTGTCTCATTACGTTAATTCGTCATTACGCGTGAAAGTTTTTTTTGTTTTTTTTTCCGTTGAAAAGTGGAATATGGACGTATTTTAAATTAAGGAGTCAAGAAACTGCAAACTGCAACTCATGTAACAAGGATTATTCACGCAAAGAGCGTACTAATACGGACTGATTTTACTTTTTCCCTGTTTTTTAAAGAAAATAATTAAAATCAGCATCAGCATCAGCATCCGCTGATGTCAATGATAAAAGATCAGCATCAGCATCAGCATCCGCTGATGTGAAAAAAATATGCATCAGCAACAACCCTGATCACAAGTATCACCGACGCTCCACCGGCCTTCGGCTACGCTTCTCACGCCAGCTAGCAAGACTTTTAGGGTAATTTTATGAAAATTGCTGATTATCCTTGCGCAATACTTAGGAGATATGACTCTATTTCATGTAAAATTTGGAGATTCAATTAATATAGTCCTCGATACTATGACAAAATAGTTTTAGAAGTAAAGATAATTATGTAAAACAAAATTTCGAATTTTTGAACATTATGGTTACTGAAGGTTATAGGAAACGTGTTATGGATAATGATTTTCGGACTAACAATTTTAGGATAAGAAAGGGAGTAGGTACCATATAATTAACATAAAAAAAACAGTTACACTACGACGAATTTGGATGTAGCGCTCGCCGGTTGGTCACAGTTGTAACCTAAGCTAACCCATTCCCAACCTATGAGATCCTCGAGTAATGAGTCGACCTACACGACAACTGACAAATGCTTGCACTGACTGGACAGGTCCACTCAAATCTGTGTGGTTCTTTCTTCAAAAGACCATGTCAGACACTAATCTGCATAGTCCTCACGTGAGTTGACCAAAATTGTGTCTGGACCTTAAAAGTGACAATTACTAGGGCGAAACCCGATTTCGGCCCCAAAGACCAGGAAAATCCTGTATAACTATGCGCTCTAAACACGGTTCCATATGCCCTAACACAACCTCCTGCCTCTGAGTTTGTTTCGGCTCTTTCTTCTCAGAGTAGTCAGGTACGAAACATCCACTTCATCAACTTTTAAGAAAAATTACGTGTAAGAGTGTGAGCGTGTAGAGTGTCTGTAAAAGCCTATTTGCAAAAGAAACATCATATATCCTTCAGTCAGAGTGCCCTATGATCGACTTTAAACGGGTTTGGCCTGAAGTCGGGTTTGACCGGTAGCATATCTAAGTAATAAACAAATCATTGTTTCGAAGAACATTGCAAATTAAAATTTTATTGGGCTTCGTCCCATCACGATAATGATGCTGAATTTTCTATCCACGGCGAGATGGGCAAACGCAGGTTTATCCTGGATGAGGCTGGCACAAAAACGTGGACCTTGACACAAGCAAAGAGAGGCCAATGCCCAGCAGTGGGTGAAGTCGGGCTGTGAATGATGATGATGCGGTCTACCGGAATAAAACGTATCTATACAGAGGGACAAATCGACAGACAGCGTTACTTTCATCTTCATGAAATAGTCCCTATTTATATTTGGGCCCGCGTTGCCGTGGCCGACTTAGAAATCTCTAAACAGACTTCGAACCCAACTCGGCCGGAGCGAAGACAATCTCTGCAGATAGGGGTTCATGGACGGCTCAAGTGCGTATGCAGCGTCTCCCCACAGACAATGGTCCACCTTCCATCTTGCACCGCATGCCCTATCACCTACCCTATGATGATTTACTGCATCAGTGAGCGGGGTTTGCGTGGCTGAGTTTTGGGCTAAAGATATTTGAACTTTTTGGCATCAATAGCTAAGAAGAATATAGTCATGTTGATCTTTTTGGCGAAATAATAACCATTTTCCTTATGTATTTCAAGAAATTTTACTCACTTTTTTCCGAATAGTTTTTCTTGGAAACATACTTAGATAATTTTTCATTCAATCGTACAACGTTGCTATATTTTGAAGTGCCCGAAATAACTCTTGTTTCTAAACAATCTGGGTAAACATAATTCACGTTTTAATACTAAAACGTTTGAAAAGTTTGTGTGTTGCCAATATCACCGGGGCGAAATGGTCCTGCTGGTCATAAAAGACCCATAAAAACGTCATATCTAGTATTTAAACCTGACTATTCTCGCCTACTTTATAGCCTGGTTTTATGTACATTCCTGTTTGGTTATAAAGGTAGCCACTTCCTCATTACGAGGGAACTAAATATACTCTGATTTACGAGGCAGGAAAATAGTTTTGAAAGGATATTAAATGAAATTATGTAAAGCTGGTATTCTTGTTTTTGGTACTGGTCTTTTCAGTTGCATTTGGTTAAATATTAAGCCAACCCCCAACGTAGTCGGGAAAAGGCTAGGCATAATAATGATGGTTTTCTTGATTTAGATTTTTGCTTATACAAGGTCAAATTTAATTACCTAAATTAGTGATCTCTAGATCTCAACTGAATGTCAGGACCCATCTGTCAGCTATCCGCATGCGGCGAAACCTTCAATACTTCGGTCACGCATGTCGCGGGTTCTATTCCCGCACGGAAAAAATATGTATTTGTATGGCCTACAGATAGTTGTTCCAGGTCTGGCTGTTTGTGTATGTTTGTTAATGCGCCCACAACACAAGAGGAATTCCTAGTAGGCCACGTTTCTCAAAAAATGTCGATAAAAAGAAAAAAATGGCATGTTTATTTAAACTAGAATATTGGGTATTATGATGACATTTAATTCGCAACTTAAAACCAGCAAAAACTCATAAAATTTTCAAAGTTTGAGATAAATTCAAATATTGTTACCCAAGCGATCAGATCGCGTTAGGAACCGCCCTGCGCTCCACAACTCAAGTAGCTGATGTTGGAGTTAAAACAGCCAGAAATTGCACTGAACAGAACCAGCTAAAGTGGGAGTGGGCTGGCCATGTCGCACGGATGCACCCGGAGAGGTGGGCAAAGATCGTCTCTCACTGGACGCCTGAAGGTGGACATCGCCGACGAGGTCGACCGCGGCGAAGGTGGTGTGACGATCTGATAATGTTCGCAGGGCAAACATGGCCAGAAATTGCACTGAACAGAGAGGTTTGGAGGGAGAAAGGGGAGGCCTTTGCCCAGCAGTGGGACACAAAGAAGGCAAATAAAAAAAAAATTGTTACCCAATAAACAAATGTTTATTTGCTTGTAAACATTTACACAAACAGAACTGATCAAAGGTGTATCTATGTTATAAAACGATGTATGTATGTTGTATTAAATGATGGATACAAAGACGAGTTTGTGTATACCTCAAGCGTTTATATTAGCGGTCGTCGGCGAACTTTAATACTAACGTATATTTACCTCCACTGGTAAAAACATAAAAATCATAAAATATGGGGGAAACAGAATTGGCCTATCTTTACTCGGCCTTGGCTTTTCAAGATGCGATGTAGAACGTTTTCTGGTCAATGTTCTAATTAAACGGGATAAAGGTGACCGAGGGCATGTGGACGGTGAGTAATGGGCTAGCTCGCCGTCCGTCCGTCTTATGACGACAGGCCGTGTCGACGGCGCGTTTATGTTCCACGCGCGCAAGAGATTTCAGCAAAAAGGAAGGGGCCCGCAAGGGCCGATGCCTGCCAGGGCTGCGGGACTGTTCGGAAGAGATACAGTGGCCTTAGAACACAAAGGGCAAAAAAGGAACATGGATGGGTTTTAGTCAGTACGAGTCTGACACTCCCTTCCACTCCGCCTGCGGTGGGGGGGCGGTCATTTGATGATTTCCCATCAGAAAAAAAAAAAGGTGACCGTATGTTTTTGTTTTTTTGCTGTCGATCTATTGGAATAACATTTAAGTCCTGGAGGTTTACCATGCACTTTCAGGCGTCCTTCTAGAAAAAAACATGCTTCACCTGGTTGCGTAGTCGCACCGACAGAAGCATTTCGTTTTTTCAAACAAATGTGTGACATGTCGTTACAAGTAGTCAGTGGCCCGAAATTCTGACAACCAGTCTAACCAATGTACTTAAAATACTGGTATTCAGCCGCATCCGGTTGGAATTTATAATTATTTTTTTTGTGCTAGCTTTAAAGACAATGAACGTAAACTTCAAGCATTATTTTGAAAATATTTTTATTTTTTGCATTGACAATATTATCTGGCAATTTTCCAGATTTAAGAATTTAATGTAATGAATTACTTTCTTTATAAACCTAAGTAATAAAGTACCAGCACAGAACTATCAAGTTTAACAAAAATCTGTTTTGCGGATTACATTTTTTATTTGCCCTCACTCAAGGCACAGCAATAAAATAAAAAAGCGTCCAAGCTCTGAGCGGAAGTCGTTTTATTACATGAAAAAGAGTCATGGCTGCTTTCATTCAACGAAATGGCATTTAAGAAGCCTTCGAGCTCTGCCTTACAGAAATATATCCTTTACAAATGAAAGTTTCATTCACTAAAATGTGCACATAACATGAAGTCTCACTATTTTGTACGATCTGCAGCGATTTGCAAGGATTTGGCACGAAATTATTTCATTGCAAGCTTATAAAATTTACGAGCATATTATACAATACTTGGGTAAATATATCTTGAGTCATATGATTAACTAGCTTTTAGTCGCGGCTTCGCCTGCGTAGAGTTCGGAAATTATAACGTGCTACCGAAATAAAAGTATTATGTTTGGTATGGTATGGTCGGTATAATGGTATAGTCAGCATACCCAGGTCAGCTCCATGGTTAACCCTACAAATGTCGTATAAACCAGCGATAGAGCATATTAAAAATTTACTCGAAACGACCGTCGACAATAAATACAAGGTGTAAACGGACCCTTCACGAATAGGTCACCCAAGCGTTCTGTACATCAAACTAAGTAACTCTACACAAAAATGATTACTGGGAAACGACTTTTTTTGGGTGATAAATCACGTTTTACGGTAGGACTCAATGTTACGCACTCAAAACAATGTGCTGATAGATGCATTGAATAGTGCAGGAGTCGTGGACGTATTTAAAGTAAAGTTATAACATTAAAAACTTGTTTTTGTAAAAAAAAATGTGTGAAAAAGTTGTAACTTTTACCCGCAATATCTCCGTCACTAGAAGGTTCCCAGGTATGGTATAGAACAAAAAAAAACACAATGTCGGGAGAAACAAGTGCCTTTCGGCTTCGTTAAGGATATTTTTACATCCATTATAATCGTTGAAACCCGCGGACGCGTTCCCATTATGGCGCGACGATTAATTTATCGTTGGATAATATGTATATGGAAATGTTGTGGACGGCAGTTAATCGTGTTGTCCTTTATGTGAACACCTCCATTTAAATACACAATCGTCGCTTTAAACGACACGATAATCAGCTGTCGTCATGACATAGTGAGACTTAGGAAACGACGGATTCTAGGCAATTGCTTAACGGGTTTAAGTGTGAAAAGGTTACACACACAGACAGCGTCACTTTCCTTTTTTTATATTACGGATGTAAGCATTTACATTTAGGTTTCTTTGCTGAGTAGGCCAGCAGATTTGAAACAGACCCTTGTCCATAAATAAATCTTTGCAAAGACACTCCCGTTTGTTTATGAGAGGACAGTCGTATAAAAAGGCCTTAATTCTTTTTAAATTGTGCTAATAAAGAAGGAAAATTTACCTACGGATCCCTTAATGAATGGCCCCTGAAGCAGGGTGTATAACAATTCGCTTCTGAGTTTTTTAAATATTATTTTAGGTAGAATGAGTTGTTTCTACAATTAGTCAGGGGCGGGACGTAAAGTAATGAAATGATATGATTTCCCTTTTATTAGCATACCTACCCTTATTTTATTATACTGGGACTGGTGATACGTGCTGGATTATCACAGGCATTGTTTGGGTACGGTATATTTGTCTCTGCTTCAATAATCTCAGATTTACTTACAGTCAGGCAATGCTATACCGATGGGTCAAAGGTAGCAGGGTGACCAGGCCCTGCAGTCTCGAAAAATATGTCGTTAAGTGTAATCGATGTCAAATTTCTTTAATAGATTTTCAACCTTATGCTTTCGAAATAAAGTAGAAAATCACAGATATAGATAGACCTAGATAACGCAAGTATCACGATCTGTATGAAAACCAAGCGTGCCATTTTTTGACTACCTCTTATGACGTCACAAGCACTATTTCTAAGCCGCAATGTAATACGAATGTTTTGTTTTTCTCAAATTTGTACAGATATACAGTTTTTACAATTTATATCAGCACAATTACCCATTCAACATGTTATACACCGATGCAGACTGAGCGCGAAAGTGGCCACTTACGATTTTTGTACGTAAGCTAGGCACGCGAAGCAGCACGCGAAGCAGTTGCTCTTGCGTTATCTAGGTCTATCTATATCTGTGTAGAAAATCTATTAAAGGAATTTGACAACGATAAGACTTAGCGACCGATTTTTGTCGCTATCTAATGTCGAGACTGCAGGGGCAGGAAGGGACAAAAATGGAGGAGTTCTCGTTCAAATAACTGAAATTTATTTAATAATTAAATAAAGAAAATAATAATAAATTGATATTATTAAACCAAATTGAACTGCAATATTTACTATAATTATAAACTGTTGCATGAAAAAAAATACAAGGTGTAAAGGACAGCCCTCCACAAACTGACAGTGCATTCAGCTCCTTATTTTGAATCATATTCCACCGGAATTTTTCTCCGGGAAATTTTCATTTTTTTAACCGTTTTTTCAGTTTTATTTCAATGAAAAATTACATTGTCTGTACGCAGCACTCCATTGCTAAAATAAAAAAAAACCAACAATGGATGTTGAAATACCCCAAAAGAACGACGCGACGCGTGAAATCAGCTGTTTGGTCACTTCCTGCCCAGCTACGGAGTTCATCGAACTCGCCGTCGCGCTTGCCGTTCGCAACATACGTTTTGCCACGGTAACGATACATTGCGTATGAGGAAATCAAACAAATCAAATTTATTGGATTCCGATAACGTTCCTGAAATAATTTCTTGTACCGGTCATCTTAGTATGATATACTTAATTGACCCCATCAGTCTGCGGAGGGCTGTCGCTTACACCCTGTATGATTGTAAAACTGCATGTAAATGAGAAATAATAAAAGCCTTATTTATAATTATTTATTTATTATACCGCTGAGTCGTGGGTCATTAACTTTTACACATAAGTTCTGTAGATAAAAGGTTCACGGCTACCCCGAGGCATACCCTCTTTAAATAAGAATGAATTTTCAATAAACCTTTTATATGTATAGTGATCCATAAGGAAGGATAATTGTCAATTCTTCCCCTAAAAGAGTTAAATAAGGAATGAAAATTGGATGGAGGGTCATTTTGAGTACCGAATTTTGATGGGAAGTCCCACAGAGTTTTACAGTAGAATGTTTGAAAGTTTGAAAGTACTGTTCTGTGTATTTCATTTATTCATTTATCTACGTATTTTTATAATTTTTAAATATTTTTTTTTTTTTATATAAAAAAATTTGTTTCCGCCGGTGTCGGGAGCAGGGTCCAAGCTACCGGTGGTTAGGGCTCCAGAGACAGGAACCTCCTCACAATGCGAGCCATATCGAGGAGTACTGCCTTCTGAATCAGGCCCTAAAACTAACCGCCTAAGGAGAGCATCGAAAGATGTTCGTCGAGGCTCTGGGCCATAAGGTTTTTTTTTATTATTATTTAGCTATGAAAGGGACTTCCCCTTTCATAGTATCAGTATCCCCCTTTCATAGTATCAGTAACGGTATATTTGATAGAAGACTGAATAGCGTTTCAATCACTGTCTTGAATGTTTACGATCGATTTGTCTCTGTCGCGGCCAGTTCATGACCGAAATAGATAACGCTATCGGTCACCCCTGTTTTTGCAAGCGAAAGGGATAATATAATTCTTAAAATTACGACTTTCGTTGGAGACCATATTTTTTTATCCGATGCTATTGTGCCTACAGTTCGACGATGTATGTGTGTGATCAAACAAAATCGAGAAAGTATGTTAACATATTTTTACTTATTTTTTCACATTTTTTACAAGATGGCGAAGACAACTGACAGTCGCTTCCAAAGCGATTCGTATTTCTACAACGAATTTAAACAGGATTGCCATTAAGTTATCGATAGCTTATGTCAAAAGTCAAAAATTTCGATAGGAGATTTACAAATACGTTTTAGATTATTCCATCAACGTCACTACATAATTATGGAATAACAATTTTTATAGGCTCTAAGGTTCCATTTACAAAGGACTAGCGGACCCGCGGCTTCGCTCGCGTTAATTTAGAATTTGGCAATCAATTCGGGTTTTACTCTGCTGGTAATAGTATAATTTAATCATGATTCGAAAGACACGTGGAACCATCTATTATCATAAGAACGTTATTGTTGTTTTCCTCGGAAACAGTACTTTTTTTCGGGATGAAAGGTACCCTATGTCCGTTTCTGTACACCTGACAACGTATATGCAAAATTTCAGGATGATCTGTTCAGTGGTTTAGGCGTGAAAAGGTAAAAAAAAAACTTATAATATTAGTTAGAATTAGGATTTATAAGTGTCATGTTTCAGAAAACGTTTTTTGAAATAAAACCTTTTTCACAAACGTTTGTTTCGTATTTACTTAACAACAAAAAAGGAATTCGAGATGCTGTTTGTTGACATAAATTCTTTTGTTTTTCAAATGAAGGTTTGACAAGAAAAATTTAAAATGTAATGTAGGGTACAGCCCTAAACCCCCGTTCACACCACACTTATCCTAATTCGAAATATAGTTCACGGACTCAAATTTTAATAACGTCTTACAAATTGTAGTTTCCTTTAATAATAACCGTGGAGTAAAGTTCCTACTAATTGCGGATATTGCTCACCTCTGCCAACCCTTTCGAGGATTACAGGCGTTATGTTATGAGTAAAGTTGCCATCAGTTAATTGGTAAAGTTAAACAAGTCTTATTTGAGCAGTAATTAGGTGTACATAATAATAATGAGGAGCTCGTGGCTAAATAATAACATCCGCTCGGATCGATCTTTAGGTTTAGCCGTGCTTGCCTAGGTTGGTCTGTGGATGGGTGAGCGCCCATTACATATGGACTTTCCTCCGGGCCTCGGAAAGCACGTTAAGCCGTTGGTCCCGGCTGTCGTCTGTAGATCTTTGACAGTCGTTACAATTAAGCAGTGGTCCGAAAGTGTGACAACTAGTCTTACCAAGGGGCATCGTATTACCCAGTACTAACTGGGTGCTGGAGGTCAGATAGGCAGTCGCTCCATGTAAAATACTGGTATTTAGCTGCATCCAGTGAGGCCCGGTTTCCACCAAAGCGGAGACGAGCGGAGCGGAGAGGAGATGTGCAAGATTCAACCAATCACAGAAGAGGCGAGAAAAACGATGTAGATATAAATTAATGTGATTGGTCGGTGTCCGCAGGTCTCCTCTCCGCTCCGCTCGTCTCCGCTTTGGTGGAGTCCGGGCCTTAGACTGGAAGCCGGCCCCAATAAGTTGGGAAAAGGCTAGGCAGATGATGAATTAGAAGAATATAATAAATTAGAGTTTTAAGTTTTGCATAATTTTACTCCGTGTTTACTATTAAGGGTTGGAATTTCCGTTTACATTATTACAAATATCTTTATACATAGGCTTGTTTGCAAGCTTTGGTACCCCACTAACATCTTTATGTACTAAGTAAGAAGATACATAGCTGCGTAACAAACTCATTAACGCGCCCTAGCTTTTAATTTTCATCAATCAACAACACCAATTACCTTGAGAACTATTATTCTCAAATCAACACTTAGATCACCTACCGCAATGAATGTTTTTTCTTTTATAAACTAACAAGCTATATTATTCATACAAATGGCGGAATTCTACATAGCTTACTTGTCCATATAACACTTTAAATCACTCTTAAATTAACGCACAAAATTCTTTCAGTTCACATTTCAGTCCATCACTTTTAACATAGCGTTTTTTTTTTTTAGTTAGCCCGAATTGTACCACTCCTGAGCATATTTTATGTAGTATTTTAACGGGTTCTAAGTCTAAAACTGTCCATGCTACGTCATTAGAACCCATATACAAAAAAAAAGTCACTCAACACTGTCAAAAAAATATCACTTTTAAACGTAAGTAGTCTGTAGTTCAGTATGTGAATTTGCTCTTTGCGCGGGAGCACACCGGTTCCTGATCATCTGCCCGAACGTTGTCCGGAACTGACGGGACATGGAACAGTACAGGACGAAGTTGATGGCCCCGTTTAGGAGGGCCAGGGCATCCATCAGCTCCCCGAAGAGGTCGTAACACTGCTTGAAGAAACATCTGCCTAGGACGCCGCTTAGAAGACCTGAGAAAAGAAAAGATTGGATAAGTATATAACAAGGATGATGATTAATAAATGACTTACGGAGTATGTGGAATAAAAATATGAAATGGGAAGATGGCAGGTGCACTGGCATGTCTGTGTGAAGACGTTAGAAAATTGTAGTCTTTATTCATAAATTATAAAAAGGAATAGTTTGTATGTTTGGATGTAGTGGGTAATCTTCGGAACTATTAATTCTTTCAATAATAGAAAGCTATCAAAGCTACATTATCCCCGACTGCCAAATTCTATATTGAATGGATGTTTCCGACCATATCGCATAATGAACACAAAATAAGGCGCAATATGATAAACCTATTATTTTGTTTACCTACAAAATTTCCTACCAAATAATACTCGTTTATATAGACAACAGGAAAACTGAAGATGTAAACAAAAGATATTGTTTTACAGGCGCGTGAGCGAACCTAATTATAAATCGGTACTCCGTAGATACTTCAATGTTTATATAAACAGCCCCACTTATGTTGATTTAGAGTCGAAATCGAATTTTGTTTTCGGTTTTCGGCAGTTTTGTCTTATTTTAATAGTAGGTCAATTCTATTTTTGGCTGTTTTCTATCAATATTCATTCAATATTATAAAGAGGCAAAAGTTGTTTGTAAGTTTGTTTGTAGGGGGTAATCTCCGGAACGAATGATCCAATTCTAAAAATGTTTTCACTGATCTGCTACTGAAAGATTTTTTAGAATATAGCTACATTATTCGTGGGTGCTAAAGGCATTTAATTACTCGTATATTTATATCAGGCATACTATACTAATATTAGTAAAGAGGTATTTGTTAGTAAGTTTGTATGTAGGGTCCAGGTAATCTTCGGAACGAATTATCCAATTCTAAAATTCTTTCACTGGCAGATAGCTACATTATTCATGGGTGCTGTAGGCTATAAATTATATTAATAAAGGGCATATAAGCCGAGCTATCACATTTTTTGCGGACGAAGTGCTAGTATTACCATAAGGCAAGAAGATACATTTACAAGTTGTTAAAAGTTCGTCGGTAAATAAATCAAATTGTTTAGTTACGGGCTAAAAGAAAAGATGATTTATTACTCAGTCATAAAGCGTAGTGACTGATGATGTTTGTAATACGTTCAACATTATAAAGTACAGATTTATTAACTACCCTAATGATGTTTACTAAACAAAAGTTTCGCAAACAATCCCGTACAGACTAAACAAGAAAATTGAAATATTCCCAGTTTTTTTTTTTTATATATTCCGTTTAGTATAGTGTAGTAGTAGTGTAGTGATAGTTTAGTATTAGTAGTATTCCATTTAGTATAGTGAATTATAAAGGGTGTAAACAGACCCTTCACGAAGCCGTTAAACAAGCATTCTATACATCAAACTAAGTAACCCTACACAAAAATAAGTGCTGGGAAACGCCTTTTTTTTTTGGGATGGAAAATAACCTTTTACGGTAAAACTCAATGTAACGCATTCAAAATATTGTGCTTATGGATGCGTTGAATAGTAAACGGGTCATGAAGGTATTTAAAGTAAAGGTTTAAACTCAAAAATTTGTATTTAAAAAAAACTTGTGAAAAAGTTGAAACTTTGACCCCCAATAACTCCGTAACTAGAAGGTTCCCAGGTATGGTCTAGAACAAAAAAAAGATCGCAATGACGGAGAGAATAAGTACCTTTTGGCTTCGTTAAGGGTCTTTTTACACCGTTTATTTAGTTTTAAGATACAATGGGGTTGACGTATCCTTATGGATAAAAACCCCCAAACACAATAAAGAGAAAAAAAAAAAATACTGGCCTAGTATTCCTTGAGGGAACTCCGTGAGCAAGAAGAGTAGTAACACAGCGACTAGCATCTTCGTCGTTCTGTCGGTCCGACGTTCGGCTTTCGAACGCTTCGTCGATTTCCTCGTGAACACATTCCCGTTGCCATTAGCAACAGTGTTCGCAGGACACGCACTGTATCCTTTCAAAGCTTTCTTCCTACTATTCGCTCTGTAAAGAGCTCTTATCAACCAAGCGCTGATGACAGTTAGTATAACACAAGGAAGTAGCTTTATAAGTACTGCGTGGACCCAGAAATTAATCTGGTACAGGCTGCCATTGTAATTCGAATCGACGAAGTAGACTTTAGTCAGCATGTTCCCGCTTTTGTCAAAAGCGAAGTCTTTGTGTATTGTGAACACCTGAAAGAGAAATATTAATTTCGTTAGTGGTTTTGACAGAATTTTTGATAAGGGCCAACGTGATTGAGTTTCAAAGTTTTAGCTAGTTCGCCTTTTCAAATACTTTATAATAGACTCGGTGTGTATTTAGAAACTTTTTCTTTGTTTTTCTCAATATAATTTCTCACAGTAAGTAGGGTATCAAAGGGCGATTTTAAAAACAATTTCTTGTAAGAAGTTTTTGAAAACTGCGTCGGTGCCTTGAAATGTTTGAGGGACCATCCACGACCTCGAGGGTCGCGATTTACGTTAAGCGACACGCGCGTCACTTGAAGTACCGACGACGCTCCTCAAGCCGCATCTCAGTGACTCGTGACGTGGGATTAGTCCCGTTCGTCCGTTTAGTTGGCCTATTGTGCGGGCTAGCAGTCCCAACCGACTGAACTTTGATATATATATATATAGTCTGCAGTCTGCGAGGAATCTTAATCCACTTTTTTCGTCAGTTTTTTGTCGCTTGAACTTTTAACACGAGGCCAAGAGGTAATACTTGAAACTTTATACTTATTTTATTGATTCGTGAACGCAACATCAATCATGCCCTATAATAATTTAGCAGAAATTGTTGATATTGATAAGATAATGTCCCCTTATCTCTGTTTGCCTGACCGAACGCATAATTAGCTATCCCACTGGGCTATCGTCCGATAAAACTTGCAACTGATGAGTCGATGTTGCATCTGCTGGTTGTGGGTTTTTAGGGGATACAACAGAAAGAAAGAAAGAAAAAATATTTATTTGTCGCAGGGACATGACGTGCCTCCTACAAAATGACAAAAAAATACAATAAACATACAACGCATAACAAATATTTATAATTTCAACAGGACGGGACAAAAAATACGTTAACATCTTGCACGTCGTGACTGCGACAAGCAGGTTACCACTCAGCATGATGCTATGCTATGGGGAGCCCACAGCACAACGCTGCACAGCTAACCGAGTGAATAGAACATTTAATAATATTCATAAAAGAAGTGTGCAACAGTGACTCAGGTGGAATATTGGAGATTAGAATCGGGATTTTATTCACGAATAGACCAGAAAGTTATTCACATGATCAGTTGTTCTCACTAAAATGTGTTTTATGTTTTATACGGGATTTTTGAGGTGTAGAATGTTAAAATAAAATAGCAAACAAAAATATCTTGCTATCCACTATTGTGATCTTTTCCTTTGATTTTTCAAATTTCAGAGCTTTCATATGGCCGTTAATTGTTGCTGTTTGTAGGTAGGTATAAATAATAATAAATAAATAATCTAAGTTTATCTTGGACATCACAGACATCGGTGAAGGAAAACATCGTGAGGAAACCTGGACTTATAATTAATATAAGTCTGAGTTCGCCAACCCGTCTTGAGCAAGCGTGGTGATCAATGCTCGTGCCTTCTCTGTATGAGAAGAGGCCTTTGCCCAGCAGTGGGACAGTAACAGGCTGGTATTATTATTAAATAATAAGTTTATTATTATCTGTACGTATTACATCCATTTTGAGAGCTAAAATTAATAAACACATCTAGACTAATTCCATTATTACTGCCTCTCAAAATGGATGTAAGAACGGGTTGGGTGGTACTGTTAGGAGCTATTCCTCATAGACGTGGCCATTAGCCTACAGGTTCGTAGATCCCGCAAGGATCTGTCGACATGTTGGATTATAAGAAGGCCTACGACTCGGTGCTCACATGCATGGCTCATGAGGGTGATAAAGTTGTACAAGATAGATGCAACTCTACGTGCCTTCCTTGAGTCGTGTATGGGGCAATGGAGGTCGGTCCTTCGCTATCCAGAATGTCGAGAGATCCAGGAGAAAGACGAACCTGTATAGATTTAACGGGGAATATTTCAGGGCCCTGTCTGGGCCTGAATCCTCTAAGCGCACTGCTGGAGGATTCCGAGCTAGGCTACCGGTTGAGTAGGAGCTATTTATCGCAATTCATTGGGGACAGAGTTTTAAATGCAGGGGCAGTACTGTTTTCGATTCGATTGTTTTGTCAAAATTTGCTAACCTACTGATTTTAAATACCTGCTTAGAGAAGAAATATACATTATTGCTTTAATTATATTAAATCCTAGTATTCGAATGTTGCCGAGAATCGAGTTAAGTGGAGTGCGATTGAAGAGGCCTATGACCAGCAGTGGACTTTTGTAGGCAGATGATGATCGCGGGATCTATTTTCACCAATAACCAAACAGTGATAAGAGTACATCTCCAAATTAAAAGAAAACAATATCACACAAAGTCAGAACACATAATAGAAATCAATTAATTGAAGGCGAGTCTAACCTCGGTTGCGATAACGGCATAGTTTCACGCTACTCAAACTAACATCAATCTGGAAACAGACGAATATCGCGAATCATTGTGAAGGAAACAACACTTCAATCAAGTGGAATTGGTGAGGGAGTATTCTATTGATATGGGAGACTACAGGGTGTAAACAGACCCTTCACGAAGCCGTCAACCAAGCATTCTTGTACATCAAACTAAGTAACTTTACTCAAAAATTATTGCTGGGAAACGACTTTTTTTTTTGGGGTGAAAAATCACGTTTTACGGTAAAACTCAATGTAACGTGTTCAAAACATTGTGCTGACGGATGGATTGAAAAGTACGGGGGTCGTGAAAGTGTTTAAAGTAAAAATGTTACATTAGAAACATGTATTTAAAAAAAAAGTTGTGAGAAAGTTCGAACTTTGGCCCCCAATATCTCCGTAACTAGAAGGTTCCCATACCATAGTCATGACCATAGTCAAGACCATAGACTAGAACAAAAAAATCATCGCAATGACGGGGAGAACAAGTACCCTTCGGCTTCGTTAAGGGTCTTTTTACACCCTTTATGTTTATGGTTCGTGGCTAAATAATAACAGTACCACGGTTTCCGATTTTCGTGATCTTTCTTCATTTGATAGAGAAAGTCCGCAAGATGGTCTCATGTTGATTTTATTAAGTTTGCTTGAGTATAATTTTAAGTTTGTTTCAATAATATGTTTTTAATGCATTTCGTATTGGTAATGTGTTGGTGATGTTGTTATCCTAGTAATTAGTAAGTCTTAGTCGCAAAACGTCTCTTTCGCAAAATGTCTACTCTAAGTACATGAATTTGTCTGGGACTCTTCAATAAAAAGGTTGAGGAGCTCGTGGCTAAATAATAACAGCCGCTCGGGTCGAACTTTAGAATAAGCCGTGCTTGCCTAGGTTGGTCTGTAGATCGGTGACCACCCATTACATACCGAGATTCCTCCGTGCCTCGGAAAGCACGTTAAGCCGTTGGTCTCGGGTGTCATTTGTAGATCTTTGACAGTCGTTAGGTAGTCAGTGGCCAAAAAAGTCTGACAACCAATCTTACCAAGGGGTCATATTACCCAGTATTAACTGGGTTGTGGAGGTCAGATAGGCAATCGCTCCATGTAAAATACTGGTATTCAGCTGCATCTGCTTAGACTGGAAGCAGACCCCAATATAGTTACGAAAAGGCTAGGCAGATGATGACTTCAACAAAAAGGTTAGCAATAATATAGACAAGAAAACAAACAAAAAGAAAAAAAATCTAGTGATTTTCGAAAGTAGTATTATTTTTCACTTTATAGCGGCTCTTTTTGAAGTGTTGTTTTTAATTCATCCCCTTAATTAGTTTGCACCAACATGGATGTAAAGTCCCACACCTGCGAGTGTATGGATCTGCATGTAATTACAGGCCACACTACAGTGACGCAGGCAAATTACTAGGCAGCCACGCACGCACGCAATTTATTTCAATTAATGTATTGACAGGTTTATATTACCCTTTTACAAAAGCCAGCTTAAATGAACCTATTTACCTCAATCTAGGTAAAAATATACAAAATGAAATATAGTCTGTTTTTTAATCCCTGAGACTAAATTTACACATGCAAATGTCAAACTTACAAATAATGTTGCCAGCTCTTTTGTGTAGTTTTGTACCTACGATACCGGTTTGTTGAATCGTAACTTTTTATATTTATTAGACGATTAGAAAAAAAAAACAGATGTCATCAGAGTTGTTCCCGTACACGGTAAAACGGAAACATATAAACCCTTTTCTCTTACAAAAGGCAGAACTTTTAAAAAATACGGCAATTATTGGAACTGACACCATACAAATAATTACAATTTTAAAAATAATTACCATAATACGGCAGTTAGTGTGTGATTTTGAATACGGTAACCCTAAATTTAACAGGAACAACACTGGACGCCGTTTTATTATTATTAATGTATGTTTCACATTATTTAAATCTTTATCTTATTACTTTTGCATTATTTCGTTTTAAATAAATACCTACGCCTTTTATTCAAAATAACTTATTATAAAAAAAACAATACTACTTGATTTTATTAACGGCAATTTACGGTAGTGGCACATCACTATTTAAGAATTGCAAAAAACTGGTTTAGTCTCAGGGATTAAAAAACAGACTATAAATGCGTGCTATTTTGTCTAGACTGTGTGTTAACACCCCATAAGTTTTCATTGCAGTCGCATAGGGATACTTTACCAAAAGATTTTATCGAAAACACTCGAGTTGAGATTATCGACATTCTTCTTTATATCTAAGGTATCGACTCAGGCTAAGCAGCTCATAAATGTTATACATAGACATACTACTAACATACTTGATAAGCAGTGATCGGATAATCGAGTGCTTATATACCTAAACTTCTTCCCACGAAAGAATAATATGAACTTTCTTTCTGAATAAATAAATAATCCCGGGTTCCCGGGATTGAACAATTTTGTAAAAACAACAACAAACTTAATGAAATTATAGCAGTGGTTATTTTGATTTAGTATCTTTACTTTATTCAAAACAAATGGAATATCAATAGAAAATGAAAATGTGCAAAATATGGTTACGTAGTGAAAATTGATTTATCTATTTAACAGATATATTTTATACGAACAGAAGACTAAAGAATATTGCTCAGGAATTTCAAACGATTCCGGGTTACGGGATTCTGAAAGGATGTCAATATTATTCTATCGTGGGAGTAAAAGTGAAGTTTAGGTATATTAACGCCCGATTATGCGATCACAGGTGATAACATATGAAACAAAGGCATGGCAGATGTAACATAGCCTTTCTGGAGTTTTACTCTAATAACATACATAACGAAGGTTGGACAGTGGGTAAATAATTTAATATTGAATATCACCCTATATCACTGGCATCTAACATCCTCATATTCATTTACTTATATTCAAAATCTAACGCGATTTCACAGTATGATATTTATTTAAACGTTCAGAGAATCACGAACGCGCTTCGTATATACATAGTAACATACACGAAACGTAAATACGTACGAATTTTTAATGAAAAATACAACTATTGTGACGAAGTTTTGGGTCGATGAAATATAGCAAGTGATGCCAAATGACTCAAGTATTTTAGAGCAAATCAGCCGTAAACTAAAATATGTCGAGTGAGCGTTGAACTGTAGCAAATTAGCTGCGAAACGCTGTCAAACTCTGCAAAGAAGGCCGGTCGCTGCGCGCCGGCGGCGGGCGTAGCGAGCGCACTTCGCCGCCTACTGGTGGAAATTCAGGCGTAATTTCGGTGCGAATCGGCTGCATGAGTTGGCAAGCGAAATGCCGCAAACTACGGACAATACGCGGTGAATGGACACACCATTTAAAATATTTAGGGAGTTGAACTAAAAGCAAACAGTCAGACGCCCACTGTACGCCTAAAGAGGACAGTCTTAGGCATCGTTGACACCAAACGTATTGTCCGCCGCCGAATGTGAGTATGTACAAATGTACAACGCACTACGTAATAGCGTATAGTCGGTTCGGTGTGAACGAGAAGTTAAATTTAAATGGAAAAGCGATAAACTGCGTATCGCGCGCTCATAGTCAGCGGCTGACAATCGTTTGGTCTGAACAATGCCTAACGGTAGTAACACTATCGCTGGATACATACAATAATACGGTATGCTATTATTTGAAAACGAAAATCTGTTTCGATTCCTGGTCAAACAAAAAGTTAGATTTACTCTGTCAGTGTGTGTCTGTGAGCGCCCGATATTTCGAAGCTGTTGCAAGCGCCATGGTCGATTGATGACACATCATGGATCATGAGAAGATGTCCCATAAGTGACAGTGTAAGTTTAGTTATAAACCGTGAAAGCTTAAAACAGTGTTTAAATAGTGTTAGGTGTCAAAAAACATTCCAAAAGTGTAGCTACTCTAACTAGTAGCAATTAACTGGGTTGTGTAAATCAGATAGTCAGTCACTCCATGTAAAATACTGGTATTCAAGTGCATCCGGTAAGACTGGAAGCCGACCCCGATGTTTAGAAAAGGCAGGTGATTATGATTCCCTTGACGCCTTTGCTCTGATTTACATAAATTCATTTTTCGCTTTGAAATTCCATTTCAAAAATGTGAATTTTTGAGCACTTAATAATCACGGAGGCAGAGCCAAAATCATAATACTTTCACAAAAAAGAAATCCATCTCTTTGTACAACGTATCGTAGTTAATTCAGTCTTGAAAATAATAATTAATATCCGATATTAATATTGAACATCTGGCTTCTCGAAATTGGGTCATGAATCGGAAATCTCTGTTTAATATCGTAAATGCAATGAATGTAATATCATAATGAAAGGTAAATTTGATTTGGGATTAACACTCTGATGGGTTTGGCACTGATTACTGTTTTAGATGGTGTTTGATATTTTGCATAGAGAATATAACCGATATTTTGGAACAATATTCGGAATATAATGGGTGTAAATGGGTGTACCCTTAAAGAAACCGAAAGGTACTTGTTCTGGGCTGCGGGACTGTTCGAAAGAGATACCGCAGCCCTGGAACACAAAGGGCAAAGAAGGAACATGGATGGGTTCTAGTCAGTAAAAGTCTCATTTGATGATTTTTCATCGGAAAAAAAAAGAAAAAAAAGGTACTTGTTCTCTTTGAACTTGCGATGATTTTTTTTTGGTTCTAGACCATACCTATTGGAAGTCAAAGTTCCAACTTCTTAAGGAGTTTTTTATTAATACAAGTTTTTAATACTGTTGCTTTAATTTGAATACCTCCACGACCCCCGTACTATTCAATGCATCCATCAGCACAGTGTTTTGAGTGCGTTACATTGAGTCCTATAACCTGAGTCGAAAAACGTGTTTTTTCACCCCAAAAGAAAAAATTGTTTCCCCATATTTTTTGCGTAGAGTTACTTAGTTTGATAAACAGAATGCTCGGTTGCCGGCTCCATGAAGGGTCCGTTTACACCTTTTATTTGGTTTTGGAAGTGATAGATTGTACTTGGGATTAGATTTGCCCCTCCAAATCCTGTTTAAGCTAAGCAGCTTTCTGGATTACTTTCACTGCTCAACATAAAATAGATCACAGGCTTAATTATCGGTAATGAGGTTACCGAATAATCTCCACGTTTGGGAAACTAGATTGGTTTTCGCAGATACTCTCCAGAGTGGAAATGCTCATTCTCTTGTAGTCATGACCTTAGGGTCACGACAAACGGACATTATTTCGCGGTAACGATTATAGAAAAGACAAAAGTGTATTGGGTCGGCTTGCTACCGATTAACTTATGGAAATATTTCCTGTTGAAAGTCTTCTAGAAATAAAAAATGGTTTTAAAGTGATTGCCACTGATCTAGGTCGTCTTGTCGCCCTACCCTTCACGAAGTGAAAAAAAAAAATTAAAAACCCGACTGAAAAATCTGATAAGCAAAAAAACAAGCACATTTTAAATTAAGAAAAATTTTGCTGCGGGCGAGACCCGTTTTTATACAAAATTATGAAAAAGGGATGTTTTTTAGTTTTTTTAAATACTTTTTCTTTATGGAGGAGCTCGTGGCTTAATAATAACAGCCGCTCGGGTCGATCTTTAGGTTAAGCCGTGCTTGCCTAGGTTGGTCCGTGGATGGGTGACCACCCATTTCATACCGAGTTTCCTCCGTGCTTCGGAAAGCACGTTAAGCCGTTGGTCCCGGCTGTCATTTGTAGATCTTTGACAGTCGTTAGGTAGTCAGTAGCCCAAAAAGTCTGACAACCAGTCTTACCAAGGGGTATCGTATTACCCAGTACTAACTGGGTTGTGGAGGTCCGATAGGCAGTCGCTCCATGTAAAATACTGGTATTCAGCTGCATCCGGTTAGACTGGAAGCCGACCCCAACATAGTTGGGAAAAGGCTAGGCAGATGATGAAATACTTTTTCTTTATTTCCAGCTTTTTGTTAGTTCTGTAATGTGAAAGATTTCGCAGACGATTTAACTTTTCTTATTATATGATTTTTTAAATTTTTATACGATTTGTCATTTCGAATTTCTCTTAAACATGTATTGTATTTTCGTAATCACCTTTTAAAACCCTTCATTTTGATGTCGCAGTCGACGGGATTGGAAGAAAAAAAAACATACTCCACAATACGGCGCCCAAAATCCACTATAGTTTTTTAATTCTCATGTAGCCAGTGACACTCGCGCCACTAACACAAATCTAACAACGTACCATTTATCCAAATCGTATCGTCCGTTTAGGAGTTACGAGGTCACAATGGAACGGACATACATATGCACTATACATGCGCGCGAAAGAATTACAAACAGAAAGTTCTTCAACATGGCATGTTTGCTAATTCTATGAATGAGTATGTTAACTTGATATCGCGAGAAATGTTTCTCACGTGTTATGTAGCTGTCGTGACAAGTTCAACGCAAGAACATAACATTTTTATGATGATAAAGCATTGTGAAATGTAATTTGGGGTGCCCCTTATCGCGGGTAAAGTTAACTAACTTGATTTACACTAGAAAGCGGAGGAGGGCGGGCGTTTTGGGGAACTACCTTGTTTGTAATTTTGCCGTTCGTTAAAGGCCTGATTTTCGGCCCAATTTGAACACTAGGCTTTTGATTTCGCGTAAGTCTCACGGGACAAAAAAAATTACCCAACTACTTGATTTTGATCATAATATGATATTTCGCCTGTGATACCCGAATGGTTCGGCAGATGTGTATTTCAGGACTACCAATCCGACAAAATCAGCAAAATTCACTTTTTTAAATCGCTGTTAATACCATACCCGTGGCAGTAATCCTTATTTAGATACCTGCTTGGTTTTCTCATACAGTAAAAAGTAGCGTTCATATACATATAGAGGTTATTAAGTAAGTGCCTCCTATTTTGTAGAAAATTATAAACAACCCTATCTCACAAATCAACTTTTCGTGGAAAAGTTGCTCATCACAAAATTTCAGCACTTTTCTCCATCATTCTTTGTAAAATGGATTACCAAAATGCATTCTATATTTTTATACTTCGGTGATGTACAACAAAATGCATTTTAGTTTTGATAACGATGCTAAAAGCTTCCATAGCATTTTCAAAGCGCATTGTGGATTCCATCTTTTCAATTTTTCGGTGTTATATTGTTTTTTATTTACAAAAAATGGAATCTACAAAAAACAGTAAAGTTATTTATAAAAGAAAATGACGAGTATTTTTCCGTAATGGAAAACCTTTAAATGAACGACACAGGTTTGACAGACTGATTTTTTTACCAATGGCAATAAATGAGATGTCAAAAAGCGTGACGACGTAATTCAAAATGGCGCCGGAGTACCTACCAATTTGAGACGAGGGTAAAAAGGTTTACATACGCAACGAAACGTGAAACGCTACGAATTGTTTAATATTAGCAATTTGTCATAAACGTTTGTTTTGCCTTTTGATTCGAGAAGGTTTTCGACTTTCGTTTTCATCAAACACGTTAATTAAGCTTCTAAAGTTACATAACGCCTACACACATTTTATATTTCAATTGTGTTAATCACGTAAAACACTTTTGTATTGTTCTGATAATTGTTGTGATGTTTTTGAAACTCGATGCTACTACAAAAATAACGTGTTCCAAACATAGAAACTGTGTTATAGACCTTGTTATACTAGGTTTATTTTTAGTCTGAATAATAGGTAAAATCTTTAGCAAAATAATGGAAAAGGCAACAATAATTCAATTGACTCTATTTCTGATATTCGGCGACTTAGGTACTTGATGTTTAGAATTAATTGAAGTCCTAATTAAAAGTTACTATTTGAGATATATTTCAATTCTATAGGTCTTACGCCCAGACTTCATAGAAAAATGCCCATGGTCCTTTCTGACTGATCACTGAAACACACACAAACAAAACGTATGGACTGTCGTTGTCGTAGTCCATAGATTCTGACACGTAAGTTGTGTGGTTTCGAATAACGGAAATCAGACTTCTGGTGAAATATTCAGGCACAGCCCGTTAGATAGATTGAAAACCGACCCCTACCCATTAGGCCTCTTGCTTTATGTAGGTTGTATGTATCCAGTTCCCATCAAAGTGATCAAGGCAAAGGAACCATGGGCACGATTTTGAATATAAAGGGTGTAAAAAGACCCTTAACGAAGCCGAAAGGCACTTATTCCCCCCTCATTGCGATTTTTTTTTGTTCTAGACCATACCTGGGAACCTTCTAGTTACGGAGATATTCGAGGTCAAAGTTCCAACTTTTACACAAGTTTTTTTTTAATGCATGTTTTGAAAGTAATATTTTTACTTTAAACACCTCCACGACCCCTACTATTCAATGCATCAATCAGCACAGTGTTCTGAGTGCGTTACATTGAGTCCTACGTAAAACGTGATTTTTCACCCAATAAAAAAAGCCGTTTAGCTGCAAAAATTTTTGCTTAAAGTTACTTAGTTTGGTAACTAAGTAACTTTAAGCAAAAATTTTTGCAGCTAAACGACTAGTTACCAAACTAAGTAACTTTAAGCAAAAATTTTGGTGTAAAGAATGCTTGGTTGACGGCTTCGTGAAGGGTCCGTTTATACCATGTAAGTAACTTCATAGTGCACCTTTATGATTTTATTACCCTATGACTGCTGAGATGACGGGTAATAGAGAAGTTTGTTAAAGGAGAGACATGCTGCGCCGCCCACAAGTAAATTGGGAAAATGGCACGAGATAATTATGATAGATTTCAAACCCTGTATGTAATACTATAATTATTACAGCTTTTAGCTCTTTTAGTAAAGAGCAAAATGTGCAAATTAAAATTAATTTTGACGAAAGAATATTCGTTTGACTGCCTCGTTGGTCTAGTGGCCGCAAGCGCGACTGCTGGGCATAAGGTCCTGTTTTCGATTCCCGGGTCGGGCAAAGTGTTTTTGGGTTTTTCAATCAGGAATTTCTAAGTAGCAACCACGGAGTCTGGATTTGTGCCCGGTTGATGGCAATAAGTTCGCCTATGTTTACATGGGGCTTAAATATAACTGGCGTAATGTGGGTGTACTATCAGGTACACCTCTGCTTACACCTGGATTACAGGCGTGCTGTTATGTTAATATTCATTATTTGCCGTTTCATCAGTATAGATGGTCACTGACTCTTGGGGGATGCTTATGCTCAGCAGTGAAAGTCTTCCGACTGATATGACGATGATGATGACATCAACTGATAGGTACTTACAAAATACGAAGGAATGCAGAGTATAGGTGGCAACACGAAGCTCAGCAATATGGCGATCGTGCATCTTCGGTCCGTGCATAGCGTCGGACTGTATGTAGGGTACCTGCAGATAAATAACTGTTAGTAGCTAATATTCAAGCATTTTAGTAGGTACACATAGGTGGGTAAACCTCTGTAGCGGGCATAGTTAAAAGAAAGCTAGCGACATCTATTACACAAATGAAGAACTAAAATCAAAATCCTACATTCTGGCATTAGAATTCTCCGTGAGTTCAGAATACATTACATGTAGAAAAGCCCGCCAACAACTGTTGGGCAGTTGCCCACCAGACACAACACGCTTCTGGTGGGAGGATCCTCCCATTTCAGTGGAGTGTTGAGAAACTTTACAGCCTGTTCTTCATACTCCTAAACCTCTACCTAACTCCTCTGATATTACAGGCTTATGTTATATTACAGGTAGAACGCTTGTCTGTGATAACATTTTAACCATGAACTGGCCTAGAATACTACGGAGTTTCCATAACATAAAAGGACTGCTTCCCCGCCAACCAACTGGATGGCACGACTGTGCAGTCGGGAACGCCATTGCAAGATCCTACCCCACGGCACAACGAGTTGTGTAGTTTTTTATTTTTATAGAAATAAGATGGCCCAGAGGTTAAAGCCTCGCCTCTCATGCATGAGGTTGTGGGTTCAAATCCGGGCTAGTACCAATGTGACTTTTTCAATTCATATGTACTTTCTAAGTTTATCTTGGACATCACAGACATCGGTGAAGGAAAACATCGTGAGGAAACCTGGACTTATAATTAATATAAGTCTGAAATCGCCAACCCGTCTTGAGCAAGCGTGGTGATCAATGCTCGTGCCTTCTCTATATGAGAAGAGGCCTTTGCCCAGCAGTGGGACAGTAATAGGCTGGTTTATTTATTTAAGATTTTATTATGTAACCAACTACAAGATTAAGAAGTATTCCAAGACCAGCTTAAACTGCATTATTTATTACTGACGCGCGGCTTACACCTTCGTTTCAACAGTTATCTGTGTTAAAACTCCCATGGCCTATGATAAGAGCAAGGGCCAAGTCTACGTATCGCCATTGATTGAACATAGATCGAGATTGCGGGCTGATTCTGACAACGATAGGCCAGCACGAACACGCGGTATAAATTACGGCACGGCACGCAGTGGCTGAGCGATTGACTGCTGAGCTGCGTGTCGCAGATTCGATTCCCGCATAGAACAACTATTGCTATGGCCTATAAATAGTTGTTTCGGGTCTGGAAGTTTGTGTATGTGAGTTTGAATGTCGCACCCACGATACAGGAGAAATCCCTAGTGATCTAACGCCTGTAATGTAAATTAAAATGACTATACATAAAAGAATCCAGGGTCGTCCAAAAGTACGTTGGGTAAGTTATTGAAACCATTCGTTTCACACAAAACGTTTAGATACTCAGTTGTTAGACTTCATTCTTATTTTTTTTTTTTATAATCCATCCTACGATCTGATTTTTTTTTTTTTTCTAGCCTTCTCTGTCGCACTCCTGGGCAAAGGCCTCCCTCCACTCCTTCCACTTCTCGCGAACCCGCGCGTCCTCTTTCCAGTTCGGACGGAATTTGTCCAGTTCGTCCCGCCATCTCCTTCGTGGCCTGCCGCGACCCCGCCTCACTGTGTCAGGGCACCATGTTTCCTGCTATTTTGGCCCACAGTTTGTCCGGCATGCGGCAGACATGACCTGCCCAGATCCAGACGATCTGATTGATATAAAAAAAAACCAGAATACTTTATGGTATTTTGATATTTTCCATTCAAAAATTGTTCGAATTTACTTTACGTTTACGTCACCCGTTCGTGATAGGGTCTTGGGACTAAATAAATTCACTAGGAACAAATAAAACAAGACGAGCGTAGACAGGCGACGCCGCGCGTAATTTGTCGACTTTTCACAATTTTGTGAGCGACACAAGAAATCTTCTAACGTTTATTTATCCTCTAGCGTATACAAATAGAGGCATTATTCTAAATATTCTGCAATTTGTTTGGTTTTTTAGAGAAAATGGTGAGTCCGAGATATCCTGGCATGATATCACGGTTTTATCAAAATCAAAATATTTATTTCACATAGGCCTAGATGGGCACTTACAAAACGTCGACAAAAAGGTGTACGGTTCGGGTTGGTCATTTCCTATGGAGAAGAACCGGCAAAAAAACCCACTACAACTACTCTTTTCAAATCATTTGGTATTACAATATTATCATGGTTACAGCATTTGTACTTAAGTATGGGTGGGCAGCGTCGGCCCGACAATAAGTCGTTGTTTACTACAAAAGATGTAAAAAAAGATACAAAGTTAACAAAAGTTAAAAAGCAGCTGGAAATCTTTGTGTAGCTATAAGCAGTGGGGTATTTTGATCTATCTAAGGAAGAAAGTCAATAAAGGCGACAGTTTCAGTACCTAATAAACATCAAGGTTTAAAGTATCGTACTACGCAAAACAATTCAAATGAAACCATTAATTTAGATTGTCCGAAAGCACCACAATAAATCATATTTTTCACGGAAAGCGGTAAGCATAATTTACAACTTTACAATTCAACAAAATCAGAGGTCAGCTTTCAGGGTTTTTTTTATGTAAAATCCCCGCGCAGATTCTAGTCATTAATTTATTTGTTAGTACAGACGCCAGCACATCTGGATTTGTGCCCGGTTGATGGCAATAGGGTCGCCTCCTATTACATGGGACTTAAACATAACTGGCCAAATGTGTGTGTACTATCAGGTACGGCTTTGCCTAACCCTTCGGGGATTACAGCCGTGATGTTATGTTATAAAACAAAACTTCAATACGTATTCGACACAAACGATACATAAGGTGTTTTTTTTCGCGATTTCGATGGACGTCCCATGGAGTGATGGTTCGGTTTTATGGTCCGAATCACACCCTGAAATATGATCACACCTTTCCGGTACACGCTGTACAAAAGTTACTAATGCACTTCGACTTAAATATGTTGCTGGCACTGTCTTGCTCTTGTTGAATATTAAACGTTTAGCTAAAATTCTTACTAATAACGTTAAGTCACAAACTGCATACAGCAGGTGCGCCAATTCCATGGAATAAGGTCAAGTTTAAGAGTCAGCTTGGTTTTTAATCTCTCTTACTGAGCAATTCGATCTAAATACTGAAGTCGTCGTGGTTTAAAGGTCAACGCTCACGTATAAACACATTAACCTCAACTCATCGGCTTGTCGTCAACCAACGTCAACGGCGTCATCGCCATTCCGACGTCGCGCCGTAAGTGATAAAACTATATATTATACTAATATCATAAAGAGGTAAAATTGGTTGTAAGTTTGTATGTAGGGGGTAATCTTCGAAACTACTGATCAGATTCGGAAAATTCTTTCAATAACGGAAAGCTACATTATCCCCGAGTGTTATAGGTATACATTTAAATTGTTTCCGTGAGTTAATTTCCGTACATAACGGTAGCGATGCCGTGAGCAAAAGCTAGTGTCATTATATTTATATTATATTATCTCAACTATGGGGGAGGCCTTTGCCCAGCAGTGAGACATACAAGGCTATTGAAAAAAAAAATAGTATCTCATTTTACTACTATTCTAAATGCGAAAATTTGGATAGATGGTTGTCTCTTACTCAATCAATCTCTTACCGAATCACGGTCTGGAATAGCAAATAGGGTACTTTTTGTTTCGGTAGTACAATCCCGTGGGAAAATTACCGAAACCCCCGCGGGCGAAGCCGCGGGCATACTGAAACATATTGAAACGGCTGGTAAAACCTCGTGGCATATTAAATTGAAATGAGAATTTCATAGAAATAATCCTGAATTGCTTACAAACTCAAACTCAAAGCATTTATTTCAATTTGACCATTACAGGCTCTTTTGGATTATCGATAAAAAGATGAAGCGACAGTCCCAGTCACAAGGCATAACAACTTGTGAAAGTACTGTAGTTGCCCATTTCAAAGCGTAGATCTCTAAGGAGAAGAATGGGCAAGAAACTCCATGGACACTCTTTTAAATGACGGCACAGTTGTTGTCAGTGGCTGAGCTATTGACTGCTGAGTTGCGAGTTGTGGGTTCGATCCCCGCACAAAACAAATATTTGAATGGCCTACAAATAGTTGTTCCAGGTCTGACTGTTTGTGTATGCGAGTTTAAATGATTGTTAAACGCACCTGAGAAATTCCTAGTGTGGAGCAACGTTATTTAAAAAATAAAGTTAGTTGTGTGCGTTGAGCTTAAGACGATTAAACAGCAAATGAAACTTGAAGTAGATAGAACGTTTCAACTTTATTAAGTTCTCTGTTTTCTTTAAAAGGTGATAGTGACTATCTCTTTGAACATCTAAGTGAAAGGAAAGTTCAGTTAGTTTGTGAAAACAGCATTTTATGTTCGCTGTTCTTAATACTTTATTTAATATTAAATCAAATGTTAAGAGCAGCTGTTGCCTTGTGGACCTTCGCGCGCGTGAAATTAATAAAAAAATATTTTAATCGGATTTTGTTAACAATTTCAAGAGATTACTTTTTTGCACCGAACCCTCATCCTTTTTCATATTAAGTTACTCCTTAGAACATCAGCTATATGCCAGTAAAAGTCTCGTAAAAATCAGTCCAGCCGTTTCGGAGATTAGTCGGAACAAACGGACAAAAATTAAAAGATATGATTTTTTTGTTGCATTCAGTAAAAAGCTGTTACTTTGAAATTATAAACAGACACTACAATTTTATTTATTTGTATAGATCACACCGGTATTCTTCGAAGGGTACGCAAGCATGTGACTTTAGCTTGTCCGTAGGTGTTACATTTTATTGTTATGTAATACATCGCGAGAATATCACTCTAGAAGAAAATACCAAATGGTCTGTACATCTTATGGGAAACCCAATACATATTCCAATTTATTTGCACAACGTAAAAAGAGACAAACAGATGGACTTTCTTATCCAATAGATACACCGTGACACTTATACACTTTTTAGTCGTCTTACAAAGGTCGTCCACTCAATGTGCCCGACATAAAATAGTTCTAGGCGCGGTTTTTTTTTTTAGCTACCATAATAGAAACAAAGAAAAATAAATGTACGTTAGAAAAAATTATGAAACATCCTGTTAATGATGTTTACGTGTCAAACGGGAGAATATACCTACCCAGCGCACGAGTCCAGCATCGCTCACAACAGGGTGTTTTAACTATGTCATGCGTCATAATATTGAATAATATTTTTATTTTTAAATTATTAAAATCTAATAAATACCTATTTTTTTTTTTATGAATGCTAAGTAGTTGTTGGATACGTGAAGTGGGCTGCCGTTGTAAGACGACAAAAAAGTCACGGTGTATTACCCACCCTAGTCTAAGAACTGAAACCGATATCATTGTTTAATGTTATCCAGTGTTATCTCACAAACAAAAAACAACAAAAAGCTCTAGGCCCAATTTCACAAAAGACAACATGTAAACTAATTAAAAACAAAACTTTTTTCACGAACCTACTTAAATGGAGCAGAAATGTTTTTGTTGTAGTATTTGTTTTAGCTGTAAACTCACTGTTTTTAGGTCGTTAGAACATCGCCAGTATGTAAATTGATTTGCTGGACTGAATACGTGATTTGCTGTAAACAAATAAAGGCCTGAGAGCAGACGATGTAATAATTAATGTAAGAGAATTATTCAGTAGTTTATTTAGTTATTGGTAGGTATTTGATGGAACTATCGGTTTCGCGCTTCCGCAAACCCATCCGCAAAGAGTGCGAGAGGGACAGTTGCAGCTAGAACTGATAAAAATGAAATCACCGTTTCGTTATCCCCTGTTTTCTTCTACAAAATTGGACCGATTTTTACAATTTTTTCAATTCAATCTTTTGCTACGCCGCTGTTTTCCCTTTTTGCTTATGTGATGATGTGATGCCATCTAGCCGATTTCGGCCACAGCGACTGCATTCGATCGCTTTCTAGGGAGGTTGTCGAGAGCTTTGGTGTGCTGCTCTATCATGTGCTCTCAAGTGGCTAGCATACCCAACTTTGGCCGAAAAACTCCGAGCACAAAGCGGACATGTCACTTTAGCTTATACATATCTATCAAGTCATTTTCTGGATGTTTTAGACTGAACAACGTTGCTAGGCAATTTAAGCTTCTTTAATGGGCTCATATATTTAATAATGAAAAATGATGAAAAAAAAATAATATTTATATAATTTTCCACAAAGAAAACGTTTATTTTACGTTTAATTTTTTTGTTTTTATCACCGCTGGCCTCTTCTTAAGAAGCGTCTATTGTCTACGATAGGAGAACTCATGGTCAAAATGTCATCGCAAGTGCGCCTTGTGTGAACCCACCAGGTTTTACCAGCACAGAAAGTGTTTCCTAAATAGAATTAACATCAATTCAAAACCGCTCCCGTCAGTCACTACCATAAATCAAATTTGTTTTCTATGTTACCGATCAAACAGATTTACCCACAAATATAGTAGGTAACTACCTATAACTAGAAACATAAATGAAACCGAACACTTACTTGATAGCGATATATCGCCAGACCGCTAGTGATAAGGTGAGCAGTATGGACGCCGTGTGCAGTATCTGGGTGAAGTTGCTGTGGAACAGCATGTACACTGCCCAGGAGTATGGCCGCTCTTCTTGATCAGGGAACAGCTGTGGACAAAGAAGAGGTTGATTTGGGAATGTTAAGAGCTAAAATCTTGGACATCAGTGACATAGGTGAAGAAAAACATCATCTTGAGCAAGTGTGGTGATCAATTCTCGTGCCTACTCCAGTTTTTTTTTCTTTCGTGTGGTTAGTGCCTGACCTGGTGTGAGTAGTGAGATCTACGATGGAACGAGTGTGCCCACAAGAAAGAAAGAAAGAAAGAAGAAGAAAGACAATACATTAATCTGGCACATGCCACAAGTGCACACACTATTAAAAAAAATAAAAGAAAACCAAAAAATAAAAAAAAACACTGTGTGCCTCACGGCTACGCCAAATAGGCCCAGTTCAGCAAAATGCCGGACAACTACTGACCGACGCTGGTTTTCAACTGGATCTGAAGATGCCTGTTCACCCCTGCTTTAAAGGCTGACTGGTTAAAGGCGGAAGGGAAGACAGACGCCACAGAGATCCACACTTTGATGGTGCGCATGATTAAATGTTGACCCTAGAGGACGCCTTGTGGCTGCCTGTGTACTACTATTGTACATGACGTTTAAATAAATTAATGACGCTTCCTGTGACCCAACGGCTGGCTTTTACCTTGAGGCTAAGTGTTGCCACACAACGTGGTAACGCCGCCAGTCTCTTGGGCACATTACCAGCTGACAGCGTTGAGGAGGAGTTTTTCGATGCCCTTTTATAGTTTGTTGTAAGTTTATTTAATAGTTTTTAATTCTTAATGTATGTAGTTAGTTTACTCTACTTAATAAATGTATTTTAGAATAAATGTGGAGGGGAACAACTTTTCGCGGAAGGTGGTCCACTAAAATATTCTTTCTGCAAGTACCGTCACAATGATCGGTCTGTGAATACCGCCTACCCGCATCCAGTGGATCCCCATGGCCTCATATGAGTGTTAAGATTGGATGACCAATTAAACCGCAGTTTACCTTGAGATCAATTGAATAGTCTACAAGGAATAAAATTAAAAATCATTGGATAATCCTATAACATGTAAACCGAGGTTTAACACTCAGAAGCAAGGACTTTGAATATAAGAACACTCTTCATTAATTTTGAAGATTAGCTTTATTACTACAGTTATAGTACAGTAATACAGTTTGATTTAGCGATACAATGCAAGTGGCTAGCACCGATGTCGAAGCACGAATGCCCGAATTCTTGTATTCCCACCATTTTACTTGCTTATGATTGGTCATTGATAACTGTCAAAGTCTCGACCAATCACATGAAGTCAATACAACTACTTTTGATCATACAAGTTCATAGCAATTATTGCATTGATGATTATAATTAGTCAACTTACATAAATAATTATAGATATAATTTTAATATTTATAACACACAGGATATAATTTGTACTTCCCTTATAATCCTGATCGTGTTAATTTAAAGATAAGGCATTTGTAGGTTTACCTGGAATTCAATTGAAGACGTGGCAACAGAACTTCGGAATTTAATTTAATCTAAAAATTAATAAATCAACGTTACAATAATTAACGTAAAATTAAATTAACTTAAGTGACGACTAAGTAATTATGTTGCTTCGCTTAGTAGATGATTTGAATTAGTGAAAGCCTCTCTAGGTTTGGGAAATTACTTGTAATTAGGCTCTTGATCCAAAGCTCTTAATTAAACCGTTTTGTTTGTTGTTTTACATGAAATTGGGATTGTCAATTATTTCTTAAGCATAATGCTCCAAATTAATCTATTTTATAACATCCTGTATATCCCCAGGCAGGGGTGTATAGTCACGAGCAGTAATATCTATACACGCAGTAATTTTTCAAAATGATTTTCTCTTACTGTATTGATTAACGTTTTACGTTTTCACGAACATGGTATTTTGGAAGCCATACTATTACGAAATAGGTCTTATCTCAAAGTAGAAATCGTTATTTCACGAGAAAATCGCTTTTAAATTGTGCTAAGTTTCTAGATGCAGTGAGGATCGACCACTTTTCACCCTTATGCCCTAAGTAATAAGGTTGAAAAGAGGTCCACCGCAAGCGAGCGCGTTAGTACCTATAGTATTCCCACATTTAAAGTTAAAGTGTCATGTATTAGGTTGCCAAGCCTACTGTTATCACCGGTTGAAAATCCAGACCCCGGCCCTACTACTGAAAAATACACATACACGCTTTGGCCGACCTGGAAATCGAACTCATGCGCAGTAGTAACGCTGCAACCACTAAACCAACGAGACAGTTAATTTAACAATCTATTTTAGTCCAATCATAAAACAACATAATCAAGTTTTTACTACTTCTTTTGTGTGCCATTATTACAATATTAATATCGCTCGTTTTTGAAACTTTAGAAATAACAGACGTTTCAAAAGCAGACAGATTATTACTTGCGTGTTTTATTACAAATAAACTTTTAATAAAAACAGTAATACTATCTACCTACAATATAAATCAGTTTAATATTACTGTTTAAATGAAACTACTAAATAAAGAGACGAGATCAGAGATTTAAATTACATTTAAAAATGAATCAGAAGATCTTTTGAGAAAATTCTCACTGAGAGGAAGCGTGACAGCGGAAATGTTATAGGCTTATATATAAGGTTCCATTAAAATAGATGGACAAACTTTCGTAATCATTCAGACTACCAAAATAGGGACCATGGTAAAAAAATATAAGAAAAACGCGTTAGATACTTACAAGAAAAAAATAAGCTAATGAAAATACACTAAATGCAAATAAGAAATAAGTATTACCTATGTACTCATATATTATAATGTTATTTTCCTGTGTTGTCTACTGTGTGTACATAAATAGTAAAATAAAATAAAATAAAAATGTTAATCAACTGAAAGTAACTATGGTTAAATACACTGACTGGGTACCTACTTACGAGAACGCGTGCAGCGGGGCGCGAGTACAAGTACCTACCCATAATGGCTGTGTTTGTTCTAGAGTGCCGGCAATTCATTATTTTAGGTCAAAATAAAATCATTTTAATCAGTGTTTTTTTGCTTGGATATCTTTGGTTAGACACAGTGAACGCTGTCTTAAAATTCATCCATCTATTTTAATGGGACCTTATATTTATCATTCTCACATAGACAATATTATTATCATCACACCATACAATGTCAGTTTGACTGGGGCGAAATCGATATTCCAATATCAAAAGTACCTATACAAATCTCCAACCATATGGTAATCTACTAACGAATATTTACATATATGCAATATCTTCTGCTACATCGTGAAGGGACACGTCACATAAGGTAAAGGAGGATTACTAGTTTTTTTTAACATGCCAATACTTCAATTGCAGCACTGTAACCATTAGCTACTTTAAAAGCTTGTTAGTAAAGTTTGGAAGATTTACAAAACAAAATTTATAGGTATCAATGGAATTCAGAGACTTTAAAACCTTGAAATCACGGATGCTCTTCACCTTGACAATACTATCGCCAAAACCGAACCAATTCAGTCATCTTTTAATAGCACTTACAGTGACGTTCCCAAGGCTCGCGAATAAAGACAAACACGCTTTAGTAATATTCGATCCAGCTATGACTCACTCGGTAGTCGAATATTCTGAAGAGGTCACATTTCGATATCACTGTGACGTCACCGATCTTCAACTATTTCAGCCTTACGTTTATAGAAATGTCCAGAAAACGATTGGTCTTTAATTTAGGAGTCCCCATAGATTGTGGACTTTCTATCGGCCGATAGTTTAGTCGGCCCAACCCGAAAATCCTCATGGATGTCCTCCAAAGACACCTCCGCCCGCCCTAGGGCGGAGGAATCTGTCAGACTCTAAATGACTAAAAACCACCCTGATGTTCGCTTCCCCCACTTGCACCGGGGATCATGGGAACTCGTGCGCCTTCCACGATCCCCGTCTAGTGCCGGCCCGCATCTACGGCCTCCTCAAGTCCGCGGGGGGAGTGAGCTTCACTCCCCACGCGACGTCCAACAGGGGTGCACGCGGAACACTACGCGCCACCGCGTCGGGTCCGTCATTTCACAGAAGGAGATCACCGCATCTCACGACTCTGCGCTCCCGACCACCCAAGGAGCAACGGCCGGCAGCGACAGATCGGTTCCGACTTCTGTTACGAGGGCACGGCGCGGCTCCTCCCATGCGGCACACTCTGCCCAGACCACCAGTCGGTTGACAGCACTCGATCCATTTGCTAGTTGGTAGGCTTTTTTTTTTTTGGGATGGGAAATCATCAAATAACCCTCTGGGTGGAGCGGTCGCAGAGTCGGCTGATTAAACAATCGGTAAGTGTGTGCAAACGGTAAGAGCACCATACTGATCTAGTAGTTGGCCGATAGTATAGGTTGAACGCAATCGTGTAGCCGATCAAACTGATTTATCGGCCGATACCGAAACGTTGTAGTATCGCATTAGCATACATGTTCGTACTGATTAAGAGCGCGACTGTACTTCAAGTAGTCTGCGGTCTACCCACTCTAACATAAACAGCATCGTTATCAATTATCATCCTCGTTACATGATCAATCTATACCGTTCCCAATGTTGGAAAAGAGGCCTCCCCTCTGTAAGAGGGAATACGTCGTAATCCAACACGCGGCCGGGCCCAAACCCGTGTACTTCGAGTATCCCCTTTTCCCAATTTATTTGTGATCAGCCGATGACAACGGGTTGACATGAAGGAAAAAGATATTATTTCCTTCTTGTCAATTAAGTGTCATCTCATTTTTGCCTTATCGTGACAAGCTTTTACAATAGCTTCGCTCTCGTTATCCTTACTACAGGAATTGTGAATTATTACGGAAAATTAAATTTTATGTACCTATGTATATCATGACACTTGTTTTGGAGGTACAATATACCTGCGTTGCTGGGGAATTTGTTCTACCACATCTTCTCGCGTTTTGTGAGAGGAAGTTTTTAGTTATTTATTACGTTTAAAAAGTGCTGATTCTCAGCCTAATTTGAATGACTATAAAGATTATCAGCCCCATAAACACTCTCTATGTAAAAAAAAAACGTGGTTCCGTGGCTCTGTAGCTTGGTGAAAGAAGAACAAACAAACAGACTTGCCAGAGCCCTTTACAAAATCATCTTTTTTATTTGTTGCAAAAAAATGCAGCAAATTATAGGCTAAGATTATCACTGACTGGTATCCTAGAGATGGTAAACGGAAAAGATGAAAGCAAGAGAGAAGATGGGAGGATGAAAACTCACAGCCGGTCCCGACTGGAGAAGGGTTGCTAGAGATAGGAAGCAGTGGAAGACGTATGAAGCCTATGCTAGGAAGCACACCGAACTGAGAGACATTCTTTGAGTAACATCATAATGTAAACAACATACTGAATGGTTCAGGATGAAAGGCTTATTGATTGAAGTTATAGGACAGCATGAAATGCAGATGATAAGATTTCAGTAGGATATAGCTAAGACTCACCAGGTACCTGTAGATAGCGAAGGGCACGTACTCCAGCATGACGAAGACATCAGCCACCGCCAACCACTTCAACAGCCGGTTGATGGGAGTTACTGCTAGATCCCGGCGGGTTAACACAGCTACGTTCAGCGCATTGGCTAGACTACCGAAGAGACAGACCTGTGGAAGAAAATATTCCAAGTAATAGGGAAATGTAGAAAATTCAGGAAAGGTTTAGTTAGCCAGACCGGTACGGACAAAAGTCTGACAGAAAATTTCGCCAGCACGGTTGGTGCAGTGGCTGAGTGATTGGCTGCTGCGCTGCGTATCGCCGATTTGATTCCCGCACGGAACAAATATTAGTATGACCTACAGGTTCCGTGTCTGGTTGTTTGTTTATGTGAGTTTAAATGTTTGTAAACACACTCCACGATACAGGAGAAATTCTTAACGTAGGACAACGTTTAAAAACACATAGGTACTGAAGTGTCGATGAATCCGGAATCTGTCCATAATGATTTCACCGAATCACGGAATCCCGTCATAGGTACATCTTGTTATTATAACAACATGTTAAAATCTACAAGTTGTGAGTAGTACGTAAAGGTAAGTACAGTCACGAGCACCAATATGTAAACACTTAACAACTTTTAAAAGTGTTTTCTCCTACTGTTCTGATTTAAATTTTATATTGTTACGAACATAGTATTCTGGAACTAATATTTTTATGAAAAAGATTCTATTTCCAAGTTACAATCGTTATTTCTCGCGAAAATTCCTTTTTTAGGAAAGTGTGCAGCATATTGGTACTCGTAACTTTACTTACCGTCAACCTTTCTATTGATATTCAGTACTAGAACAACATTATTTGTAGCAATTAACAGATTTAAGGAAAATTGCGAAAATTATCGTCGAGATATTTTAAGGAAAATTACTTAAATCATCGTTGAGTAAATTCTTGACATGAATCTAGGTATTTTAAGAACACCTTTATTTTAGCTATAAAGACGCGACACGGTAAATTGGATTTTGTTGAGACAAATCTTCACTAATTGAATAGGTCTTTCTCAAAATTCATTATATACAAGTATCAAAATATTATTGCCCTCACAGAAACAAGCCCTATTTCTCTGTAGCTAATTCAAATAGTGTAATAATATTCCTAAACAAACAATTTTCCAAATAAAATCGGCTTGCCTACGTGATCAGAATATGTTATGAAGAATTATGCGAAGTAAACATCATTGTTATTATTATGTGAACTAGCTTAAATCAAATTAAAAAACTCCTTACGTTGTTGTTAGTATATAATAGTTTTAAACCTGTAAAAGTAAATGATCTCTCTATTCAATCACAACATTCAATGTTATCACTTTTTTTTCAAGTCTTTCATAAGACTGGTCAAACACATCATGTCTTACTAATATTATAAACAGGAAAGATTTGTATTTTTGAGTGTGTGTATGTTTGTAATGAATAAACTCAAAAACTAATGTACCGATTTCAAAAATTTTTTTCACCATTAGAAAGCTACATTTTCCCTGAGTAACATAGGCTATATTTTATCCCAAAATGTTTAAAAAATAAATGTCCACCCGTGCAAAGCCGGGACGGGCCGCTAGTAGTGTATAAAACATGTATCATACATGTATTGCGTTGTTTTGTCAATGTAACTATTTACTAACATTTTTTAAACAAAAACATGGAGAATAGATACTTTTTACATGTTTTACAGCTTTCATGTGAACATGAAGATGGAAGACATACATAACATCACGCCTGTAATCCACGAAGAGCTAGGCAGAGGTGTACCTAATAGTACACCCAAATTTCGCGAGTTATTTTTAAGTCCCATGAAAGATAAGACGATGAAGATAGAAGAAACTATAGTCTATGAAAAATGTAGTAAGAACTGATGAAAACTTACCAATAAACTAACATATCCATGTATACTGTTGTAAGCGAGAATTAAATCTCGAAATTCCCCGGAGCAATACTCCGACTTCTCACATTCTTTTACGACTGAAATGTTGTATTTACTCCGCCAATCTTCTAGAACTTTAATCACATCGCTGATATTGTTCCCGCCAGTATGGTTCGACCCTCTATGTTTTAGTATGGATATGAATCGTGGGTCGAAGAAGAAGTTATACGTGCCATTTGCCCCGAGGCCATAACCGTGGGTGTCATTGTCCGCAAGCATTGTGACGCCCTTTTGTACATCACTTAAACCAACACGTAGTATTTCTATTCCTCTGATCTCCGATCAATTTTCTTGTTGTGAGACTCCTCAAACAGCTCAACGGTTTTCTCATCTCGTACAGTTTTCTTTCTGTAACAAACAAAATTAATTAACAACATGGACCTATTTACTACGATTAACAAAAAAAAAATGATAATGAATCAGTCTCTTGGCTACATTACCAGTTGACAGCGTTGAGGAGGAGTTTTTTGACGCCATTTTTTAAGACTTTAGTTTATTTTAATTTATTCATTTGTAATAATATAATAAAATAATAAATACTTTTTATCATTGTATTGTTTAAAATTTTAATTAACAACTAAATAATCTCTATAATCTTATATTTTTATCAGATCGTAAATTTTATTCTGTTATCGTTTAAACAGGCAAAGTATTCCTAGATAATTTATCAGTCGGGAAGTCTTTAGTTACATAATAGCCAGACGCTATGTAAGACTTTTCCAATGCAGATAAACTTAAAACAAATACTACAGGACTTATGGTAATACTTTGGCATCTGATAGGCGACAATTACGTACGGAATTCTACGAAATGTTTTAGAAACATAATTTCCGTAGATACTTTTACAGGCAGACCGGTGAATCCAGTTCAGTTGCAATTTTTAAATGGAAACTGAAAATAAATACATTTTGTCGGAGCTTATCCAAAAATTTATTCTAAAGATCCGAGGTACAGTCGCTGTAATTGAAGATTATACGTAAACGAATTCAGTGTTATCTTCTACATCTAAATAAACTATTGTCGTATTTTTAAACTGCAGGAAATGCAAAAAAATCTTAACATTTGAAAGGTACAGTCATTATTATCATTCAGAAGGTATGTGTCATCATTGTCCTGTCCTTATCACAATGTTTTTGGGGTAACCGTAGTTGTCTTCTTCTCCATACTTCTCTATAAATCGTCAGGGGGCGACCCTTAATTACGTAAGTCAATTTTGTCTTTGGCGAGATGTCGAGAGGTTTGACTTGACCCCCTCACCCCACCCCCTAATGTCACGTCAGATTTTTCAAAATGCGTTTCTTTCTGTAAATACATTCATCTGTGCTTGATTGCGTTGGATTTGTTTAAAAAACATAATTTGCTTCATTGCAATTGTTTTCATTGAATATTTATTATTAAATATTACTGTGTAAGATTTAGCCATATTGTACTGAAAAACATGTTTACTTAATTAAACCCAGTGTTCTCCCAATTTTACATTATTTGTTGCGGGGAACAAAATTACGTGTTATCTGCCGATACCCCCTCTCTCCCTCGTGAGATTGGGTGAGTTTCGGCCCGACCCCCTCCGTCCCCTCACCACAGAAGTCACCTCTTTTCTAGCCATATCATCTTTCACACAGTCCATCCAACGTATCTTTGGTCTTCTCGTAGGTAGGTACTCTTATAGCCAATTCACATAAATACTCACTACACGAAACGGTAAAGTACTAAACGGATTAAAGCTGCATTTTAAAACTTCTAACGCAATGTTTGAAACATGGCACGTATGCATTATGACGCTCTTCATTTAAAAAGTTAGTTAGGAATGTAGGAAAAGTTATAAAACGCTTTAATGTTCTTAAAGCAGGTGCTGCATTCTGAATTCAAACCTGGATCTAGTTTTTGCAGAATTAAAACCAAATAACAAAATACTATAATAGTTGTAAACTACTACAAAATAGTTGTAAACTACATGAATGCAATAAATGATTATGATTATGATTACTATTATTAATATTATAAAGCTGAAGAGTTTGTTTGGTTGAACGCGCTAATCTCAGGAACTACTGGTTCGAATTGTAAAATTCTTTGAGTGGTGGATAGCTCATTTATCGAGAGAGGCTATAGGCTCGCCACGGCCAATAGAGGCGGAGCATCAATGAAAAATGTTGCAAAAACGGGGAAAATTGTATTTATATAAAAATATCACGCGGACGAAGGTCGCGGGAAACAGCTATTTTATAAAGTTTTTTTTTCCGATCCGAACTGAATTCACTGAACTCACCTATATTTCATAACATGTCAGATTCAAACACAATGATGTGCTTCGCGGTACAATTGCTGTCTATTCACTGTCTACACTGTAAGTTTTCGCCACCAGTTTTCCATTTGCGTTGTATATTTCTCCAATACAAAATGATTTGATACATGCATCATCTGCCTAGCCGTTTCCCAACTATATTAGGGTCGGCTTCCAGTCTAACCGGATGCAGCTGAATATCAGTGTTTTACATGGAGCGACTGCCTATCTGACCTCCACAACCCAGTTAGGACTGGGTAATACGATACCCCTTGATAAGACTGGTTGTCAGAGTTTTTTGGGCCACTGACTACCTAACGACTGTCAAAGATCGACAAATGACACCCGGGACCAACGGCTAAACATGCTTTCCGAGGCACGGAGGAAACTCGGTATGTAATGGGAGGTCAGCCATCCACAGACCAACCTAGGCAAGCACGGCTTAACCTAAAGATCGACGCGAGCGGCTATTATTATTAAGCCACGAGCTCCTCTCGAGCTCTTATTTTGATAAATGAAAAATACTAAAATAGAACCGAAATCACAATTTGAAATCCTTGTTTTTATTTTCCTGACACGTGTCGGTGCTGGCAATCACGTACGGAATTCTAATCCAGTACAATATAACAAAAAACGGAATAAAATCTGATACAATACAACATTAAAAACCGTTTATATTCCACTTCACCCAAACATTACTGTTCTACTAAGACTTGGTAAAAGAAAAAATAACACAGAAAATATTCGGCATGTTATACGACAAAAGAATAAAAACCTCTTGAAGAACACAAAGAAACTCGTAACATTTAACAAAATATCAAAAGACCACTTAAACGTAATCACTTTAAGCCGCAATTTTGTGTACAAAACACCGACAGCAATTTCAACGTAAAACTATTCTTTTTGCACGTGGTGCTTAAAAATGCTTATTCTATTCAATTTTTTCCTTATGGCATCTATATTGCAAATGTCAGACGTGATAATGGAATAACGAGTGCAGAAAAATAATATTTCAGATGATATAAAATTGTATTCAAAAATGCTCCTTGTGTGAAACTTGTTGACGAATATTATAACCACCCACCCTATCTGTAGTAGAATTTAAATGCCAACCAACATAGAATTATAAGTAAAACTGTGTCCCCTCAACTAGTAAATATAAGTACCTGATTTTGTAATTGGATCCATTTTGGTCCTTTGGACCTTATGAATAAAGAAAACAAAATGAAATAAAAATAACACCCCTCTTTTTTGGTCGGGGGTTAAAAACACTCGTAAAAAAATAGCATTAATAATTTCGTATGGCAAGTAGCGAGTTCGTAAACGGTTATTTCCGTACCGACTCAATTCTAAATCTCTCAGCGACAATCAACTTTCAAAGATGGCGACGTATAATTCTTAATTTATAGTCTGCCTGAGTTCATTACATACATCTAAAGGCGTTCCTCCCTTTTCTAGATATCCAATGCAACGTTAATATTAGCGACAGTGGCATTTTCTAAGGTGATGATATATTTATGAAGACAGCAATTGAATTTGTATTTCATTTGCCACATTATATACAGGCTGGCTGACACATTGATGTCCAAAAAATAAATTTAGGTCCCTCGTATCGTGTGGTATCCGAATTCTCAACCACAATACTATAATATTCCACCTGATTGTCTTTGAAGGCAATTTTAGGCAAAGTAGCTCCATTAATACTACTTTTTTAAATGATTATGAAAGCTGAGATTCTGGCGCATCCTTGAGACAATGGAATGGGTTAGGTTAGAATAGAAACAAACAAGCGCGAGCCGAGCGAGCGTAGTGAACGGTGCCTCAGTAGCGGCCGATGAGCGCTACATCCAAGTTCTCGATATTGTATAGAATTGTAAAGTGAATTGTGTTTTTGCCTAGGCAAAGTATGGAATTCTTATTTATAGCTTGAAAATTTTAGGCGTTCTACGCGGTGGAAGGGACACCGACGCGAAAACGGTTACCACGTATTCAGTACGTCATTCTGAACCCCACATAGAAATTTTTAATCAGTTATCTTTATCTGGTAATCTGTAGAATGCTGGAATTACTGGATAATATAGATTGCTGGTAACATAATTATCATCTAAGAAAAAGATGCACAACTTGAGAATATTTTTGGTATTAATAAAGGATCCAGTAGGCCGCACATCAATGTTTACAAACCAGTATAAGATCTGGTCGCTAATTACATTGGAACTCCGAACTACTCTATGCCAGCTCAACGTCAAAGTGGCATGCATTTGACTGCACGTGCAATTGGACAAATAAAAATTATACATAAAACAAACACATCAAGGTAACCAATTCCATAACACGTCTCCCTTTGAAACTTTCACACGTTGTAATTGACTATTAACACTTCAATAAAAATGATCTCCACTTAGAATTCTAGACCGATGCGATACCTAAACTGTAATTTATGTTCTTACACGATAACAAGCTATAACTTCAACACACAATTTCCTTCGAATGGGTAGATACAACTTACATGAGCAATTAACTTCGTCCATCAGTTGCAAAACGTGTACACAATTGACAATATTTATAATATTAAATGAATACGCCACAATTTTTTATAAATTACACCTTGCGACGATGCTGGCACACTACTTAATTCGCGTTGATACTCTACTTAATAAAGCAAATAGCATTTAAGAAGTGTAATTTAAACAAGTTCAGGTGAGTAGATTTATAAGGTAATTTGCATTTGTCACGAATGGGTTTTTCATTAATATAGTGCCCCGAATTTGTTAAAGGTATTAATTACTTCGCGCCATATTCTGCTAACAACAACAACGTCATTTTGCATGAAACATGACTAACCTATTTCTAGTTCAAAGTCACATTTTTCATGCCATAATCGTCCGACAGGTGAATTTATCATCGCAGCGTGTTCATACAATTCGTCAATTTATCACCAGGCCATTTCTTTCCATCCTTTTTCATGTTCTAGTTACTTTTCAACTTTTACCGTGCTCGTCATAATATTGATTGTTTTTATATCGCCTGTATAACGTGACGATCGTAATAAACTCGTATCTAAACTGAAGAGCCAAAACCTTTAGTTGTTCATAAAATAAAGGGTAATACGATGTCTGATACGACAATATCGGTTAATTCTGGTTCAACAGTTACTCGTGAGTTTCGTTGACGGGCGTTTGTAAGAACGTTCACCTCCTAGCATCGGTAAACAACTTCCTTACGCCTCGTACACGTCATCAGGCGACGCGTCTGCCTTAGCAATTTCTTTCATTAGCTTTACCCGCAATCGCTATCACTACTCGTGCGTCGCTGGATCCCGTAGCTTGTGGCTGAAGGGTTACTCCGCAGTAGCCTTCAAAAAAGAAGACATTTTACGTTAAGAGAAGGCCGTTTTAATAATTTATGAGGCCCTTTATTAAACCGTCGTATGGGGTGGACCCATGTTTGACAGCGGTCGCCTATGGGATGTCACGTGTCGTGAGGTTGGTAAACAAGAACGGATTAAAACCTTCCACAGTATGTGGTCAAAATTCACAGTTTTATGCAAAGCCATGAATGCGAAAAGATCCCTATTTGATATGGGCAACCCTTTTTTCTTTATTTACTTTGAGTTACCAATAAACATTAAGATTCGGTTCAATGTATTTTTGCGGTTAACTCTACACATTTTCCTGTTTTGATTCCTTTTTCTTATCCTTTGGTTATTCATCATTATCCTCAAAAGCTTGATCGTGTGAATGCGCTAGTTACGCATACTGAACGTGTTTTGTAACACACTGTTTTATTACTATTCGATTGTGTCGCTAATAAGGATCAAATTCTGGGAAGTAATGACATACGGAAAACTAAGACTTCTTTGAGTATTTTTCGCGATTCCTCATAGTTTTGGATTTGGCCATCCATACCCACTTCAAAAATTCACCTTGTATTACATTAAAATTAAGTAGGTTCTAAAGAAGTTAAGAAATTATTTAATATTATTTCCGATAGACATAAAATAATGTAATGCGTAAATAATATGCAAATTAAGATTGACTGTATTATATCATAACTGATTGCGGTTCGGCCGGCCGGCGCCGGCGCCCAGTCTCATTGAATATTCATTTTCATGACATTTCCTTTCAGTGGTAGGTTAATTTTGGATTGAAATTTTCCATGGATGTTACTAAGATACATTAAAGGAAAGTCAAAATGCTTTAGCGTTAATAACAGTTCTATGAAACACTAATGCAATGCCACGACCTACACGCTTAAGCGTCATGCGTCAACAAATGAAAGAAATTGCTTGGAACATGCCACGAGTCACCGCGACGCGTCAAAGCAAACGAAACTAGTGATACTCCCGCGTGTCACTTGATGCATGTCTCATCACCTGAGGTCATGGACGGGGCGTTTTTTTCTCTAAAACATAACTCGAAATCTTTCAGTGAGCAAATCTATGTCCACTAATTGGTTTGGATAAGGTATTTTAAATCACGCACGTATAGCCAAATATAATTTCTTAATTTCAGAAACCTGAATTGAAATTGAATTGGTATGCACATTCTGTTCGCGTTGAACCCTTAACAAAGCGTTAAACATATAAGAAAATACTTTTTGCAACGTAGCTGTGTGGTAATGAAAGTCTGTTATCTGAATACCAGACTTTCATTTATTTGCGAAGAGCTGAGTAAATACCTTATGTAAAATGGTGGACTGCTCCAAAAATTCAATTTCATATGTATAAGGTCCTCTTTTCTTTCATCCGTCGGGTGTGTTAACATTCCGTAAGGGGCAGCTTTCCCAAATCTCGGATTCGTCTATAAAATCTGCACACATTGCTATGATATAACAACCCCCCCCCCCTCCCCCTCCTTGCCGAGCAAACACATTCTTCGACGTTATTAAAGTTCCTTTACAAACAACATTGAAGAATTTACATTTTATATACCAGTACCTATATACTGTTATTGTAACCCTGTGTACATTGTACACGTGAAGCCAGCATTTTATGTCGCTTGCTCCATTACTAACGACTTGATGGCCCCATTGTATACGTGGACGGCAATGGATGCAATCCTAGACGTTGGCACACGTGACCTGGCTATTGTAATACAAGAGACCGGTTTTATAGACTGCATAGGATAGTTTAGTACCTGGCCATTGAAGAATGTCTGTGATGCCATGAAAAAGAAAAATATCGTGCATTTGACAGAACTTCAAACATGGAACGTGTGTTGATTTTATTTGAAGATTTACTACCTGATGCGATTTTGTTTTCTCAATTCTGCAGATACAATACCCAAAATAGCTGAACACTTTGAATTGGTGTTTGCTTTGCAACAGATGACCTCCATAAAATTTATTTGGAACACATTACCTTGTTCTTGGAGGTAAACGAACTACAAATGGTATCAACACAAGATGTGCACTTACTAGAATATTCCGTAGTAAACACAGAAGTAGCTACAGGTCAAATCCATCATAGATTTTCTAATTTATAGCTAAAACCAACGAAACAAGAAAAATAAAAAGCTTTCAAAGCAAAAGGTGCTCTATCTTTTTAAAATATAAGTAAACAATCAGTCAAAAAAATATCGGGAATGGATGATTTGTTTATTAAAAACTCAACAAATACCATCGAGCAACCACCTTATTCACCAGATATGGCTCCAGCCGACTTCTTTCTTTTTCCTAAACTCAAATTACCACTTCGTGGCACCCGTTTTCATTCGGTACTCCTTTATGTCTATAAAGGAGAATTCGTGGCGAGAACTGAACTCAATTACGGAAAAAGCGTTTAAAAATGTTTTGATGTTTGGATTATTGGTTGGCGTAAGTGTATCGTTTCTGAAGGAGCATACTTTGAAGGCGATAAAATGACTTCGGATGAAAAACTAACATTAATTTTTTAATTTGATTATTTACATTATATACAAACTACAAATCTATAATATTAAGAAAAAATCAAAATGTACAAGTATCAAAACGGTTACAGGGTGTCAAAAAAATCGTCGTGTGGACGATTTTTTTGACATCCTGTAATCAACAGGAAAAGTAAGATTTTGTGTATTATTGATCGTTTCCCGGTACTTTCATGACGGAGTAGTATATTTAAATATTTACCTATAGTTCGGATATCAGATTAAAAAACCTTTCAGGGTTATAAAAACAACTTAGGCTTACCTTAAAAAGGTATTTTGTAAAATGTTGATCCCGTACGAAGTTAAGGACCACTTAAGTCTTTCAATGATTATGTGCTTAATCTATCTGACAGGGAAGGTTTTATTTAAATCCTATAAGCTATTTCTCGTGAATCCCTAAATAAACAAGCTTTCATCTTTATATAGCGACCCGCCCCTGCGTCGCACGGGAGCAGTGTACTGAAGTCAAAACATCATGAGTTCTGTGCTCAATCTAAGAAATGAGAAACATAACATCACGCCTGTAATCCTCGAAGGGTTAGGCAGAGGAGTACCTAATAGTATACCCACATTTCGCCGAGCGGTCAAGCCTATTGCCATCAATCGGGCACAAATCCAGACCACCCGAGCCAATAACACTTTGCCCGACCTGGGAATCGAATCCAAGACCTCATGATCAGCAGTCGCGCTTGCGACCACTCGACCAACGAGACAGTGAAATGAGAAAATAAATGCTTAATACACACCTAATCTTCCAGAAAAAGGTAAGACACTAATCGTAGGGAAAACCGCATCAAAAGCCATTGTGTGGTTTAGTAAGCGGTCACATGAACATAATATACTATGGCTTTATATAATATATTGTAATATAATATCATATACTATGGCCTTATATAATATATTGAATCTTATATCACTAGTAAAACAAAGCTGATACAATATTTACCATCTGTGAGAAATTAATTTTTCGAAGATATATTTTTTGTTTGGGTAGAGCATGTTGCGTACGGTTAAATAATGAAAGTATAAAATCCAATCTCACGAGGAAGAGATGGAGGTCCCGGCAAATATAACGTATTTTTTTTCCCGCAAGAAACAGTGTAAAATGGGTTTAATTAAGTAAACATAGTGTGTCTCCACTAAAATTTGGCACAAAAAATTCAATGAGAATAATTAAGCAAATTATGTTTTTTAAATAAATGACAATCTGCAATCGAGAACATTTAAACTAAAATACGTATTATGGAAAATCACACGTGATATTAGGGCAGAGGGGGCTCGAAAAATCAACTGACGTTATTAATGGACGTCCCGGAGATAAGGCAAAAGTTACAGATAATCTGTAACCTTTGCCTGCTTTAATAATAGCTACCTTTAGGTAAAGTAAAAAAGTTAGTAACGTTTTAAATAGAACTAAATGACAAAGATAATGAATGATATGAAAGAGAAAGGAGTAAATGATGCCGTGACGTCTGACAGGGGAGAATGGAAGAAGAAAACGTTTTGCTATGACCCCAAGTAGAATGGGATAAGGGCAGGATGATCATAAATGATGCCGTGACGTCTGACAGGGGAGAATGGAAGAAGAAAACGTTTTGCTATGACCCCAAGTAGAATGGGATAAGGGCAGGATGATCATAAATGATGCCGTGACGTCTGACAGGGGAGAATGGAAGAAGAAAACTTGTCGACCCGAACTAGAATAGGAAAAGGACAGGATAATTATGATGATGAAATGAAAAAGACAAACCGTGACAACTATAATTTACAAAATACTAACTTTTCCAACTGTGTACTATTGTAACATGTTGTTCAACTATAAAAATAAAGTAACTGTTAACTGTTGAGTTGCTTTTGTGAGCTATAACTATTTTATCATTCTTTCCTACTGTTAGTTTCACAATATTACCGTCCATTGTTTCATGTCAGTTGATAAAGGATACTCGTACAATAATTAATAATTATTATTATTAATATCAATTCACTTTTCAGTGAATGGATGGTCGCAAGAGGAGCTCGTGGCTAAATTATAACAGCAACATCTTTAGGTTAAACCGAGATTGCCTAGGTTGGTCCGCGGATGGGTGGCCACCAATTAAATACCGAGTTTCCTCCGTGCCTCGAAGCACGTTAAGCCGTTGGTCCCGGCTGTCATTAGTAAATCTTTGACAGTCGTTACAGGTAGTCAGTAGCCCGAAAGTCTGACAACCAGTTTTATCAAGGGGTATCGTTTACCCAGTACTAACTGGGTTGTGGAGGTTAAATAGGCAGTCGCTCCATGTAAAGTACTGGTATCCAGCTGCATCCAGTTAGACTGGAAGCCGACCCCAACATAGTTGGGAAAAGGCTAGGCAGACCAGACCGGATGGTCACAAGAAAATCGAACCTATTCTAGAAGGAATACAAGAAAGACGAACACGAAGAAAGACGAAGTAATTTCCCTCGCTCTTGCGTCCCATATCATATCAGCATTTATGTCGATAAAGTTATTAAGTTGCTGTTCTTAACATAACATTACATCACGCTTGTAATCCCCGAAGGGTTAGGCAGAAGTGTACCTAATAGTACACCCACATTTCGCCAATTATGTTTAAGTCTTTAACTTAGTTATTATGCCTTGTGTCTGGGACTGTAGCTTCACCTTCTTTGTTTTTCTGACATTCAAAAGTGCCTGTAATGGTGGAGTCATATGTAATAATGAGCAAACCTATTGCCATCAACTGGACACAAATCCAGACTCCGTGGCTTTTACTGAGAAATTCCTGATTGAAAAACCCAATAACATTTTGCCCGACCCGGGATTCGAACCAAACAACAAACCTTCTGCCCAAACAGATTCACATTCACCGCCAACACATTTATATTCGCCCAATCATTTGCTTTTAATACAAATCAATAAGAAATAACACAAAAGGCAATTAGTACAATGATGGCTGTCGCTATCGGGTTGTGATCAATCATGTTCCGCTTGTAATCGTTGTTATAAATATTCAGAAGATGGGCGACGGCACCGTTTATTGATATTATTTGGTAGGCCTTTGTTAAATTTTTGATCGTTAGGAGTTTTGAGATGATTAATATTTATTTCTAATGGTAGGTATGGTAGGTGTAAGGGACCGCCCTCTATAAACTGACAAGGTGCATTCAGCTCCTTATTTCGATCATATTCCACTGGAATTTTTTTTCAGTTACTTTTCCTTTATTTCAACGTAAAATTACAATCCCTGTAGACAGCATTCCATTTATGTAAATAATTAGGCTTAAATTAAAAATCCAACAATGGATGTTGAAATACTCTAACAACTAGCTACAGAGTTCATCGAACTCTTCGTCGCGCTTGCCGTTCGCTACGTGCGTTTACCACGGTAACGATTCCGTATGAGGAAATACAATAAATCAAATATATTGGATTCCAATATCATTCCTGAAATAATTTCTTGTACCGGTCATCTCAGTAAGATACACTGAATTCACCCCATCAGTTTGCGGAGGGCTGTCCCTTACACCCTGTATTATTAAAGATTTGGAAATGTTTAAATGATGTTTAAGAATATATTTTGAACTAGCTGATGCCCGCGACCTTCGTCCTCGTGAAATTCTTATAAAAATATGACTTCCATAATTGAATCGGATTTTGGCAACAAACTCAAAGGTTTTATTTTTTTTGCACGGAACCCTAATCTTTTTTCTAAAATTAGCCTAAGTTACTCCTTACACAAAATCGGTGCAGCCGTTTCGGAGATTTGCCGGAACAAATAGACAGACAGACAAAAATGAAAAAAAAGGTTTTTTGTTATAAGTGCCATATTTACTTTCATATGCATTCAGTATTCTAGCTGTTATTTTAAAATTAGAAGCAGACACTCCAATTTTATTTATTTGTATAGATGTGAATGTAATACGATTGTGTAATCCGAGGGTGGCTGGTAATCCAACAACCAGTACATAGGAACAAAATATTTGAATTTAATATTTCAGTGAAAACAAGTACAAAACATTTCATTTCACCATCTCGCTGAATCAATAACTTTTGTAATAATTCCAATGTTCTTTCAGCCAATTCTTGTTTTATATGTTGGTAAACCTGAAAATAACAATGGTGAATAACAACGCTATTATGGCCTGTTCACAATGAGGAATTCACTTCAATTTCATCCATAACAACGATGGACCGTGTGAGGTTCTGGGCTGATGTAGATATTCCACGTACCAACTAGAACAGTACATCTGCACTAATATTATAAAAAGGAAAGATTTGTATTTCTGTGTGTGTATGTTTGTAATGAATAAACTCAAAAACTAATGTGCCGATTTCAAAAATGTTTTCACCATTAGAAAGCTGCACTCACCCTGAGTAACAAAGGCTATATTTATTACTAGAAAAAAATACGGGGGGAGGGGGGAATTAGGGGAAAATAAATGTCCACCCGTGCGAAGCTGGGACGGGCCGGTCGTTGTTTAATAAACCAGAAAAAATCCTTCTAGAATTACTGAAACTTTAATACTTTCCACTTATATTGTTTGCTTTTTAATGAGCTACCCACGTGGTGATAATTAACTCTTATGTTCAGACGCCAGCACATTAAGCTACCCGGAACCGTCTCCCAATCAACCTTGAACCTTTAGCTTTAGCGATAAAGTTGAAAATATATTATAGAAAGACAGATTGTAGTAGATTGATATTCTTTTTTTTTTGCGGATGGGAAATCATCAAATGACCCCCCCCCCCTCCCGCACTCTGGGCGGAGTGGAAGGAAGTGTCAGAACTTTACTGACTAAAACCCGTGTTCCAGGGCCGCGGTATCTCTTTCGAACAGTCACGCAGCCCCGGCAGGCATCGGCACTTGCGGACCCCTTCCTTTTTTGCTGACATCTCTTTGAGGCGCGCGTGGAACACAAACGCGCCGTCGACACGGCCTGTCGTCATAAGACGGACGGACGGCGAGCTAGCCCATTACTCACCGTCCACAGGCCGGGGTACCTTGATGTTTTGGCGTCTGTACGTACTATCGGGTTGAAAAGTATCCCCTTTCCTCAACACGCAATTTTATACCGATTTTTTTTTTTTTGTAGTTGTTTAATATGCACTGACCATCCAAATGCGAGTCAGCTCCCTCACCCATGGAGTAATCAAAAGTTACAGCACGTCAAAGTTGTAAGCTATGATTAAACTGTTATTTGATATGATTTTCAGCCGGTAAAAATAAACGTCGTCAGATTAACGGTACCTCCAGTGCTACATGTACCAAATATTCTCGAAATCCGTTAAGCCGTGGAAGGCGGAAAAGGGAATAAACCGACAGAGTAACTTTCGCATTTATAATATTTGTATGGAAGCATGGATTAGTATGCATGAGAAACTTTGTGGAAATATTTGTTACCTGATCAGGCTTATGCAGCTATACGAGTTTGGGCGCAATAATAAAATAACTGTATGGCTTAGTTTATATCCTGTTAAATCTACTTAATAAAAGTCTTAAATGCATGACCTAATTCACTAAAACACAACGCGCAGCCTACACTGCTGGTTCTAACAAAATGCCAGTTCATACAATACAACAACTTAGAAAACAGCTTAGAATCTGGCACTAGTGTTCCTATACATGATCGATTTTAGAAAATTCTTCTCTAAAGGGGTTAAAATGGGGGATCTAAGTTTGTATGGACGATCGTCTACTTTGAAGATGGCACTTAAACTTTTTAAGTATAATTTAGTTGTGTCATCGTTTTTTTTTTTTTGCAAATTCGTAACGGGCACACGCACACGCACACGCTTGTACCTTAATTTTTTTTCTAGGGTATGAGTAAGACTTCGAAAAGCGTCGTCGCCGAGGGGGGAGGCCTTTTCTCAGTAATGGGACAATATAGGCTAAGGAAAAAAAATGAGTAAAACTGTGGGCAGCCGCTAGCTCTCCAAACGTCTTATTACTAATGTAAATGCGATAGTTTGTAAGACAGAATAACACATTATTATGCATGCTATTTATAATGATATTAACCGCGGGCGGAAGCTCATTATAATTTTTATTTAAGCCCAATTAATTATAATTAACAAGAACTTTACTGTGGCGGAAATCAACCAATGTTCAACATTTTAATTAAATATTCGGAGAATTAATCAATTTTCACTTTTGCGTACAGTGGCAGCTTACCACTTTTCGCAGAAGTGTATGAAAACAATTTTTTTTTAGCACGAGATAAAATTGTTCATTAAGTTTTAGCGGGGTCTAATAAAAAATAGACGAAAGGCCATAGGATTTTTTGTTGCTTTGGGACCTAATTTGGGGGCTAAATCGGTTAAGGAGATTATTTAATGACCCAGGTGCGCACGTGTGCCATTTTGTAGAAGTCACAAATTAATTGTATTTATAGATTTTGGTAAGGCCTTTCATAGGGTTGACCATGACAATTGTTAATTGTAAAATGTTTGTTAGATCGATAGAACAAAATTAGGAGAAACATACATACGTTCTAACAAAGATAGAAGCGTTCTTAATTTTCTATGAACTTTTTTGAATGTTTAGAGTATTCTATCAGATGAATTTTGTGGGTTCCACAAGGTTCTCACTTTGGACCACTATTGTCGTTATTTTACACATAAGTGTTAAGTGTATTGTTGTCCCGTGGTGAATGCTGCGTATACCTATAATAGGCATACATACCAGTACTTTATGTTATTTTATTGTTTCAAATTAATTCTTAGTATGTATTGCTGTTGGTGTACCAAATAAATAAATAAGTGATTCTTTTTTAATTTCCGCTATTTGATTTAATTTACAAAATCACAATGATGCTGTTCAAGTGATTAGGAAAGAATTATTTTTGTCGTTATCGTGAAAATATCACATCGATATAAAAAAAGATTTATTTGATTGTACAACTAAACAAAGCCTGATATGGAGATATATGTAGAAGTAGTCTAACATACGTTTATAAAATAACAAGTACTAGTTAGTAACTACAGATTAGCCTGTTGAGTTATTATCTATTTTCCATTATTCATAAAACACTTTACATGTATAAACCATTATCACAATAAATACGATATGTTTGCGAATATACAATATGCATACTGATTATTAAATAGATAATGTGGTGTGCTGCCCGATTGGTCATAGTTAATCGCGACTACTTTGTTTTAAGTCCCGAGTTCAATATTTGGATTAGTAACACAATACATATTTTGAAAAGTTTCCTGGAAAATCATCAGCTGTGTGGACCAATGTGGCAACTTTATCATTGAAACAATTTTGTGTAAATAACATCCATACAATAAAATGTGTAATAAATTATTGTGTCTGTTTGTAACATTTTCTCGCCTGTACCGATGTCGCACACAGGTAATACACGACTTGGGTAAAAAGTAACGTTAATTCTGGCAGTACGTTCCCGTGGGATCATTTCCAACCTCCGTGCGGGTGAAGCCGCGGGAAAAAGCCAGTCCTGTACAGGGTGGAAGGGAGATCGACGCGCAAACGGTTACCATGTATTCAGTACATCATTCCAAATCACCCCACAAAGAAATATTAAACTGGTAATTTAAAAAAACAGCTGTCCCATAATGTGACACTGACAGTAGATATAACTGGGTTTTTTGTCAAATCGTAAAAAGCGAGCGAAACAAAGAGATAAAATTGTACATTAAATGTTAGCAGGGTCTAATAAAAAATAGACGAAAGACCACAGGATCAGGTTTTGTTACTTTGGGACCTAATTTGGGGGCTAAATAGGTTTAGGGGATTATTCAGTAAACTGGGTGCGTACCTACGTGTGCCGTTTTTAGATGTCACTAATATTTCTACTTTACAGATTTTGGGGAGGCCTTTCATAGGGTTGACCATGACTATTTTTAATTGAAAAATGTTTGTTAGATCGATTGAACAAAATTAGGAGAAACATACACTAAACACTGTTTTAAGCTTTCACGGTTTACAACTAAACTTATACTGTCACTTACGGGATATCTTCCGTGATTGTAATTTTTTTTTTTTTGTCAGCCCGCGTTCCTGTCGCTTGCAACAGCGTCGAAATATCGGGAGCTCGAAATAATGAACAATCACGGAAGATATTCCGTAAGTGATAGTTTAAGTTTAAACATGAATTAGTCCAAACAAAGATAGAGGTGTTCTTTATAGGAAACAGCAGATTCAGAAAAATATACTGAACACGTGGTAACCTTTTGTGCGTCGATGACCCTTTCACTCTGTATAAATATTCAACCGGACGCGGTAACCATAAACCTGAAACACAAACGGACGGTAGCTTCGCCGGAACACCTTGCCAACAGCGATAAGAATAGATAATTAAAGAATAATCAGTAAAAATAGTAGAACATGAATATCTAAACGTATGAAAGGTACTCGTTGAAATTGAAGTCGTTTTTCATATCTGTTTGTGTGACCGTCTCGTTCTTTTATTTTAAACTACTCAACAGGTTTTGATGCAGTCTCGAACATCTCTTAACGTTCGGACAAACAGAACTAGTACGGACAAATTGCGAAGGCGCTTCTGGACAGCGGATTCTGACAGATAATGAAGTTACTATCAGTGACCAGTGTCCTCAGCTGCTCCACAATCTTGCCGTAGCGGTTTCGCCAAAGCTGTATTCCGGAAAGTAGATAGGTATAAAGTTGGAAACTATTCATATTTTAATATAATTTTCTTCTTAGCGTGTCGCTGGCAATCTTAATTTTATCGGCCCAGAACTGAGCCACGACTTTGGCGCTTTCAGTAGCGTCTAACTAAATTCACTTCGATGGACTTACGCTTATCACCGAGATCTGTCACCCGAAGCACGGTAACGCAGTGTTTGTTGCTGCCGGCGTAGGCATACTATACACCAAGTGCTCAATAAGACATTAGGAAAGAAGGAGATTGTGGGACGAACTCGACTCTTTTCATAAGGATTGGCGAATAACAGCACTGGATAGGGATTAGTGGAAAGAGGGAAGGGAGGCCTTTGCCCTGCAGGTCAAAAATAGATGAATAAAAAAAAACATATTTTTCAAGTTATAAAAACTGTGCGAAAGAAGTGATGATCAAAACAAAAATGTTTTTAGAACTCAATCATTACTTTTACAAAATAAAACATCTGTGTGAATTCAGTTCAATAACATCCTGGAAATACGGGAGCGTATCTTCATTCAGCTTAGCTCATTTATTTATTTAGGTCTTTCATTCCAATGAATAATAGATACCTAAGCTTGCGAAGTGACTACATAATTAAAACAGATGCTACTAATTAGCTCGAGGCAGGTAAATAACGCAGTTTTTCCAGTTTGCAAATGGACTGTTGATTAAATTCCTTATTCTTTATATATACTTTTCTGCACTTATAAACAATGAGAAGTATCATAACATCGCAGCCGTACGGCACACAGTGTTAGGTATTTTTTTTACTAGATTTAAGTTTTTGTTTTATATTGTGTGCAATTGTGGAATGTGCCAAATAAATGTGTTTCATTCTTTCTTTCAAATTTTCCGTATTTTGAATGGGACTGCTGAGCTTATGATCGTGGTTGCGATTTAAACTTTGAGAGTAGTTTTATCGGTATCTTTTATCAGCAATTTCTCAGCTACAGTACGGGATCTGGATCAATATCTCTGATGGGTACCTACTTCTGTATTACCTTTTGAGGATTAAAGGCATCAGAAACTTATACTGTCACTTACGGGATATCTTCCGCGAAATGATACGGAACATATCACGTAAGTGACAGTATAAGTTTAGTTGTAAACCGTGAAGGCTTAAAACAGTGTTTAAAGCCATCATGTTTATTTTAGTAATATTTGTTACTTATGAAATTTATTCGGTTTTACTCAATTACCTTTGTTCATATTCAACTCATGTTCGCTCACCCACATTTGTTGTCATACGAAAAACAGATTTGTGGTAAATCACGAATTTTATGATGATAAATAGGGGAAAATTGTTAATTTTATTTACCTTTCTGTGAATGTGTTGATCAAAAGTTGGCAAAATATGGTAATCTTTACCGCGAAAATTTGGTCTGTCTAATGTGACATTTGACGCGATTGCCGGTTGTTACTTTGATCTACCAATCACAACAGCAAATATGAGATTTGATTGAAAGCAGGCAACATGTCAGAAACTAGAAACTTAATCAGGAGTTCTGTGACAATTTTTCTGTTTACATAACACGATATTATGGCTGGATTACCCAGAGGCCCATACCTGTTTGTACACCCATATTTCGCTTGTGCTGTTAGATCCCCTGTATTTATATGTATGTCGGATCCTGATGAGTTTATACTTAAAATTAAACACAAGCGTCTTTGTTTGGCGTTGTGCAGAGCCTAGGGAGTATGGTGTCGATGGGAGGTACAGTGATTGTTGAGACGTTGTCGCGACACCTACTGGCTTAGGAACTGCTCTGTGTTTCCTTTTAAGTTCAGAGTATTTATTTAGTACGGCAGTGTTAGTAATTGACTCTGTAACAATGAACTGTGTACAAGTTAAAGGAGCTATTTTTCTAGTTTACCCGTATCCCATTCTGTGCCCACAACTGTTTTACACTAAGTAAGTCACTCAGTACGTCCTGGCCAGGGTCCTATGTGTCAGGATGCGACATGTATATAAAAAATACCAAGTCATTATTTATGGATTGACAAATTAGTACCTATACATACAGGGTAGAATTTTGAGATGACTACCTTAATCGTAGTAGCCACAGGAAAACGGTATTGTGAGACTTACCATAAATTTTTCAGATATTTCGATCAGCATTCACATTTTTTTGAAAAAGTGTTTTTTTTTTTGACCCACTCACTGCCCCTCTTTGAACCTCACGTGATTAAATGACGTCCCCTATGATGTAGGTTACATTATGACGTAATCTCTAACGTCACAGGCTGTAGTCTGAAGATAACTTTGTTGCAAATTATTAGACTGATAGAGCAACGTTCATATCAGTCAGATATAATTTGTTTGTAAAGCTCTTGTAGTATACATAGTGACTTTTTAATCTGTTTTATGTTAATATTACATAAGATAATACCACTAACACTTTGTCCGTTTTAGGCTTCCGTAGCCGCATGGCAAAAAACGGAACCCTTATACTCGTAGATTCGTCATGTCTGTCTGTCTGTCTGTCTGTTCGCATGTGACAGCCACTTTATTCCGAAACTACATATTAGGACAACACAGTTGAAACTTGCAAGGTAGATGTATTCTGTGAACCGCTTTACGATTTTTATGGGGGGGTAAAGAGTGTAAGTAAAGATTAAGTTCCATACATGGAAATTAAATTTTAAAAAAAAACCTATTCGTGTGTCTGTAGATAGGTATTTAAAAATGACATTGAGGTTCTTAAAACCATTTTTTCTCAAAGACAATCGTTTAAAAGAAAGACACTTCAAAAGTGGTAAAATGTGCGCCCCCCCCCCTCTAATTTCTAAAGTAAGAGGAGGAAAATTCTAAAAAAAATGTAGGATTTTAGAAAAACGATTTGATGTTTACTTTTTGAGATATGGGACTTTTTCATCAAACTGCAGCAGTAACTTTGTTTTTCATTAACATACTATGTAAAACAAATTTAGTTTTGCTGTTGAATGTAAAAAAATACAACATAGAATCGAGCCTTCAAAATATTTTTATTATATTGTTTGGTGCTACGGAATGCTGTGTGTGTGTGTGAGTACGACTTGCACATGGCCGGTTTTTTTACTTTTTACTATTTAAAAAAAAATGCATTTAAAAATAAATGAGCAAATAGGCTCACTTACTTTTAAATTCATTTTAGAAGTTGGCAGAATGGTCGACATAGGCTTGCTTGCCAATAAAAAATAGAATAGAATAAACACAGTTGAACATAAACAATAGGTAGGTACGTAGATATACGCATTGCGCATAATATGCATGTTTCGAATTTACTCGAAAGTAGTTTAAACTGGGTACTTCTCCAAGCACCATTAAATTAACCGTCGCGCTTCACTTCGTACATACATTGGCTCGACTAGATAAACACCTGATGCACTCTGCGTTATTTTCCCGTTTCATGGGCACTAAAATGCAGTCATAATAAAATTTAACATTGGTCTAAATTCTAAAATACTCAGCTAAATTACATTTTATCGGCGAAAGCGATGTTGATAAAGTAAAAATATACAGGGTGTAAAAGAAGCCTTTACATAGCTGTCAACCAAGCATTATGTACATCAAACTAAGTACCTAATACTGGGCAAAAATTATGGCTGGGAAACGACTTCGTTTTCGATGTGAAAAATCACGGTTGATTGTAGCACTCAATTTTACGGACTAAATTCATTGTGGTGATGTATGCATTGAACAATACAGGCGTCATGTAAGTATTTAAAGTAAAGTTATAACGTTAAAAACTTGTACTTTAAAAAACGAGTGAAAAAGTTGGAACTTTGACCTTAAATATCTCCGTAGCTATAAGTTTCCCAGGTATAGTCCAGAACAAAACAATGATTTTTGGATTCGTTAAGGGTGTTTTAACACCCATTATTGGGTGGAGACAAGCTACCGAAAAACTTAAGCCAAACCTGTTGAAATTCTTTGTAGAAAGTCAGAAACATTTCGACAGTAATTGCCATCCCTTGACGTCCTCTAGACAGATAAAATTAATTCAATGAAATCAAAATCAAATCATTAAAGAAGATTTCAAGTAGGCCAGTTATAGGCACTTCTGAATTGTCGAAACAAAGACAACAATAAAATGAAGCTACGGTCCCAGCGACAAGGCATAATAACTGTGAAAGTACTGTAGTTGCCTTGTCCAAAGCGTAGATCTCTATGGAGAAGAACGGGCAAGAAACTCCATGTACTTACACTCTTTTAAATCAGAATTTTGTTACAAAACCGTGGTAGCATCATTTCTGTTGAGATGGTACATTATGTGAGAACGATGTAGCAAGATGTGCACGTAAAATTCGATGAAAAGGTGAATACAATATCAATATTGCAAAATTTCGTTACCTATTTATTTCCGGATCCTTTTTGTAAATCACACTTCTAGTACTACTACCACATGAATTGATATGGAAATTGATATTGAATTCCATATGTATTGATTTAGTCCTAGGCTGCCAAAAAACATGGGCAAATATCAGCTAGATTGGAATCCGACCCCAAAACAAACAAAAAACGGCCTATGAAAACAGACGCACAATATTTCACAACCAATTTTTTTGTAACTATGCGTACCTATAGCAGTCGTGGCCCGGTGGGAACAGCCTCGACATACTAGTGTTAGGTACAATTAATATGGAACAAATGTTAAAAAAATATTCAACAAAATTCGTTTATTTCAACATTTTGACCACCAGAATAGCTCTCAAAATCGGTAGGAAATCATTGTGAGGAAAACGGCATTTCCTCGACCAACAATTCAAAAACACATGTAACATCCGCGAACCCGCAAATGCCTGTGTCTCAACAGCGAGAAATGCTGATTATGCTGTACTTACCGATACCTACTTCATTAATTAATTGTCTCGTGACAAACTTACACCTAGAGGTCTACACATCCTACACGACGAAGTATACGTCGAAGCAGTTAAAACCACAATCGTAATAGAAATTACATTGAATCGTGACCCACCGGCCGCGCTCCAAAGCGTGACTCGGAAAAAGTCAAGTGCTCACGCATCAATCATAATAAAGGATGAGTAAACTGCCAAGAGCCGTATTGAATAATTCAATACTTTGCTACTTAAAGGACATAGTATACGTATCAGTACTGCAGCGGATCGGACCTCACCTCATTTTTACTAGCTCATCCGCTGTCAATTTTTATCAATGGAGTTTCAAAGAAAGAAATGTAAAAGATGAACTTATGGAGCGAGCGGAGTTCGTTTCGCTGAATTTTGGGCCAAACGGATTTGAAGTTTTTGCCATCGATATGCTAAGAAAAAGAGAAGAAGAGAGCGGCAATAGTTGACCCCAAGCTGGTCTGCTGCAGTGGTTTATTTATTATATTTAGTACAGCATAAGCCTATAATAACAAATGAAGTTATCCTTTTATTCGGCCTTCTCACAGAACCACAAACATTTTAACATTATCGTCTTCCATTCATCAGCAAACAAGTCCAATCCAGTGTTGGTCTCCACGAGTGCGTGATGTAGTGCATAAACGTGTACATGTCCTTAAATCTACTATAATACAGTGAACAATCGACGAGCATTCTATTTGATTTCCAAGCGTTTTGATACCAACACGTGTACGACTATTGGATTACAATACTGTTTTATTTTTAGTTCGGATATTAATTTCATAATTTAAGGTGGATCGTCCACGTACACGACTTACGGACATAGCAAAAGTGATAACAAAAAGAAGGTGGAAGTGGGCGGGTCATATATTCCGTAGACTGGATGGAAAATGAGAATGCTAAGGGGGATGTGTGGTGTAATGCGAATGGATAAAATAAGGAATGAGGACTAAAGAGGAAGTCTGAAAGTGACGCCGGTGACTGAAAAGTTGTGTGGTAATCGGTTATCGTGGTATGGACGGACATGTGATGCGGGGGAATGAGGAAAATGTTGAGTATGAATGTAAATGGCTATAAGAGTAAGACCAAAGAAACCATGGATGGACTGCGTGAAGGATGATATGGCTAGAAAGGTGGTGACTGCCGAGTAATAGAGAAGTATGGAAGAAGAAGACTGGCTGCGCCGACCCCATATAAATTGGGATGAGGGCAGGAGAATGATGATGATAAGACGGGATGGAAGATGGGGGAGTAAAGTGCTGGAGTGGAGACCACAGGCAGGGCAGAGGAGTGTTGGAAGACAACCGACTAGATGGATAGACAATCTTATTAAAGTTACTGGAAGAAACTGGATAGCTCTGACACAAAACCGCCGAAAATGGAAAGATTTCGAAGAGATCTACACTCAGCATTGGGTGGTCAAAAGTTGAAGAAGAAGAAGTCCACCTATATCTTTTTCGATTAACCTGTGAGTAAAATTTTACTACTGCAGGGCAAAAAAAAGAAATCCCCATCACGCTAGTATAGGTAACTTTAGATGGATAAATCCAGAATTCCTGAATGTTTGCACAGTGCAGTGCCACAAGAATATAACGGGTATCAAAACACCCATAACGAAGCTGGGAGGCACTTGTTGTTCCCGTCATTGCGATATTTTTTTGTACCGGACCATACCTGGGAACTTTCTAGCTACGAAGATGTTGAAGGTCAAAGCTCCAACATTTTTAGACGTTTTTTTTTAGATGCAAGTACTGTCTGTACTATTCAATGCATCTGTTACGGCTAAACGCCGAAGTAAGGTTACACTTAGTTCTAGCCGGCTATACCTAGGGGCGGCCGATAATAGTTTGTTATACTTAGGTGTATCCTTTTTATTGCTAGGACACACCGACCAAATGGATTTGGTTAGGTTAGAACTGTGACCAAACGCGCGCGAGCCGAGCGAGCGCAGTGAGCGGTGCCGCGGCCGACGAGCGCTTCATCCAAATTAGTTTCATCAAACTTCCAAATTTAAATTTCTTTTAGGTAATTTTTGCGTAGTGTTAAGGTACCTACTTAGTTTGATGTACAGAATTCAGGGTTGACATCTTTGTTATGGATCCTTTTCCGCCCTGTATATTTGACTGGATATAAAATGGTCTCTATTCTGTAACATGAGGATCTCAAAGCATATTCTGATAAGACTGTTGACGTGTTCAACCCACTCGAAATGTATGTTGTCCCTCATTTCTTGGTTCTTATTCAGCATCCATGCGTAGGTGTACAAACAGTTTTACCGTAGGAGGGAAGCTTTACTGAGGAAATAAGATGGTTGTACTGTCTCTTCAATAGCTAGCGAAACATGTAAGGTACAAGATATACAGTGTGTTTGGCTACCGGTTTCCAATACTTTAAGGGGCATATTATAAAGGGTGTAAAAAGACCCTTAACGAAGCCGAAAGGTACTTGTTCTCCCCGTCATGGCGATCATTTTTTTGTTCTAGACACTTCCTGGGAACCTTCTAGTTACGGAGATATTGAGGGTCAAAGTTCCAACTTTTTCACAAGTTTTTTTTTAAATACATGTTTCTAATGTAAGATTAGACTTTAAACACCTTCACGACCCCCGTACTATTCAATCCATCCATCAGCACAATGTTTTGAGTGCGTTACATTGAGTTTTACCGTAAAACGTTATTTTTCACCCCAAAAAAAAAAGTCGTTTCCCAGCAATAATTTTTGCGTAAAGTAACTTACGAGTAGTTTGATGTACAGAATGCTTGGTTGACGGCTTCGTGAAGGGTCTGTTTACACCCTGTATACTCATTTCTATCGACAAATCCACGTTTACAAATACTCCTAACCCCGCACCTCGCGAATGGCAGCCATCTTGTTTTTTTTTTCGGTTGATCTAGGGTATGGTCATAGAAATGCTAATATCTTTGAATCTAAGAAACCTGAGACGTGCAAAATGATTTTATTGCAAAGATAAACGCTGAGGATAATGAATTAAATAAAATGCAAAAAGCTACTAAAAATAAGAAATTACGAAGCTTATTTTTTAAAATATATTTTCTGCTCTAGTGCAAAATTAGCCCCTGAATGTTGCATATATGTTTTAATGTTTAATTCGAAGCATTGAGTTAACCTACAAACTGATATCAAAATATCGACTCAACACCAATTATTTTAAGTGTTATAGCCATTTGAACACAGCCCTGTCCCAGCTCATAGACTCCACAATGTTGCAATGTTGTCTAAGTTCCCTCACTGATGTCATTGATGTCCAAGATAAACTTAGAAAATACATATAATTGAAAAAGTCACATTGGTAGGTACTCGCCCGGATATGAACCCACAACCTCGTGCATGAGAGGCGAGGCCTTAACCTCTGGACCATCACTACTCAGACCAATTTTAAAACAAGTGGAAAAACAAAACGTCCGGAATACTCTTACAGACAATCGTTGGATGAAAAGAGAGACAAATAAAAAGAAGCTTTATTGCTCGCAATACACGACACCATTTTCACAAAACCGTCACCAAATTACTTACATAATTATCATAGAACTCATCCATAAATGTCCAATACAGAACATAGGTAATCCAATGTCCACTACTAAACATTCATAGGCTTGGCAGACGGATTGATGATCGCACACAATACGAGTAGGTGTATTAATAGAAACACATAAATAACACCATGCCATCGATCGAAACTGCGCCCCTCTTACAAAAGAGAACACCGGAATGGAACCGGATATATCTGAAACGAAAAAAATAGAGATTTTTCTCTCCTTTCTTAAATCCTGTTATTAATTCAGACTCACGCTTATAAGTATGTTTAGAAGTAGTAATAGTTAAAGAGTTCGTAGCTAAATAATAACAGCCGCTCGGGTCGATCTTAAGGTTGGTCCGTGGATGGGTGACCGCCCATTACATACCGAGTTTCCTCCGTGCCTCGGAAAAAATGTTAAGCTGTTGGTCCCGGCTGTTATTTGAAGATCTTTGACAGTCGTTACAAATAGTCGTTACAAATAGCCCGAAAGTCTGACAACCAGTCTTACCAAGGGGTATCGTATTACCCAGTACTAACTGGGTTGTGGAGATCAAATAGGCAGTCGCTCCATGTAAAATACTGGTATTCAGCCGCATCTAGTTAGACTGGAAGCCGACCCCAAATGAGAAGCAGTAATAGTTAACTGAAGAGCACTTATAGGCTGCCCAATCTTTAGAAGATAAGTTACTCACTCCTTCTGTTCTAGGATTCCAATCGCACGATGATTTTCCAATTGGTTTGTTTAATATGCACTACATTGACATGTATCACAGGTCCCATCGCTGAGGGAAACATGCAAGGAAATCCGCACGTTTTCAATTAAAATTCTAGACGTATATATTGTTTTATGAAGCGTCACCTGACGAGGAACGACCGCCCCGTTTGTATGTTTACAACTTCCGATTTATTGCCGTCGACAGCATGACATGGATCGCAGGGAAAATTCTGACAATCCAATCCAATTCGCATTTGTCACTTCGGCATAATATCAGATGCATCGAAACGAATCTCGTTTCATGAGAAAATTCCGAAATATACGACGTATTTCAAAGAAGGAGGATATCTATCAAAGAAAAGCCCACATTTTCGAGAAGAGGAAAAGTTTAATTGGATTTATTGTCAGAAATAATCTCTCTATATCACAGAGTATAAGCTGCGTCGACACGAGAAGATACGTTGCCCCAGTGGGTATACTAGTTTATGGTCGATAAATCGTGGATATACTCGGATATACGAATGTAGGTATAAATGCGTAGTGTTAATTTCTTACAAATAAACGCATGTGCCGTGTGTTCTTAAGAAATAATCGGTTATCGCCTTTCCACAAGTAGTTTTTTGTAAAAGATAATCTCATCGTTTGCGTCGAGAATTTGTGCTAAGCTAATTGCTAATAAGCGAGGGACTATCGTAACATTTGTTTTTCGCAGAGAAGATGGTAGTAGCTGAGCACGAGGGAGAGGAAGGCCAAAGACAAGATGGATGTATTGTGTAAGGAATCTAAAGAGAAAGGAGTAAATGATGGCGTGACATCTGGCAGGAGAGAATGGAAGAAGAAAACGTGTTGTGTTGAATGGAAAAAAAACTTAATATTTTATTTCCAGCTTTTTAATTTAGCAATGTGAAATATTCGCAGACGATTTAATCTTTCTTATTATAAGATTTGTCGTTTCAAATTACTTTTAAATTTATAAGTTATTTATAATGTCGTAATCATCTTTGGGTGCTATGGTAGGATTTTGGAAGAAGAAAAAATCAAACTACACAATATGGTGCCCAAAATCCGCCACTTTTCTTTGTTTTATATGTAGCTAATGACACTCGCCCTACCAAGACGACTCTAACGATGTATAATTTATCCAAATCGGTTCATCCATTTAGAAGTTACGAGGTCACAATGGAACGGACATACATACATACATGTGCGCGAAAAATATTACCCTACTTCTGAGTCAGTCGGGTAAAAAGAAAACCAGTTGCGCCGACCCCAAGTAGTATGACAAGCACAGGAAGATATGTTCGTAGTTACTGGATAAAAGTAACCAACGTACCATATTAAATAGTAAGGCTTCTATGTCCAGCAGTGGACAGCTAGAAGCTGATGAAGATAAAGCTGCTAGTTTATTTTTTCATTACATTAGCACATCATCTGCCTAACCTTTTCCCAACTATATTAGGGTCGGCTTCCAGTCTTAACCGTTTGCAGCTGAATACCAGTATTTTACATGGAGCATCTGCCTATCTGACCTCCACAACCCAGTTAGTACTGGGTAATACGAAACCCCTTGGTAAGACTGGTTGTCAGACTTTTTGGGCCACTGACTACCTAACGACTGTCAAAGATCTACAAATGACACCCGGACGGGACCAAAGGCTTAACGTGCTTTCCGAGGCACGGAGGCACTCCGTATGTAACGGGTGGTCACCCATCCACAGACCAACCTAAGCAAGCACGATCGACCCGAGCGGCTGTTATTATTTAGCCACGAGCTCCTCATTCATTTCATAACATTAGAACATTAACGAAAATAAAACTATTTCAATACCAATAGACGATGAACTTTATAATGCTAATACTAATAGCGACATTACATTTATTTTAATGGACCTAATGAATACATAATTTACATAATATACTTTATAATATTGACCGACCGACGTAATCATATACACCTGGCGATGATGGCCTAATAAATTTACTGGCTGGCGACTGAGGTCAATATGACGTCAAAAATACGATGTGAATTTACCATATACAGTATATTGTTATTAACATTTTGCGCTCGATATTTCATTGTTAAAATACTTGAAATTTTCAGGCCTATGTAACGCGAATGAATGGTTCTACGTATCTGAAACGCTTTTGTTTATGAGCAGTTGTTTGTTCTTATTTACCGGCCATACGGGTATATAATAATAACATAACATCACGCCTGCAATCACCAAAGGGCGGCAAAGGGTTAGGCACCCACTGTATGATGATTCTGGCCTATCTGTCCTGACCCATCCTGGAAATGTGACCCGCCCGATCCCGTTTTAACCTCGCAGACTGAAAGTTCTTTTTTTTAACTGCTGTTGCGCAAACTGAATGGACAGGTCCACTCAAATCTCTTTCCCAGAAGACCACCTCTGACACTAATTTTCTCTCACATGAACTGGTCAAAATTATGAAAAATACTGAGACCTAATTGTGTCTGTCATTAAAAGACACCGTGACCTCTGAGTTTGTTTCGAAGTTTCTTCTCAAAAGTACTGGAACCAACCTCATTTAGTTTTAAAACATTTGCTTATGAAATTCTTGAACCATCTTGAGTCGTAAGAATTGAAATAGTTTAGCTCGAATTTTGAACTTTTACGTTCGTCTTGTCAAGACTGTTGTCAGGCAACAATCTACCCACTAAGTAAAGTCTAACTTTACTATTATAATCTAAATCTAAATATATAAAAGCGAAAGGTCACTCACTCACTCACTCATCACGAAATATCTCAAACCGCTTGACGTACAAAGATGAAATTTGGCAGGGAGGTAGTTTATAGTTAGTAGACGTCCGCTAAGAACGGATTTTGCGACAGGGCCGAATTAAGGAGGTCTAAGGGCTCTCGCAAGTTTGTATGAAAGCCCAGGACTTAGTAGTCCTTAGTAGTCGCGCTTGCGACCATTCGACCAACGAGGCAGTCTCACACACATTTTCACAGAAATTTCCACACGAACGAAGTCGCGGGCAACAGCTAGTATAAAAATAAAAGAAAATATTAAAATGAAGTTTGTGAGGATGCATGGATGAATATTTGTTACTCTTTCACATCAAAACTACGAAACGGACTGTGATGAAACTTTACAGCAAAGTAGCTAATAACACAGAAAAACAACACATGGGCTATAATTTATAATGACATTGTGTAATAGATTTAATGTACCTGGGCGAAGCCGCGGCGGATAGCTAGTACTTCATAATGTAAAGGACCGTTCCTAAAAGCAATTCAAAAGCTCATTACTTTCATTACATACATACCTCCGCGATTCTTAATACTTTTCTGGAATGCAATTAATATAATTTGGGAGGTGTAAAAGCTACTTAGATGCTCATTACACTTCAAAGCAGTAAACGAGGTGAAAATCTGTAGAAAGAAGTCAGCTGCTCCATACATTTATGTTCTCACAACTTGTCTAAGCGTAGGGAACAGCTTTGTCCGTGTTTTTTTGTGTGTCTGTGCTGTGTTTGTGTGTTTTCCGGACCCAAACAAAGCACTATGTTCCCACATTTATTGTGCGAACCGCTAATCTGTATAATCCACTGCCGGCTTCTCTGTTCCCTGATCATTATAATCTTTTGTAAAACATTGTTTTCGCGGTTTCGGTGTTAGTCCCAAAGTGTGTTTATTTCAATGTAAACTATCCTATTCCCCAGTTTCGCGTTCGTCATTTTTGCCAATGGAACATTCCGTCGTAGAACTCGCCTCTTTAAGTTTGTTAATCATTCTTATTTTTTTTTCATTTTTTACTGTGACCTGCTGGGCAAAGGCCTCCCGTTTCTCCTTCCAAACCTCTCTGTTTTGTGCAATTCGGACATGATCAGATCGTCACATCACCTTCGCCACGGTCAAACTGGACCATCCTCAGGCGTCCAGTCAGTGACGATCTTCATCAATCTTCCAAATCATTCTCATCATCCCAAAACATTTTCATCTTCTTAATCATTCTTGTTATTGTACCCAAAAAGCCAAGTTTTTCATTCATAATAAAGATAGTAGATTCCCGCTCATATGAAAATCATCAATCGAACATATATGTATCAATCAGAATCCGCAGATGGTACATGTTATTAAAACAAGTCTGTTACAACGATTGTCTTAGCTATAAGCCATCTCGTGGACGCTCAGACAACTGAAGTATTGACAATGCAATTTACTTGAATTAAGTATTACTTTAGGAACCATTTTTTATGCAATAGACAAGAATTTAAACGAAGTAAGAGCCGTCAAAGATACGTAGCAAAGCTAAGAATTCTAACTTTTGACAGTTCTAACTTCAAGTAATTACTAGACTACAGAATAAAAATCGTATATTAACTTATTACTTTTTTTCAAGTAATCACTTTGACAGTTTCAGTTCCAATTTCGGACGATTCATACAACTATTTAAAAATTCATGGACGGCTCCAATCTCATTTTGTATGCGTTGTCTCCTCACAGACAATGGCACAAGTTCCATCTTGCGCTGAAACCTGCGCACTGCATGACCTTTTGACTCCATCAGTGAGCAGAGCTCGCGTACCTGAATTTTAGGCCAACATCAATATCTGAATTTCTTTGCCATCGACGCGCTAAAGAAAAGACTACTTGATGTGGTCTACAGGTGTATTTTTAACCCCCGACCAAAAAAGAGGGGTATTATAAGTTTGAAGTGTGTAATTGTGTGTCTGTCTGTGGCATCATAGCTCCTGACTGGATGAACCGATTATCAAAGATTTTTTCGTTTGAAAGGTGTCTTAATCGAAACTGTTCTTAGCTTTGTATCAAGAAATCTGCTCAGCCGTTTGAAAATCATCAGCTCTTTTCTAGTTGATCAAGAGATATAAACAACTCCACAGGTCTGATCGATTTGTTTAATGTTACAATTATGTTTTCTGTTAACAAATGGTATAAGCCTTTTTACAAATTATCAATCGAGAAGCAATTGAGACGCCTTTGAAATACTAGCCTGGTAGCAAAATATTGAGTTCCAAACCCACTTTATTACTGAAAGTTTCCATTCATTATTAGGAGTAAAATTTTCAAAAACGCTCCTATAGTTATTACGCCGGGAATATGAACTACAAAATTACCTAAGTTATGTCGGTATAAATATTTCAATTGAAAACTCTCTTATTGGAATGCCTATATACTAGTGTCTCATAGTACTTAATTGATATTACGCCCTTATATAATATGAAACAATCTCTAAGTAGGTCTCTCCATTGTCATTTATTAATATGAAACTTATTACATGACATCTAGGTACGTAACATCATAACATCGCGCCTGTAATCTCCAGTGTTAAGCAGTGGTGTACGTAATAGTACACCCACATTGTGCCAGTTATGTTTATGTCCTACGTAATAGAGGACGAGCCTATTGCCAGCAACCGGGCACAGATCCGTGAATGAGAAATTCCACATAGAAAAACCAAATAACAATTTGCCCGACCCATGAATCGAATCCGGGACCTCAAGCTCAGCAGTCGCGATTGCGACCACTTGACCAACGAGATAGTCAATCTAGGTACAATGTTATCTCATAAGTATGTACCTGGCGGAATTCGAAGAGGGGTGCTATATCGGGAATGCCAATCAATCTGGTATTTCCCGGTTTAGGCGGAGATCTAGGTATTTACTACAACTACTGTTATGCCTAGTACGATATGATATGCCAGTTCTTTACTGTCACTAATATACAGAGATTTAAATGAGTTATAGAGCGGACATATAGGCAAAATTGTCAAATGAAAATTTTGATACCATTTTCGATTTTGCCACACGAATGCTACCTGAAGCGGGCGTATGACACTAGACCGACCGACTTGTTACAAAGTAATAGATTACGTTTTTATTCGTCGCTCGTAAATATTTGAATTTCTTTGCATCACTTGGACAATTATTAACGATGCCTTAAACAAAGCCCAATGCTGGATTTTCGACGCTTAATTCGCGCCAAAAGTTTAAAATCCTACAGTACAGTATTAAATAATCTATTTTCCATACACCATCCCCGATTATGAAAGTAAAATACAGGGTGTAAACGGACTCTTCACGAAGCCATTAACCAAGCATTCTGTACATTCAACTAAGTAACTCCACGCAAAAATTATTGCTTGGCTACGACTTTTTTTTTGGGTATCGTTTCACGGTAGGACTCAAAACATTATGCTGATGGATGTATTGAATAGTAAGGGGGTTGTGGAGGTATTTAAAGTAAAGTTATAACATTAAAACCTTGCTTGTGAAAAAGTTGGAACTTTGATCCCCAATATCTCCGCAACTAGCAGGTTTCCAGGTATAGTCTAGAATAAAAAAAAGATCGCAATGACGGCGGAAAAAGTGCCTTTCGACTTCATTAAGGGTACCTTCACACCCATAATTGCTGCTACCATACGACTACGAACCAAAATTCTAATAAATCTTCGCTAAAAATCACGTTGTTGCAGCTTCTACACGAAAATTTGTCGACGACGACACGACAACTTTCTATGATATACATCTCACACAGGGGTGACCTACATTTCCCTAAAATCATGTTATCGGGGAGAGTTTTTTGTTCTCCTCTGGGAACAATTTCAGAACCAAGAACCGTTGGTGCACACGGCTACACATCGACCTCTCTTTGTACGAGCTTCACGTACAGTTAGAGTTCATCTTAAATTGGTTTTTAATAGCTTGGTCGGTCGTCGTGCGTACAGTTCTAATAATAATTGCTCCTAATATAAAATATTAATAAAGATACTTATTTTTCATTACCTAGAAATGATAACAGATGAAATTGCTACCGGTACTTGGCCTTGAATATATTTATGTTACATAGCTAGATTTATTTATACTTCGCTCGTTATTAGACATTCAAATTGAAAACTGAAATATACTTTTGAGGATAATTTTTTCACTAAATATCTGGATTTCCGAATATAACATAACATCACGCCTGTAATACCCGAAGGGTAAGGCAGAGGTGTACCTAATAGTACACCCACATTTCACCAGTTATGTTAAAGTCCCATATAAGCCTATTGCCGTCAACCGGGCACAAATCCAGACTCCGGGGCTGCTATTGAGAAATTCCTGATGGAAAAATCCAACAACAATTTGTCTGACCCGGGAATCGAACCTATGACCTCATGCTCAGCAGTCGCGATTGCAACCACTAGAACAACGAGGCAGTCAATAAATTAATGACAAGAATTTAGAAGTTTTAACAGCCTGCCGACATTAATATTGACTGTAACTACTTTAAACTTCTAAACACCCCAAAGCCCAAAGTTTCTTTAATTAATTTTATTGAAGAATAAATAGATGTCGTCTTCTCACTTGTTCTCCCCGAGGTAGACAGAGTTTTGATTGATGAAATTTGGAACTAAACTTAACACCTATTACAGTCCCAAAGGATTAAACAAAAATTATAACTACTCTTAACGAAGCCGTAAGGCACTTGTTCTCTCCGTCATTGCGAACATTTTTTATGTTCTACCAAACCTGAGAACATTCTAGTTTTATACTACATTGGGGGTTTTTCTTTTTACCCGACGAAGCCCAAAAGGAGGGTTATGTGTTTGACCTGTATACATACAATCAATCAATCAAGCCATCATGGCCTATTCCATTTTCATAATTTTATATTCAAATGGGCCCCGCCAACTTTTGTTTAATTTAAAATGTGCTTGTTTCATACTTTTCAGTTTTTTCAGTCAGATTTTTTAATATTTAATAATAAATTATATATGTCGGATCCTGATGAGTTTGTACTTAAAATTAAACACAAGCGTCTTTGTTTGGCGTTGTGCAGAGCCTAGGGAGTATGGTGTCGATGGGAGGGACAGTGATTGTTGAGACGTGGTCGCGACACCTACTGGCTTAGGAACTGCTCTGTGTTTCCTTTTAAGTTCAGAGTATTTAGTTAGTACGGCAGTGTCAGTAATTGACTCTGTAACAATGAACTGTGTACAAGTTAAAGGAGATATTTCTCTAGTTTACCCGTATCCCATTCTGTGCCCACAACTGTTTGACACTAAGTATGTCACTCAGTACGTCCTGGCCAGGGTCCTATGTACCAGGATGCGACATATACAAAAAATATATGCGAAAGTAACGCTGTCTGTCCATCTGTCTGTTACCTTTCCACGCTGTAACGTATTTTTCTTTTATTTAAAGTAAATAGATTAAAGCCTCGACGCCTATATTCTACAGTAGGTACCTACATTATATCTAAAAGCTGACATTAAATGAATACTTCCTACTGTTTATGATTACATAATTCCATTCATTGTGTCATTGATTACAACTTACAATGATTACTATATTAACAGACTTTAATCCGGCGCTGATAACCTATTACTATCAGATGACTCTAAACTAGTCTTATTATTGATGTTTATTCCATAGACGAAATGACATAATATCCTTAAATACAGGCAATAAAAAGACCCATCACATAGTCATTATCTGCGCATTCTGTACCATAGTACATACAGTGTGTTAATGGACCCTTCACAAAGCCGTCAACCAATCATTATGTACATCAAACTAAGTAACTTTACGCAAAAAATATTGCTACGACTTTTTTGTGGGGCTGAAAAATAACGGTTTACGGTAGGAATCATTGTAATGCACTCAAAACATTGTGCTGATGGATGAATCGAATAGTATAGGGGTCATGAAGGTATTTAAAGTAAACTACGAACATTTTTTCATCTCCGTAACTAGAAGGTTCCCCGTTATGGTTCATAACCATAAAATGCCGCAATGACGAGAACAAATGCCTTTTGGTTTCGCTAAGAGTAGTTTTAGGGTGCGTCCACATCTGGCGAATGTGCCGCGAATGTGCAGCTCGCGAGCCGTTTGCAAGCTGCCCGCGAGCTGCTCGCGTGCAGTCACGGCAATGGTTTGATGCGCCTCTTTAGCGCAACTCTTGCAAGGCTCGTATAAAGGCGTGCGCGCGGCGCGCGATCTGCGCGCACTCAATTCTCGCACTTACAGTTCCGTTTACTGGCTCAGTACTTTCGAAGATGTCGGACGACAGTGCTTTTAATATAATTGCTGCATCATTAGCTATTATATTACTGATAAAAAGTTAAACAAAGAAAATTAGAATCATTTAATAATTAGCGCGCCGCCCGCGCGCTTATCGCGTACGGCGCTTAGGTCGCGCGCAGTTCGCGCGGGCGGCGCAGGGCGGCGCACGAACAAAAATGCACGCGCGCAGCTCGCGGGCAGCTCGCAAACGGCTCGCGAGCTGAACATTCGCGGCACATTCGCCAGATGTGGACGCACCCTTACACACTTTATACGGTACTTAAATCGCCGTAAAAAGAGCTTTTTTTAAAGTTTCGGCTGTTTGTGTGTTTATTCCGGCTAATCCCCGAAACGGCTGGACCGATTTTAACGAGACTTTAACTAGCAGATAGCTGATGTTATAGGCTTTATTTTAGAAAATTAGGGTTCAGTGCAAAAAAAAAAAAAACTAATGAAATTTTTAACAAAATCTGATTCGAATAGGGGATTAATATTTTTTATAATGATTTCACGCGGACGAAGGCCTCGGGCAACAGCTAGTATCTAAAGGGTGTAAAAAGACCCTTAACGAAGCCGAAAGGTACTTGTTCTCCCCGTCATTGCGATCATTTTTTTGTTCTAGACCATACCTGGGAACCTTCTAGTTTCAGAGATATTGGAGGTCAAAGTTCCAATTTTTTCACACATTTTTTTTTAAATACCACTTTTAAAGGTTTTAATTTTACTTTAATTAACTCGATGACCCGTTTACTATTCAAAGCGTCCATCAGCACTAAGTTTTGAGTGCGTTACATTGAGTTTTACCATAAAACGTGATTTTTCACCCCAAAAAAAAAAATCGTTTCCCAGCAAAAATTTTTGAGTAAAGTTACTTAGTTTGATGTACATAATGCTTGGTTGAAGGCTTCGTAAAGGGTCTGTTTACACCCCGTATAAGAATAATTGATAGGAAAAATTACCTAACCCAAACCTGTATGGAAGTCATGTAGTTCCTCGGAATCTAGAACTTCTTCAGAAGGAAACCTAGAATACATAATCATATCAACGTCCGAAGTAGATATAAATAAAAATATTTCTGCCGGTACGAGGTTTACAAGAATAGCTTTTGTCGTAGTGCAAAGAGCAGCCAGTGCAGTTGGAAACGGGGCTTACTGCCAGGGGAGTGCCCGACGTACTTACGTATCGCCGCTTATGACAGCACTTTGAATGCAGGCAAGACATAAAATACCTAAGTCGAGCTGTGTACTTATAGAACGACCGCTTTAACGAGTCCTCGCGAAGGTATCAATTTAAATGGAATATTCTGAAATTTGATTCCATATTGGTCAATCAGTGTAGGAGAGCGCCGGACGTACTTACGAATCGCTGCTTATGACAGCACTTTGAATGCAGGCAAGACATAAAATACCTAAGTCGAGCTGTGTACTTATAGACCGACCGTTTTAACGAGTCCTCGCGAAGGTATCAATTTAAATGGAATATTCTGAAATTTGATTCCATTTTGGTCAATCAGTATAGGGGAGCGCCGGACGTACTTACGAATCGCTGCTTATGACACAGCACTTTGAATGCAGGCAAGACATAAAATACCTAAGTCAAGCTGTTTACTTATAGACCGACCGCTTTAACGAGTCCTCGCGAAGGAATCAATTTAAATGGAATATTCTGAAGGTTGATCACGTTTTGGTCAATTAGTATCGTAATACCTACGTGGGTTATGGTTATTTTAAAGCAAATAACCAGCACGCGTAGCACGACCACCGTGAAAACTGATTTTGTCGACGGAAGAATCGACAAAATGATAGATTGTGTCGACAAAATGACAGGTTTCTTTTCACAATCTGTCATTTTGTCAATTCTTCCGTCGACAAAATCAGTTACCAATATGTGATCAACCTGACAAAACCCGTTTCTACCGAGGTCATGCTACGCGTGCTATGGAATATTGTTAGGATTTTGTGGACGCTTAATGTGCCTTTGGTGGGGCAAGCCGGAGGACTCATGAAAGCGGTCGGTCTATAGGTACTTTTCTTTGATCTTTAATTGATATTCCGGTTTGAAATACATAGGGTAAGATGATTTACTTTAAATACCCCCTAAACGACAAAACCGCCGCAAGCGCAACAATGTTTGATGCGTTCGTTGAGCGCAGCAGAAAATTGCGAATTTTCACACAAAAGCCGTATGCCAGTCATCATTTTAGCCTAATGTTACTTAGATTGAGAACATGATTATCGTTTCTGCTAACCCTGATAGAAAAATGTGTGAGTTTATTTAGGGTAGTTTGGGAATCGTAGACCTGGGGGGTTATTAAGACCTCTTAGAGCAGGAGTAATTCCAGTGTAGGAAAGAGACAGAGCTATGCAGGTCGTCTAGCGCCATCTCTGTCATAGTAGGCCCCCTGACTATCCTATCTCAAAAATTCAGAGCGAAACGTCCTTTACATAAACATAAGCTAAATGTTTATGTTAACGATGATTTAATTTGGTTCTTTTTGGCTTACCATTATTATTTTATGTTTATTTATACTGTGCGGGTGTTGTGACTGTGCAGACAGTTTTTCTTTCTTCCTCTTGATCTTTTTCTAAAACAAGTTTGAACATAATTTATAGAAGCTTTTAAAACTTTTCAAACAACCACAACAACAACACAATCTACATGTATCTAAAAAAAATACTTCTCAATACAAATAACATCACGCCTGTAATCCCCGAAGGGTTTGGTAGAGGTGTACCTAATAGTACCTATACCCAAATTTCGCCAGTTATGTTTAAGTCCCATGTAATAGGGGGCGTGCATATGCCATCAACTGGGCACAAATCCAGCCTCCGTGACTGCTACTGAAAAACTCCTGATGGAAAAACCCAATAACTCTTTGCCCGACCTGGGAATAGAATCCAGGACCTTGTCACGACCACTAGACCAACGAGTTAGTTATAAAACTTCTCCATCAGGTAGTCGATTGCATTCCGTAATCGTTTTACCATTAATCGTGCTTTAAACAGTTTGAGAACATGAACCATAGACTCTGGAGACGTCGAAAGTTGCGGTGTGTCAGTTCAGCAGAGCTCGTTATCTGTGACATGGCAGCCATTTGCAATCCCAAGGGTTGAACAGTTTCACTAGTTATTTAAATGGCAATAGTCTGTAGGTACCTACCTATTACGGAAACCACTTGGATAAGGTACGCAAGACACCGTAGAGGATTAAAAGAAAAAAGTAATTGAAAAACTAAAAAACCCGGCTGAAAAAAGCTGGAAGCGGGCCGGGCCCTTTCCGTTTTCATAATTTTTTTTTCAAATGGGCGCCGCCTGCTTCCAGATTTTGTTTAATTTAAAATGTGATTGTTTTATGGTTTTCAGTTTTTTTGTCGGGTTTTTTTAGTTTTTCAACTACTTTTTTTATTTCCAGCTTTTTAGTTTAGTAACGTGAAAGATTTCGCAGTCTCCCTTTTATATGATTTGTCACTTTGAATTACTTTTGAACATATAAGTTGCTTATATGTTTGTAATCACCCTTTAAAACCCTTCATTTTGTTACCCCACTCGATGGAATTGGAAGAAAAAAAAACGAACTTTTGCCCGGCTTAAGCATTTTATGCTTAACGTGGCTACTGTCACAGCAAGCTAATTTGTTCAAAACAACAACACAAAAACTTAATTCTAGACATTTAAAGCACGAAAACGTAGTCTACTTTGTTTAGTAACTTGTTTGTTTAGTAACTAAATAGTGGCTATGACGTCATAGATGGTAGTCAAAAAATGGCACGCTTTATTTTCATACGGATCGTGATACTTGCGTTACCTAGGTATATCTACATCTATACACAGAAGTGGGTGATTTCGTGCTGCTGGAATGATGTGTGAGTGATGATTAATCGAGGTAAAACATGCTGTTAAAAACCTATTGTAAGCTGAAAACAGAAGACAGAATCCAGGTATATACGGTAACTTCGGAGAAACGTCAATAAATGGCTTGATGCACCTACACGGTCGAGTGACGTGAGTGCCTCGTTGTTCAACGTCGTCGTCGAACATCTTACGTCGTAGGTATAACCCATATATTACGTTCCTCGTTTGCTTCGGTTCTCGAATTCAACATTTTAGAGCCAAGACGTAGACACACGACGTCGACGTGTCGACGACATCGTGTTCCGATACGATGCCGTGTCGTGGAAATCTTCGAAGAGCAACTTAAAAAACGACGTCGTGATCTAAAAGCTGCACTAATGCTGTAAAGAAATGAATCGACCCAGTATTTTCAGTAACGTGCTGTGCGCCGTTTTACAATACGATATTGTGTCGTGAATTTTTACGCAAAGCGCCACGATGCGACGTCGAATCGTCGTGTGTCTTAGCCCTTAGCCGTTTTTTACTGCAACTTAAAAGTAGCTATATAATAATGATCGAAGTTCCCAACCAGTAATTTCATCAAATCATTATTATATACCGCAACGGGGAAAATTTTATAAAATTGAGTTTAATGGTAAACAGATTCAAGCTTGTCCGTAGGAAGGTCCCAGCAAAATAAGCTCTGAATTTTCCTTGACTAAATTTACGTAATGTAAGTTGTGATTGAAAAGTTGTGTGGTAATCGGTTATTGTGGTATGGACATGTGATTCGGAGGAACGGGGAAAATTTTGAGTATAAATGTACGTATATGTGTATGTGGCTATAAGAGTAGAGGAAGACCAAAGAAACGATGGATGGACTGTGCGAAGGATGATATGGCTAGAAAGAAGGTGACAGCTGAGATGATGAGTAAAGTATGGAAGAAGAAGACTTACTGCGCGGACCCCAAATAAATTGGTATAAGGGAAGGAAATGATGAAGTCAAAACGTATTCTAACTATCGCTCGTAAATATTTTATTGTCTTCGTCTAACACTGTAATAAAACCGCATCGTGATTTTATTTTGTACCCAAATATAAATAAAGCTTTCCTACAGAGTATGGACAATTTCCAATGTAAAATCGTGCATGGGGACTTTCTATATTTATCTTTGGTTAGCCATTTCTTTACTTACGTCTAATAAAAGATAAGTACCGTAGGTTAGGGTTTCAAGATCTGAGTTTATTTTTCTGGAGAAAATCTCGACCGTTTGAAGAAAATTCCATAGTTTTGTTGAATTTTTTATAATTTAATTGTATGAAATAAAAGTTTTTGCTTTGTAGAAATTCCGGATGTTTAAAAATTCCTCCCGCATTCCGGACACAGAGCTAGAATGCCGAACGTTTGGCAACCATAGGTAAGGTAGGCACACGCCAGTGGTAACACAACCAGTAAAAGTTGGCCCCTTATTTTATTGAAACTCCATACTATGGTAGGCCAGCTCGAGGTCAAAGTGTTACCACTGTCTTACACCCTGATGTACCTACAAGTAAAAATTATACCCAATAAAATTGTATTGTATAGGTCCATTTTGTTGGTATTGGGACCTTAAGTATATGAATTAAAATCTTTTATTCCGTTTGTTACTAACATAGCTTTTGAGTGTGTATTACTAACATCATATTGATCAAGGTCTGAAATAAAGTGTTGTTATTTTATTTATTTTTTATTTTATTTATTTTTTATTTTATTTATTTATTTTTTATTTTATTTATTTTTATTTTAAGTCTAATCAATTTCCTCAGGGAAAACTGGTAAATGATAGGGAAACACCGAAATACCTTATCAGTGCTGGTTTATGTGAGACTTAATTAAAATAACTCGCAAAATTCCCTCGTGGGAAATCTGAAGAATGCCACCTAAAGTCGTAAAGGCATTCATTATACACCTGTACGTGTTTTGGCGTGTACGTGTTGTGTTTATTTGTTCGTAAACATCTTCATTATGAAGTCCTTAGGGGCGATTCGAACTGGCTACAAATACAATGCTGGTATTTAAATTAGATAAAACCCATTTCTTTTAGTAAACAAACACCTTCAATTCCTTTTTTAATGTTACTTTTTGTTTACAACCTGCACCGAAAAAATATTAAAATTAAATGTTCTCGAAAACGGCTCCAACGATTTCAATGAAAGTTGCAATATTGCGTTTACGGGAGCGATAAATCGATCTAGCTAGGTCTCATAACATCTGGGAAAATTCATTTACACTGTCTTGGCCCGGGAAGAGCTCGGTCGCCCAGATACTAATTACGATATTTCGGAATAAGTTGTTGTTATCAGTTAAAAAACAAGTGTGAATAATTAAAAAGAACATAAGAAAAAAAAATACATTTCTGTATACCATGTCATATATTATGTAAAGAAAGAAAATGCTGTTATTGGCATTAGCCGCATTTACAATTAGACATTTTAATTTAGATTAGGTACTGGTCAAATTACAGCATGAACGAAAAAATCTTTCATCCATAGTTGGGGTAAGTAAAAATAACAAAAATATTAAACAGTGCATTTTGAAAAGAAATTGAAAGCCAATAAAATGCTGTTATTTGAAATGACATTACTTGGCGACTTGAGTGAATTTCAAGGAGGAAACTGAAAAGGAAGCAGAGCATTTCCCTCGCGTTGGAATCCCGGAATTCTTTAAAACAATATTATGGAAAGCCGTGCACTCGTGATATGATTTTTGAATAGGAATACGTTGTAGGGATATCCTACATTTGGAATAGTAAACAGTGAACGTAGGTATCTATACATACGTTGTTGTTGCTTGATACAATACATTTTAAATATAGAATACCTGAAGTAATCAGTTTTTAGTTGGATATTCTGAATGAAAAAAAATCGTTTAAAGTCGATCTACATGGCGTTTTTAGACTGTATTACAATTTAGTATGGAAAAGCGTTTATCCGTTACTTACCGTATCCGTTGGCAACGGAACCCTAAATGCCGAATGGCAAAATAATAAATAGACTCGTCCTGTCCGTCTGTCTATCCGCATGTCTGTCGTATTTATCGACAGCTCTCAAAAATTGATATCGAGGTTTGAAAAATAGTTTTTTTTTTCTTAATACATTGGTTAATGAGATATTCTACCATCTAATTGTTAAAGTTAGAGGACGAAAATTATGAAAAAAATTGAGTTTGTAGAACGTAAAACTAATTTTCAACGAAAATTGGTTTGATTATGATTCAACATTTGGGTTTTGAGATATGGGACTTTTTCGTGAAACTGCCGTAGTAACTTTGTTTTAAATAAACATAATGAAAAAACAAACTTAGTTTTGCTGTTGAATGTAACTTGACCTATGAATGTGTTAAAAAAGTATTATATTTTTTGCTGCTATAGAACCCTTTGTGCTCGATCGACTTGCACTTGGCCGATTTTTTATGTTATATATTTTTACACACGACGTGTTATATTTTTTTACAAATAACTTTTGATAAATGTCAGAGCCTGGAATTTAGAATCACTTGAAATACCTACAGGTAACTACTGAATTCATATTTAAAGTTTGTTTTTTTATTTATGTCTTAATTTACCTTTCATGGCATATAGGAAAATACAGGAATATTATAATCTAGTATTTTAATTTTATTTAATCTAGTGTTTTAATTTAGTCATTAGCGAGAAGAAGCACACCATCGAGAAAAATGGAAGGAATTGGGGGAAGCCTTTGCCCAGGAGTGGGACAATATGAGCAAAGTAAAAAATAATAATTTTGCCCGCGTCAGTAAACTATCCCACGAGAACGTGCTTCCGGATAATTCGTCTTTACCCAGGTCACCTGTGTGCCCATTGAAGTCCATTCAGCCGTTTGTGTAGTAAAATAGTAACTGACAGACAGATAAACAGAGTAACTTTCGCATTTATATTATGAGTATGTATACATATGGATTAAGTATTTCAAAATGTTAGTCTATTTAGAATCTTGGAGGAAAATGGATAAGATTCATTTTATACTTTTTCTGTACTTGCGTAACGAGTTCTAAATAAAACTTCTTTTTTTATTTTTTCATTCGACAGAGGGCGTTGTTTATTCTAAACTACGGATTTGAAATTCTGTTTGTTTATACAACTAAGTGTGTATCTTTACATTTTCTTCATATTCGCAATCCGTTAGGTAGGTAACAGGTACTCAACGAATGATTTGCATCGGTTTTAAAACAAAAACTATTGTGTGCAAAGTAGTGGCTTGTAAACAATAATGCTATTTATAAAGTTATTTTCTAAAAATAATGTTAAAGAATTACCTGGAAGAGCAACTTTTAACTTATAAACCGTTTTTTAAATCATATTATAAATAAAGAAACAAATATGGATGCTTAACAACATTTAAAACAAATCATAACTTTTAAAATAGTTTTAACTAAACTCACTCGTTAACATACATTTACCGAAAACTTCAATAGCCATTAAAAAACAACAAAAAAAAACATTTCTGCTAGATTTCCATCGTCAACACTATTCACACAAGCGCTCCATTAGAGCCGACGCTTCATAAAAAAAATTGTTTGGCGAAACAAGAACCGCGAAATTCAATGTTTACAAAACAAATAATAGATAACAAGATAACAAAAAAAAAATACTTACAATGTGTTAACAAACAGTGGTTATCAGAGTACACTTGCAGATTATTTTATTTGTAAACGGATTGGGAACGCGAAAATGAAAAATCTCTTCGTCATGAGCGTACACTTCGCGGACTCGCGGTCGGTCCGCGCGGCGCGTCACACTGAACTGACTGACTTACACCTAGCACCAAGCCACGCCAGCTCTCCTCACTTGACACTATCTTTATCGGCACTTCGATAGCTTTGTAACAAGCTCCAATGAAAGCCTATCCGCAGCTCTGATAGCAGTGATAACATTGACATTACAATGTATAGCTTTTACCAGGAAAATTATTCAATTTTGATTGCACTTTGGCATCATAATTAGTCCGGTTTACGGTGCTGATTGCGATGACAGGTTATTTATTACAATCGGAAATGAGCAGGATGTTGAATTAAATTAAGACTACGTCACGTGCAGTTTGTTTATGTTAGTTTAATAATATAGTGCTAATCGTTTTAATATTAAAATGGTAATGTTAATTTTGTTTGCGCGTGATAGGAATCAACTGGCCAAATAATACTAATATTATAAAACTGAAGAGTTCGTTTGGTTGAACGCTGTTATCTCAGGAACTACTGGTTCGAATTGAAAAATTATTTTAGTGTTAGATAGCCCATTTATCGAGGAAGGCTACAGACTATATAACATCACGCTACGAAAATGGCATTTTTAAATAATTTCACGCGGACGAAGGTCGCGGCCAACAGCTAGTGTTTTAATATTTGTAATTAAGTATTTGTTTAATAGGATGTTTTTAAGCGATAATGTGTTGACTAGACCCCGATAGCCACTCTTACAATTCGTAACACTCGATGGTCATTGGTTGTTTTTTTTTCAAACATTGCATGTGCGGCCTACATAGTTCAACTCGATGTGAAACGGCCTAACCCACTTTACACAAATTTCATTAAGAGTTTTCTGTTTATTCAAGCCGTAGAGACAGGGAAGTGAATTTTGATTGAAAATGATTAATTAGTGAGTAAACAAACACTGACAGCGTCAGCTCACAATACGTTTTGAGTGAAACGATAAAGCGGAGCGGAGTTATATGTGCGAGAGAAAAGCGGAAAGAGCGGAAAGGATATGTTGTTGTAACTTTTTATGTTTGTTTTCCGTGACATGAACGCTTTTGTATTATTACTAGATTACTGAACCGTCGTAATTTCCCTGTTTGGTGACCTTTTCGTCTGTTTGCCATTAGTGAAGACTAGCCTGAGTTGAACTGAGGAAATATTGGAAAATTATCAGCCGTGCACTGTGTCTGTGTATAGTTGCTGCCAGTTAAGATGGCAATAGCGGTCATTGCTCTTTCCATAATATCTCTTCGTACGAACCAAAACAAATGAACCATGTATCGTTTTTCATTAGAAAAGATGTTGAAGATCACGATAGATGACGATTCAAGACATGAACAGGCTTATTTGTGGATTTCAAAGTTAAGAACTTTAATAAATGTAGGTGGGTCAATGACCGCCATTGCCATCTTAACTGGCAGCAACTATAGCTAGTTTATTTTTGAGGGACTAACCACACTTATTCAGCTCTGTTCAGCTTTTGTCAATAGAAAACAACGATTTTGTATGGAGATGCGTACGCATCTGAATAAACACGGAAAGCTGAATGAATGCGTACGCATCTCCTCACAAACTCGTTGTTTTCTATGCTGTTATATGTGTTTAGTTGCTAAATTTTAACAGCAGAACAGAGCTGAATAAGTGTGGATAGTCCCTTAATCGGCAGTAGGTAGGTAGGTAAGGTCAGGGTGGTATATTCCGTCTATGGGGCATAACCGTCTAAAGCCTGTTTTTTAATCCCTGAGACTAAATTGACAAGTGAAAATGTCAAAACTGACATAAATCCTATTGAAATCTATGTCAGTTTGCCATTTTCACTTGTCAATTTAGTCTCAGGGATTAAAAAACAGGCTTTAGACGGTTATGCCCCATAGACGGAATATACCACCCTGGCCTTACCTTACATTATGTTGCTTAGGCCATGGAGATAGCCACGTTAATCAATAACGTTCTTAAAAAAAGGAGCATGTGCACTTTCAACACTACAGCAATTGGGTCATGGACTTTTCATTATAATTAATACTTTACCCGCAAATGTCGTACAGAGGCGGACTTTTAATGCCACAAGCACTACCTACACGCTGCCTATTTTGATTTATTTATTAATAACTTTGTTATATACTACATTGTACAAAAGGACAAATATATTTGGAACTAGTATATAACGGGGTAGGTATATTATGTACCTATTTATTACAATCAATATTCCTCGACTGCCTCGTTCGTCTAGTGGTCGCAAGCGCGACTTATGAGTATGTGATCCTAGGTTCGATGCCGGGGTCGGACAAAATGTTATCGGGTTTTTCCATCAGGAATTTCTCAGTAGCAGCCACGGAGCCTGGATTGGTGGCCGATTGATGGCAATAGGCTCGCCCTATTACATGGGAGTTAAACATAACTGACAAAATGTGGGTGTACTATCAGGTACACCTCTGCCTAACTGCCTAACCGCTCGGAAATTACAGGCATGTTGTTATTACCTACAGGGTGTAAACGAACCCTTCACGAAGCCGTCAACCAAGCATTCTGTACATCAAACTAAGTAACTTTACGCAAAAATTACTGCTGGGAAATGACTTTTTTTTTGGTAAAAAATCACATTTTACGGTAGAACTTAATGTAACGCACTCAAAACATTGTGCTGATGGATGTATTGAATAATACAGGGGTCGTGGAGATTTTTAAAGTGAAAATCAAGTATTTAAAAAAAACTTGTGAAAAAGTTGGAACTTTGACCCCCAATATCTCCGTAACAAGAAGGTTTCCGGGTATGGTCTAGAACAAAAAAATGATCGCAAAGACGGGGAGAACAAGCGCCTTTCGGCGTCGTTAAGGGTCTTATTACACGCTTTATATTCCTTCTCAGCCTCATATGTAAACAGTAAACCTAAAACACCCACGGAATTGTTATTTAAACAATAATTCAAACCAAACACAACAGTAGTTACGTCATCATAATCCTGAAATACGACTAACAACGAAAACCGACTAAGTCTAAACATTTTCAGTGTCAAATGATAGCTGTTACGTTGACAGGGTAAATACTTACAGTGAAGAATTACAGAGACTGATAATGACACCTAATGTTGGTGCTATAGTGACGTCACTCATTTATTTTGTATGATAAGCGGTGTACACGTGAGTGAATATTGTTTCTTTTGGTAATTGTTGACAGAGCCCAACGAGGAGCACCGGAGACAAAACAGTTTTGTCTGTGGTAAAAAAAAAAATCTACTAGCTCATGCCGGCGGCCTAGCTTCGCCCGATTGGAGTTCGGTAATTGTCCCACGGGATTGTACTACAGGGATAAAAAGTACCCTATGTGTTAATCCAGGCTATATCCTAAGGTTTTCTTGTTGCATAAAAATGTACACACTTTTTAAACCTAAATATTTTTGCGTAAAATTAATATTTTACTGTTTTTCAAGGAGCAATGATATTGTTATATTTGTTTGGCAATAGTCCGAAGCCTGAGAGCAAGATTCATAGATCACACTTTGACTTTACTTTGATTAAAAAAACTACGTAACTATATCACTTTACAATTGCAAGTTTTCACGAAGTTCTGTAAATATTGACAGCGTATGATCTAATAATTACTGTACAATGTGCCTGCCACCTCAAAATATGACGTGTTATTTATTGAAGTTACAATGTATTTGATCATAGAGTTACGTGTTTATTTGTATGCTGTGACAAGTACCTGATGACTATATTCATTTCAGTCATCATCTGCCTAGTCTTTTCCCAACTAGTTAATTATGTTGGGGTCGGGTTCCAGTCTAACCGAATGCAGCTGCATCCTTCACCAGTATTCTTCATGGAGCGACTGCCTATCTGATATCTACAACCCTTTTGGTACGGGGTAATACGATACCCCTTGGTAAAACTAGTTGTCAGTTTCAGGCCACTGACTACCTGTAACAACTGTCAAAGATCTGCAAATGACAGCCGGGAGCAACGGCTTAACGTGCTTTGTAAAAACTAAGAATCTCGGTATGTAATGAGTGGTAGCGTAGCAAGCGCGGCTTAACCTGAAGATCAGTAGCTATTTAGCCACGAGATCCTCTATTAACTAAAGTATGGACACTATACAAAGTGGAAGGGACACCGACCCTAACGGTTACCACGAATTCAGTACATCATTTTGAACCCTGCCACATAGATCATTATGAACCCTCTTTCATTTTTCATCGGTAATTAAAAAAAACTGCTGTTTCATACATTTTGACCGTGTATTGAAGTTTTGTAGGAAACAACTGTTTTTTAGGGTTCCGTAGCCGAATGGCAACCTTCGGTGGGGACCTTCCAACGTGTATAATGACAGTGTCTGTACCGTAGTATACAAGTTCTGGTTCAACGTGTTCTAATCGGTAGAAATCAGCTTTGTTTATCTTGTTGGCAAAAGATAAAAGACATGAATGATCGCATTGGACATTAGCTGTAGCCACCTTACTATTACCACTGACCTTGTCTTTTTATAGATTACGCCCCCCTTTTGTTACAACACTGTTATCGCGACGATCAATCAACTTGTAGTCCACAGCTGGACATGGGCCCTTTTGGATTGACGCTACAATACTGCCTCGTTGGTCCAGTGGTCGCTAGCGCGACTGCTGAGCCTGAGGTCTTGGGTTCGATTGCCGGGTCGAGCAAATTGTTATTGGGGTTTTTCATCAGTAATTTGTCAGTAGCAGCCACGGAGTCTGGATTTGTTCCGGTTGATGGTTATTGCCATGTGGTTTACATGGGCCTTTAAGTCCTTTAACATAACTGACGAAATATGGGTGTACTATTAGGTATACCTCTGCTCTGGGGATTACAGGCGTGATGTTATGCTATGCCTATAATACTTGGGATTTTCACCTACCTCGTCCATCATTTTAGTGCCCTTGAGCCTTATTACTTAGGATCGACGGAACTTTTTTTTCATTTTCTTTTTAAAAAAATCTATCCATTTTTTCTTCCACCATGTTCCGGTTTAGATCCGTGAACTGTATCCGTGATCATGGTGCTTGCAACAGCGCCAAAATATCGGGAACTCAAAACAAATAGTAAACATGGTAAATATCCCGTTTTCAATGTAATGACCACGTCAGTTTAAAATCTTAAACTTAAGTTATCTTAAAAAAAAGGGGAAATGTCGTGGATCCGCGGACCAACAGTATCGCGGGATTTCGTGGATCCACGTTCAAAGAATAGATGCTATTTGACATCAGAAAGAAACATTTAATCTACTTAAAGGAAAAGAAGGAATTATCAGGCAACTAAGGCCCATATAAGCGCTCAAACACATACTTAACCACTTTTACAAAAAAAGCGCTCTCCATAGTATCCATAACGTTAACTGGATTAAATTAATGAAACGGCGATAAAAACAATTTATTGATTTATTCCAATTTATTTGAAAGCTCTACCGCATTTATTCAAGTACTGTGGTTCAATTTATCCAATAACTGCTTTTTAAACGATTCAATTTCCAATATATCTGTGTAACTTTCCCTTGTTGTTGGTATGGCAATGGTTTCCACGTTAATAATAACATTTTATTATTTATTTAAATTTAACTTGTATGTGTGGTGTAAACTGTTAGTATAAGTTGGTTATAAATAAATCAAGAAATAAAAAATAAAATGACAAGCAACTAATCTTCTTTTTCTTCTACTATATTTTATTATTCAACCTTTTTTGTTTAAAATTTTTCAAAATTGTGATCTAAATTTAACCTTATGTAATTTTGTATTGTATTGCAATATTATTTTGTTGTTTAATTGGAAATATCTGGCATTAGTCCGTTCGCATGTATTATACATATATCCCAGTTATACAGGGAAACCTATAATTGGCCACAAGAACAGTAAGACGCAAACACAAAATATTTGTAAGATATTTTTAAGAATCGCTGTTGGTTACCTAAATAAAAAATTTAAAAAAAAAACATGTAAGAGTTAGTTTACATGAACAGGGTGAAAGGGACACCGACGCAAAACGGTGTTTCTTAAAAATTCTTAAAAAAAACAGCTATTCCAAACATTTAAATTAGACCGTATAGGTAAGTTTTGCACTTTTGTAAAAAACAGCTGTTGGTTTTTAAACAGCTTTTCCATGCTTCTATACCGTGTAGGTAAGTATTGCACTTTTGTAGGAAACAGTTTTTTTTATTATTTACCGATGAATAGTTTCTGCGTGGGTGGGTGCGCGGGTGGGTTCAGAGTGATGTACTGAATTCGTGGTAACCGTGGTAACCGAAAAACCTCTTCTGTGTTTAAATTACCGTCTTTGGGCTTAAAATACTAGAAACAACATAAATCACCAGTCCATTCAACTAAGCAAGTGATAATTATAATACCAGCCTGTTACTGTCCCACTGCTGGGCAAAGGCCTCTTCTCATACGGAGAAGGCACGAGCATTGATCACCACGCTTGCTCAAGACGGGTTGGCGATTTCAGACTTATATTAATTATAAGTCCAGGTTTCCTCACCATGTTTTCCTTCACCGATGTCTGTGATGTCCAAGATAAACTTAGAAAGTACATATGAATTGAAAAAGTCACATTGGTACTTGCCCGGATTTGAACCCACAACCTCATGCATGAGAGGCGATGCCTTAACCTCTGGGCCATCACAACACTGCCAAGTGATAATTAAGTGATTTAAATGGAAAACATCGTGTGGAAACCAGCATGCCAGAGAGATATTTCTTGACGGCATGTAAGCCAAGTCAGAAGCCCATGGGTGGCATAAAAACGTTGAAAACGGGTTAGGCACTAACCACAAGTAGAAGAACTAGAAGAGTCAATCCATTGGGATTACAGTATTATCTATATCCATAACAACTACATATTTACGGACCAAACTGAAGACATTGGACCAATTACGATGCCCAAAATAATAGTAATGAGCATTTGTATGCCTAACAATTCATTCATTAATTCCTGACAAAAATCCTTTGTGATGTCCTACAATAGTGAACAATGCATAATTATGACAGTCATAGCTTTCCATTGAATTAATTGAATTCTCCAAATTGTACCTCTGTGCCTGTAGGAATCCGAATTCACACGGCGATGACTAGGACATTGTTGCGGTTGGTGACACAACACTGCATTATTTCAATGAATCCTCTAAAGTCTAAATCATGGACATTGAAATTAAAACCACTAGTGTATGGTAGGAGAATATTAATGCATGGTTCGTCATTTTCCATAAAATAGGTGCAAAAGACTCCTTAACTAAGCCGAAAGGCGTTTATTCTCCCTGTCATTGCAATATTTTTTTTTGTTCTGGACCATTCCTGGGAACCGAGAAAAAGTTACAGAGATATAGGAGGTCAGGGTATTCAACTTTTTCACAAGTTTCTTTTTTAAATACAAGTTTGAAGGGTCTACCCTTTATAGCAGAACTTTTTATGTCATAATATTATTTTGCATAACAGCGGATAGCAAAAATTTCATTTCGCAGAAAATCGTTTGGCAGACACTAATTTATCATACATTCAAAACTCATAATTCTGTAAGTCAGAATCATCTTTAGGCATAAATTTCATATCCATAAGAATTAAAAAGTAGAACCATCGGTCGGTTAATAAAAAAAAACAGTTGTTTCGTAAAAAACTGCAATACCTCCACGGTCAAAATGTATGGAACAGCTCTTTATTTTTTGGAATGATGTACTGAATAAGTGGTAACCATTTTAGCATCGGTGTTCCTTCCACCATGTATAAGAACGATGTATATGAATGCGTTTTCGTACGAGCGATGGTATTGGTTAGTCTTGCACCGCTACGTCAAAATAGCAACATTCTAAAAGGAACTCTACGAAAGACAAAAAAGTTGGCTGTAAATTCCCAACTTTCGACCACCTGTTGTTTGGATAATGAAAATTCCAGTCAAATTCCTCACAATTTCAAATTAGTCGTTAATTATTCCCTCGAAAAATTTCCGTCGTTATGGTAAAGTATAAATTGGTTTAGTTGAGAGGTTCTTCTTTATAAAGTGAATGTCGTTTTTAGGGTTTTTTAGGGTTCGTATCCGAAGGGTAACCAACGGGAGCCTACACACTACTACTCCGCTGTCCGTCCGTCTGCCTGTCTATAAGCGGGCTGTATCTCATGATACGTAATAGGTAGACAGTTGAAATTTTCACAGAATATGTATTTCTGTTAAGTAATAAAAATTATAGGGGTATTCCCTACTACGATGGTACGGAACCCCTCATGCGCCAGTCCGACTCGCACTTTGCCGGTTTTTTAAGTGTAAAGTTTGTTCAAATTACTCGTTTTATTCCTAAATGACTAATTAACATAAAGACTCTTGTTTCTAACGCCTGTGACACATACATGCAAATCACCCTCAATTACATATTTTATGTGTTAACAAATCTGTCTACAGTCTAGACATCAGTAACTAAGCTAATCTGAGGATAAACACTAAATATAATGTACGGATACATCAGTCATTTATATTCCTGGCTGAGTATTAAAAATAAACTCAAAGGAGAAAGGTTTATTACGGTGCATTGAGCTTTAGCGTGCACGTCATGTAATTTATTAGGGAACAGCCGGTATAGTACGACCATTTTAAGTTTGCAGTTCAAGGTGGAGTTGTTTGTCAATAAAATTTGCATCGTTATGTCAAACTTTGTACATTTATTTTAGTTCTGTATTTCCTCGCCAGGCCCTGCAGTCTCGACAAATATAACGACAAAAATCGGTCGTTAAGTGTAATCGATGTCAAATTTCTTTAATAGATTTTCAACCTTATGCTTTCGAAATAAAGTAGAAAATCTATTACAGGAATTTGACAACGACACGACTTAGCGACCGATTTATGTAATGCTATGTAATGTCGAGACTACAGGGCCTGCACAAATAATTTGGTTGAGGTGTACGAGAGTACTTATGCTACCGAAGTCAAAATGTCTCCTGCAACATTGTTATTAATAACATAAACATCACATCACGCCTGTTGATAATTCCCGAAGGATCAGGCAGAAGTGTACCTGTTAGTACACCCACATTTCGCCAATTATGTTTCTTTACCTACCATGTAATAAGGGGCGAGCTTTTTGCCATCAATCGGGCACAAACCAGACTCCGTGCTGCTACTGAGATATCTTTGATGGAAAAACCCCAAAACCCAATAACACTTTGCTCGGAAGTCCAATAGTCTAAAGACGCAGTCAACACATTTTATGTTTATGAAAATAACTAGCTATTGCCTGCGACTGCGACGTTTGCATGGTCTATGTGAGAAAAAAAAGTAGCCTATTTACTATTCCAGACTATAACCTATCTCTGTGCCAAATTTCATCCAGATCCGTTCAGCAGTTCTGGCGTGATTGAGGAACAAACACCCATCCATCCAAACTTTCGCATCCATAATAGTAGCAAAATTATGGTCATTGCACGACATTTCACTGGTACATATATAGGTACAAACATTTAAATCAAAATGTTTATGTTACCTGGCAAACTTAGCCACTACTTTAACCTTAGTTGCCGCACGTGTTGCGAAACACTAATATGAAGTTTGTTTATACTGGGAGCTAACGTAAACCATAACAGAAAACTAAGTATGATGTCTAAGTAGGTCGTTATGCTATAATGTACCATAAAGGTTTGTGTAATGTTACTCATAATTTCGTCTACCCACGTTTATTAGTCCCTTGGAGTTTCTGAAGAATTTAATACTTCGGTCCCCTTCACGTTTTAGGTTTGTTAGTATTAAGCACAAGACTTGCTTGAACTGAAGAATCCGCAAGTTGTCACTTAGGGGTCGTCCTTTAATTACGTGAGGTTCAAAGAGGGGGGTCAGAAAAAAATCACGTGTATTTTTCGTGTGACGAAAAATGTATTTTATGATGATGTGTGTGACTACGTAAAAAGCCGAGCGACCGAAATTGTGTTAAAAAACATTTTTTCTTAATTCAAACCGATTCTAATAGTATCTCATCTTATCAGTAATAAAAAAACACGTGATGCTGAGGGGGGGGTAGCCTAAAACCTCACGACATATCACCAAAAGGGAGGGGTGTTATAAAAAACCTCACGACCGCTCCCCCCCTGACAACCCCCCCCCCCCCCCTCGACCAAAGATTTAAATCGTCCCATGCCAACAATTATTACGTTTCTGATTCATTGACTAAACATTCTCCACTTCCTAGTATTTTAGCTAAGGAGACGTAACGGAACAAACTCCTAAGCAAACGAAAGAACGCTTGGTAACATTTTCAGCCGTTCTTTCAGACTTTCTATTCTACAGTTCCACACGTTCATACCCTACACATGTAAGTATATCAAACAACCTGCTCACTATTTATATCATGCTCCTATTTCTTGAAACGCGTACGGCAATAAAATGCAATTCATCCATATACATCTAGGTACAGTGGCGAGCATAAATATGTCACAGTCAAAACTGTTAATCAGTCAAAACCGACCGGTGAAAATATTTTAACAATAACTAACATTTACTTAGAAAGTACTTAGGTTTTTTTTTATGTGATCCTTTGCAAAACATTATGTTGTAGTCATTCTAGGACTGGGTAATTACAACGTTCTGAAACAACATATTTTTAATGGAAAAAACGCATTTTAATATCATAAGGATTTTGTCTGACACCAGTCAAAAGTGGTTTAGACCGATTAACAGTTTAGACTGTAACGTCTACATGAACCAACTTTTAAAAATTATTTTCTCGTACTTATCGTTTTTGAGCGCAGTATTTTAGAGACATGATTATTTCAAAACAAGTTTTATCTTAAAGTAGAAACCGTTATTTCACGAGAAAATCGCTTTTTAATTTGGCTAAGTGCATACATATTAGTGCTTGTGACTGTACATATTCTATGCGATGCACGTGAAATTGTGACATACCGATAGCGTGGAGTTTGAAAATTGGCAACTGATATTAACTTTTTATTGGGCTATGAGAGTTCAAACTTCAGTACCTGGCTGAAAAGGTATGCAATATGAAGTTCCATCCCAAAATTAGGATCTCAGACTTCGGTAAGATGGCAATAGGAAAAGTGGAGCGGATTGACTGATTTCTTTATACGTACGTTGACGCAAGTCGCAATTCGCAATCGTAAATCGTAGCGACTGAGATCGTGAACGGGATGTTAGGATGTGTAGCTGCAATACAAAAAGTAATAAAGCAACATAGTACAAAAAAGCGCTGCAGCGCCATCTGTCCCCAATGAAGATCTAACATCGAAATTTGAAGCCGTGCTATTACAAATTAAAGTTATCCGCGACTTAAGACAATACAGAAAAACCCAACAACAACTATCGGGCAGTAATCCACCAGACGTTTAACACCCTGTTCTTAATCCCCCCCACCCCCCTATGGATGTAAAGCTAAGCCACCAGTATCTCATCACCTAGGAGCCTTTTTTCCCTCTGAATTCCACCATTTAATTAAATGAACTAGTGTTTCTCTAAAACAAAACAAATAGAAAAGAACGAAAGAAAAAAAAATTGTCTCGCACAGGACAAAACCAATGATTAAAATTAACAATAAAACAAAAAACATTAAAAGTAAACATAAGAAAAAAATCAAAATAATTAAACTAAAATTTGGCCCCATCTCAGCATGGTGCAGAAACTTTAAAAAAAACGCAGATAGGTATGGATCTATCTATCTATCAAAGTTAAAGCTACCCAATGAAACACCTGCGTCTCACGTGTCTCCTTACGTGCGCGCCCAGCGTGCAACTGCTTTAATTACTAGTTAAATATCTTAATAGACATGTTATTTCCATATTAATTAAGTCCTTAAATGTTTTTTAATTAACTCCTACGTAATTAATTTCGCCAACAGCGATATATCTTTAGTGTAAATGGGTCCCTCGTAGCCGCAATTAGTGGCAAGCGGTAGTCACCATAGCATAGTCATTCTATAATGTTCCCATCCTCTCTGAATAGGGTAGAGCGTTAATCTACCACAAAGGCCCAATGCGGGGGATCCGAAACTTCATATTTTTGGATATCGAATAATAATAATATACCGGTTCCATTACAATGGTTTCCTTTGCGCAGGCAGTGGTGATAAAATAATTTACACAAATTACCACTATAGCCACCGGTTCCCACTAAATATATGAAAATAGAGCCCTTATCTTCACATCTGGCATTAGTTGACGTCGTGTATACGTGACGTTAGCATCGCGTTACCGTAGCATATCCAATCAACAATCCTATGACGACTCTAAGGTCTTTTAAAGGTTTCTGGCAGTCTCGATGGCATTATCTATGTTTAAAAAACTGTGCAAAGCTGTAGTTGTTATTTCTAAGTACTTCCTGCCATGCCATAGGCCAGAGAGTTTAGGAAACAGTTGTTTTTTTTTATTTACCAATGAAAAATTTCTATGTGGCCCCCGGTTCGGAATGAATGTACTGTACACGTGGTAATCGTTTGTGCATCGATGTCCCTTCCACTCTGTATACCTAAAGATTTGGTACATTGTTTTTCCCAATTTACTTCAAAAACACTCAACAACAAACAAGATCGTAAAAAAACATAAAAGACATCAATGTACAATATTTTCCGCAGTCAAAAGGAGGCCGTGCATCGTGCGTCAGTGTGTACAAATCCTACAATTGTTGGAATTTAAAACAATAGAAATAGAACTAATAAGTATACTTTCAAACAATTGTGGATTTCTATTAAATAAACGAAGTAATATGGAACAATATTGTAGAAAATAGAAAATAAATCTATCTTATCTTACCTACAATTCTTTGGCAGCAGAAGCAAACAAAACCAACTAGGTAGGTCCTACATAATAAAATAACTTACAACGAGACAATACTAGTTTCAAAGCTCGTTTATATGATTTAGTAGAAAACATTGTGTTGAAGGAAATTGTATAAGTATTAAAATGTATACGGTCCATTCCACAATATTGCTGTACTATCTAGAAACATAAGTCACATTATAGCTACTGTGGGTGTTGTAAAAGATTTATTTTTGCAAATAATTAATATAATTTTATTATATAAAGATATGTAAATAATTTAAATTAAATAATATAAATAATTTAATTATTATAATAAGATAATATAAATAATTTAATTTTGTTATCATTAAACGCGACTCTTTAGGCCCCGTTCACACAGTGACGATGAATACCAGCACACATCACTATCCTACTGCTCAAACAGTTAAAAACAAATGCAGTATGAAACTGACAGGCTCTCAAGACAGTACTGCATGATTCGATTGGCGTGTGGCCAAGTATAGTTTAACGTTTTGTTTACGATACGCCAAAAGGAAGACCCTTTGTCATATGATTAAATCATACGGTTTATTACGTAAAGGTGCTAACTGTATGATGTCCTTTAAAGAAATATCGAATTTATGCAATTTATCTGCCTGTTCCAGAACGACATTGCCTCAGTGGCCCAAGAACGACAAGCACCTCACGGCCTGGGCGGAGATGTGCTGCTAGTATTCGCTGGAGCACACTCTCCTGGAGCCGTCAGCTGGTGCCTGGTCGGCAGCAAGGTGAGGCAGGCCATGCAGCTCGTGCTGCAGCCTACTGTCAACAAGTTGCTCGCACAACAGTTGAATCTAACGCCGACATTTTGTTTGATCAAAAAACTCCCAAAGGAAATTTCACAAAAAACTGTTCCCCAACGGAACCCTCCTGATTTTTTCCTTCGAGCTCCAAAAGAACCATGACGCACAAAACAATGTCTTGCATCACAAATTTTAATGTCTTTAGAATAAAAACAACATGCTGTAACATTACAACCATTTGAAGATTTTCAATTTAAATTCCTCTAAAAATATTCCAAGCGTTTCTTCTAAAATTACTTGTGACATATAGACAGACGGATGTTGACGGCCAGTGATATATTGCCGTTAAGATGTCGAACGTAACTCCTTTGGTATGGGTCCTTCATAATTTATGGCGGAATAGCTTTTGTCTGTTGCATCCAACTACTATATCGTAACAAGGCAATTAATCGAGGAAAAATCATGGAAATGGAATTACTGATCTGATAAAATGTTCTTACATAGTTATTTTGCATTTAATCATGAAATAACTTTATTCTTTAATATTTACATTATATACGAACTACAAATCTATAATAGTAAGTAAAAATGTACAAGTATCAAAACGGTTACAGGGCGTCAAAAAATTCGTCCACATCGCTATCAACAGGAAAAGTGCCCAGAAGGCTGGCAGCATTGCTACGTTGAATGACAATGCTGATTCTTTGGCCAAAAAATAGGTACTCTCTGGTCACGTGAAGAGTCGACCAACCGCTTGGCGATTTCCCGAAATACTAGGTGGGCACTAAATAATATCATGAAATAACATCATTCCAGAATAATTGCAATCGTAAATGGAGATGATAATAATTTCTACTACATTATGATAATTATCGAATATTCCCATGCTCGTTAGCTTCAACTGGTAATAAAGGCAATTGTTCTAAATTGTAAAATACACATGCGAGAGTATCTGGCCGTCTGTGTACTAGTTACTGCAGCATAGCAACATGTGTGCTGTATTCTACTTTAAATAAAAGTCGTTTATACGATTGCATTTGAATAATTAATGAAAAAATTAAACCGACTTTAAAAACACAAAAAGTTAAAAAAAATACTTTAGCTTCAGAAGTCGGTGTCGGCTTTTGTTTGTTGATTCACCTTTTTTTGCCACCAACTTCTGAAGCTGTTTTGGTTTATTTTTCAGTTTGTTTGTATTTTTGAAGTCGTTTTATTTTTTGCAAACACGTTTTATTTATTTTTCCATTTTTTATTGTAATATCGCGGCTCCGCGTGGCGGTCGGAGCCGCGTTCAGAAGTTTTATTTTCCTCACTGCCGCCATTTATAATAATCCGCTGCTTCATTAGGGACTGCGGCGAGTATTGCAGATGGATGCTGAATTTTGTGTTTTATTCACAGGTTTTATACTATGTGTGTGTGTACGTGTATAGTGTGTACTGTGGGAGCAGTACTGGCCGAGTGACATGTTGTCTTTTTTATTAAAAATAATTTAAAAAAAAAAGTTGTTACATGTAGGTCATACTTCGGTCAGGTTCGGACCAAGGCATAAACATAAACAGCCTATAATGTTCCCACTGCTGGGAACAGGCCTCCTCTCTATGAGAGGCAACTTACCACGCGGGCGATGTAGATGTCACTTGTCTTCGAAATTTTGGTTGTAGGGAATGCTGGACCAAGGCACTGTCTGAAATTTATTTCATCACAATGGAAGAACAGAACTGTGTTTTTTATCAATTTTTGCATATTTATGTACATTTCACGATTCGATGGTCGAGCAGTGTTTTTTAGGTTTTCAAAAAGGAATTACTCAATAGCAGGCCGAAGTCTAGATTTATGACCGGTTGATGGCAATAGGCTCGCCCCCTATTACATGGGACTTTTAAACATAACTGGCGACAAGTGCGTGTACTACAGAAATGTACAGGGTACACCTATCTACCCCTCGTGGAATACCGGCGTGATGTTATGAATGTAATTCTGTGTGCAGTCACGATTATACAAAATCAAGTTTGTAGTTATGAGTTCAAACCGTTTAAAACGTACCTATTTACATAAGTAATTAAATTAACATACAGGTGCAAAATCGTAACGACGTGATTAGTTAGATTTAGTGGCGTATTTTTGTTATGAAAGTGGCTCCCACATGCAGACGTCAGAAGTATTAAAATTGTAAATATACTTTACAAGCCTTTGTCCGCGGCTTCGCACTCCTCGAGGTCAGGAATTATCCCATGGGAAAGTAGTACCAGGATCTTACGAATTCCAAATATCCCACCCCAGATCATGGTCCACCTGTGGGCCTTTTATAGAATGGCGTTCAGCTGCTTAGTCATGAAAAGATAAAAGATAGACAAAGCTACTTTCACAGCTCCTCATTCGTAGATTAGTTCTGGGCCGATGGTTAATTTTGATGAGAACGTGTGAGAAAAAAAAAGTAAACCATGTGCTATTCCAGACTATAATCTATCTCTGTGCCTGAGGCGTGTTTGTGTGCACCATTGATTGCCTAACCCTTCACTTTGATCATCATCTGCCTAGCCCTTTCCCAATACATTGGTGACGGCTTCCAGTCAAACCGGATGCAGCTGAACACCAGTATTTTACATGGAGCGACTGCCTATCTGACCTCCACAACCCAATTAGTACTGGGTAATACGATACCCCTTGGTAAGATTGGTATGTATGAAGATGATAATTTCAAACGCAAATTATTTAAACACCGTTGTGCCAAATGTGTCGTTCACACGTCGGTTCATACTTAACCTTTGAACCAAAAAAGCTTAAACGCCATTAGCATTGATGGCGCTTACGATCTTTCTTCCTAGAGTTATTAAAATGCATGTATGCATGACATACAATATTCTTTCCGACTGTATATAGATTATTTGGCTCAAGTCCTGCATTCTATGCAAATAGGAAGCTCTTGTGGTAGAATTGCAGAGTATAAATTCATACTGGGTTACTCATTGTTCTTGGGTTGCAAGCGCGACTGTTGAGCATGAGGTCTTGGGTTCGATTCCCAGGTCGGGCAAAGTGTTATTGGGTTTTTCAATCAGGAATTTCTCAATAGTAGCCGCGGAGTCTGGATTTGTGCCCGGCTCATGACTCACTTTTATCACAACAGCCGTATGAAATTCGCGCGCGCACGCCTTTAACCTATCAGCTGTTAGCTGCGTGACGCTGTTCTGTCACATTACCATCGTACCGTGCAACAGTGGGTAGGCAGAGCACCCGCGCGGCTCGCCAGCTCGCGCCGTAAGTTTTATTGTGATAACAGTGAATGAGTATAAATAAAATGTTTCTTTGGGGAAGTTCTTTGTTATCATGAGTACAATCACGTGTTTAAGTATCGGTCACTAGTTATCAGTCACCCTGTATGCATCCTGGATTTATGGGTAGGTAAAGTAGATATACATTGTCTTTTTATCTTTTTCTTATACAGAGTTATTGAAAATCTTTTTAGGCTTTACATCACTTTTACTAACTTTTGTACTGTGACTTTTGGAAATGCGCAAAAAAATTAGACTTACCATACAAATTGACGCGATCATTTACTAAGAAACGTGTTTTTTGTAGTAAATTTCTAAACCACATAGAACAAAAGTTATTAAATGTGATGTAAAGAAGCTACTTGTACGAGGTGTAGCAGACAGTGGCACAAGACGCTGTATCTCTGAATGTCAAACAAACCGACAGATTTACTAGTTTTTAGGGTTCCGTACCCGAAGGGTAACCAACGGGACCCTATTACTTTGCTTCCGCTGTCCGTCCGTCCGTCTGTCTATCAGCGGGCTGTATCTCATGATCCGTAATAGGGAAACAGTTGAAATTTTCACAAAATGTGACAAATAATAAAAATAAATAAACTTGGAAAAAACCATAAACAGGATCGTAGCAGATGGTGTTCTGTATTTTCTGCCTACCCCCATGGGAAAAAGGCGTGAGTTTATGTTTATATGTAAACCATAAAAATGAGTCGAGACACTTATTTGTTATTTCCCTGAAGAAATTCACGTTAGAAGAATATAGGAACATCGACTGCACACACTGCTTTATTTCTTTTGTACTTTGAGCGAGCAAATTTTTTTTTTAATGCCGTCCTGCAAGTTAACCTATGAGGCTGGCTTCTGCTTAACCAGACTATCCTGCGAGTACCTTGAGTGTAAGGCCTCCAGGCAGGGGCAAAATACTTATAAACTAAAGTTCGAGCAGATATCAGCCAAACTATTCTACAGATCCACTTCCTACGCTTTTTAAACTAACAGAAATCTCATTCTACGGATTGAATTTCAAAACCAAACAAACGATTCAGACCTTATTTATTATATAGTTAGAAACATAATATAATATATAATAAAATTATCCTTTATACAGCATTCAAAGCGAAACCCTTAAACAAACGCCATATTTTATTAACTTAAACCTATGAATATTAATGTCACAAATTCCAGAGAGAATTAAACAAATACTCGTTATATCGGAGAGAGAAAGTAGCTTTCATATAAATTGGCAGGTTACGGAAAATCCATCGGTGCCTGACACGGCAGCATTTACACGTCGAATCGACGGAAACATGGTCTCTTAAGTGAGACAAGTCTCCTACGAGAGTTCGATAGAAATCTATCAACGAAACGAGAATTTGCTCCACAAAACCACAAGTTTCGAGCGAATTTAGTACTTACTCATGAGAAAAAAAAGTTGGGAAACTGTTGGTAAATATTTCTCGCTAGATCATTTTATTTGTCATAAGTTTATGACTGACAGAGGATTTAAACGAAGTGACATTTTATCAGCGATTAGCTCTCCGCCCGCGAGTTCGTCCGCAAAAATTGTGATAGCACGGCTAATTTACATGATATAGATATAATTTATAGCTTATGTTACTTCCTGATAATTTAGCTTTATATTGGTGAAAAAATTGTTAAAATCGGTCTAGTGGTTTCGGAGCTTATTCAGTAAAAACAAACAAAAAAATCTTTCCTCTTTATAATATTACTAGCTGACCCGCGCAACTTCGTCTGCGTCACATAAGAGAAGGTTAGAGGGTGTGGGTCGTAGGCACCTATTATACAATTCTAAAGGAGCACATCCCTCACATTATAATGAAAATGCGAGCGCGGTACCTGACCATTATTTTGCTGCGGAATTATTTTAAAACTGTGATATCTCCTAAGATATTCATTGGAATCAAATGATGTTAGAGCAATTTCGTTTAAAATTAAATACTTGTGATGAATAACGTATTTATTTGGATAAGGATAAATACCATGTTTACAAAAACACCTTTGCAAAAATAATGCATAACTTTTGAAGAAAAGTGAGTGAGTAAGTTAAAAGATATACATATGCTTTTTTTAGAAGTTTTAAAAGGAACACCTCCGTCATACATTATTGCTGCGTAACTTTAACCGTTTACGCAGTGGACGCAACGGAAGCTCTCAAAAGGAATTTCCGCGTTTTTTATTTTGTGTGCAATACAGAATAAGAATTACTAAACTATTCTTATTATGTTTTTCCAAATAAGGGCTGCCCTCGACAGCCTTTACGACTTCATCCTCAGACACTCGATGACAACCAGAGCCCAGCTAGATCTACAGTTCTCATCAAGGTGCATGAAATGAGCCCGAACACGATATAGATGCTGTAAACTTTTGAGGTCCTATTGCAGCTGCCCTCCGCTCCATCGTCAGACCTTCGATGAATGTCATACTCCAGCTAATTCTAAAGTTCTCATCAAGGTGTATGAAATGAGCCCAAACACGATTTTTAGGGTTCCGTAGCCGAATGGCAAAAAACGGAACCCTTATAGATTCGTCTTGTCTGTCTGTCCGTCTGAATGTCACAGCCACTTTATTCCGAAACTATTCGGACTAAACCGTTGAAACTTGGTAGGTAGATGTATTCTGTGAACCGCTTTACGATTTCTATACAATAACAAAAAAATAACAGATTAAGGGGGGCTCCCCACAGTTGCGATAGTTGTTGAGAGGATCCGGCAATTGGGTCTCGAGGTGGCTTTGTACAAATCCGAGGCCATGTGCTTTCATGGGCCTCGGAACGCGCCACCGTCGGGATCCATGCTGACGGTAGGAGGGGTTCCCTTCGGGGTCGAGTCGACTTTGAAGTACCTAGGACTCATCTTCGACAGCCGGTCGAACTTCGTTGAGCATTTCCGACGTTTGGCTCCCAAACTGGAACGGGCTGGGGCTGCCTTCAAGCGGCTCTTGCCCAACCTGAGGGGTCCAAACGCCTCCTGCCGTAGGCTCTACGCGGGGGTCGTGCGGTCCATGGCCCTTTACGGGGCCCCGGTGTGGGCGCGTTCAATTAAGCGGCGTGCCGCCCACTACCTGAACGCGCCCCAAAAGGTGGTAGCCGTAAGACTAATCCGGGGGTACCGCACGGTCTCCCGCGAGGCGGCGAGCCACCTGGCCGGATTGCCTCCATTGGATCTGGAGGCGATAGTCCTCGCGCGCCTACATGAATGGCGCGCGGAGGCACTACGTCGGGGGGAAACTCCGCTGCCGTGGCAAATCACCGCTCAGCGGACAGACCTCCGACGCGATCTCATGGCGACATGGAGACAGTGACTGTCGCAACCCAGTGCAGGGCACGCCACAATACTGGCGATAAGTCCCCTCTTTGAGGAGTGGCTAGAGAGGCGCCACGTCGCCCTCACCGGACACGGTTGTTTCGGGAGGTTCCTGCACCGAATCGGGCGGGAGGAAACGCCCGGGTGCTATCATTGTGAGGATCGTCTGGAAGACACGGTGGCGCACACCGTGGAGGTCTGCCCCGCTTGGGCGGAGCTCCGCCGTGTCGTCGTAGCGAGCTCGTAGTATGGCCCTGGTTCAGGCCATGGTCTAGAGCGAGAGGGAATGGGAAGCCGTCACCTCCTTCTGCGAAGCAGTCATGCTAGCGAAGGAAGTGGCGGGACGTGAGAGGGAAAGAATCTCTCGCCCCAGCAGCCGCGGGGGACGCACCGGGCGTCGGGGGCCACGTGGTGGCTACCGGCCACCGTAGGCGCGGGCCTGTGGACGGTGAGTAATGGGTTAGCGTCTGAGCCGCGCGGGTACCATACTCATAGATCTAAACTCCCCTCCCGCACGCGCATCCCGCCTTGGTGACGCCCACTTCGCAACGGGCCGTGCAGCAGAAATCGTAATATTTTAATTTCGCCATAACTTCAAAACCAAACGTCCAATTTTAATCATTTAAAGACCAAATATTATTTACATAAACTGTACTTAGTGATGAAATAATTTATTTTGATAAGGATTGTAGCATGAGTAAAATAAATGCGTTTAAATGTAGTCCAAAAAAAATTCAAGATAAAAAATGGTTGTTGTGCCTCACTCGACATAGATAGGTATAGTGTGTCACGGACTTTTTTGTAGATATTTATAAGATCTATAATTAATTAGAACATTTTGTGGTTCTATCTTTTATAGTTTAGGCAGCGTACGCAAAATAAGTAACTTTTCTGGTTGATTTTTTACACCTTGTGTCCGAAAAACCCAAATATCTTACGGAACCCTATTTTTTTCCAAAATAAATTTTAGCCTATGTTACTCGTGGATAATGTAGCTTTCGAATGGTGAAAGAATTTTTAAAATCGGTCTAGTAGTTTTTGAGCCTATTCATTACAAACAAACAAACAAACAAACAAAGTTTTCCTCTTTATAATATTAGTGTAGAAGTGTAGATTATTAGTATTAGTAATTAGTATAGATACTGGCGATGGAAAAGTCAAAAGTGAATAATGTCGACTTTTAGTATGACCACTTTAAGTGTGCTGTTCAAAGTGGCGCTGCTTGTCAAGAAAAAATGCATCGATATGTCAAACTTGGTACATTTATTTAAGTTCTACGTTTTCCCGCCTGTACAGATAGGTTGTCTGAAGTGTAAGCTACCAAAACGCTGATGTCCATCCTGTTAAAGGTCACAGCAAACATATCAACTCGGAAAGGGATCGTCAACGTATCAACTTTGACGGCACGGTTGGCGCAGTGGTGAGCGATTGACTGCTGCGCTTCATGTCGCGGGTTCGATTCCTGCTCGGAACAAATATTTGTATGGTAGTTGTTCCGGGTCTGGCTGTTTGTGTATGTGAGTTTAAATGTTTGTAAACGCACCCACGATACAGGAGAAATTCCTAGTGTGGGGCACCGTTTAATAAAAATAAAAAATAATAAAAAAGTCGAGCCATTAAGTATTCTTGGTATTAAACTCTCTACTGCAACGCACACTAACCGGAATCGTAACGTAATCCCTCGCCTAGGGACAAGCTCACGAAACACAGGAGGCGAAAGGCGACACGGTGACGATGTGGATATGTGTGCTATTTCCTTGAGTCTACAACGACTCACTTTTTTTTTTAAAACGATAGTCCATTGTTATTTATGCCAGCTATAATTTGCATACAATCTCCTTGTTAGATAAATAAAATAAGGTGTGTCATTTTTTGTAATTTTCCGTAAGATATCCGTACCGATTCAATATTAATACACCTGTGCGTAACCACAGAATTCAAGTTAAAATCACGTGCTACAAGGTTCATTTTCCTCTGAAACAATAAATAACATTCAAACTATTTCCATAAAATTTAAATAACGAAAATTGAAAGCAATTAACGATGAATCTCTGAAAATGCGAGGAATAATAACCTTAAATGACAAATGAAATTTACTTAATAAGATTTTCGAAGAACTGTCTGGAATAAATCTTTATACTCGTAGCTCCGTTAACTATTTCGTTCATGATTTAAAAGTGCTTTCTCCATATTTTCAATTAAGTTCGTTGGTCCATTGATCTCAGCACGACTGCTGAGCATGAGGTCCTGGGTTCGATTTCCAGGTCGCGCAGTGTGTATGGGTTTTTTCATCAGGAATTTCTCAGTAGCAGCCACGGAGTCTAGATTCGTGCCCAGAACGCATAAAGGGTGTAAAGACCCTTAAAGAAGCCGAAAAGCACTTGTTCTCCCCGTCATTGCGATATTTTTTTTGTTCTAGAACCTGGAACCTTCTAGTTACGGATATGTTTGGGGGCAAAGTTCCAACTTCTACACAAGATTTTTTTAAATACATGTTTTTAATGTAAGATTTTTACTTTGAACATCTCCACGACCCCCGTACTATTCAATCCGTCTATCAGCACAATGTTCTGAGTGCGTTACATTGAGTCCTACCGTAAAACGTGATTTTTCACCCCAGCAAAATTTTTGCGTTAAGTTACTTAGTTTGATGTTCAGAATGCTTGGTTGACGGCTTCGTGAAGGGTCCGTTTACATCCTGTATTAGATGTTGTTCGCCATATCCTGACACCTGCACTCAAGAGGAAGTCAAGTGAAACATGGTATGGTATTACTTATATCATACCATGAGCAATAATGCTTTATACCGTATAAGTGATTATTGCTCATCATCACCATCATTATCATTCTCCTGATTTTATCCCAATTTATTTGAGGTCGACGCAGCATGTCTGCTCATATTTGACGTTTATTTTATAAAAGTGCATTTATTTGTTCAGAATAAACTATTTTGCCTCCTTTTATTTCTTTCATAAACGCTGACGAAAATATCACCCAAAAATCTGTTAAAATTCTGGCCAAAAATAAGGAGAATACCTACCTACCTATTAAATGTTAGCCATTTTTTTAACCAAGGACGAAAAACAGTATCATTTTATTCAGCTTTTGATCTGTCTGTCAACAGTCCCTTCATACTGTAACTATGTTTGTTTATGCGTCAATCAAGATTATGTTTTGAACATTTCACGCTCATTTTATCATGATTCATGAGAGTAAAACATAACTAAACTAAAACCGGATAAGTGCGTGTCGGACCACAGACAGTGAAGGGTTCCGTAGTCGGGATTAATATTTACGCATGTTACAGTATTGATTTTACTGGTCGCAAACAGTTATTTCTACTATTTTAACCGAAATCTCGCGAAGACCTAAGTCACTTAGAAACATCATCATCTTCCTAGCCTTTTCCTAAGTATGTTAGTACCCCTTGGTAAGACTGGATGTCAGAGTTTCTAAGTGACAGAAGAGTAAAAAGTTGCAAGAAAATAGTTATCTGTGCGTGTAAATGTGATTTCACCCTCAGTGAGAATTCACCCCAATGGTAATGAGCACCAGTAGCGAAAGGTAAATTTTTGTAAGAATTGAGCCGGAGTGGAGTACATATCTTTAATGTGATTATATTATTTGTCTATAGAATACTGACTGTGCCAGTTTTAAAAGGGAAGCTGGTAGGAATGGAGTTGTTTGGATCCTTCGCCACTGGTGCGCACTTAATGTTATTAACTAAGGATAGTGCTTCATTAGCACCAGCGCCAGCGCAAAGTTGGCGAATTCTTACTAGTAGTAGACAGTCGATGTGTTAATACCAGGTATACGAAAAATCAGACCTACCGTGCGTCAAAATATGTACAGACAAATTTTCAAATTTTCCCAATCCACCTTGAACCTAATGCATTTTCGATAAAGTTGAAAATGTATTAAAGAAATGTGACGGATTGTAGTAGCTTTTTGTGCGGGCTTCTGTACTACCACGCTCACTGACGGTCGACCAGTTTTCAACCTTATCACTCACAGTATAAGGGTGATAAATTGTCGACCGTCAGTGAGCGCGGCAGCACCTACAAGGACACAACTGACTGGCCTTGCACTAAAGTTGCACCGCAGCTGAAATTAGTTCGACAACTAAAACCTCAGTTTGTGAAAAGGTCACCCCTATTGAAAAGTAGGTAACAAAAGTGCGGTCGCGATTCAATTTCTAAACAGAAGTTCGATTTGCGCAACAACTTCAAACACTTTCATAACTGTTTCAATAAATAGCACTAATCGTTATGAATCACCTAACGCAAACTCAAAGCATTTATTTCAATTAGACCATTACAGGCACTTTTGAAAGTCACAAAAAAAACAAAGAGCGAAGCTACAGACACAAGGCATAATAACTTGTGAAAGAACTTTAGTTGCCCATTCCAAGGCGTAGATCTCTATGGAGAAGAATGGGCAAGAAACTCCATGGACACTCTTTTCAATCAAAATATTGTTACAAAATCTTGGTTACATCATTCATGTGGATACTATACATTTATGTGAGAACGATGTATAAAGAAGTGCAAGCTAAGAGCTAACCTACATAAAAAAGCCAAGTTGATAACTAAGCGATAGATAGCAAAGCTGTAGTACCTACATAGATACACATGATAAAATACATTATTAACAACTACAGACCTCAAATAATAATAAAAATATGTACATGTATCAAACCAAAAATAATTAAAGGCCGTCAAAAAATTCGTCCGCATCGCTGTGAATCAAAAGGCAGCGAATCATCCAGAAGGCTGGCAGCATTGCCACGTTGAATGGCAAAGCAGTGCCGCGCTCCTTGCGGGGCTCCACGTTGGTGTCAATGTGGCAAAGCAGTCGACTGCTTTGGACACCATGTCCTTCGTGCAGAAAGAGTGCAGGTCGGATAGTACAGCACGCCAGCATTGATGACATCATGCGTCGTGGTCTTGCCACCGTAAGTTGCCAGTTGTTTTATGCTTGCTCAGCTTGCTTGCTTGCTCCGGTGCTGAAAAATTAAAACCTCAAACGGAGTAAATACAATAACTTAATTGGTTTTATTTTAAGTGGAAATAACCTAAATGGGACAAAATAATTTAAAAAGATCTAACTTACATTTTCATAGACAACAGTACATATGTACTTAACAACAAATATTTAGATAATTGCTTACTGTTGTAAAATAATTTGACGTCATAAATTCCGGACAAAACTACCAATTACTCCACATTATAATTCATTACAAAAATTACTAAAACAAACACATAAAGCATCTAATTAACTCGCACCAGTCGTTCGATATTTAAAATTATGCGCTGGCGCCGGCGCGGTGTGGAAATAGTTAAATAATTCAACATATGGTGGCGCCACCATCTATCTAAATATTGGCACCAGGCCTAAAAAACTATTATGTTTGGTAGGCACGCCACATGACACCAAATGGGGTGAGATTAAATGTCGTTCTGCTAATAATAAGTTATGGGAAATGGTGTCACTATTTACTAATATGGGCTCTTTTGTGGAGATGCGGTGCGTGCAGCGGCGCGTACGACGCATACGGGTATCTCTACGTTTCACACGCGGCCTTCCGTGAACAAAGTATTGCAGGAAACTGGCTGGCCGCAACTCTAAGCTTGCATTTTACTAACAGTTTCACTGTCTTCGAAGCGACACAATAACTAAACAATCACTCTGAAACATATGTGCTTCAGGGGACAGTAAAAGGATTAAGCCTCTTCTTTGAGATTAGAAGTGGGATAAATCAATTTACCCGGAATCGCACCCGTAAACCCCTCTATTACCCTTTGTGATGACCAATCAGATCATCGAACTTTAGGGAGGTTCAAATGATGCACAGTCTAAGAATTAAAAAGAGACCGAAAGGTTTATTTATGTGGGTAACCTGCGTTACTGCTAAGCATAAAGTCTATGATTCGATTCCCAGTTCCGATTCCCATTAGTTTATGTCAGTAATAGCCCGGAGTCTGGATTTGTGCCCCTTTGATGGCAAAAGGCTCGCCTCTTGTGGGACTTCAACCATTATCGTCGAAATGAGGGTGAACAATGTAAACAACCTACACCTCTGCCGAACACTTCAGGCAATACAGGTGTGATGTTATGTTATGTCTACTGTCTGTAATGATACAAACTCACAATTTCAGGAATGACACAAGTTCGAGAAATTATGATACAGAAATTTTTTTTTTTAATATTAAATGGGCCAACTCTTGACCTCTATCTAGTCCTGAAGACAGAGATGAGGTCGACGATGGAACGAACCCAAAAGAAGTATTTTAGCTCGCGACTTAAATAGATTGGGTCATATGAACTTGGGAATATTTTTACACGATTTTATTTACAATGTTTAGGTCAAATCTTGCAACTGAACTGACATTTTTAAAACAGTTATATTCGGAGCTGAAATTTTGCATACTCGTTTAGTTTAGTTGACAATGCATGGTTAGCTAAGTGACGTCATTCTAAATCCAATATGGCGGACTCACTAAGATGGCGGAGTAGGTATTATTTATGCACCCCCATGATATGGGTATCAATTAAAAGTGTTTGCTGAGAAGAGAAGAATATGAATGACGTCACACCTATATAGGGTGACTGGTAATTAGTGACCGATAATGAAACACGTGATTGCACTCATGATATCAAACAACTTTCCCCAAGAAACATTTTTTTATAGTCATTAATAACACAATAGCCGTATGAAATTCACGCGCACGCGTCTGTGACCTACAGCTGTTAGCCGCGTGACTCTGCCTACCCAGTGTTGCACGGAACGATAGTAATGAGACAGAACGGCGCACAGCTAACAGCTGTTAAAAAAAATGATTGTTTGGGAAAGTTGTTTGTTATCATGAGTGCAATCACGTGTTTAAGTATCGGTCACTAATTACCAGTCACCCTATATTTATAAGCTTGTTTTAAAAACTGTTTTTTTTTTTACTTGAAGCTTGTTAGAATTTACTAAACGTTATTGTTCCACGATCTCCTGTAATTGGTAAACCTTCAACTACACTGAATTCAATTAACCCCTTCAGTTGATCAAAGTCGTCGCCACTCATATGTCATTTTGCTCTTAAATACAGTTGAAAGACCTCACTCAAAGAGTTCCCAGACATATTGCTATGAAAACCCATTAAGTCGTCCATCGTGGAAGACTGAACACCGTTGTAAAATAAAAAGATAGCAATATAGAACAGAAATGCGATATCGTAAGATCGTCAAATGCAGTCTGGAAGATGCCGTATGAAACGTCATACGAACTACAATTTTCTTACACAACAGCCAATATAAAAATGTTCAAAGCAGCTTTATAAAACGACACACATTGTGCCCTGTGGAATCCCCCGTCGGCAAAAATTCCATTAATATTTTAAACCAACATAATTATTATATGAAATCTTTCTTGTCGTCATTTTGAATAACTCATAATTCTCCTGTTCTAACACAATTTATTTCGGCCCTAAAAAGGCCCTGCCCTAAAAAAAGCTTATGCAAATTTTTATGATTTAGATCCAGAAGTACTGGAAGTACAGATGGCTGTACGCTGTCTGCCAGTACATCTTTGCGTTACCTAGATAGGAAGATTCTCATTAAAACAGTATTGTCAAGCATGATCAGGAGATTTTTTCTGGCTTTGCATTGTTACGTCGGCTGTTTTACGAGAAAATTGTAGAATACGTTCGAGTCTAGAATATTGCTCTATGGAAGTATGTAGAAGATTCGAGATTAGGTAATCCCTTATGATTCCACTATTGAGCTGTGAAGAAAGTGCCAGAAAGTAGTGGAACTTTCTCGAAGGATAGTTCGTCCCAAGTAAATTGCCGTCGGGTCTGTGGGAGCGGTCAGTGTAAGTGATTAGTGATGAATTTGTGATTGTGTGATAAGTGTTTAGTAATAAATAAAAATATATATGTTGTTTGACCCGTGGTTTAATCTATCTAATACCCAGCTCGTAAACAATATTGAGAGGCCCTTTTGGAGAATGATGCTCAGTCATTAACGGCACGGTTGGCGCAGCCGCTGAACAAATGGCTGCTGCGCTGCGTGTCACGGGTTCGATCCCCGCACGGAACAAATATTTGTATGATGGGTGTTGGGGGTCTGACTTTTTGTGAATACAAGAAAAATTCCTAGTGTGGAGCAAGGTTTTAAAAAAAACAACCTTAATTTGAAAGTAGATCTGATATGCACAGCATAAAATCTGCCAGTATTAAATCGTTTTTTTTTTTAACCTTTCGTGTGCCGGAACGTAGATCTACACGAGACACAATGACTTTTTAATTGTGTCTGGATACTCGGCATACGAGTGGTTAAACTGATCATTTCGTAGAATATTCTTATCCATTTACATTAATACAATGTGTGTTTTATTTTTTAAATAGAATGTAGCGAGCTATAACATTAATGAGGTGTTGCTTTGACAGGAAATGTTTCCTGCCAGTTATAACAATGGACACCGGCATTTTTTATTTATGTATTTTATTTTTAGATTCATAATGAAAGTATGTAAGCGCCGTGTAATAGGGAAACTGGTATTTAAAATTATAATATAATAATTGAAACATGGGTGCATCCTGTTTCTACAGTATAATCGGCACTTAAAACAAACGAACCACGATTCTTCAATGCACTTACTATTGTAAAGACACCACCTATATATATAACTATGTTACTCAGGGTAGCTTTCTAATGGTGAAAACATTTTTGAAATCGGCACAGTAGTTTTTGAGTTTATTAATTACAAACATACACACAAAAATACAAAATAATCTTTCCTCTTTATAATATTAGTGTAGATAAAATTGTAACAGGTCGATGTCACAATTTGGTTTTATGTATAGAGGTTGAAAAAAATTGTGGGGCCTTATTAGAGCAACAGAAGCCAAAACAACAGTTTTTAGAATTTTTGTCTGTCTTTCTGTCTGTATGTTTGTACGCGCATCACGCAAAAACTACTGCATGGATTTGAACGCGGTTTTCACTGCTCTACTTCTAGATGCTTAACTTAAAATATGGGCTACGTTAGATATAGTTTTGGACCCAATAGGTGTCGCTGTGCGAAGCAAGGGCGGGTCGCTAGTCAATCAATAAAATCGCACCCCTTAGGATTTGCCGTGATCTAGGAAGCAAGGTAAGCCGTTGGTCCCGGCTGTCATTTGTAGATCCTTGACAGTCGTAACAGGTAGTCACTGGCCCGAAAGTCTGACAACCAGTCTTACCAAGGGACAGGGCCGGATTTATAGGTGTGGAGGCCCTGGGGCAACCTAGAAGTGGAGGCACCGAAATTTTTTTTGGGAAGACGAAAAAAAAAATATAGACAAGGTGTAACATAATAACCGCACAACCCTCTTCGAATAAATTAGGTTCTCTTTTTTGTCCATTCATTCAGAAATGAGAAAAGGAGTAAATGTGTCAACTAATATTGAATTGAGTAAGCATATGATAATTGTACTATTCCGCCTGGGATAGGTTGGTTTCTCTATAAATGTCCGAGATTTCGGGGGGTGTTTGAACACTCTTTGATGGATTCATGGACACAAAGGATGTAATTTTTTCTTAACCAAGTTGTGGAGGCCCCTTCCTTGTGGAGGCCCGGGGCAAATGCCCCTGTTGCCCTGCCCTAAATCCGGCACTGCCAAGGGATATCGTATTACCCAGAACTAACTGGGTTGTGGAGGTCAAATAGGCAGTCGCTCCATATTAAAATACTGGTATTCAGCTGCCCCCAACATAGTTGGGAAAATGCAAGGAAGATGATGTGGTAGGTAGGTAATGTAACTGCATATTGCCCATTGCATTAACTATAGAATCTCATAAACAATGCCAGGTGATTAGATTAGTCGATTCAATAGCGGAATGATCAATGGCTGACCTTAGTGGCTTGCAATATGTATGAAGCACACTACCGAAGATATTAATCCTCTTGCAATAGGTCCAATTAGCAATTTCCATAAAACTGGCTTGGAAGTCAGTCTCCCTTTCAAAACTAGCTCTGAGCCTGAAGGCGTTTCGTATTTCTATAACATTAAATTTAAAATTTAAAAAACTCCAACGAAAAAATAAAAGATGAAAGATAAATACCCACTTTCATCCCCCAAATCTAGTAAATGGCTGCACCGATTTTGATAAAACGTATCTAAGAACCATCGCCAAGACACTAGCTTTAAAATAAAAAAACTGCATCCAAATCGGTTCACTCGTTTAAAAGCTACGGTGCCAGAGATAGACACACACACACACATTGCCGTCAAACTTATAGTCAAATACACAATAACGTCAAATTTAAAGAGGGGTGCTCTTTTTGCGTCGGGGTTTAAAAATGGCTAACAAAAGGAGGATGTATATCAAGATTTATAATAAAATCCCGATACCATGAAAAAAATAAAAAGTAACAATTTGTTAAGTGCACACGGCAAGAGCTTGTATGAAAAATAATAGAGTCAGCAAGCTCAACATTATTTGTACACATTCATAGGTAGGCATTAGTAAATTAACTTGATTTTAATTTAACTTACTCTAATCATTTAAGTTAGTAGTTATAATACGAATGTATTGTTTTGTACCACTCTGTCAAGAAAGTACCGGGAAATGATCAATAATACACAAAATGTTAGACTTTATCCATCCAAAGCTATTTTATCGCCTTCAAAGTATGCTCCGCCAGAAACGATACACTTATGCCAGCGAATATTCCAATCATCAAAACATTTTAAACGCTTTTTCCGGAATTGAGTTCAGTTCTCACCACGAATTCTCTTTTATGTCCGGTACCGAATGAAAACGGGTGCCACGAAGTGGTAATTTGAGTTTAGGAAAAAGAAAAAAGTCGGCTGGAGCCGTATCTGGTGAATAAGGTGGTTATTTTCCTATGAGGGAATATATAGGTATTAATACATTCTTAAAATTATTTAATATTATATTAGGTGAAAAAAGTATATTCAGTTTCAAATTCGTTTGAATTTACTTTCCTTTTACACCGCGAGCTTATGCGAGCCTTTGGTCTCTGCACCGTTCCTTTACTACCAATAACCTTTTTAATAAATTAATCTTCCGGGTGCGTTCGTTTTATTGCACAACTCATCCAGCTTTCCATCATCGAGGTCAAGAGCGGACCCATTAATTTAAAAAACACTCAATAAAACCAAGGAATCTAGTTTCTCGTATGACACAATAAACTTTACCGTTCGGAAGACCTTCAAATCTTAATTAAAGAAACCGAGTAAAGAGCTAAAGACAATGTGTAGATTGGCGATTTGGTTTTTAGATAACACGCCCTAACACGAACGCGCGACGTTAACGTCAGGTAAATTCGAACAATTGTTTATTTGAAAATAGAACTATCTACATATTCTGGCTTATTTTCGACCAGCACCATTAAGTATCAACCAAATATAGAGCAGATGGTTCTTTTGGCGCTTTCAATGACATTGTCATAAGGGCGCTGTCAGTGATCATTTTGTGAGATTGTCGGTGGAAATTGTATTGAAACAAAAGACAAAGGCGTTAGTTCCAACTATGGCCACGTGCAATCCACCCGTGGAATCCCGGTATCCCCATTGATGGGGATAATGAGACGACGGATTTTATTTTTCTCGGTGTCCCCATTACCTTGCACAATTGATGGGGACAACGAGACGACGGTTTTTATTTTTCCCATTGTCCCCACCATAAGAACCATAATGCCCTATATGGATGAATTATTAAAACGAACTAAATATTATGTGCAAAACGAGAACACATTTGTAATTTTAAAATAATTCGATTTTATGAAGTAGCGCGTTCAGGCGAGCCCCTTAAGACACTTCACAAGTCGGTAAAACGAGATCGCAAGTTGGAAATTCTCGGATAATCCGTTGCTGCTGACTTAAAGTAATCCAATCTTGATTTGGCGAAGCGCTTTTTGCGCTGCATTCCTATGTGAGGTGTTTGCTGAGATTTCTTCTTTGTTCTACTGGATTTATGTAAGTACTTGTAGGTATGTTGCTCAATTTTCTTTCATGAATAACGTCTGGTTTTAAGTATGTTTTGTTTTTGTAATTTTCCACTTGAAATTGACTACCTATTATAAGACCGGAAAATGCATTATTTGTAAAAAGAAAAACTTTCTTTTTGTTGCTAATTTTAAGAGAATATGAGTATAATTATGTTAATGATACATAAACACACTCCGCCGTTTTCCTTTGGGGCAGGCAGAAACCACTGCCCACGTTCATACAACTCGGTCACTAATGAAAAATATTTTTTCTAAGTTTATCAGAAATTGAAACTAAGTAATATTGTGATGGCCCAGAGGCCATTGTGAGGCCTCGCCTCTCATGCATGAGGTTGTGGGTTCAAATCCGGGCAAGTACCAATGTTACTTTTTCAATTCATATTTATGTACTTTCTAAGTTTATCTTGGACATCACAGACATCGGTGAAGGAAAACATCGTGAGGAAACCTGGACTTATAATTAATATAAATCTGAAATCGCCAACCCGTCTTGAGCAAGCGTGGTGATCAATGCTCGTGCCTTCTCTGTATGAGAAGTGGCCTTTGCCCAGCAGTGGGACAGTAACAGGCTGGTATTATTATATTAATATTATTAATTGTTTATGTTTTTGTTTTTTGTCCATGATTTTGTGAAGTCCATATTTGAAAGGTCTGAAAGCCAAACCAGTTAAAACTTGTTTTATGTCTAGACACGAAACTAAAGCACCTGAACATTCCAATTAAAACTCAAAACGAATTTTACACACGGCGGCACATCAAGCTTTACCTAACCAGTATAACTTGACTTCAATTTGTATGAGCTTCCCGTACGATGAGAGATCAGCTAAATTTGGTTTTGCATAGCTTGATTGGCCGCCGTGCGTACTCGTAGCTACGTATTTTAACTAAAAACAAAGGATTTTAATGAAAACATTATTCAAGAGTTCCAGGTAAAGCTAACAAAAGAATGTGATTTAAGCCTATTTCAGGGCGAAGTCTTCTATGGTAGCGTTCGCCGTTCAACGTTCGCTGGCCAACATGTCACGCGTCGGGACACGCTCGACCGGCCGAAAGTTCAGAGGGCACGCGACGCCCGCGCGTGTGTCGTTCGCCAGTTGACGCGCAGGCCATTAAAGCCTTATGAAGCGTTCAGAGCGTGTGCCAGCGTCGCGAACGCTCAGGCCAAGATCTTAAAACCATACTTAGCTCTGAACTCCGTTTGAACTTTCAACCGGCTCACGTTGAACGCTATCATACAAGTGTACGGTATCGAAAATCTGAAACTAGACTACTTTTGCCTTAACTTTATGCTGCATGACAACCATTTTAGAGTTTAGACTGAGGGTTTCGCTCAAGGTTTCGGCTAAACCTGGACGTGGCTTCGGACATCGGACTTTGAGACATCATCATCATCATCTTCCTGCCCTTGATCCATATTACTTGGGGTCAGCTCAACATGTTTTTTTCTTTCATTCTCCCCTGTCAGCCGTCACGCTAAGTTTTACTGATAATATCTGTTGGATTCCGGAGTCCAAGCTAAGGCGTTGGATTTAACACGAACAATCTAATATTTTACTCTGGACGCTCTTAACTTGTACGTCTTTCTACATCGGGCTCACATATACTTATGTATGTGTAATCTCAATATGAATGATGTAACCAAGAACTTGTAAAAATGTTTTGATTTAAAAGAGGGTCCATGGAATTTCTTGACCGGTTCTTCTCTATAGAGATCTACGCTTTGGAATGGGCAACGACAGTACTTTCATAAGTTATTATGCTTTGTGACTTAGACTGTAGCTTCATCCTTTTTTTTGACCTTCAAAAGTACCTGTAACGGTCTAATTGAAATAAATGCTTTGAGTTTGAACTTGTTTCTAGACATATTCGGTTTTACCGCCCGATCATGTAGACCTGTACAGACTGGGTGTTCAAAGTAGTGACGTCATAAAAATATAGATTCCTCACGCCCAGGGGTATCCGAAAATACCCCATCATACATGGGGTATTTCCGCGATTCTTCATAGTTTGCGAGTAACTTCTTGCTTTAAAAAAAAACGATCTTAATTTTTCAAGGCTTTTTGTTACTCTTGATGCTAATGAGATTAAAAAATGCCTCTAGCTAACGTTAAACAGTGAAAAAATAAAAATAGAATTTATTTAAAATGCTTCCCATACAATTTTCAAGAATCTTTTCGTGGGAAATCTATTTTTTTTTTTATAACGTGACTATTTGGACCAGTTTGTATGTGCAGCACACTAAACTAAACTAAAGTTCTCATTTTCTTTTCTGAATGCAACCGCTTCGCATAAGTATTCTTTTATATCCTAACAAGTTAATCTCGCTTCAAAGCAGTTACCGTTTGCAACAAAAATAAATATAAGTTCAACAAAAGAGTTTCATAGAGAAAGTTAACGAACTCATCCTTTGCCGCTCGAGCTACGAACTACGAACTCTTTTACTGAAAATTCCTAATTAAATAAATGTTCTTTTTTTTCTGAAACGAAGTCTGTGCACTCGACTCGGATGATACACGTTCTTAAAAGAAATATAAAAGTGTTTATTTTATTTCCAAGTGAGTTGATATTAATAATGTTTTGAAAGTCTAGAAAAAGTTGGTGATTTCATTCAGCAATCTGATTAAACTTTCAGTGGTAGGTACACATACGTATACAGGGCGTAAACAGACCCTTCACGAAGCCGTCAACCAAGCATTCTTTACATCAAACTAAGTAACTTTACGCAAAAATTATTGCTGGGAAACGACATTTTTTTTTGGGGTAAAAATTATGTTTTACGGTAGGACTCAATGTAACGCATTCAAAACATTGTCCTGATGAATGGATTGAATAGTACGGGGGTCGTGGGGTATTTAAAGTAAAAACCTTACATTAAAAACATGTATTAAAAAAAAAAACTGGTGAAAAGGTTGGAACTTTGAACCCCCAATATCTCCGTAACTAGAAGATTCCCAGGTATGGTCTAGAACAAAAAAATTATCGTAATGACGGGGAAAACAAGTGCCTTTCGGCTTCGTTAAGGGTCTTGTTACACCCATTATTCTTTGCTGTTGCCGTTTCCTGTTCCTGAAAAGTTTTTAGCTTTTATCCACCATATTTATTATGCGCTCCCTTCCTTCATTCTATAACCATAGATCAAATCAAGAGTGAATGGGTTTGTGGGCACGCCAGGTACATCGTAAACCTCATCTATCGATTTCCATAAGACAAGACCGAGGTTAAAAGCAGGCCCAAGTTATAAATATAATTATTCAAAATTAATTAATAATAAATACTTTTATGGTTTCCCTATTTTTGTATTTTCATCCAAAGTCGGACAAAGTAATTATATGGTCCTGAATGCTGATGCTTGCTGGGGTTTCTTGTTAAAAATAATCTTAATTGTTATTTCCCCGAAAGGGACGTTCATATATTTTGTTCTGGCATTTAAGAATTTGTCGTTGGATTTTTTTTGAGCAAAATTATAATAGAGTTATTCTCTTCCTTTTCTCACACACTATTGTCTATATTTCTTTTTCATTTCTCCTTTTGTAGTTCTGCTGGCAGAAATTTCTTAAGAAATAAGCAGTACCTACCTATGTACTCATATACGTATATTATAATTTTATTTTCCTGTGTTGTCTACTGTGTGTACATAAATAGTAAAATAAGTAAATAGAGTTGGGCTTTTCCATTAGGAATTTCTCAATAGCAGCCAGGGAATTTAGATTTCTGCCTGGTTGATGATACTAAACTAAACTGCGAAAATAAAACATAACTGGCGAAATGTTGGTGTACTATTATGAACACCTCTGGCTTCTGGGAGGCGTGATGATATGTTATGTTTTTCTTTTCTTAGCCTACATTTTCCCACTGCTGGGCAAAGGCTTCCCAATATGACATAATTATGGGTAATTTTTCACTTTAATGGCAAACGCAATAACAAAACTGACATAAAGATAGAAAATTGTTAAAACACCACACCATAAGCTTTTTCTATACAAAGAATTCGTTTATACATAAAGGGTGTAAAAGATCCTTAACGAAGCCGAAAGGCACTTGTGCTCTTTTTTTTTTCTACACCATACCTGGGAACCTTCTAGTTACGGAGATATTGGGGGTTTGAGTGCGTTACTATGAGTCCTACCGTAAAACGTGATTTTTCACCCCAAAAAAGAAGTCATTTCCCAGCAATATTTTTTGCGTAAAGTTACTTAGTTATGTACTTTACGCTTGGTTCACGGCTTCGTGAAGGGTCCATTTACACCTTGTATATTGCCATTTCCTTCCACACATTCCTGGGACTCGGTAGCTCGATACCTAGAACTCCTTCCGCCCAACTTGTTAGAATCAACAAGGGAAATGGTTTACAAGTAGCATCCGTTTGTCGGAACCATTGAATGAACGGCTGCCAATATGTCACGACACGACACACATCCTTATACTACAGCATGTATGAGAGAGTACTGCCTCATTGGTCGTGTGTTCACAAACGCGACTGCTGAGCATGAGGTCCTGGGTTCGATTCCCGGGTCGGGCAAAGTGTCATTGGGTTTTTCCATCATGAATTTGTCAGTAGCACCACGGAGTCTGGATTTGTACCCGTTTGATGGCAATAGGCTCGCCCCGTATTACGTGGGACTTAAGCATGGCGAAATGTGGCCGTTCTAATGGGTACACTTCTGCCTAACTTTAATATTGTATTCTTCTCAGCAAACCCTTTCATTTGATTCTCATATCATTGGAATGCATACAAAATAACTAGTCCGCCATTTTTAGGAGTCCGTAATATTGAATTTAGAATAACGTCACTTAGCTAACCATGCATTCTCATCCAAACTAAACAAGTAATTATGCAAAATTCCAGCTCAATCGGAAATTAGAAAGTGTGTCAAAATAACTTCTAAGATTTTTGTAAATATGCTTTTATTAGCTTCACCTGTAACTAATTAACTATGTACAGACGCCAGCATATCAATCTACCCGAAACTGTCAAATTTTCCCAATCAACCTTGTACCTAATGCTTTAGCAATAAAGTTGAAAATCTATTAAAGAAATTTGACAGAATGTAGTAGGTTGATGTGCTGGCCCAGTCTGTACATAGATAATTAGTTTTAAAAAAAATGGTTTTGAATTAGGTGTGCACACAGCCAAACAATGTAGATATGCCTATTTTGCACATAAGCCCCGTGACGAAACCCGTTGACACTTCGATGGACCATTTTTTTGTAAAAAATGGGAAAGAGTGATCGATGAACGGGTTAGCTCATGCATGAAAAGCGCCTATTGTAACGAAAAAAGGTTTCACTTCGACGATTTTATGTCTCTCGTGATCACGGATTAATATTTGAACTAACTTTTGTCTGCAGCTTCGCCTGAGTTTACTGACGTTCTATCGGGTACTATTCGGGTGAAACGTATCCCTTATTCTTGTGGCTATGTGATTACTGACCAATGCGAGGTCTGATTGTACAGGTCCATACAAAAATGTGTGGTTTTTCCTACAAGTCGGAATGCCTTTTCCAAACTATGTTGGGGTCGGCTTCCAGTCTAACCGGATACAGCTGAATACCAGTATTTTACGTGGAGCGACTGCCTATCTTACCTCCACAACCCAGTTAGTACTGGGTAATACGATACCCGTTGGTAAGACTGGTTGTCAGACTTTTTGGGCCACTGACTACCTGTTACGACTGTCAAAGATCTACATATAAATGACAGCGGGGACCAACCACTTAACGTGCTTTCCGAGGCACGGTGGTCACCCATCCACAGATCAACCTAGGCAAGCGCGGCTTAACCTAAAGATCGACCCGAGCGGCTGTTATTATTTAGCCACGAGCTCCTTCCTTCCTTTAGAATGGTCATTATATGACTTGACTAATAACGCCTGGACTTAAAAGAGACCGTGACCACACACCACCGTTATTTTTGAGCTGTAAAAGTTTTTTTTTAAATACAACCAATTTATAGAAATACATATCATAATCATGTATATTATGTCCCTATCTACGTGCGTAACAGAGACAGACAAATAGTTGCTTTCGCATTTATAATATGGATTATCTATGGAAGGCCACCGACGATAAAACGGTTACCCCCTTCCCCCCCCCCCACATAGTAATTTTTCGTCGGTTAATTAAAAAAGCAGCCTTAGCCTTTCCTACAAAACTGCCATAAAGCAGTTTTTGAAAGCAGTTTTTTTTAAATTACCAATGAAGAATTTCTATGTGGGGGGGAGGGGGGTAACCGTTTTAGCAGCGGTGTCCCTTCCACCTTGTATAAAAAGGGAGAAAATGTGAACACGATTAATTAATAGGCGATTGAATTACTCAAAATTCGTCTTTCAAATATTTTAATTAAGTAGGTTGTCCTCTTTATGTCGTATTAATTTATTTTCCTACCTCTGCAATTAATTGAGGCCTAAGATGTCCACTGTATATTTTCGCTTAAGTGGAAAAATCAGGGATTTTTCCTTTTCCCATCAATTCAAGTTTTCCAAAGTATTAAACTTAAGACTTTGATCGACATTTTTTTTTAATTAATCCGGCTCGAAGGCCTCTCAAAAACAACTCTCTTAAATTAATTACACAAGTTTCATGAGAAGTTGATCTCATTGATTAAATATACTTTGTTAACGACAGGTTTCCTTGTTTTCCTTTTAACTAAGAATGGCCAGATGTCTTGGGAAATCACTTCAGTAATACTACCTTAAGCTTAGTTTCATGTACCTGTTAATTATTAATATCGTGTTACTCTGTGAGCTGAGAGATTAGTTTGGAATCTCGTGTGTTTACATTTGACACTTAACGTCCTCTGCATAAATAAATAAGCTTAGTAAGCTTAATGTTACAAAAATAAAAATATAACAGACTGCTGAGCATGAGGTCCTGGGTTTGATTCCCGGGTCGGGCAAATTGTTATTGAGTTTTTCCTCAAGACTGTCTCAGTAGCAGCCACGGAGTCTGGACATGTGCCCGGTTGATAGCAATAGACTTGCCCCTGTTTGCTACCCTTTTTGCTACTACTTGCCGCCTTTACCTAATAATCAATTTTCTGCTTTAAAAGTTGTAAATCAAGTTTGCGTGTGGGCAACACTCTGAAAAATGGCGGTCTTTCGTTTTCCGTCACGGAATACGGAATTTTGGGATATACAAAATAAGTGCGATGCAAAATTAAAAAATAATCTTCCTAATTCGAGGCTAATAGTACCAATGTTGGATATTAAACGGTAGCTGAGAAGCCCTTTAATAAGGAAGAATTATACAGAAGTGCATCTTAAAGCTGCCTTTCCATTGGAGCAAAGTGGGAAAGTGAAGAAAAGCGAGATAACACCGCGGAAGGAGCAGTGTGGTGTCAGCCGTATCCCTGACTAAAGGTCTACATGACATTCACCGATACACTCACATAACCTTCACTTTGTCCAGACAGACAGTATTCTCTCCATGAGTATTTCTTCACAAAGCCAACGTAATTCTACGACGTCCGAGTCAAGGTTTGCACCCCAATTACTTATCACAACTTCAATCAAAATCCAATATATTTTGAAGGAAAGTCCAATGCTCCATATTCTGCAAAAAATTCGTCTGTTCGACAACATATAATACATTAGTAAAATCTTCTTTCTTTTTTCTTTTTCGTGTAGATGCCTAAACTGGTGTCAGAGTTTTCATTCCGATGACTTGTCTTGAGAAACATCTGTCAGGCATCATCATCATCATCATCATATCAGCCCGGAATCACCCACTGCTGGGTATAGGCCTCCCCTTTTTTCTGCCACACTTCCAGGTTCTGTGCGTCCCGTATCCAGGTGTTTCCCACGACTTTGACGATATCGTCAACCCAACGAGCTTTAGGACGGCTCTGATTTCTTTGGCCAAACCTTGGCCACCACTCGGCCAAGCCTTGCTCCATCGGCCATCTCCGTGTCTAGCCAGGAGTCCTGCCCAGTTCCACTTGAGGCACACCGCCCGGTCCCCGACGTTGTAGACTTTCGTCCGACGGCGGATTTCTGTCAGGCATGCTGGTTTGTTTTTCTCACGATGTTTTCCTTCACCGAAGCAAGTGATAATTATAAAATACGCACATGAATCCGAAAAATCAGAGGTGGGTATCGGGTGTGAACTAGAGACCTATGACTTGGCAGTCCGACGGTCACACCACTCGGCTATCACTGCCATAAAATAAATGCCTTAAGAAAGTTGTTGAATCGTCAAAATGAAGGGCATTGCAATTGTGTGCTCCGCAATAAGGCTACAGAACAAGATAATTTTCATCCACTTTAAGTAATGCAGTCTCTGAAGACTAAATTAAAATCGCATCGCCATTGACGGTCGTTTCTCTAATGAGGTTTTATTCCTCTGGGGATAAAGAAACAATTTAAAACAAACTCCACGGTGACATGGAGCTATAATGCTCCAAGTTTAAAGATTACTCAAGTTATAAGATTAAAGTACAAGAAACTTGAACTAATTTTCTTTGCATTGTTCAATTTGCGGTAATTTTCTTAAGACTCTTTAAAGACATTCTTTGAGACAGTTTATTAAGTACTGTAAAAGTAAATAAAAGTGGTGTAAAACTGTTTATATATGGAGGTTTTTTCGTCCTTTATATAAAACTAGCTGTTCCCCGCGACCTTCGTCCGCGTAAAATCCCGTCCCGTTTTTGCAACATTTTTCATTGCTGCTCCGCTCCTTTTAGTCGTAGCGTGATGTTGTATAGCCTATAGCCTTCCTCGATAAATGGACTACCCAACACTGAAAGAATCATTCAAATCGGGCCAGTAGTTCCAGAGATTAGCGCGTTCAAACAAACAAACAAACAAACAAACAAACAAACCCTGCAGCTTTATAATAATTATTATATTATATTATTATATAAAATTGCGAGCAGCGAACGCGCGAGTGAGTTTTAAACTCTGGTAAAAATAATAGAATCTAAAGTTACTGGCTATTTATAGTAATGTGATTTTTCGCCCCTTCGTCCACGAAGTTTTTTATAACTTTTATAACTTCATTGCTGCATGGTCATTTTGGCGCTTGAAAAACATTTTCAGTTTTTTTTTTTCCTATTTTGAGAAAGCCTTCATCCAGAAAGTACCGTACTAATTAGTTCTGGGTAAATCTATAGGTATATATCTATTCATAAACAAAATATTAAAACAATCTAGTTCATTACACAAAAGTTATAAGAGGGCCGTGCTGTTCACAGTGTTCTAAATATTAAGGTCAAACATAATCCGCCTAAAGTTAAGTTTATAAAATAAGTACCTTCTAGCTAGAGGATTCGATCCCGGGATCCCGAATCTTGGGATCTCGGGATCCCGGACATACTTAAGTCCCGAAATTTTCGGGATCAAATTTAATGAATTCCGGGATTTTCGGGATTGATTCATTTTTTAAATAAGTCAATAAAAATGTGCGTGAAACTTCCTTCCATAGATTTTATTTTCGTGATTTAAATAAATAATTTATAAAGTTTCTGGTCAATTTAATTTAAAAATATGAGTACCTAGAAACATTGATCTCTTTAGCACATAGTATTTTTTATAGTTTATCTAAATAAGACAAGAGAAGTTGATTTTTTGAAGTTTATTGTTAGTTTCATAAATTATTTACAGAAGTGCCTAGTTTGTTTATTTTATAAGAAGAAAGTAAAATTTTGTTTAACCGCCTTTTTGAAGATTTTAAACTTAAATATTCTATGGTCTTACCAAATTAAAAGATAAATAAAAAATAATTTTGAAATGTTTTACTGTCTTTTTGTTACCACTTTCTATTACCGATACTATCCCGGGATCCCAAGATTAACTGTAGATAATCCCGAAATCCCGGGATTAGAAAAATCGACCGGGATCGAATCCTCTTCTTCTAGCGTCCGGTCGTCCGTCCGGTTGTGACCACGTCTTGGTTTTAGTTTTGCTCTTTTCAGTAGCATGCACGGCTTTCGAAGGTTTTAGTTGCGATTTTTTCTGACAGGCCACTTTCCTCTTTGTCTTTTGTCCTTGGCTTAGTAGATTTTCACTAAGTTTGCGGGCTATATTATGACCACAATTAATGACAATAGAATTTTAGATCAATAATATACAGATTATCTATTCAGCTACAGACTGCTTTCAGCCACATGCAGAGCTTCCAAGGCACTCATGTTTAATGATTTACGGATTTGGTCTGAACAGTGACTACTTTCCCATTGTCATTTGTCATTGTTCATTTGTCTTTTGTCCTCGATTGTACCAATGACCTTGGCTTTTAACAGGTCGTCACTTGGTTTGCACGTTAATATTGTCATTATTACCATTGAAGTCTAAGATATAAATTTATAGTGATTATGTGCTGTTTAACCTGTTTCTGCTTTCAGCACGACTTCCAAGGCGATGTTTGATGACGTGTGGATTTGGTCTGACCAGCGACTATACTTTCTCTTTGTCTTTTGCCCTCGACTGTACCAATGACCTTGGCTTTTAACAATATGTTTTCAATAATACTTCCGTAGAAGTCAAAGATAAATCATCATCTTCCTGCCCTTGTCCCATTCTACTTGGGGTCGGCGCAACACGTTTTTTTCTTCCATTCTCCCCTGTTAGACGTCACGGCATCATTTACTCTTTTCTCTTTCATATCAGTCTTCACAGAATCCATCCATCTTTTCTTTGGCCTTCCTCCTCTCCATCGATCAACAAAAGAAACAGAAGTCAAAGGTAAATGATAGATGCTAAGTTGAAATTTAATAAACTCAACTTGAAACAACAAATAAATTGTCGGGGTTGTGATTGAGTGAGTCCTGGTTAATTAGTTAAAATTCGTGGCTGTCATTCAAAAACTTCGTTATTAAATACCGGACCGTACCGTAATAGTAAGTATGCACGAAGACCAATCAAATTGTACAAAACCAGTTAATGCGGATCTCTCATTGTACGGGAAATCTATACAAAGCGAGGCCATGTTATACTGGAAATGTATAGCTTGATGTGTCGCCGTGTGTATCAAGTGCCTGAGGATACCGGACTTGGACAGATACTTCAGTAGGTACGTTATCTGTCAAAGTCCATGTCTGGAGTCCGGAACGCAATCTGTCACTCCCCTCACTCACACTCAATAGTTTGACAGCACCTTCTCCAAGGTACCCAAATCTTGCTCAAATTGGAGGGCACTCTTTTTCCCTGAAGTTGGAACTTGGTAGGTAGTTGGTACATAGCTTGACAGCTAGGTAGTGAGTTAGTAAAAGTATTTTTTATAAAGAAACTAGTAGACACTCCTCAAAGTTCTAGTTTCTATACCAGGTAGCGAGTTGGAATCTCCGAAAAATTTCAGTTTTTCTCTCACCGCACATCCTAACTAAAACCATCGTTCGACTCGCGTCCTTATGTCACACATTTGACTAGAAAACCGAAAGGCGCCCTCTGCCGGCGAGACAACACACGTGTACGTGTTCGGCCGAAAAAAAGTAACATTACGCTTACCACGTATTCAGTACATCATTCTGAAAATAGAATTTTTCATCAGTTATTTAAAAAAAAAGAACATGGAATAGCTTTTTTTTTTAAAACAATCGATGAAAAAGTTCTATGGTGCTGAGTATGTGGTAACGGTTTGTGCGTCGGTGTCATTCCACCCCGTATTTTTGGATTCATACTACCCTGAAAATTCCGGAATATTTTTAAGTTCCGTAATAAAATTGTTAAACTTGAGGGAGATATACTTTCTTGAGGTCAGGCAAATATGCTCTACCGTTTCCGATCTCTTAGCATTAGGTAACTAAACTACGCAGTCATGTGTAAACAACTTGAACAAATCCATTGCGCTTACGACAGGGACAGTAACAGCAATCCAGTTAGATCCCTGTTTAATTGAAATCCTTGTGATAAGCATGGCTTAACAATGAAGCAATCCTTACGACAGATTACTGCTCAGCCTTACGAGACAAAGACGCCATGCTTTGTGCAAAGAGATTGAAATTAAAAATAAATTAGGTAGGTAGGCTTTTGAAGTCCTTGTTTCCAATTGATTTGAATTTTTACATGGGACTTTGTTTGGCGAAAAGGGGGTGTACCTATACCTAGTGGCGGTACTTTTATACGAACCTTAAAGATTGGCTTGCCCTTATATGTTAGGGTTTCTGAACAGTCTGCTCTACTTTATGGGCTTGCCGTATTGTTGGCCCCTTGGCACGCCTCTGTAAGTGTGTACAGTTGATAGGTACAACTCTGCCTAATTCTTCGCGGAATACAGGCGTGATGTTATTGTTACTTAAACTTCTAGCTAGTATAAATTGACTTCAGAATAACTTCTAACTATATTATCGGTAGTAAGAAATTTTCAGCAGCAGCACGGAGACTGAATTTTTATAAAACCTACGTAAAGCAGATGGTTGAAATGGTGCCTATTTATACCAATTTTCTTCGTAGTGAAATTCAACGTTACTATCAACAAAATCTAATGTTATTTATATTGACCATTTCAATGCTCTTGCGGTTTGATAAAAAAAACTGGAACACGACGGCGTCAAAACGTGTATTGTAGCGACATCTAGTTCTAGAAATAAATAATACTTTCCCAAATCTAGTTTAACGTAGAACCGACAGATGGCAATCGGGTGCGAGTATGTTATAGTTCTGAGATTGCACACTAGATGTCATGACGTTGATGTAAAATAAAATTATTTTTGTCATTCAGTTTATCCGTAAATTTTACACTCTAGTTTTTCTTACTGTTATTTTTTTATTTATTGTTTCTGTTATTTTTGTATATCACTAATAAGAATTAAATTATTTTAGTATTAATCGTCTGAAAAATCTCTATTGTTCCCGTACATAATCTGTGTTTATTTTTATAAATTGTCTATGGCGCATCAAAATGGCCGACTGTGGTGATGTCCGATCGGAGTTTTATGTTCTTTGTTTACGATAAAAACATATTATTCGTTTCAAATTTCTGACTTTAATGTGACAAAATAAAATGTTTATAGGTATAGAAACTTTGGACAATAGTTTGGGTTCATACAAGTGTGTGATTTGACATAAAACGAGTGGTACCAGACTCACCTTGTAAAGAGAAAATGGGGAACTGTTTTAGTAGTACAGGAGAAAAGGATTCTAAAAGCAAAAATGAAAGGGCTAATCCGCACGAAGAGGACCAGAGACAGTTTCAGACTCCAGTGCCAACCCCTCCGCCTGATCCAATTAGGTCTTCGGTAAATCAAGGTACAGATACAAGTGAGGTCCCTCCCACCCGAATATTCGTAGCACTTTACGATTACGATGCCCGTACCGATGAGGACCTTAGCTTTAGAAAAGGGGAACATTTAGAAATCTTAAATGATACACAAGGTGACTGGTGGTTAGCTAGAAGCAAGAAGACCAAACAAGAAGGCTACATTCCATCGAATTATGTCGCTCGCTTGCAGTCTATAGAGGCCGAACCGTGAGTAATCATATCTGTTTTTTATGCAATCATTTCAATAGTGAGCGGTTCCTGCGCGATTTCTTTTCCTTTACGTGCATTAACCAGTCATACATGTTTACTGTTGTACTCGAACTAGGGCTGTAATTACTGGGACGGCAGCTTTAACTTACAAATGTGCTGATAAATACATGATAAGTTTTGAGTTCATAGATATTATCTATGATTTTGTCAATTGTTTATACCACAACATTTAAGAACCAATTATATAAATGGTAGTTATCAGCACCAATTACTGCACAATATGAATACAATTCATTGTTAAATCTCATAAATAATATTTTCCTCACGTAGCAGAATCTAAATATAAACAGTTACTGTATATTATGTTATTGTACAGTAATAAATATTAATAACTAAACAGCCCCTCTATCCTGTTAAGTAATGCATTGACAGCATTATAGCGTTTCTATTCATACCTCAGAACAATAATATACTCCGTAGAAAAAATATGACCTAATTTATCTTACATTTCTTTTGTCACACATGTAAAGTATATAAATGATAAGTGAAACATATTGTACCTAACTAGTTTTGGCATGAAGCATGTTTCATCAGAATCCAAAGTGAAAGCATTGCTGGTATGTTCACATTATTACAGGCACTTACTCTGCTAATAGTCTGTGAACATGACATAGAAAGGTTATTGTTTAAGCTAAAATCACACCTATTCTCTTTACGTAGACACTCCCTATTCAACATTACGGTCTTCATACATGCAAATGTACTAGGAATACATAAAGTACTGGAGTAAGCGACTACTTCCACATGCCTAGTTTATGACTAATACTATAACCAGACTAATTTAATGATTAGGTGATATTAGAAATCTTGTTTTCTGCCATTACTTTGGAATTTCCAAAGCATTGCTTGTTTAGCTTTTACTTTCACAAGGTATTACCGTTATCATGTAACATTTTTTTCCTGTGTACTTATTTTGTCTATTGCTGCAAAGTATGAGACCTTACCATCCTTCTTGTTTTGAACCTTTTTTAATGTACTTAGTTTAGTTGGCTCGCTATCAGATATTATGAAGTAAAAGAAGTATGTAATGGTTGTAAATGGTGCAACCAGAAGTGCTTAAAAGTCAATTGTGGTGGCGAACTCTTGGCACAGGACACATCCTTGTTGTGACATGTAGGCCGTGATAGTAGATAGTAGGACAGTGACACCCGTAACTGCCCTAGTTTGATGTAATTACACATTAAGACCCACTTACACCACTAATCATGTGGTCACTAATCACAACACATTTATTTAAAACATCGTTATGAGTCATTATCTTATCAGCCTAACCTTTTCCCAACTATGTTGGGGTCGGCTTCCAGTGTAACTGGAGGCAGCTGAATACCATTTTTTTTATATGGGGCTGATGGAGTGAGTATCTGACCTGCATAACCCAGTTAGTACTGGGTAATACAATACCCCTTGCTAAGACTAACTAAGTAACAGTCCAAGATCTACAAATTACAGCCGGGACCAACAGAATGTGTTTTCTGAGGCAGGAAGGAAACTCAGTATGTAATGGGTGGTCAACCATCTACGGAATATGTATTCGTCATTTATTTTCCTGATAGCAATAAACCTCTGTAGCTGTAAGATCTTAGTCAATATGAGTCATAGCTCAGAGATTTATCATTTATTCCATACAGATAAAGTTATTATTCTCTCACTTTGTCTGCCCTATTTTTAATTTTCTGAGAAACACAAGCAGAACCAATTTATTCTTTGAATACTCCAGAAAAAAAGAAACAAAGTAATAAAACTAAAATAGAAAACTTCATTAGTAAACAAACAAAACACTCTTTATTTACATAGTAAGTACTTTGTAAAATACATAAACCAGTCTGCCTTTATCAGTTCTAGGCAAAATAAAAACATTGTGTGAGCATTCTATTAACACAATTTGTCACTGTAAAAGTAGGTCACATTTCAGTGTTTTACACATGCACAAAACTTTCATAGGTTAGTATGCGAGGGCAATGAACTCGCGTTGAATGCTGGTGCACTACGATAATTATTTTACCCCTTTATTCATGTGCCCTACTTAAACTGTATGTTTTATCACTTTTCTCCCTAATCCAATCTGATGGATCTTAATCATAAAAATGCACTTGTAAAGTCCATTAATTTGATTAGATGTAAATAATAAGTTCGAGAATATATTGTATAGAATTATAGATGTTACCCAGAAAGCTACTGACTTCATTGAAATATATTAATGTCTGTCACATGTCAGATGAGGTGTGGGCTGAAATAGTCACCAAGTGGGTTGGGACCCACAGTGGGTTGAATGCAAGGCGTCACCGCAACTGGGTAATGATATCCTGCAGCGGGACACTATAGATCAGAGTAGAAGACATAATATAACATCACGCTTGTAATTCCCCAAGGATGTAGCAAAGGTGTTTTCCACTGGTTATGTTTAAGTACCTATTACCATCAACCAGGCTCAAATCCAGTCTCCGGGCTCCTGCTGTGAAATTAATCTCATAGAAAAAAAATCATAGAAACCCCTATTAACACATAGCCCTACCTGATTATCGAACCCAGGACCTCAAAATTAGTCTTGCAACCACAAGACCATAGAATACGTTTACTATCACGTGACTAACAAGGCAAAGTAAACAAAAAAACCTACTTTGTTTAGATTTTTATTTCAAGGATTTCCGTAACTATTTGATTTGCTTTAATTATTTCGAGTTTCACTCATAATTATCCTATTTCTAGAATAGACCGGAAATATTAAAAGACGGACATATTTTTGTGTAACATACCAATTTTGAACTAGTTTATTTTAACTTGATTTGATTAGAATAATGACTGAATTAATAAAACATTTATCTGTTTACACTTTCTACAAATATCACGCGCTGCCAGCGCCACCTATATTGATAGGAGCGTTTTATTGACCTTAATTATGTAAATCAACTCGTTAGGCGTGATAAATTGTGTTTGGTTAAGCTTTACCCATAGTCATTCATAAAATACTTTTACGCATTCATTTGTATGTCGTGTGGTGTTAGTGAAAACGAACATTAATGTTATTTTGCATTTTATTTACCTATAAGGAAGTCATCTGCCTAGCCTTTTCCCAACTGTGTTGGGTCGGCTTCGTCGGAATACCAGTATTTTACATGGAGCGATTGCCTATCTGAACTCCACAACCTAGGTAGTACTGGGTAATAAAGCTACTCGGTATGTAAATGGTGGTCACCCATCCATGTACCAACCCAGGCAAGCGCGGTTAAGCTTGAAAGTCCATGTCATAATCACGGCATTTAACGATTTTAAATCCTGACGAGCTTTGACTAAAATTCCTGGGGTATTCCTCAAAGCGCAACTATTTTTAAGCGCAACTTAATTATTCCTCGAAGCGCAACCATTAGTTGCGCTCACAAATTCAAATTAAAAATATTATATGTTTTTTTCTCAAAGCGCAACCATGATAAAAATAGAGATGGATATGATGGATTCATTAACGATATTTTTCATCATGGTAGCGCTTTGAGGAATACCCCAAATTCCTAAATGGAAAATCTCGATTGGGCTGACCCAGTGATCAAACCCAGAAGTTGCATTGACAAAGGGATTGATGTGAACTGCAGTCACAAACGCAAATAACGGCTGACATCGATTGACTTTTGAATAGGCTATTTGACAACATCGAAAAAAAACAAAAATATTTAGTCCGTCATTTAGATCACCAAAAAATGTTGGACACGTATTTATCAAAGTTCTTGTGACGTCACTGGACAGTAAAAAGTAACAGAAATTGTGACGTCACGCGAGATTTCAACGCGCTGTATCGTGGTCATTTTTACATGACAAAAGAAAAAATACGTGTCCAATGTTTTTTGATAATCTAACTTACAGACTACATAGATTTTTTCAGTCAAATACCCTATTGCAATGCAGTCCCGCAAAAAGTTATTAATTCCGTTGGTTGAGTTGTGGGTGAGGTTTCGCTAATAACCAAATATCTCGCCCCTAAACGGTGTCGCATGTCGCACCTCCACTTTATACCCTGCCATGCCCATTACCCAACCCACTGTATGACTAACTGAACGCAAATCAGAATATGACGTGTTTCTGGAACACAAACAAAAACGGATTTTTGTTTTTGTTTCACTCCCGGATTAGTGAGTACACAATCCAATAGGTATTGGTTCTCAAACTGCAGAACCATTACCGTGTCCATAAGTAGGAAATTGAAAGACTTAGTTACTTTTAGCCTGCGTCATCCCACTACTGGGTGAAGACCTCTCCCCGTGACTTCCAGTTCTTCCGATCCAGGGCCAGGGTGGACTACTGGTATTTGGTTTTGTCCAGGTCGTCTCGCCATCCTCTATGAGATCTGCCCCGCAAACCGTAAAGGCTTTAGAAATTAAACTATTCGATAAGTCGCGAGTGCGCTCGACAATATAAATACTTTCACCGTTGCTCCAAAACTTGAAGACTCCATTTTTTTTTATCCGAAGCCCTGCAATGGCACTTAAAACGTAACTGATCCTACCATCCTCTTTGTAACACCGGATGTCCCATCCTGGCGAAGCTTACGCCATTCCTTGTTGAATCAGTTATTTACAAAAGTGTATATAATGTCACCCTGAAGAAGCTAGAGATTTAAATGTCAACAATGACACACGGTAAACAAAATTAAGTATACGCCCTCGCCTTGTATGTGCAATAAAAGACGACTAAGGACTTGCTGAAGGCTGGGACGTAGGATTTTCCTAAACACTAATAAAAATGTCAGCGATTACTATTCTGACTAGAGTCGATTCTGAGAAAAGTTCGATTATTAAGCGGATAACAGGCTCTAGGTTTTTATAATCAGGTATCTATAATAAGACGTTTTTAAATATATGGAAATCACAGCGTGTTCATTCTAGCTGATACATAATATCATAATCTCTGGTTACCATAAGAATTCTTTTCCTCCGGTTGTGGTTATCCTCATTCCAAACCACATGCATGAACCGAGTGTTGTAGGTGGAACCAACTAAACAAGACATGATTTTTCTAATAATTTCTGTCACCTTCGTGGTATTCAAAATTAATAAACTTCAAATCTAATTTTTAGTTGCTAGTCTATTGCAAAATCTAATTTTATAAATGCAACAATGACCGGATAACCCTCTTCCTGCGGAAAAGCTGATGATGTATTCCATTTTTTCTTCGATTCTGTGGGAAAAAACTTCTGAAGTTCTAACATTACATAAGCCAGCAAAGTATCTCTCATCGCGTTCACAAATTAAGATTCAGTGGAAATATTTAATAACCTCACTCGGCAGAATTGTTTATAGGTACTTTCGTATAACAGTTGCTAAAAAAAAGTGCTACCACCCTTTGACTACCTGAACTTAAAGCCCATTGGCCATTTGTTTTCACGGCACCATATAAAAGAAAATAGTTAGCTATTCTTTTCCTCGAATAATTCGGTACCACAATAGATTTCGATCTTTTTATATCTTGCATCACCGTTTCCCGCAAATCTCGGATATGGAGCTCTAGAATCCAGATGGATGACCTATTATTCGGTAATTGACTTCTATTCCTCGGATTTATTTAGGCTAAGTAGAGTTTATTTATTGTCTTTGCTGCTCCTCTCCACAATAGACAATTATTACAAGATTTATGTTTCTTTGCCATTCGTTTCTAAGTATTGAGAAATGGGAACGAATAATTAATTTCACGGCCGTTCGTTTAGTTATAATTCGCGTGTTAAGACATCGTAGAAGTTGTATAAATGAGCATCATGATTAATTGTTATTTTTGTCTCTGGTCACCTAGCAACTCTTAATTTGGGAAGTAATTAGGTTAATATAATCAAACTCTGTAACGTATACTTCCAGCAAAGAATATGCTGCACCCTGTGCACTGTTAAATGCCTTTTTTTTTGGGATGGGAAATCATAAAATAACCCCGGGCTCTGGGTGAAGTGGGAGGGAGTGTCAGACTTTTACTGACTAAAACCCATCCATGTTCCTTCTTTGCCCTTTGTGTTCCAGGGCCGCGGTATCTCTTTCGAACAGTCCCGCAGCCCACTGTTAAATGCCTCGCAAAGAAGAGTAAAACAAAACTTATTGCAAAACGCTACAATTGGTGTATCCGGGATTCCCGTGCCCCATAGCAATTGTTTTTAAGTGTCCATTCTATTGTCAACTCACAGCACCCAGTTTCGCTACAGAGATGGGTCGTTAAGGCGCTTTCTCGCCACGCCCTGGCACCTTGCACCTCGTTTAGATTAGAACGCTATTACAATAATAATTACAAGTGTTTACCACGCTTCTGACTCTTGCGCAACTAGCCTATGGACTCGACGTTGTACTAGAAAATTTGCAAGCGAAAGTAGGCACCTCACTGACGTACAACACTGTGACAGATCATACTTGTTTCAAATGCCCGTTATGATTAATTGTCGCTCACATAAATATTTGTTTTTAATTTTTTTACGTCACTGCTCACAACCATATTATGTTATGCCCGTCGATATTTATTAGCCACATTTTTCATTTAATGCACTTCTTAGTTAACTTGTTAATCAGTCAAAGCAAGCGTTTGACTCTGCTGTCTCGTTATTAATTGACTATCTCTTATTTATCATCTCAATTACATAACAAGCTACGTATTTGAAAGAAGTACTAACTACGAATGAGTTTAATAATCAATATTATATGCTAACAAGACAACATACAATTAGTTATTGACAAAAAGAGAGGAATTTTAATGATATGCAAAATATTTGAACCGGGCCATCTGTACAATTCGTTTCATAACCGGACTTTATTTTTGTCTTGACGATTTTCATTCAAGAAAATTTTAAGGCGTATTCAGTGATTTTTTGCGTTAATAATTTGATAAAACACCCTAGACAGTTGATCTCACGATATTGCAAAACCGCAGAATAGATATTGACGTCACGAACCTTTGTGTCGCGTTGTCATAATTCGTTTGCTCGCTCCATCCGATACCCCTTTAGCTGAGGTAGTGACTCGTGAAGGACAAACATCAATCGCCGTGGAACACACTATAATAATGCTACTGACAGTTAGCTTTCATAAAATTATCGGATACTTGTCTCAATAATTGTACAAGATGCAGAGTACCATAACTATTGAATTGTATTCTATAACGGGCTGCTGTCCGCAACTTCATGTCTTAAGCGCGTATTTTTTGCTTACGTATTGCACGTAAAATATTGAATTATTGATGTATCATATATTCTCAGGTAATTTCCTGACGTCACCGGTCAATACGTATTTCGTAAAAAAATATTGGCCATTCATCGAAACCAACGTCAACATGCATCTTGGAAATTGTGACTGTTCGTCATAATTCCTAAGGTCATGCTCGTAAGAAACGGAACTCAAATTGTTAGACACTTAAATTTTATGGGGACGAAAAGTCACCTTCAGACGGTACGACAATCAAAGTGGCAAGAAAGACGGACGGCCTCGGTTATTAAAACTGCATCGCGTTCCGCGCGAGCTGAACACTGGCTTCACAAACGAGGTCAGCTGCAACAAGCACCACCAGGACTGGTAATTGCTGCTGAATTTTAAACGGTCCTTGAGTACCCTTGAGACAATACGAGATGCGTTACTTGACTTGCCTGTTTACACTGAAGTTCGCTGAATCTTTGTTACATACACAAAAATAAACAATAGTTAATGCGGTCCGAGTAAACGCGGGGGGCTTACCGGAAAACGTTTCCTAGTCAAACATGCAAATTGTATGGCAAATATTAAAATGGCGAGGTTCCTACGCTTTGTATGTGGCTGTCGTACCGCTAACACACCGACGACCAACTAATAGCTATTCCCTAGCTGCAGCTTACTTAACGGTATGCTTGATGACTTGAATAAAACCATTGGAGCCAACAAAATAAACATTTTATCGCTCCTAAGTATTTGAGAACACTGAGACTTCCGACGTGCAGTAGACGATTTCGATGTACGCGTTTATTGTTTTACCAGCTGTGCCCGCAGCTTCGCTCACGTGACCGTGTATTATTTTGGCATTATTCACAGCCGGGACCAACAGCTTAACGTGCTTTCCGAAGCACTGAGGAAACTCGGTATGTAAGGAATGGTCACCCATCCTTGGATCAATCGTATATCCGTCTCTAATTATTGGACCATATTCAAAAATTTTACTAAAATATGAGGACAGGCAAAATGTCAAACCGAGAACGACACGTAGGTATCACGCATACCTATCGAATATATCGACGTGACAAAAATACTGTCGAGCCTATTAATAATTATTGCCTATCTAGTTTCACTGACTGACCTAAGAACTAAAATTTTGCTACGAAGTTCAATTGCAAGCCGTCCTCCATGCTTCGCTCACAAGACACACTTAAACGGCGAAACAGTTGTTCTTATAGATATACATATTTCCTCTATACTCCGGGGTAAGTCCACAATAATTGTAAGCGAAGCCTGTCTATTAACGACGAAATTCCTAATTAGTCTAAGATTCCGCCTAAATGAAAATGATGTTAATTAAAAAATTGTTTTTTTAACTAACATCATTTGTTTTGGAAATCTCACAATATTAAAAAAAAAACCAAGGAAATTGACTAAAGCGTTTGGGTCCGAACTTGCGACACGTAGCTTTCATGGCGGCCATGAAACCGCTGTAAGTTGACTGAAACCGCTGTACTGCGCCTTAAGTATGTGTGGGCAGTGCAGGCTGCTCCGCTCTAACAATATTCAATACGCCTTCAACGCCAGGGGGCCACGCTTCTAACTTCAGCTATCTGCAAGTAAAAGTCCCGTCAAAATCTGTCCAGTCGTTGCGGAGATTAGCCGAAAAAGATAGACAGCCAAAAATTTTTAAAAAGTAGTTTTTTTTATATACACATACATTCAGTAAAAAGCTGTTATTTTGAAATTACAAACAGACACTTCAGTTTTAATTATTTGTAAAGATGTAGATGAGAGTGAATTTGAAAAATATCACTTATCAAAGCAATCATTCTCGCAATAAAAAGTCAAACTAATATGAATATTGGTGACGGGTGTATTGGAAGATGTGTTTATTCATGGCACATGCCTCTGCTGCAGGAAGTTAGCCGGTTCGGTGAATCGAGCGCCTGTACGACGGCAAACGACATACGACACTGCGCCAGCGCATTCTGATCGACCATTATCAATAAACATTTTACATTTACGCGGACAAAACTATCGACACATATTTCTGTGTAAATTATTCTATTTATTGATCCTGCAATTCTTCGTTTTGCATATATTGCGTATTTACAATTTATTTCTGATATTTAGGTCCTTTCGAGATGGAAGATGATTGTGGATTCAGTGTCCTCGTAATACAGTACAAATGTCATGTGGGTATATAAGTAAGGCTTATTAGTTATTACCCGTATATTATGTTAATTTAATGAATGCTTATCGCCTATACTTAATGTAAACATGACTGCAAAATTTTGAAATAGCTTTGTAAAATATTATCCGTTCATACAGAATGAGGAGGTATGTAATTATTTTTTGAACAAGGCTCACTTTAGTTGACGTGTAGGTAATACAGTGAAGAAATGGAACTGTAGAAAGACACAAAGCGACCAATTAACCTACCAAGAAGATGTGTGAGCCGGGGTGTGCTACTAACACTGGCTTCTAAAAACCCACATTTCCTAGTAAAGATGGTTAGTTGGCCGACATCACCGACTTCGGATACAGGATGCATTTGAGTTCACCGCCCTGCTCCCGTCCCTCTAGCGACGCTTACAACGTTGTAAACCTACACTAGGTGAACATTAATGTGGTTTTAAATGGATACTTGGTGCGCGTCTTTCTCTCTGGCACGCCTAAATACTTAACTTTAATGGAAGTTTTTCTCATTAAAGTTTATAAAAATTACCTTTCGCACATCCTCTTGTGTTTAATAATTTGTAAATGTTGATCTCTTACATCATACGACACACGCGTAGCCAACACATCGCTGCCTTTCAGAAAGCATTCGATCACTAGTAAGTAACAGTACAAGAAATTAGCGTGTCCCTCATCACGAAATGCTATCATTGAATGAAATACAGCACAAACAAGTCGAAGAGGTCAGTGACTGGTTGCATAAGGTACGCGAGTAACGTTCACGTGCAGGGCGGATCATCCAATGTTGATAAGTGGGGTTCTAGGGCTTTCGAGTTTGATTTAAGAGAGAGCAATGGCCCAGATCATACGTGCAATTAAGGTCGGTGCAGACGATGTGTCGCGTGTACCTTGCCCCTCATTCACACGTTCAGCTAGACATACTGCACCTTAAATCATCGAATTGTGCACTGTACCTTAACGTTTACGAATAAGAAAGCTCCAAAATTAATTTCGAGCAAATGATCAGTATGTGATAAAGATTAATAACGTAATAAAATTAAAATGCAATTTACACGTTAGTATTAAAATGTCAAGTCGTAAGCCGATTTTAACGGTTGATCAGCCCTGTCGCCGTGGTAATGATAGCTTCCCTAATGGTACGAGTGCTGGGGAAAATTCGCATCGCACCGTCGCACGCGCAGACGAACGATTAACCGGCGCCACTGATGTATTAGTCCACGTCACGGATATACTTAACTACTGTAAAGTATTAGTGTCACCTCCCTACAAAATATCTACAGTTTGCTCTTTAAAAAAACCCAGCAATTATCAGTAATGTTGCACATTTCTGGATAGATGTTTTGAACGTGCTTATTTATTTTCTGCTCATCAGCTTCGTGTGCAACGTTAATGATCGCAAATTTTATGCAGTTTCTTTGTAATTCTTGGTTGAATCTTATTATATCCTCTCTTTATCGTTAAATAGGTAATGGTTTTGAGTGGGTTTAAACAGTTATCTGTGGATTGTCAAGAGTAAACAAAACTATTCAAGAATTACAATTGCTTAATATATTCAACTTTGTTGTCCATATGACATGAAAATATTGTCTTTACTTTCTCGTACGATCCCAGTGGCGCCGATGTCTGCAAAGCCTACGATTATTTTTAGATTAGAAATGGCTCAACCGCTTTACGTAATTGCACTAGTCGCATGCGCAGCTAGTTCCAGAGCGTTTGCTGCTAAATATAGTCACAGAGGTGGTGTGCAATTACACCTTATTATCGCATGTTTCCACTGGAAGCTAGGCTGCGTCTTGTCTGCCACAGTTATTACTTACATGTTGCAGTTTCTTTAGAAAGTGTCCAGATATGACGAAATTGAAATGACCATGTTGGGCAGATTACAGAATGGTCGCAAAGTAGTTTCCCTTGCTTTCGAGTTCTGCGTAATGCCGTGTGCGTGCCTAAGGTACCTCCCCATAGTGCTCCAACACTCCACTAAGTAAATTACCACAAATTAGGGCAAAACACCGTTCGAAATACATTTACCGTGTTAACAGTAAGTTCCTAGTATTCTTGCATGGTGCTTAAGTGTACATCGATAGCTTCTTCTTGAAAACATTTAATTTTATAACCAGCGGCAGAATTTTAAATTCACCCCATGAGTGTTAACAATTAAATATCAAAGCACTTGTGATCGTAATTTAATAATTATATTTGGAGCGGATGTTGTCCGAAGACACCTACACAACCGCGACACGCGCCCATCCCAAGTCATGGTCAATTTTGTATAGAACATCGGCAAGACCGTGAAAACGACTTGACACAGATTCTATCTGGTACAGAGTGCCTGCAAGTGATGGCACTTTCAATTATCACTGCACTGATGTCCACGCCCACACATGATTATTGATCATTTCTGATGCAGTGTTTCACTGTGTTATTTTTCGAATACTTTCTCTTGTTCCCAGATTTTTTTCTCTTGCATACCTATCTAATGATCTCGAATGCGCCTGTCAGTCATAACATTTCCACTGTCTCCTAATAAGTCGCGATGTCGTCGTTGTTAATCTTAATTAATTATTTAAATCAAATAGATTGTGACGGTGCATTACAAATTAATATTTAAATGATAATTTGATTTTAGTTAGCGAACCATGTCCAAAAAAATATCCACCAATTAGTGTGCGTGCTACGCCTCATGCAGATCGGATCCTGGTAGTACCAGGTGCCCGTCGTCGAGATGTGATGTAAAAGGCTTTCAGTGAATCATTCGCGTCGTAAATTTCCGTTGACCCAGATGTGATGTGATTAGAAACGTATGTACGTCAACGTACAGCGAAAATGATATTTTTTGCTAGTGCCAATTTATCGGTAATGGAGCGTCGTGCACACGAGATGCGATGCGACATCCGCGAGTGAGAGTTCTGCGACTTGTCACCGAAACTGGTATGTGTACCGTGGACCACTCTAACGCGAATGTAATTATTATTGCCTAGAGAGTATTGATATGTCCGGTACGGCATGTCAGCAAAAGTGTAAGTGAGGTCGTTCATTAAACCCTCAGATATAAACATTACATCGCTGACGCCATAAACTATTAATTTGAAAAACATCCGTATGTTTTTTGCTATTGATTATGCTCGTAACATGCATAACTCTTCTACGAAATAGCTAATAATTTACTATGCTTTAAAAGTTGAAACAATGTTATAATCTTGACATCTACGAATCTGATGTAATCAGATACCTCTTCCACTGCAAAATTCTTCGTCATTACAATGAGAAAACACAACTTCAGCTTAGCATCTTTGTCTGTCTGTCTGTTTGTCTGTGCTGAATTGTTAGAAATTGCAGTTAGATATCCAAGGTGATAATCTCTGTACCATTCTCGTTTGAGCACTTGGTGCATGGTATGCTTCCGCCGGGAGCACCAAACACTGCGTCACCGTGCTTCGGGTCGACTTTGGGTTTCAGCTCGGTGGGTCTCTGAACTGATGGACTCTACCGAAAGCGCCAAACTAGTAGCTCAGTTCTGGGCCGACTCAATTTAGATTGCAATCGACACGCTAAGAAGAAGATAGCAATTAAACTTTAACTGAAACATTTAGATGTAAAAATGGCAATAAATACAGAATCCATTACCCCATCTATATCTGTAAAATAGGACAACAATCGCTTTTCGTGTCCGGCTCTGAGACAGTTTTATTATTCTAAGTAACACTATATCCATCGTGTCATTAATTTGCTAATTGATGCGGTTTCATTTATGATGATTCAGAGAATTCAATCATTATTCCGGAAGTTTATGTGTATTACTTAGATGTTGTAGCAAAGAAATCGTGATCTTTCGCATTTTTTCAGTACATTGTATTTTGCCCGTGCGCACCATGAACGGGTCACCAGTCTTAATTCATTAAAATCACGGTCGTTGTTCGTAACCCAACCAATTTAAATGAAATTTTGTGAACGTTTATGGTTGGTTTTGGACCCGACAGGCAGCGCTGTTGTCGCATAAAAATCTCGATGTTTTGTCATGTTTCCACCACGAAAAGGGGTGGGTCGTTAGTGATCTACTGTACTGTATGAAAAAAGAAGTTGGTTTTAGTTAAGTGTGGTTTAACAATTTAGTTGTTTATTGTGCTGGGGCAGACGGAACGGGGGCGGGTCCGCACTTCTCCGCCGAGGAAACAGCCTCACACTGAGCTAGGTCGTTCATCGACCCGCAGCGCCGCCCGCCGCGGAGCCGCGCCGCGCGCACCGACCGCAGATGCGATTGTTTATACACCACCATTATCTAAACACTGTTTTGCTGCTCACTTCGTGACATTCCTTTGTAATCATTTTGAAATGTAGGTTAAGGCTTCTCTTTCAAGAAATCTAGAGACTTACTTTTCTCTTCACCATTGTCCTTTGTCAAAGTTGTACAATACTCAAGCCTTTGTTGCATTTTTTCCGGTAAGTCGACAATTCGGCATTCGATCGATGGCATTACATAATTTTCAGATGTTTTACCAGATATACTTAACAGTTATGTTTTCATAAGGAAAAAAATGATACGTAATTCCCTTTACAAAGAAAAGATTGGATCCTCGACAGGAGGATCGCAAGATTAATGACACAAGATGAGTGTGCAGTTAGGTTTTAAATAAAATATGTTCCAATACGGTATCGAAATTCATTAAAGAAATCGAATATTTATTCATTTAAAACCTTAAAGTTTGTAGCGGTTCGTAGCCGTGAAGACAAAGATATTAAATAAGTACTTGCTTACTACCTAAGACTAGAGTAGGCACATTATGTTTAGAAGTACGATGTCTTTGTTAGTAAAAATATTTTGGTATGGAGCCGTATCTAACTTAACGCTGTAAGATATTACTCGTAATTGCCTCTGGCATTGCGAAGTCCTCTTCTGGGACTTGTTTTATTTTATTCGAGGCACGGCCTTCTCTATTCCCTACTTAATCTTCTAAAGTCATTACTCCGCGATACACTGTATTTTACGATGTTGCTTTTATTTTTTTAGTTTTATTTTAAAGCTTGGTAGGGAGAATGCGGATCGCAGGACATGCGCGGGCGCCGCAGAGTCGCGCCGCGAGCAACTTTCTACAGCCGCGTCTAGAACGCTTTAAACCGTAATCTGCAGATTGATGTACCTTCGAGATGGTTACGACAGGCAAATTAAATTGCACATTAGTGCTAAAAATGTGCAATTATCTTTGAAAATCTTCCTCCCCATTGGTCGAGATGACCGTGAATTTCTCTTTGTAATAAGAGAAGATTTAAACGATTCGTAGGCGAGCTGTAAATCTGATGTTATTTTATTGTCTAGTTTAGTCATAAATTCATAATGCACATAATCGGTTTAATTTTATGACTTGCGTCTGGCTATTTAAGATTAGCATACTTAAGTAGATGATTCATTTGAGTTTACTTATGATTTTCTTCAAACGGGATCTACATCTAAACCTATTTAGCAAATTTGATGGACCCTTTCACAGCAAACTAAAGTGAGTAAGCAAACCGCAGAATATAAATACTACAATGAACTCTGACAAGGTACTGCTGGTTTTCCGGAAATATCAGAATATGCGCGAAAATTCAGGATTTTCCTTATTTAATATTCATTATGCATGTCCGCTACTTTGTTCATCTTATCATCACTGACTTTAAAGTAACGATGTCTGCTCACTAATTGTAATATTATACTTTGACAAGGTTGGAAAAACAAGTCACTCATAATGTATATATATTTATAAATATAAAGGTAGAGATAACAACAATAACATTCGTGAATACGAGCAGAACGTTTGTGAAATCTTCATAATTAGTTACGCTTAAGTCGTTGTCGGTTTTTGTTGTTTGCATATACTTTAAAGTACCTACCTCAAGTGGCGTTACGTTTCATTAAACTTTGAATTGTTCAGCTATAATAATTTAACTTTAAGACTAGTAAATTAAAACAGAGACTTTAGTACTTTTATTACAGCTGACGTATCAAAATAAGTAACTAAAAAAAAACTGCTATTCAGCTGTTTCTGGGTAGACTGGAAGCCGAACCCAACATCATCATCATCTTCCTGCCCTTGTCCCATTCTCAGCCGACCTCACCATTAAAGACGAAAAAAAAAACATAAAAAAAGAAAAGAGCTAGACAGCTGAAACTGAAATAACAAAATAGGTAACCCGTTATTGTAAGATATTAAAATCTGTTAAAAAAAAAAAAATAGGTATACTTCCATACTTGCCATCTGCACCTAGCAAAGAGGTAGAGATATTTACAATAAATTTTCCTAATGACAGTCTACCTACAAATGTCACGTGTACAGGCACACGTTAACTTGATTACTGTTGAAAATATATTACCTAGCTACCTATTAAATCTCGTTACTGCTTTAATAATAATCAGAATCATGTGTCCGAACACGCGTGTATCGCTCCTCATGTACTCATCTGTAATTAACTTGCGTTTGATTTGATAAAAACAATAGTCTCGTTTTGAACGGATTGCCTGCCCACCGGCTTGCTTAATTAGCTGCGTGCAAACGTCATTTCATAGTTCGTGCTCCGATTATATCAATGGTACGTGTAATCAAACGGTAGCGTTTACACGGGGCTACGGTTAATAATTTTTATGACGTCGAGAAAAAAATCGCGCCGCGAATTGCTCGGGCGGGCGCCATGTCGTGGCGCCAACAGCGCGCCGGCGACGCCGCTGACCGCTTGCTTCCTCGAACCGTGCTACCAGTGGCCGACATTATACAATAAGTAACAAATTCGACAACCTTCACGTCATTAAAGCACCTCATTAAGACACACACAAGCAGAGAAATCTTCATTTGTATGTCATCCTTGTTTATAGTCATCGTGAAGATTTTATAAGATGATTTATCTTACACATCATAAATTTTGTATTTTCCTACATCAAAGCTTCATAATGAACGATAATGAAGCTTTTGCAATAAAATAAGAAGTAGTATTATTATTGAAATATAGCCAAATGACTATTTCATTTATTTATCTAATTAACTTGTCATTTGGTTTCTATAAGGATTATGCAAATATTCACTTTCAAGGAATGCGCAATGACTTGGAATTTTGCGTAGCAACCGAGTTACTTAACAAGCTGGGGTGAATGAATTTTCATTTTGCATTAAAATACAAATAGTGTTTCGGATTCTGCATGGCGTGGTACGTGAGACCTAGATTTCAGATGTAATAAATACGCATCTGTATCTTCTACGTATATGAATGACCCAATGTGACTGCATGCTCTAGTTGCAATTGATTGCAAACTTTCCTCTGGCTTTTTCCTTCTTGGTTCCTTTTTACCGCCCTTTTGCAAATCTCTCGTGAAGGTACGTCCATTCAAATAACACTTCACGCCTCAGTTTTGAAATGCATCGAAAATATGCAAATGAATTTAATACTCTTGCAAAAAACCCAACCGATACACTGAATTAAATGTGACACACACGCTTTCGTCCTTGCCCTCGATAAAGACACAAGTTAAAATCGAATTTTATTTATTTTCCTGGGGTATAAAAGAACATTTTTTCCATTTAAAACACACAGTCAATGACGTATATTAATATGCATGTTCAATTTCGATAAGAACATTGTCCATTGCAACTAGGAAGTAGCAATTTGGGTAAGTGTTTCCAAATTGGTTTTCTCTGAAAATCTCTGCAATACAAAAATTAAATTAAAATAATAGAAATCACCGCAACTCTTTACATTTACTTAGATATAATCAATTTCCCCTTAAAAAAATCTAACAATTTTGAGCTTCTCTTAGCTTCGAGAAGATATATTGAAGAGACCTCGGATGCAATAAGCCGACCGGCAATAACCTTAGGTCAGAAAATCTTCTGTCACAACACATGTGATGTATCGAATAAAAAACCCTATCGAAACCAATTCGTACGTCGTAAACAAGAAGACAAATCGATACTTCCGTTTATATAACGCCTACTTATAAAACAGCTTCATTTAAAGTGTTCTACGGTTGTAATAAATAAACTTCTTCCCTTTTAGTCAATTCTAATTCATAGAAGCGGGCAGCAACTGCAACTTCGTACGCGGCACCAAGGTCTGTTGTTTGTCTATTGTTTGATGCATCTGATCGATGTTCTTTATCTGAATAAATAACACTTTTTCCTGTAACCAACCGTTGGACTTCCCCAAATCGATCGTTCCATTGAACGGAAAGCGATTCTTCGAAACTGATGCGAGAGTTTGTTTGCTATCAGCAACTGTGAGGTCGTGCATAATCATTCGTGCATACACCTACGCAAAAACACATTTCAATTTTAGAACGCGGTTATGGTTACAAATAAAACACTAATCAGTCTAAGCTGCATCTCGTCTAAGCCTAAAATCTTGAATTGGGTATCGAGGTTCTATCTAAATTTGACATCTTCTATATCCATCATCATTTATCGAATCGTTTTATATTTCAAATTGTCTGTCTAAGAAGACAATTTAAGGACTTCTTTCGTCCACTATTATAACATTTGGAATTAATCTCTTTGTTGGCGTGAAAATCATGACGCCTACATACTCGTATCGTTTGAGGTCCTCAAGTGTATTCATTTTGAAGGAATGTTTAATTGTCTTCCACGTTTAACTATAAGGAGTTCATTAAGCGTTCGTATGAGTAATTAATACTTGATTTGCCCGTCCCAGATACGGGTGGCGCATCGCAAGCTGCGTTGGCGCCGGGCCTAACTGTCCACTGGCATTTGCGCATGACGGTGTTACATGTGTATACTCGTAGCCACTATCTATGCGCATTTACTTTATTTATCTAGCAACTATTAATTACCTTATTGCTTTCTTAATGCCTTTAGAAGCCAGCGTTAGCAAATGGACGCTATTTAAGCGTTTTAAAATGAAAATTCCGAGACTGTTTTCGATGCACAACAATAGTAATAATTGTGTATATCGTGGCTATAATCTAGGAAAACAGTACTGAATGTAATCATCTACCGAAGAAGGTCTTCTGCCACTCTGAATATTACAAACAAGAAGGTGGGCTTGCATAAAGCTTGCGGTATTGCATCGGCCGGCGCGACGACTGAGTGATGGACCGTCCTGACACGAATAGGGCCAACACAAAGCGGCCTAACTGTACGCGACAGGATGACCCCACATCAGATGGGGTGACTTATGACTCTCTGCTCTCGATTGCCTACTTAACTTGCAACAATGAAAACCGATTCCATTTACAATATTGAAAACAGTACAAGTTATTAATCACCAAGAATCTAAATTGTTGATAATGACTATAAACGACGTCCGTGGTCGACGAATGTTTTACTAATTTTGGTACGAATTCGTTACGTCACCGTAGCAAACCTACTTGAATTCCAGTCCTTGCATATTTTATGCAAATAAAACGAAGATTGCAAGACAAGCAACAATTGGCATCGGTCTTGGTCTAGACTCGGAAAAAAAAGAATATTTACTATTAATAGACCGTTTTTATGGACCGGGCACGAACATTTGAACTGTGACATCGAATCTAAAAGCAAATGACCTTTTTCGAAAACGCCAAATGTTTTAAACCGCCTAATCATGGTTTGACTAGGTTGGTTAACGGTTAAAATGGGTTATCCATACCGTTACATAATTCCACCGAGGAGTGCATCGGATGAAAATTGATGTATGATCGAAGGTGATGGTGCGGCGGCGTGGCGGGGCGTGCGGCAGCGGGCGGCAGTGGTGCGCGTGCGACTCTCACCGCCTTATCTCTCGCGACCTCCGCCGGACGCGCACGCACGCCGCGCTCCTACACCCGTTACCGCGCCGCGTTCGCGCTATGCCGTCTCTTCAACAACAAATCTATGTGCACACTTACTTGTACTTTTTTCAATTTCGAAGTGTAGGTCGTAGCCCGGAAATGCGGCAGTGAATCAAAATATACTTTAACTTTGTGACAAATTCTTGGATTTTTGGTGTATTTTTATAAACAATAGTAGGTGGTAGAGACATTATCGAAACGAACACTTGACCATAACGACGATGGTGTCTGAAGGGGCTCTGCCCGTAGTTTGGTGTATACGCGATAATCAACTTGTGCCTCACCAAGTATCCGGTGTTAAATTACAAGGAGCTGTAACAGGAGCGCATATAGCCGCTGTTACAGATTTTTTGCGTATGGTAGCTGGGACCCCTATTGTACTTCCGCATACGGCGGTTCCTGAAGACGTTGACAATGACATTAATCAAGAAAAAGAAAACTCAACCAGAAGACGAAAAATGTCCATGCAAGTGGAAGTGCCTTGTGTTTTCCTCACTGAAAGCGCCTTACAAAAAGCTAAGAGCCGCAGTAATTCTAGAGAAGAAAAGGTAACAATTGAAAGATGTAATATAACAACAACTCAAATGTTAGACAGTCAGTCATCTTTTCTAAGTTCTTCAGATATTTTAGAAATGAAAGAATTTGAAGATAACCACAAAGAAAATTTCAAATCAAATACTTCGGAGTCATCAGTAACAATGACTGAAAATAATTACCCTCAAAGAATAACGAGAATTATAGAATTAGATGACTTGAACCCAACCTCAATAAATATAGAATCGGAAAGAGAACATCATCAAAGGATAACTCGAATTATAGAATTTCAAAATGACAAGGCACCTTCACCGGTCTGTACCGAAGGAGAAAATGAGACATTACAAAGAATAACCAGAATTATTGAATTGAATGAAGACAATTCATTTTCTACCATTACGAATAGTACAGAATCATTGGACAAAGAATGTCCCCAAAGATTAACTAGAATAATGGAAGTTGAAAAAGAGAACAACTTTCCGAGCATGACTAAAATAATTGAAATGGAAAACGACATATCAAATGAACGAAGAATTTCTTTGACGAATGAACGTGAAACTGGAGGCGGAAATATTGAAATTTGCAATGAGGAAGTGACAGTTAGATCTAAATTTATGCATCGAAGTACCCCTAGGTTTAGTCTTGACTCTTCATGCTCCGAAAACTCTTATGTTAATATTGAGTGTATAAAGAGTTTGCAGGATGTTAGAAAAGAGGAAAACACTGAGAGCGGTGTGAATCCTGAAGTATCTCCAGCTGGTAGATCTATCCGTTCTCGATTTCCGAGGAAAAAGACGTCGGTATGTTCGATTGGCTCTTCGGACTGCGACGATGAGGTAGATGTAATTTTCAAATCCAAGCCTAAATCTAGTCACTGGGTCAGTTTGGACTGGATTCCACCGCCTCCCAAAGAAGAGCCAGTGATTATGCAAGTCTGTGATAAAAATGATTTCATAACAAAATGGATAGCAGAACAAAATTCGCAAGACGTAATTATTGCCGACGAAAGACGAAAGAGTCTTCCGCCGAAATCGAACGAAGTATATCTTCAAAATATGAGAAGATTTAGTGACAGTTTACAAATCTGCAAGGAAGATGCCGCTAGTGATTCTCCAGCTACAGTGAAATGGAAGTGGCATGATATAGTGAAACGCCACCTCCAATTATTAAAAAGCGAGAAAGGCTTTAGACGACAAAAAGGCAGCTGGGTGCGAACGGCGAGACGGCTGTCTGGAACTAATGTAAACCACAAAGACTTGGAGTCTTTGCCCTTGGATACATATATGAAACTTCAGACTATGCCGTAAGTGTCAATTGACATTCTTTATAATTTTCAGGTATTTAAAAGTCAATCTCTAACCTCTCAGCCGCACTATTTAATTAGTTGCAATTAATGCAATTTAACCCATATCTAAATCTCAATAACGAAAGAAATATATCTATTCTGACATTCGTATATTCGTACATTCGTATATTAATATTATAACGGTATCGGAAGATATATTTGGGCAAAACCTACCGAGATTTGTCCAGAGGGCACAAATCATAATTGAAAGAGGTGTGCAACTGTAAACATTGTCATGTTCAATTAATTTAGGTATTATTATTTTTACTGGGTGTAATCTTACTTATTTTATTTTGAATGTAATTCTATTTTGTATGTTTTTCTATTTTGTGTGTTTATATTGTATGTTTTTAAACATATTGTATGTCTTATAGCATCGTATTGGACGAGTCTGTAATGGTGTTATAATTGGTGGTAAATAAATAAATAATAAATAAAGTATTTAATACAGCAAGTTTTCAAACGATTTTGATGCTCATTCAATCTACATCCCATTACTATACACCACATTCCAATATTGCCTAACTAATCGATTATATTAGGAAATGTCAAAAGCAACGTTGGTTTGTTTTTAAACACTGCTAGAAAGTTTGTATACAAACCATTTCACAATTTTCATATCGAGGCATTTCCTTAGAAATCTGTTTGTGTCACAGCAAAAATAGTGTAATGAATGGATTTTGGTAAAAATCATCAATTAAACAATTTTTTGAGTAAATAAGTTTTAGTGAACTCTAACGAATCCACCAGGGACATGTATACTAACTTTTTCTTACAGCTGAAAATATGAGTATTTATGTACTTTACTAACTCTGAAGTCGCAAGCATGAGACTGTTGCCATTTGTCGACAGTCTCCTGAAACACACAGTTGCCGGATTTGTTGTGTGTACTCCATTATCAGCTTATCGCCATAGACACATTCCGTATGACCGTTCTCATATTTTTGGACGTGGCCATCCGTGCCAGTCACGTCGGTATACTTACAAAGCCGACCCGTTCAGCGGGTGGAACTGGTTACCACCTCACGAACGGCCCGCGGTCGTCTACAGCTTTGTGCTAATCATTTCCAATGACTTATGTAGACTTACGCTGTAACTCTTTCTTTTGACCATACGAACATACGCACTCGGGGGTTATCGTACCGTCGCTACCTGGAATCACGGCAATAAATTAACCGTTCGCGTTAAAATTAACTTGCGGTTTTCCTTTTGATTCCAACACGTTGTGATAAAGATAAGGCGATATCTGTCAAAGGAGTGATTTGTCGAGTCTGTTGATAAGGGGCCATGTTACGAGAGCGGGTTCGAGGCACGCGCTTCCGCAAGGCCGCTCGATTAGAATGCAGGGAGCTCGCGTCCAAGGCTACGGTTGCGCGGCCGGTCGGTGCACCGGTGGCCGCTGTCTTCCTCCCCGTAGTTCGGCAATTGGAAGCAGGCTCAGGAAGTGAGCCGTGAAGGTGACGCTCACAAAACTTAACTGCTAGTTGATCGGAAGCGGCTGTGCTTTGAATTTTTGACGTACCTTTTGTTGTTCGGAAAATTTATGCGCTTCCTCAATCATCTTGAATAATTAGGACACGAATAATTCATTCAATTCGTTTGAACTCGGAGCAAATACATCTTTACCTGAATTTAAATCATCTATAAAGCTTAGTCATCTATGAGGAATGTTTCGGTTTCGCAATCAATCAATATGGAGTTGGGGCACAAACAAATTCGAAATTATAAAACGTTCCTACGGTTAGGGAAATAAAATACTTGTGCTGAAGTGAGCTAAGCGGATGCACCGTCGTCAGTTTCACTAACGAACCTTGAGAATTACTCCATTTGCAACAGCACACCGCTTATCATAATCATTGAAATTTATAACAGAAGTAGTTGCTCCAATGGGGTGAAATACTGAATGCATTTGATGTGTGCCCATGTTCAAAGCCCTAATATAATAAAACAGCAAATATTTTTTCACCAAGAGTTTATATGCAAAACTAAAGTATTTCAAATAACCGTTATGCGTTAGGGATTTTCATTTTGCACCGCTTTAACACCAGTAAACTTGTTTGTGTGGCTACCGTTCTGAAAACAAGAATGTTGTGCTCCAAAGTGCATCAACATAGCTATTGTACCAAATGGGCATACACGTTCTTTGACGGAAACAAACGCATTCACATCGAAATATTTGCTGTTTTTCAGTTTCTCACAGTTTCTTGTTACTTTTCAGGTAAACCATGATTAATTCGATACGCGCACATACTGCTACTAACGTTTATATTAAAAAATTTACTCACAAATGCGTGTTTTCAATTATTGACGGCGAATCGGTGACTTTTAAGTAGTATATCTTGTAGGTGAATTTTATATATCTTATCAATCTTAAGGAAATCATATTTATCTTATTATGTAGTAATACTCTGATTGAAAATTGATATGGAATTGTAAATGATTTCTTATCGTCATTAGTGTTTGTTTAGCAGACGCACTTGACGTCGACGAGTGGCTTTGATATTGTATGTCTAATTTACGTGGTAAAAAGTGTTTCCGTGTCCTTCATGTCCGTTAGTGCAGTTCCAAATGGAACTAATATTATGACAACGTGTGTACAAGTTCCATGACATCTCCGGGGTGTGATTGTGAATCGTGATGCCGTCTCGCCTATTCTCATTTGTGCAACAAATCATGCAAGCTGATTTGGCCTTCAAAAACGAAGCAGAAAACATTTCGAATCAAAAGTAAAAATGCATTTTCCTCATGAACTATAAGAAAAACAACATTCACACGCTTGGACTCTATCGCTGCGCCACCAACACAATGTATTGCGTATTTTCAAACATCGCGTAACTTTATATTGATAAAAAATTAAAACTGACTAAAATTTGTTTTGTAACATGAATTGCTTCTTACTCACTTTCACTATGTCGAACATTTAGGTTCCGTTTCGTGACGTCTCACTTAGTAGTCTCTGTAGCGTCAAAAATTAACTTGCTTCTTTTTTTTCAATATCTTACATCTCGCTTTCTATTCAAATCGTGAATCATGTCGTTTATTATATTTTGTCAATGACACTCTCATACCGAATGCCCCACAGTGATCGTTTAAGTCTGTCTGCGTACCTGCAACAAACGCTCTGTTTATCGAACAATAACTTTGCATTGCAAATGTGTCTTTGTTATACAAACTAAACACGTGTTAGAAAATCGATGAAAATGACTCGTTTCTTATCAAAAGGCCTGAGGTCGTCTTGTGCGTAAGAACAATACAACTGGTTTTTATGATTTGTTTTTACTTTTTACGGCGGTGTGCCCACCGCCTGCGCCGGCGCACACCGGCCTCCGCCGATAATTGTTGCTGCTGCGGATGTTTTCGTGCAAACCATTTTCGAATGCGAGGAACTATAACAGTAATACAATCTATAGTATTATATTGTACGGTTACTTGTTGTTGAATCGTGCTTTAATCCCAGTAGTGAACCTTATCGAACTGTGCTAAGAGTTACTTAGCTGTGAGTTCGGCAATACTTCCTTAGAAGACATAATCATACATTTAAACAATCGTTTGTAGAACCGTCTACCTTAAACATAGTCGTGTCATCATCACCTACTGAAGCCAATGAGCGATGGCTGTCGACAAAGACTTAATTCTATTAGCAATTCGCAGTACTTATCATTGCTTGTTTTAACGTTTCGCATCATGCCCTTACCTGATTAACAGAAGGCAGTAATATTTAACGACTCATTGTGAAGTTCGCTAATAGTTCTTGCTACGCCAACAGATTTCTAAATGTTTTATATCTTAAATAACAGTGCCATTTTGATAGTTTTGACGTCGTTCTAATGACTGGTTGTTTACTGGCCGACGTACCCGATATAACGATTTCTATCGTGCGTGGAAACTTGTCAGGTTATTGTGACTAGGTTTCGTTCGTGTACCGTATTATCTGTGTCACAATTCTTAGCATCTAGCAAACAAGCAAGGTATGGGAAGTCTTATTGTGAATTCAATCAATGTAGCCATTTGTATGACTGATATCCTTACCTGTCACTTGCCCGAACAAGTAACGGACGAACCTATATTGCTCGCGAAAATTTAAACCGTTCAAATACAATTATCTCAAATGGGGTTTGTAGTCCATGCATCTCAAATGTTTCCGTCGTCAATTTCGTTTTTCGCAAATTCGTCGTGTGTATTGTCATTTCTTCACTGTCACTGCGACTCAACAAGAGGTTGAAAAACGAAGGAATCAATGAAATACAAACAAAGAAACGAGTGTTAACTCCACCCAAAATGGTGTCTGACTACTTCACCCCTAAGAAGATAAATAGGGAATGAAAGCTTGTATTAAGTGTTTTGATAAAAATATAAATCACTTATTTCGGGATTATCGAAAATTTTACTCCTAATGTCTGTTTTTTAATCCCTGAGACTAAATTGACAAGTGAAAATGTCAAAACTGACGTAAATCCTATTGAAATCTATGTCAGTTGGCCATTTTTACTTGTCAATTTAGTCTCAGGGATTAAAATACAGACTATAAAGACGTAAAATGCATTTTTATGGTAAGGTCCTTAATCTAGAAGCCGCTGGTAAAGTGGTTGTCAACAATAAAGAAGTGTCACATCCTTCTCTAACAAAGAATTTTCCCACGGTATTAATAACATTTCTTTAAAATGCTGCAAGTGGATGATGTTGCGGGCTTGAATCCAATTTACTCGGCTCTTGAGAGTTGGATGCACACGCACCAGCAATTATATGCCACTTCACAACTAAACGTTTTGTCACACGTGGGTGTTTTTATTACCTTCTTCCCACCTGTTTCTGTAATTTTCTAATCAACTTGTCAACGTTCCTTCTACTTGTCTATAACTAATAACCCACCATTTTTTTCAACAACACTATGCTCATCCTGCCACTTCTAGCAATCCTATAAAAAGATCTTGTTGAAACGGTATCGCTCTATCCCCTGAAAAAAGCAACTAGTATAGAAGTTTAAGGCAAACTGACTTGTCCATCCCGAGAGGGAGACCCTATAATTAGATTACCCATCTAGCGAGCAACCCGGAGCCAGGCGAGACTGGCTTAGCAAAAAAGTTGTGGCTACATCGGCACGCGAAGGTCGATGACCGGCGCCTCTGCTTAACTCGCTATATTATAAAACTCTGAGCGAAAGTCGCGTAATTAATTCCCCTTGATTGCGCTTGCGCCACTTTACGCCTCGGTGTCAAAGGGTTTAGTCCAAAATTTTCTTGATACTAAGACCCAAGTCACACAATATCTATAGGCAGTTCTTCTTGATGATAACGATAGTAAATTTATTTTTTTCTTATCACAAAAACAAAATTATGCTATGTTTATGTTATCGATTAAATACATCAATTTCGGCACGTGGTTCTCTATAATAGTCGGTCATTCAAAATGACGGCAATTATCGTAAATAAAATTTGCATTTCTAGTTTTAATAATTTATCTTCGAGTTATCAATACTATGGGATTATTATAATTGAGATGTTTGCAAACCGGAAACTCTGTTGTATAACAAACCCAATAATGATATTTATTAGGAATTTCCGTCCCCCACCTTGACTGCTAGCAACCTACCTGTGACATTCTATTTCGTAGTATTCACTACTTTGACAGATCGATTACGTAAGGTAAGCGATTCTTATTAGTTATCTCCGTGACAAACTATAATGATAACCTGAAATGCGTATTTTTGGACACACACATATGAAACATATGTCAAATTACACTTAATATTTACAAACTAACACTTTTACTAAACTTTTTCCGAAGTCTAGACAAAGAAGGTAGTCAAATTTGCACAATGCTATTTGCACTTTCGAAAATCTGCAATTGAAACGTATCCACTAGAATAAATATAGCGGCAAACGAGCTTGTTTAAATAAGCTTTATTCAAATCGGGAACATGCTTGTATAGTGTCGCCCGACATTTTGTACAAATATTACTTGTTTGTATAACTTTTTAGATAGAATTTGAATCAATGTTTGCAAACAGTGCTAATCTTTTAATTTAAACTTTTCCTCTTCCAAAGGTTACTTGCATATTCTTTAAATATTCTTAGTAATGTTACGCAAGTTCCCTTACCTTAAATCGATAAATGTTATCATCCATACACAATTCTCTGAAGAGAGAAGGTCTAATATTAATATTATGTGGGCATGAATCATGATACAGATGACGATTTCTCTTTGGCTATAGGGGGTCAAGGCCGCTCTATCTGTCTGGCACATTGATATACTTGCGTTATTGACAGGGTTAATGCTTCTAGATTTATTTCTGGGGTCTCGTGTGGTTCCAAATAATTCTGTCGACAGTGATTCGAAACATTAGGAATGATAGGGCAAAGAACTCAACTTTTATGCTGGTGTAAGCTTGATCCTTAACTACAACTTGTTTAGACTTTTATGAATTGACTTTCTAGATCTTTTACGCTTAGATAATTTCTTCTCGTATGAACGGAGTTCAGTTGTTACACCTCCTCTTATTGAAGCTTACTTTCTGTCTAGTCATGATTACATCGTTTTGAACACTTTCTATTTCTTATTATTGAGGGATTTAATTAGCTTAATAAACATGTGCATTATTAATCTATTCTGCGTGCGTTTTCCACGTTAAGACCTTCGACGCTATCTGCTAGTTACCGATCTATGACCCTAAGTATGCCCTTAGTGCGTGCCGAGGTCTCACCGAAGGCATTCGTAGTTACAGCCCGTGGCGCCCTTTTCATGTCTTATTTTTATAGTGCATGCGACATTGTTCATAATAATTTTCCTGCATAATATCATCTGAAATTGTTATTGGCTTGATAGCCTGTTTGACGACTATAGAATTTTAACTAGATCCAGATGCAGCTGGGCTATTGAAATAGCTACGAGGCTGCAAGTTATTTGCCGGGTGCAAGCCTCTAGATAGCTCCTTGGTTTGCAGGATAAAAATAAACAGCCGTTTGTTAACATACAGTTTTGATCGTTTTGTAACGCTACGTGATTTTAATGTGTTTTATCGTGAAAAGTAGGTCGCAGGTCGACCTTTGTGATGTGCATTTCGGAATTGCAAAAATTCACATTATTCTGCGATTGCTCTTAGATATTGCCACGTAAGTTTATTCTTGTAAAACGGTTAGCGTGTTGTTGTGTAAAAGATATACTTGAAAGTATCAAGTTTATTTATGTTAAGTTTCTATCAACAGCAAAATAGAAGTAACAAAATTTTAGGAAGTGTGATATAATAGCATTGGGGTATTTCAAATGATTAAAAAGAACTAACTGCTGTGAATTTTGTTACGAAACTATCTTTGTAAATCCGCTAGGCATTTTGTCTTTAGTATTCTAAATGTACTTACAGAGATAGGTATCAGGCTTCTGGTAACTATCGTGCTCTGAGTCGTCCATTTAATTACAGTGCAAGGGTCCATCCGTGATTCTCAGGCGGAACAATCATTTGAACAATAGTAATCATCATAGATCAATCAGGTTTTCCAGTCACGAACGAGATGAAATTACTGTGCAGACGTAGACGATGTTATCAGTGCTGAGCTACTGATCATCAGCAAATAATTTTGCAGATCTTGCCATTGAACACCTACCCAAGGTTCATTCTAATCTTACACCGTATTGTTCAATTAAATGAATGGATGGTACTTTATCAATCAGGTTTTCGCAGCCAATTGCTTCCGGAAAGCCATTGAGACAAAAAATATAACGAAATAAAAATAACCCAAATCCAATTTCGTGTTACGATTTCACGTAAATAGATTAGTAATTGATGTAGGTAATTGTTTCTAAACTTTTCGCTTACAAACACACAAGGTTGCTATACTATGTTGCAGCAATTTTTAAAATATGAGCTCTGACAGTAAACGTGTCTCTTTTACAGCTCACAGATTACCGTTTTACAGCTGTACTACTTAGATACTATTTTTATATCAAGAGCCCGACGACCTCGCCTATCTGACGCGCGGGATTTGATGCAACACTATTGTCAGACCCCTACAACTCTGTTGCAATCGTTCAATGAGAAATGAACCTGATTTATGCTCTTATTAGTATGACCATCATAATTTCAATTCGACTCTAGGCATTTGTCACGGTGTTACTGTACAAATTCTGTTATTTCTATGGTGACAAATTATGATTCATTGTTAGCAGCGGGGCTCATGTTAAACGCGGTTACTACAATAAGTTTGTCTCCGGCGCGGACGCAGTGAGCGTACGTCAATTGAATGCAGAATACTATTCATTCGTGCTCGTTGAGTCACCGACAAGCCGCTTTCTGAACACCCTACGAGAGCGATACCGGTCCTTATACACTAATATTGACATTACAGTGATAATCACACTGTACGATACGACATAATGACACGCTCTTCAGATGGACAATTCATTAGCTTGCCAGCAAGTAGATGTGCAGTATTGATTACATTGTAATAATTTGTAATAACTCTTGTTGCTACATGTATAAGTCTAAATAAAGCCTTGATTGACTTTTTAAAGGCGTTTAACTGTTTACGTTTGCCCTAGGTATAAGCATTATTATCTACTTTTTACCTTCAATTTTGTTTATTATGATTTAACACTGCACGTGTGCGGTGGTGATTACCAACCTTCATTTTATTGATCGTAACTTCGATAACTCGCATATTTCTAAGTTTTTCAATGTTGTTACAGATGGTACTTCCGCAAAATAAAACGAATCGAAGCGGAGAAGAAATTGCTCCTTCCCGAGAACGAACATGGCGCTTTCCTCATCCGAGACTCCGAGAGCCGCCATAATGACTTCTCGCTATCAGGTAACATTCACGTCATAAATAACTCGTACTCTATTGATAATTTCCTAATAGAAAATCGTTTAGTTAATATACACAGCAGTATGTAGCAATTATAATCAACTTGTTCGCTCGGAAAATAGAAGAATATTTATGTTACTTATGTGGTACTGGTTGGCGATGATTCATCGCACGTCCTGTGGCACGCAGCATAGTGCTAAGTGCTATCCTGTTACAAACGCATCCTTTGGTTATGGGCGATTCGATCACGACGCCAAACCGGTTGAAAGTTTTTCTAAGGTCCCTAGCGCAGGCGCCGTGGGAACAAACACCGAACAACTGAATGACTGCCTCGATATCTGCTAATTAGTATTGTTTATAAATGCAAGCCTTCAGCTATACTTTTAAACTATTTTTGAATAGCTCGAAGCCATCTTATTGCATTCAAAACAAAATGCAGATACGTGACAGCGGTCATCTATAAGAGCGTATGCGCAGACTCATGCAACCCAGATATTAAATTTTATTTATTTAGCATTTGCATAAAATACGGTTTGCTGTTTGACTAGTTAATTTCATTCTAAATCATACCGCTGCGCTGTATATAAAATTATGTTTGGTTTTTTTATAAAACGATGTATAAGCGTAAGTACGTCAATATGCAAACAGCGATATTGTATTAACGTTAATTGAATGCAGGGACATAATATTATATTGCTATTCACTTACATCTTTCCTGTTCGTGCAGTCAGTAAAGATTGCAGTAATAAAAAAACGATTCTCATTGAAATTCAAGATTCATCTCGAAAAATAGAAGTTACGGACGTTTTCAGAGATAATTTCTTGAAGGCGTAGCAATTGTTACAAAATGAGCGGCAAACGTACCGAAACTCTTAGTGCACTTCGGTTTTTCCACAGAGTAATTTGTTTTAATGTATTTGTTTTTCATGAGAGCTGGTGGAAAATTCCCCCAGGCATTGTTTTGTAAAAAATACCATTCGTCAAATCTAGACACAATTTTGGGAAAATTCAGACGGTTCTCTAGAAAAATAACAAAATTATATTTCATTTCAGATCTTTTATGAATTAATTACGTTAGTTTTTTAGGGTTCTGTAGAGCACTTAGACTCGGTTAGTCTGCTGTTCATAAATCCAGTAAATAGAAAAAAAAAAACACATGAAGGAAAAATACAGGTCGCGTGATCAGAAAAAAAAAAACTATTTCTTAATTGATCCAAGATTAAAATAAAAGGAACTTAACAAGAATAAATCAAAATATTCCTAAGGCGCCTGCGATAAAGGAATCTTTTAATTTATTAACTGAATTTTCTAATAGGTGGTTATTGCGTGTTGATAATAATCTAGAGCATTAGTCGCGCGACAACGTTACATCATATTATTGTAACATCAAGGACGTTTATCTGCTTTTTATTCTAGCGGTTTCTTAGAACATAATTTATGTAATAACTATCAAATACCTTTGTTGGATGCCAACATTGCTAACTAATCTTTGTAAAGAACAATAACTATTTCTAAAGAACTCTGTTCAATCTGCCCTTTTTTTAGAACGCAGATTTTAACCGCAGAATCGTTAAAGTGAACTCCATAAATAAGAGCTCTCTTATTTGTGCAGTCGATCTTCATTAGGTCCGGTTTACGCCTGTTCAGCCTGTCATTAATTGAATAAGTAATTCAAGCAATTATATCTACCCAATGTTATGCATTTAGTTAACTAAATACGATCGAGATTCCTACGATAAGTTTGATAAAAATATTATTTACATGTCTAATCCTATTAAAAAAATTGTAAGCCTCATTGTTGACAATTTTCCCGGAAAATATTTTATCTCTACTTAATGCGTCGTTTATTACAATTTGAAGGTGAAAGCCGTTTTAGATTGACATAATTTTTTAAATTTAAATAATTTAATTTTCTTAACTACTTTTGAACGAAACCACTGCGTCACTTTTGAACCATGTTTCCTATATCTTGTTACGTTTAAGCCATTGTTTTTCGAAGCAGCCTTTCCACTTGGATTCCTGCCCATATTTGGGACACAAAACGGGAATGGCCCATATCCGAGAATCTGTTCTATATTTAACTCCAATCGATACCCCACCTGGCAAACACGGGGAAGTGTGCTAATATTATCTCGAATACTTACAGCGATAGCTCATAAATATGCGAATATTAATTATGTATGAAGGAAAATAGAAAAAGGTCAGGTGGGTACGAAAATAGAAACAATTTTATTTTATGTTTCCAACAAAGAAATCTGTGCGTGGTTTTGGAATCACTCAACTACGGGTGTGCTGTTCGAATAAACTTTCACAATCGAACGCCGGGAGATGCATTTATCTATACAGGGTGTAAACAGACCCTTCACGAAGCCGTCAACCAAGCATTCAGTACATCAAACTAAGTAACTTTACGCAAAAAAATTTGCTGGGAAACGACTTTTTTTTTGGGGTGAAAAATCACGTTTTACGGTAAAACTCAATGTAACGCACTCAAACCTTAGTGCTGATGAATGCTTTGAATAGTAAACGGGTCATCGAGTTAATTAAAATAAAATTAAAACATTTAAAATTGTTATTTTAAAAAAAACTTCTGAAAAAATTTGAACTTTGACCTCCAATATCTCCGTAACTAGAAGGTTCCCAGGTATGATCTAGAACAAAAAAATGATCGCAATGACGGGGAGAACAAGTGCCTTCCGGCTTCGTTAAGGGTCTTTTTACACCCTTTATAAATTTGGGAAAGAGGCTGTCATTAGGTTCTGAACATTTATATCTGCATATTGAATTAACTTCCCGAAAGCCTCCTAAATTGCTCCCTCATAAAAAACCAGTTGTCACTTCTAACCTATAAAATCATAGTCCTATGTTACAATGGGTGCCGCATAAACTTCCCGACTGCTTTCTCGATCAATGAAAGTGAAGTTTCGATTCTTTCTTTCACTTCAGCAAATTAAAATTTCACGTACAACGAAGTTATACGTGTACTTGCTAACGTGCGAATTCTGATATTGTTGACAGTGCTTAGTTTGTCTACTGATTTTCGCAGAACTGTGCAGTTTAGTTTTCTATATTCCGCACTAAGTGCTAGGACTCGTTTGTTTGAACGTGACTCAGATTCACTGTTAGCACTTGACCGCCGCTGTTGGCAAAACTAAAATAGAACTATTTAATGGCCCGTTTAGATCAGCCGATATGAATAGTGGTGCGAGGCTCCGGTCCTGAGACTCCGGTCGGACTGCGTATACCCCAAGTTCCGCGGATGGTATTTATCATATAGTAAAAGGGTCTGTTGGCGCGCTGCCAAAATCAGAAGGATCACCGCCATCTTGATTTTTCAATACATTCCACGGAACAATTTTCACAATGTTTATTACCCTGTCAACGTCATTCGAGCGCCAATAGAGCCTTGCAAGTCAGAACGCACTTATTTTGTGCCAGTTCTTTGAAGTGTTGACACAACCCGTATTCAAAACCCTTGCACATGCATTTAAAACTATATTTACTATTCGTCATTTACTATAGGTACACCGGATTAATGAGATTCTTCACCTCTAAAGAATGATGGGAGTTATCGGCTAACGTAAACAAGCAATAAGTTTCATCATTTTACAAATCCTTATAACTAATACGTATTTTCAATGCAGTTTTACCAGATTTTTTAAAGCTTGTAAGATATTTGGTGTGTTTAACATAATTCGAGTTTTACCGATGAAATGTCAGGTATTCATTAATAAATAATTATTAAAGAATTTACTAATAGAACGGGTTATGATAATCTGCTCTCATTTTCATACCAGAAACTTTTTCTCCTGGCGTCTTTTTATAATCTTCGTAGAATAATTATTTGTTAACCAGTAGCATATTAATAGTTATGGCATGCCAGTTCTTATTATTTATACCTAATGTTGAGGCCGATAAAGATATTATGAGTATGAAAATAAAATACGGAGTACATTCAAGAGTAACACGTAAAAAAACTTGAATTTGAATACACCTTTTACTAACTCTACTTCTCTTTTTTTAAATGAAGCCATCTTGGAATATTTGAAATACTCCTTCGGCTCTTTTTTAAAAAACGTATAACCTAATTATAAAATACCGCCGGTCTCGGACTAAGGTAAACACTTAAACATTGACATAGTAAATTCCATAATCTTACTTGGTCATTCAATATCGCGATAATGTGGGTAGTCAAAGAAATATATTGGCAACATGAGACCTAGAAGAGAGAGTGCAAGGCTCATTAAGCAAATTGATCTTGCACACACGCAGCGCCATGTACAAAAAGCTTGTTATAATATGTGATTAAAACTCAATCAAATCACGTTAAGATGCGGACGTTACACGGCTTTCTAGTTCTGTAATTCTGTTTTCTGATTCATCACGTACTTATCGTAACATTAGAATTACTTCAGCAAATTCGAATTACGATAACACTGTTGTAATACTCGATTCGCGTGTATTTTTTATGTCGAATACACCGTTTTCTGCGATCTAAATTTTTATTTACATTTTACATAAGAAACTATAACAATAAAAATAAAATAGAAAAGACATGGCAGCAAATTCTAAAAGCTAGCAGATTTTAATGAAAACGTGATTAAACGTCAGTTCGAGATTACCTTCATCAACTGAATGGAACTGTCAAAATCTGACGCGATGATTCTTGGAACTTCTCCCATTAATTATGCTGTGTCTGTATTCTTGTGGTTTTAGCAAGGTCACCGTAAGTTGTTCGACCTAAGAAAAGTACGAGGGACCCAAAAACCTCAGATCTGTGTCCCGATAAAGAATAAGTTAGTCTCTCTTTGCGACTTCCTAGAATTAACTTTCTTTTTGAGACATTTTGATGGATATACTGTTCTTATTTCTGTTGAACTCGTTGGCTCGCCACAGCGTCGCTACGTTGGTAACTGGCTCCATATTTCATTTGTGACTTAAAACAGATTTTGCAGTGTTTTTAAACGTATTCTATATCTGAAGGAGTATGTCCCATTTGCTGATGCAAGCCTGTATTGTTTAACAATATTTAATTACATAAACTGCTCAGCTGTTTAATAAACCAAAATATTGATCATGTTCGTCTTAATGAATTCTTCACATTACATCAAACTTACAAAATCATTTAATTCACTATAAAACATTCGTACTCCAGTTTTACGCAATTTGTATTGCAATAAAATGCAAATTAATGAATAATTGTTGTTCACAGTGCGAGACGGAGATACGGTGAAGCATTACCGCATCAGGCAGTTGGACGAGGGCGGTTTCTTCATTGCCAGGCGCACCACCTTCCGTACTCTACAGGAACTGGTTGAGCACTACAGCAAGGACGCTGACGGCCTCTGCGTATCGCTAAACAAACCCTGCGTACAGGTACGTCACGGCTCACGGTATTCTAGCACTACTCCATCATTGTCTACATCCTCGTAACTACCAACGATTTACATAAGCATAGGATGTTCAGGTATCCGGTAATGTCATTCCCATTACGTCCGTTTCCATTCCCTGGTAATCGCACATCAAATGCACATCGTAAATTCAAATCTAATTCAATTCCCGTTTCTTATCCATAGTCAACAGTGTTATTACTAGAAGCCTTATTAAAATTGTAAAACAGTTATTCTACCAAGTGGGATCTGACATTCTTTTCGAATGCATAATGCCACATACATAACACCTGAGCTTGACCCGACCTTCCACTACGATGTTATAATAAATGATTGAACTAAACATTTGACAGTAACGCACAATCATGGAAGCATAGTGTTGTCAAGTCAAGGTCACGTGACCGAAATAAATAACAAATCAAATGAAGAATATTTATTTATTATAACGGAGCCGCATAAATTGCAAAATTCAATATCGGGACGACTATAAAATTTATGGTTTTCGCCGGGTCAACCTTTGTGTGCCGCGTGAGAAATATTACAAGGCATTGAACGAGCTCGAGGATACTTTAAATTCACCGAAGGACTCTGCTTTTCTCGGACAAAGAGCATCGTCATATTTAAGTTATTTAAACCGAGTATGTGCGGCCCAGTAAGGGCCATTAACATTTTCGAGCTTTTATTTATTATATTTTCCGGCACGCACTCGACCATTTCACAATGAATATTGAGGAAAGAAGTTTTATACCACAAGTGCTATTTTCTTAAACTATCTACATTTTGTATTAAAATGCCGCTTATCGAAGCGAATTATAATTTAGCTTTGCGTCAGTCGCGTATTTAAAATTGACAATGCTTCGCTGATTGCAACACGTGTAAATTCCATTTTGATTATAATTGTAAAGATATAGCGCACCATCACGTAATTAGATGCGAGCTTTATGGATTCTTTTTTAATGACTGTTTGCGAGACGCGAGCATTCGTCACTGTTTCGTTGTTTGTTTATCCGTATAAATGTTACAACAAGCTTGCAATTTATGTGTTTATAATGATGGTGGAATCTGATTACGCTATCAATTAGCATATAAGGCGTCAAAAATTCAAAATTTGCTGTTCTAGTTTCGCGATCGACCTACCGCCAAGGCCGTGAAGGCACTTTCGTTACGGCCGATGCGTACATAACATAAGATAACTTGACAACAACGCTTTGTTGTCGTTTTCCTCCGTTACAATGGAATAACGTCAACACGAGTTTTTTTTTTCCTGGTGTCTGTACCGTTGCGTGATATCTCTTAATCCAAAATCTTAATAAACTTAGTCATTCGATACGACCTTAAGACCTTAATGATGTTGTTGCAAATAATTAAATACGTTTTTGGCGATCATGAGTTATCTCACAGACCAGTGTGTGGGAAACACTAGGATTTGCAAATATTTGTTACAAAACGGAATGAAACTTGACGTGTTACCTAACTGTTTATCAGTTTTATACACATTATAACTATTTCATATGCCGCAAGCACTTACTTTTGTAGGTCATCCAGATTATTTTGAACGTATTTATTTTAACCAATAGTTTTCGTTATGAGGTGTTTGGTAATTAACTGTTACTTAGATATTATTATTGAAGTTTTCAGAGCGAAAAACATGAAGTAACAAAAACCCAATTATTGCAGAAAAGTTCAAATGGTCTTTTTACCATTATATCACACAAAATATTAAAGAACAGCAGCAGAAATCCGTTTCAACTTTTGCCTTTTATTCTAACTCCGAAACGAGTTTATGATCGCGTTCGCGACATTATCAAAGAGGGTTTACTAAAAAAAGGTGGCAATTTCGACCTTGTGAGGTCAGTACAGCCTAAACCCGATTACTGGAACCTTCAAAGATGAATTGTTTTTTACGCATAGTTGTTTAAATGGAGGTTATTTATACAATTCTCACCCAAAACCCGCGCTGGAAATGCATGCTTCACGCTTTATGAATTGTAATGCAATTAAGTATTTTATCAAAAAACGTATAAAATAAAGCATTGTGACGTCATCCAATTGTATCGAGGACTATTGTTCATTTTGTGTCTCGTTTCAACAAATGTGTTGACTTTTCTAATGAGCGATTTGTTCCTTATCGATACATTGAGTTCACACACTGTTGAGGTATCGATATAACACATTTACCGTACAACGGTCGCCACTCGATTACACATGCACTTTTCATAAAATAGTCAAATCGATTAATTTACTCGCATTGCTTGTAGCTGTTACAAAATGCCATTAAAAAAGAAAGTTATACAAAGTGCACTAGCGTATACAGTTTCAAATTATTTTGTAATTTTATTGCTTTCGTACCAACGGTTGTATTGTACGGCAGTAGGTAGTAGATATAAAAATAAAGCTGCCTTGTGCATCGAGGCAGTCGCTGCCGTAAGATAAAGTTCAAGGTCACAATCATGAACTTTAATTTTACAAAGACAAACCAAACGACTAGATAATACAAGAACAACCAATTATTGTATTGTAAATTAGCTACCTTTAGCCGCGTATTGTAAAGCTGATAACCTGTCACAGGTGTATTAAAAATACCTTCGACGATTAAATAAGCCTTAATATTGAACTCAAGTACGTTAACTAGTTATTTGTGTAATAATATGTAATGTTTGACCTACGCCTAGTGACGTAATGAAAATCACTTGTTTGTAGCAGCGCCCCCTTCACTCTCTACCTTATCGGTGTACTGTTAGCATTTGCGGAATTTCATTGTTTCCATACATTTATTTATACTCACCATTTCTCGGCGAGCATGCGGTTTAGTACCTCGTTTCAGACTCCAAGTACATGCGAGACCTCAATACTGTAATCTCTCACTTCTAAGTCTAACTTACAGTTGATTTTGTGCTAAAATAGGCATGATGCGCATACGCAGGATGAAGTCAGAGAATAGTTTTTACTGCAGCTCACGATTATCCTGTTAAATATTATGATAATCCACACTTAGCTCGAAAAACCACCAGCGTTTACATTTACGCCTTCTCAGAAAACCAATCACTTCTTGTATACCTAAGTGTTCAACGACCTATTAATTTAGAATCATTCATACTTTTTGCATAAAAAATAATTAATGGTATAATTTATTATAACTTGTTTAGACGTTGGCTCCTTGTTACGAGAGCCATCATTCAGTTGTGATTTCACTTCGAACAATGTTCAATATGATCGATTGTGTAATAAGCATATAGCACTTTCTGCAATCAGTTTATCTTCATGCCTAGCTATTACATCAACTTCAAATACATAATATCGACTTGTGTATCGTTAAATCTGACGTTTCAGTAGTTTCGCAGCTGTTTTCCTATGATGACGAAGCGGAAATGTTATCTATGTAGCAATACACAGTATCATTTTGCATTTATATTACTGGATGGATTATTTCAAATAAGGTATCACGTCTTACTAACGCGTGTTTAATAGTATGCGTAATCGGGTTTTTGTTTAGCGAGCGATAAAGGTACTATAATAACATTGTTATAGATCTGTGACGTGTTTCAGCGTATGCTAATATGGTTGTAATGACGTTAGTGCGTAGAAGTATTTCAGTAATTTCACGCCCTTTTTCGGTTTGTCAACAACTAGCATTGTCTCTATTTATATCTCGCAATTCCACAAAGGCAACATCATTTGAATATTTTTAGAGTTATAATAAATCCACAGTCGTTTTAGTCTAAGGAGGCTCTCGTTAGGCAACTGGATCAAGGGCTTGATTCAGAAAGCGGTACTCCTGGATACGGCTCGTGTTGCTAGGAGGTTCCTTTCTCTGGAGCGCTGACTGCCGGTAGATTGGACCCTGTTCCAGATACCTGTGCGCTACTATTTTTTTATATTTAAAAAAAATGTAATTAATGTGTGTAGACATAAATAAAGGAGATAAAGAATTCACTTTAAAAATAATGTAATAGATGTGTCTAGGATTATTGGAGAGACATAAACTATGTATGTACTTATATTCAAGACAATACATTTAGATGTATTAAGAGAGCTCTTGATCACGGACCGGGCGTAACAATAAACGAAGCTTATCTTTAAATCGGATTTGTAATTATTTGAATTAAATAATCATTTGATTATATTTACGATCGTACTTATGATCGTAAATATAATTAAATTATTGGTTCTACTCTGACGCCATCATAAGACGTTAAAATCGTCGGTATAATTGCAATTTACTATTTTAATTAACGTAACGTTTTTAATTTGCACATGTCAGAAACTGTCACGGCTAGGTGCATTAACGTCACCTATAGGTAATGAAATCTAAAAATACGTATTATTTCAGTTTACTACGTTAACCAACTTAGTTTTAGGCAATAAAACGGTTTTTTTTAATTGGTAGAATCTGCAGGACCTTTTCTACGGTACGCTTGCTCAGGTATTTAGCACCGGTCTCCTCCGCAACGTGACTTAACAATGTATTGCCAAATCAGGTCTTCTTTTCGACATTGTCAATGAGGTTGCCGCTCTGTGTAGCATGCGGTAATACCCTTAGCCTTGAAGTGGTTCTAACGCAACACCACTTTAAGCTCAGTCACCCCTTAGAAAATGGTGGTTCTGAAGTACATCTCGAGTATGTATTGTATAAGGGTCGTAAGTATTTACCGAGCATGTATTGTATAAGCGATGGAGTGGAGCGTGACAGGCACACCAGACCGACGGTCGCGGTCGGTGGACAGCACCAAAGTCTCATGTTACAAACGCACAACGCGGTGTGAATTAAAAATCACAACACTACATAATAACGAACGGATTTAATGCCTTTTGGAACTGAGCGGCACATTGTCTTCGCTGTAGAGTAGACAAAACAGGACAACATTAATTGAAAGCTGAGTTGATTAACTTAAAAGAAAGTTTTTTTTCTTTCTTTATCTAACTATAAAAAGTCGCTGTCATTGCCAACCTATTTTCATATGATGAACTTTTCAGTCTGTGACTAAAAAACCTAAATATCTCTAAAGCGAAATAATAAGCATTTACTAAGTTCATCTTCAGTAATTTGCACGTACTTTTCAGCTAGCCGACCTGAGGTAATTTTCCGATGGGTTGTCACTGCCAATAATTGCACACTAAGAATCCTGAGAAGCCCTGTAATTTTCTGTAACTCTATACGTCTTTATGCCATAATTTATGTACCTATTGTGACTGGGTATCCCGCAGTGGGCGTGTGCATTAAACCTTGAAGCCTCGTGTCGCCACAACGTCTGACACTCTTGTCACTCCATAAACACTACGTTTTTAGAAAGAGCCACTTACACAACGTTACAGCATCTTTACCCATAAATTCAGCCAAACAATAAAAAATATTATCTATTGTTTGTATTTCCGAATGAAACCGTTACTAATTACAACTAGCTCGTTACCTGCAACTTTTATTAGTTACCATTTCTACCTGACAATAACTAACGCTAGGAATGAAATAACTTGTTTGTTTTGAAGAAAATAAAACTTACAACAATGTTGACCCACACGTTTAGGATAAAGAGTGTGCCTGCCAATGTCAAGCTAATCAAATCTGTGGATTATAGTCGGAATTATATAACGTTCTATTTTCAGCTGCTTGTCGCATGGTCGTCAGCGTTTGAGTGAGTCACATAAGGAGTATTCATGATTTTAGATCTAAACATTATTAAGTATCGTAGTCACTTTATAAAGAATGGCCAGTCTAATTTTCATACGGCTCTTCCAATCTAGCGTTCAAGAGGTATCGACCGAAAACACAGGACAATGACTCTTGGGCTTCCTCAAGGGACAATTCTGTCTCCTGTCTAGACAGGAGTCCGCGAAGAATTTTCGTAACAAATTCATGTCAGATCCGGTCATTAGTGCGGACATAAATTGTGTATTTTCGTTGTACGAAACCCATCTTCTGCCCCAAGATTTCCGAGTCTACAGGGATAAATCCTGACAATCCGACATACATAGCATAGTATACCCACTAGTTATGTTTAAGCCCCATGTAATAGGCGGCGAGCCAATTGCCATCAACACTACAAATCCAGACTCCGTACCGCTGCTACTGAGAAATAACTCATGGAAAAACCTAATAACACTTTTCCCGACCTGGAATCGAACCCGGGACCTCATGCTCCGCAATCATGCTTGCGACCACTAAACCAACGAGGCACTCAGTAGTAACTAATAGTAGTAGAAAAACATTACTTCTAATTCTGCAGTTTACCTTAAAACCAATTGGTAGAAAACAACAGAAGACCGAAGTCTTAAGATTATATAACAAACCTTTTTTGCTGTCGGTACGGATTACTCATTCATGTCAATATTGTATTCAGATCTTGATCGAACGCGAATAATCTATGTGTGACTTCTGTCTAATTTGCTTCGGGTATCCTGACACTTTGGATTCTTGCTTGTTTTATTTTAATATGGCTTCTCTTTATAGTTTCCTTTCCACGAATACCTTTAAATATTATTATTTTAATTTAATCCAAAGTAATAATAATCTCTGAAAGCATACAAGTAACACAAATACTGCGTTATAATCTAAAGAGGTTACGTAAAACGTAATAGTATCTAAACACTAGTGAGAACAAAGTAACAACTAAACCGACCGATCAGAATAATTACTTGAAACTACTTTAATTGGATGACAATCGACATTGTTACGTTTACGATCCATTGTTTAAGACAAAAAACTTATTAATAGGCGACATTATCACATCATTCAGCTTCGTTCTAAGAATGAATGGAAATTATTATAATTCGAAGTTCAAATTCAAGTCCTGAAAACTAGAAAACCGCAATTTTGTTTAAAAACAAGACAATTAAAAAAAACTACACTATTCTTGTAATCAAATTCGCTTATTGACGTAGACACTGACACTTATTCGTTGCCACAATGCAATACGAAGAAATAACATCATTATAGTTGCATTTATGAATTTTATGAATACTTTGGAATCGGATGGAATCTTTTATTAGCACTTGATTTCTGTTCTCTTTACAAGTAAATGCTTACCACGAAGACGTCATACTTCATAGGTTATACTTGTAAGTAAAATAAATAATAAACCGATTATATAATTTTGTTTTCTATTCACAGATCGAGAAGCCAGTTACGGAAGGTCTTTCGCATAGAACGCGCGATCAATGGGAAATCGACCGTTCATCGCTCAAGTTCGTTAGAAAACTGGGCCACGGTCAGTTTGGAGAAGTATGGGAAGGTCTATGGAACAACACTACTCCAGTTGCCGTAAAGACACTCAAGTCCGGCACTATGGACCCCAAGGACTTCCTTGCAGAAGCCCAGATCATGAAAAAACTGAGACACAACAAACTCATCCAGTTGTACGCGGTGTGCACACTTGAGGAACCAATCTATATCATCACTGAACTGATGAAGAACGGATCTCTATTGGATTACCTACAAGGTAAAACTAAAACTAAAATTGAAATAATCATGAATAAAAATACATTGCGAAAACCCATTGCATACTAACAATTAATAGATTTATAAAAACGTGTATGATTTCAGATGTAATTTAAAATTACGTTTTGACAACTTATAAGGCAGTAAAATTTAATAACTTACATAATATTCATTCGATTCGATTAATCATTCTGTTATATTTTTTTAACAGGCAAAGGTCGTTGCCTGAAGCTGCAGCAGCTTATCGACATGGCTGCGCAGATCGCCGCCGGCATGGCGTATCTCGAATCACAGAATTACATACATCGCGATTTGGCCGCGAGAAATGTTCTCGTTGCCGATGCTAACATCGTGAAAATCGCTGACTTCGGCCTCGCTAGGCTTATCAAAGTAAGATCTATTCTGTATTTATCGTTGCTTTTGTTATTCTAGTACTGTGACGAAATTCTACAGTTCAATTACCTTTTTAATTTTCCTGCATATCTTTTTATTTTAAGGAAATGTTATTTATTTATTTTCATTCTCAAGCTAAAAATTTTACCTTACCACAGGTTGTGCAGTTGTGGTTTTCCATGAGTCACAGTCTTATGTCTTTTCCCTCTCTAGAACAATCAGTTAAATTAATGTGTTTGATTAGAACAATGAGTAATAAATAACGATAAAGTGCTTGCGGTTGAGAAAACAATTTCACATCACTCAAGTCTCGCGACCACTTTTTCCTGTGTTGATTTTTGTAACGACTTTTTGAGCTTTCTTTTTTAAATATTTTCATAAATTAATATTTAACTTTTTAATTTTCTTTTGGAGAATCAGTTTTTAAATTCTAGTAACGTCCATTGAACTCAATTATGTAGATATTAACTAAAGAAGAAAGAGATCCGATACCACAGACAAACGTAGTAAACAATGCAGTGAGGTAAGAACCTCACTGCATTGTTTGAAATACAAATATTATTCCGTTAAAACTAAATGTCATGTGTTCCGTTAACAGGAAGACGAATACGAGGCTCGCGTGGGCGCCCGGTTCCCCATTAAATGGACAGCGCCCGAGGCGGCTAACTACAGCAAATTCTCCATAAAGTCCGATGTCTGGTCGTTCGGCATCCTCTTGACTGAGCTCGTCACTTACGGCCGAATACCTTATCCAGGTGAGTGCTTCGACTTTCGAATAACAGTAGTTTTTGCAAGCTGATATGAAGTTGCATTTTTCATATTTACACATTGTAATTGCCACTTTTTTGAGTGGTGCGTCGAGATTGAAGTTTTTAGAACCCTTTCTTCGTGTGAAATTGTTGTTGAAGGACTTGTTTGTTGAGAAACATTTTTAAGCCGTCATCGTCGAATTATTCTTACAGACTTACTTTAGAGATGCAGTTATATTAAAATATACTTTTCTGAACAGGAATGACAAACGCCGAAGTGCTACATCAAGTAGAGCACGGCTACCGCATGCCGTGCCCACAGAACTGTCCCGCGGCGCTATACGAGATCATGCTCGAGTGCTGGCATAAGGACCCTCTCAAGAGACCCACCTTCGAGACCCTGCAGTGGAAGCTCGAGGATTTCTTCACCATGGACAACTCCGAGTACAAGGAGGCATCCGCCTACTGAGCCCGGCCCTCCCTGCCGCCCCACCGACAACACACACACTCGCATCATGTAAGTGAATTGTGAACTCATCATCTTACTTTCCATATTAGGGCAAAACAGATGTTAGATAAATACAATAAATATTCTTTACCGAAAAATCTGGAAATATTTACTAAAATTAACTTTTGAACCTCGCTTGTCCACAGACTCCAGGCCTGTATCACATGCCGCCAGAAATGCAGATGCTGCACAACAGTACGTCGATGCAGTATCTACAGATGCACCCCATGGCGCAGACGAGCATCGGACAGATGCAGGCAGCGCACCAAGCGAGTATACAGATGCAAGCCGCGCACCAGGCTAGCTTGCAAGCAGCTCATCAGGCGAGCTTGCAAGCGCACCAGGCCAGCTTGCAGGCTGCGCACCAGGCGAGTTTGCAAGCCGCTCACCAAGCGAGCTTGCAGGCGCACCAGGCCAGCTTGCAGGCGCACCAGGCCAGCTTGCAGGCGCACCCGGCCAGCTTGCAGCTGTCGGGCCGGCCGCTGTGCGCGCACCACCGCTACCGCGCGCCCTGAGCGCCGAGCGCTCGAGCCGCCCGCACGCCGCCACCAGGAGCCACTCCCAGCACCAGCACCAGCACCAGCACAGTCGGTAGGACACTCGGTTGAAGTGAAGAGCAGGGATTCGTCCATGTCCATCCATCCATATAGATTTGGAGTCGTGAGCGAGTGATGACGATTACGATTTTTGATTTTGTTTCATGATACGAGCAGCGATGTGCAGGACACACGCCTTCCGTTACATTCCCTTTTATGATTGACGGAGTTTAAGACTCCCGTCCATAGACCCTTCCAGGAAAACCAGTTCTACTGGTGACAAATGATTACTTTGAACCCCTCACGAGAGAGGTCATGATTTTATTATTGCAAGACGAAGCGAGTACGAGACAAATGCGAATTTGAAATGACGATGTAGACGTAATTTTATTACTCCTCGATCGGTAGTAAGTTTAGTTAGACTGCCTACGATTTCTAAATGTATTTAGCCATAGGTTAACATTTACGATTCTTCAAGTATTAAATAAGCCTCTTTAGGGTGATCACTTGCGATATTATTCGAAAATGATGTAGTAAGCTATTAGGAGAGTGTACACTGAGTACGTCTTAATACTTTTCTCAAATACGGCAATAATATGAGTGACATATCAGCGCTTTATTCATTTTAACGACGCTTCAGAACATCGATAATATAACATAGAGCTATATATTGGCGCCGCGTGGGTCGCTTCTTACGTCATTTCACTTGCAATCAAATAAAATGTGTTCTCTGCTTCGCTGCATATTTGAATCGATTTATAAATATTAAGTATACATTTCAGGCCCTAAGAGAAAATCCAACGTAGTTTATATTTTCAAGTTCGAGGTAAGAGGCTATATCGTATAAAATTAGCTACGAAATTGGTTTCGTCGTTCATAATCACATTGGAATGCTTGTGGCGCTATGGTGTAGCAGTAGTGTCGGTAGCTGGCAGCAGCGCGATCGGCGACACAGTGCAAGTGTGTGTCAACAGGAGGAACTTTAGGCTCGGCAGGGAATTAAATTATCGCGCGTCTAGTACGCGTTTTGTAAGGATTTATGTTATGAAGAGACGCATTAACAGTTTAGGTATTTTCACCTTCGTATACCATGTTTAGTAGAGTAACGATGTTGGTGATAGATGCCAAATAATCCTAATAAAGAACTGAATTTTATATACATAATTAATTGTTCTGAGGGTATTTAGACGTTAGGATTTTATTTAATTTAAGCTGTTCTAAAACATAATTAATGGAACGCTATTCTTAACTATTTATATAATTGTAACAATGACATTTATACACTTCTTATCTCGCGAAGTTAAGTTTTCTCGTAATCATTTTAATATTTATCATGCTCAAGAACTTAGTAATTTTATTTGATTTTATCAAAATATTCATCCAAAACTGATATTTTATTTGTGCCAAGACTTTTAGTTTAAGTTGAAAATGGCCACATTGTAATCTAAATTGTATCGACACCTAATAACGTATTTAACCATTTACTTTAAAGCTAAGATATAATTGGCCTAAGTAAATAAGTATTTTTGAATGTGTAAGTTTTGTATCCTAACTTATTAGACTAACCTAGTATGTATTCGATATTTTCAATTTTATTATATTACTGAATGTCTGGCGTAAATATTCTCATTCGTTAAAACTGCACATTTTTATTGAAAATGTCACAGTTATGTGCAATATTTATTGTTTTCAAACCCGGTGCTTAGTATATTTTAATGCCACGAAAGATTATATTGTAAACTTACATCCTCAGAACATTTAAAGCAACTGTCGATGTAAGCTTGAAAGGTTAATTGTATAATTTTATGATAAATTACTAATACCATTAACAGTACAACAATGAATAAATTGTTGTCGTGTACATTGAACTTTCCACAATTTTTAACTTGTAAATAGTCCCAAGATTAGTATTGGTTATAATGGTAATAAGTGATATTAGAATGTTGGTATTACGGTGTAACAGTGTGCTGCTTACTCAGGTCCACTTACTCGATCATTCCAATTGGAACCAGGCAATATACTACAGTCGACAAATAAACAAAGTTAGGCATTACGAAGATGATATTCTTTATATCATGATAAAATATTAAATATCGCACAAAATACATTCTAAACCTATTTGTAAGGTGCCTGAAATAATTGCATTTGTACGTCACAAAATATTGTATGGTTTGTGACGAGTGACCGTTTCATGATTGCATGGCTGACCGCATTCATTGTTGGCATTTTTTGCATGTCTTAATCATTTTCAATGGTCAGTTTCCACCCTCATCAAATTCGCGCGTCACTCGTTACCAGGCTGTATTTTCTCACTGCACTGTGGATAGAGCACGATTATCTAGGATCGAAAATTTATATTCATTCAATTTTGGACAATGTAAAAACACTATCAGTGTTCACGGTCATGGCTGCGGAAATGTGTCCGCCAAGTATTAATATTAACAAGTCGTACGATCTTATTTCACATATTTAATTAATTCCAACGTTATTTTTGTTTATTCTCATGTATTATTTCTATAATTTATTTCTTCGTAATACGTTAAGTTTTAGCTGTATGATACGCTTTAGGCTTTATGCTTTATTGAATGGCTAAGTCCGCTACGTCTATCCCATTGTGTATGTACATGTACGGCAATATTATCAATGTATTCAATAATTTTAATTATTAGTTAGCCAATTTTAAGTATTTTCTTAAAGTTTCGCCATCACAATTATGAAGAGATCAATAGAACGAATAGGGTTAAGCTATGTGAATGATGTATGTTAGATATAAATATTTAACTAGAATTTATTTAGTAACTGTTGCTGTGTTACATGACATTTATACTTCGGTCTACGGTATTGTACAACTGTACCAAGTGTAAATGTATCGGCGATGTAGGGTGAAGTCAGAAATTTCAAGAGCGACTGAATGATAGTTGATACTGTTTGACATGTGAACTAAGGTCTTATTACCTCCGAGTATCAATTAAATCTATTTTAGTTTATTCTCGTGTACCAGTATTTTTACACTGCCATAACTAAAATTGCTTGGTCGTTGTACTCTCGGCCACTGTTGAAATGTTATCCCCTCTAGATGTTTGATGTCCAAACCTTATAGTGAAGATCTTATATGACAGTGTACCATAATACTGGGTTTTAAGTACGGTTATTATAATGATTACTATATTTCACTTATTTGTAAAGATTTTTTTTAACACAACAATAAATATAAATGTGAAATACATTTTGTTTTATTTCTACACAAACAAACAAAGCATGAGCTCAATCAAGTATATTGTTCAACTTCTTACAAACATTTTTAATTCTATTCAAGTATTCAACAGTAAACACGTTTTCCTTTATTTTACAAAGCGAAGATGCGTCAGTTTCCAGCCTGATTATAATCTGTTCTACTTCATTGGTGTTGAGTTTTGCTTTTTTGCACGCTGGCTCTGCGTCGCTTTCGGCGTCAAACAGCGTATCGATATCAACCAAATCGAAATTATTACTCAATGACTTCTGCATGTTCACGGAGCCTGAATCTCTAAAGTCATCGGAATCTGGTAGACATTTGTGACGATATGTGTCATCTGCGATGTATTGTAATTGTTCCTTCAAGTTAATATCACCTTTCTTCAGTCGTCCATGTCTTATAAAACAAATCCATGTTTCTCTCAAGGAGTCGTCTTCATTGACTATCTTGGTAACTATTCGGTCCAGTGTATTAGTCCGATACTTCCTCAGCATATTGAATAATTTACTCTTAACAGTCAAATCCGTGTCTTGAAATAATTCGCTAAATGCTCGCGTGAGTATCGTATCAACGACATGTTTATTCATATCGTACGTTTCAAAATTCGCTAATTTACATAGAATATTAATCAATAGTAATTTCAATTCTTTACTCCCTGACTGGACAATTTGTGAAATAATGTGCAGAACCTAAAATCGTAAAATTAATTAGTTGGAGCAGTTATTCTCATAAATACCTTGTGAAATGTTTCAAAGGGTCATTACTAATATGCCTTTACTGATACAAATGTAGTACAAGGTTAGTTTGTCAGAACGAAAACAAAGGTAGCCTTCATATTATCGCAGTAGTAAAAAGCTGAGTAATATCAAGTTATCTAAGTCCGCTGGGCCGAACGATACTGGGCCCGAGTAGTGGATGACATCCCACTACCTCTCACAAAGAGGACGCCACCAAGCAGGATACTGATACTGCTGAGTATAGTGGCTTCGATTGACCCATTGTCTTAGTCTTAATTTTACAATACCCTAGTTTTAACTTAGTATATTAATAAGATTCTGCGAGAACCTAATGCCGACAAATTGCTTTGCAGTTTGGCAGGTTTTGCATTCAAGTAAAATTATGTATAGTATGGATTAAATAAAGAAAAAAAAAGTAGGACCATATCGGCTGATTATGCTAATTGCGCTTCAGCAATTAATAAATTAACACATTTGAAAAAATACGTAACAAAATTGAACCTATAAGAGAGTGCCTCTTGTTAGGATTCGTTTTGGCAGTGGACAGATATAAGGCTGTTTTTGTTCTGCTTTGGAAATGACTTATTCTGCGATATAAGGCTCATGTCTTATGCAAAGATAGATGTAGGTGTAAAGATTGGCGCTCTCAATAAATATTGAAGCGAAACCGATTTTCTTTGTGGTGCTGCTTTATTGTTTGATCAACTGAGGCGGAAACCAAAAGGAGTGTGATGTTTTGGAACGATCATATACGCTCAGTTCAGTTGGGTGTGATGAGCAGAAGATGACTTCCTTCATAGCAACGTTTACTACCAACGTCGAAGACACGACAGTTTTCTATAAAGGATGTAAAAAGACCCTTAACGAAGACGAAAGGCACTTGTTTCCCCCATCATTCCGATCTTTTTTTTTCTTAACCATACCTGGGAACCTTCTAGTTACGGAGATATTGGAGGTTAAAGTTCCAATTTTTTCACTAGTATTTTTTTTTAAATACAACTTTTAAAGGTTTTAATTTTACTTTAATTAAGTCGATGACCCGTTTACTATTCAAAGCATCCACCAGCACAATGTTTTGAGTGCGTTACTTTGAGTTTTAACGTAAAACGTGATTTTTCACCCCAAAAACAAAAAAGTCGTTTCCCAGCAATAATTTTTGCGTAGGGTTACTTAATTTGATATACAGAATGCTTGGTTGAGGGCTTCGTGAAGGGTCTGTTTACACCTTGTATACTACTCATAAAACGCACGACTATTAGAAAATTAATAGTCAGTGTAAGTATCCTAACGTGACTGAAATAAAGGCTAAAACAAAATTACCTTTACTAAATTAGTGCTGCTCCCAATAAATATATGTTCCGTTGAATTTGTTAGAGCTACTAGTGCTTCAATGTATCTGTAATACCATACAGTGCCCTTGTTCAGCTCTTTGACTATGTGCTCAAGATTGTTAGGGCAAGCTTTCATCCAAGCCAGCATGAGCAAGTCTTCCATTTCATCTTCTCTAGTTATTATTGAACAAGTACTTGCTAAGTTTATTACTTTTATCTGGAAACGAAAGAAATTAATTTAAATGCCTTTTGTTTTTTTTTTTGTTTTTTTCGGATGGGAAGTCATCAAATAATCCCCTCGGTCTGGGCGGAGTGGGAGGGAGTGTCAGACTTTTACTGACTAAAACCCATCCATGTTCCTTCTTTGCCCTTTGTGTTCCAGGGCCGCGGTATCTCTTTCGAACAGTCCCGCAGCCCCGGCAGGCATCGGCCCTTGCGGGCCCCTTCCTTTCTGCTGAAATCTCTTTGAGGCGCGCGAGGAACACGAACGCGCCGTCGACACAATTTAAATGCCTTACATACTCACGACTCTCCCAAATTGATAGGCAGCATTTTTAATGGGAAACCCCGATGTCATTAATTATTTTTATGACCACATTATGTTTACGTTAAGAAAGAAGGTAATGATTCATATTTTTTTAATATTTCTAAATGTAAAATTATATGTAAGAAGAATAAATAAATGCAATGATATAGTGTCTATTGGCGCTTGACTATTATTTATATTCAAATAAAAGATATCAGATATGCATCCAAGCAACATAAATAATAAAATGCTAATTTCATAAAAATATTTTGGTTCTTTTGTTTATTATTGCGTTATAAAATCGTGAGAAATGATACCGTTATGCATTTTATTTTAGAAAAAACGCGAGAGATTAATTGGTATTTTACTAATGAAATACTGTCGTCAGGTTTTGTAACATAGACATAAAGGTCAAATTGTAAAGATATTTGAAAGAAGTGGCCCTATCCTACTGTACTTCTGCAAAAGTGTAAATAGCATGTCTGCAACAGAATTACGCGTAAAACGGATTCGGAAGAGAAGCAAATTAAAAAAAAACAGCCATTTTAACTTACCAGTTCGTCGATATCAACAACATTTTCAGTAAACATACGACCTAACAACTTTAATTTGTCCATTACAAGCATTTCACCATCAAGCTGAGTTTCATCGGGTAGGTTATACATTTTCAAGCAACTCCATAAACTAATATTTCTATCATCGTGTATAGGAAACATATTGAAGATCTTTATTTTGTCTTCATCGTGCATTACTTCAAATAATCCAGTAATAGTATGTGTTAAGTGTACTTTTTGAGGTGAATCGGTGAATAAATGTATATTTTCCAGTTTCTGATACATTTTACACAACGATATGACTTGTGTTAGTAGGAACTGACGACTTGCCGTTCTGAAACAGTATCTATTTTGAAGATTGACTTGATTTTAATTCGTAGAATATATCATAAGCACAACATCACACCCGTTTTCCCAGACATATTTGACATATTTGTATAGGACCCGTCACGTAAAAAGAACGCTGACCGCTCAAAGTACTAAGTAGCTAGTAAAGTACCTATTACGATTCTACAATGAAACAATTATACTTATAAAGGGTGTAAAAAGACCCTTAACGAAGCCGAAGGGTACTTGTTCTCCCCGTTATTGCGATAATTTTTTTGTTCTAGACCATACCTGGGAACCTTCTAGTTACGGAGATATAGGGGGTCAAAGTTCCAACTTTTTCACAAGTTTTTTTTGAAATACATGTTTCTAATGTATTTTTTTTACTTTAAACACCTTCACGACCCCCGTATTATTCAATCCATCCATCAGCACAATGTTTTGAGTCCGTTACCTTGACTTTTACCGTAAAACGTAATTTTTCACCCCAAAAAAAAAAGTCGTTTCCCAGCAATAATTTTTGCGTAAAGTTACTTAGTTTGATGTACATAATGCTTGGTTGACGGCTTCGTGAAGGGTCTGTTTACACCCTGTATTATAAAACAAAAGCTTAGTACTTCAGGACGCGAATGTATAACGTGCGCAAACACATCCCCTCCTCTGTCGCTCAGCGTATATTATTATTTACCCATATTTTCCCAGATATTCTTATTGTTTAAGACCCTTATAATAGGAAGCGAGTCTATTGCCATCAACCGAGCACTACTACTGAAGAATTACTGGTGGAAAAACTACAATACTATGCTTGGCCTGGAAATCGAATCCCTCGTTGTTGCCCAGTAACGCTTGCGATCATTAGACCAGATAGATAATTATATAGCAAATCAAAGTATAACGAAGTAAACGACAAGGTTAATCTTTTTTTTTTTAAGAATGGGAAATCATCAAATAACTCCTCCCGCTCTGGGTGGAGTGGGAGGGACTGTCAGACTTTTACTGACTAAAACCCATCCATGTTCCTTCTTTGCCCTTTGTGTTCTTGGGCCGCGGTATCTCTTTCGAACAGTCCCGCAGCCATCTTGAAGCATTATTTTCTAAGGTTGACTGACTGACTATAAAAACGGGTAAACACTTACCCACTTTCATATGAATCGATCATTGTGTCATAATATACGTGGTGGAAGAGACACCGACGCACAACCGGTTACCACGTATTTAGTACATCATTCTGATCCCCCTCCCCCCGCATCGACATCGTTCGTTTTTTTTTTTTTTTAAAGCTGTTCCATACCTTTTGACCGTGTTGCACTTTGGTAAGAAACAGCAGATTTAAAAAATTATTGATGAAAAATTTCTATGTACTCACATAAATTTTTTTTTAGAAATGGTTAGTAATGATGTACTGAATACGTTGCAACCGTTTGAGCGTCGATGATCATTCCACCCTGTCTTTAGGCATTCATGTAGGTGTCGCTTACTTTTAGTGAAAACAATACAATATCTTACATTATATATTTTCATACCTGGCCAAAAGCACCCACAAATTAGCAGAGAACATAGCACTCCAACAGTCAGCGCTGAGTACAGCCTCAACCATACTCTTCTCCAACACATTAACTTCTTCCTTGTTCAGCGTAGCTGTCAATTGGAGCATTTGAGCAAGCAAGTGTTCATACAGGCCATATGTTTGGAAATGACGACTCGAGTTCTCACATTTGAATTTGAGACCCATATTGAACCAGACGTGACCTGAAATAAAATTATTACATATCAGTGAAACTTGAAATCTTGATAAAACAACTTAAACTACAAGCTTTTATTTCAAATCGACTAGTTACAGACACTTTTGTATTGCCAAAAACAAAAAGATGAAGCTACAGTTCAGTCACAAGGCATAATAACTGTGAACGGACTGTAGTTACCTATTCCTAAGTGTAGATCTCTAAGGTGAAGAATGAGCAAGAACCTCTATAGACACTTTTTAATTTCAACGGTTTTTTACGTGGCAATATTGCAGACTGCTGCTGCAGTCGGGTTTTTGTTTGACAAATGACTTCCTCGTTGTTAAATCGCGTGCGGAGTTAAAACCGCAGCGCTAACGTCGCTTGCGGTCAGTATCAACCACAACGCCACTGGCGTCACCTTCGGACGTGCTTCTTTAAGGTCTTCGCAAATTACTTAGAATCCGACTCCACTCCGGACAAGACTCTCATTAAGTAAAGCAGAGAAAAGTGAGCTTTAGTGGAGTTCATTATGGTAGAATGTGCAGCAGTTACTTGAAAGAATGCGAACACGTGGACTATGCGCGGTACAAAATATGGTGCGGAACGGATGTTGGATTGGTGTCGATTCTGTGAAATGTGCGAAGACCTTATAACATCACATACTTGCGTTCCAAAGAAGGCGTAACAACTTATAGAACTTATAAACGTTATATTTACTTACAATATGGCAAAAAGTTGTAAACAACACTCATCAACTTATCCTTTGATACTTTTAATGTCTGGTCCCCACTGTTTTGTACTACTATTTTGATTACTGATATAACTAGAAGTATCATGCCAAGCAACTTGTCATCTTTTCTTATTTCATGTATGTCGTAGTTACAGATAAACTGGAAATAAAATTATACACCATTATTTTAGATGCTGGTAGTTAGTGGCTCGAAAGTCTGACAACCAGTCTTGTCATGGGGTATTATATTAGCATCGCAGTGATGGCCTAGTGGGGTAACCTTCGGACTGCCAAGTCATAGGTCTCGAGTTCAACCCAAGGTACAGTCCGCGAGGTCTAAGCTGAGCTTTGCATTTGTGTGAGTGCACATAGATAGTGTAGGTGTGACGTCGGCCTAAAGCGCGGCGCGTCTTTTGCCTGGTTTAAACCGGTTTAAACAATCGGCCTGAGGCGCGGTGCATCCCCCGCGCGACGCATCTCCGCCGCGCACTTTCCACACTTCACCCCTTGTACTGTCAGCAGCGTGACGATTTTAATTCTTAATATTATTTTGTTTTTGTGTTCGATTATATAGATACTAGGGAAATGGCTGCCAACACAAATAAACGAATAATAAGAAAACCGTTAAATAGCCAAGTAAAAGAAATATTGTGTAATTTAAATACTTATTTTAAAGACATAAACGACAAAGACATGTCAAGTGTCACTACATCAGCCCAATTGGTAGCGACATCGACGGGAATCCCGCTGTCTACTGTCAAAAGAGTTTTATTGGAAGGCAAACGTCTTTTGGAAGACGAAAGCAAATTTAAATCTCCGAAAAAGACCAGATGCAGGAAAAATATAATCATCATTGACGATTTTGATAAAGCGGTAATCCGAAGAACTATTCATAACTTTCACATTACTGATAAAGAGGTGCCAACTATGAAACGAATACATGAAAAGTTGAAGACAGAAATAAACTATCCAGGTTCAATTTGGTCATTGCGTAAAGAAGTGTATCTTTTAGGATTTAAATGGAAAAGGACAGAAGATAATAGAAAAATTCTAATGGAAAAACATGAGATACGTTATCTACGTATCAATTTTTTGATCAAAATTTCTGAATATCGCATTCAGGGCAGGCCAGTCGTTTATACCGACGAAACATATATAGACACGACTCACATTTCTTCGAAATCTTATTCAGATGGCAGCACTTCTGGTTTGAAGAAACCAATTTCTAAAGGAAATCGTTTAATAATAGTTCATGTCGGCGGAGAGTACGGTTTCATACCAAATGCACTGCTGATGTTCAAAGCAAATCAAAAAAGTGGTGATTACCATAACAATATGAATGCAGAAAACTACACGAAATGGTTACAAACGCAATTAATTCCAAATTTAAAGCCCAATAGCGTTGTGGTGGTAGACAATGCATCTTACCACAATTCGTTAGAAAATCCCGCTCCCAACTCAAATAGTCGTAAACAAGATATGATTGACTGGCTCAAGTTTCGCAATATTGATCACTCTACATCGATGCTGAAACCACAACTCTATCAATTGATACTGCAAAACAAACAAAGATTTATTGAATATAAAATTGACACTTTACTTAGAGAACATGGTCACAGCGTCCTTCGTCTACCACCCTACCACCCGGATTTCAACCCAATTGAAAATATATGGGCAATGATAAAAGGATACGTGGCGAAAAAAAACGTATCAATGAATATGGATACAATAATGAGGTTAGCGAAAGAAAAAGTTGATACTATCAGTGTCGAAGTATGGAAAAATGTGTGTGATCACGCAATAAAAGAAGAAACAAAGTTTCGTGGTCACGACGCAGCTCTTGATGATATAACGGAACGATTTATTATTAACACAAACGACACATCAGACGAGAGTGAAAATGATGACGAGAATAATAATGAAATTGATGAAGATGCAATGTCCGGTGGAGAAGAATAATTGTTATAGTTTTTTTTTTATATTTGAATTTTATTTATTGATCTCTGACTTCTCAGTCACACTTACATTATGTAGGTACTCATCAGTCATACATAATTATCATAGCTGGCCTTCATTTAAAAAATTTTGCTTCTTTAGTTTTATTTTATTTTTAAACTTTTATACCTCTCCCACTTATGTTATATACCTACTACCTAAAACATTAAAAAAATATTTTTTAAAGTTTTTTGTCTGACTCTACTTTTGGTAATCACTCACACAAATGCAAAGCTCAGCTTAGACCTCGCGGACTGTACGCACCTTTGATTTTTCGGATTCATGTGTGTATTGTATAATTATCACTTGCTTCGGTGAAGGAAAACACCGTGAGGAAACCAGCATGCCTGAGAGATATTTCTTGACGGCATGTAAAGCCAAGTCAGAGGCCCAAGGGCGGCATTAAAACTCTGACACCAGGTTAGGCACTAACCACAAGATAAAGAAACAAGAAAGATTGTATTACCCGGATTGTGGGATACGAGGGGCCTAAAAAGCCGCTTTAGCAAAACGATAATAGATTAATAATATGAATAATAATGGTCTCAAAGTGACATTTCATAATATTAACTGGATCTACAACCATCTTACGAATTGAAACATGATTTGGCCCAGGTTCTATGTTCTATGTTAAGGGATTTGGTTTCCGCACTTAAAGTGTGTAGTTGTTAAAGTTTGGCCCAGGTAAACAGTCGTTATATGTGAGGAACTGGTATTCAGCTGCATCTGGTATTGACTGAAAGCGGATCCCAATATAGTCGATAAAAAGCTAAAGATAGGTAAATGGTGACTGACGGCCACAAAGGATGACGAGGGCTGTATGGAAGTCACTCATTACTAAGCACATTATATAAAGTAAGAAATAATAAATTATATTTAAATTGCAAAACGTAAGTGTAGCTGAGAATATTATTGTGAAGTATTTTTTTGTTTAATTGGTTCGTACAATAACAACGATTATAATAATATATGGGATTCTTATGGGTAATAAATAATAGTTTAAAAAACACGCTCTTGTAACTAGCCGAACTAAAAAGTACAAAATAACCCTAACTTCCTAATCCTAACTAATATTATAAATGCGAAAGTAAGTTTGTTTGTTACGTGTTTACGCCTAAACCACTGAACCGAACATCCTGAAATTTTGCATATACGTTGTCAGGTGTACAGAAACGGACTTAGTGTACCTTTCATCCCGAAGAATGTACTGTTCCCGAGGAAAACAACACAACAATAACGTTCTTATGATAATAGATGGCGCCACGTGTTTTTCGAATCATGATTGAATTATATTATTACAAGCAGAGTACAACCCGAATTGATTGTCTATTCTGAGCGAAGCCGAGTTTACTCGTTATTTGATTTGAAGTATGTCATGGTGTTACTGTACTTCTTTCGTAAATATGTTTTGCTTTTTGTATAATTAGTCTGGTAAATGAGTGCTCAAAAGGGGTATGTGGTTGGAAAAGTCGAAAGCAGAAAATCTGATTTATGAACTTTGTTTGGACTAGTTAAAAGATAAACATATTAAAAGTCCTGTCTCCTCCGAGGTGAGCCCGAGGGATGGGTGGGCAAAGAAGGTCCCGTTTTTTGGTTTTTTGCTTATATCTCGAAAACGATGCGTCGTATAAAATTTTGTTGTACTACATAATAAAACCTCATAAAATTCTCTACAACTTTGTTTGTCACACTTTTTATCAATATCCAAAAAAAAAATATAGGTATATATAGCAAAGTTGTAGAGAATTTTATCAGACTTCATTGTGTAGTACATCAAGTATTCGTGCGACACACCGTTTTCGAGATGCAAACCAAAAACGAAGACGAACGAGACAGAGAATTGGACATTTTTTTAAAAATTGTTCGTTTTTCGGAGCTCATACCAATTCAACGATAAGAGATAGATAAAAAATTTAGCAAGGTTTAGCTTTCTGATTTTATCAAATAAAAGTACACGCTGGACGGGGGGAGGACGTGTAGTCTAAAACCTCACGACGTATCACCAAGGGCGAGAGGGGGCTATAAAATTGGACTAAAAAACGTCACGTGATTAAATGATGGTTCCTAATACCAGCCGGGACAAATAAAGATCGCTTCCAAGGGGTATGTAATGGTTGGTCACTCATCCACGGACGGTGACGTAGCCACTCATCCTCGGCAACCGTAGCTCAATTTTCGACCCGCTACTGCTTTTGATTCGTGGCTGTTGATTATTAAGCCACGTGCCCCACAATACTTACAGCTAATAATTTGTCATCCATCATCAGTTCATTGAGCAGTAAGTTGACTGGCGCAGTAACATTGCTATTAACAAGATTTATAAACTGCGGCGATTTCCCACACATTGTGTGTAGATAAGCTTCATTATTTCTGAAAGCAATTAAATGAGAATATTTTTAATTTAATAGATCTGTTTATGACTGCTCGTTTTATTAACATGTCCAACCTCGATAGACTGCTGAGTATGAGTCACAAGGCGCGAATTACACAGAAACGGCGTAAGGTGAAGGCGCGGCGCAGGCATGATGCCGCTTCAAACGTTTTCATACAAAATGTACGTAGGCGACGTGTCCTGAATTACACTCAAGCGGCGCGGCGCAGACACGCTGTTCTTTGCCTGCGTCGCACCGTCACCTTACGCCGTTTCTGTGTAATTCGCGCCTAAGGGGTTCGATTCCCAGATCGGGCAAAGTATTATTGGGTTTTTCCATCAGGAATTTCTGATGACAGCCCGGAGCCAGGATTTGTACCCAGTTGATTGGCTCGCCTCCTATTACATGGGACTTAAACATAACTGGCGAAATGGAGGTGTTACTCATAAACACACATCTGCTTAACCCTTGGGGAGTTGCAGGCGTGATGTTATGTTCCGTTTCATTCTGATACGTAAGTCGGTTAAATTGGGTATCTGGGAGCGAGCAGGGGTCTCCCTTGTTTGACCGAAAGGCATTTGACAAATTTTCACGACCCAAAAAATTTTTCGCGTAATTTCATTTGCCAAATTATTACTTAGCAAAAAATCTATTCACAAAAAATTGTAACGCAAACCTTATGTTTGGGAAGTGAACGTTTAAACTATAACTTGTTTACCAACAAGTACTTTTAACATTTTTTATTTAGTCAAATATTTCAGTTGGAATAACAGTTTTTACGCAAAATCAAATAAGACAAATTCTAAACAGGTTATAATAATATGAATATTAACTATTCTTTTTTTTTAGTTAGTAGCGTTTTTTTCCATATTTTTTTTTTCTATATAATGTAGTCGTTCCTGGAGGTCACAGTTTTAACCTAACCTAACCATTTTTTTTTTAAATAAGTAATTATCCTAATCTAAATAGTTCAGTTCCGGGTAACCTACTAAAAACAATCTATTTTCTATAAATGAAAGTCGTTTCTGGCACTCGCCGGCCGCTGCCGCGGCACCGCTCGCTACGCTCGCTCGGCTCGTGCGTAGGGGGTCACAGTTTTAACCTAACCTAACCTACCCTTTTTTGCCTTAATATTTTTTTTCTTAACAAATCATTTCACCAAACGTTTGTTGTCTGAAGATTGTTTGCTGTAATAAATCATTTGAGTAAAGACCAAATGCCATAGTGACATTATACTTGGTAATATTTTGCCAAGTAAAAATTTGACCAAATAAAAATATGCGTACTAAAATCATTCGAAATATTGCAATGGTATAAAAAAAAGTTGCTAAAATTTGTTTGGGTAATGAAATTTGGTCAAAATCTTTTCGGCAAAACGGCAGGCTCCCAGCGAGCAGTCTATGGTTCTGTAAGTTGATAGCATAGCGGCACCCGCCAAATCCTTTGCAAATAAAGCAACAACAAAAAAAGTTATTACAAAAACTAAAAACCCAACTGTGGGACAAAACAGAAAAGATTTAAAATATGCTTGTTTTCAAGCATATTTTAGTTCGCCGCAGTCGACTAAAAAGGATGCTGCTACAATTTCATACTAAAAAAAAAATACTCAATAATACTTACAAATGAATATAAAGTAGAAGTTCCACAATATACGTGTAATCTTTCACTACAGCATGCTTGAATGTGTTACACACTCTCAACAATATTTTTAGAGTGAAACTGCTGACTTTTAATGACCTCACAACTATTTTCTCTTCCTGATTTTCCTGGAAACACAAAAAAGAAAATTGTTTGATTAACATGAAGAATATGATATAGGCTTACAGATGACAACTCCACTATCATCACCATCATCTGCCTAGCCTTTTCCCTACTGTGTTGGGGTCGGCTTCCAATCTAACCGTGTACAGCTGAATACCAGTATTTTACATGGAGCGACTGCCTATCAGATCTCCACCACCCAGTTGGTACCGTACTGGTACTGGGTATTATGATACCCCTCGGTAAGAGTGGTTGTAAGACTTTCGACTACTGACTACCTGTAACGACTGTCAAAGATCTACAAATGACAGCTGTACCTACCCATGGGCCAACCTAGGCAAGCGCAGCTTACCTAATAATCGACCCGAGCGGCGGTTATTAATAAATAAAATCATAGAATAAATAATAGAAGTAAATGTAGAAATGTCGGCACATTTCCAATTTTACTGAGAGTTATTTAGACTTATCTTAGCCATAATATCCTGAAGTCTCTCTCCAGTTAATCCTATAAAGTGCAGAGTTCATTACTAGAAACAAACAACCAGTAGCTGCAAGTTCTTTGTTGGGACTGATTCCACAAATTAAATTATATTTTTATGATTTAGAAATCATTCCTTTACATAATTTGTGGATGTTGGAGCCAAATGATAACATACATACATGCATGCTAGGCCCTTCATAATGAATTATCCAAATAATTACCTGCAAAGCTGTCCTAATATTATTCGTGGCCATGGAACACAGGATCTTAGTACAATCATCATAGATTTTCTTATCCAGTAAATAGTTGGAGTATTTCTCACATATCATAGTGTATGCCTTCCACTGCTCAGCCATAGTTTTAACATCGAGACTTTGAACTATTTCACCAATCTTCAAGTTGATATCTAGAGCTGAATAAATAAATTTAAATATTATTAATTGTTTTTAGATATTATATAAAAAAGTAGCAATGTCTTCGAAAATGTATACAGGTTAAAAGAAATTAGCTAGCAAAACTCCACAACACAGAACTACAGATAATTGGAAATATTATATTATTGGAAATAAACAACAATTCTCCATTTAGTGGGCAAGCGCCAGGGTAGCCCACGAAATTCAAATTATCTTGGATTTTTTGCAATTTGCAGGTCAGTCAGGTCACTTTTTCGTGAAATAGACGTTGAATGGGATTACATGAACTTAGAGGGTTATATCAATGGTTTAAATGATAAAATAAACAAACTACTCTGTAAAGACTTATTTTTAAGGTCGCGAATCATATTTTAATCAACATACAACCTGGCACTGACCGGCAAAGTGCAAAAAATTTAAGCAAATTTAAATTTTACGAGGTAGCCAGGCGCTTACAGTTTAAAATTTTATCTATGTTAACCCAGAACTTGGATTTGACTCAATATTTCGTGATTCGGACTTTTAAGTATCCCGTAAAATGTGATCATTCTATTTTTATGGTACACTCAAGCTCACCTTCAATAAGAATATCCTGCTGTTCTCTTTCAGTCAAATCAAAAATGAAATGTTTTTCTAAAACCATTAAGTATGTCAACTGAAGTTCATGGCAGGTCCTGAATAAGTCCTTCAATTGTGTTGCTACACAGTTTAGCCAGCTTCCATAAAGAGATTCACTGAAAACATGAATACAAATCAATAATAACTATAACTGACAATAAATCAATGTAGTGTGTCTAAAGTGTTTGACTGAAAAAAAAGATCATATAGCTGGAAACTGGATGGAGGAGCGGGTGGCTAAATAATAAAAGCCGCTCTGGTCGATCTTTAGGGTAAGCCGTGCTTGCCTAGGTTGGTCTGTGGATGGGTGACCAACCATTACATACCGATTTTCCTCTGTGCCTCAGAAAGCACGTTAAGCCATTGGTCCCGGGTGTCATTTGTAGATCTTTGCCAGTTGTTAGGTAGTCAGTGGCCCAAAAACTCTGACAGTTGTAGACAGTCTTACCAATAGGTATCGCATTACCCAGTACTAACTGGGTTGTGGAGGTCAGATAAGCAGTCGCTCCATGTAAAATACTGGTATTCAGCTGCATCTGGTTAGACTGGAAGCCGACCCCAATATAGTTGGGAAAAGGCTAGACAGATGATAATAGCTTTAAAGTGGGTGACTACTAAAATGACAACTTATCGAGAAGTCTGAAAGAAGAAGACATACTGTACCAACTCTGAATAAAATGAGATAGGGGCAGGACAATGATGATGACCATATACAATATAGAAAATTTGTCATTAGAAATTCAGGTAGCACTGGTTTCCAGAAGCCAGCCATAGAACTGCCAATTCTAATAGCCTACAGGTCAAATTCACTTAAATCTATTTATATTACTGCCGTGCTAAATGCAAAAGCCTCAGGTATCTCAAGGAAAGCCAGTTTTGAGAAAAGTTTTGTATAGTTTGGTATAAGTACACACATTACAGATTGTTTTTTTTGCTTATTAGGATTTTTTGTCTTAAAACAGATACTGCTATTTGGCTTAGTTCATTAGTTGCATATTTATTTAATATGATCTATCTATCTGATGCCATTAAAATCAACTACACATTTTTTTTAGATACCGCTTTTTAGCTAAGCATGGTAGTACAGATAATTCAGTTTTTATTTCATAAATAACTCAAAATAGATTAAGATGAGGACATGAGAAGGATGATGTTGTTGAATAAATCATTTCGCACTTACCTATCTTTACAGTGTGCAAACACCAACATAATAATACGGCCTGTTACAGTTGGAAATGTTTTCGTAGAACAACACGCCAAAGACATTGTTTCTATGACTTGTTTTATTAAATTTGATAATAACTGCAAGAGGCAAATCGCATCATTCATATATCCTTTTAATTTATTCTGTTCCAGGTTTGTTTCAGCCAGCAAGTCTGTGATGAGGTCCAAACTCTGGAATGAAACATTGGAGTTTTATAAAGCTAGGCTTTTATTCTGGATCATTAATATTTTTTATGAGACTTAGAGATTCTTTACCTGGGACACACAAGAACTGCAGTCATTTACGAGTGTTGAGAAGTAAACAGAAAACGTGGACTTCTTTATTTCGTTACCAATACTTGAAAATGCTGTCTTTGTATTCAAAACCAAAGATTCATATGTTACAGTGTCCATCTAATAGCTTGGTCAAGAAATAAATTGTTGGAGATAAAACAATTAGTTGATAACAGGACTGAAAACGGGAAACAAAGTTGTAAAATATAAAAAAGGATACAATCACTGGATCCGTAGGGCTATTGCAAAATATATCGGTGCTTTCCGACAAAAAGTCGGAACTCTGGGAGTTGTCCATTTTTAATCCAGTGAGTCCATTTACGAACAGATCACGTTTAAAAATTCTCACTGTATCATAATTCTACAAAAACAATGTCGTCCCGCTCAAAATAAACGTCACTATCAACTGTCAATGTCAAAAAGCGGAAGCCGGAAAGAAGACTAAGTAAACGTCTATGGACTGTAGTGCTACCATGGTTCAGAAAGGTATTGGGAAACCCTTTTTCCAAGGTAATTATTTTCCATATAAATATGATTATGCAAAACATGCATCCATGGAGGTTAGAATCCAAAAGATATCAAGAGTGAGAGGTTCGTTTGTACAAATTTGAATTGCAATCTTTTTCATGAATAATTTGAACCAACAAACCCAGCAGCAAGGTATTTTTTCTTTCATATTAATTACTAGTTGTTGCCCGCAACCTTTGTCCACGTGAAATTATTATAAAAATATTACACCCCTATTTAAAAAGAATTTCGTTAAAAATTTTAACATCGATCGATTATGCGAAAATCCAGTGGTGGTGCAGGCCAAACCAGAGGCAGAAAAGGCGCCTCTTTGATCTAAAATATTGTTTAATAGGGTGCCTTTGGGGTTCAAAGTATGTTGATTGAAAAGAGTGTCCATGGAGTTTCTTGCCCATTCTTCTCCATAGAGATCTACGCTTTGGAATGGGCAACTACAGTACTTTCACAAGTTATTATGCCTTGTGTCTGGGACTGTAGCTTCGCCTTCTTTGTTTTTCTGACATTCAAAAGTGCCTGTTATGGTCTAATTGAAATAAATGCTATGAGTTTGAGTTTGAGTTCGTACGACGGCCAATCAAGCCATACGAAACCAGTTTATGCGGATCTCTTATTGTATAGAAAATCTATACAAAGTGATGCATTGTGTACATTCGTACCACGCACGTTGTTTCAAAGAAAATGCTTTATTTTGTAGCAGTAATAAGAGTAATCAGAAGTTTATATGAGCCTAAAATATATAGTTTATTGCGTACTTACTTATTTTGAGGCATCAGGTAGGAACAGTTTTAACAGTTTTAACTTAATCCTGATCCTCTAGTGGGAACCGCGGCACCCCCCCCCCCCCTACGCGGCGAAGCCTATGCTGCGGAGCTACGCAGACAAATCCACAAAATCCACTTCCCTCTGAGGAATCTGACCAAAACCAAAGAATAATTTTATTAACGATGTCGTAATAATAGCCATAGTCCCAAAAACTAAGTGCTCAAAGAGTTTTTTTAAAAACTAAAAAAATCAATATATCAAAATCAATGAAGTTACTGTCAATGTCATCGTGACAGCATCACAGCAACATGGGAATTAATTTCACGTGTTGCTGTACTTTGTAAATGCACAACACGCGGCCGGCTATCGGTTTTATTTCTATTTACGTTAATATTTGTCATAAACCTTTAAGTTTTTGTTTGACGGAATGATAAAATGTCGGTGTGCAATATGATGATGGCACTGAAAGCAGTAGGTGTCGAAACTAAGACTCCTGAATTAACTAAAACATGTGAAGAACTACAGGTTAGTATTAATTTAATGGTTTTCTAAGTAGATAAGCTTAATAGAATTAATAAAAAATAATTGTGGTTTGAATATGTCGCTGTGCATTTATTTGAGATGGTTAAAAAAAATAAAAAGTGGTTCCTGGACAATATAATAAACAACTATATATATAAAAAAAACAACTATATTTATCAGCAGTAAAAGGACATGGCATTCCTCTTCCAATCAATAATAATGAATAAATATATATGTAATGAACCAATAACTGTATGACATGTGACATCAAACAACCTGCACCAGGCCAGCATGGTGGGTTATGGCCTAGTCCCTCTCTCAGAGAGCCAGTGTCCCAGCAGAGGAAATATTCTAATCTGATTATGCTATTAATATAATGCAATTTTCAAGGCTCTTTACTTAGTCGTAGCTGTTTACGAGCAGCCATTGTATTTCTATTTTATTACACCTGTTGTGTAATATTTTTTTCTTCTCATCATTCTGAGAGACCTTTTACCTGATGATGTGATTACTTACAATACAATTTACATATCCTATGAAAATGCATAATTTACTTTTTATATATTTTTTCTGTGGTCCCTGCTACTGAACAAACATTATAAACACTATAATAAATAAGCTTTAAAAAATATTTTAAATTTTGTAATTTTTGTACTCCGACTTCCTTAATTTTTAAGATCAATCTCCTTATTTGTATAATGATATGCATGCAAAATCAGAATCTATTTAAAAAGTGATGACGTAATGAAATAGCCTTGATATCATACAAGTGCAAAATTCATTGTTTGTATAACGTGTTAACATTCTTCAATGCAAGTCAAAATACTTTTTATGTAACCTGTGATGTTATTACTATGACTTTTATACTCGTGTATTTGTAAAAGGGCCAATAATATCATGCGAATTTGTCAGTGTGTCTATCATAACTGTTTTACTTTTTCTATTCCAGGGTTCCATAAATTCCAAATCATTTGAAATACAAAATGCTGTTAAGAAATTATCAGAATTTATACTCAAAATTGAAGATGCAAAACTATTCAAGAAATATCTATCAAATATACTTCTTGCTTTGGTGTCGGCTAAAATTCCATTAAAAAAAGTATTTTCTTATAAAAATTATGACACATGCAGCGATGCTGAAAAGAATTGTCACTTGGAGTATTCAATAATATTGGCTGCATTGAGTGACCATCCAGATGTATTGCAGTAAGTGTTTTTACTTGATCTACAAATATGAGCTACAATTCAAATATAGCTGAATGTAACATTTTGATTTTAATATTTTTCTTCCTACTAAGAACTTAAGGAAATAAGCTGTGAGAAATTTTAAATTATCGAAAACTTTTCATTATTTAATTGAAATTCATATGTACTAATTAAGCCATCCGTTTATTTTAGATATGCTTTAAAATATTTCGAAGTAAATCCCGTGGCGCCATTCGAAGTATTCTCCCATCATGAGGACTCCTACAATGTTGCTCCAAAGAAACGGAGACTGCTTGATTGTGGGCAGAAGATTCCAGAAAAACAGGTTGTATCCTGCTGCCATACATTGCTCAGCAAGTTGCCAAATGAAATGTCTGCTAAATGGGATTGGACTAAGTTTATTGGAACCTATGGTGACCATGGGACGGCAGAAGTGAGATGGTATGTTGTTGTTGACATTTTTCAGTAATTAGATACTTCTTCTTCTTCGTGTAGCTCTTGTCCTCGCTTTGGTGGAAAGGGGATACATCTCTTACACAGAGCACCCATCTGCGCCTGCGTTGGCAGCGTCTACAGATTTCCATGTTAGTCAAATGGTCTATGGCTATGACTTATGGTTATGACTTGTTTATAGTATGTAATTATGCTTTTACTGACGTTTTCGACATCTTATTAAAAAAAAGAACTGTACTAGCTTTTGTATGCAAATAACTTTTTATCATACTTTAACTTTAATTTTAACATACTTTATAAAACCAACAGGATGGTAAAAGAATGCATGGTCATTCTATCAAATATGACAGATACACAGTCCACGATACTGTCACACAGAATGGAGCTACAAGAACAAGAAACCCATGAACTTCTGGAGCGAAGTAAAACTGAGCCCGTTCATACCATGAGTGAAGTTATCAAAGATAATGTTAGTCCTAATGTTGTCAATATTGATGGTATACTGCTTCCTATATTTGAGAAGGAAAATGTGCAGAACAGCAGTTTAGTCCCAGTGAAGTCGACCATCAATAATCTTAGGAGTTTGGCTTTGGCTGTTGCTTCAGGTAAGAAGATTCTTTCGCTCGCTCCTATAACTGAGGCTTAAATATAACTGGCGAAATGTGGGTGTTCTATAAGGTACACCGGCCTTACCCTTCGGGAATTACAGGCCGACAGGCGTGATATATGATATTATCTAAATAACGTTATTATCAACAGATTAGTAAATTCAATTATTTTGCAGGTCAAGCCCTCAGTCTAATGGGCCCAGTAGGTTCAGGAAAGACTTCCCTAGTTGAACATTTGGCTGCTATTACTGGCCGCAAAGGTGTGGCTTTCAAGAAAGTGCAACTAGGAGACCAAACGGATTCCCGGATGTTACTGGGATCGCATCAATGTACTGATATACCCGGAGAATTTGTGTGGAGGCCAGGCGTTTTGACTGAGGTATGTTTTTCGCAAACTGTAGACTGATTAAGAAAAATACAGAGACTGAACCGCTGAGACTAAAAGCATTAAAGGGGTTGGAATATTTTTGAATGTAGCCTGGCCTACCTAACTTCAGCCTTTTTATTTTATTTTACGCATAAAACCTGTATGTATAATCCACGCATATGACAATACCATATTATATCAATACAAAATTTGTAGGAGAGTTAAGATTTGGTCCTTCGAGCCGGATTATTTAAATTTTTACAGAAGCTTGTTAATCTGAAGTTATTACGGTCTGTCCGTCGCTGATGCAAAAAATCTTCTAAGTGTCGTCGCGCTTCCGAGATATAAGCTATCGAATTTGCACCCATGGCAAAGATATTAACATCGTTGTTTACCAATGAGAAATCCCACTGTCCGCAAGATTTTTAGTAGACTAAATTTGGATCATGCAAGTTTATATTAGTAAGACTTAGAGCTTGGCAAAGAAATAGAAACAAACGATTTCAGTTGTTCACATAATAAAATATTTCAAACCTAAATTAATTTGTTTAAACAGATGTTGGTTTACTTATCATGTGCAAATGCAAATAAGTTGTATATGGTATATTTGCATTTAAAATTAAATGTGCTTAAAAGGCTTATAGTGTCATTGAGAGAGTATTACGTAAGTATGTGGCAGTTACTTGTTTCCTGCATTGAGTCTACAGCCCAGATTTGAAAGTATATAATACTAGCGGCCCGTCCCGGCTTTGCACGAGTGGACATTTATTTTTTAAGCATTTTGGGATAAAATATAGCCTATGTTACTCCGGGATAATGTAGCTTTCTAATGGTGAAAACATTTTTGAAATCGGCACAGTAGTTTTTGAGTTTATTCATTACAAACATACACACACACACACACACAAAAATACAAATCTTTCCTCTTTACAATGTTAGTAAGATATATATGTATACTTTTTAAATTTGCCCCGCTCTAGTAATTATTCTTGTGTCGTGTGTGCGTTTACAAACATTTAAACATGTAAGGTGTATGTAAATACACAAACATCCAGACCGGACCAATTCCCTGTAGGCCATACAAATACACTGGTCAGCAAATAAACCGAGCCACCCGCTACCTAGGAACTCTGATACGATTTTCTCAAAAAGTATAAAACTTACAACTATCAAAGTTATACCTACAAAAAGTGCGTTTCATGGTGATTAAAATGACTACAAATTAATTCGAAAGTACCGTCAACTCACATTGTAATCAAGCAACAAACACAATGCTAGCGATTTGCTCCGTTTTCACCAGAGTTTGAAATTAGCGTTCTTTTTGGTTTAGGCGCAGAAGGCCTAATTCTCAAAATGGCAACTGAGTCGCAAAAGGACAAGTTCTCAAAATGGCAAATTCTCTAAAAGCCTAATTCTCTGAATGGCCAGTTCTCTAAAAGCCTAATTCTCTGAATGGCCAATTCTCTAAAAGCCTAATTCTCTGAATGGCTAATTCTCTAAAAGCCTAATTCTCTGAATGGCTAATTCTTTAAAAGCCTAATTCTCTAAATGGCCAATTCTCTACTGAGATAACTAAATGCATCAGGAATATTTTCCATGTATATTCAATCATTATTTACTAACATATTCATCATTAATATGCATCACACATAGCCTTTCTTGTTTATCTTTTTTTTTCTTTGCCTTATTCCCAGTTCTTCAGTATTCTTGTTGTTCACCAATGACGGACAGTGACTCAACTTATTCCAAGAAACCATTTTTAACTATTTTTATTAGTTTATCTGAAGACTAGATATAGGGATTTTATTTCACAAACTACCAGGAGGCCAGAATCATGAAGAAGTAGTTATCTTCATTGCATGCTGCATGATAATCGAAATGTAGGATGTATATAGATTTGATTGTGAGGTTCCTGTTATCAATATGCAATACCTCCTTCTTGATTCTGGGCGCCTGGTTGTTTTTGAGACTTTACTACCCTTATCTTATTTCCTATTACGTAATCTTCGAGTGTAAACTCGCACATTTATCTGAGTCATACACTACTAGCAAATCCAAAGCTGGTTAAATTCACATTAAAATAAAAAAATAAAATAAAAAAAGTGACAGGTATAACTTAAAATTGGCTTGATTTTATCGGAACCGACAAACTCAAACTCAAAGCATTTATTTCAAAGAATGAAATCTTTTATTTATAAGAATACTTCCAATTGTAGAAAATGTGCCATTTTGATAATTAGCCATTTAGCGAATTGGCCATTCAGAGAATTAGGCTTTTTGAGAATTGGCCATTCAGAGAATTAGGCTTTTTGAGAATTGGCCATTCAGAGAATTAGGCTTTTTGAGAATTGGCCATTTAGAGAATTAGGCTTTTAGAGAATTGGACATTCAGAGAATTAGGCTTTTAGAGAATTTGCCATTTTGAGAACTAGTCCTTTTGCGACTCTGTTGCCATTTCGAGAATTAGGCCTTCTGCGCCTAAACCTTCTTTTTCTCTACAATGAGGGTAGTCGGATATTTCTTATCATTTCTTTAGTTTTTGTCCATCGTTTGCTCAGACGCGTGTGTTTTTGCTACTTTTTTCGATTAATAATGGATACAACACCTCAGGAAGCAGCTCAAGTTATAGCATTACTTCAAGCAGGCATTGCGCAATGTGAAGTCGCTCGAAAGCTTCGAATCAGCAGATCTTCGGTGCAACGAGTTTACAGACGATCCCTAGAGTCTGGAGCATTCGATCGCCGTCCAGGTACGGGCAGACCTAGGGCTACATCAGCAGCAGATGATCGTTATATCCACCTTACTGTTCTGCGAAATCGCCACCTCAACGCAGTTCAAGTCCAACAAAGTCTGCGTGACGAACGCCAAGTGGTCATAAGTTCAGATACCGTCAGAAGGAGACTTGCTGAACGGAACCTGACCCCAAAAAGAGCTGCAACAGGCCCAGCATTAACGGTAGCACACCGTCGAGCACGACTTGAATTTGCTCGAGAGCATAGGGATTGGACATTAGAGCAGTGGAGTAATGTACTCTTCACTGATGAGACCAGGGTGAGTCTACATGGAAGTGATCGACGTCAGAGAGTATATCGTCGCCCTGGAGAACGTTATTCTCAGTGTTGCATCGAGGAAACTGTTGCTTATGGAGGAGGATCTGTAATGGTCTGGGGCGGCATCTCGTTAACAGCACATACAGCGTTAGTTTTCATCGAACCGACGGGCCGTACACGTGGACTGACTTCTCATCGCTACATTACTGAAATCCTCGCAGACCATGTGGTACTTTACGCAGGATATATCGGACAGGATATGCAATTGATGCATGATAATGCACGGCCTCATGTTGCTCATGTGGTGACCCAGTATCTACGCGACGTCAGCATTCGTACGATGGACTGGCCAGCTCGAAGCCCGGACTTGAATCCGATAGAACACTTATGGGATGAGCTGAAACGTCGGGTTCGAGCCCGGGTACCTGCTCCAACAAGGCTTCCAGAGCTGCGAATCGCAATTGAAGAAGAGTGGAATACAATTCCTCAAGATTTTATCGTCAGGCTCGTAAGGTCGATGAATACAAGGATGCTGGCAGTTATCCGAGCAAGGGGAGGGAATACGGAATATTGATCAAAAACTTTTTTTTGATTTTATCTTTGTTTTTGGCTTTAATTTTTTTTTTCACTTTATCGTTACTAACGATTGTCACGACTGGAAAACGACTCTTCTTTGTAAAATCCTTAATAAACACTGAAATATTGATTAAACCCAATGAGTTTCCTTTCATTTTAATCACCATGAAACGCACTTTCTGTAAAAACAAAAAAAAAAAAACTAAAAAACCTACAATTATCAAAGTTGTACCAACTTTGATAATTGTAGGTTTTTTAGTTTTTGAGAAAATCGAATTAGAGTGCCTAGGTAGCGGGTGGCTCGGTTTATTTGCTGTCCAGTGTATTTGTTCCGTATATAGATGGAACCCGCGACACGTAGCGCAGCAGTCAATCGCTCAGCCATTGCGCCAACCGTGTTGTCAAGAATTAAGACTTAACCCATGTACTGGGTAACACGATGCATCAGCGACCTTTCGTCATAAAATTGTAAGGCTTCAGTGCCTACATGGGTTGTGGAGGTCAGATAGACAGTTGGTTCATGAAAAATACTGTTATTCACATGCATCTGGTAGATAGAAAAGAAGCCGACCCCAATATATATACGTATATATAGTAAGAAAAGTCAAGGACGATGATAAAATGTCATCATCGACTTTTGACATTTTTTTTGGTCGACTACACCTCTACTTTTTATCCTCACAAAGTTTTTACACTGTAAAATTACTTGTAGGCTGTACAAAATGGGCACTGGCTCCTATTAGAAGACATCGATTGTGCTGCTCTAGATGTGGCTTCTACCCTCAGTTCTCTACTAGAAAGGAACTCACTATGCGTGCCTGGCTATCGAGATTCTCTGCCAGTCACACCCGGCTTCCAACTGTTTGTCACACAGCGGTAAGTACAGACATATTAAATTAAATTTTAACGTAATAGGAATAAAGTTGATTTCTATTGATATTTGAAACTGTTTTTTTTAGAACGTTGACTACAAATTACGGTTTTCAAAAGAAAATTTCAAGCAGCAGTACATTGCTTCAGAAGCATTTAACACAAATAAACGTTGAACCGCTATCGAGGTCTGAACTAGCAGAGATCATACAAACTCTGTACCCGACTCTTTCAACTATCTGCCCTAGAATGATCGAAGTATTCATGATGTTCTCTGTGGGCAGTCACGACACATCCTTGCAAGCAACCGAAACAGTAGATAGCGATAAAAAAAAGAATCTAATTCTCTTACGAGGATCAAGGCTGATTTCAACCAGAGACTTGTTGAAATGGTGCTCTAGATCAGTAGTTGGTTTTGACGTCACTAGTCCCGAGTCCGCACTAAAAGTACTACAGGACGCCTTGGACATATTTACTTGTTCAGTCTCCGCCCCTGAACACAGACTCGAATTGGCGAAAAAAGTTGGACTATGCCTTGGTATAGTAGAAACAAAATCGGAATTCTATTGCAAACATTACAAGCCAAATGTGTCACTAAATGCTACCTATCTAGAAGTTGGCAGATCTAGGGTTCCGAGGGTTGAGAAGAGTTTAGAAACAATTGATTTTGATAATAAACAGACAGTCTTCTCTTTTACGAAGCAGTCCGCCTGTTTGCTTGAGAGGATAGCTTGCTGCGTCACGTCCAATGAGCCTGTACTGCTCGTTGGTGAAACGGGTACTGGTAAAACTTCGTCAGTACAATACATTGCAAAACAGACAGGCCACAAATTGATCGTCATCAACATGAACCAACAGTCAGACTCAGCTGATCTACTAGGTGGGTATAAACCCGTAGACCTAAAATACGTAATCCGACCCATAAAACTTCAATTTGAGGAACTATTCCGAAAATTCTACAACACTGAGAAGAATCAGAAGTTTTTGGGCCACATTGAGACTTGTTACGATTCGGAAAGTTGGACTGCCCTACTGGCTTTGATGAAACAGAGTCAGAAAGCAGCTATCGCTAGGCTTACTGCAGAAAAGTCTACCATTAAACTGAATAGATGGGTAGCCTTTGGGTCTAAACTTGCCAAATTGGAACAGCAAGTAAAGGCAGCTTCGAAATTGACCTTCGCGTTTATTGAGGGTTCTCTAGTCAAAGCGATGCAGGAAGGCCATTGGGTGTTGCTAGACGAAATCAATTTGGCCTCTGCTGAAATTTTAGAATGCCTAGCCGGATTGCTAGAGGACAAAAGTGAGACCATAGACTTGCTGGAAAAGGGCGATAAAGTTCCTATAAAAAGACACCCAGATTTCACGCTATTCGCTTGTATGAATCCAGCTACAGATGTTGGTAAAAAGGATTTGCCTGCAGGTCTTAGGAACCGTTTTACTGAGTTCTTCATTGATGAACTGACTGAACGCAATGATTTGATCTTGCTTATTGGGGACTATTTGTATCATATGAACCTTGGTGGGGCCGTTTTGGAGGCGATCTACAGTTTCTATGCCAGTATTAAGAAAGAAGCAAAGCTGAATCTTGTGGATGGATCAGGTAACGTAACACTTTTTTTTTTTGTTCCTTGAACTTTGTCGGTATCGCAAAAAAAATCTAAACCCGTTTTTATGTTGCATTTTAGGGAATACACCACATTATTCTCTCAGAACCCTATGCAGAGCCCTAACAGCGGCTGCCAAAGCTAAATGTGGAACAGTATCAAGGTCTTTGTACGAAGCATTTTGCTTATCTTTCCTCACCCAGTTGGATAGTTCTTCGCATCCAAAAGTAGAAGCTATGATTGCCAAGTACGTATACATTTGCAATAAACAAAGGTACAATTCCGAAGACGATAGCAACCACACTGAATGTCTAACTGGACCAAAAAACGTGAAACTAAAACTATGTAAAGTTTTCTGAGATGGTGAAATAGCCGCACATAGAAATCAGTCATGTTCCGCGGTAGCGATCACATTCGGAATTGTACCTTAGACTTACATTGGAATATGAAATTGCATAATTTCTAATTCTTTTTTTGTATTTATTAGGGCTGTGATCGGCAAGAGGAATGTGAAATCAGTAACAAACCAACTCATTCCGGAGCCGCAAGTATTAGGCCAAACGTACTTGCTCTTTGAAGGTCATTGGATCCCTCAAGGGAAGCTAGAAATAGCCATACCAGAAGGGTACATCCTAACTCCTACAGTGAAAAAGAATCTTCGTGACATTGCACGAATCATATCTCTTGGAAGATTGCCTATCTTGTTACAAGGAGACACTTCGGTAGGCAAGACGTCCCTTATAACATATATTGCTAAAGCTTCTGGCAATTATTGTGTCAGGATAAACAATCATGAACATACTGACTTACAAGAATATATAGGGTCTTACGCAGCCGACTCGAGTGGTAAGCTAGTTTTCAAAGAAGGTGTTCTAGTCGAAGCGATGAGGAAGGGATACTGGATTATCCTCGACGAGCTGAATTTAGCGCCAAGTGATGTATTAGAGGCTCTTAACCGTGTGTTAGACGACAACCGAGAACTGTTCATACCAGAAACTCAACAAGTTGTCAAAGCAGATCCCAATTTCATGTTATTCGCTACTCAAAACCCTCCTGGTCTGTATGGCGGCCGAAAAATGCTGTCCCGAGCGTTCAGAAACAGATTCGTCGAGTTGCATTTTGATGAGATACCAAAGAATGAACTGGAAACTATTTTGCACCAAAGATGTCATGTACCGCCTGCCTACAGTAAGAAAATGATAGCGGTCATGGCTGATCTACAGATAAGACGACGTGGTTCCGCAGCCGTTCAGGGCAAAGACGGATTTATTACTTTGCGAGACTTATTCCGATGGGGTCAGAGATACAAATGCACTTCTAAAGATTCTTTGACGGATGATAAATTCTACGATTGGGATCAGCATATAGCTGATGAGGGATACCTTATCTTAGCTGGAAAAGTACGTCAAACTGACGAACGATCTATAATCAGAGAAGTTATCGAAAAGCACATAAAGAGGACGGTCAATCCTGACAACCTCTTTAGTCTTCACGCGGCTACGTCTCCCGTTACGAAGTCTATATTGGAGACAATCTTAAACAACCAACTTGAAGAGTTTAGTCACGTTGTTTGGACATTCAATATGAGAAGACTTGCAGTTCTAATAGCCAAGTCTTTCACTTTCAATGAACCCGTCTTACTGGTTGGAGAAACTGGTTGTGGTAAGACAACCATCTGTCAAGTACTGGCAACTATGAAGAAACGTCAGCTTTTATCAGTCAACTGTCACATGCACACAGAGAGTTCCGATTTCTTAGGAGGTCTTCGCCCGGTGCGGCAGTACAAAAATGATGGCATGCTCTTTGAATGGGTTGATGGACCCCTAATAAAGGCTATGGAGGCAGGAAACATGTTCTTAGCTGATGAAATATCTTTGGCTGATGACAGCGTGTTAGAGAGAATGAACTCCTTACTCGAACCTGAAAGACAGTTGGTGTTGGCGGAAAGAGGAACTGATGATAACTCTGACGTCGTCATCATCACAGCAAACGAAAACTTCCACTTTATCGGAACCATGAACCCTGGTGGAGATTTCGGAAAAAAAGAACTTTCGCCTGCTTTACGTAATAGATTCACAGAAATATGGTGTGACAGTGTCACTTCTAGACAAGACCTATTGAAAGTTCTCGAGAAAAGCGTCAACAAAGGAGTGTCTCTAGGTAACCAAGAGGACGGTAGTTCCGGAATCGGTACCTCTATCTTGAACTTCACTGATTGGCTGAAAAATTCCGAAGTGACGAACAAATTCCCATTCAGTATCCGTGATTTACTCTCGTGGGTACACTTCATAAATATCACAGTTGCAAAAGGTCTGTTAGACACCCCTGAAGCATACGTACACGGTGCTTGTATGACATTCCTAGATTGCTTCGGTACAGCACTAACGGGCCACATCGACACCGAAACTTTGGTCTTGCTACGAAAAAATGCAATCAATTTCTTATTGAATCAGATAAAATCAATTGGCAGCGAATATGTGGACAGTTTACAGGAAATGTTGAGTGATAAGAAGACTCAATTCGTGGCCGAAAGTGGGTCTGAAAAGTTTGGAATAAAGCCTTTTTACATTGAAGTTGGAGAAAAAACTAAGACCCTGGAACTGCAAGTAGAACACCAGTTCACGTTCACAGCTCCAACGACTGGTGCTAATACGTTGAGGCTTTTGCGTGGCTTGCAGCTGAACAAGGCAATCCTTCTAGAAGGAAACCCTGGAGTCGGAAAGACGAGCTTAGTAACTGCACTCGCTAAATCATCCAATCATAAAGTTGTTCGCATCAATTTGAGCGACCAAACTGTAAGTACATATTTTTATTTGTTTGTTTAACTTTAACATAAAGGCCAGGCATGCGTTCAAATAACAGAACTCCTGACACACAGACAAGATCTTTCATTCGACCGCAAAAATGTCACAATCGGGTATAGATCCAAGCACGTTGAGTGAGACTTGCGGAGAGTGTTCTATGGATCAGGGACTAAGATTGAGCGACAGTTCGACTCCCAAGCTTAGCAAACAATCTAGTAGTAGTATTTGTTTAGACTGTATTGTTGCATTGTTAGGCAAAGACCTTCCACTCCCTTTTTCCCGCTCTGCTCTCTGCTATTTTTGTTTATTGAATTTTAATTTGATTTTTTTTACAGGATATAACAGACTTATTCGGAACAGACTTACCAACTGAAGATGGATCTTTCACATTCAAAGAAGGCGCGTTCTTGAGCGCTCTCCAAAATGGCGACTGGATTCTATTAGACGAACTGAACTTGGCACCTCAGCCAGTTCTAGAAGGTCTTAACGCATGTTTGGATCACAGAGGAGAAGTATTTATTCCAGAACTAGGTCGTAGTTTTAAGGTTAAGGAGCAGACTAGACTGTTTGCTTGCCAGAATCCTTTAAAACAAGGAGGTGCCCGAAGAGGTCTGCCAATTTCCTTCCTTAACAGATTCACTCAAGTTTACATCGACACACTGACTCGAGAAGACTTGATATACATTGTGGAAGCGCAGTACGGAAGCTTACCGCAAGACATTCTACACAAGATTGTCGAATTCAACTGTAAAGTAGCGCATGAAGTAACAGAGATACAATCGTGGGGCCACAAAGGCTCCCCGTGGGAAATGAACCTAAGAGACATACAGAGATGGTGCGAGGCTATCATTCAAGACCAGAATGAAAATATTCTAGTAACGCCTGGAAAATACGTTGATATGCTCTACGTGAACCGTATGAGGACCGAAGAAGATAAGCAGAAAATGATCGAGACATATGATAAAATATTTCTCCCTGAATATCCAAGGAGTGATAGTAGCCCTCAATTCCACATGTCGCATACACATGTTATAATAGGGGACGTTCAACTAGAGCGAAACGAGAATAAAGAATTCAAAAATCGAAGAGCTGCTGAAACAAATTTGCTCGTGCCCAGGAATCAACTGCCTACTTTGAAAGCAGTAGCTCAAAGTATCAAGATGAATTGGTTGACGATACTAGTTGGTCCTTCAGCTACTGGAAAGAGTAGTGTAGTACAAGTACTCGCTGACTTGATCGGCAACGAACTGCAAGTCATACCTGTGACGTCAGCAATGGACGTCTCCGACTTACTAGGCGGTTTCGAACAAGTCGATTTTAACAGAAATCTTGAGAGCTTGTATGATAAAATCGAGACTTTAACAATACAAACTGTTAGGTACAAGTGGTTTGTTACACAACCCTTTGAATGGAAGACTAACTTGTTACTAAGCGAGCTGTATGAGTACAAATCTCTGCAGAAAGCTTCAAGTACTGACATGTCAGACGACAACATACATAAGTTCAAACAAAAAATTCAGTTCCTTAACACTCACTGCGAAAAATTGATTGTAAACAATGAGTACCAACCAGATATCTTGTCGAAAGTACAAGAGATTGTGAAACTTTTGAACAAGTTGCAGAACAAAGTATCTCAAGTTTCTTCTGTCAATGCAGGAGGCAAGTTCGAATTCGTGGACTCTTTGCTTGTGAAAACGATGATCGAGGGCTCGTGGTTACTCTTGGACAATGTCAACCTCACTTCTGCAGCCGTACTTGACAGACTAAATGGTTTGTTGGAACCAAACGGCGTGTTAAGCATTCCCGAAAGAGGTGACATCAGTGAAATAACACCGCATCCGAATTTTAGAGTATTTTTCACTATGGATCCGAAGTACGGTGAGATTTCGAGAGCGATGAGAAATAGAGGAGTAGAGATATCTTTGCTAAGACCTGATGATTGGCAGATATCGTATGTGTCCGAAACTGAGAACTTGTTTGATTTGACAGCTCTGTTGTCGTCCTGTGGCCTGCCCAGCAAATATCACGACTTGTGTATCAAATGTCATGAATTGATGCAGTCTTTTGTTGAAGGTACGTATTTACATTGATTTCAAACAATAAACTAAAAAAAAATAAGATATTTTCATTTATTTTGTTACGAAAATAGATGGGAAACAAATGTTCTCATTAATAAATATTGTTTCCTTTTCAGGACTCGATCGTCCGACGATTTCCCATTTACTACAAGCGGCACACTTGACCTGGCAACAGCTACTCCGCGGTATTTCTACCACTACAGCTTTCGTCAGCAGTTTTTCTGACGTCTACATAAAGCCAAGGTGCGGCGCTGATTTTACCTCAAGTGTAAACTCCTCACTTGCCGAAATGAAAAACTCGATGTTAAAAGCCCTCGATGAACTAATAGAAGGAGACGAACAAGACGAAAAGGGCCCCCTTCCCGCAACAACCAATCACACGCTCACAGTTAAAGGTTTGTGCTCCAATTCCACCATGGAAATCGCCAAACAACTCGCGTATACAGCCGTACAAGAAACAAAAGACGGCACCATTGAATCGTACCTACACATCATCTTTAGTTTGTTCACCGTTTACCAGAGATCTCATCCAGCAGTTTTGAAGAGTGTTTATTCTATCATTCATGACATTATGAGGAAACAATGCCACGCTGCTGACGTTCAGTACGCAGACACCCTCAATGACACTGCTTATGAGACTTTCAAATATCACGCCGGCGAAATACAGTCGTACAAAAAATACTATCCTGAACAATACAAATTAGACGAAAGGCACATACGTATTGGCAACAAAGAAGGACTCATAATGTTCAATAAACTAATGAAGTACTTCTTAACTAACCTCACCCCTGAACGACAAAGTTTTACAGTAGCGAATTATTCAAAAGCAGTCCTGTCGGGCAAATTGACAGATGATTTTGTCGAATATCCGATACTGAAATATTGTCTGAGATACCTGGACGTTATTGAAGAATTTATTGAAAAGAGTATTGATCGCTCTGCAAACTCTTTGGATAATAGAACAGCTTGTAATATGTTTAAACTTTTGAGCTGGCGTGACAGATTCTTGAAGCTGACAAATGAACCAATATTCGTTGCTAACGAAGCCAGCAGGCGTAGGATTTTAAGAGAAGACATAGTTCCCCTTCTATACGCGCACAGTAAATGGTTACAGAAACATTTGATGATACCAATAATGAGAATTACGAGCGACAGCGACGCTATTATAAATGATTTCAATCAAGCCGTGGAAAATATAGTGATGCCAGCTGAGGACGACAACTCAACAGTTACTAAACTGAGCAAGAAGATCCGCAAGATGTATGGCCAACCGAAATTATTAGTCGACAAAGAAGAATACGACAAATGTAGCGAGAAGCTTAGAGTTTACAACAAAATGACTTTAGATCTGAGTCAGCCTATTTCAAAGCAACTCAACCGACTTTCTGTGGACAATTATGCTGTTACTGACCTGCATTTAGCTTTAGATGTACCAAATAACGATACTTTGGAACTGGTTCAGAAGAATATCAGCAAGTTGGTTGACAGTCATGTCGTTGATAAACCAAGGTCCGATATCAAACTTCTTCCAATTATCTCGTACGTAGTACAGAGAATATTGACAATCCTACAGAGAGATTTCTTTGATGTAGTGAATCAACTATCAAAGACCGAAGACAAAATATTCGTGAGGATTGAATCTTCAGAAGTGTTGGGCAGTTTGGTACACTTGGGCAAGGTCACCAAAGGGTTCCCACCAGCTTTGCTGAATATTTTAGAAGTAATGCTCAAACTGCAAGACAGCCAGGACATTATTAATGAAAGGTAATATTTTCAAATATATAAAGGGTGTAAACAGACCCTTAACGAAGCCGAAAGGTACTTGTTCTACCCGTCATTACGATCACTTTTTTGTTCTAGACCATACCTGGGAACCTTCTAGTTACGGAGATATTGGGGGTCAAAGTTCCAACTTTTTCACAAGTTTTTTTTTAAATACATGTTTCTAATGTAAGATTTTCACTTTAAACACCTTCACGACGTCCGTACTATTCAATCCATCCATCAGCACAATGTTTTTAGTGCGTTACATTGAGTTTTACCGTAAAACGTGATTTTTCACCCCAAAAAAAAAAGTCGTTTCCCAGCGATAATTTTTGAGTAAAGTTACTTAGTTTGATGTACAGAATGCTTGGTTGACGGCTTCGTGAAGGGTCTGTTTACACCCCGTATACACCGTGACTTTTTAGTCGTCTTACAACGGCAGCCCACTTCATGTATCCAATGTCTACTTAAAATTCATAAAAAAAAAAATAGGTATTTATGAGATTTTAGTAATTTGAAAATAAACATATTATGACGCATGACGTACTTAAAACACCCCGTTAGCGATGATCTACTGGACTCGAGCGCTGGATAGGTATGTTCTCCCGTTTGACACGTAAACATCATTAACAGGATGTTTCATAATTTTTTCTAATGTTTTATTTATTTTTCTTTGTACCTATTATGGTGGGTAAAAAAAAAAACGCGTCTAGAGCTATTTTATGTCGGGCACATTGAGTGGACCACCTTTGTAAGACGACTGAAAAGTCACGGTGTATAAACTAACGGCTTTCTCCCATGGAGTTAGGCAGAAATAACAGAACTCCTGCTGCGATCCTTATATACTTCTTTCGCTGCGTTCAAGATTAACGTTTTTTTTTAATCTGTATCTCACACATGTAGGAAATACTGAAGCAACATATTTAACATATTTTTTTCAGAATTTCGTCTCTACCTGTCAAATTCTGGGATGAATTTTACAAAGCAGTGGTATATTCACCAGCCTTCTATCCGTCGCCATTTTTGAACCCATACAATGGCGAGAACTCGGAAGAGAGAGTTGAAGAGATACCGATCAACAGCAAGAGATTGTCCAAGAATGTTCCCTTGCTGCCTTATTACCTGCAGAAGTTCACCGTGTCTGTTGGTAGTCCAGGTACGTTGCATTTTAGTCTTCCCTATTTTTGTAAGGTTAGAGGACTTGTTTACTTTGATGCTTCAACGGGTTGGCGTAGAGGATGTAAAGGCCTATCCAGTAAGAACTGATCAACCCTCACTTACGCCATCAGCGTGACCTTTACCGACCGCTTTGGGCATCCGAGGGCGACTGTAAGACAGACAGTAAGACGAGAGTTATTTCCACATCTCTACAAATAAATTAAAATTGAAGTGTGTTTGTAATTTCAAAATAACAGCTTTTTACTGAATTAATATGAAAGTATATACGGTACTAAAAACAAAAAAACTTTTCTTTTTTTTAATTTTTGTGCGTCTGGCTGGTCTGTTTGTTCATCGTTGCTAATCTCCGAAACGGCTGGACCGATTTTGACGGGACTTTTGTGGCAGATAGCTGATATCTTTTATTTTAGAAAAAGGATTAGGGTTCTCTGCAAAAAAATACAACCCTTGAAGTTGTTAACAAAATCCGATTTAAATAGGGAAATAATATTTTTATAATAATTACACGCGGACGAAGGTCGCCGGGATTGTTGGGATGGCGGTTTTGATTACTAATTAATATTTCAGACTCCTGTCATTTAATGGCATATGAAACAGTGTCGATGGAGGACAGGTCTGACTATTCTGTTCAGCTAGGAACAATCTTGAATATTTTGTGGAAGAATATCGCCACATTGGATTCAGCTGTTGCATTGAAAACGTAAGTTTTATTTTGAAATTTCATTAATAAAATAAGGAGAAAAGGACGCCTTTGCCCTGCAGACGGAGTACACAATCTGAAAACGAATAAGATTTAAAGACGTCACACTTAGCGGCTACCTAACCGAAGACCCTAAATTCGATTTTCTATGGAAATTGAATCTCAAGCTCATCTAATCTACTAATCCCTATGGGCTACATACTTTGTGGCTGCTCATATAATACCCGGTGAAACCCTTAAAGGGACATTGGTGCCTATGATTCTAGACCCTTTGCGCATACATCATTGGTCAATACGTACGGAACGGTTTTTTTAAAACCGACGAAAATTTTCAGCTCTGGTTGTTCTAGAATCATGTACTGCCAGTTTGCATATCGATGTCCCTTACTACCTGTGTTAGAAAAGTGAATTAAACTCAAGTATTACATTTCAGAATATCAGACGCCAAATTTGAAATTAAAAAGTATGAGCAACTGATATACTATTTACAATCTGCTCTCGAACTCAAAAACAACAAAACATTCAACGACATTTGCACACATACCATCGAGATATTCCGCAATCGTTACAAGGGCACCTCCTTCGGCGATATACTAGCCGATGCGAACAGTGCTTACCACAGACTCAAAAACTCATTAGTGCTTAAAGACGACGAGATGAGAACAAAGATTTACACCGCACAACTATCTTTACAAACAAGTATTTTGTTAACGAAAGTATTTTCTGAGATAAATCCTATGGACCACGTCGCAAAATATCGTCTTAAAGTCCAATATATTGAAGAAGATGTGAAAATGTTTGATGCTTTACTCGGCACTTACTACTTCCATGGTCTTGTCTATGGCAATATTCCCCATTACGGCAGTATTGAAAAGCCATCAGAAGCAGTCTTCAGTAAGTTGGACAAAGAGAGTGGGCTGTTGAAAGTACATCCTCATTGTAGTGTGCTTTTGGAGCTGAGACAAAGTACTGTTGAAAGAGTCAGCAAGTATAAGCTGGGAAATACTTTTAGGCCTATGGAACCGACCTATAACAGTTTTGCTAATGTAAGTATTAGGCATACAGTTTTTTTTGTACTTACTGAGCTCATTGCTTATTATGGAAATGGTTATGTCTGTTAAGGTGAAAGCACCAGGGTAGTCCTCGAAATTGAAATTTTCTTACGTTTTTTGCAATTTGTAGGCAGGTTGTTTTGTTCTGCTGTAATTAGAAAAATATGATTTGCGACCGTAATACGCATGTATTTACAGAATTAAAATCATCAGAACAAGTTCATTGAATCCCATTGAATGACTTTCTCATGAAATAGTAATTTTATGGAGTAAAATGTACTTAAAGGGGTTGTATCGATGATTTTAATGATTATAACTCTGTAAAGCCATATTTGTTACGGCCGGGAATCGTATGTTAATCAACATACAACGTGACCAATATACACTGACCTGCTAATTGAAAAAAAAACCTAGAAAAAATTGAATTTCGCGGGCTACCCTGGCACTTCCCCCTAAAGTTAAAGTATCAATGCTTTCTGCATCTTTTCTTTTTCATAATAATAAGGTAACTTTTCCCCCTTTTCAGGACTGCAAACACTTTACAAAATCCATACTGTCAGCGAAAACAACCCACGACATATGCACCAATCTAATAACAGCTTGCAAGAATGTACACAAAAACCTGCTAAGCAACACTGTGAACAAAACGACCCTCCTTAATGCACACACTGTGGTTAAAGAAACATCTTCCTGGCTGTTTTCTGTCAACGCCTTTTATAAGAAACTCGAGGCATATTCTGAGGCCCTGCCCGACTTAGCAAAACCTCTACAGAGTTCAATATCCCAACTCGTTTATAGCGTAACCTCTTTGAACGATTTGACCAAAGAGATCATAGTCAAGATAGAACAAGGGCCGGTGTTAAAGGAGGTTGTAACCGACTTGATGGTGTTCCCTAACGGGATACCGAATAGGAAGAGCAAAGAGGACTATTTGAATAGGTTTGTGTCGACGAAGTTTATGCACCTGTTGAGTAGAAATGTTATGGCTGGGAATGATGAGGTGTTTGCTGCTGACTTGGAGGGTATTCAGTAAGTATTTTTTAAATTATTTTTGTTTGTAGACTTCTCTTATAGTGCCTATTGGTAACCACTGGCGTCGTAACTGTGAAGTCTGTTAGTTAATCTCTCATGCTGTGGTAGAATTCATTTCTAAAAGGATAATGAGCTTGATTCGCGGTGGTCGTTGGAATGTATCCTTTTATTTATTATAACTTCATGGATTCACGCGGCATAACTCTAGATTCACAAATAGATTTGTTTTTAACAGTGTTAACTATCAATCATCAAGATTCCGAAACCTAGAAATCTTCCGATCGAAACCTTGTAAACCCATCCGTATGCTGCAAAAAAACCTGTGTCTCTGTATTACATAAAACTTATTTACAATAGTTTTGTGCGAGAGTGCCAGGACACCATAATTTTTTATTAGATATTTAAATCGTGACACCCCTCGTATTCGCAAACGCTTTGATTCGATTTCGATTTGGAAAGCCGTATGCCTATCTCTCTCGCTTTCGCTAAGCCAAATAAAGATAGACATACGACTTGTTGAATCGAAGCGTAAATACGAGTGCAGGTCAGCTAATCTTAACATATGCTTTGTCTTTGTAGGGTTCTAAAAATGAATCTATCAGAGCTGCGTATGTATAGCACGGCGTTGGATAAACTGGACAAAAGTACGATGACCTCCGTACTGACTACGTTGGACTCGCTCGTGAAGGCGTGGCAGCAACAGCAGAGAGATATCGAGAAGAAAAAGCAGGACGATGAGGCGTTGTATGTTACTCAGTAAGTGTGGACTTTATTTTGTAATGCATAAGGTTTCTAATGTATCTTACCTTTTCTTATACTTTTTTTTATTTGCCTGTGTCCCACTGCTGGGCAAAGGCCTCCCCCAATTCCTTCCATGTGCTCTTTTCCTATGTCTCGTCGAGCCAGTCCTCGCGCCCTTTCTTATACCATGGGTATGATAAAGGTGTACTACTCACCTTTATAGAACTTGTTAGGGATTCGTAAATTGCATTATTAGAAAGCCGTATCGTTAAAACTTTCTGACAAATCTCATGCGAGTTGTAACTGGTTCATCAAAACTTGCATTTCCTATTATAAATCTTTATATGATCTTAAGAAATCTTTAAACAAATGAAACCTTACAATTAACGGTTGTTCTTCTTCCAGATCAAAATGCGAGGATGAAGACGAAGACGCAATAGCCATCGAAGAAATGCTAGAAATGTTCCCGTCCTACTCAGACCAAGACTTCGCCGAGTTCAAACCACCAACCCTAGAACAAGTCCCAGTCAAAACACAGAATAATTCTGACAAGCCTAAACAAAAATTCCTGATGTCTCTCGAAGATGTTTCTTTAGTATACAAATGGCATTCAAACATAGTTCGAAATATGACGTCAGCGGAATGGTTACCCGCCCGAAAGAAGTTGGTCGGTAATGATGTGACTAGTGCGTTATTGCAGAGGTATCCCACATTTAGTCGGATTATAAACAATGCTTGGGAGGCTTTGGACGCCGACTTTGAAGGGATGATCTCGCCGAGTTTGATGGTTCTTATTTCACAGATAAAGGCTAAAGTTGATGGACAAGGTAATTAGTATTTTCTAGAAAACCACCGGCTAATCGGCTCGACTGATTGAAATGAAATTCTCACTTTTATTGTTAATATTTTTTATAACATCCTAACTGTTTGCTATACAATCTAGTAATCGGATCTCTTTCTTTGGCAATTAATAATTGAGCAAAAACTAAGAAAATATAATTTCAACTATTCATAAATTTTAAATTCCCATGACCGCACGTCGGGTGCGTTGTATGATGTACTCAATGTGGGCGAATTCACCGTGCATGACATGCCATGGACATAACCAATGTCCTCCGAACTCCACCGAAATCAAGGGAGTCACCGAAATGAGGGACTTTGCTGATTAGTCGGCCTTTTTTTGCAACTGACTAGTCGGCCAGTCGGCTTATCGGCCAAAGTCGTAGTCGGCCATCTCTAGTAATTTCTAATATAATTTTAAAACTAAATTCCAATATGATAAAATGTAAGGCAAAATTCACAGATTTTACTTTGCCAAGTAAAGAAGGCATTTCATACTTGACTTTGTAAGTGGTTCGTATTAACATGAAACTCTTACTAAAATTCGATAATGAACATTATTAGCCTGATTATAAAGTACTTATTTGTATAAACCGCCTACTTAGGAAAGTGAAGGTACGTTCTTCGATCTTTGCCCTAAGTTAAGGCAATTTTACTCAAACTACTATGTGACTAAGGTCTTTTTTTTTTTAAATAGAGTCTTCGAGCAAAGTCGACTTCTACAGATCCGCTTGGGTGTCAGAAACCAAACAGTGCGTGCCCTTACTTCATCGAGTGAGGGACAATACTAATGCATTACTTGATCAATGGCCTGATTTCCCCACGCTGAAAGAGGTAAAAAAATTAGTGCATTTTTACTTCTCTACTTGACTCCTACTGCATCGAACTATACGTATTTTAAAGTTTCAATCGGAAACTGAAACCGGTGTTGCTAAATATAATATTCTTGACTAAATGTAAAACGGGGTGGAAGGGAGATCGATGCACAAACGGTTACCATATATTCAGAACATCATTCCGAAATTAAAAAAAAAAAATGTGGGGGGGGGGCACAAAATTTTTTTTCATCGGTAATTAAAAAAAACAGCTGTTCCACACATTTTGACCGTGAAGGTATTGCACTTTTGTAGGAAACAGTTGATTTAAAAAAAATACCAATTAATAATTTTTATGTGGGGGGGGGGGAGGGAATGATGTTCCGAATACTTGGTAAGCGTTTGTGCGTCGAAGTTCCTTTCCATACTGTATAAGATGATTTTGCTACAGCACTACCTCCTCTCCTACTACTCCTTTATAAGGTTCAATGTCTGTCTCAAGAAAACAACAGGAAGAAGCACAGTTAAAAATTAAGAGGTCAACACTATTTACTCAACTTTTTATTTGTTTCGGGGGAAGCCTTCAAAAGGCGACAGGTCTTTGGAGATAAGACGAGACGACGATAAGATGTGTAGGGTTTTTACCTCATTAAAACCACCGCGGTGGGCACAATCCGCACATGGAATGACGCACCGTTTCCTCTTAAAAGACCTGCATAGCTATTCACAAACGTCTCGATCCGGGAAGTCATACGTCTATCTCGCTCACTTTAGTAATGCCAAAAAAAGATGGACATACGACTTGTCGAATCGAAATCGAATCGAAGCGTTTGTGAATAGTTATGCTGTTAGGTAATCCCTCTGTGCGTCGCCTATTAGGGCACATCCCTTGAAACCATTTACTCACATAGTCTCTCCTCCTTCCAGATAATAGTTATAGTGAATAGAATCCTCAGCTTCCCAGTTACAAGCCCCGTGAGTCGTTTCCTCACCGGTATAGAGCTACTGCGGGATAAGATCGAGGAATGGAATAAGAACGCGCACAAAGGCAACAATATGATCGACGTCTCGTTAGCCGTGGGACAACAGATTATAAACTGGAGGAAGCTGGAAATGGCGCACTGGAAGGAGTGTCTTAATAATTTGTATCATAGGTATGTGCTGGAATGTTGTTTTGACCAAGAATTGAAAGCGATGAATATTATACGTCACTAGCTGACCCGCGTAACTTCGTTTGCGTCACTTAGGGGTATGAAAAATAGATAGTAGCCAATTCTCAGATCTACTGAATATGCATGTAAAATTTCATAAAAATCGGTCAAGCCGTTTCGGAGGAGTATGGTAAAAACATTGTGACAGGAGAATTTCATATATAAGAAGACTAAAAAAAATTGCAATTTACAATCCATTCTTTTAGTAACAAATCTGCTAGTCTTTTGTTACTAGCCTAAATGAAACCGGCGATGGTCGCTTAATTCCGGGATCCAGTTACATGTTCAGTAAAGATGATTTTATGAAAAATATACTAAATAATTACAAACTTGTTTCTAGTTTTTAAGCTTCATTTTATTTACTTATCAGCCGTTTTTATCAGCCCAATTTCACACAAATTGTACCGCTGTCCCGATTATTTCTTCCCTTATGAACGAGAGCAGAACGGCGTGAAAAAAAAATTGGTTACCAAAAAATTATGTATGCCAAAATTGTTTTCACCAAAAAAGAGCTAAAATTCCCTAAGAAAGTTTTTCGGTATCTCTTATGGATCCAGGATTTCCACCTGTTATCCAACTCAAAATAATCACGCTGTATGTTGTTAATCTAACATCCAATTTTGTGCACTTTTATAAGGCCTTCATACCAAAATTTACAGAAAACAATCAGAAGCCCACAAGTACTGGTTCTACCTTTACAACGTCGTCAATTCATATTTGGAGCCGACATCGGATCCCGTCCAAGCAGACAGGGTCATATCTGTACTGAAAGACTTCATGGAAACATCGAACTTAGCAGAGTATGAAATAAGGTTGGATATCGTATTCGTGTACCACTGTCACTTGGTGCATTTGGAGCCTTCTGAGAAGCGAGGTAAGGGTCTTCTTAGTACATGGTTTTAGGTATCTTTAGCCCAATCTAAACGTAACTGGGTAAGCAGACATCGGATTATATGCTTTTGCATGTTTGCATATCGTCGATTTTTTCTGATATAGTGTTAATCATAATTGTCCAGGATACGGAAAAAACTTTTTAATTCCGTAAAGTTCTTGGAAAACTAGAAATTAATGTTCTAACGAAAATATTATTAATTTGCGGTGATGGGCGTCAACATCTCTTCGACATCAGCTACTTTAGGTACCATCTCAGTTAAACAGCAGGCTTGTAGTAAATCGAAATTCTGTTATCGCGAAATAATATCAAAATGTGTCAATTAACGCGAAAAAGTAGAGTTAAATAAAAGTTTCCTTCTAGAACCTGCAAAACAACAGAACGTTACATCTTAATATAAAAAACATGTTATCTGTATTTAAGACTTATCTTATTTATCTTACCAAGGGGTATCGTATTACCCAGTACTAACTGGGTTGTGGAGGTCAGATAGGCAGTCGCTCGATGTAAAATACTGCTCCGGTTAGACTGGAAGCCGACCCCAATATAGTTGGGAAAAGGCTAGGCAGATGATGATGATGATAATCTGTATTTTAAGACACATTATAGGTTTGTAAATAAAAAATTTCGATTTATATAATATCTCTTTCAGATGAGCTCCTCTCAATTCTCTGGAACACATACAACTACTACGCGCAGTTCAGCGCTCAGGTAGCCGCCCACATCAAAGAGAAGCGCGCGCCCATAGAGAAGAAATTGCGCGACTTCGTCAAGATCTGCACGTGGGATAGAGATCTCAGCTACTGGAGCGTTAAGGACACCGTCGAGAAGGCGCATAAGGCGTTGCATAAACATACTAAGGAGTTTGAGGTTTGTAGCAAAATCGCTTTTATACTGCTGTGTGTTAGGCAAAATTTTGACTGAATTTTGCCCAAGTAAAGAAAGCGTTTCAAACTAATCTCAACAGTAGTGGTAGAATAAGGTTTGTATTGGCATGTAACTCTTATTCCAAATCGCTCAAAGGAATATGAGAATGTGAAGGGATGAAGGATATGAGATACGGAGAGGAGAGATTTTTTCATGACCGGAAAATGAACCTTATGTTTAAATTCCAGAACGTTCTAAAAGCGAACGTGACAAGCTGTCTAGTGGACAACTCAACCGAAGTGATTGGGGACCATGTCGGCATATGGGACCGGCCTAAACGCGCTACCACTGCTAATGCCCCTACAGGCGGTGCCTATATGATCGATGTTCAGAACCATATCGTCCTCGCAAGAAATATTAAGGTATGTCAGATTTTATTTTGATTTTGTATCAGTGTACACTTGCGGAACTAAAAAGTTTAGCTGTTGTATTATTTTTATTGTTTGTATATAAATAAGGAGTATCATGCACGTTCAAAGTGATCTAAAGCTGTTTTACTTTTACGTTCCGCGAGTGTACACACGGCGCCCAATCAAACTACACAAGACCAGTTTATGTAGATCTATCATTGTACAGGAAATCTATACAAAGCGACGCCATGTTATATTGGAAATGTATAGCTTGATGTGTGTAGATAGACTTAGTGGGTTTCTTCCATCCTCTAATGTTTTAGGGTGGACTTATATCTGACGGAAGATGCGCTCATGGCATATGTACATTGTCGGTCACGTAACGCCATAACAAACAAATAGATAATCTGTACATGTAAAATCGTTTGTCCTGACTGACTATCAACGCATAGCGTCAAACGAACTGGTCGAATCGACTTATGTATAATTTGGCATACAGATAACAAGTCCGCTAAGATTTCAACCCCTAAACGGGTGAAATGGGTCGATGGTGCGGGTCGGCTAGAAGATAATAAAACTGACTAGATTTGGCAGGCTACGTGTCGCTGGTTAAATGTCGACCAAATAGACACAACTTAAGATACGCCCACGCATCTTCTATCAGATGTGCATTCACTCTTAATTGGTTTTGAGTAGACTTCTTTGAACTTGAGTCATTTCTATTTTTTTTGCACTTAACCTTAACAATTAAGCTTGGCTGTATTTAGTTAGTAGATGGGTAAGACTTGGTTGATTGGTAGCCTGAAGTCTTCGGCACAAACCGGCGGAAAAATATGTATATAGGGTCTAACTTTTTAAACACGAAATATTTCAAGAGTAACTTCTACAAGTCGTAAAGTCGCCATAGCAACGAAAAAAAAAATTTTTTCTGAATGTTTTTATTTTGACGAAATTATTATAGTTCTAAATATTCTTGCGACATTTTGCATAAAACCTTTACAAACTTTAAACTTACTTACTTACTTTTACTTTTTTAAACTTTTTTTTACTTTTTAAACCTTTAGACAGTATTTATTTTGTGGGTCAAGTATTTTTTTTATTTTTTTTAATTAAAAATACACTTAGATAAAAAAAAATTTTTCGTTGCTATGGTGACTTTACGACCTATAGAAGTTACTCTTGAAATATTTCGTGTTTAAAAAGTTAGACCTTATATGTTACGGGTAATTTGATAAGTCCGGGCACTATTAATAATGGCCGGTCTGTATTCATAATACCCGACTCAATTGGGCAATGTGATTAAAACAGCATGATTTATCACTTTTCCCGGCCATTATGAATAATGCCCACCCTATCTTGGGCAAAGTAATAAAAGTAATAACTGTAGTGTTTTTGTTTATTAAATGAAACCTAACCTAACCTAACCAATTTATCACATTGCCCGGCTACAAGTAAGGAATTATACATAATGCCCGGTCCAAGTGATAAATTCAAGCTATCTCAAACACTGACTTATTACATGGACCACGGGCCGTCGGTCATTATTAATAATGGCCAGTCAAATTGATAAATTTATCACTTTGCCCGACGCTGTTGGGCATTATTAATAATGGCCGGTCCTTATTAATAATGCCCAGTTAATCACGTTGCCCGTAACATATACATTAGATTTGCCGCCCGGCCTATGCTTACTCAGACTTCCAATTAATCCGACAAAGTGTGTAGTAACCCTGACTTTTTTTTCTCTCAATTCTCTATAAGCCACTCATCCTCACTTTATTACTCGGGTATCTTAGCGTAAGTGTCATTTCAGCCGATAGACGTCCACTGCTAGACATAGGCCAAGTTAAAGATTGACTAGATGTGAATATTATAAGTATTTTTGTTAACTTTACAATTACAAGTTTACAAACAACTTATTTGACACTTGATGAAAATTACCTTGCAACATGACAAAAATAACACTTCCAAACGTGTGACGCCCGCGCGTGACCTCTTCCACCGCGATCTCGCGTATTCGTAACAGTTCGTTCAATTTCGGCGCTTGCTAGGAACCTTTGGCTTGGGCCAAAACTTCGGACCATATAAACCAAGCTTCGGTCGGACACTACTGTTACTGTCACACAGCACCTACTACAACATAAATTAAACAATTATGCACTCCCTACAGTTCACTCTTGGATTTTTCAACTTATTTTTCTGTTCTTTTGCACAATAACACTGGATTATACACATACTAATTTTCCTTTTCTGTTTTTAATTCACAGCCGATACAGGTAGTACAGATTGATTGATTTTTTTTTATTGTTTTCAAACTTTTGAGACTCCTGTACACAATAAACACTCCGTATATTGTTTTTGCTTCATTTTCGTGTTAGCTTATATGGCTGAATGTCAGAAAGCATGAGGAATGCCGGGACAGCCACTAGCCAGTGTTACTCAGGCCAATATTTTTTGATCAACATACAGCCGGCCATGGAAATTAAAAATAAAACATGGTTTTTGCGGACGAATGGCGGTGAATTACGAGAACGAAGACTTATTCTGTTGGTCTATTGCATTGACTTTTACGTAAATATTTTTTTAAACGTATTTAATCAGTTCAGTTCCGTTAAAACTAATTGTCATAAATATTTTCAAAATGACTTTTCATCTTGACGAATGTCAACCTACAATAAAATAATTATTAAAATAATTTGAAGACTTGTATTTTTTAGGTACTTTATTTTGTCTAGCTGTAATTCTTCTATAATTCCATATTCATAAATAAATCAATAAAGGACATGGCCAAAAGTTCATAGACAAAAAACCCAGAATCGCCAGCAACGAAATGTATAAAAATGGGTTCACTATAGTAAACCCATTACGTTTTGAAAAAATCAGCCAGCTAAACCATGTAGTATAGAAGTTATTATACTATATGAGAATCACACTTCATTGATTTTTCTTGACGTTTATTTTGTCACTTTATTTACTATTTTGTAAAAAATAATTAGTGATCTTTATCATCATCTGCCTAGCCTTTTCCCAACTATATTGGGGTCGGCTTCCAGTGTAACCGGATGCAGCTGAAATCTGAATACCAGTATTTTACATGGAGCGACTGCCTACCTGACCTCCACAACCCAGTTAGTACTGGGTAATACGATACCCCTTGGTGGTACTGGTTTTTGGGCCACTGACTACCTAACGACTGTCAAAGATCTACAAATGACAGCCGAGGCCAACGGCTTAACGTGCTTTCCGAGGCACGGAGGAAACTCGGTATGTAATGGGTGGTCACCCATCCACAGACCAACCTAGGCAAGCACGGCTTAACCTAAAGATCGACCCGAGCGGCTGTTATTATTTAGCCACGAGCTCCTCTCTTAATAATCTTTATATATATGTATGTTATTTTTCTGTATGTGACTGAACTAAACGGCTGGGCCCATTAAAATGTATTTTTTGGCCAACCAAGAAGATTGTCTTCTGCTTAACCGGACTATCCTGAGTTTTGAGATTGATCACGATGTTTGATGTATACATATTATATTACATAATTATATGATCTTTTCGTAGAATAATATATAATAATCCGTAATAACAACATTTCATACAATTCATACATCACAGCTTCAATAGATTTTTCTGAATCTAAAAAATATTTATTATTGTTTCATTGATTAATAAATATCTAGTATACTACATCGTTTTTGCAGTAAATTATTATATATTTTTGATGTACATATTATGCCTATAAAAACGGCACATATGAAGATTCTGGCGATTCTGGGTTTTTTTTTGGCCAACTCCTTTGGGTACAGGAGTAATAAGATTGAATGGTGTTTGTGCAGTAGTTAAATCGTAGCGGTTGCGGGGTAGTTTCTTTTTATACGTAACCATAGATTTGTTTGTTTTTACACTGCTAACACTACCGTACAACATTCATCTTCAAACACTCATTCACCGTTATTGTTTCCTTCTAGAAATATCTGGATGAGTCAGAACAGCCTTGCAAGATGATAGCAGATGGCAGTCTTCTGTCTAAAGTGTCCAGTCTACTTAACAAGGCTAAGACTTTATGTAAGGATACCATCACCAATACTGGGTACCCGTCACTCGTGCAAGCGCTGGATGATTTCGTGACGGTGGTCATTGAGACTAGCACGCATTTGGGATCCTTGGAGGTAAGACCAATAATTATTAATTGTTTTGTTCTATGTTTATTCATTGTGAGATAATTACAATTTCTGCCTACTTTCATTGGAAAAGCAATGCAAACAGGTTGGGAAATTATATCGGCTTACGCGCATACACGCGCGACATCTTTTGCGCTTCCAAAAACCGAACATACGTCCACCTGCTTATTCCGGCGTGTTTGCGAGGGGAGTTCTCTCGCAAACATGCCGTTCTCGCGCCTACACGCGCTTCCAAAACCGAGCTTATATGCGGCTAAAATACGTTAATCCGAAATCGCCCTAAACGATTTCTTGCTGTACCATACACTACTGCTAGTTTTTGTTCATGTTTAAGATAAGGTAGTCCTGGGCCATCCCTGTATGTGCTTTTACTGGTAAAACTATATTATGCTTCAATTATATTACGATTTTTTTTTAATTCGCGTAAACCTTTAATTTCCTAATCTCGCTGCCAATTTAATAAGGTTCGATCAGCTATAAAAAACGTAATATTTTTAAATTAGGCTTGACAGTAAAGCGCAACACATACAGGGAGAGGCCGCGGGTCGGGCGCGGTATGGGTCGGGAGTACAGCGGGTGGAACGGGGACGCGCGCGGATCGGAAAACGCGCGAGTGCCGCGCCCGTCTTCCAGCACTACAGACGGCGAGAAGGCAATGAGCAGTGCGTCTCACGCAACCTACACGACCCGACCCGCTCCCGACCCGTACCGCTTTGTGTGATTCACGCTTAAAATAAATTATGATCAACTTTACAGCAACTTGCGCGAATGGGCAATTATTTCCTTTGTTCTACAGTTTGTCGTTCACAAGTGCCTTTTAATGGTCTAATTGAAATCAATGGTTTGACTTTAACAGGTTGACAGTTCCCTTCCAAAAGAGAAACAGACATCTCAAGCGAAGAACTTCGTGCAACAAAAGCGTAAAGCCTTAGCCGATCTGTTCAAGTACTTGACTAAGCTAGGCCTGAACTACCGAACCGGTTTGGTCATACTGGCCGCATCTGACAAGGAGTTGTATGATTTTACTATACCGCCCGTCGATTTGGAAGCTGCTGTCAGTTATTTGAAGAGCAGGTTTGTACTTATTATTTTCTTTATTTATTTATTTTAAACGTTTTTTTTTTTATACACACACTTTTATCATAATAACACAACAGCCGTATGAAATTCGCACGCGCGCGCCTGTGACCTATCAGCTGTTAGCCGTTTTAAAAAATGTTTCTTTGGGAAAAAGTGGTTTTTTATCATGCGTACAAAAAATCACGTGTTTAAGTATTGGTCACTAATTACCAGTCACCCTATATACATTTTTAAATAATTTATTATTATTTCCCAGCTGCCAGCTCTGCGGACAGGGTAGTTTTTATATTTAATTACAAGCTGCGCCTCTACCCTCGCAGATTATCACAGGAACTGCAGCATTTTTCTATCGTAATACACAGATACGCGTGAGAGATGATATTTAGCAACAGTTAGTACTGTACAGTACGTGTATCGATAAATATCGTTTACAATTGCGAGTTTTTGATACAAGTTCACAATACAAGATTCTACTATAGAACCTGCCATATGATAACTATTTCAATATCTTTCAGACGGTGCGATGCTTCCTTGTCCCTGCTATGGTCTGGTTGTGAGAAATACTTCCAGAAGAATATAGCACGTCATAGAATCCTGACTTTGGCGTTACAATCACCACACCAGGACCTTGGCATGCAGAACATTGAACGATGCAAGGGATTCGCGGCGCAATTACTGGTAAGAAACTAAATAAGGTTTTTTTAAATCAGGTATTTGTGACTTTGTATCAATATGCTAAGAAGATGGAGGACCTGTATAAGTATTTTTGTTGGGCCTATAATCCATATTTATGTTTGATTAACCATTATATAGGTTAACTCTTATAATATATGGGTTAACCCTTATAGTATATGGGTTAACCTTTACAATATATGGGTTAACCATTTAAAAATTACTGATTAACTAGAATTAAAGAGACAAAGCACCGAAGCGCGTTCTAACTCCGTAAGTTTGTTGCATACTTTTCATGTACAAAAATTTACTCTGTGCGTGAACCGGTTATTATAGGCTGATTAACCCCTCTGGTCCTGGTTAACGTTTTTTTGCTATGTAAAAATAACTGCCACTTTTAAGAATTTTAGATGATCATCAAGAGATATAGTCTCTACAGTCTTTAAAACGGTAGAACTCTTGATAGCCATATAATTAGAGATAGGTAGTGGGTTTAAAACCCATTCCACCCATTTAGGTAATAACTGGGTTAAAACCCAAATTACCTGGTTTTAACCCTTTATCGCCCATACTGGCGGGTGGAAATAAATACATTGTGCCACCTCATAACCTGCTCTAATCTTTATAATGTACAGTGAATAAACTGATCTAAATCTTATTTCCAGAAAATAACAAACACTCAAAAGAAATCCATATCAAAATATTCTCGCTACCTCTGCGACCTGCGCACTCTCACCGCGAACTTAATGAACGCTCTCGACGTCGACAACACAGACACAAACATTTCTACATTAAAAACTAAGATCGAACTCCTCACAGAATGCTACGCAAACACTAGCATTGTTCTAGAACAATTTAACGTAGTACTAAAGTCTTGCCCTGAAAAAGGCTTCAACGCAGAAGCAGAACCAGATTTCGATAATGTTCTATCAGATTCTAAAATCGTACGTTGTTATAAAAACAGCGATGAATGGCGCGATCTTAATAAGAGGATAAACGCCCTTATAACTCAAGTTAATAAACAAAAGAATGCGTTACATAAAGTGTCAAGTAATATGCCTAAAGAAATTGGACAAGATGATACTAAAACTCCTGTGGTATCACAAGCTCATATTGATATCGCAGACGGTTGTAAGACTCATTTGAACAATATGCTAAACGACATTGATGGTTTACTCCAAGACTACCAATTCAAATTCAAGTTGACTGCCTTAGAAATTGTACCAAACCATCCGCTACTAAAGAGCATTGTTAATCTATCAACTTACTTAAAAGATACTGTTAATGAGCTCATCAAACTAGATGAAAATACTGACGTTTCCATGGATGGAGTAACAAGCGGTCAACTTGTCAATGAAACTGAAGATTTGATAGCTACAATGCTACTTATAATTCAGTCTGTATACAAGAAACATTCACCACACGATACTACAGAAAACGCTGAAGTGATAAAGGCTATCGATGATATCATAAGGAGCGATAAAGAAGAATCCGATGACATAATTGAGGACAAACATTTGAAAGAACTTTTGCAAGACAAATTGACAAACGACTCTAGAATGCTCCAACTAGAATCTTTGATTCATAAGACGCAAACACTGTTTGGTAACTATGTCGAATACATTGCGAATGCTAATGTTGTAGATGAAGTTAGGAGTGTGGTGATGAGATTGGTGCCAATTTTGGAGCAAACCGTGTTGTTTGTCCAATACTTTATAACGCAGAAAGTGTCCGTGCATAGGGTTTCGTGCAAGATGCTGTCGGTCCTGCTGAAGATTTTCTCAGATTTGACTTCAAAGGGGTAAGTTAATTTTGTATCACTATCCGATCTGTATCTAAGTATAGTTTTTGTTATGGTTTTCAGCTGACTTCCAAGCTTATTAGTGACTGCTTTGTGACTTCACTTGTTAAATACTTATGCGTTTTATTGAAACCTTTTTTTCTTTTTATAACTTCTTCTTCTTCTTTTTTATTACTTCATAGCATATAAAGCCTTCATGAGAAACAAAGGAACAGCTAATCGTATTTAAAAGATTGTTCTGTTTCTGCCAATCCTCTGAAGATGACAGAACCAGAGTGATATTTTAAAATTTGTTTAGCGGTTTATAGTGCAAATGGGACAAGCCCGCCACACTATTCCCAAACCACTGCAAATCCTGAAAGGCTCGAGTCCCGGAGAAACAATTTAACTGTCTTGGATCCCGCAACAAAATTAACCAGAAAAGCAAAGGAGTAGGAAAAACATAAACTGTGATGCAAATGGTCTTACAATCTCAATATTGTTTCCGGTGTTCAATGTTTCTTTTCTCTGCAGCTTCTGCAAGCCATCGGACCTTGATATGGAAGAGGGTGAGGGTGAGGGCGGCCCTGGCAAGTTAACGGGAGGAACAGGGCTTGGTGAAGGCGAGGGACAGAAAGATGTGTCTGATAGGATTGAGAATCAGGTAAGGACGATTTAGCGTTTTTTTAGACTATAGAACCCATGTCTGGACAAAGAGGAACTCGATGATTTCCAGTCCATGCAGTCCAGTACAAAGAGAATTAAAAGAATTATAGAGCGGACATTGGGAATATTTTCATACATTTTGAACCTGAACATTTTTTATTTTGACGTATGGCACTAGCTAGACTAACCAATTTCTTACTAAGTAGTAACAAGTATTGGATTACGATTTTGTTCGTCTTGTCCCGTCTATTGCTCGGAAACATACAATTTTGAACAAAAAAAGCCGCGAACGACAGCGGCAAAGTTTTTGTAAGCAACCAGTTGTGCCTGTACTGTCATATCCGTTGTGCGGCTTTGCCAATGAAATTTGAGACCTTCGGAGTTTTTATTCGTTTTTAGCCTTTTATTATTGCAATAATTTATTATTTTATCTTCGACGGTTTTTCTCAGCTTGCCTCGTGAAAGTTTGACCCAAAAATTGTTTTATGAACTTATGAGTGCAACTTGCTGTAATAATATTGTTATACCTCCAGGATCAACTAGACGATGCGCGTCGTCCTGGCGAAGAGAAGAATGAAGAAGATAGAGATTGTAAGGAAGAAGAGAAAGGAGTCAACATGACTGATGACTTCGACTCGCATTTGCAGGATGTGGATAAAAAAGGTATACATATACGCTATAGAATTTGAGAGACATACTGCATGACTATAATGTATCATTCACTGAGTAACGTATTCCAAGAGTTTTAATATGTTTTTCGTTTCTTTAATATGTTTTTTCCTCCGTGCCTCGGAAAGCACGTTAAGCCGTTGGTCCCGGCTGTCATTTGTTGTTCTTTGACGGGCGTTATAGGTAGTCAGTGGCCCGAAAATCTGACAACCAGTCTTACCAAGGGATATCGTATTACCCAGTACTAACTGGGTTGTGGAGGTCAGATAGGCCGTCGCTCCATGCAAAATACTGGTATTCAGCTGCATCCGGTTAGACTAAAAGCTGACTCCAAGATAGTTGGGAAAAGACTATGAAGATGACGATTTCCTCAGTATAAATGTCTCTTCTTTTTAATAAATGTGGTGTATAATAATAATGTTACAGAAGGTGAACAATCCGATCAAGAGGACGACGAAGACGATGCTGATAAACAAATGGGAGACATCGACAATGCTGCAGAAAAGTAAGTACCTATACAAACAATATTAGTATAAGTTCCTTGATAATGACGTTAGATGTCCTCCTGTCAATCATAGCTAATGCCGACCCCACATGTTCACATTTCACTCGTTCGTGAGACTGCGCTGATAATGACGTTAAAACTTGCATCAGTAGCACTGGTCAAGTGACAAAACAAGATGGACACGCGCCACTGCCTTTCGATAAACGCGTCTTAGCACTCTATCGATTCGTATTCTAAAAATCTCAACCATTCATGCAAAGGTGGGTCAGCTAACTGCTATAACTCATTATTCATTTGAGCAAAGTAAATAAAATATAAAAGAACTATAAAATTCTATCGATTAGTATTCTAAAAAAATCTCAACCATTTATGCAAAGGTGGGACAGCTAATTGCTATAACTCACTGTACTTGCCTTCATCGACACGTAAGGGCAAATATAGAGTCGGTACTAGGTCATAGGTTTTAAACGCAGCCTCTCGCACGCGGTTCATGATAAGATTAAGACTGGTTTTCAAGGGAAAAAGTGTTTAATAGACTGTTATTTTCCTACACAGACTGGACCAACAAATCTGGGGTTCGGAAGACGAAGAAGAATTAGACGAAGAACAAAACCAGAAGAAAGATAAAGAAGAGAAAGGTAAAGGTGAGAGTACTGGAGAAAAAGAAATGTCCGCCAAAGATAAAGATGAGGAACAAGGCGCTGATGATGGCGCTGAGGGCAAGGAAAAGAAGAAGAAGAAAGATATCAATGAGATGGAGGAGCCTGAGGTTGATGATGATCATGTAAGTGCTTTTGAAAACAAAATATGGAAAGAAGAAATGAGAGAGAGAGAGATAGAGCTATACACGACGTACAGCTCAAACTCTTTTTCGCATTGAAGTAAGGTTAAAATAATACTGTCTTACGAGGTATTGGTGGACTCTCAGAACGTTTCTATGACAAATCATGCTTTAGAAAGACATTACCTAGTTAGAAGCGACAGACACGTTTCTAAAACTGGATTGTGCTTTATTTAAGACCGTGTTAATATACTGAATAGGTTTAAGTCAAATCATGCTTTGTCCGAGCTACTATTGATAATATTAAAACGCATTCGATGTTTATATTTTCCTGAGAAATACTTAATGAAGTCTTAGAACGTTTTTTGAACTTCTCACCTAATTTTTATTTTTATTTTGAGGAGATCGTGGCTAAATAATACAGCTGCTCGGGTTTATCTCCAGGATAAGCCGCGCTTGCCTAGGCTGAGGTTGTGGATGGGTGACAACGCATTACATACCGATTTTCCTCAGAAAACACGTTAAATTGTTGGTCCCGTTTAACATTTGTAGATCTTTGACAGTCATTGCAAGTAGTCAGTGGCCCGAAAGTCTGACAACCAGTCTTACCAAGGGGTGTCGTATTACCCGGTACTGACTGGGTTGTGGCGGTCAGATAGGCAGTCGCTCCATGTAAAATACTGATATTCAGCTGCATCCGGTTAGACTGGAAGCCGACCCCAATATAATTGGGAAATGGCTAGGTAGATGAGGATGGTCTAAAGTTGTTTTTTTGTTTTCTCAGACGGATCGTCAGCACGGCAACCACCAACCTCTACCTGAGCCTGAAGATTTCGAACTGCCTGATAATATGGATATGGACGCCGAAGAACCTGGCGATGAAAATGTAAGATTTTCAGATTATATAAATATATATAAATATAAATACATAACACACACACACATATTATATAAGGTCTAACTTTTTAAACACGAAATATTTCAAGAGTAACTTCTATAGGTCGTAAAGTCACCATAGCAACGAAAATTTTTTTTTTATCTAAGTGTTTTTTTATATAAAAAAAAAAAATTAATTACTTGACCCACAAAATAAATACTGTCTAAAGGTTTAAAAAGTAAAAAAAAGTTTAAAAAAGTAAAAGTAAGTAAGTAAGTTTAAAGTTTGTAAAGGTTTTATGCAAAATGTCGCAAGAATATTTAGAACTATAATAATTTCGTAAAAATAAAAACATTCAAAAAAAATTTTTTTTTTGGTTGCTATGGCGACTTTACGACTTGTAGAAGTTACTCTTGAAATATTTCGTGTTTAAAAAGTTAGACCCTATATTGTTACTTATTTGTTATGTAGATTTTTGGTATTCTATTATTTTATCTTTTGAGCTCGACATCTTGGACAAAAACCAAAGATTTTTTAATCTTCATATAACTAAACTTGCTTCCGTATGGGCGCATCATGCCTGAAATAAATGAATTTTATTTTATTTATTTTATTTATAACTTTATCTGAGGAATAAAATTACGGTTTCACGGTGTTTGTATAGAAAATATGTCAACTGACAAATAAAAAATCAGCCCTTTCATAAAAGATGAAAACAAAGCACGACGTGTCTTAGATGTCGTTACTTATTTAAAGTAATGTAATATACCTGTTTTAATTAATTGAATGATTGGATTTATTTTTTTAATATTGATTTATTTTATAATTTTTTAAATGTCATTGATAAATACAATTATTAATGGACTGATAACTCATGACTTATGATACGATTTCTAACGATTTGTAATGTTTTAATTTTAAGTAATAATGTATTTACATTGTGATGTGATGCCCTTGTGAATAAATAAATAAATGAGCCCATTATGTTCCCATAACTGGGCCATAAGCTTTTTAGTGAGAGAAACTGGAAATAATCATGTAAAATAAAGAAACCTTAAAACAATAATTTTGACCAACAGGAAGGCGAAACCGAAACAGAAAACCCCTTCGACATCGACGTAATGAAAGAAAACATACCAGAGGAACCAGAGAAGGAGGGAGACGAGAAAGGTGAAGAAGGAAAAGATGCTAACAATGGTCTAGATGTGTCCAGTGATGAGGAGGATGGGGATGGGGACAAGGATGGAGAGGATAGAGAAGGAGGAGATGAGGATAAGGTATGTGTTCTAGTCTTGATTAATGAGTACTGTGCTATATTGTGACGTGTCTGCAAGTTAGCTGTAACCTACTGTTATAGATGTAAAATAACCAAAACTCACTGTTAATTCCACATTCATTCAAACGGGCTTACTTTATGAAAAAGCGTTTGTTTAGGTAACAGTACTTTATGAAGTTAAGAACGAAAATATGTATATCCTAAAAATTATCGATGTGGATACTTGAAAAAGGTATCCTTTCAAATCTTAAGACTCTTAAAATAACTATTATTCTTAATCAGGATGCAGGAGATGACCCCAAAAAACCAGACGGAGAAGAAGAAGAAGAAAAAGATGGCGGCGAAGAAATAGACACTGAACAACCAACTCCCGACAATCCTGACGAAACAGAATCCCCTGAAATCCCCGAAAAAGAAGACAAGGAAGAACTTCCAAAGAACCCGGAGAATATTAACGAAGAAGATGAAGTGGAACAGAAGAATCAAGAAGCTAACCCTCAAGCGAACCCGTCGAATAATGATCCTACTGCAGAGGATAAAGTGGAGAATGCAGAAATGGAGAGGGGAACCGATGATAATGTGGAGACTAATGCTGAACAACAGAAGGATGAGGAGGCGGCGCCTTTTGTAAGTAGATTTTGATTACTATTGATGGTATACAGAGTGGTAGTAATTGGGTCTAATCCTTTAAATGAGTGGCATTGCAGCAATTTTTACCCGGGTAACTTGGTCCTAAATTGGCTTGTTTCTCTCTTCGGAGTAATTCGAACTTACCTTTGCAAATGAAGCGTCACTAAGTACATTTTACAAATAACTAGCGAGCCGCCCCGGCTTCGCAAGGTGAAATGTAGATACTATAAAATAATATAAATCTGCCTCTTGAATTACTCTATCTATTGCTGAAAACTGCATTAAAATACGCTGCGTAGTTTAAAAGATCTAAGCGTACAGACAGAGGGAGCGACTTTGTTTTGTACTATGTAAAGACAGCCAAGAAAAGACGTCCATAAGTAAATTTTTGAAACCTTCCCAAAACATTTTTTGCTTGGAAAGCCTTTCCAGCCTGTATAAAAAGCGGTCACTTTGTTTATAACCCAATCTCGGTTATTGTTCTTATTCGGTCAATCTTTAATAAAAATGTATTCTATCCATTTAACAGGAACAAGCCCAAGAGCAAGTCGGCGAAGAGAAACAATCAACCGGTCGATCAGAACTTGACAAGAGTGACAAAGGACATCGTGGTGAGAAGCAAGCCGCGAGCCGCGCTGATCGGTCGCAGGAGCAACGGAAGAAACACGAGAACAAACCCGGCAAGACTGATCAGGAGAGGACACTTGGTGAGTTTGAATCATCATCATCTTCCTGCCCTTGTCTCATATTACTTGGGGTCGGCGCAATACGTTTTTTCTTCCATTCTCCTCTGTCAACCGTCACGCAATCCTTTACGCCTTTTTCTTTCATGTCATTCCCCGCAATCCATCCATGGTTTCCTTGGTCTTCCTCTACCTCTCCATACATGAGTTTGAATGTAACATGAAATTTATTTATTTATGTGATTTTTCTACTACATTTTAAAAGTGCTACCTTGTGCGAGTCCGCACATTCGAGCCGGCAGTATTTTTGAATAATAAAGCCGAAGCAATTACACATTATTGGCTTTCTTTCGGCTTGTGCCGTTCGGCAAACTTTGTTCAGCTTCTACTATAGCTTAGAAGTATTCTCGCACGATCCAGAGTAACCTAAGCGGCTTTTTCCCGAACTTGTATACACCGTGACTTTTTAGTCGTCTTACAACGGCAGCCCACTTCATGTATCCAATGACTACAAGGCATTCATAAAAAAAAAATAGGTATTAATGAGATTTTAATAATTTAAAAATAAAAATATTATTATTAATAAAATACCCTGTTGTGAGCGATGATCTATTGGACTCGAGCGCTGGGTAGGTAAATTCTCCCGTTTGACACGTAAACATCATTAACAGGATGTTTCATATTGTTTCTAATGTTTATTTATTTTTCTTTGTACCTATTACGACAGGTAAAAAAAAAAATCGCGCCTAGAGAGCGCCTATGTGGGGCACGTTGAGTGGACCATCTTTATAAGACGATTAAAAAGTCACGGTGTATTTTACATAATAAAGGGTGTAAAAAGACCCTTAACGAAGCCGAAAGGTACTAGTTCTCCCCGTCATTGCGATCATTTTTTTGTTCTAGACTATACCTGGGAACCTTCTAGTTTCGGAGATATTGGGGTCAAAGTTCCAACTTTTTCACAAGTTTTTTTTTTAAATACGTGTTTCTAATGTAAGATTTTTACTTTAAACACCTTCATGACCCTCGTACTATACAATCCATCCATCAGCACAATGTTTTGAGTGCGTTACATTGAGTTTTACCGTAAAACGTGATTTTTAACCCTAAAAAAAAAAAGTCGTTTCCCAGCAATAATTTTTGCGTAAAGTTACTTAGTTTGATGTACAGAATGCTTGGTTGACGGCTTGGTGAAGGGTCTGTTTACACCCCGTATATTCATTTTTTCCCGACTGTGCCGAATGAACGATGCCTTCCCGAATATATGTGTAGCACGATGCAAGACATCTACATATCTGAACTTGTCTTAATCACAAACTCATTCACAGGTGACGTAAACGAGAAGAAACACAAACAGTCGAAAACTCTGAACGTCGAGCGTGAAGACGATGCCGAAGAGGGCGGGGACAACGACGATGACGCTGACAAGGACGCTGATGCCTACCAACATGTGAAGCAGGCTAAGAAGGATGACTTACAGGTACAGTAGCTTTCAAATATGCAGGTAGTTTAGGAAGACTTGTCGGGGTCGTCACTTTAGGGTTGTTGCGCCGCTATACACCGTGACTTTTTAGTCGTCTTACAACGGCAGCCCACTTCATGTATCCAATGACTACTAAGCATTCATAAAAAAAAGAGGTATTTATGAGATTTTAATAATTTAAAAATAAAAATATTATTCAATATTATGACGCATGACGTAGTTAAAAAACCCTGTTGTGAGCGATGATCTACTGTACTCGAGCGCTGGGTAGGTATATTCTCCCTTTTGACACGTAAACATCATTAACGTTTCATATTTTTTCTAATGTTTGTTTATTTTTCTTTGTTAGGTACAAAGATTTTTTTTAAATTATTAAAATCTCATAAATACCTATTTTTTTTAATGAATGCTTAGTAGTCATTGTATACATGAAGTTGGCTGCCGTTGTAAGACGACTAAAAACTCGCGGTGTATAGAAGGTTTGAAATGAGCCCTATTGTTGAGTACTGCTCTATCTGATAAGGTTCTGTCGTAAGGATTGTAAGTGAAACGCTGACGTTCGTATAAACACTATGTTGAGAATAAGCCCCAAGAGAACCGTTCACTAGGACCAGTGCGCAGTAACTGCTCGCCGTCCATACGTCTCGCTTCATTCCAATTTGCTTGCCTTGCACTCTGCCTTACTTACTTACATGTGTCCCTAATGGAGGAGTATTCCATAATTTACTACCTACCCTTTTATTAACCCCGACAGAAAAGAGGGGTGTCTTAACGTTGTATTGACAGTTGTGCAGATATGAGTCTCCTTCTCTAGCCGAGTTGTATGAACTATTTTCTACTATAATTTTTTTAATAATCTTGCAGGCTGTAGATGCAGCCACAAAAGAACAAGCAGAGGAACAGCCGACCTTGCAGAAAGAGGAAGACGAAGACGCTGAAAAACTCAAGGAAGATGAGGAAGTTCCCATGGATGTAGATGAGGATGAATTACAGGTAAGATTTATTGGGTAGTTTTGAAGAAACAATGTAAAAGGTATAGGACCATTGGTAATAAGAGATGGAGTCGGGACGGGTCGGGATGGGTCGCATATTCGACTCCAAATCTTTTGTATCAAAGCCGATCCGAAGCAATTCACACATAATTATACAGCTTTTATAAAAATTTAAATTAAAGCTTATCCCTTAAAATATAATATTATTTTTAAAAAAGGACTAATTATTTAGTAATTAGTTTTTTTTTTCTAAAATAACTAGATATATTTAAAAACGTTTCATTTCAAATTAATTATTTTAAATATTTATGCCACAATCCGTTCAGTTTTGAATTGTGTTCATTGTATTGAATGCACATTCTTGATACTGGTGAGTGTCTACCAATAATCATAATCATAATAATCATAATCATAATCATAAATCTTTATTTATCTCAACATCAGAAATTACAGGCGCACGATTCTTGAGATAAAATTGGAAGTAGGTAAACAAGTAATAAAAATTAATTATTTGAAGTTTGACATTTAAAACAAAATTTGAAATTGAAATAGCAACATAAACTACTGGAACATTATGTACGAAATACTAATAGTTCAAAAGTTGTACTATAGTAAAGACATAAGAAACAAAAAAAAAAAAATTATATAAATTATGCTTGCAAGCATTATAAAATAAAATAAAAAATGTTTGTACAAAAAAGTGAGTTAGTATATGTTCATAAGTATTATGTACATACTAGTACACGAAAACAAAAATTAAAACTAAAAGGATGAAAGTGGAAATGGGGTGATGAAAATACATTGATTCAATGCGTGAGTATATGTGTGTGTAAATGTGTGTGTGCGAATCTAAGAGTGTAAATGTTTGAGTGTTTATGTGTGAGTGTTAAGACACAGGTTTAAGTAAATTTTCTGTGGAAGCGTAGTCAAGACTTAATAGCCAGGTGCGCAATTTTCTTTTACAAATAGCTTTAGTATGTGTGTAAATAGATATTTTAATATTAATTGAATTATAAAGAAAAGTGCCAAGAAAATGTTATTTCTAAGTCTAAAAATTTGCTGTCTAGAACGATTATATGTAACTTAATGCAGAAGTCGATTTTAAATTTTCTAATAAAAAATTACAGGTAGAAAAATCAGAAGAGTTGAAACCTGAAAAGATGAAAGACGGCAAGGACAAGGATGAGAATGAAAAGTCTGGCAGCAAGAAGGAAGGAGGGGAGGAACCTACCGGGGAGACGGGGATCGAGGTGGAGGGGGACGCCGTAGTCACCGCCCATGTGCCTAGGGGCACGGAAACCACGTATCATACACGGTAAGAAAAATGTTAAACATACTTACATAAACTCACACTTTAGATAGATAGATAGATAAACCATTTATTCAGTGCCTCAAAAGACACAGCACAACACACGGAAGCACAATTAAATGATAAAAAATTAAAAGAATATTAACCTATATAAAAACACGGTGTCAATATACAACAAGAAAAATAAATGTTCTTAAAGAAGTATAGTAACACCATGACATACTTCAAATATAATAACGAGTATACAAGGTGCGGTGTGCGTCTTAAAGTTGCACCAAATGGGAGTCCAGCTCAGCATGTGTCAGGCATATCTGTGGCCATAGCTGACGCTGATATTCGTAGTACCTTTTCCCATGGGGGTAGGCAGGAACTGCAGAACCCCGCTTGCTACGATCCTTACCTACTCCTTGTGCTTCGTCTATGTTCATTCATCATCTGACCTTCTTGAAGAACGTTAAAATTAAGGTGGTTTCGTGGAGGTTTTATATTAAGTACAGGTAAACTAGAAACAGTATTTTGCTTTAGTTATCTTCGCGTTTCCGAGTTAGTATGGTATTTACTATTTTTATGATAATATTTACTGCCTCGTTGGTTTAGTGGTCGCAAGTGCGACTACTGAGCAAGAGGTCCTGGGTTCGATTCCCGGGTCAGGCAAAATGTTTTAGTTTTTTCTATCAGGGATTTCTCAGTAGCAGCCACGATGTCTGGATCTGTGCCCGGTTAATGACAATGGGCTCACCCCTAATTACATGGGACTTGGCGAAATGTGGGTGTACAAGCGTGATGTTATGTTATATTTATGTTGCAATACCTATGTATGGCTAGATACCTAGTGCTAGTGATAACAGGCAAGGGTTTTCGAGATTAATTTCCAGAAAAAACCTATTACACCCATACACCATTGATTCATCAATTAATTCTTTTTACAGGCTTAACGAATCACAATCCCACTCCGACGACCTCTCATTAGACCAATACATGAGTATCAGACAGTGGCTGAACAGCGGTCCTACACAGAGTCAAGGTGGGATCACTGTGTCAGTGTGGAGGTCTCTGTGGAGAGATTCGTCTGCAGCTGCAAGGGCGCTGTGTGAGAGGCTCAGGCTCGTGCTGGAACCTACCGGCCGCTCTAGGAGAGCTGGTGAGTTGTGCTCTGTAGTCAATGAGGCTAGATATTACATCTTCTTCTTAGTGTGTCGATGGTAATCTGATTTGACGGCGCGGTTGGCGCAGTGGCCTAGCTATTGACTGCTTAGCTGCGTGTCGCGGGTTCGATCCCCGCACGGAACAAATATTTGTATCGCCTACAGGTCGTTGTTCCGGGTCTGGCTGTTTGTGTATGTGAGTTTAAATGTTTGTAAACGCACCCACGATACAGGACGTCTTTCGTGGTACAGCACCACATTTACACTCCAGGGCAGTGAGGGCAGAGTCATTAATGAATCTCCACCTAAGCAATTTTTTTATAATATTATAGTGGACCGATGTCCTTATGCCACGGGAATAAGCTGAATGCGAGAAGCACGAAGGGCTGGTCGATGTCGCAAAGCTTGTTGAGACCTTGAGCCAAGAGTGGACGCTGTTCGGTTGAAATGATGATCTACGGATTCACTTGCAAACATATCTTCAACTAGCCTGTGCCCCGCGCCCAACGTCTGCGTAAAAACCACAGAATTTGATCCTTATTAGCGACACTATCGAATGGTGTAATAATACAGTATGAGTTTTTTTTCCAATATCAATGGGTTCGATTCCTGGCTAGGAAAATTGATTTTTCAAAAATGTTTTGATACAGTTTTCCTTTGAGTATTTTTCGCTATTCCTCATATTTTCGGATTTGGCCATCCACGCCCACTTGAAAAATTCACCCTGTATAACTGTTTTGTAAAAATACTTTTTTTATAACCTGTGATTTCTTTTTTCCATCGTAGGTGACTTCAGAACCGGTCGCGCCATCAACATGCGCCGCGTCATCCCATACATCGCGTCCCACTTCCGGAAGGACCGAATCTGGTTGCGACGCACCAAGCCCGCCAAGCGAGAGTACAAGATCGCTATTGCGGTCGACGACTCCAGTTCCATGTCAGATAATAGAAGCAAGGAGTTGGCGTTTGAGAGTTTGGCGCTAGTGTCGCAGGTATGGGTGTAAAAAATTGTTAATTTTTTTGTAGTTTAGTGTAGTACTTTTGGACTGAGACAAGCCGAAAGGCACTTTTTTCCCCGTCATTGCGATATTTTTTTTGGATTGGACCATACCGGATGGGAATCTTCTAGTTTCTATTGGAGGTCAAAGTTCCAACTTTTTCTCAAGTTTTTAAGTTTATAACTTTACTTTAAATACCTCGCATGACCCGTTTACTATTCAATGTATCCATCAGCACAATGTTTTGAGTGCGTTACATTAAGTTTTACAGTAAAACGGGATGTACTACAGCAAAAAAAAAGTCGTTTCCCAGCAATAATTTTTGCGTAGGGTTACTTGGTTTGATGTACAGAATGCTTGGTTGACGACTTTGTTAAGGGTCCGTTTACACCCTGTATTTTCGTTTCAGAAACTGTAGCTTAACTGTACACACGGCTCTATCGCAGGGCTTTTATTTAGTAGGCAGTTTCAATTACAGTTATTGATGATGCGACGTGTGAAAACCAATGGCTAGATGGACTCTTTTTACTTACATACGTACAATAATTTGCTGACAGCACAATTGATCTTACAACAAACCATTTATCAGTTCTCTTCTCGATTATACTCTATGGCAAATTCTATGTTTTATGCGTAGTTTACATTAACCTTTTAACCGCCATTGTCACATAAAGGGTGTAAATAGATCCTTAACGAAGCCGAAAGGCACTTGTTCTCCCCGCTATTGCGAACATTTTTTTGTTCTAGATCATACCTTCTAGTTACGGAGTTATTGGGGGTCAAAGTTCCAACTTTTTCACAAGTTTTTTTTTTAAATACAATTTTTTAAGGTTATAACTTTACTTTAAATTACCTCTATGACCCGTTTTTCTATTCAATGCATCCATAAGCACAATGTTTTGAATGCGTTACATTGAGTTTTACCGTAAAAGGTTATTTTTCACCCCAAAAAAAAAGTCATTTCCCAGCACCAATTTTTGCGTAGGGTTACTTAGTTTGATGTACAGAGTGCTTGGTTAACGGCTTCGTGAAGGGTCTGTTTACACCCTGTATACGTGACAAGAAAGTGCGTGCCCTGTACGCCAAACGACACAAATATGTGACAAAATGGTAGGTAAAATTGTGGCTTGGCATAGATGGCATGCGCGTGCGTTTATGCTATAGCGTTCAAAGTTATAATTCTTAATTTATCGTTTTATTTCAGGCATTGAACCTCCTCGAATCAGGCGACCTAGCCGTGCTCAGCTTTGGCGAGCAACCGAACCTGCTACACCCTTTCACGGAGCAATTCTCGGAACACTCAGGTTCTAAGATCTTGGAACAGCTACGTTTCAACCAAAACAAGACAAAAATAGCACAACTACTAGACTTCTGTTCCGTATTATTTGAAGAACAGACGATGCGAAGTGATGCTGTCAATGCTAAGTTGTTGGTAGTTGTCAGTGATGGTAGAGGCATATTCTCTGAAGGAGAGACGAAGGTGCTGCAAGCGGTTCGGCGTGCCAGGCAGCAAGGAATATTTCTAGTTTATGTTATCATTGATAATCCTGAAAATAAGGTTAGTTTCTTTATTTAAATCGTGTTATCAATAACGCAGTGTCACTTCCTGTCTGATCAATATCTTATCAACCAGTAAAGGGTTAAAAAAAACGAGAATTGGGCAAAAAAGTTTGCATGGGCTGATTGTTCCATTTTCAACGCACGATATTTAAATTCGTCAAGTGCCAAACCAATTTAAAACATCTTTGGCTATCTTTCAATCGTTTTTATATAATAGACACTGAATGGTGATTTAAATACTATGATTTGCGTTGAAAAGGGCGCTAGTTTGTAAAAGACGATTTTCTGATTCAATATGCGATTTGACGTTCTGGAGGAGCTCGTGGCCAATTAATAACAGCCGCTCGGGTCGATCTTAAGTTTAAGCCGCGCTTGCCTAGGTTGGTTCGTGGAAGGGTGACCGCCCATTTCATACCGAGTTTCCTCCATGTCCCGGAAAACACGTTAAGCCGTTGGTCCCGGCTGTCATTTGTAGATCTTTGACAGTCGTTACAAGTAGTCAGTGGCCCGAAAGTCTGACAATACGGGGAATCGTATTACCCAGTACTAACTGGGTTGTGCAGGTCAGATAGGCAGTCACTCCATGTAAAATACTGGTATTTAGCCGCATCCGGTTAGACTGGAAGCCGACCGCAACATAGTTGGGAAAAGGCTAGGCAGATGATGATGCGATTTGACAAAAAAATTCCACCCGGAGTAATCCATCTGATGAAAATTTCTTTTAAGAAACCCATCGTATTAATGAGCTATTTATCTAATTCCAGGACTCAATCATGGACATTAGGCGCCCCCTACTGGATCCGACGACGAACGCTCTCACTGGCTTCGTATCATACTTGGACACATTCCCGTTTCCCTTTTACCTGATACTACGCGATATGTCGGCACTTCCTACTGTCCTAGGCGACGCCCTTAGGCAATGGTTTGAACTAGCTGCTAATACTGCTAACTAAAAAGAAAAACCGGAAAAAACAGCACCGGTTTTCGATAGACTTATAATTTAGTGGGAGATACCGTTATCGCCAGACCTACGTTTTTCTATAAAAGCTGAAACTTTTTCTGCGTAAGTAAGTACCTTACTATAGGTAAGAACAATAGGGTATTTGACTGAAAAAATCTATTAAGTCCGTCAGTTAGATTATCAAAAAATATTGGACACGTATTTTTTTCTTTTGTCATGTAAACGAAAAATGACGACCATACAGCGCGTTGAAATCTCGCGTGACGTCACAATTTCTGTTACTTTTTACTGTCGATTGACGTCACAAGCCTCTTTTGAACTTTGATGCGCAGTATCGTCGTAATTTTTTGATTATGTGACAAAAGAAAAAATACTTGTCTAACATTTTTTGTTGATCTAACTGACGGACTAAATATTTTAGTTTTTTTCGATGTTGTCAAATAGCTTATTGGATATTATGAAAATGACAGACTTTTCATAATATAACAAACGTGTGCTAAATAGCTGCTAAGTTACGTCATACTATGAAACGTGTTTTTAGATATTACATAAAGCCTATAGACCGACCGCTTTAATGACTCCTCGCAAAGGTATCAATTTAAATGGAATATTCTGAAGGTTGATCACGTATTGGTTCAATTAGTATCGTAATACTTACGTGGATTATGGGTATTTAAAAGCAAATAACCTGTGGGATATTGTTAGAACTTTGTGGATGCTTATTGTGCCTTTCATGGGCCAAGGCGGAGGACTCATAAAGCGGTCCGTCTATAGTATGATGATTCACGTCTTCCATTGCCAGACACTTTGTGTGGTTCCTATGTGAGGTGAAAAAGTTCCAGCTTCTATAAAATGACGTAGATTTGGCGTTCATGGGATCTTGGTCCAATAGTCATTTAGATGTAAGAATATATGTATACAATTAACGCCTTTTTATCCCTTTGGATGGGAGGTTTAAGAAATAGGTGTCTATTTAACCAAATGGCAGAAAATGCTCAATGTAATGAATAATCTCTTATCATGATTTCAATGTGTCAAATCAGTGTAGTATTCAAGTATCAACATAAAAGATACCAGTTTTGTCTCTAAGTAGCTTCTAATTTCTTGTCACACAATCAAAATGGTTGTTTCAATAGAAATATTAAAATGTAACCAGTAAAAGATATAAATCGTTAGATTCACCCTACTGCGTTAAAAACGGTCACGTTTCTGCATCATTCGTGCACTCACACTGATATACTACCTACTGTGTCATTTGAGTACTACTGTCGCGGCGTGTCACGCTCACTCATACTCAAAATAATATCTACCGTTCCAAACGTGATGTGCGAGCTCACTCTACTCAGTAAGAATACTTTTTCCCGATCTTTTTTTCTCTTTTGACCCACGTACAGTGAGGGCACATCTAACAATTTAAATCTTTGAACCAGTATAAAAAGATACATTTCACTTTTAATATGAGTCATTTCAAATCAGCCATAGGTGTCGTAATTATAATGTAGGATAATTTAAGTGATAAGTCAAAGAAGACTTGAAAAAAATTCAAAATTGAGTGCTAGTTCGCAATGAGCTGTGATTGAGAAGGACTGCTGTAAGCGAAAATACTTTACATACGTATTGTACGTGTTTTTGGAAGAATAAAGGTTTGTCTGACTAAGTTATGGTTTTATTTCATTGCCTTGAATAGTGACACTTAATACCCACTCAACCGTGGAGTAACGTCCAGTACCCACTATTTTTTTTCAAAGGGTGTTTTAAAATGATTCAAAGACCTGTTTATGTGAGTCCCCTTAAAACGCATTTTCGTTCGCCGATCACTCGCGACGTGAGCTTTAGTGAAGAGCAGCGGACGTGCAGCTCGGTGGGGAGAGATGTTCGTCGGAGATATCTGCTAAAACTTGGTCACATTATCCACCCTTCCTTCAAAAGTTATCGCCTATAGAGTAGTGCTACGTACCCGTGCGAAGCCGGGGCGGGTGGCTAGTAATACAATATATCAATGCCGTGGACGTCTAGAGTCTGACATGTTTATTTGCGAAAAACTGTATTCCAAAATTGATAACCCTGACTGTCCATTTTTAAAACGCATCTTAAAATTGTGTCAAAATAAACACGGAAAAGGAAATACGCGTCAGCGACCTTATTTTAACAGGTAACATTTTGTTTTGCAGCAATAAAAAGTCGATCTTTTTAAAAAATATTATATTTGTCAACTGAAAATTAAACAATATCTTATAAACATATTTTTTTTCACTTACCAGTATTACGGGAATTAACACAACTTGTGTAAATCTTTAACATTTAGGCCTATGTTAAATTAATAAATAATTTCTTTTACGAACTTTCTACATTACAGATGGTGTTGCAAGTTTCGTATTAAATACCTAAACTTAAAAACCGTGTTTCGAACTGAAACAATCTTAATGCACCTCTTATTATCTAAAAACTCTAATATACATACAAATCTAAAATTAGTTTGGATTGTATACAATTTTATAATGAAATGTGATGCTACTTAGTAATTTATTGCAGCAAATAAAGGACTTTTTTGACGAGTATATGTCGACATCACACGGTAGTTGATTTAGTTAAGAGTATAATTCTTATGTCTTTTTAATCTGTAAGCACTCGTACAATCCTAGCATAGAGTAGAACAGGCTTTATTTAAAAAATAGGTTTTCAATAAACAACAAAATACATACGAAATAAATTTTCGTCCCAGTTTCCCTTTAGTTAAATAAATTTTAGGCTTTTTTACTTTTGTCTCTTAAAAACCACACCATGGAATGTTGACCGCACAATGTACACTCGAGCACATTTAAATCGATCAGTTTGTGTACAGACGCCAGCACATGAAGCTACAACAATCTGTCAAACTTTAATACAGGGTGTAAACGGACCCTTCACGTAGCCGTCAACCAAGCATTCTGTACATCAAACTAAGTAACTGTACGCAAAAATTATTGCTGGGAAACGACTTTTTTTTGGGGTGAAAAATCACGTTTTACGTTAAAACTCAATGTTACGCACTCAAAACTTAGTGCTGATGGATGCTTTAAAAAGTAAACGGGTCATGGAGTTAATTAAACTAAAGTTAAAACCTTAAAAAGAGATTAAAAAAAAAAACTTGTGAAAAAATTGGAACTTTGACCTTCAATATCTCCAGAACCTGCGGTTTCCCAGGTATTCTCTAGAAGAAGAAAATGATCCCAATGATGGGCAGAATATGTGGTTTTCGTTTAGGGTCTTTTTACACCCTTTAGATTTTCAACTGAAAATGGGAAAATTTGACAGTTTCGGGTAACTTGATATGCTGGCGTCTGTACCTTAGGAAATGTAGATGTTACAAATGGGTGTTTGGAGACAACAGGTAAATATTTTTGTACCATATTACATTTCCAAGGCGCGGGCTTAATATTACAACAATTATTGATATAACTTATACATTCAACTTTCTGCCTTCAACATAAAAAGGAAGCAAGTCTAACAAAAAACAGTTTTAACATCATTGGGGCAAACCAACTAGTGATTCGTGAAAAGTTAGTTGTGTTACTCACGTTATTATTTTAATAAAGGATGACTATTTAGGCATGGACCCATCATAACAAACTTGATAATGTGAATCTATACAAATAAATTAAATTAAAGTGTCTGTATGTAATTTCCAGATAGCAGAAAGTATATACGGTACTTATAACAAAAACTTTTTTTTTAAATTATATCTGTGTTTGTTCCGGCTAATATCCGAAACGGCTGGACCGAATTTGACGGGAGTCTTACTGGCAGATAGCTGCTGTTTTACGGAGTAACTTAGGCTACTTTTATTTTAGAAAAAGAATTAGCGATCCGTGCAAAAAAAAAACCCCTGAAATTGTAAACATAAACACATTCAAAAACGGAAGCAATATTTTTATACTAATTTCACGCGGACGAAGGACACATCAAGAAAAATCGCTCTAAAGAGAATTACAAAGCAAGCACCAGAGTTCTTATGTAAATATTTAACAAACTATAGAATTTAATTTCAGACTTGCTTCCTTTAATACACCGTCAGCGACATTCGAAAAAAGCATAATATAGACCCTAATAAAGTTTACAATAAAATAAGCTTAACGTTACATAATTATGTAAAATATTAATATGTTGACATAACATGACTAAGCCTAAAATATTGTTAAAAACGTCTTATAACCATGATGTCTTACTATGAAATTAATAAATATGATTTAACCCTAAACAAAGAAAACTCCATCTCAGTTCACTTTTGAGCGGTTTAAAGCTGTTCCAAGTCCAGCGAAACAATTAGCAATTTTATTCGTTATATTAAAATCATATTCGACTGACCACAAGTCAGTTATGTTGTATAAAAGTTTTACGATTCACTAAATTAATCCACTATAAAGGATTTTTCATCTAGCAAATTCTTCCTAGTGTAAAAAAAATCGAAGGCCATAGTGGTAAACTCGGAGACCGTCCATTTTGAACAAATATTGGGTTTTTATCACGTGAAGTGTCTGAACTATGACATCTTCACACAGGAGTGGTATAATCAGTATTACTGTCTACTTCATAGTGGTCTACTGCATTTAAAATTGACTCGTTTTTAACATATCAGTAGATACGATCGTATTCGAAGTCAGGGCGTATTCGTTGCAGTAAGGCAACTTGGGACATACGCCCTGCTTTTCCCAACCCGTTGACCATCTGTGTTGAGCTAAATAGACAGAGTTATAAGACAAAGGCTGCAAGGTACGGAAGAAATTCTAAAAAAGATCACAGTACCCACAAGTTTAATAAAAATTGATCCCGTTAACGAAGAGACAAATAGAAATAGATACATAAGGACGTTTATAAAAAACTGAATGCACGCAGTCCAGTCTTTGAATTCGGCGTAGGAAGTCTATATCCACACATATCCGGGTCAGGGCCTTTTGTTATGTGTACCAGAATATCCTCTAACAACATGACTTGGACAATGTACGAGTGTAGCCTTTATTTCGTTACTTTACGGGTTATTTTCGTAGTTGAACGTTCTCACTTAGTTGAAATCTGGAAGACTTGAACCCAAAACTGTGTGGATAAAACTTAATACTATTTTACGCTTCTATTATTAAAATATTGTATAATGTTTTTTGTTAAACCTGTGATGGACAATTGGACAGCGGTCTCTTGAATAAGATTTTCACTTAGCGGAATCCTTGGACGAATGATTGTTGGTCTCTTCAGTCTTATCACTGTCACCGTAGAACTTTGGCTGGAAAATATAATGGAATATTAAGTAACAATACCAGATATAGGGCTACATGTTTTTTTTTATTATTGTAATTGATTTTTGAGAAGAAAATTGCCTGAACTGTGTTGAAAGATCCTGACGATCGTGAGTATTGAGAATTTTGGTGCCGGCAAATAAGATATGGTCATGAGATTGTAGTAAAAACCCAATCCTTTTAATTAAAATCGGAGTATGGTGTGCCAGTGCCATTAAAATGACAAATCTTCGTCTTGACATAACAATATTATTGTGAAAATGTGAATATTCTTTTAGCTGGTAAAAAATAAAACGATGAAGATGTATGTAAGAAAAAAAACAACACGACAAACGAATTAGTTTAAAATCTATTGACAAAGACAAAAAACCAAACAAACTCAAACATAGTGAAGAAACACACAGACGGAACATAAATAAGTAAATATTTGAAGATAATATAATATTTCGGTGTGCTTTTAAAATAAAAAAAATAAAAAAAATTAAGTATTCACGCCTTATGTGTTTCTTTACAAAAATATCAATGGATTTCCTTGATCAATTTAAAACAAGCATTTTCAAAAAAAGGTTTTCATTGACCAAGCAAACTTTTTATTTAATTTATATCTCACAAAACGATCACAGGACTAACATTCTGCTGAGTTTACTTTATATAGGTATTTGTTAATGTTGCTAGCAAATATCTAAACTAACTTCAGATGAATGACCAGTACAAAAGTGAATGTGGAGAGGAACAAACACATCAAAACTCAACCAATATGGATTTGTAAAAGCATGATTGAATGCCTATACAACTATTTCTAGACTTACACAATTTCATTTTGTACTATACTGTGGTGACTTTATTTCCATATCCGTTTTTGACACCGTTATAACTTGTAAAACCCTAGAAATAAATAAATCTGTTGGTACTGTGCCTCGACTGTCATAGAATGAATGATTTCTAAAATGGTCTTCGGAAAACTTGAAACCTAAGCATTAAATTACTTTAGTTTTATATAACAATGACCAAATCGGCTATACCTTGTTTACAGGCCGCTTACGCTTTCATGTGTATATGGCGTCCTTATTATTCGCAGCCAATAACAAAACAAAAAGCTCAATATAAAATAGCTCAAGGGATAGCTGTAGCTGCAAGTATGTGGTGAGCTGTAGAGGACGGCTCAACGCATACCGAATATAGCATATTTTTCAGCATCCCTACCCAGAACCTATAGCATATTTTTCAGTAATCCCCACCTAGGACTTATGTGTAATATTGAGTATGTAATAAGGACCTACCTCATCATGTTTCTCTTCGGCGGTGACGCGGTCATCATCGTCGTCGCTGTCTTCGTCAGCAGACGAGTCGCCGCCTGAACCAGCCGAGTCTTTCACTGGAAAACAAACGAATTTGTTAGATAGATGCTTTTACATTGCAGGTATACCTTGTAGATTTTTTTTGGCCAAATGCTCTTTTACACATTATATTTGGCCTGTCTAATACCACTGCTGGGCAGTGCTGGGCAAAAGCATTTCACAATTCTAGTTCTTTCGATCCAGGGCTAATGTGGACACACTGGTCGTTGGTTTTGTTCAGCTCATCCTGCCATCTTCTACTCGGTCTGCCGCATCGGCTTCTGGCTGTGTCAGGGCGCTACATTGTGATATCTTGGCCCACAGCTCATTGGGCATACGGCAGATGTGGCTAGCGTTAAACACGTATAAAATAAATTATGTTTCAAATTAGACATGGTTGGTTTCTTATCTGACTTTTGTGAAAAAATAAAACATCGAAATAAAGCCAGAGGTCTTTAAAAGTCCAGACATAATCATGGCCAAGTTAGATGAGGACCATGTAGATTAGTGTCCGAGATGATTTTTTGAGGAAAGGACCAGACTTGGTAGACCTGTTCAGTTCGCACACATTTGTTTGTGACAGAGATAAGTAAGCGAAACTGTACTCAAAAGCTTTATTTGGTTATAGACACGGCGCAAATCCTGCTGGTCGCAGTCACAACGTGCAACCTGTTAACTGTTTTTTTCCTTTGTTTCTATCCTGTTGTATTTATACTATTTGTTGTGCTTATGATTTTGTTAACTTATTTTGTTTGTATGCACGTCATGTCCTGCGACAAATAAATATTTTTTCTTTCTTTCTTTCAAATTAATAGTTTAATATCAATCCAAACTTTGGATTTTCCTGTAAACTTTTTGACGTTACAAATTGCAAATTGCTCACAATATTTATTTATGATTATTCATTTGAGCAACAATTGGATAAACCATTTTTCAATAAATTCTTAAACCGCAGATTCATAATGAACAATTTATAATCCACAAGTTTGATAAGAGTAGTACATAACCTAGCCTACTAATAACGCAACAGCGAAAAATCATGACGTCATTCAATTGATAACAAATTGACGTAATTTTATATCTGAGTCAGTTTTGACAGAACAGTATTTAAGGATAATGGGAATAAATAAGTACCTACTCATACCCAGGCGTTTATACAAGGTGTAAACAGACCCTTCACGAAGCCGTCAACCAAGCATTCTGTACATCAAACTAAGTCACTCTATGCAAAAATCATTGCTGGGAAACGACTTTTTTTTTTGGGGTGAAAAATCGCTTTTTACGGTAAAACTCAATGTAACGCACTCAAAACTTAGTTGATTAAAGTAAAGTTAAAACCTTTAAAAGTGGTATTAAAAGAAAAACTTGTGAAAATATTGGAACTTTGACCTCCAATATCTCCGTAACTAGAAGGTTCCCAGGTATGGTTCAGAACAATAAAATATCGCAATGACGGGGAGAACAAATGCCTTTCGGCTTCGTTAAGGGTCTTTTTACACCCTTTATGACGCATTGAGGTTTAGAATGAGTGTCCCAGCTATGACGTCATGAGCGAAGGAGGCAATGATTTTCAAAGAAGAATATTTTCTGAAACTCTTACTTAGTTTTTGCCAAAACGTTATCAATGCGGTCGTGACAACTTTTATCATAGGACTTATCCTCAAATCGCGAAAAAACTGATAACATAAAGTCATACTTCGTGTAAGTACAAGATCTGGGATAGTCGGGTTTAAAAAAAACCGGCCAACTGCGAGTTGGACTCGCGCACTGAGGGTTCCGTATAAACTTGTAGGTATTTTGCTATTAAACTACATATTTACGGTTTTCTGATTTTTCCCTTAGGTGTTCTATAAGACATTGCTTCTTGGCAAATTTCAGGTCAACGGGAAGTACCCTATAGGTTTTGATTCGCTTGTGAAATTGCAAAATATGCGATATAAACGGTTAATATCTTTTGATAGCGTTGACTTACAACTTTGCTTTTTTCACTGCTGTAAGGGGCAGCAGACCGGAGTATTTGATATTAATTTCAGCTCTACGCGTTCCCGAGAAAAAGCGTCTTGACAGACAGACAGATGGACAACAACGTGATCCTATAAGGGTTCCATTTTTGCCAACTGAGGACGGAACCCCAAAATTAAGAAAAGTTTAATGTGTTAAGATATGGCTAGGCCCATCAAGTCTGGGTAGTTTCTCTAGTTAATTTCGTATGAAATTTATATATGAGTTGGTTGGTTGTATTTTGGCCATGGTTCGATTAAAATATAATGGTGTGTAGATAATTATCAGTAAGTTTATCTAATCGACGGTTATAAATTCAATCCAGATAACTATTTTTGGTCTCTAATGTTTGTATGTAGTTAGTAATTTTATATGGGGTGATGTTACTGCCCTCTACGATCACTAGGCTTAGGAACCCATCACATAACGAGATCTTAAAAAATATGTAGCACCCCTTGAACTTTGTTTTTAACAAACCGTAGTGACACAAAGATCTTCGAATGCCAGCCGCGACCAATGGCTAACATGTTTCCGGAGGCGGAGGGGTCTATGTGTCATAGTCTTAACCGAGTCTACAATATAACAGTAATAACTGGAGGTTCTGATATCCCCACTCTCGTACTTGCTCGAGCTAGCCCGCGCTTCAGTCAGTAGCTTTAAATTCGTCCCAAATTAATCTCGATCCGAAATTGAGATAAGGGCAGGAGAATGGGCTGCGGGACTGTTCGAATGAGATACCGCGGCTCTGAAACACAAAGGGCAAAGAAGGAACATGGATGGGTTTTAGTCAGTAAAAGTCTGACACTCCCTCCCACTCCACCCAGAGCGGGGGGAGGGGGGGGTTATTTGATGATTTCCCATCCAAAAAAAAAAGGGCAGGAGAATGAATGATTTAGCTTGCGCCTTTTGCTTCCTTCCTCCAGCGACATTCTGAGCCAAGGTTCGCGCCCCGCTGGAATTGCAGAAGTATTTTACGTCCGCTCCCAGCTCCATACTTTGACCTACTAGATGTGCCATTATAACTCTTACCGGGCGTCATGTTAGCGGCTTGCGCCTGAGTGGGCGGGCGCGCGCGCTCGCGGTTGAGCTCGTCGAAGCACTGCAGGCACACGCGCAGCGGCTTGTCGCTCTGGCCGCGCAGGATGTAGCGCTTGCACGAGCAGGGCCCGCACACCACTGAGCCGCACTTACGGCAGTGATGCTGGAAACAAAAACGTTAAGATAACATACATACATAAAATTACTTTTTCCTATGCGGAAACTACAAAACGCCACTTGCTACGACATACTCCTTTTGTATCACCGAAGTTCATACATCTGGTCAGACTCGCACACCGGTTGCGAGAACTACACAACTGACCTTTCTAAGGAACATCTGCATCATCTGCCTAGCCTTTTTCCAACTATATATTGGGGTCGGCTTCCGGTCTAACCGGATGCAGCTGAATACCAGTATTTTACATGGAGCATCTGCCTATCTGACCTCCACACCCAGTTAGTACTGGGTAATACGATACCCCTTGGTAAGACTGGATGTCAGACTTATTGGGCAACTCACTACCTAACGATATGGAAATGACAGCCGTGACCGACGGAGGAAACTCGCTCACTCGCGCAATTGGTGGTCACCCATCTACAGACCAACCTAGGCAAGCACAGCTTAACCTAAAGATCGACCTGAGAGGCTGTTATTAGGTATTTAGCCACGAGCTTTTCCTTTTGCTCCTCCGATCTTTCTAAGGAACATCATCAATAATGTCAGTGTCATTCTAGGTTGTCCCCTCGCGGCGTTTCCAGCAGATGTGCTGCTAATACTGGCTCTTTCCCGCTAAGTCATCTGGATCTTTCTGGTTTAAAAATCCTGGGCTAATATCCTTCTTAAGGTCCCAGGTTATCTATCTGACTTTGATAACGACCATTGCAGGGTTTAGACGTGTAAAGATAACAGACAGACAGACCGACTGACACGAGTTACTTTCGCAGTTTCAATAGTAGCATTGTTTCGCAGCTCGCAAAGACGTCGAAAATTGTGGCAGGGCAACATACAAGAGATGAAAGTAACTTATGCCCTAACCCAGGTCCTGCTCTCTACACGTGCCTTTAGTCGAAAGAAGTTCAACCGTTATCCCATACAAACCGGGAAGTTGGTGTTCAACACCAAAACCTATCGATTTGTCTCGGCATTATTTAGTATTATTGTTAATCAGAACAGTAAAAATAAAACTTGTTTGGAACTTATGAACTATTACCAATAGACATAGTTCATTTATCAATAAGTTCAAATAACTTTGCGTTGTAAAGATGTATTAACTAGTTTTTTTTTATTGTAATATCCTTTTTCCCGAAGAGCGGACAATTTTTTTTTTTAGACAAATATTATATTTGCATCTTGCTTTCTCATATGCGCGCTTGGTGAAATAACTAGCATTTTTGAACGAGTATGGCGTGAACGGGTAACAGACAGAAAGTAACTTTAAGTGGACAATGTTGCTGTTACCGGTACGACTACGCACTACCTCTGAGCCACCTAAATTTAAAACTGTATGTGGTTTCCTTGTCTTAGAAGATTAATCTTAACTAGAAAAGTTATAGTCATTGTTCTTACCCTCCTATTGAGAACAGTAAACTGTGTCTTCTTGCAGTGCATGCAGATTGACGCCTCGTTGTCTGGCACCCACACCGCGGCATGCTCTGATGGCGGTTGCTTGCCACCTGAAATGTAAAACAGAGCTTAAATATAAGAGTTATGTACTGTACTGTTGAAACTCATAAGGGGTGTAACAAGACCCTTAACGAAGCCGAAAGGCACTTGTTCTCCCCGTCATTGCGATATTTTTTTTGGTCTGGACCATACCTGGGAACCTTCTAGTTACGGAGTTATTTGGGGTCAAAGTTCAAACTTTTTCACAAGTTTTTTTTTTATATTAGGTTTTAATGTTAGATTTTTAATTTTAACACCTCCACTACCCCCATACTATTCAATCCATCCATCAGGACAATGTTTTGAGTGCGTTACATTCAGTCCTACCGTAAAACGCCGATTTTTCACCCCAAGGAAAAGTAATTTCCCAGCAATAATTTTTGCGTAAAGTTACTTAGTTTGATGTATATAATGCTTGGTTGACGACTTCATAAAGGGTCCGTTTACTCCCTTTATACTGGTTACGGTGTGGAAGTCAAGTTTAAACTGAACTGATCTTATCATACCTAGAACATGCAGTAAATGAACAGCATAGCTTCATCTGCATAGCCTTTCCCCAAATTTATTGGGGTCAGTTTCAAGTCTTACCGGATGCAGCTGAAACCAGCATTTTACATGGAGCGGCTGCCTGTCTGACCTCTACAACCCAGTCAGTACTGGGTAATACGATACCCTTGGCAAGAATAGTTGTCAGATCCAACAACCTGTTTGTTGGTTGTGGTTCAGTTTTGTTGTCTGTCAATTGCCGGCTTTTCTGCTGTGGTTTGCGGTTGCATTAATCTTGTTGAATTGTTTTAGCTCTTAATAAAATTAGTTACTTACTTTTCCTAAGCAAATCTTCTATACATTTTTCTATGTGTGCCATCCATTCTTCTTTCTCAGTGGCTGTCGCGGCGTATACGGCGAAAGATTTGGACGCGGTGCGAATAAGCCAGCCATTGCGATACTCTGAAACAAGGAAGTTATAGCATGATTGTTTTATTTAATGCAAATATGACAGGATGGAGCGAGCATGTATGGATGCATGTATGCAGAACAAAAGGAATACTCCTTTTGCTTTTTCTCCGTTTGCATGTGTAAGGATCGTAGCGGGTGGCGTTCTGCAGTTTCTGCTAACCACCATGGGAAAAGGGGTGAAATTAACGGAAAATGCTGAAAAAAAAAAATGCGGAAATGTGTTTGGTATTGTTTATTCAAATTATTTAGGGTGACTGGTAATTAAAGACTGATACTTAAACACGTGATTGTACTCATGATAACAAACAACTTTCCCAAAGAAATATTTTCTAAACGGCTAACAGCTGATAGGTCACAGGCGAGCGCGTACGAATTCATACGTCTGTTGTGTTATTGTAAAAAAAATGTGTCTTTGGGAAAGTTGTTTGTTATCATTAGTACAATCACGTGTTGAAGTATCGGTCACTAATTACCAGTCACCCTATACTGACAGGCAGGCAGGTATTTTTAGTGATTTTTACGTTTTCCTCTACAGGTGTTTTTGATAGTCTAGTCATCTAGTGGGAGCAAACACTTTTGATGAGCATGAGATCTTGGGAAAGATTCCTAGCTTGGGCCAAGTGTTATTGGGTTTTTCCCTGGAGTGAGCATTTGTGCCTGGTTGATGGCATTAGGTTCGCCTTACACCTCTGCCTAACACACTAACATTCGGGGATTAGAGGCGTTTTGTTATGCAATATAATAGCATTACAGCATCATATAGTCTATGAGTAATATAAATCTGTGACGTAAATGTTTCGACGTCATCAGGTGAATTAATCACTTTTGTGATGTTTCTTTATTTAATGAACTTTGTTGCCTGCTAGTAATTATTGGCTAATGAAATATGCGTTAATTGATGTGGCCTGTAGTTCATCAGACTAATAACAAATAGCAACTAGATTTAATATAGAATATAGACATGCTGATCAGATAGACATAGTCTTGTTCTTTTCTGGATGTCAACAACAGCTCCATCTACTGGGTCGAACTAAAAGCTATCCAGGTGACCCCATAAGTGCAAACTTAGGCTCCGTTTCCTCCAGAGATGTGCGAGGCTGTGGAACGGTGTGAACGTCACCAGAGATGTGCTAGCCCGCTGAGCGGTGCGAAGATGCGTAGCGACGCTCTGAAACGGTGCGCAGATGAGCGGTGCGAGGATGTGTAGCAGGCTCGTTTCTGATGCGAGCGGTAACGACACCGTCTAATGACTGCTATTTTTTAAAAAAACCTCGCTCCGATGAGCCGTTTTCACTAGAGCTGCGCTGAGCGAGGCTAGGTAAATAAAGTGTTTCTATTAGTTCTTAGCAAACACATCCCTCGCAACGCATCCTCGCACATCTCTGGTGGAAACTCAGTCTAAAGCTTTCACCAAAATAGGTCAAGCCATTTAGGGAGAGATGAATTACGAATACTAGCACACCAGATTTTTTTAAGGTTGTTGTTTTATAAGGAATATGAGAAGAGACTGAAAAAAAATCTATATATGTGGGGCTTCCCTTCGGTAGAACATCAATCTTAATTAGGAAAATCATAACGATCCTTTCTAACCAAATGAGGATGACAAACTGTAATAATTATGATTCTTAAAACTATTTAATATACAATACAACATATGCATAAGGTGTGGACTGTGTGGTGGTGTGACTCAACTCTCTTTAGATCAATGTCAACAAACAAATGTCAAACATCTAGTTATCTATAAAAATAAATAAATTTGAAGTGTCTGTTTGTAATATCAAAACAACAGCTTTTTACTGAATGCATATGAAAATACTGCAGTTATAACAAAAACACATTTTTTTCAATTTTTTTCTGTCTGTTTGTTCTGGCTAATTTCCAAAACTGCTGGACCGATTTTGACGGGACTTTTACTGGCAGATAGCTGATGTTATAATGTCTAACATAGGCTACTTTTATTATATTTCATAAATAATATTTTTTATAATAATTTCGCGCGAACGAAGGTCGCGGGCAACAGTTAGTAATACATAATATTACAGATGATTCACTGGCCATTCACATTAGTGAGTCATTCAACCAATAAAATAGTTCTGATTATGCATGACAAAGTAATGACAGCCAATAAGTGTTGATTGAAAATGTAGTTGTTGTTTTTTTTTTATGAATGGTATCTTGCAGGCCAACCTATGAGCCTGGCTTCTGCATATATGCTTAGCTGGACTATAAATGTACATATTTATGCCTGCTGAGGCTGGTCTTATACAAAATGTTGTTCAACTTTGAAAGTTGTTATCAAACAAGTAATTAATCAAAACAATTCATAATTTTAGAACTTGCTTGTTATTATCTTGACCCTTTCTGACACAAATGAAGACAGTTAAAAGAATTTTAATAAAAGATTTAAATATACTAATTACTTAATTTGATTGATAAATATAATCACTATCATGCCGTGTTTATGCTTTTTTTTATTTCCTCTTTACAGTATTTTCTGACTATTGCTAAGGTTTTATATTAAAACTAGCTGTCGCCCACGATCTTCGTTCGCGTGAATTATTATAAAAATATTACTTGCCTATTTGCATTGGATTTTGTTAAGGGCCCAGTCTAGTAACATTGACAGCCTGTCGAAATATTCGCGCAAGTTTACAATGTTTTTTTGACTAAAGTTATAAATGAATTGCAATAATTTTTAGTGCACCATAATATTGTTTATATGCTTAATTATTACGTATTTTTTTAAAGTTCATAAAAATCGCTCCTATCCTTGTTCAATCTGGCGTTGAAAAGAGGTCTCTCGTGCCCAATGCGAGTCCAAGGTCTGTTTCCGCACTCATTCCGAGGCAACAGAGGCAAAAATCGCAAAATCTATCGAGCCAATAAATACCTTTATGACCTTGTCTTCAAAGTTGGCTCGTTACTTTTTGTAAAAAATCTTTTATTTTCTTAATCTGATTACGATAATATCGTCAAATTTCTCGGTTTTTAGTCTAAAAAAATACGTAGTTTCAGTCAATAGATTTGTGTTACTATTCGATTTTATCGAAGAGCCACTGTTGAATGACACGACAAAATAAAATAATAAACCATTAAAATTAACGTTAAATAAAAATTATTAGTATATCAAAACGCCCATAAAATTATAGTTTATAATTATTCAGAAACATTTGCTATATTTCTTCAGTGCGTTTTCCGAACTTCTCACTCGCACAATCATGCTGTTGTGCTGTTAGTAGGGCTTTCATCCCGGGACTCTCGGTCTCGAAAATTTCGAGTCTCGACGATTTTCTGATATTTTCGAGACTCGAGACTAACGTTTCCGGTCACGGGAATAACGAGACTTTTGAGACTTGAGTCACATAACAACAGTATTAAACAGTTATTTTTTATTATGGTTACGTACATCATTATGGCAACACTGTCGAGTGTAAGTTTAGTATTATCAATCGTAAAAGGAATATACAAAAACTCCACAGCTATTTAAACTATAAAATAAAATAAACTAACAGCAATTTAATATCCAGAGGGGTGGTCAGGCAAGGTGATCCACTTTCTCTAAAACTTTTCACGGTAGTGTTAGAAAATATATTCAGAAATATAGACTGGGAAGATTTTGGAATAAACATAAATGGAACAAACCTGAATCACCTAAGATTTGCTGTCGATATAGTGATATTCGCAGAGATACCAGATATACTACAAACTATGCTACAGCAATTAGATAATGAGAGCAAGAAAGCAGGTTTATCTATGAATCCGGCGAAGACTAAATTAAGGGCGAATGCAATAAAAGGAAAAAATAGAGATAGATATAGGACAGGAGGCTATCGAATATGTTGATGAATATATATTTGGGGCTGGTAATCTCAATTAAAGATCAATATTTAAAAGAAATTGATAAAAGAATAAACGCCTGGAAACGAACCAATGTCGGTGAAAAGCAAACTTTATAACACGTGCATCCTCCCATGCCTCACGTATGGGTGTCGAACTTGGCCTGTTAAGAGCAAAAACAGCCAAAAACTTATAATTTGCCAACGCTATATGGAGCGACGCATGCTAAATATAAGGCTACGTGATAGGTGGACGACTTCAAAAATAAGAAAAAGAACAAAAGTAAGCGATGTCTTACTAAAAATAAAAAATAAACTCAAATGGAACTGGACAGGTCACATTTTGACAGAGACAGAGAAAAATTAACGAGAGATGTAATGGAATGTTATCCTAGAGATGGAATTCACAAAAGGGTCGCCAAATCAAGAGATGGGAAAGTAGTTGATTAAAATATCTTGTTTGGACTGCCTAATTGCATAGCCTATAAGTAGTAGTTAGTAGTGCTATAAGTAAGCAACCTAGTTTTGAAATAGTCTCGAAAGTCTCGTTTTCCCCGGGAATTTCGAGACCGCATCGAGTCTCGTTTTTTTTTTCCCGGGACTCAGTAATGCATCGAGACTGAAAGCCCTAGCTGTTAGGTCATACCGACTCCAAAGAAAAGAAAGGTTACGTTTTTATTTATGATTTGTAAATTTTTTACACGTGCGCGATCCAGTATTTCAGATCCCGCAAAAAAGTTGCGGGATCCCGCAATAGCGGACGAGAAATTCTCGATTTTTTCGTCATGGGTGTCATTTTCGTGGTTTCCGGTGTCGCTGATACGAAAATGAGGTCAAAATGAAAATACTAGATGGCGTGACCAAAATTTTCGGTTTTTTCACTTCAATTTAATTTATTTGTTTAGATTATCATGCATCCATGATACCATCAAAATAGCTTTTAAGAAACAAGCAATTACTACAGGGCTTTCGTAGCTGCATATGCAAAAGTAAAAAAAAAAAAATCAAATTAAGTGCAACTTACGTCCTTCATCCTTTAAGGACTCCAACTTGACCTCTTCAAGTGGTATAACATGTTGTTTGTTATATTTCTTTTTGTTTATAACAATATTTCCATAAACAAGTATGTCATTGAACAGGAAAAACTGTCTGGCTTTCGGTTTCTTGCGGCACATTTTTGTCAGGACACCCTCCCCCACAAGGACCCTGCCTTGTTCAGCAAGAGGCTAAAAAAAAAATTACGTTTTAATATGCATAGGATGTGTTTGTGGAGGCTATCTGTCTGATAACAAATAGTTTTTATTTGTAATGTCAATATCATTTTTTTGGTTTACACAGCCGAGTGAGACTAACAGATAACGTAAAGCTGCCAGATATATTAGTCCAAGTATGACATACAGAATAAAAAACTTAAATATAGTATTTTAGTCTCAGACTGGTTTCATCACACTATATTTGAAATTAGAAACCTTTCAATAATGCTAATGAGATAATAAATTATAAGTTTCCCTATTAAGGATTTGTAGGATTATGTTTGTGTAAGTTTCGAATGGTAGTCCAAACCGGATTTCAATATTGAAAATAATACATTGTTGTGAATTGATCAATGAATTACATATGATAAAGTACCTCCGTTCATCATTGATAAGAATATCATGCCTTCAGATGACTCATATATTTGAATCTCAGGAGCTACTGGTTCGAATTGAAAAATGTATATAAAATTTTTAGTGTTGGATAGCCCATTTATCGAGGAAAGCTATAGGCTACATAATATCACGCTACGACCAATAGGAGCAGAGCATCAATGAAAAATGTTGCAAAAACAGGGAAAATTGTATTTTTATAATAATACGAAGGCCGGAGGCTTTTTACGAAGGTCGCGGGCAAAAGCTAGTTGGTTTTGCAAGTTTCAAACTATGTTTCTAAAACTCTAACTACACAACACCTTGGACTTGATATGTTCATGGCATATCAATACTTTAATCATAGAATGGCAACATACAATCTTACTGATAACCAGCTAATCAATCCTTAATCTATATAATTCAATTATACCTTTTAATGTGCTTTAATTATAAAGTTGAATGAAAGTTATCACAAGAAAGTATTGAACATTGTTCATAATAATGTAAAACGGCGCTGATAAATGTTAGTATCTTTCGTCAGAACAATCCCACCCTAGCGATGTACCGAAGATTATATCTTGCCGAGTTTGTCGGTTGATAATACGACGGCATTCAACAACTTCTAAACTTAGAAAAAATATATATTTTGCAACCACAGACGCTCACCTGTCCAGAACTGCCGAAGCAGCTCTCAACCATAGCAATCCTTCTAGCATTGGCCTCACTGTTTACTGTAATAAAGAAAATTACCTACTTAAAAATTGCAGTACGGTATAAAAGTTTGACGTCAAAGGAAAGTGAGCGACAAGCAAACAATGACAGTGATCTCCCACGTAACTATTTTACATGATTGCACACAAATAACACCACCGTATTCTTACTAGTTTGTCTTTCTTACACGGATATAAATGAATATTGGCCTACCTAAACGGTCCACCATTATCGAAATTTATTTTCTCGTAGATACGACCGGAAAAATGTGTCATTCATTAATAGAATATATATATAAAGATAGCCAGCTACAGAGAATAAATTTCTCCTAGGAACATTTTGAAAAATGTTTATGAAATATTAGGTTCTTTAATTGTTTTTGCAAATTTTAAAAAATCTTACATATTTTTTTTGTAAATGGCTTGTAAAATATAAAAATATGTAATGAAGTTTGTTGGAAAATCACTGTTTCAATCTACTAAAAAAAAAAAATATCATTAACTGGCAAGACTGTTATAACGTTCCGGTTTACGTAAAAGAGAATAGGAAATCAAAAACAATAACTTCAAGAAATTATAATTATGCTATTGAATATTTTTTTTTGTATTATTTAAGATAAATCTTTCTTACTTTACCCACTAAACCATACTGTTGATTGTTTATAAAATAGAAATCCTTTTGAAAAATAAAGTTACACAACATCCATAGACAATCACAAAGCAAAGATCATGTGAGTATCCATTTTTTGACACCAGCTGACAGCAAGTGGTCGATACAGTCTAATTTTGTGTTCGTAATTCTGATAAATAAACCAGCAAAATGGCTTGCAAATTCTGTGGCCCCAAGCTGTCGCTGTGCGGGCTCGTACTGAGTGTTTGGGGAATCATTCAATTGGTGAGTAGAAACTCTGTAATTCGTATTTTAAGTCTTTGTACTTCAATGCCGTACTAACGCTCGGAACTGTTTCAGACTTTGATGGGCGTCTTCTACTATATCAGAGCTGTAGCTTTGTTGGAAGATCTCCCTCTTGAATCAGAAAGTGGCCACCACACTATCGAGGGTTTCGTCGCTACCGTCGAAGCTGGATACACTCAGGTGAGTCATAATCTATCTTACAAATTGATATAATGCATGTCTCTACAGTGAAGTACTAGAACATGATTATTTTCCTTATTAACCATTCCTTATTTATGGTTTTCCCTTCTTTAATAACTCGTGCAAGGGAAATACCATGCAGTACTTCAGTTTGTCTCTTAAAGGTGCATAAGTACTTGATTTTCAAACTCAAGGTATCTGTCAATTATTGTAAAATTTCGAATTATAATCATGCTATAGAAGTATAGAAAATCAGCTCATTGTTAGTTTAATCAATTATGTCATTAGTTAAATAAATCATAATTAAAAGCAAGCATAAGTTGAAAATTAAAGTAACATTTGTAAACTTATGGTTCATCACATCTATAACAAAAAAAAACTCACTCAGCATATTAAAACGCTTCAGTTAACAACTTAATTTAGAATCCACAAAGCGTAGAATAATATGCAGAAGTAAGATTAATAAATTTATGTCTGCAAAAAAGACTTCTAAGAGATTTGCATAAAGTTTATCATAATTAAAATTTTCCAATTTAATTAATCTTTTAACCGTAACCCACTAATATTTTGATTAACAAAGATTACATTCAAGTAATCCGCTAACTTGCAGCCAATTATGTTTCTTATTTTATTTGGTAATGTCATTGGTATACCTATATTATTTATTTTTTGGGGGTATCAAGAACTCAAACTCAAAGCATTTATTTCACTTAGACCATTACAGGCACTTTTGAATGTCAGGATTTAACAGGGCGTAAAGTTCTTCATCCCCCATAGAAAAGGGAGGATCTCCCGACCAGATTGGTGTTATGTCTGGTGGGCTACAGCCCAACTGTTGTTGTCGGGTTGTTCATGGTGAGTTGGAAATGTCTGCTGCAGAAATGCGATTTCATAGGCAACTCAAGGTGTCTATCACATGCCTGTTCTTCATACCCCCAAAATTTATTTATCAGACTACAAAGAGGTCCACTATGTTAGTAGCAATATAAATTAGCCTATGATTATGGATTTATTTGATGATTGTGGTTGACCTACTCAATCTTCTTTATATATATCCACTCAATTTTTCTAATTAATGAAATAATTTATTTATTAAAACTTTATAGACATTGCCGTTGAAGTTCTAAAACCACTTAACACTTTCGCTGCCCAGCACCCCGCGTAATATGGACTTTGGACTCATATGCTGGGTGCTGGGCAGCGAAAGTGCTAAGGAAATTTTTGGCCGTTGTGACATTTAGAATTTTGCTATGCCATTTGCTAGAGAATCTTAAGATGCTTTGTTTCAGCCAATCACAGAAACAAGCAACATCTCTATCTTATTTTAAGTCAACACAAATTATAAAATGGTATTGTACCATTTATCTTTTGTTTTTTCTGCAGCAACAGCTGTTTCCTACAAAAGTGCAATACTTACACGGTCACAATGTGTGTTGAACCAATGTTTTTTTTTAATAACCGATGAAAAATTTCGATGTGAATTTCATCAGAATGATGTACTGAATACATGGCAACGGGTTTTGCTTCGGTGTTCCTTCCACTATTCTCCCGTTTTCGCTTTGGTGCCCCTTCCACCCCGTACACAACAGGCAATTGTATTATCTTATCACCACCCTCATGATAAAGTTCTTCCAATATTATATATAGAACAAAAAGATTGTATACAATACAAGATTTCATAGGACATGATAAAGGGATTTTCTTTTTCCATTTCCAGAATGCCTACAACTGCTGGATCGCTGCACTGTTATACGTCATCACCCTCGTTGTATCAGGCCACCAGTTCTGGATGAACAACCGTTCTTCAGTTAGTATGTAAAGTGGTATTATCAACGTAATGATGGGTACTGATACTGGGGTACAAGTTGTTATGTTACTGTTGAATAACTCCATTCCATTAATAATTTATTTATATTAGCTCTTGAGTCAGAGTTCAAAAAGCACACTTTTGTTGTTGTCCTCTAGTTCTAACACCCTTCATTATACCGTCTTAAAATTTGAATATCGCATTGGGAATTCTCAACTTTTAATCCTGGTTTCTAAATGCCTGATTAAGTTGGCTAGTCTGTGGTCAAATGTCATTTTAACCTTATACAGTCCTTTCATAATTAGTTCTGATTTCGTATCACTGTCAAAATCAGAGTGATCTTTATTTTTGTTACTATAAGGTTGCTATTGAGTTGCTGATAGTGGCAAGTCTTTCAAAATCACAGTAATCTTTACTACAAAATGGTTTCTGGTGGGTTGCCACTTCCAGAGACAAATAACTGTGGTAGGACTGTAGTGATTTGTTGACTAGATATGTTATTTGACCACAGATATAATTACAGATAAATAAAAACCATGGTTAAAGTAAGAACTAAAGTAGACATAAGTTAACAGCATGTGAAGGTTGTTATAAATTAGCATTTAATTTACCTACAAAAAATTTATATTTGAAGGTGATTTACCAATGTTCATAAATTATGCGAGTCATATTATATCATTATTATAAATGTAAAGCTGTTTTAAGTATATAAAAATCACCCAATGTATGTTTTTCAATGTTCTATACCTACCTTGTCCTTTAAAATTGTTAAGATTTAACCTATTGTAATACAATCCTTACCCTTCTTAATGTGAATGGTTTTTAACTTAAGTTTCAAGTGATTCAGACTTAAAAATCAAATTAAGTTACAGAAATTATTGTGCATAAGTATTAATTACATAAATATGAATGAATGCTATAAAATTGTACATAATATATCTATTATTGTAAAACATAGTCTACATAGTAAAATGCTTAGTTTTTCTTGAAGTAAAGGTATTGATGTTAAAAATTTGTTTAATTTTCTCGTAACTTGTGGTCGTTTTGTGAGTTTTTATACCAGTTAGATCGCGTAAACGTAAAATTTAATTTGTATTGGATTTGGAACCAACGCGATCTAAATAAGTGACAATGTACAGAGACATGACATATTGGTGTAAAAAAACCCTTAACGAAGCCGAAAAGCACTTGTGCGTCCCATCATTGCCAAATGGCAAAAAACGGTCAGTCTGTCTGTCCGTTCATCCGTATTTCACAGTCACTTTACTCCGAAACTGTTGGCACCACACAGTTGAAAGGGGAATGCCAGGCCGCCATAGTGATTTAGGCCATGAGTGCCCCATGTAAGACCGAATGCTAATATTACTATACACTACAAATAATTTATTGATAAAATAAAATAATTGAAAAAACTCAGTTTCCAAATTATAAGGTTTTTATTCTATTTAGGTTTTTTTTTTTCGATCGTCGCTTTACGGAGATCATTGAATTTATTATATTATGTATTGTAAGTGGATTGTAAATGTATATTTAATACCTAAAATGCATTGGAATTTCTTACACAAAAGGACAAATAAGTAAAGTACAAATATGTGTAAACGCTTAAGTTAATTTTTTGCAATAAATTTTTATTTTTTCGCCATTACGGTTTAGCTGTTTAAATGAAACTGAGATTTTTATTTGCACAGAAGAAATACTTATTGTCTTTCCCTGGTGGGAAGTCGGAATAGTAAAAAATATATCTTACTTACCAGATGCTTCGAATAACACCTGTTTCAAGTCTGTGGGAGGGGGGGACGTTTTGACGCATCGTCCTTTTTTAATAAATGGAATGGATAAATTTGTATGGACCCTGTCACCACCCTTGTAGCATTATAGACTAGTTGTCACTTTGAAGAGGTTTTTGGTGATAACCCAAAAATTTACGAACGAATGAATGGGAGAAAAAGTTATGATTTTTTTTCTTGCAAAAACAAATCACATTCTACTTTAATATTTCAATACAAAGATTAGACCAAATTAATTATTAGTTAGTCGTTAAAAAGGGGTGGATTTAGATTCTTATCTACCTACTTAATTGACTGAGTGAATGAATGACAGCATAAAATCTATTTATGGATAATAGAAGCGAACCTACGAAGTTTTCTAGGTGCCTGCCAACACTTAAGTTTAGCGCAGACACCTAGAGTTCTCATACCCAGTGGCGAAGGTTCCATACAACTCGATTCCCTTTGAAAAATGGCACAGTCAGTATTTTATAGACCAATAATATAATCGCTTTAAAGATATGTACTCCGGCTTACCTCTTACAAAAATTGATCCTTCGCTACTGCTCATGCCTGTCATGCAGGAACAATAATAAATGGGCTTTGATAGCTTGTCTTGAACATTTAATTTTGTCAAAAGGTACGAGTAATATATTTTATTTGATACGTGCCTTGATAAAATGCGGCCTCTTAATAACAAGTAGTTTTCTGTCACCAAGCCATACTCTGACATACTGGTACTAGGGCTTAAAGATACAAATCTATGCTATACATGCCATCGCCACCTCGCAAATGCTCGGCGACATTTGATTTCACGTGCTTCATGTGGTATATGCCCAAACTGAATACAACGACTTCTTCTTCCGTCAATTGTAGAACGGTTTAAATTTAAGTATCTCAGACTCCACTTGAGTACCTATGCTGAAAGAATACATTAAAACAGGCATGACCCAACCGTTGAAGGCGCGCACCTTGTTTCCGCCTGACAAAAGACTGTGGAATATTGTAATCATTATTATTTATTGAAAACTTGGCTATATCTAGAACTTGTGGCTTAATAAAAATGTTTATATCCATACGCTCTATTTAATTATTGCGTTTATTTGAGTTGGCCGGCAAAAATTAATTACACCAATCTGGGTGATATCAGATATTTTGTGGTAATAATAAAAAATGTTTATTACGTGATGCTCTAAGTAATAAGTTTATTTTGGTTGGCCGGCCACTTTTGAAAAAATTACCTAAAAATAGATGGAGGCTGGGTGTTCTCCTTTACTTTAAATACTTCCATGATCCCTGCACTATTCAATGCATCCATCATCACAATATTTTAAGTGCGTTACATTTAGTCCTACCGCAAATTGATTTTGCTCCCCAAGAAATAAATTCGTTTCCCACTGACGGTTTCGTGAAGGGTCCGTTTACAACTTGTATAAGATAAACCCACGCTTTTTCCCCGTGGGGGGTCTCAAGATCCCCACTCATCGATGATGATGCTGTCTGTTTACATTAACGGGAAACACAAATATCACGATCGTGTAAATTAGTATAAAAGTGTCCCAGGAGGCCTGTGAATATTACTGCAAATTGATTCAGAAGAACTTTTAAAAATGAGAAAACTTCTAGACGTATGGGGAACTTGCGTCGAGAGGTCATACAAGAACAATTCCAAACTCATACCTAAGGCGATGGCAAATGATTGGCTGTTTGAGGAATTTGCGCAATGAGGCCTTTTTAGACCACCTGACCACAGTCGACTTCTTCATAAAATTCTGTTATTCGGTAAATCTGTCATGAAACGTCACTAGAATTTAAAAAGTAGTAAAATGTTCTACTCTTTGATTCTGATACTACCTAGTTTGTGTGACAGTACAATTAAATGTTGAATGTTTATTTACAAACGAATAAGGCAGGATATTCTTTGTTTACATAATGTCCCAATCATTAATTAATGTTGGGTATTGTTGTCTCATGATCAGCGTATGGGGTGCTATTCAATTGGTATGTAAGTTTTTTTTTTTTTACGCCCTCACAGTAAAGAAGGTCTGTGTCTCGACAATCGGAACATAAAAGGCTGAATATCAGTGGCGTCGCATAGTAATAGCCCTTTTATCAAAGTTTTGTTGCGGATCCTCTTCTGCGGTGAACCCCAATAGGAGGGTAGTGTTATTAACAGGGCTGTGAAACTACCAGACGGGTTGTTCCATAAATTCAAGGTCTGGGCGAACTAAACAGCGTGCAGCAGGTTATACCTACTATCTTAAAAGGATACGAGTCGGGTCTGGAATGAATATTTCTTAAAGATGGAATTACCGACAGAGGTTCCAGAGTAAGCTAGCTAAAGTGGCAGTGGGCTGGCCGTGTTTGTTGTAGGAAAGGAATGAAGGCCTTTGGAGCTGATGAGTCTTGGAGTCGTAACCGCATAAGCATAGAGCGCCGCGCACTGCCCCACTGCTAGGCTTCACACGTCACCGAAGTACCGATGGCCTTAAGTGGCGGCTGGGACAACTAGGAAGACAAACCGGGGGTCTCACATGGAAGAGACTTGATTATAAGCCGTTCCCAAATTGAACTAGTAAGCAGTAGACCTAAACTGCGATGAATTAAATTGATTGATTGAGAATCCCTCATGAATCTTTTGTAAAATATATTTTCCTTTGCCTGTAATGTTGTCCGGTATAGACAGTCTTGACCTTCCTTTCAGTTCATCATGAGCATATTGTACAAGTTCGAAGCAGTCACTCTTTACGAGGACTGTGAGCCACATGGGAAGGAATATAACAACTATGACCAATTTATTGATGAAGTCGAAGAGAATTATGCAGGAGTAAGTAATAAGAATAACACTTGCTGATAAACTACCTAAGGTAGAGGCACTGAAGCCTCTACCTAATAATGCACTGAGAGTATAAGTATTGGTCTGCCTCTCCTCTCGTTGGTCTAGTGTTCACAAGCTCTACTGTAAGCATGTACTGGGTTCGATTCCCAGTTCGGTATGCAAAGTGTTATTGAGTTTTTGCATAAGGAACTGTTCAGTAGAGGCGGCCCTAGCAAAAATTTGCGAAATCTTATGGTGACGGGTGTCTCACGAAATTAGAGCATAGAAAATTTACATGCATAAAATATTATGCATGTATCTGTTACTCATCCGTATTTTAAGATTTGACGCACCTATACAGGATGGGGACTTGCAACGTCGTACACGCGGCGGCACATCAAGCTCTACATAACCAGTATAACCTGATTTCGCATTATATGAGCTTCCCGTACGATGAGAGATCAGCTTAATTTGGTTTTGCATAGCTTGATTGGCCGACGTGCGCATTGGCGTAGCGTGGGATTTTGCCGCCCGGGGCCGAATGTAATTTTGGCCGCCCCCTCTAATTTCATAATTAGTCAAGAAACGTAGGAAAGAGTCAAAATACAAAGCATTTTTTTAAATTATTTAAAAAAAAATCTATAAGTTTATTTTTCAAAGTAAAATCTTTTTTATACACTATTTCATTTAAGAAAGGAGGTTTTTGATGAGATGACGAGTAATAAAGAGTTAAAGAGGTATGGAAGAGGAAGACATTCTGCGCTTATCCCTAATGAATTGGGATAAGAAGGGCAAGAGAATGATGATGATGATGATGATCATTTGTTCGTATATATGTAGGTTTGTCATGTTCAATTGCTAATATAGCTAATATCTAGTGTATAAGGTTTGCCGTTCGGGAAATTAACAAAAACAGCGAGCTCAAAATTTTTTTGCACATCTGATAAATTACATTTTATTTTAATTATTCATATAGATAAATAAGCTTTTTATCGAATTATGCATTAAAGCTTTAATTTGAGAGTAAGTAGGATGCAAGAGCGAGCGAAGCGAGCTCGAAAATTTTAGCACCCCGCCTCGGATAGGTAACAGATTTTCTTTTCACGATTCAAACAAATGGAATTTAACATACTTTTTCTACGAATGTATTAAAGATATGGAACGATTAAGAAAACTTAGCTGTAAGAGCGAGCGAAGCGAGCTAGAAAATTTTAGCATCCCAGATAGGTTCGATTTTCTTTTTACCATAAATACAGATATAAAAAGGGAGGCGGCAGGCTAGAAGAATTAAGTGCTTATATCTAGAAAATACGGGGCGGCAGACCGGAATAGACGTGAGGCTTGTATGAAAAGCCGCCCCGGGCCAGCGGCATATATTCCACTTGCCGCGGCCTGGCTCTTGCTCTCTGCCGCCCCCTGAAATGTGCCGCCCGGGGCCATGGCCCCCCCGGCACCCCCCACGCTACGCCACTGGCCGTGCGTACATACAAACACATGATACAACGTCTGTACGATGCGATGTCGTGTAGTGTCGTGGAAATCTACAACGTGTATCGTAAACAATCAAGATATGATGTCATATCGTGGAAAGATGCACGGCACATTACAGAAAATCACTGGGTCCATCCATTTCTTCCCATCATTGGGAAGATTGCAAAGTCAGTTTTCACGACACGACGTCGAGTCGCAGTTGTTTAGATTTCTACGACACTACATTTCAAGGGTACGCGACGTCGCAAATTGCCACGATGCGACGTCGTATCGTGTGTACCGATGTGCTTTGCCTCTGATTTTTTTTTTTTTTTCAGGTCTCATTTAACTGCTTAATGGCCTCAATAATTTACTTCGTCTTGATCTTCGTTTCCATAGGATGTATTCGTGTAGGGACCAAAAGAATGATGCAACAAGCAAAACTATTTGAAGACGACGAAGTCTACTGTACTCCAAAGAAAGTCTACTAAAAATACTTTATGTGGGTAACGTAAAGATGCGTGCCTCTCCACAAAATGGTCACAATTCCAGGATGGGCTCGCCCCACATCGATGAGAAAGCCTTATATAGAATTGCGAGACCAGTTTATATGCACACTTATTAGTTTATATGTACCTACTGGAAAAGAGATTATGCACGTCCCGTACAAAAAATACCAACATTTGAAAGTAGAAAAAGAAATAAAGCAAATATTGGAAAGAAGGTATTATGGAAAACATTTTTTATTATCAGCTTAGCTGTATAACCAATACTGGCGTCGTTTTTGAAGATTGAAAATGTGGATTTTTCTGTAATAATCGTCAGTGCAAAACTTATTTATTTCATCGGTATTTTTGACCGATTATTATTTTAGTGTATAATGAATGCCTCCAAGTTGGCCCATTTAGATTTAAAAGTGATGAAAGTGTCCGTAACAAGCAGTGGAGGATCGTGCTTTAGTATAAAATATAGATATTAGAATATAGCTTAAGGCTTTAGTATATTGGGACGCCTTGGTGCCGCAATCACGATCGCTCTGTCTATCCTGCGTTTGCAGTTGAATTATCAGATATCTAAACAAATAGGTGCTTTTGGAAAAAACTAGTAGACTCATTCTGAAATCAAGTTAATAAACACTAGCTAAATTAGTGGAAATAACATCAATTGGAGGCAAAGTCCCGGGCGTCCGATTGGTGCTACGAGGGGTGATATATTTTTATTATTTAAAACTAAACTGTGCCACCAAAGATGATACTTACTTTTTGGCGGGAAATCACAGCAGTAATCACCTGTTACGCGCTGGTGCTGGCTCACGACAGTCAGGACTGGGAGATGTGAAATAATAAACACGCACGAAACTTCATGTTATATAAGTGGAACAACTGCCACCAAAATTTTGATTTTTGCTTGGACAAACTTTGATCGAATGTCCGGTGCTTTTAAATTAGATTTTATAATACCTATGGTTTAATTGTTTTTAGATCATGTGTCTTATGCATATACTAAATAAATTGTTTCTTTTTTATCGTACCTCAAATTGTTACTTTGGTGAATGCAATTACATAAAAAAATGGAGCTGGTACAACTCAACCAACTTGAATTTGAAGGCGGTTTCTTTTTCCTTGATGATTTATATACCTATGTTACGGCTAAAAGCCGAAGTAAGGTTACACCTAGTTACACACTTCTTCTTAAGAATTTACTATAATTTAATATAAAATAAACTGTTGTAAGCTTTTATAACTTTTTGTGGTTTAATTTTTTTTTAGTGAAAGCTCGTGGCTAAATAATAACAGCTGCTCGGGTTGATCTTCAGGTAAAGCCGTACTTGCCTAGGTTGGTCCGTGGATGGGTGACCACCCATTACATGCCGAGTTTCCTCCGTGCCCTGGAAATGGTCCCAGTTGTCATTTGTAGATCTTTGACAGTCGTTACAGGTAGTCAGTGGCCCGAAAGTCTGACAACCGTTTTACCAAGGGGACCACAGGGGGGGGGGAGCATAATTACCTTTTAGGCTAATTTGTTTTGGCATAAATTGAATTTGCATAATTTTACTTGGCATAACGACTATTAGCATTAAGGCTTAAAATTAATAGAAATAACGGAAACAAATTTAAGTTACTTTTTTGTGTCACACCAACATAAACAAGGTATTGGCAAGGAAAACTTAGAAAGCGAGAGCGAGCGAAGCGAGCTCGGGACTTGAGGCACCCTGACTCCGATTACTTTAGGAGCGTTCATCCAAAAAGTTGGCAACGTCGCAAATAGCTGTCAATTATTTACATGTTTTAATTAATTTGGTAATATTATTGTATGAGAATAAGAAATATGGCTAACTAGTGAACTAGAATGTTATCTTATATATAAAATTCTCGTGTCACAAGGTTAGTTACCTCACTCCTCCGAAACGGCTCGACCGATTTTTATGAAATTTTATATACATATTCAGTAGGTCTGAGAATCGGCTACTATCTATTTTTCATACCCCTAAGTGACGCAGACGAAGTTGCGCGGGTCAGCTAGTAGTATATAATATTGCTAAATTAATCAAAACAGCGAAATAATTGACAGCTGTTTGCGACGTTGCCCGGGTCGGGCAAAGTGTTATTGGCTTTTTCTACCAGGAATTTCTCAGTAGCAGTCACGTAGTCTGAATTTGTGCCCAGTTGATAGCGATAGGCTCGCTCCCCTAGGTCTTAAACATAAATGGCAAAATGTGAGTGTACTTGTTAGGTAGGTACACCTCTGCCAAACCCTTTAGGGATTACAAAGCGTGATAATTTGTTATGCTCTAAGAATTCTCATTCCTTTTTCAACATCTTATTTATGTGAAGCCGTATGAGTGTCAACATAATTATAAAAGCTCATCTTTTTCATCTTGCTAGGGCGCCGAGACAAAATACTAAACCTGTCTGTGCGCCGCGAACTGAAAAAGTTTGGGAACCCCTGCAGTACAGGCTTCTTCAACATTTAGGCTATATATTATCACGCTACTTGCTTAAGAGGGTGGCCAACTTTGCATTATGTCCGTATTCTTCAATTGTTTGACGTTTTAGTCACGACGTACATGAGAACAGCTTTATATATTTATAACTTAGTCAACGAAGTAAACAGCCTAGCGGTTTCATGACCGCTTAGACCGATTAGACATTTTTTCGGTACTAGACAAGCTTTATTATCTGTATTATATCTGCATTATATCTGCTTAATAGCAGTAAAACTAGTCATTGCGCAGTTTTCCACCTGTTTCCAGTTTTATCAAATTCAATGAATAAGGTGAAACTTTATCAAATAGGAAGAAAAAAAAATGTGTAAAGCATAATTTGTTTATTTTAATTATTCCGTTTCTTCTTTTTTGTTGCTTTATTTCACTTCCTCTAATTTTCTGTCGAAAGTTACAGTGCCAATGTTCACGCTTTTTATTTCTTCTTTGCTGACTTGCGCGTTTTCCTGAAAAATTATGCCTTTTTACACGCTTTTCCAAAAAAAGTACTTATTATGTTTTGTAACGTAGCCTGAAGGAACTAGGACAGAAACCCGTCCTGGTAAGACTACGAACGAGCAAGAGCAAATGGCGTTACTTTATACGGTTAAACTTAAATGGTTTTATTGTGATAGGCCATGGCTGCGACTTTTAGGGGTCTAATTCTGTGTCCTGTTTGAAAAACTTGATGGTTATGGTCAAAACGCACCATGAAAATCAACGGGACAGTCACGATAAGCAGATGTACTCATGGCAATTCACGCTTCATCCAGAATGAGGTTCCTCTGGTTCCAAAGATATTTGGTATTTTGCTCATTTCAAATGCACTTATCTAGGAAAAAGACGAAGCCGTAAAGAAGAAAGAAAAAGTCGTTAACTAGGTTCTTTTAATTTAAGACGCGATAAAAATAAAATTTTGAAAGCCAGGATAGTGTAGGTTTTAAAACTTCTCAATTTAGAAACTGAGATGTGAAAAGCAGAAAGGCGCATATTATTTATTTTTGAAGATGTTCTTGAAAAAGAATATAAAGTGCTGCATGGCTCGTAACCATTGTCGGAAATGTCATATTGTGTTTGCAATACAATTTTCACAGACAGTTTCACAAATGTTTGGCAACAGCAATGACATTCAAGCGGCAACAGAACCACGCCGCACTATACGCCCATTTACTTTATTTTGAACACATAGCGACCAGACTCTGTCGATGGCAGAAGGAAGGTACGGGAACTCTTCAATAGCTACAACCAGCAGACTGTGTTACGTTGTACTTGGACCAGCACTCTTAAAATAAAAAAGTGTAATTGAGAATTAATGTAGTTTTTTTAACTACAGAGTACTTAAAACGAAATGTAACACAAGTAGTAAACATATTTGACTTCAGTGCGTACCTAGAAGGTGGCGATTTTCCTCTTATCACCCTCTGCGTTTCAAATAAAATAAAAAAGTTAAATAGCGGATGCACTCAATTGAAGAATTTAAGGAGTTCATAAGTATCCAAGGATCCATATTGTAATCTAGTTGGAACTTTCATGGCATGGCAACTTCCATAACATTCCACCCTTTTTCACAAAGGCGTTGGCAGAAGATTCAGAACGCCACCAGCTGGGATTTTGACATACTACTCTTGCTCCGTCTTCGATAATACATCAGGATATATGACACACACCCAGTAACCTGTCAGTTTTCTTTCTTAATAGCAATAGAGTAATGTAGTCACCTGCGTTGTATCCACCTCTTCGTCCTTGGCCGGTTGGGTTGGATTGATCCAGTAGTCTGCCAGGATCTGGGGTATTTTGACGCGCACCTTAAGTGGTGCTAGGATTTTTGTGATCAGCTTGCGACAGTCGGTTGACACCTTCGGCTCACGTGGAAACGACACTTTGTTTTGCACTTGCTGTAGATAAATATTGAGTTAAGACGTTTTTTGATGCAGTGGTATGGAAGAAAATCTCATGATTATGAGGCAACGGCGACCAAGCTATAGTTGGCATTCGAGAACAAGCAAGCTAAATTAGCAAAAGGCTGATATAATATTGGCTAATATGAGACGTGTTCTTGTGTGGAGACCGCTAATCGGTAAACTTAAGGTATAAAATGCCTTCAGGCTAGGTGAAGTAACGATTTTCGCAGGGTTACTTGTAGCAACTGGGTGCGAGTTCCCGAGATTTGAGTTGAATGGCGTGCTACTAGAGAGGTCTTTGTATAGCAGTGTACTGCTGTAGACTGATGATGATGATAGCATTCGAGATAGAACCACGAAAGCTAGAGCAGGCCAAGCTAGAACTGTGGCGCTTGTGGTGCCTTTTCTCGAAGTTTTATAAGTGCCCATGTAGGCCTCTATGAAATGAAATATATAGATTAATATTTTACTGAACCACAAAAGCTAAGCTGTTGGATCATAAAAGACTACTAGCAACGGTAAAAGACCTGGACGACTGAACACCCAATCGTCTTGTTATGCTCACCTAAGTAATAGCACCACTGCGAGAAACCAATCTAAAAGCTGCTTCTAAGTCACCACGGTTTCCCTATAAGTAAAACAAACCCCTGTCGTTTTGCGTTTACAAGTCGACAATTTTTCCTCAAAGTTCACGAATGTATAATAAAATAAATAAAATTATACCGTTGTACAGATATAACTTATCATCATCTGCCTAGCCTTTTCCCAAATATGTTGGGGTCGGCTTCCAGTTTAACCGGATGCAGCTGAATACCAGTATTTTACATGGAGCGACTGCCTATCAAATCTCCACAACCCAGTTAGTACTGGGTAATACGATACCCCTTGGTAAGACTGGTTGTCACACTTTTTGGGGCACTGACTACCTGTAACGACTATCAAAGATCTACAAATAACAGCCGAGACCAACGAGTTAACGTGCTTTCCGAGGCACGGAGGAAACTCGGTATGTAATGGGTGGTCACCCATCCACAGACCAACCTAGGCAAGCACGGCTTAACCTAAAGATCGACCCGAGCGGCTGTTATCATTTAGTCACGAGCTCCTCTCAAAATAAATTAAGAAAATGGCTTCCTTAGCTTATGATGAAACAGAATATATTGGCTATAGAATCATAACTTTATCAAACCTACCTTGAAAGAAAGCTATTTGAACACTCACATTTCACATACACACCTCACTACACACACTACACTCATATAAATACCCCTAGATACACAACCACAATAATACACTCCATTTGTTGTGTTAAAAACCACTGTAAACAAACAGAAAAATCATGGTTGTATTATATAAATTGAAGCCTCAAAATCTCTGACTCCCAAGATCTGCCTACGTAGTTTAGGAACCCGGAAAGCTGACACAAATTTTTAACTTAGTAGTACAACCCACTGTTTCCATACACTATGTACTGTGTTGTTCTCTTTTTATGTACTAATAAATTTATATTATAGTTACCCGAAGCTGTCAAATTTTCCCCAATCAACCTTGAACCCAATGCTATAGCGATAAAGTTGAAAATCTATCAAAGAAATTTGACAGATTGTAGTAGCTTGCTGTGCTGGCGTCTGTACTATTCTGGAACTTAGATCAAGGAGTAGCATTTAAAAAATAAATGTACATCTGAGTCACTCGAATCTTCATCATTCTTAAAGTAATAATTAACCTAAATCGTGCTGTTGAATTAGCATTCAACTAGAACAGACTAGAACAGTCTAGAATAGTCTAGAACAGTCTAGAATAGTCGTGAACAGCGAGGTGGCTCAAAGCGAGTGGTAACGTGCTCGACTTACGCGTTATGTATTCGAAGAGTCAGGAGAACCCACTGCTATCAAAACGTGAAAGAAAACATCGTGAGGTAACCCGCATGTCTCAGACCCAAAGATTCAACTGTATGTTACATCCACCACTGACATGTACTGGGCCCACGTGGTTGATTTCGGCCGGTCCCCCCTTAACAGAGAACATTATACGTTGATTATGAGAATGAGAATCTGTAGGTACCTTTAACAACTGAGTGTAATTCGTATCGTCGAAAGGCAACCTTCCATAGACAATAGCGTAGAGCACCACCCCCATACTCCATATGTCAGAGTCTTGTGGCCTATAAGGAACTCCCTTCAGGATTTCAGGTGAAGCATATGCGTAACTTCCGCAGAAAGTCTCACTAAGCGCAAAAACACCATTCTTAGGCTTCATGTGACCTCGTGCAAATCCAAAATCAGACAGTTTTATATTCAAGCCGTGGTCCATGAGCAAGTTCTCACATTTTATGTCCCTGAAATTGTACGTGAGCCATTTTTAGAATTTCTAGATACAGAACTACAAGGATGGTAAACATTAATTTGTGAAATGTATTGAAAACACAAGATGGCGCAGTTAGTTCCAATTTTAGCGGTTGTATCTTTTCAGCGATCTCACATTATGTGAACAAACCCTGTTATGAACAACGGCAGCCGGATAATTTTTGTGGCTGGTATTTTTTTTTTTTGTGCGAACATGGTAGACAAGCATGTAAAGGTATTTATTAGCTTGATTGATTTTGCAATATAGCCTTTGTTGCGTCGCAAGAAGTGTTGAAACAGAAGTCGGATTTGTGTTTGACGCGAGAGACCTCTTTTCCACGCCTTACTAACGCAACAAGAGCGAGTGTAATGAACTTTAAAAAAAAACGTGGTTTTTAAGCATATAACCAATATTATTTTGCACTAATAATGACTGCAATTAATTATTAAAAAAACATTGTAAACCTGCGCGAGTATTCAGACGGGCTGTCAATTTTCGTGGACCGGGCCTTTAAGAGGTCATGGATGAATAGAATGATGGTAAAAGAGTTACTTGCATATATATTTGTCTACTGACCGATAGATAGATGAAATCAGTTTTTCCAAATGTTTCTATGTATTCTATAGACTATTTCTCCTACGGCCATATGGAAAAACAGCAAAAAGTGATCCTACATCAGTGGTATGTAAAAATTAAGATGATTAAGTTTACCTATGAACAACTCCTCGCTCATGGCAGTAGTCTACGGCTTCTACAAGTTGGCGGAACCAACGACGACCTCGAACCTCATCGATATGTTGATCCTTGCGTATTATGTCTAGGAGACTACCGTTTTCGGCATATTCCATCACAATATAGACCCTGGAAAGCACATTCTTAATAGGCAAAGTGAGGCAATTTTAAGGTAGTCTTTTAAGGCTACGTCGAACTTCGTACGTACGTATTAGGTACTCGTAAGCTTGTGTGCGTGTCGGCAAACGAAATTACGTGCCGTTTATGCATTCGTTGTGTTGTCGCTTCAACTTTCAACGGAATTATGAATGAAACTATCATTAGTGGGAGACGAAAATTTAAGTAAAAAATAGCCATGAAATTAAAGCAAAAAAAGATATGTCAATCGTCTCGTTTCGGCTGGCGACGCGACTTCACACCACGCCGAAATTATTGCGACAAATATTGTGATTCGTGATACGGTTCAAGCTTATTCCTCGTCGGTAAGTGTTTTCACTCTCTTAGAATCACGATAAAAGAAGATCTGCTCCTTAAAGTAGATTAAGAAAATGTAGAATAGCATGGAATGTTTCTGCCTTGAATTATCATTCATTCTTGAGCATATTCTACACATAGGGCTTTTAAGTCTGGATAAGGCGGTACCCAGGCCTGAGTACGGTACCCTAGGTTGTTTTAGTTTACTATTGCTTTATGGTCACAATCTCCCTACATAGAGACCTCTCAAAGGTGCCATCTCCACAGCCAAGATAATTCGGCAAATTTTCGCCGTGATGATAAAATTATGGCCGTGTGGACATTGTTTCATAGAGTAAAATTAGTTGGCTCGACATGACCACGATTCTCTTTCCCATGTAGATGGCAACCGTGTAAATGGATAAAGCTAATAGTACGTTTTAGAAAAAAAACTGATTCACATTTTAACTGACCTGGGAATCGAACGCCAGGTGCAGCAGTCGCGCGGCTACGAGACCATTCAGAGCGATCGATCGGTCAGTAATTCTGCTGTAGAGTTTGGAAGTTGGCAGTGTGTTGCCTCCGTGCCTCGGAAGACACGTTAAGCCGTTGGTCCTGCCCCTGATCTCTTCCCCGATCATATCGGATTGCCGTGTCATATGAATATGAGAGTAAAGGAACAGAGAGTCCACCTGTATTTGCCCACCTGTGCACTAAGATATCCTAGTCGTTTGGTTGGTCTCCGTTGAGATTGGCCGCGGATTTGTCCGGAAGGATACATTAATACGTGTTAGAATCAAGGGTTACCTGTGAGTAGTTTCAATTGCTTGAAGAAATCGTATCAAGTTCTCATGTTTAAGACCTTTCACGACTTCTATTTCTCTAGGCAGAAACTTTTTTAAATAATCGCCCGGTGCTTGAAATTTGCTTATGATTTTGATTGCCACTTGACAGTTATGTCGGTCGCTGGTTGCAACCTACAATAGAATTCGATTATTTTGTTAAATGTAGATATCGGCGAGATGGGGAAACGACTTTATTGCTACCGTGGTTAAAGCATGGATCAGGCTGGCATATGAGTGTGATGATTGGCACAAAGATGGGTTACACCCGAATACACCCAACAGTGGGTGTATTCGGGATGTCGATGAAGATAATGATACAAGGATGTTCCCTTTTCTTGTTCTTGTAAGTAACAAGGGCCGATGTCCATCAAAGCGTGGTGTTGGAGAGATATATCGAACAACTCACAATAAGCTTCGAAAGAATAACATTCCAAAATTCGAATGCTTTTGAGAAACCTAATATGTAGGTTATAAATACCCGATTCACCCTTCTTCACATTTAAAGCTTTAACACAATGACACTAAGTTCCAATGAAGATACAATGATTGATCAGGTAGAAGTAACTACAGTGGATTCTTGATCTCCTGATGCCCGGGCCGTATTTAGTGAAAATTTCTTTTAAAAAGAAAACACTGCACTATATTTTGGAACTTATCAGGATCATATACGCCGAATATTTCGTAAGTAAGTAATGTTTTACAAACACTCTGATACCTTGACTGTGGCATAAGAACCAGACCCTATGGTACGTCCAAGTACATAGCCATGTGACTCGAGGACAGTTAGTTTTCTTTCAGCTTTAGCTTCTACTCCACTATGCACAGTCGTAGTGGGCTCTGTCGACATCTCGCCGAGGACATTTTCATTGGCTCTAACATCAGGTCCAGGCATATCACAGTAATGAACGTATATATAAAATTGAAGTTTATTAAAAGTCACATTATATTGAATTTTGCCTCATTTTATTTTTCACATGATGATTTTTATTATATTGTACATGCTGTCATTTTTGTCAAAACCGATGATTTTTTAATGACACGAGAACGTTGTTTCAAACAAAACTCTTTCCATAGATTATTTTTACATCGCCAGTACGATATGCCGTTATCTAAATTGGGATGCATGGAATTATAAAGTACAGAGTTATTGTAAGCTGTCTTTCTTAGTACTTATTTAGTGCCATGGTCTTTATAAACGGTTATCATAAAAAAATATTGAAATGTCCGTTGATTTTTCCTTCTACCAGATAAATGGTCCAAGCTTAGTCTTTTCTCTATAGTTTTTTCTTCAATGCTTTTTCCGTATACAAAATGTTCCGTGTACAATATGTTCCGTGTACAATATGTTCCGTGTACAATATGTCCTTTAACCTGGTTACACCGACAAGCACAATCAACAATTACTCGACGTGAGACCCATATGGTCTGATGTCAATATTAGACCAAAATCACTTTTTTAGACAGCCAAACTAAGAATTTCGTGCTCTTTCTAACAAACTTACAATCATATTTCTACCACTTTTCTTTGTGTAGTTTTCAGATTTCTATAAAGTCGTATGTCGCAAAATTACAGAATTAAATTGAAGAATAAAGTTTTATTATAACATTAGTTTTTATGCTTAAATATTTGGTATCATTTTAACGGCGAATATTGAGTTAAGTTTTTATGCTTTTAAATGTTTTGTCCCAAACTTAGGGCATCTGTCAACATTCGACTTTATGCTTCTAAAATTATTGTGTACAAAATAAATGTATGAACACATAGAACCTTATGCCTCTCGAAATAAAATAAACAACGGCACTAAGATGACATAAATCTATTTGCTTCGTATTTTTTTTTACAATTAGTAGGCATTATTTTAGCATGATACCTTATGCCAGTATACTGTGTTGTGTTATCGCTGATCTGAACGAAGTAAGTGAAAAAGCAACGTTATGGTTATAGATTTATGGCCGATTACCTTCTCAAAGTGAATGACATCGGATATTTTCGGCGATAATCGGCTGTCATCGTGACCTTATGCCTCGAACCAATCAGCGTTCACGACTCTTTCGAGCGCATGCCGGCCGGCTCATTTCTTACCTACCTAAGGCGCGAAGAAGAAACGGCGTAAGGCGTAAGGTGCGGCGAAGGCGTGGAATTTATAAGGAAACGAAAGAACGGCGTGCCTGCGCCGCGCCGCTTGAGTGTAATTCACGACACGTCGTCTACGTACATTTTGTGTGAAAACGTTTTGAAGCGGCATCATGGCTGCGCCGCGCCTTCACCGTAAGCCGTTTCTGTGTAATTCGCGCCTAACAGAAACGGCGTAAGGCGTAAGGTGCGTCTAAGGTGCGAATTAAACAGAAACGGCGTAAGGGGTAAGGTGCGGCGCAGGCTTGGAATTAATATATATATACGACACGTCGCCTACTTACATTTTGTACGAAAATGTTTTGAAGCGGCATCATGCCTACGCCGCGCCTTCGTTTATTCGAAATGCATCCAAAAAGACTGGCTTCCAGAAGATTTACCAAGACTAAGATTAAATGAAAAACCCACATCGACGGCAAAATACAATGATTTGATGGCATTGCTGCAATGGATACCCGAGGAATTGCATGCGTTTTATAAAAATGTAACTCATGCAAACAATGAGTCAGATTTCCCAGAAACAGATGATTCCTAATTATCAGGACTGATAAATAGTTAATATTTTTAATTCATAAGATTGGGCGAAATTGCCCTAGCGTCCAATAGCGTTAAGATATATACCAATGGATAGATCTCTTTAAGAAGAACATTTCTTATTATGGGGACTTCTCCCGATTCAGAGTCAGAGAGGAGCTACAGAGCTCTAATGTTGAGAAATTAAGTTGGATTAAATACTGTTATTTCGTCAATTTATTAACTTTCATTGATATTGTACGTTTCAAACATCATATTATGAGCCTATAAACGTCATTTTCAAAATATTTCCATCTTAAAATGCTATTTAAGGATCAAATCCTTAAAGTAAAAGTAGCTTGGACAGATCGTTAGTACAACTCCAACGCCCAATAGTGTTAGGATATGTATTAATGGATTTATCTCCACCAGAAAAATATTTCATGCTTTGACAACTTTTCTCGATTCAGAGTCATAGAGGAGCTACAGTTCGGTGCCTAATCAACTACCTAGTTAGATCAATAAAACCGAACAGACTACGAATTAGCAAAAGTTGTATAGTAGCAAATATTCTAATTGAAAGCTCTTTCGAATGGTGTATGTCTTATAGCTATTGGTTACGCAGAAAATGTTAACTTCGGTGCTCAATTAGACACACATTTAGGTCAATGATTCCGAACAGACTACGAATTAGCAAAAGTGGTGCTAGTAGCAAAAGTTCTCTTTGAAAAGCTCTATCCAATAGTGTATATCTTATGACCACTAGTTACACGTAAACTCTTAATGGTTTGTAAATAAAATCTTAACTTCGGTGTCCAACTAGTGATCTATTTAGGTCAATAACTCCGAACAGACGGCGAATTAGCAAAAGTTATGTTAATATTAAAAGTTCTCATAGAACAGCTCTCCAATGGTGTATATTTTATTGCTATTGGTTTCCCAGAAAACCTTAACTTCGCTGCTCAAATAGTCATATTTAGGCCAATAACTCCGAACGGAATACGAATAAGCTAAAGTGATGCTAGTAGTAAAAGTTCTCTTTGAAAAGCTCTATGCAATTGATTATATGTTATTACTATTGGTTACCCAGAAAATCTTAACTTCGGTGGTCAAATAGTCACCTATTTAGGTCAATAACTCCGTACGGAATACGAATTTTCAACAGTCGTGTAAGTGGCAAAGGTTCTCCTTAAAAAGCTCTATCTAATTATGTATATTTTGTGGCTATTAGTTGCCAAGAAAATCTTAACTTCGGTGTCCAAATAATCAGCTGTTTACTTCAATAACTCTGAACGGACTGCGAATTAGCAAAAGTAATTTTGGTAGCAAAAGTTGTCATTGAAAAGCTCTCTGTAATGGTATATCGTGTTAGTAGCAAAGATTTTCCTTTAAAAGCTCTTTTCAATTATGTATATCTTGTGGCTATTGGACCTTGGGGCAAATGCCTATACATCGGAGCCCATTCTCCTAAATTAATTTAATTTTACTTCTACCTTATCCTTTCATTGGTTCATAACTTCAAATAAGTCTGAGTTAAATTCATTTTTAAATCAACCCATAAAGCTAAATGTTAACATGGAACCTTAAACCCATACAGAATAACTTCAAAAACTTCAACCATAAAGTAATATCTTAAATTAGAAATACAAATTTTAGACTACACCTCAAATTGTACAAGCATAAGGTCGAATAACACGTTTTTTTATAAAAAGTATAATTAATACTAATATTTTTTTAATTATGAGCATTAAAAATAAAAGGAACAAATATTTACTGTAACATGGGTATTCATTGGTTTAGCTAAAAGAACAATAAATGTGACTTTATTTGAAAATTCTAACCAGATTTTTATTTGCCTCTCCTGAAAAGTTGATAAATCGGACATCAGACCATATGGTTCTCACGTCGAGTACGTTTCATTACAAATGAATACCAAAAAGAACCCTGAACATTGGCTACTCTCAGGCTTGGAGCATCGGTGACATTAAAATGAATTTCTGCGACAGGCAAAACCAGCTCTGACAGAATTTTCTAGTTAAAACACTGTTAGTACATCAACGTCCGTACAAAGAAAACAATTGCCACGATTGTAACGCTGGCACTGGTTGGTTGTGTGAATTGTATCGTGTCTCGTATTCTACCTTTACACAGCTACCACCCAGTTTGGAACCTCAAACTCCATTCAAAACCTCTCTGCATACCCAAACTCACTAAAATCTCAAAGATCAGAGTAAACTGGTCGGTCGAAATATTTCATTCGATAACCTATTTTCGTACATCCATGTTTTTTGTTTATTTTCATATATAAAGGTTTTTCAGTAGATATTCTCTTGTCCTCCGTCTTTTGAAACGACTTCTTGTTACATTAATTGCGTATTCTTTTTGCTTGCGTATTTTTGCCTGAATAAACCATTGTTACTTATTGACCTTAGAAGGACGAAAATAGATAGATAGATAGATAAATGCTAAAAATATGAAAAAAAAATAGGGGGTAAAGGGTGTAAAAAGACCCTTAACGGAGTCGAAAGGCATTTGTTCTCCCCATTGTTATCATTTTTTTGTTCTGGACCATACCTGGGAACCATCTAGTTACGGAGATATTGGAGGTCAAAGTTCCGATTTTTTCACAAGTTTTTTTTTAAATACCACTTTTTAAGGTTTTAATTTTACTTTAGTTACCTCCATGACCCGTTTACTATTCAAGGCACCCATCAGCACCAAGTTTTGAGTGCGTTACATTGAGTTTTACCGTAAAACGTGATTTTTCACCCCAAAAATAAAGTCGGTTCCCAGCAATAATTTTTGTGCAGAATGCTTGGTTAACGGCTTCGTGAAGGGTATATATATCAGGGATGTTGCGGATGCCGATTTTATCACATCCGCGGATGCGACTGCGGATGCGGAGTTTTGCAGGCTCACATCCGCGGATGCAGATGCGGATGCGGATGTTTAAGATATTATGTAAATAAAGTCTATTAATGAAGAATTAAAACAATGATAACGTAATTATTAACATTTTTATTGTAATCAAACATAAGTACTTATTTTTATGTTAAATATAAGTAATGTATCATGTAATTATTTTTTTAACTTCACCTACTGGTTTTTATATTAGTAATTGAAATTAAAAATTGGAGCATTATACTTGATAAAGAGTACCTAGTATTGCCGCCTTTTCTGATTCAAGTCTGTTACGCAGAGGTTCGTAAATTAAACCCGCGCTACTAAATACCTAGTTGTTCGCTAGGAATATTTATTTACTTGCAAGAAACAAATGATGCACTAGCTAGAACAAACAAACGTGTCGAATCTTATCATTGGTCATTGTCACGTGCGACCGCCACGCGTCATTCACCGGCCCCGCCCAATTTCTTTCTTGTCGCTACTTGTCTAATATTCGCATCCGCATGAACATCCGCATTGATTAATGCGGATGCGGATGCAGATGCAGATGTCTAAATCAATGCGGATGTTCCGCATTTGCGGATGCGGATGCGAATGTTCGCAACATCCCTGATATATATAAATAAAATATAAATAAATATGATAAATGCTTCTTTTAGTGTTCAGTTACAATATTGCGGTTCACTGAAATTTATGTAAGAATTGTAAAATCTTGTAGCGAGATGAGAAGGTATATTTGAAATAACTAATAGAATTGTAAATGGCTGTCTGTTACCTATATTCTTAAAGCTCGTAGCAAATTCTTTAAAAAGTTGAAATTTGTTCACAAACAAGATAAAAGGTAAAGAGACGGCGTTCCCCACATCTCCGCGTCTCTGCGAGGCGTCACATCAAACAATTAAGAGTTATCTCGGGAGTTAGGAGCGCGAAACGATATATCGCAGACTTGATTACTTTTTCTACTCGGGGAACTAATAAAAGTTGACCAACAGACCGGGAACTAACAAGTCTCGTTTTTAATTGAAACACTCCCGTTTTATGGAGTTATTGATGAATGGTTTTCACTGAGGACTTTGAACACAGAAATCAATTAAAAATTTATAAATCACAAAGTAAATCCCAAGAATCTTATTGTGAAAACAATGTAAAAGATGCCGTGAATAGGAAAAACAAATGTTGATAATCGGTCTAAAGTTCTTTGCACAGTAATTAAAAATCCATTAAATTAGCTTGAAAAGGCGAAAATATCCGCAGAATTAAAGGTTAAAAATATCGCAGAGTGCGAGCGTTCGCTCCCTTCGATCTTAGACGTCAATAATGGAATGGGAAGCAAAAAGTTTAGCTCCGGGCAAGTTATCAATTGTATCTGCCAAGTTGGAGCAGAGTTTTTTATTCATTTATTGCACGCAGAGCGCAAGGAAATGCTTAATGGTTATTCTCTTGGCCGCATTTGATATAAAAGCTGAACTTTGTCGCTATCAGAGAACCTTTGTGGCTTTTTATTTGTTCTAAAAAGTGCAATTTTTGCTAAGTTTGAAGTCTGGGACGATGGAAATGGATTTGTGGAGTAATTCAAATGAAAATGTCTTTCGTCTGTTACAAAATGGAAAATGGATCAACATTCTGTTTATTGCAGACTTACTTATTTTGTTCGTAATTTCGGAGAGATAACTGCTTTTTTTTGGGTTATTTAACATCTATTTTATTCACTGTTTTAAACTTATACTGTCACTTACGGGATATTTTCCATGATTGTTCATAATTTTGAGTTCCCGATATTTTGACTACAACCAACCAACCCGCGATCATGGCGCTTGCAACAGCATCGAAATATCGGGAGCTCAAAATTATGAACAATCACGGAAAATATCCCGTAAGTGACAGAATAAGTTTATCTAATTTATTTTTCTCATTAATTGTGTGTGCACTAAGGGCGCTTTTGGTGTAGCATCTTCAGAGCATTCTATTAATATAAACGTACACTTATAATTTCAACGCTAGATTTATCTTAATTACGTCAGTTTGCGCTGACGCCACAAAATGGACAATTAAATCCATTGTTATTAAAGTTGAGCTGCATTCGTGTTGGGTGCAGGCGGGAGACAGGGCCGTCCCGGAACTCAGTCGTGCCATTGTTTCTCTAAACGGTCCTCCACGAGCGTCCGTCGCAACTCACCCTGTTAGTTTTACGAGTTCTCACCTGTTGGGGGCTTCGGGGGCTGTCAGTGAAACTGCTGTTTGGTTTCGACTGTTATTATGCTTTTCGTAGAGTGTACAGGTACAATAAAGTCTTACGTAGCTTGAATTTAAATGCAGCATTTGACATGCTTTTGAGTTAGAGCTTCTAATATTTACCTGATGAAAGTGCTACAGCAGGGCTGTCAATGAATATAAACAAAACAAAAATAATGACTAACGGTCAACAATCAGATTCAGATGCTGTAATGGTTAACGAGGAAGAAATAGAGTATGTTAATGAATACATATATTTAGGACAATTAATATCAACCCTTGATAACATGCATAAAGAAATAAATAGAAGAATAATAAATACTGGAAAAGATTTTGGAGCCTTAGTGAAATAATGAAAAATGATGAAATGTCCATAAAAATTAAAAGAACAGCTGTTTATAACAATAATATTTACCACTTTAAACCAGTAGTAGAAAAAAATCTGGTATAAACAAAGCAACATTTGTGAACATAATTCCAATTTCCAATACTTCACCACATACGTTTGTAATTCGAGGAAAAAATATTTTGAGATTTCGTAGCTTGCGAAGTAAATTCGAAAAGGTGATGTTAATGTGAATAATGGAAATAACTGGGGTTGTATTACATTCCTTTTAAAACACGGGGCAGGTAAACAGACAGGGGTCAGTAACACCTCCCGTCCCTTTTGTTATTTGTAGAATTTTAATAGAAAGGTTCGCGTCATGAACCTGCGCCCTTACCGCTTGGCCACGAGCCACACGATCGAGCGACATGCATGTTGCGGCAGGGACTGCAGGGCAAACAAATGAGTGGGACTTGCTTATATGCATGCCTCAAGTCAACGCGACGCGACTTGCAGGCGGTACTCACTCATGCGACGGAAAGGAGACGTTCATTCTTTATGTGAGGCAATTTTGGCAATTTCCCGCCCCTGCCCCCCTTGGTCAGATATCGTGAGATTTGACTTGACCTCCTCACTCAGTAATCACGTGAGATTTATCAAAATGCGTTAATCTGTGCTTGATTGAGTTGGATTGATTAAAAATATATAATTTGCTTAATTATTTTCATTGAATATTTATTATTAAATATTTGGAGTATGAAGAACAGGGTGTACAGTTCTTCATACCCCAAGCTTAAACGGTGCGATTCAGGAATTTGATGCTAGTTCTTCATTTCTGTCATAGATGGCGCTGTAGTTCTTTTTGTTCCATGTTGCTGTAGTACTTTTAGTGGTGCCGCTACAAATATTATTGTGCAGGATTTAGCCATATTTTAGTGGAAAAAATCTTTATTTAATTAAACCCCTCTCAATTTTACATTGTTTCTTGCGGGAAAAAAGGTACGTGGTATTTGCCGTGACCCTCCTCTCTCCCTGGTGAGATTGGGTGAGATTTGCCTCGACCCCTCCCCACCTTAAACGCCGCACTGAATTAATAAACGCAACGAAAGAGTTACACATGACACTTATCGCTTGTCGCATGTCGCGACGCAAGTTGTATCACCTAAAGTTGTGGAAGGGGCTTAAATCATTCATTCATTTGTTTTGCCAAAACCATCTACATAACATAGATTCACAATAAAACCGACAAAATCGGGGTTCACATGACACGTTTTGTCACAATTACCGTGAAAATGTCCGTTATTACAAAATCGACGGCTTATCCGGATTAACCGGTTCATAAATTAAAGTTATTGCGTTTCTGTTGAAGTTATGGCGGATAGTTTAGGGACGTCCAATTTATTTTGTGACCGAAAATTTTCGAGTCAATGGTATTTTGGTGCTTGACCTAAATCTGTTTGTGAGGGTTAACTGCCGAGCAGAATCCTCTTGAAAGATCACTGCACTGTAATGAGGTTCAATTAATCAACTCAGCCTGTTGCAGTTCACGGCTGAACATAGGCCTCTACCAAGCTGCACCCTGTTCTGTCTCCTCCGCATTCAGTAACCCAGCCACTTTAAAAGTCCGCTGGTCCATCTGGCTGTCCCCCACCCCAGGCAACGCTTGCCGGTTACGCGGCTTCCACTTCAGAACCCGTTTGCTCTATAGGTGGTTCATGGGGTTTCGAGCTTATAAAGGGTGTAAAAAGACCCTTAACGAAGCCGAAAGGCACTTATTCTCCCTGTCATAGCGATCATTTTTTAGTTCTAGACCATACCTGGGAACCTTCTAGTTACGGAGATATTGGGGGTCAAAGTTCCAACTTTTTCACAAGTTTTTTTTGAAATACATGATTTTAATGTAAGATTTTTACTTTAAACCCTTCCACGACTCCCGTACTATTCAATCCATCCATCAGCACAATGTTTTGAGTGCGTTACATCGAGTCCTACCGTAAAACGTGATTTTTTACCCCAAAAAAAAAGTCGTTTCCCAGCAATTATTTTTGCGTAAAGTTACTTAGTTTGATGTACAGAATGCTTGGTTGACGGCTTCGTGAAGGGTCTGTTTACACCCCGTATAGTCTCAAGTCTCAACACCACGCTTGGCCAAATTGAAAAAAAAAACAAGGAGGAAGGGACACCAACACTAAAACGGTTACGGTGTTCAAAACAATTCTGAAACCCACATAAAAAATTTCATCAGTAATTTTTAAAAAAGCAGCTGTTCCGTACATTTTGACCGTGTAAGTATTGCAGTTTTGTAGGAAACAAAAATTCTATGTGGGGTTCAGAGTGATGTACTAAATGCGTGGTAACCGTTTTGGTGTCGGTGCCACTTCCACCCATTACCAATTGTTGATCAATTACCAAAAAAATATTGCCAATTCTTCCCTTAACCATGTACTTAATTATGACCCCTCTCCACCGGGGTTGCATAACCACAGACGCTTACTCGTTGTCTCATTATTCATAATTTTTGTAGCATTTAACAAAATAAATATTCAGGTAGAGTTTTCGCCGGCTATTCAGTCCCACAGCTGGGCAAAAACCTCCTCCTCCATACCTTTCCAATTTTCTCTGTGATTTGCCTTCTTTTATTCAGAAACGACTTTTAACGAGTCCTTTTTCAAAGTTCCTACTTATTTAACTCAATTGCAATCAATTTTGGTGACCCATTATTATGGTTTTTAAAGAGTATTTAATGGTAAGCTCTTAATAGGTCTGCGGTCGCTAAAGCACAATAGCAGGCTTCCGAGTTAATTACATGTTGATTGTAATCAACACTGTTTGTTAACAGGACGGTGTTACTTTAAATAACACCGTCCGTAGTTATAAAATGGTTGAGAATATTTCCTATGGAGCTTAAACATAAGGCAACTAACGCAACATCACGGCAGTAGCCTATCCACGAAAGGTTGGGCAGAAATCTGCCTAACTCTTGGGGTATGTGGGTGTGCTATAATGGGTGTAAAAATACCCTTGACGAAGCCGAAAGGTACGTACTTGTCCGCCCCGTCATTATTCATTTTTACAATAAAATTCGTTTCCCAGCAATATTGAGTTGAGTTACTTAATTCGATGTACAGAATGCTTGGTTGCCAGCTTGTCAGTACATAAAGCACACCCACATTTAGCCGCCGTGTATTACGGAGCATGCGTTTTGCCATCAGAAGACATTCACTAAGAAATTCCTCATGAGAAAACCAGGTAAAACTTGGTCTAACCCGTTAATCGAACCCAATACCTCGTTTCGCAGTACCCAGAATAATCTAGTAAAAATAATTCGTCCGTAGCGCGATGACGTAGGTTTCGTAGCAGCTACGCTAAGTGCTACGCGGAGTGCTACGCGAAGTGCTACGTGAAGTGCTACGTGAAGTATAATAATCATTTTACTATCAGGCAACTAAGGCCCATAGATAAAATATACAAAATAATCTTATACAATAATAAACTATTACATATTAAAAACCTTAAAACTATGACTATTTTGACTATACACGTAACGTTGTCGGCGTCGTGCTTCGCTGCGTGGTGTCGCGTAACCGTCCTCGGAAACGTCGATATAGGACACCTTTCGGTCAAAAGTCCTCTTTCAGGCAGGTCTGTAGATGTTGGGTTGGAACTCGCACCACGAATGACTTAAGTTGTCGTGGCATGATGCAGATGCAAAATGTATAACTGCGTCGTCTGCACAGCAGGGCGCAGCAGCATGTTGGGTCCACTCGGTGCGGTGCCATCACAGGTTACGAGAACAGGGCTTCTTCTTCTTCCTTTCTATTTTTGAGAAACTGGTAGTACTACGTGATGTGCTACATGAAGTGCTACGAGTAGTACTACGTGATGTGCTACGTGAAGTGCTACGAGTAGTACTACGTGATGTTCCTCGTGAAGTGCTACTAGTAGTACTACAGGAAGTACTACGAGTAGTACTACGTGATGTTCTACGTGAAATGCTACGTGAAGTGCTACGAGTAGTACTAAGTGATGTGCTACGAGTAGTACTAAGTGAAGTGCTACGAGTAGTACTACGTCAAGTGCTACGAGAAGTGCTAAGCGAAGTGCTTCGTGTAGTGCTACGTGAAGTGCTACGCTGTGCTTCGTACTTTTTGAGGCTCAGCATAAAAATATTTTCTAGTGCTACAAGGATCTTATGGTGGATGACGCTGTTAGGAGAAACTGTTAGCAAACATTTAATACATGAATTTAAAAAACAGGATAGCGTCGTTAGTTCCATTTTTAGGCACGTGGCAAAAGATGATTGTATCACGTTACATTGTTATTGTATACGCGATATTGTATTGTATATAATATTATACTAGCTGTGGCATGCGAACTATAACTTCCATATTTGAATCGGGTTTTGTTAACAATTTCAGGGGTTTTAGTTTTTTTACACGGACCCCTAATTCTGTTTCTCTAAGTTACTCCTTATGTGTTATGTATTAATGTTACAGATAACTATCTCGTTTTCCACACCATAATTATATTTAGGATTATTTAAAAATATTCAAAACAATTTAAATTGTTCAAATGCCCGTTCTATCTCTAGGTCTGAAATATCCAGTACAGCAAACATCCATTTACGCTTAGCGTGGTCAGACTAAAATCAACGTAACTGTATACAGGATGGTGTTTTGGTCATAACGAGACACGTTGGGTTACTACCCGGTTTTTATCTTATATTGTGATTAACTGGACTCTGAACTTGTTATAAAAGTGTAATATGTGCCTGGCTTTGTTTAGAATAGTCTAGTACGTAACATAACATCACGCCTGTAATCCCCGAAGGGTTAGACAGAGATGCATCCATTAGTACACCCACATTTCGCCAGTTATGTTTAAGGCCCATGTAATAGGGGGCGAGCCTATTGCCATGGCCTAGAATGAAAATGGCTTGGTATAAATACAGTATTCTTAAATTTTATTTATTTGTATAGATTATCGATTAAGAATAATCAACCTATACTTAATCTTATAAACTACAATTTACAGATCTAAACTAATAATAAAACATGTACAAGTATCAAAAGGGAACAATATAAATGAAAACTGCCAAACTTAAGTGGCAGGGGGCAGGGTACATTGCTCGCAGAACGGATGGCCAATGGGGCCGAAAAGTTCTGGAGTGACGACCGCGAACAGGAGGACCTGGTGAAGGTTGCGGTTATCCGCTGGATGCGAGTCGCACAGGACCGGTCAATGTGGCGACACTTGGGGGAGGCCTATGTTTACAGGGCGTCAAAAAATTTGTCCACATCGCTGTCAATAAGAAAATTGCCCAGAATGCTGGCAGCATTGCCACGTTCGATGGCAATGCTGATGATTTGGCCAAAAAATCGACCTCTGGTCAGTGAAAAGTCGACCAACCGCTTGGCGATTTCCCGAAATACTAGGTGGGCACTCGGACTTTTTTCTTTTATTGAAAAAATTTGAACATCATCTAAAGAATATTCTCCACAATCTGTTAAAAGCGAAACCATTTAATTTAATGGGTGAATATCACAGCAGCAAATTTTACGTGTCCACGTTGAGAATCGAGGTGTAAAATGATAGGATGTTTCTTATTTTTTTTTATAGTGAACTACGTAACTTGGTTCAATTAGGGCCACATTTTTTGTTTTTATAAGATTAAATTAATAATCAGGAAAAAAAAATCACCTTAAAATTCAAGTTTGGTGGCTTGTCCCAGTTCCATTTTTTGATATAATTGCATTCACCAAAGTAACAATTTTGGGTAAAATATTAAATAAACAATTTCCTTAGTATATGCATAAGATACACTATCTAAAAACAATTAAACCATATTAGAAAATGTAACTTAAAAGCACAGGACACTCGATCAAAGTTTGTCCAAGCAAAAATCAAAATTTTGTTGGCACTTTTTCAATTTACTATAACACGAAGCTTCGGGCGTGTGTGATCAATAGTGTTTTATTATTTCGCATCTCTAAGTCTTGAACCAGCACTTGCGCGTAACAGGTATGTGATTAGTGCTGTAATTACCCTCCAAAAATTAAAGTACTCACCTTGAGTGGCACGGGGGACAAGAATTGTTCAATTTTGGTGGATCGATTTGCGGTTGATTCTAAAGTGTTTTAATAGTAAGCTACACGTTATAGCTAGTGATTAAGGTTTCGTATAAATCAGTAACATCAATTTTATTGGAACTTAAAACCCCTATTTTTAAAGATTTTTTTTATGCCTGGTCCCAATTTTGGTGGCTCAATTTTGGTGGCTTTGGTGGCGTTTTGCCGCCACCAAAATTGAATATGAGCCACCAAATTTTAAGTATGTACTGCATATGTATGGTTTGTACTTATAAAGGGTGTAAAAAGACCCTTAACGAAGCCGAAAGGCACTTATTCTCCCCATCATGGCGATCATTTTTTTGTTCTAGACCATACCTGGGAACCTTCTAGTTACGGAGATATTGGGGGTCAAAGTTCCAACTTTTTCACAAGTTTTTTTTTAAATACAAGGTTTAAATGTTGCAACTTTACTTTAAACACCTCCACGACCCCCGTACTATTCAATCCATCTATCAGCACAATGTTTTGAGTGCGTTATTTTGAGTTTTACCGTAAAACGTGATTTTTCACCCCAAAAAAAAAAATGGTTTCCCAGCAAAAATTTTTGCGTAAGGTTACTTTGTTTGATGTACAGAATGCTTGGTTGACGGCTTCGTGAAGGGTCTGTTTACACCCGGTATAGGCAGTTTTTACGTTGCAGGACAGTTTAATTAGCAAACGAATAAATGTTATGTACTTAGCAGTAAGTAAGACCAATTATTATAAAGGTGGCATACTAATGATCAAGTTTCTTATTAATATATTTTTATTTTGTTGCTTTTAAGAATGCCAAAACAGACCAGCAAAGAGAGGCTGGTTAAAAAGAGAATGGCAGAAAGAAAAAGAAAAGCAAAAATAAAGAGCTATCCCAAACAGGCTGAAAAACTGCGAAAAAGAGTTGTGAGGAAAAAAGAAAACGAGTGTTTTCTTGTTTTTAAGTTTTTTTAGTAAATATGAGGGAATATTTATATTTGTAAACTACAAATTCCTTTCTAAGATTTAAAGACTGATTGTAGAAACCATTGATCTAGTCTGGTGATTAGCATCCAAATATTGAGTAAAGGTTTATTAGTTTAACTGAAATCTGCAGAGCGTAGTCACTAGAGCGTTGGTGAAAGGGTAATGATCTGTTTGCTGTTTCACTGTGTCTCTCCTTGGATTTAATTTTTTTTTTTGTTTGGAACAACAAAAAATTACATAATAAAGCATTGAGTCCAAGCATAGCGGCCATAACTCCATAGCTCGCTGAGCGACCTTGAATTTATGGACCAGTCGTACCGAGAGTGTCCACGTTTCAGCCCTGTAAGTCATAACAGGCAGGACGTACTTACTGATTGAAGACCTTAGTCTTTAGGCTCTATGCAATACGTGACGAGAAGACCCGACGAAGTTTCCCAAAAGTTGCCCAGCCCAGCTGAATTCTTCTGTCAGTCTCCCTCTTAAAGTGGTTCTTACCAAACTGCAGAGTTTGCCCGAGATAAACATATTCTCGAACAACCTCGAGAGGACCGCCATTGGCAATAGGTCCTGGTTCCGGGTGACGTGTTCGTTGAACATAACCTGGGTTTTGTCCAAGTTCACCCTGAGATCAATGCGTATTGATGAATCAACTAGGCCATCCAGCATCTGCTGCAAACTCGTGCATCGCTTCAGCCAATATGACGATTTCATCTGCAATGCAAATGCAGGTGCGTTGGTGAGGGGCTGCGGGATTGTTCGAAAGAGATACCGCGGCCCTGGAACACAAAGGGCTAAGATGGAACATGGACACAACTCCGACACTCCCGTTGCGTGCGTTGGTGAACCATTTTGGCTAAATTACGTCCCCTTGGCTCACCCCCTGACGCAATGGGATATGCTCTGTTTGCTGGTTCTGAGTTTGAATGGTTATTGTGGTGTTTTCATAAAGAGTTTTCAGCACTTGGATGTATCGCCAGTCGACTTGGCATCGCTGCAGAGACTCCAGAACTGACCAGGTCTCGACAGAGTCAAAAGTCTTTTCGTAGTCCACGAATGTAAGACACATCAGCCGATTATACTCTTCGAACTCCTTTATGATCTGCCACACTGTGTGGCCACATCCACACAGTGTGGCAGATCTATGGTGCTGAATCCTCCTCGAAACCCGGCCTGCTCCGGTAGCTGGAAGTCGTCGAGTCTTCGCGCTAGACGATTCGTGATGACTTTTGAAAACAGCTAATACACCTGACTAAGGAGCGAAATGGGTCAGTTATTCTTGAATAGGGTCTTGTACCCCTTTTTAAAGAAAAGAACGACCACGCTCCTTCACCACGCTTCTGGAGTTCTCCCAGAGAACAGGACCAAGTTGAAAAGCTCCCGTAGCTTTCGTAAAACAGGACTTCCTCCCGCTTTCAGGAGCTCATTCGTTATCCCATCCTCACCAGGCGCTTTTCCATTTTTTAGCTGTCTAAGTGACGCCTCGATTTTGTTTTGGCTGAATTCTGGTAGGTCTTTTGCGAAATGGCGGGTTAAGGTGGCTCTGGAATCCTTATTTTAGGGATCAGGTCAAGATGCATGCGATGAGCACAACTTGCCGTAGAAGTTTTCGACTTCCGACAGAATCTCCGGCTTCGAAACGACCTTATCTCCACTAGATTTGGTCTTTATTACCACTTGGTCTTTATTATTAATTTTGTTTACAATAAAAATAATTATGTTTTTTTGTTTTCGTTTTTTTTGTGTCATAAACTCATAATGATAGATAAATAATTATAAATATTTTTTAACAACTGAGAGTTTTATTATCGATGAAGTTATTGATGAGAATGAGAATTTGTTAGATTAGAGATAAGATTTCGTTTGATAGATGATTTAGATTAGATTACATTGAGCTTTATTAGTGAGATTGAGGTTTGTGACGGAGAAATTAAATTTTGGTGCCACTGATTTTCAATTTTGGTGGGCACTTTAAATTTTGGTGGGCGATTTTCAATTTTGGTGGCCACACTAGACTTTGAACTAAAATATCTCAAAAAGTTATCGAGATTTTCTGAGCCCTCTTGAAGATCCTTCCAGCTTTGAGTTTCTTTTCTTATGTCAGCCCCTTATTTTTCACGAATAATGAAGAAAAAATTTCGCCACCAAAATTGAATAAAAATGCACGTTGTTGATATTCACCCTAATAACAAACTATTGAATATTTTTCTATGCGTTTAGAAACAATTTAGTTAAAACAACACCCAATATATTTGAACAGCTGTCAAAACAAACTATGCTGTCAACACGAAAGGTAGCAAAGCATCACAATCCATCTCCATTTATTATTGGAACGTAATATTACTGTATATATTAATGGCCCCTCCACCAATATTGCAACGTAGCTAATAGTCTGTGACCATTTTAATTAGTTTCTGTCGGACATATAAATGGTAATAGCCGAATGTATGAAGCGTTGGCTTACCTGCAATACCTGCTAATATCCCTGTGTTTGTTGTCGTTATGTTATTTGGTGGTGGATGTTTGTTTGTTAAATGTGCTGTTATTGTATACTTTACTTAATTTGGTTTGTGCTATATTAAACAGAAAATAGCTAAAAAAAGTTCGAAAATAATAGACGGTATCCATTCTTTTTATTCTTAATAGGCTTGCGTTTGGCCGCAACTCGCCTGATGTGAAGCGATGATGCGGCCTAGGATGTATCACGCCCCTCTTGTTTGCTTGCTTTTTTACTCTCTAATATCTGCATAAAGTTGCATCGCCTACCTCTTTTTTATGGAAATTGGTTAGTAATTATTGAAGGTACATTTCCAAAGACGACCGCAGACTGCAAACTGCAGTGCCACTACTGCTTTCTATTTAACTCTATGTAAAACCCCTATGGAGACGACGACATTGCCGACTGCAGCTGCGGTGGAGTGACAACTGCAGTCGACATACCGCGACTTCGTCCGCAAAAATTGTGATAGCTCTGTAAATATGGATAATATAAATATAATTTACCCATGAATAATGTAGCTTTCTGCCAATGAAAGATTTTTAGAATTGGATTATTAATTCCGGAGATTACCCCCTACAAACACACAAACAGATTTTACCTCTTTATAATACTAGCTTTTGCCCGCGGCTTCGCTCACGCCCTTATCACCTAGCGGTGTGAAATCTACTTTACGACCTATTCTCATACCTACCAAATATACATAAAAAATTTCATTAATAGCGGTCGAGCCGTTTCGGAGGAGTCCGACCATAAACACCGTGACACGCGATTTTTATATATAAGATTAGTGTAGATTTGAATCGCTCAAAAACATAATAAGAAATTAAATCTCTTGCTCTATAATTATAAAATACATACCCCACTAATTTATCATTCCTTCTTCTAAAGTTTATATTTTATAAATAAAACAACCCTACAAAGCAACAATTTTTATTTGCAATTAAAGATTGCATCAATGTTTCGTTGAGAGTGCTTTCAAGAGGGGTTCTACCGACCCCGCTGTTACTGAGTTAAGTAGCGTGAAGTTTGTGTGTTGATCTCTTGATATCAATTTAAATCGCTTTCTCAAGTACTGTGTAAATTTTCGCTTTGATATCCTATATTAATGTTTTTGCTTTTAGATGGTAGATATATTTGTAGTGTCATCTTCTGCGAATGGTAGGGTTCAAAACTTAACTATGTTTTACATAAGATTTGTTTCGATTTAAATCATTATCATTTGGGATCGTAGCACCGGGATAAAAAGTGTCCTATATGTTAATCCATCTGTAAACCATAATAAACTATCTATGTGCTAAATTTCATCCAAATCCTTTCAGTAGTTTTTGCGTGAGAGTAACAAATATTCATGCATCCATCCACCCATTCTCACAAGCTTTCGCATTTATAATATTATAGTAGGAAGCAGGATTATTTGTACAATTTAACAATATTCATTATACTATGCATACAATAATGTACATAACAATCCGTTATACTATTGAGTTTGATACATTATTACCTATCAAGTATTGTTTACAGCGCATAGTTCCTAGAATCAAAACGTTTTGCGTTTAATTTAATTAATTAGCTCATTAATAACGTTGTTAGGTAACATTTGCAGCAAACACGTCTATGTATCACACTAACACTGATATTCAATGACTTGTATCTATAGTCAAGTTAAATTAATTACTTAAGTATCCAACCATTTTTATGTAACAGACATGATTTTGTACGAAGTAAGAAAATAACCTTCAAATAAAGTAAAGCTGAGAATTCTAACTTTTGTCCGTTCTAACTTCAAGCAGTTACTAAACTACGGAATAAAAATTGTATCTTAAAATTACTTTATTTCAAGTACTTAATCATTTTGACTTGAGGAGCTGGTGGCTAAATAATAACAGCCGCTCTGGTTGATCTTTAGGTTAAGGCGTGCTTGTCTAGGTTGGTCTGTTGATGGGTAATACGATACCCCTTGGTAAGACTGGTTTCAGATGTTTTGGGCCACTGACTACCTGTAACGACTGTCAAAGATCTACCAACGGCTTAACTTGCTTTCCGAGGCACGGTGGAAACTCGGTATGTAATGGGCGGTCACCCATCCACGGACCACCCTAGGCAAGCGCGACTTAACCTTAAGACCTACGCGAGTGGCTGTTATTATTTAGCCTCGAGCTCCTAGTACCAAAATATCGTTAACAAAAACAGAGTGGTACTTACTATTTCTGACGATTTGATTGTTTCTTTTTCAAATTTACTTATTCAAAAGAATCTTCGAACAACAACGAGTATTAGAAAAAAAAATTGCCGAATTGGTCCAGCCGACCTCGAGTTTTGCGCTAAACAACACATTTAGCCATTCATTTAAATCTATCTGAGATTTATTGAATATAAATAATTACTTGCATAAAGAAAAAAGGACAAGAACCACGTACTTTTGAACTTAGCTTCGAACTCTTACTTCAAAATATAACATTCCTAACTCCAGAGTTAGGGATCAAACCAGCGATTACAAAGTGATAAGTTATTAAGACAATGGTCCGACTTCAGAAGTTGAAGTCGATCGGCACTTAGAATTAGTTGAATTGATGTGATGAATCCGCTAGTGTAAGCACATTTAGCTTGGCGCTGAGTTTGGTTAGTTTATCGTTCTTGTAGATTAGTGACTTGTTTAACTAACTGCATTAGAGGAATATTAGGCGTCTTACAGGTACTCTAGGTATTAATACTTGTACCTGTTCTATGCATGTAGGTTTTCACGTATAGCCGCTCATCAGTGGCACTACGACAAACGCCTATAAAGCTGTCTACACACCGAAGCCGGCCCGCCGGCACGAACCCGGCGGGCAAGGCCGGCGGCCTGATTTTAAAGATCTTGCCGGCGGCTTGCGCCCGCGCGATTTACTCCGCGGCACGCCCTTCTCCGCTCTCCAGTTGCCCGCCGGCTTTTAAGCACTTGGCAATCACTCTGCATGCCGCGACTATCGTGCCGCCGGGAAAATTGTCCGGCTCGCAACTTCTAAAGCCGCCGGGTCCACCCTTCGGCTTCGGTGTGTAGACAGCTTAATGCTACGGCTTAAGAGCGCTATCAATCTTTTCTTTCGTCTTCTTTATCGTGTGCTTAGTGCCTAACCCTACACCAGTCAGAGTTTATATGCCGCCAATGGGCCTCTGACTTAGCTTTACATGCTCATGTCAGGAAATATCTCTCAGGCATGCTGGTTTCTTCACGATGTTTTCCTTCACCGAAGTAAGTGATAAGTCCAGTTCCTTATAGCCGTTCTGGCGTGCCATCCATACAAACTTTCGCATTTATAATAGTCATAAGATGAATAGTCTTTTGACACCAAAACATTAGCCCTTATATAAGGTGGGTAAAAAATCATGGATCAAACGAAACAGGGCTATCAGAGTAATTTTTTGGTAGTACATTTTTTTTTTACAGTTAGGTTCTGAAGTTAGAAATAATTTTTCTTAAGACTTAAACCATATTGTCATAAAAGCACTTTTGTAGTGATGATACATTTCCTAGAAGCAACTAAACACCACTTTATGTTTTAAAGTAGGTATTTCTTTTTATTTTCTTAAAAAACACTCAAGTAGTCATAACTTTTAAGGAGATCAAGTTAGGACTCTGCCACAGAGATATTTTTTACTGCAAATAACCCCAATTATCGCCCTGTTGCGTTTGATCCACGATTTTTTCCCACCCTGTATATCGCGACACATCTACTAATTAACCGTAGTAATACTTTAAAAGAAACAATTAATAAAATGAAAAGCTAATCAAGACCTATTAAAGTGCGCTCAGCGGCGCACCTGTACAAATTTGTGTTTCACATTAGCGACGTATGGCGACCATTACTGAGCGAATATTAAATGGCTTTTTACTTTTTTTATTACTTGAACTTTTTTTGTGTACTGTAGTCGAACTGGGTACTGATCGGTACTGAAATGTAGATTATTAATTTTAAAGGCAGATGTAAGTGGCAACGCTGGGAGGGGATGCCCTAGGAAGACATATACTGACCTTATTGGTGAGGTTCTACATAAAGGTCATGTGCGTATACTCGCAACTGGCGTGCGTGTATGACCTGATGTATGAAGGGGATGAGGCAAAAGGAGTATGTAAGGGTGGTAGCAGGTGGTGTTCTGTGGTTTCTGCCTACCCCCATGGGAAAAAGGCGTGAGTTTATGTATGCATGTCTGTGTTCTGAAATGTGTTTTACGAACTCGAATCAACGCGACGCTAACGAATTGATTCTAAGGGCCAAAATTTAAAAACAATATTCGGATATCAATTGCAATAGACGGCACGGTTGGCGCAGTAGTTAAGGGATTGGTTGCTACGCTGCGTGACGTAGGTTCGATTTTCACACGGAACAAAGATTTTTATGGCCTACAGGTAGTTGTTCCGGGTCTGGCTGTTTGTGAATGTGAATTTTAAATATTTGAAAACGCAACCACCATACATGAGAACTTTCTAGTGTGGGGAAACGTACTAAAAATAATAATAATAGAACTAAATTAGACTTTCGATTTGAGAGATTTTTTCATACCCTTGAAACCAAAATTTCGAAGACATGTTATATCTAGCGACATCAATGTCGCAATGTGGATTACGGGCAAGGGATAAACCAATACTTTTTTATGCATTTTCTAACAACAAAAGCAAAGAGAACATCACTTAATCTCGAAGCGCCAGGGTAGCTCGTGAATACAAATTTTCTTGAATGACTTTTTCACCAAATAGTCATTCAATGGGATTCAATGAACTCAAGGGGGATTCATAATTCTGATGATTATAAATCTGTACATAAATACGTAAGTAAAATCATATTTTGTTCAACATACAGCTTGACACTAACTGAAAAGTAAGACAATTTGAATTTCGCAGGCTACCATGGCGCTTTCACATTAATAGCACTGAACTTACCAACGAGCAATGAGCAAACTTCGTGTGCAAACCGTCTATATTTGTATGTCAAGAAGCTTCTTGTTTCCGAGACACATCATCATCATCTGCCTAGCCTTTTCCCAACTATGTTAGGGTCGGCTTCCAGTCGAACCGGATGCAGCTGAATACCAGTATTTTTCATGGAGCGACTGCCTACTTACGTACTAGTTAACACGATACCCCTTGGTAAGACTGGTTGTCAGACTTTTTGGGCCACGACTTCCTGTAAAGACTGTCAAAGATTCTTGTTTACGAGACGTTTACAAGCAAATATAACTATAAAACTAAATTACACATAAAAAGTTTAGATACTCCGCTGTTCTTTTACTTTCCGATACTATGACCAAATAGAGCCATAATGTAATAAGTTGAAAACTTTCTCCACTACTTAAGTTAGTGACAAGGTGTTAATCCGGTTCTTACGAGTATTATTTTGACCTACTTTCTTCACTTAACTGTAGCAAGTTACCCGGGTATAACTCCAATACGAGGTGTTTTTCTTTCAGACTGTTATAGGAGTTCCTGGCTACATCAGCTTATTTGCCGATGAAAATCCTGAAGTCTTGAAACAGGGAGTTAGTTTTGTAATGTATTTCAAAAAGGTGTATTACTTGGATATGAACTTGAGGAACTCGAGGGTAAATATAAACAGCCGCTCGGTTCGATCTTTAGGTTAAGCTGCGCCTAGGTTGGTCTGTGGATGGGTGACCACCCATTACATAACGTGTTTCGTCCGTGCCTCGGAAAGCACGTTAAGCCGTTGGTGCCGGCTGTCATTTGTAGATCTTTGACAGTCGTTACAGGTAGTCAGTGGCCCAAAATGTCTGACAACCAGTCTTATCAAGGGGTATCGTGTTACCCAGTACTAACTGGGTTGTGGAGGTCAGATAAGAGTCGCTCCATGTAAAATACTAGTATTCAGCTGCATCCGGTTAGACTGGAAGCCAACCCCAATATAGTTGGGAAAAGGCTAGGCAGACGATGTTAGAACATAAACACCGACTGTCACAAATTGGTCGATATTTTTGGCGCTAGTGTCATAACGAAAAACAAGTAACTATATTGAAAGCTTCGAGTACTTGAGTAAGTAGTATCGAAAACAAATCATAGATGGCGTACAGTGTGGATAACTGGACTGGATTGTAATATTGTACTGTATGTAATTGCAATGTGTAGTTTTTATTTTTTATTGATTATTTAAATGTACATGTGGTTATTTTCATATAATGTATGGATTATGTCTGAAATAAATGAAGGGCTAATAATAATAATAACTCCTATTTTGAACACGCTTTTATTAGCTTTACTTGTAATTTCTATGTGAAAAAATCTTAGAAGTTAAATTTGACCCATTTCCCAGTTTCCGATTGAGCTGAAATTTTGCATACATGTTTGGATGACAATGCATGGTTAGCTACGTGACGTCATTCTAAATCCAATATGGCGGACTTCCAAAGATGGCGGACTAGTTATTTTTTATGCATTCACATGATGCACGAGCATTGAATAGTACAGGGGTGTACTATTCAAAAATTAAAGTAAAGTTATAACATTAAAAACTTGTATTAAAAAAAAACATGTGAAAAAGTTGGAACTTTAACCCCCAATATCTCCGTAACTAGAAGCTTCCCAGGTAGTGTCCAGAACAAACAAATATCGCAATGAGGGGTAGCACAAGTACCTTTCGGCTTCGTTAAGGGTATTTTACACCTTTTTGATTGTGATGTGGCGAAATGAGGAAAATGTCTTGAGGAAAGTTTTGAGTATGAATGTGGGTGGGTATAAGAGTAGAGGAAGACCAAAGAAACGATGGATGGACTGTGTGAAGGATGATATGGCACGAAAGGAGGTGTCTGATGAGATGACGATTAATAGAAAAGCATGGATGTGGACATGCTGCACCGAGCCCAAATGAATTGGGATAAGGGCAAGAGAATGAAAATGACATAGGCTACCGAAATCGTATGAAACATCTTCGTCTACCCGCAAAATAAAACTTAAATAATATTGCAGAAATTAATTACGAAAACTTAAACATTCGAAAAACAACAAAAACCCTTACTCATTCTGTAAACAGAAAAGAGCATTAAAAAAAGCGACAGCGGAAAAATATAAATAAGCCAGCGTTAGCAGAAAAACTATTAGCTATTAAAAGTCGCTTAGCAACGTAACTAATTTTTAAACACGTAGGAGCTCAGACCCTCACTAGTATAATGTCGCAGGATAATTGGAAAAATCGTATTTTTGCGGAATGCCTAGAATTTTTGCAAAACACCGGAACATCTTAGGTTAGCAAACGATGACGATGAGTATGAATACGAAATAAAGCAAACGTGACTGATCAAATCAAATCAAAATCAGTTTATTAAACATTAGAAATAAAACAGTTGTGTCACATAATCAGTGAGCCACAAACTAAGCATCGCTTGTATCTTGTGGCTCGGGAGTGCGAATTTCTCAAAATTAAAACAGTTACATAGAATTTAGGACATAAAAATATAATTATAAACATGAACACGGTTTAAAATTAACTCGTTAGAGAGCTTCTATAATGTGCTCTGAACACAAAATAATAATTAAAAAAAAAACAATTTTTGCATTTGATACGCAGATTGTTTAACATTTTCACTCGTGCTCTCAACAATCTAAATAATGATGTTGTCAATTGACTCTTATTAGAATAACCGATCAGCCATCAAGTTCTAAACAACCTGGACTTTTCGCAAAAATTCTAGAATTTTCAAAAAAATATGGTTTTTTCATAATCCTGCGACACAAATACGTGGCAAACTCATTTTATGGTGCGTGGGTGAAAAATCTTTTAATTAAATTGCTTTCGAAGGGATACAACTGAATTTTTAATCAGGTTTTGACTCATGTTAGTGAATGTTGTATTGTGTTACATGAAACGTGTTATTTGTTCAAGGAATTTAATTACATGAGACGTGCAGAGTTCTATTTTAGTATATTCATATCAAAATAAAATAAACTAAGTTAAGTTTTTCATTTATAAAATTAAAGAACTTAATAATTCCATACTTTTTAAAAATAAATACTAAACGCAACTTTGCGTGCTAAAACAGAAAATATAGCATATTCATAATGCACGTATGAGCAGTGCCAAGAATAGCTAACAGTTTACAAGATAAAATAAAACTCAGAATATTTTTAAAAATTATTCCAGGATCCAACAGTATCTTCGAATTTATTTATTTTGTGTAAGATTGTGTTGTGTAAGCGAACGTTAATTTTTAAGCGGCATTGTGTCACGATGTCCATCGCCCAGTCGAGTTATGATGATTGTAGTGGTTTTTTATGACTCCTACTTTATTAGAGAAAGTGGTGATATAACGTCTCCGCCATTTTGTCGTGATGCGAGCTGTATCTTTTATAAGAACGCGGACATTTGCGGACAGGTTTATTACTTGTCCTTTTGTAAAAAGGGGGTTATGTCCGAGTGTGGGGTAAACAGAAAAGTTTTTACAGTAACTCCGTTTGGAAATGTCTTTTCTTAATATGATTCATATTGTGAAGGGTATGCCACCATTTTTAAATGGCCTTAATCGTAAAATTAATGTCCTTCAGCAAATTTCAGCAGGCGGTGATGGCAACTTTGGACCGGACTCGATGGAGGCAGATTGTCCGTTTAAAGAGGCCCAGTCCACCACGATCCTCAAAAAAGGACTGATTGAAGAAGAAGAAGTCGTAAAAGCTGTTGACATCAACATTGCGGTTGATGCCGAAACCCCTGAGACATATTGACCAAGATCACAAATACAGAATAAGAACTTGTTCAAACAGCTCTTCAAAGAAAGTAGAGACGAGCAAAATATCAACAGGGATCCTATTAGTGTGAGGTTTGACAAACACAGATAACGGTGTGGAGCCAATGTAGTCCTGAGGACCACAAATCGAATGTAAAAGGGATGTTTGAACAGTATAATAGTAGTGAGAGTTCAAGGACGGGCGTCGGGCGCCAATTTCAATATAAATATTATTGCAGTACCAGGCTAAACGCAGGATAATATTTGCATATTTATAAGAGAGCAGCCCTCAGCAAACACGGAGAGAATTGGTTACGAGCTTGGGTTTGTTTTTGACATAATGGGCCCTTTGTCGATGTAGGCTGTTCCTTACAGTCATTACTCAGGGCCGTATGAGTTAGCATATTGGGGGTATGCTCGGTACATAAGGCGCAGTAAATTGAAATTAATTGAAATCGAATGTAGCGGTGGATGGTTCGCAATTGTGTTGAGCTTGTATGGAATTACAATAGAGTTCTAATAAAGGGTTCAATTTTTGCAGACTTTGTGTTTGCATATACATTTTCAATGTAAGGGTTTGTGTAAAGAAAGTAGCTATACTTATTTACTTTATGGGATTATCTGTAAAAAAATCAGCTAAGTGCGAGTCGGACTCGCGCACACAGGGTTCCGTAGCACTAAAAATATATGAACAATATTTTTAACGCCTATTCATTTGTAAATTGACACTGAACAGCAAAGCAATTTTTTTTCACAGTATTTTAATGAAAATTAAAGTTACTGCTGCAGTTTGACGAAAAAGTCTCATATCTCAAAAACAAAGCTTATTCAAACCAATTTTCCTTGAAATTTCTTTTTATTTTCTACAAAACTACATTTTCTCAGAATTTTCATCCATTTACTTTAGAAATTAGAGGAGGGGCCGTAAAAATTGTGCCGCCCCGGGCAAAATTTTTACGGCTTTAGAAGCATACATCTCGTCAACCATTGATTTAAGAACTTTGTGGTGCCAACAGTCTCGGAGTAAAATTACTGTGACATAAGGACGGACAGACAGGCAGACGGAGAGGTCGAATCTATAAGGGTTCCGTTTGGCTACGGAACCCTAAAAAGTATAGTAAGTAAATAGGTAACATTTCGAAAAATAATTTGCATTACGTGACCTCAAAAACTTTTTTACGTAAAATTTATATTTCATTTTAGGCTCAGAATAACAAACTAGTTTTTCTTCGACAGTTTGGGGGCATGGCTACGGTCAATGTATCCTTGCAAAAGGCACTTTCATGTTACATTAGATTCATTTGAAAATGATTTAGTAATTATAATTTATTTGGATTCACGCACTGAACTGAGTTTTAGTTTAACCACGAGATTGGGTCAGCTAAACTTTTCACTCAATCAAAGTTTTAGTTATATTTAAACAAATAAATAAAATTGAAGTGTCTGTTTTTAATTTTAAAATCACAGATTTTGACTGAATGCATATAAAAGTATATACGGTACTTATAACAAAAACACACTTTTTAATTTTTTTGTCTATCTGTATGTTTGTTTGTTCCGGCTAATCTGCGAAACGGCTGGGTCGATTTTGACGGGACTTTTACTGGCAGATAGCTAATGTTATAAGGAGACTTTTTTTATGTTAGAAACATAATAAGGGTTCCGTTAAAAAAAAAACCCTTGTCCCACTGCTGGGCAAGAGCCTCCCCCATAGCCTTCCATTCTTCTCTCCGTGCGGTTTTCTCTGGTCAAACTCTCATAAAGGCCTCTACGTCGACACGCTAGGGTTTTCTAGACCTCCCTCGGCGACGACGCCCGTCTCCTGGCACCCACTGCGTGATGACTGGCCCATCGATCCTGACGCAGTCTATAGACATGGCCGTACTATATCTATCTATAAACTTGATTGTCTTTTGTTTATAAAGAGTGTAAAAAGACCCTTAACGAAGCCGAAAGGCTAGACCATACTTGGGAACCTTCTAGTTACGGTGATATTGGGGGTCAAACTTTTCCCCTTTTTTATATACAAATTTTTAAAGTAAGATTTTTACTTTAAACACCTCCACGACTCTCGTAATATTCAATCCATCCATCAGCACAATGTTCTGAGTGCGTTATATTGAGTCGTTACCCAGCAAAAATGCGTTAAGTTACTTAGTTTGATGTACACAATGCTTGGTTGACGGCTTCGTGAAGGCTCCGTTTATACCCTGTATGTATGCGAGCCTCTTCTAGCACTCAAACTTATTTAACTGAAAACAAACAAACAAGCATATAACCTTTCTACATAAATACAACATACCTACATGTACTTATATGTACGTATAAAATGAATGGCACAATATGTCTGTACGTACCGCGTACGTGATACGTCGCGACGCTGCGTCAGTCAGGTCATTTGTCTTAACGTTTTTATTAAATGAATTATTCAACTTGTTTCTACGTATGTGAATTTATTATTTCATACTTTTGTTTGCGCACAATTAGAGGGTAATGTGAAAGTCTTGTTAGGATCGTCGGGTTATATTTTTGTACTAGGTTTTAAAGTGTGTTTAGTGTGGAGTGGATTTTGTTAGCGATTTCCTGTGATGGCATTATTTTAAAATAAGTAAAATATACAAATAAGTTGTGTATCATTTTTATCTATAAGTAGATTATGTTTTACATTAAGAACTTTATAAATATTTTTTAAGGGGCATATAGGGACATATACAGCGCATTTTGTTCTTGTTTTATGAAATAAGCATTTTTATTAATATTTATTTCCTTTATTTATCTACACATTTTTTAAATATTTCTTAAAAAAAAACATAAAAAAACATTTATTATTAGTATACATCAGAATATGGTGTTTAGTGAATGGTAATTTATTGATCAATTCACAGTAGTCAGAACATTTTACGACTGATATGACTTAAAATGAAATGTGATGATTCTGACCTATTACAATATTTTGTAATAAATGTAATTGAACCAAATGTGGTGCACTCAATCTCAAGAAAAAACTGCAAATGCACCCTTCACCAATTTAATTAATGTATGATAATGACCATTTAATACGAAAGCATCGTACGAAACTGACTGCACTGTCATCAGTCATCCTTTATTAAAACAAATGACCACAATTTATCATAATTTATGTTAAAAAGCGCGAATTTAAAACAACTCTGTAATACCTATACTAAGATACATTGCGACCAATTTGAAAAAAGAACGAACCATGACATTTGTTGAGTTTAAAATTCATGTTTTGCATTCTTGAAATAAATTCCGTCGCTCCCGCCAAATATTGGAGTGTCACAAGTGGAATTATTCGTGAAATTCAACACTACATTTACACCTGGCATGGCCGTATAAGCCTGACCTCCCACCCCTCCCGTGGGTACATTACTCTCGGTACTAAAGTAAGGTGTTGGTATGTGATGTGACGGGTCTTGGTATCTTGGTCGTATTGTTCAGTTAACGCTGGTGGCTAAGGACGTGGTATTCGACGATGTCACCCTGAGGTGGCACCGCTCGAATTCTAGAGACGTTTGTTGCGTTCTCGACGTCTATTCATTTGATAACAGACTGTAATAGATATTAGGGAGCCCTTTGATAACATCTGTACGAACATTGTTGTATTAACAATTTGTACTTTTGGTTCGGAGATACAGGGTGTAAACGGACCCTTCACGAAATCGTCAACCAAGCACTCTGTACATCAAACTAAGTAACTCGACGCAAAAATTATTGCTGGGAAACGACTTTTTTCTTGGGAAAAAAATCACGTTTTACGGTAAAACTCAATGTAACGCTTTCAAAACATTATGCTGGTGGATGTATTGAATAGTAAATGGGTCATGGAGGTATTTAAAGTAAAGTTATAGCTTTAAACCCTAGTATTTAAAAAAACTTGTGAAAAAATGGAATCTTTGACCCCCAATATCTCCGTAACTAGAAACTTTTGTTCTACGTGAATTTATTAGCGATCTCTATTTTTACGTGGGTGGGTGGTACTTACTTTTTTCAGGACTTGTTACGACATTTCACGTACAAAAACACATATAAGAACTTCTAGACGCAGACGTTGGTTGAATCGTTTTTTTATTTAACCAAAACCCAGTCTCATTCAATTCAACCAGCCATACCACACGCCAAGATCGTCCATCACCAATTATTTTAACAAAACCAACCAAACATTTGAACTTTAAATATATTACTTGTTATAGTAACCATTAGTGTCGCCATATTTCCGTTAATAAAAAACAACAGCACACCGGAACAAATCGTTGAACCCCCAGCGATTTAGGGCGTGCAAAATTTAACATAGTAATTTATTTTTATGTCTCTGACGGACGATCCCTTGGCTGCACTTCGTCTCGGGGATTGGGGATTAAATAATCACATCACTGGCAACATTGTTTATCTCTGTTGGCACAGATATTGTTAAAATTGTGGTTTAAATGGACACCTTTTGTTTTTCGTGTTTATTTTGAGTGAGAGAGAAAATAGAGGATAATTAAGTTTTGAGAAACGTGTCACAATCAACCTAAATATAGTTTCAGTTTTTGGTTTACAGTTGATTAACTTGGCGTAGGTCAGGGATTTTGTTTGGGTCGCGTTTTTATACACCGTGACTTTTTAGTCGTCTTACAAAAGTGGTCCACTCAATGTACCCGAAATAAAATAGCTCTAGGCGCGATTTTTTTTTTTACTCACCTTGATTAGTACAAAGAAAAATAAATAATACATTAGAATAAAATTATGAAACATCCTGTTAATGATGTTTATGTGTCAAACGGGAGAACATACCCACCCAGCGCTCAAGTCCAGTAGATCATCGCTCGCAATAGGGTGTTTTAACTATGTCATGCGTCATAATACTGAATAATATTTTTATATTTAAACTATTAAAATCTCATAAATACCTATTTTTTTGTAATGAATGTTTAGTAGTCATTGGATGGCGAAGTGAAGTGATGATGAAGTGGGCTGCCGTGTAAGACGACTAAAAAGTGACGGTGTATATGGTAAATTCAGTCGAATGAGACACGCATCTCTAAGTTTTTCGGATTGCGTATTGTATTATCACTTGCTTCGGTGAAGGAAAACATCGTGAGGAAACCAGCATGCCAGCAGATATTTCTTGACAGCATGTAAAGCCAAGTCTGAGGCCCATAGGCATCATAAAAAACTCTGACACCAGGTTAGGCACTAACAACACACTAAAAAAAAAAGTAGAATGAGAGCAGTTCATATCTTTCCGTTATGGTAAAAAAAAAAACTCTCTTTAGCATAGTCTAGCCGTAGTCATTTTTCAGCCCATATGTCAAAGAATCTCCCATACTTTACGATAATCTTCAACATTTATCGCTATCTACAAGAGCCCAAAAACTAGTCACCTACGCATAATAATTCATCTTCAGATAGCCTTATTTGTTACCCTAATAATTCCTTTCTTTTCACTAAGGTTTAAAAAGTTATCACGAAAAAGGTCTATTGAATATCGCTTAGAGGTCAGCATTTTTTATAGGACTAAAGCTATAACTTTTTCTCATTTTCACAAAAGGAGAGGGACTTAAGAAAATACTTTATGCTTCCAAGGTGTCACTATTACAGTGCCTTGTCGATAATAACAGATTAAAACTATTTAAGAGGAGGTAAGCGGATCCGATGTTCTTGAAATTATGATACAATTTCTTTAGTAACTTATGATAATATTATATTTGAAGGGATTCTTCAGAAGACCACTAGACGAACAAAGGTTCATTCGATAATACAGTTTCGACACTTGGAACCTCGCGGGAAATTATAGCGAGTTAAAATATTTTTGTTGACTTAAATTAATTTGGAAAGGAAAACCTTTTAGTGGTCACTATGTAGTGGATTTTTGGTGGGATATGCGATTCTCTAAAACCCATTCCCACCCATCTTTCGGCTGAAATGATGATGATGAAAACCCATTCTACGCTTTGACCCATAGATGGCGTTGAATTCCTGTCTATACTTACTAATATTATAAAGCTGAAGAGTTTTGTTTGACTGAACCCCTTAAATGGGTTATCCAGTACAAACATTATTTTAGTGTTGGATATCGAGGTCTGTAGGCTATTTTTAACATCACGCTACGACCAATAGGAGAAGAGCATCAATGAAAAATGTTGCGAAAACGGGGAGAATAGTATTTTTATAACAATTTCACACACGAAGGTCGTAGGCAACAGTCAGTTAAATAATCAAGGCCTAAACGTAATCAACCAAACTGAGTCAGAATTAATCCAAGGAGCAGAAACTAGTAAACAATATTTGTTATCCTCGACATTTATAGCATTAAATCCATTATTTTTAAGTTTTTTTTTTGCTACTTACACTATGGTTTTTTGACCAAAATAAAAATTTAAATAAATACACTTTACAGAAGCATTGGTATGGCTTACAATAAAACAGAACCGCAATTCTGTAGCAAATTGAAATTGTTAACAAATTAGTCTTGTTTTTGATCTTAATATACGATTTTTGTCTTAATTGGCATTGATACAAATAAAATGTCGTATCTTTACAAATATTAAAGTGACCTATTTGACTGTTACCGAGATAACACAAGAGATATGCACTTATCATACTAATATTCTAAAGCTGAAAAGTTTGTCTGGTACTGGTTCGATTTGAAAAAATCTTTTAGACTATTTATCGAGGAAGGCTATAGGCTATTTAATATCACAATAGGAGCGGAGCATCAATGAAAAATGTTGCAAAAACGGGGAAAATAGTATTTTTTAAATAGTGGGCAACCGCTATTTAAATAGTCAAGGCTTAAACTTAATCAACCAAACTGAGTCAGAATTAATCCAACGAGCAGAAACTTGTAAACAATATTTGTTATCCTCGAGATTTACAGCATTAAAAAAATACAATCCGACTGCAATCGGAGTCCAATGCTTCATGACGATAAATTTTTCAGTATTCCTTCTTGTTTGCAAAATATAAATTAACCCGTATAATATTTCGATAAAACCGTTAACTGCCAACATTTATTATTTACGGTTGAATTTTATCATCAATCCGCACCATGGTAGGGTTATCAACGGTGCCATGTCCAGATATTTTATACCTTTAGAGCTCATATTTTAAATATGGCTGCGATTTGATTTACAGTTCACGCGGATATCAACGTTTGGTGTAAAATAAATGGCAGCGTTCCGTTATATTTCTCTTTCAGTTTCAGCAATGACTATAGTCAATATCTAACATAACATCATGCTTGTTATCTCTGAAAGATGAGGCAGAGGTGTGCCTGTAGTATCTACATTCATATTTCGGTTCAAGACCCATGTTCTTCTGAATTTTTTTGACTATTTTTAATTTCATTGTTCAATAGCAGAGCCCTTCAATATTTTCGGTTTGAGTTAGATAAGGAGAATCAAAGTAGGTTTTATTTAAGGAGGTAAGGAGCACGGGCACTTTTCTGCAACCTTACAGCCTATTGCCTTATTTTTGGTTATGACTACTTTACCTCTTACTTAACCTTTGTGGAGTACAACACTGCGATAGACTCAATTTTGCATAAAGACAAGTTTAAAAATTCTATTTTCAAAATTGTAAAAATAGAACGAACGAAGAACACAATCATATTCAGTATGTTGTTGGAGAACACGTTTACCGATACTTTGAGGGCGATGAAAATGAGTATATTATATACACATTTTTATCGACAAAATAATGCTCTTTTATGACGGTTTCTAAACAGTACTGTTTAGAAACTGAAGGCGGTTTCTCTAATCAGTTATTGTTATGTGCATATACCTACACTTACAAAAATCGATAGGCACACACAAAAAAACACAACATTTTTCTGCCTTCAAAACATGGCCTTTTTTTCGTGTCTTACAGTGCACGGTTTCAGTAACCCAAGCCAGCTCTCGTTTCAGCTATGCTTCGTTTAATTGAGGCAAGCTAATGAGTAACTGTCGTGGCTGCTAGTCTGCTTGTGTCGTGGCCTCTCTTTAATTCTTTGTACCATAAAAAGCTCTTTAAGATTAAAAATGAAAGTGTCGTCCAAACCTACCCAACAATGTTCGTTTGATTTGAGATTGGTCGGAGAAAACCGCACAGAGTGCAGAATGGAGGGCTACGGGGGAGGCCTTTGCCCAGAACTAACAAAAAAAAAATAAGCATCTGATTGGCTTAATTTACATGCTGTCAAGAAATACATATCTTCAGGCAAGCTGGGTTCCTCACGATGTTTTCCTTCACCGAAGCAAGTGATAATTATACAATATGCACATGAATCCTAAAAATTAGAGGTGCGTGCCTTCGATTCGAACTCGAGACTATGGCAGTCCGATGGTCACACCACTAGGCTATCACTGCTATTAAATTTCAATTTTTACAATTTTATTATGATGTGCAAACAGATAAACAAACACATTCAAATATTTACGAGCGATAGACGGGACAAGACGAAGAAAATCGTAATCCAATACTTATTACTACTTAGTAACAAATCGTTCTGTCATGTGTCATACGCACGCTTGTCAAGTAGCATTCGTGTGTCAAAATTGAAAATGTCCGACATCAAAATTTTTGTATGAAAATATTCTCAATGTCCGATCTATAAGTTTTTTAAATCTCTTTGCAGATAAACGTCTCAAGCTCCAAAATTCACGTACAACTCACAAGATACCTTGGACCTTGACCAAGATAACCATTCTGTTCACAACAACAGGTCACTGAACACACATTCCGAGTGCGAACGACGTGCGTCCTCAACTGAGACTTCAAAGTGACTTATTAAGCGGTAAACAGTCTCTGAGGAGCAGCCATAATGGTTACTCATTAGCTTGCCTCGATTAAACGAGGCATGGCTCGGTTTGCTGGAGTTGTGCACTGGAAATCACGAAAAAAGAGGCCGTGTGATTACCTATCCAATCCTAACCGTTTCAATTTTTAAGTCAATCTAAAAAAAATGTAGACGGCAGTGACTCCAACATAATTTTAATAACCTTCCTTGAACCCTCAGCTTTTCAAAATAATACAAAAACTTGTGCTAAACGCATTATTTAGTGTTAAGGGTTACAAAGTGTTATTGGGTTTTTCCATCAGGAACTTCTCAATAGCAGCTACGGAGTCTAGATTTGTGCCCGCCCCATATTACATGGGACTTAAACGTAACTGGCGAAATGTAGGTGTACTATTAGGAATACCCCCGCCTAGCCCTTCGGGGATACTCGTACATAGTGGCGTGATGATATGTTATAAAAGTAGTGTAATGTAAGGTAATATGTAAAATTAATTCTGTAGGTGAAAGCTAAAGGACCTTAAGTGCATTTTTTGACATTTTTGTATTTTTAATGATTCTAATTCAGAATTTGGGTATGAACATCTTTAAAGATCTCTACTGAATACTTTATAAAATGTGACTTAAGACCCTTCACTATTCAACTACAGAATTAAAAAACGGTCTGTACCATCTTCTTCTCTATTAAGGAATATTAAGTAAACCAAAAATGTATAACATCAATAAGTAATTAAGTTCACACAATGTTGTATTGTAAAAGCCCCAAATAGATAACTACGCCGCAAACCAGCAACCTACATACACATACGTATACACACACACATATACACACACACATACATATACGGTTTAATAAAACCAGAATTCTAAGGAAAGGCTAATTAAAAAGCAACAAGATAATACAATGGAATATCGAAAATACGTTCTCACTTTGTTTAGGTTTTTGCTGTTAATTGGGTTAAGTAGTTGGCTTCTGGCACGGAGGAGTAAGCAAATGGAGTGATAATGAGCGACGAATGGCCATAAGAGAGACATTGGAGCTGTAACTGCATTTAACACGCTGATACTATCACGGCTTGGTACGGCGATGTTATAATGGCTCTTTGAAGCGAGTTTTCGTTTTGTGTTGTTTAGTTAGAAGAAATACTCCACAAACTACCTTAATTTATTTTCTCCCTGTCTATCCAAAGATTAAAACTAAAGATATAGCACCGTATGTAACCGATTATTATAGTTTTGTAAGTGAGCTTTGTCACAAGGGGAGGGTTTGCTACAATAAAATAGATTCATCGGGCTTTAGTCTGAAAAGTCACATCAAAGAGCGTTAATAAGCATATCGAATGGCTCGTCCTGCTGTAAATCGTCAAAACGATGAAGGAAAATATTCTGAGGAAAGCAAAGTCTTAAAACCAAAATTTCCAAGCCATGTGATATTCATCATACCGCACTGAGCCCGCTAGGTGGATTATGACACACTCCCTAATAGAGAGGTTTGTGTCCCAGTAGTGAGAAGTTGGGAGTATAATAGGCTGATTATAATACTGCTCAATCGTTTTTCCCATTCACTTGCTTAGAAGACTTTTAAAGAAAAAAAGTTGAGTTTTCATTTACTTCGTACTCCGTGGTCTTGAATAACGCAGGTTAATTCCGTGAGGTTACTGTAATTCGACGCGGTATTGCAGGGAAGCTTCTGTAAGCGCTTTTTACTACCCTCCGTTAACCCTTTTACTTTGAACTACGTTTACGTAATCGTTTCACAGGTTTAATGATTTTGTGATTTTATTATGAGTGGAGACTTGTTTTGCAATAATGGACCTAGTATACTATCGCTTGGCTATGAAGTAATCAGTGAGCCCTAGAAGCCTGATCGCCGAGTGAGATAGCAGTGGCGAAGGTTACTTAGAACTCGATTCCTACCGGCTTCCCTTTGAAAAATGGCACAGTCAGTATTCTGTAGACAAATAATATAATCACATTAAAGATATGTACTGCAGCTTATCTCTCACAAAAATAAACCCTTCGCTACTGTCAGATAGTATGGAAATATGGATTTGCAACTTGATTGCCTGCTGGTCTATTGGTCGCAAGCCCGAAAGGGTTCTATTCTTAGGACGGCAAAGTGTTATTTTGTTTACACATTAGTGTAGTATTTGTCTGTACTTAAGAACCGCCGAATCTGGCGTCTGCGTGTGCTCGGTTGATGGCAACAAGATCGCCCATGCGGCTTAATCATAACAAGCAAAACGTGGTGTACCTATAGGTGCATCTCTGTGCAAATCAGCCTTTACCGTTCTTCTTTGATTAAAATAACTCCATTGGAGGAATCGCCTTGTGATGCTGCATTCTCTGCTATACAGCGTGTATCAGTAACGTGCGGTCATATTCAAGGGTGTAGTACAGGCTATAATATTGAACAACTTTCTCTATCATCATCATTCTCCTGCCCATGACAAATTTGTTTGAGGTCGGCGTAGCATGTCTTCTTCTTCCATACTTCTCTATTACTCGTCATCTCAGCAATCACCTCCTAAATAGCCATATCATCTTTCACATAGTCCATCCATCGTTTCTTTGGTCTTCTTCTACTCTTATAGCCATCTAAATTCATACTAACATTTGTCTTAAAGTGTTGGTCTGCCGTTCGTTTACGTTTAAGTGGCGCGTGCGCCGGTTTTCTTGCATTGTGTGACATTGACCTTCTGTACCGAGTACTAATTAGTCGCCTCGTGTATCTTCAGGCTCATTCGATAAAGGTCGGTCAAAGGTGCGTTGATTGTTATTGTTTTCAAAAAAGTGGTGCTTGTGATAAAGTAATCTTTATTGTTGGTCTCTGAAGTTGACATAATCATTGTTTGTAATTGGAAGAAGAGAGAGTTTTTTGTATAACATTATTGTTACGTTAAGCAGACCAGTATGCCGATAAGTTCTACTCTTTGATAAATAATATATGAAATCTGGATCATATATTATGAAGGAATATTATAAGATCGAGGTTATCGAGAGTTACACTTGAGTTGTTTATGTTCCAGGTCATTCGCTGCCCCTCGAGTCGGGGTATCGGGTCAGTCAGAACTGAATAAAATGATGAATAACGTTATTATTTTCATAAATAAATCTGATGTAAGTTATCATTAACACTAGAAACGGGGTATTTCCATATTTACTGTTTGTTTTGAGTTCCCGATATTTCGGCGCTGTTGCAAGCTCCATGATCACGGATAAACTGAAGTTATTGCGGGTGGGTGTTTATGAGCAGACAAAGAAAGAAGAAGTAAGTAAGTTTATTAAACAAATACCCATTTAATTAAATACATTCAATTTATATTATGTATTCTAAACTTCACTGATGTGGTGTGGGTGGGTTTACCTAAAGGGTGTAAAAAGACCCTTAACGAAGCCGAAAGGCTCTTATTCTCCCCGTCATGGCGATCATTTTTTTGTTCTAGACCATACCTGGGGACCTTCTAGTTACGGAGATATTGGGGGTCAAAGTTCCAACTTTTTCACAAGTTTAAAAAAAATACAAAGTTTTAATGTTGTAACTTTACTTTAAACACCTCCACGACCCCCGTACTATTCAATCCATCCATCAGCATAATGTTTTGAGTGCGTTACTTTGAGTTTTACCGTAAAACGTGATTTTTCACCCCAAAAAAAAAAATCGTTTCCCAGCAAAAATTTTTGCGTAAGGTTACTTAGTTTGATGTACAGAATGCTTGGTTGACGGCTTCGTGAAGAGTCTGTTTACACCCTGTACAGTAATGATGGAGAAAGGCACAATTTCTTACTTCGTCTTGCATTTTCAATACACTTCAGCAGAAAGTATAATCCCAATCAGGTGAACAAGTCGTCTACGGAGCAAAAAATGCAAAATTTAATTAACAAAGTTATCTTGGAGCTAAAACACAAGTTTGTAAAGAAAAACGAGCGAAATAACACGTTAATTTGATTCTAAGAATTACGGAGTGCTGTGTGGAGATCGCTCGTGGGGGGAATGTTAAGACGCAATTGGGATACTATGTAAGTATTAAAACACACTCACACATGCACACACACATACTAACCCCAGAATAAGTAATAATCAACATTGTCATCATCATCTGCCTAGCCTTTTCCCAACTATGTCGGGGTCAGCTTCCAGTCTAACCGGATGCAGCTATACAGGGTGAATTTTTCAAGTGGGCGTGGATAGCCAAATCCGAAACTATGAGGAATAGCGAAAAATACTCAAAGGAGTCTCGAGCCCGATTTAGATGAAAACTAAAACTGCATCATTACATTTTTGAAAAATCTAATTCTATTAATATTCCTAGCCAGGAATCGAATCCATTAATTTTGAAAAAAAAAACTCTCTGTATTATTACACCATTCGATAGTCTCACTAATAAGGATCCAGGTCTGGGAAATAATGACATAAGGCAAAGAACTTGATAAATTCACCCTGTATACCTATAGTATTTGACATGAAGCGACTGCCTATCTGACCTACACCACAACACAGTACTGGGTAATACAATACCGCTTGGGAAGACTGGTTGTCAGATTTTTGAGCCACTGATTGCCTGTAAAGACTGACAAAGAATTAACAAATTTCAGGCGGGACCAACGGCTTCTCGTGCTTTCCGAGGCTAGGAGGAAACTCGGTATGTAATGGGTGGTCACCCATCTACGGACCAACGTAGACAAAACTTGCGAAAAAGTTGGAACTTTAACCCCCAATATCTCCGTAACTGGAAGGTTCCCAGGTATGGTCTAGAGCAAAAAAAATACCGCAATGACAGGGAGAACATTTGCCTTTCGGCTTGGTTAAGGGTACATTTACACCCTTTATATGGAGAGACTGCCTATCTGATCTCCACAACCCTTTTACTGGGTAATACGATACCCCTTTGTAAGACAAGAGCTTCTGACTACCCATAAGCACTGATCTGAGGGATACGATGATAAAATAAAACGGAGCATGAAAGAGACCGAGTGGGAGAAGAAGCCAAAAGAAATAAAAGATAGGTTAATAAAAGTGGAAAAGGATGGTTGGATGGATTTTTGCCCAAAAAATCAATCAATCAAAATATTTTATTTCACATAGGCCTAGATAGACTTTTAAAACGTCGACAAAAAGGTGCACGGTGCGGGTTGGTCGTTTCCTAAGGAGAAGAACCGGCAAGAAACTCCATGGTTACTCTTTTCAAATCATTTGGTATTACAATATTATCATGGTTACAGCATTTGTACTTCAGTATGTATGTGTGTGTAAAGGGAAAACATATATTAATTATGATAAAATATAAGTCTTCGGTAAAAATACGCTTCCGCGGTCCCGAAAGAAGAGATCACTGTTAAACACCAAAGCTAATCTTTTGGTCAAAATAAGGACCAAACCTTATGTCATGATGAATGCCATGATGGCCCAGAGGTTAAGGCCTCGCCTCTCATGCATGAGGTTGTGGGTTCAAATCCGGGCAAGTACCAATGTGACTTTTTCAATTCATATGTACTTTTCTAAGTTTATCTTGGACATCACAGTCATCGGTGAAGGAAAACATCGTGAGGAAACCTGGACTTATCTATATACATATAATAAGACAGTAAAAAAACTGTGTCTGTACATTGAATATATTTAAAAAAAAAAAATTGAGGGGGGTTTAGAAACAGTAATAGACCACGAATCCAAAAAAAAAATTCTGTCTGTTTGTCTGTTTATCTGTTTGTCTGTTTGTCTGTTTGTCTGTTTGTTTGTACACGCTAATCTTCGGAACTACTAGACGGATTTGAAAGTTTTTTTTTTTGTTGTATAGGTATTAAGTCTGGGCAACATATAGGCTATAATTTATCTTGGAAACTTGAACACCTGATGCAGAACCGCAATAGAATAGCTAAACTATAAGAGATACAAAAATGGTACCATAGCAAAAATTGTTCCACGTGATGAGCATTTTCTGCTGAGAGAATAAATTTGAAGATCTGGAACACCTGATGTGGAACTCCAAGAGTCCAGCTACACTATAACATATACAGGAATGACGTCTTAGCAAAAATTGTTCAATCTGATGACCACTCTCTGTTGATTTATAAAAATCGAAGATCTGGAACACCTGTTGTGGAACTCCAAGAGCCCAGCTACACCATAACACATATAGGAATGACGTCTTAGCAAACATTGTTCAATCTGATGAGCACTCTCTGTTGACTTATAAAATCGAAGATCTGGAACACCTGTTGTGGAACTCCAAGAGCCCAGCTACACCATAACACGTATAGGAATGACGTTTAAGCAAAAATTGTTCAATCTGATGACCACTCTCTGTTGATTTATAAAAATCGAAGATCTGGAACACCTGTTGTGGAACTCCAAGAGCCCAGCTACACCATAACACATATAGGAATGACGTCTTAGCAAACATTGTTCAATCTGATGAGCACTCTCTATTGATTTATAAAAATCGAAGTTCTAGAACACCTATTGTGGAACTCCAAGAGCCCAGCTACACCATAACACATATAGGAATGAAGTCTTAGCATAAATTGTTCAATCTGATGAGCACTCTCTGTTGACTTATAAAAATCGAAGATCTGGAACACCTGTTGTGGAACTCCAAGAGCCCAGCTACACCATAACACATTTAGGAATGACGTCTTAGCAAAAGTTGTTCGGTCTGATGGGCATTTCCTCTTGACATAAAAATCGAAGATCAGAAACATCTGATGTGGAAATCAAAGCTATCACTAATTTCACTGTATAATTATAAAATAACATAAGCTGGGAGTATCTGCACGCGGTGAAGGCGGTAACAGTTTAGGACTGATATTCGATGACGACGGTATATCATTGAAAATTTGACTCTACTGGACAAAACTCCTATTTATTTTTTTATTTTATCGAATAAATATGCCTTCGGGCTTATGTTATTTGAGTGTTTTAGACTTTTTCCACTTATCTTCGTGACACCGTAGCCTACCCGGTAACGCAGGGGAGCAGTCACTTAAATTTTAATTGATCAGGTATCTTCACAATAAAACTATAACCATGCCTCGAAAGAGGTCAAATCTTTCCCAATGTTCCAAAGGAGCTAAAAGATTGAGGATCATAAGATCCCAAGAATCTACCGAAGAACGTCAGGAGAGACTTGATGCTGTTCGAGAACATCAGGCTGCAACTCGCTCCGTGGAAACCTCTTCCTCTCTTCTCTTCTCTTCCTCTTGGATAACGAAGCACGCCTGCGTTCTCAGCGTATTTACGCATCTACATCCAGGTCTCTAGAGAACTGTGAAGAATATGATGCGTGACTGACCGCTGATCGTGAACGTCATGCATTGTCTCGCGAATCGGAGACGTCCACGGATAGAGAATTACGCTCGAGTTCCAAGCGTATCTACGCATCGACTTCTAGGTCTCTAGAGACAAGTGGGGAACGTGATGCGCTACTGACCGCTGATCGTGAACGTCACGCATTGTCTCGCGAGTCGAAGACGTTCACAGATAGAGAATTACGCTTGAGTTCCAAGCGTATCTACGCATCGACTTCTGACTTACAAAAATGAAAGATATGGAACGTCTCGAATCGTCTCGCGCATCCCGTTGTTTTCCCGTCCCTGGGCTCTTAGAATTCGACATCAGACGTTTCAGATCTTCGATTTTGATGACCCCGTTGTCGCTGGCATAAGCAACAGGATCCGCGTACGAAGTCGCGGGCAGAAGCTAGTAATTAATATAAGTCTGAAATCGCCAACCCGTCTTGAGCAAGCGTGGTGATCAATGCTCGTGCCTTCTCTGTATGAGAAGAGGCCTTTGCCCAACAGTGGGACAGTAACAGGCTGGTATTATTAAGGACCAAACCATAGGTACATGATAAAATGCGCTTGAGAGGTACCTATTTCCATCGATATTTGTGACAAACTCAGCAGGTATCGAGCTGAATATTGCTACCTTATCATAACTATTAGCTGACTGCCCCTGACTGGCGTTTTCATGCTATTAGTAGCTCATGAGATCGCACTTTCTGCTGCATTACGGCATTTGAATTTTAAAGCTGGGATCCAACTATGAAGTGGAACTTTTATTGGTTAAGGGAAGGGAAGGGTTGATGGGGTCGATCTTTAGCTTCAGTCGCGCTTGCTTTGGTTGGTTCGTGGATGGGTGACCACTAATTATATACCAAGTTTCCTCTGTGCCTTGGAGAGCACGTTAAGCCGTTGGTCTCGGCTGTCATTTGTAGATCTTTGATAGTCGTTACAGGTAGTCAGTCGAAAATCTGACAACCAGTCTAACCAAGGGGTATCGTACTACCCAGTACTAACTGGGTTGTGGAATGTGGAGTGACTGCCTATCTGGGCAGTCACTCCATATAAAATACTGGTACTAAAATTTACCCGGTTAGACTGCAAGCCGACCCCAACTTAGTTGGGAAAAGGCTAGGTAGGCAGATGATGATTAGAAGGCATGGAGTAGTTCAGTAACTAGAATTTGAATTTACAGGCTTAAGGAGCGAGCCTTTTGCTATCAACCGGGCACAAATCCAGAATTCATGGCTGCTACTGAGAAATTCCTGATGGAAAAACCCAATAACACGATGCCGGGCCCACGAATCGAACCCAACACCTCATGCTCAGCAGTCGCGCTTGCGTACTAGTCCAACGAGGCAGTTAAACATCACAATCCTACTTCCCAAAAAGCCTTAAAACTACCAACCAATCATAAGAACCAAGCGCTAGAACAAATGAACCATCCACACGAGTCCCACGCCGGCTACGACCCGTCGCACCACGTATATTTTCCTTATGAAGTGGGTCGATCGATCTCGGCTACGTTACTAAGGATCGTCGGCACTTAATCTACGATGTTGCACTTGATAATTTCACGCCAGCCGACGGCAGCGATGGAGGCTCCCTACCCATCAATTCAATTTCATACCTATAAATTTTATCGGAAACTATCTTGGTCCTTCGATGACTTGGTCTTAAGTTATTACTGGTTCATAAGGAGTATTGTTGGAGTTACAGTGATTTGAATACAGGAGAAAATGTTGCAGTTATGAAACTCAAGTATAGCACACTTTAAACTTCGTTTAAGAGTTATCAGTGACCAGTAGCGAAGGGTAAATTTTAATTGTAAGAGGGAAGCCGGAGTACATATCTTTAAAGTGATTATATTATTTGTCTTTAGATTACTGACTGTGCCATTTTTCAAAGGGAGGCCGGTAGGAATCGGGTTCTATGGAACCTTCGCCACTGTCAGTGACATAATTGCTGTGGATTATTGAAATTGACACTGGCAGTTTTTGAACTGGGTTTAGATGTGAGGTGCTGATCGCGTTCACTTCATTGGTGGAATTCGCCCTTAAAAGTTTAACATAATACATAATAAGGTCTTCGTAGAATTCTTGAAAGCCAACTGCTAACATCCAATGCTCTGGCTTTGACATCATAACCACACAATTTGTAAGTCAAAATTAGTTCAATGCTCACCAACCTACTGGCCAACATTTGTAAAGGCAGCCATACACGCAAGGCTGTACCTGACAGGTCACCCGTCAGGTAAACTGGAGCTGCCTCTTGAGGCAACCTGCACAGTTTTGCAACATAAGTACACGCTTCGGCTTACCTGAGCCTCAAGTCTGCTATTGCAATAGTGTCAGAATGGTCCATCATTGATTTCATAATTGTTGATTTTGACAAGTTTGGTAATCTACTAATATAATGGCGTCATTATGACTTCTCAATGGTCAACCACTGACACTCCATTGAAAGAAACGGCATAGAACGGTAATCTCGTACATAATGACAAATGAATGACTGACTTAGGCGGTAATCTGCTAAAATTTTGACAGTTCCTTTGATCAGTGACCTACCATTATAGCGTCATTGTGCAGTCATTGCTTTTAATTCGTTACGAGTATCGTGTTAACATTATAACAATGACCGATCAATGATCAACCATTATGAATTTAGAAGATTACGAACTTTTAGCAAAATGACAATGGGATCGTGTTGGAATGACGAATTTATAAAAAAAACTTTTTAACAAAAAATAAAACCGAGTTTTTTATTTTTTCATTTTTAGTTGTAATATCCTATACAAATATTTGCTATGCATTTTTTTACAATACATATCTTTATGCGACAGCAGCAATTGCGGTTGATTTGCTATCATATTTTGAAGAGTTCCGTTGTCTATCTCCGAAACTCATCATCAGATCTATATGAAATTTGAATGGGACTATTTCGAAATAAACCCCTTTCGAACAAAAAAGAATTTTGCAAATCTGTCTATATATGAACGAGTTATGCCCGAACATACATTAAAAAAAAAAATAGCAGACTTGGGCCCCTGTACAGTCCAATTGTACAGGCAAACCTGTCAGGTACATACTAGCGTTCTATTCGGCTACCTTTAGGCATTTACTACTTATAATAGAAGGTTGAAGGACAGTTTTAGACACAAAGGAACCACATAATGTAACCACGAATATCTAAATATAGCTTAAGAGGCAGCGTATTTTTAGGCGGTTTACTTTTAAATTCTATTTAAGGGTTTTTCAAGGACCCAGGCGGGGACCGTTGCTATTCTGACCTTTTTCGTTGTTTTAATTCTGTCAAGTATAACTTAGTAATAAGAAAAATCTTGTTGCAAAATGATTTATTATACGTTATAAAAATGTATCTACCTATTTCTAACTGTAGAGATGTTCCAAAGATCACCAGAGAGTCTCAATTCCCAGTATATCTTAATAAATAAGTGTTCTAGGAATGCATGAAGATAAAAGAATATACCCACTAAAATATCTCCATGTGGAATCACTTAGACCGTCTCCACAAGGCTCTTCTTGAAACATCAATTCCTAGAATAGTTTTACTTTCCTTTGTAAAACAAGAGCTCAAGAAGTTTTTCTGAAAAGGGCTGTCTAGTTTTTTGTCGCCATTTTCACAATTGTTCTAAGATGTTGGAGAACTGTACATTATTATCAAAGAAAATGTCATATTTTTCGAACTCAATTGATTTTACGAATGTGTAATTTATACAATATTACCATTGCCACCTTACTTCGTAAATCAAGGCTAGTGTTTAAATATCACTAGCTAATGCCCGCGGCTTAGCCTGTGTGGAGTTCGATAATTGTCTCACAGGATCATACTACCGGGATAAAAAGTATCCTATGTGTTAATCCAGGTTATAAACTACGTGTGTGCTAAATTTCATCCAAATCCGTTAAGTAGTTTTTGCGTAAAGGCGTAACAAGCATCCATCCATCCTCACAAACTTTGGTATTTATAATATTCGTAGGCTGTACTTAAACAAAGTACAATAAAAAATATTTCTAAAAAGATTTTTGTTTGCTACATAAAGCAAACAACGCGATATATGACTTCACTTCGAAAAATATTGATTGCTGCTATCAATTTTAAAGTGCCGTCTGTGGTACGTTTTAAATTGAATCAAATCACTTTTATATTGAGGATTTATTGAATTACATTATTTAGAAAATAACTAGATAAAAATGTCAATAAATTTATTTATATCAATAGAGGGGTGGCGTTCGAACTAGCGACGAATTCGTTTTCGTTCTATCCGATATTGGAGTTACCCTCTGCATGCATATATCAAATGAAGTCTTTTCTAAACTATTCGTCAGAGGAACGATTCGATTGACGAACGGTATACGCTGACTAAGCCATCTCGATCGTTGAATTTTCTGTAGTCTTAGTATTAATTGCTAGGTGAAAAATGTGTGTAGTTTTATATTACTGATTTATTTTATTTTGACGTTGGTTACTGTAATCTTAAAGGTACGGTTATGTAGTATGTAGTGTACGTTTGGATGTACCTAGGGGGTAATTTCTAAGCAATTCATCCATTTTCAATAATTCTTTCACTAATGGCAAGCTACGCTATAAGCGAGTGCCAAAATATAGGTTTAAAATTCTCTGAGTGAAAGATTTTTTTTTTGTTTTTGATCATGATTTTCTTCATTTCAATCTTACTAATATTATAAATGCGAAAGTTTGTGAGGATGGATGGATGACTGGATGTTTGTTAGTCTTTCACACGAAAACTACTAAACGGATTTGGATGAAATTTGGCAAATATATAGTTTTTAACCTGAATTAACATATAGAATACTTTTTATCCCGGTAGTATGATCCCGTGGGACAGTTCCCGATATTCACGCGGGCGAAGCCGCGGGCATAAGTTAGTCTTTGATAATTTGAAAAACCTAATGAGCTGGACCTGGAACATTGGTCTAGTGACCGCAAGCGCGACTGCTGAGCATGAGGTCCCGTATTTGATTTCCAGGTCGGGCAAAGTGTTATTGGTTTATTTCATCAGATAAAATAAGTTCAAGCAAAAGTAAGTTTGTTTGTTTGTTACCTTTTCACGCTTAAACCACTGAACTTGTTTTTCCTTAACATACTATGAATAACAAATTTTTGTTTTTCATTTAGCGTCATCTCGCCCTAAACTTCATTGCTGGAGACAGTCCTCCCCAATATAAGCCCATATTCCCCTACGTAGCATCAAGTATCAAGATCTCTTAAAACCCCTACATCCCAGATCGATACTCATATGATTGTAAATGTAGATTGATTGGCTGCATCTTTCGTTTCTTTTTCCCGCCGTCCCTGGCCGGTCCATTACGACACTATTCTACGCGATTTAGCGAAAAGTCAACGAAGCTTTTCAACCTGGCTTGATTGTTACACTAGTGCTGCAATAGTGTTTGTGGATTTATTACTGAGCTCATGTTTAAGTTTTAATGCTGTACTGTAATGGTTATTTTTATTTTTATTGCTTTGCTCTTATTAATGAAATGTTAAAATAATTTCTCCTTCTTATTCTTATTCTTTATTGCACACAAAATAACAAAAAATATACATACAAATTGCAATAATATAGCTTATGTACAATGGCGAGCTTAACCCAGAATTGGGTTTTCTTACAGCAAACCAAATTTCGATTGCGAAATTTGCAAAAGAGGCTATACCTATGTGCATTCTCCTTTATGCAAGTTATCGCCAAGTTCGTCTATTAGTTATCGTGTACAGTCACGTGCATCAACATGTATACTTACACTTACCTAAATTCAAATGCAATTCTTTCGTGTAATAAAGATAGTAATTTTGCAATAAGACCAATTTATAATAATATGGGTTCCAAGATACCATATCAGTAGCAACATCAAATTACAATTAGTACCATAGAAGAAAATCCCCTTTAAAAGTTGCTTGGTGCATACATATTGGTGCTCATGACTGTACTTTTACTAGAAGACTTTTAAAACAAAACCTATATTTCTGTTACTAATAACTTGTTACTTTATCAAAAAATAATGGTCATTACATATTTTCTGTTTTATATTTTTATTTTATTCTGCTAAATTATAAACAAATATATGTACTAAAACTAATACTGAAATTTTATTATTTTCAACTCTTTCAGTACGGTGCAGGCTGGCGAGTTTTTATTTAATTTTCGACTTGCAAAACTTGGGACTACCAAGAAGTTTTTAATACGCTTTTTGTAACAGTCAAACAGATAACTGAATTTTATTTTGAGTTAGTAAATCTAAATCTGTGAAATCATTTTTCATTTCGAAATCTTCTTTTTCTTGTGTTATTTTTGTCTGCTCGCTTTTTTTCTAGTAATAGGTATTCATTGAGAGCTTGTTTAAACATTCATAGTAATATATTCATAATTTTCATAAAATAATAAGTAGTTATACTACTTCCAAAAGGAGGAGGATATCAATTCCTCTTTTTTATTTTTTTGTATGTTCAGCGATATCTTCGCCAATTGTGAACCGATTTCAATGATTCTTTTTTTGTTTGGATGACTATTATTTCGCGGTGGTCCCGTTTAAATTTGGTGAAGATTTGATGCTGATCTTCGGAGATATACAATAGAAGTCTTCAATAATAGACAGCTTTTTCGTGATTGCTGCAATGTGGATATGTATTGTTTACACAATTTCATAACACAACATTACGCCTGTATGCTTAAAATACCCCCAAAGTTCGCAAGTTATGTTTAAGTTTCATTTTATTGGGATGAAAAAAAGTTTTTTTCTAGGAGAGAAAACAGTCCCAGCAGAGAGGAAATTGTTGATCGTTTATGCTAGTATACGAGTATTCAACGTTGCATTTAGATAATTAGGAATCAGTAATACAAAAAATCTATATCATTTTAAAATGTAATAGAATCTGGCTGCACCTTTGCTAGCATCGTTTGGAGAGCCTTTATTCTATGCCCGTCTTCATCACAAGCCATCCATGTGTGTTAGATTTCACGACTATCTGTTGAGGTGTGAGCGCAGAATTAACTCACATACTCACTGAAACGGATATAATGAATACAGACAAAGGCGACAAGACGGTGATTGGCAGCAAAATAAACTCTAATGACAATAAGTCCCAAAAAAAAAACTTTATCGTTGACTTACGGTCTTTTTAAAGTTTTGTTATCTTTGACAAAACCCCAAGCAGCAACCGACTAGCAACATTATTTCAACCAGCATAAAGATCACTTTGATTTGACATTGATGCAAAATCAATGGTAAACGAACTGTACGTAGCTAAAAGTCAAAAAAAGAATGTCATAAAGCTACCAATACATTTATCGAAACACGCCCACAAAATGCACACTCAATAAGGTTTAAAAAAGGAACGCATGGAACCTCTATACGAGTGTCGAACAGAATTAATCCGAGATCAAAAGTTCCCCGTACACCGTCCGAGTTTGACGCATATTTGCGTTTTGGTCTGCCGCACTCATAAATGCGTCTTTTTGTGGTCGCAGCAAACTCCATAGGTCGCAGTCGCTTAGGGTTTTTGTAAACAGCGTATGTATTAATAAATGTTTAGTATATTACATTTTTTTTGTAGGCAGTTATAGCCTAAAGGTGCGATCGTCTGACTGCCAAGTCGTATCTCGAGTTAGAACCCAAGATTCTCAGATTTTTCGGATTCATGTGCGAATTGTATAATTATTACTTGCTTCGGTGAAGGAAAACATAGTGCGGAAACCAGCATGTCTGAAAGATATTTCTCGACGGCATGTAAAGCCAAGTCAGAGGTCCTTGGCCGGCATGAAAACTCTGACACCAGGTTAGGCACTAACCACACGAACAAGATGAAGTGTGAAGATTTTTTTAGTCCCGTTTTTGGTTTTGGGAACTTCGGAAATAGCATTAATCACGTTATAAACACGTTTCCGCATTTATGTTTCGTTGAAAAGAAGAACTGGCGAAAAGTTCCTGTTAAAAGCAATTTTGGATAGGCTTAAACAGATCAAACCAGTGAAATGCGTGTGGGCGGCCTATTCAAACTAACAAACATCAGAAAAACTTAATCCATACAAAGAGTTGGTACGATATCGATAACATTTGCCAATTCGAAAGGCTAAATGATCTGCCTCAAAAACTTTCAAAGACAGTGTGCTCGATAAGACTTCGCCTTTTCGTATTTCCACAAAAATGACGGATGACACTCGAGAATTGAGATCCACATTACTCCAGCGCGTAGAAATGACCCTTTTAAGCTTATCAGCACAAGCTGAACGGTTTTATCGATCAGTCATTCGTCACAACAAACAGTTGACCGTAACCTGTGAGAAAATCCGAAATTTTTCTCTTCGACTCGAAGTGAACAAGGGGACTCCAATCTGCAATCAGAATTGGTGGTTCTGTTAAAAAAGAATCTTGCCGCTCGGGACTGGAGGTGGTATAGATATTCATCAACAATTCATCCGAAGCCAGCAAAAATATGTCAAGGGTCCTCCTATTTTTGTGCGAAGAATGAGCCCTAGATGTTTGCTTTGCCACAAATCACGAGGACTGACGTAACACGATGGTACGTAAACGGCCGGGCTTTTGTCCTGTCACACTAACTCTTTGTATTATTCCTGTTGAATGGGATTTTTGTTGTCAGTACACCGGGATTTATTCTGGATCTTAAAACAAACATTTTTGAGAGTCGGAGAATGGCCAGCGGCTTGAACAGCCTTTTGTTTGGCTTCGCGCGTGCTATTTAATATCTTGTGTACTTAAAGACACAGTATGAAGACGACCAGTAAACCAACTAAGCCCTTTTTGAAAAATCAAACGCGGGTGTTATTGTTCTCTACTACTTTTTTATTATGTTGCACTGTGACACATAAAACGTAACCATTTGTCTCTACTACGGTAACCTCACGAGTAACCTATTACTTGAAGCATGCTTCGAATTTGTGGAAATGCTTTGCATGTTTGTGTGTGGTGATTCTGATCATGTGTATTTCTTCTTGAAATGCCTAACTATCATCATAATCATTTTCCTGCCCTTATCCCAATTTATTTGGAGTTGGCACAGCATGTCTTCTTCTCCCCCCTTCTTCTTATCTATTACTCGTCATGTCAGCAGTCACCTTCTTTCTTGCCATATCATCCTTCACACAGTCTATCCATCGTTTCTTTGGTTGAAATACTGCTTGTTATTACATTATTCTAAACTGGGCAAAGAGGGTAAAAATTAATAAACGCCCTATTTCTGGGCAGAAAAAAACAGTCTTCATTTCATGACATTACATTTACATTACAGTCTTCGTTATATTTACAGTGTGAAAGTACCTACAAAATCGACATGGAGTGTCGATTTTATATTTTCACAATGCTTGTTTAGCATACACACTAAAACAAAACAGAGGTACAAAACGGCCTTGTTTTCGAAACCAACAGCACAACATCCGAACAAACCCTTTGAATACATACAAATACGTACTCAGATATGACAGTTACAGAAAAACATAAACTGTATCAGCTGTTTATCGTTGCGAGCGAGTTGTGGAGTCAATTGGAGGAATTGGGTCAGAATGGCCCAGTCGTCAGTGGGGCAGTGGTGGTCAGTGGTGGTTAGTGGTCGATGTGGGCGAGGGACGAGCATTCGTTTTGTAGCTTTTAAGAGCTTTGCTTTGTTTTGTGACGTGCATGAGCTGCGGCTACGAGATAGATCGGTTGGTTGTAGCTATAATGTGGGTACTTGGTTTTAAAGTTGGAATTTAAGGCTGAAGTGCAATAATTAATTAATAATAAAAAATAAAAAAGTATTTATTGTTTCTCATACAATTGTTCTACAGTACACAATGGATGTAAGGATCGAGGAAATGTGTTTGGGATCACTAATTAGCAGTGGAGTAAACGACAGCGATTTATGCACGTTTCATCCTTAAAATAAGGCAGTCATGTCTGATTCAAAATACTGTTTCCCCATATTGTAAATCAAACATTTTTAGAGCTAAGTAAAAAAAAACAGAAAAACCATCATCTGCCTAGCCTTTTCTCTACTACATATGTTGGATTCTGTTACTGTCTAACCGGATGCAGCTGAATACCATTATTTAAGATGGAGTGACTGCGTATCTGACCTCCACAACCCAGTTAGTACTGGCAGAGTGGCAGTACTAGGTAATACGATACCTCTTGGTAAGACTGGTTGTCAGACTTTCAGGCTACTGACTACCTGTAACGACTGTTAAAGATCTACAAATGACAGCCGGTACCAACGGCTTAACGTGCTTTCTAAGGCACGGAGGAAACTCGGTATGTAATCGGCCGTCACCCATCCACGGACCAACCTAGGCAAGCATGGCTTAACCTACAGATCGACCTGAGTAGCTGTTATTATTAGCTACGAGGTCCTCACAGAAAAAACCATCGCCACGAATAAGAAATCTCTTCAAATCACAAGGTTTGCAGTCACAAATTGGGCACGACCAGTATTTCCTTACACAAAACCGACACTAAAATGCCAGTCTTTCCTCATTCCGGTTCAAACGAAGCAGATATATTTAAACGCCCATTCAATGCTTTCTAAAACGTAATTAAGAAAATAATACGTCAACCGACCTATTAAATTCTTAATTAAAGTGATGTCGCACCATCTTACCATCTCTTTTGACTCTGAAAGACGAAAAAAGACGGCACAAGTTAATTGCTTGGCATCAATAAAAAAATGAATTATGTGCAAGTTCAGGAATTGTTCTCGAATAGGGGAGGACCCTCCGGCCTAAGATTCGGGTCCGAGTCGCGTGCGATTGTAGGGGGAGAGTGCGACAGTGGCCGGTGTACGCACTAAACTGTTTAGACGTGACGTGACGTGACGTTGTTAATCGCAAAACGATGCGATTTTTTTCTGTTGGTTTTTAAATGCTCGTTAAGCTTAGTAATTGAAAATGAATTATGTCATAAATATTATATTATATTTCTGGGCACTTTTTCTGTTGATAGCGATGTGTGCGAATTTTTTGACGCCTTTTTGATACTTGTACATATTATTTTTTTCTTATTATTTTAGATTTATAATTTGTAGTTTGTATATAATGTAAATATTCACTTGTTGTCATAAATTGCTTAATAGTATATTTAAAAATGCTTTTAAAAATCTCTTAAATTCAGTGATTCGCACAGCTCACTTTTCAAGTAGGTGTCTAGCGATTATGTATCAAAGTAGACTTTCTTTATAGCAGTGCCATTGCCAGAATACCATGGCTTCTAAGAAACAGTTAAAGCGCCAATAAAACGCCGCGTCACACCGACAGAGTGTGTCTGGAACAAGCACATCTCAATGAGGGGAAAACGACTCGTTATTTATAATTTATTTCCTTAATTAATATAAAGATCGAGTTCCTATATTCTTTGTCTACAACTACGGAAGAAGTTAAAAGCAGTGGTTCCCAAGTAACTATCGGTTCAAGAAAAAAACTAACACTCGTATCTTTAAACAAGTCAAAGTGATTAATTGAGTTTTTAAAAAAGTCCTTATTTAAGATACAATTTTTAGTAGTTTAGTAATTTCTTGAAGTAAGATCTGTCTCAAAGTTATAATTCTAAGCTTTGCTTTCTTTGACCGTTCTTATTTCGTTTAAATTCTTGTCTATGGCATAAAAATGATTGCATAAACAATTACTTAAACTTAAGTCATTACTTTAACTTGACTACAGATACGGGTCTTACTGTATCAATCTAATAAACTTAGTCAATACTTTTAACATAGTCTAAAAAAACATAAAAGTAACAATAACAAGCGATAGAATAGACTATTGTAATAGAAAATACAATATTTCTAAGAAATGGAAAGTTCGTCTTGCATTTGGTTTTAGAGCTTATTTCTTCTGTACAAGCGTGGTCCGCGAAAACCTAAATATGGTCAAGACAATTTTTAAGCTCTTGTGGACCTCAGATTTATCTGGAGACCATAGGTTGGGAACCAATGGTTTAATCTCGCAGTGGTACCCAATCTTTCTTGGACCACGGACCACTTTGGTGTTTTTATTGTTAGCAGGGGCCATAAGGTCCTAGATAAACATGGACACCGACAGGATTATATCTAGGGGGTGAATATTTTACTCACACAATGCAAAAATTGGAAATTGAGATAAAAACCCAAATTAGAATTAAGATAGTAAAGGATACAAGAGCGATCGAACTGAGATCGAAAAATTTTGCAATTATTCTTACAGAAATAGGAATAATTTGGTAGATTTTGTAGAAATGTTATGAATCTTGCAAGAGGAGCAAACAATTTTAGCACCTCGCCTCTGATAGGTTTCCAATTAGGTTGGGTTGAGCTTGCATCTTCTGTGCCAGTTAATAAAGTACGAATAAATAACATTTTCGAACCATATTCGGACCATATTCGACCGCGGACCACCGGAGGTCCGCGGACCACAGGTTGGGAACCAATGGTTTAAAGGAACAGATGCTAAGATTCGTTAGTTCGCTGATTCCTTTTTGATTTCCGGGCTATCCGTACGAAATGTACGAATGTAGAATTGGAATAATTCCATTGTTTGAACGCTTTTGTAGCACCTGCCTTAGTAAAAACTCTATTGAATTAGTTTGTACGGCTTTGGGAGCGATTATCGGGGAAATAAACGGTTGGTAACTTAGTGCCTAATGTATGTCTGTTGTTATTTGGCTGGGTATAACTCAAACATAACTAGGTAAGACTGTCTCAAAAATTTATATATATTACGTATGTTATTTATCCATATTGACTTTGATTGTAGCTTATCCCACATTCACTCGGTAGTCGACCCCTAAATTAAAATACTTCGGATTTTTTTTTGTTATAATATATTTTTGTTGTTCGATTTTTTAATTTTCTAATCGCATTTGTGTCTGCGGAGATGGCCGATGGAGTAAGGTTTTGACCTAATGGTGGCCAAGGTTGGGCCAAAGAAACCAGGGCCGTCCAAAAGCTCATTGGGTTGACGATATCGTACCGCAAAATCACGGATAGATAAGGGACGCACAGAACAAAGAAGAGTGGCAGAAGAAAGGGGAAGCCTATACCCAACAGTGGGTGATTCCGTGCTGAAATGATGATGATGATGGTACCCATCTCATCACCATCTTAGGTTCAGTAGAAAACTAGCGTCGGGCACTAGCTGCTCGGTAGTTTGATGAACTGGGCCTATTTGGCGAAGCCGTGAGACACACAATTATCTCTTTTTTTTTCTTGTCTAGATTGTTTTTTTTTGTGCTCTTGTGGCGTGTGCCAAATATATATGTTTTCTTTCTTTCCGTCTATCCAGGAGCATTATACAAGATTGAGTATGATATAGCGACATTCGCGATAAACATACCGAGACACACACCTTTGGTTATCAGATTATCTCCCAACTCCTTCGAGCAAGCTTTAAATTCCATACTAATTGGATTATTATAAACGATGCCGGCCGCGCGCCGTGTGTCTATCCGATGCAAGCTGTATCGAATAGTCTCCCAGAGCTCGGAAACTGCTAACTTTCCTTATTTTAAAAGTCTTACTTTAATGCAGTTTAAGGTTGGAGTTAGGAAGTTAATGTCTTAACAATTTTATTAAATTTCTATGGCTGTGCTGCGGTGCTGGGAGGTAATGAGAATTCTCAGTATAATTCTTATGAGGCTGTTCTACACTGCGGATAGTACGAGTACCGTTGTGAATGTTTATTTAGAGAAAGGTGCTGTTGACTGTACATTAGAATAAACAATAAAACGCACGCGCATGAAGTACATGCGGATGAATAAAGATTTGTTCATTAATATCAACTTCTAATTTGAATATTTCTTCATTCATTAGGTACTTCGGTACTAGTACTAAAATAACCGGAATTGAAGCTGAGCACGTAAAAGTAAACATCCACGTTCCACGGTCGTATGAATGCATACGACCGGCGCAGGAGTCCGCACAATAAATGTTTATTTTATCGATTTTCACACGGGCCCACTACAATGCATCCCGCTGGTACTAACGCCGTACTTGTATTACTTCGACAGAGTTCTAAACTGTTCGAATAAAATTACTGGGGAACAACTTTGTCCAATTAATAATAATGAATGCGCCAGGGAGCCCTACTGTTGTACAAAAAGTTTTTATTTCGATAAAGTTGCACCGCTCTCATGTGATACGGATATTAGGACCCTGTGTAACTTAGTTCGTTTTTGTAGCGTCGGTTTTACTTGTTATTTGAGGCGGTTTAGTAACAATTCATTAATTTTACGATGCGTGTAATTAAAATATATGATTTAATAGTTGGAACAAAGTTTTATTTACTTTTATGAAGGGATTCAACATTATTATTGTGGGAGCGTTGACGGAGTTTCCGTTTGTTGAGGAAAACCCCTGAAGAGTTTAACAAGATAAATAATGGATTTAAGTACAGGTTGTCGGCTCTATCATTAAGAATGTTCCTACGTACCTCAATTAGTGGAAAAAGCACGAGTTGAGATTTTTTTCTGGAAGGGGAAAGTAATAGGAGCTTTCGCTACGGAGTCGACCCTACATACATCCCCGTTGTTAACCATCAAAGTTGTAATTGCGACCTTACGATTCGCTGAACTGTCACGCCCTCGACATACCCCTAACGAATTTTTAATACACATTGCTAAAAACGCTTATAAACAAAAGCTCAGAGCCTCTGGCGGCGGCCGGCGCCCTGTCGGGTTTAATTGCAGGTTTAGTGCCGGCGTTCATTAGGATATGCAGGCGCTTTTTTAACGCGATTATGACGTCGCAGGGTCGGCGATAGCCGGCGAGGGTGCGCTGGGGGCGAGGAGGGCTGCGTCACGTGCGAGGTCCGCACTCCGCAGCCCCACGCATGCGAGACCGCGGGGCGCCGGACGCGCAGGCGCGCCCCGTCCCCGGCCCCCGGCCGCCAGTCGTCCGCCGGCCGCCGCGCGCCCTGCCAGTGCCGCGAACCGCCGCGCGCCGCGAGTGTTCCCAAGTGATGTCGACTTGTGACTAGTGCCATGCTCGTGCTGCGCTGTTTCCTGCTGGCGGCATTCGTAGCCGCCGCCGCCGCTGCCTGGCAGGAGAATGTCAGGCCCAAGGTCTTCGCGCAATTAGGTGAGTCCACCGACAATCGGCATAGAAACATGTCGGTGTTAGTGAACTCGTACAACAATAGACTTAATAGCCCTCGAAGCCGATCACGACAGGGACCCCACAAAGTTCGGCACCGCGACGCGCCGAGCATCCAATGTTTATGTTGTTTTGTTTGACGACAACGCGCGAACAAACACTCCATTCAAAAGTTCTCGTGTTTGTGTCAAAAGTGTCACGAGTGACTGCCGCGAGAATCATAATACCTGTTAGATGGAGATCATTAGAATCGTGAAAGAAATGTTGAAATAACTAGAAGAGTTTAATTAAACAGAAAAAAGACATAAACTTGGTAGTTTTAGTCTAATTGGAGTTAACGGAATCTTAAAACTAAAACAAGTACCGGTTCATAATTTTAAATGTAAATATGTTAACGATGGAGTAACAGACATAGCTGAATCAGATATAAACAGTACTGTTTTGAACATAACCAATCCAGCAAAGTGCACTGTAGTAAACATCATGGCAATGAATGAATCTTTGAATGAATCAGCTTTCGGTTTAGGTTCAGCAGATAAGAATGTATTAGAATAAACACAAGACGATTTTCGAGATAGAATCTTACGAAGTTTAAACTGAAACTTAAAACTAGTCTATTTCTCTTAACATTTAAATGAACAAAAGTCATAAAGGGAAAATCGTGTCACAAAACTGCTACAAAAAGTGGTATCACCAACAAGTTCGGTAACATTCAGCGGCAGCACTCACATTCTAAATAGAATAAACAGAAATGCCTGTAGGAGCGCGCCTTGCGGTACACCCATAACGAGTCGCAGTCACGCGACAGTTAGTCCTGCAGGAATAAAGCCAGAATGCACAACTGTAGCGGCATTGTTTTATTGTGCTGTCTGCATTGCGGGGGACGGCCACGTGGCTCTCATTAGTGCAACACAAAGCGAAGCAGTTTGTTCTGCGTTTTGCAATGTTACGCTCGGATTAGCGATCCACGCGATGTTTAACGTAGCGGACGGAACTTTGTCTGTGCTATTGTATGCCTTTAGTTATCTATTTCTCCTTTTGAAGTCAAATGCTCCTCTATGAATAGTATGATCGATTAACGATGAACCTTGAATTAGAATAGTGGACACCAATCGTCGAGACGCGAATGTGTCGGGAACGTATCCTGCCACTGTCGCATATCCGGCGATTGTTTTACTCGCATCGGGTTTAATGCATCGCAATGTTAATGAACTTGACTAAACGGTAATGCAAAGGGAAGTGAGATCATTCTGAAGTGAATCAGGTCAAGTGTGTGGGCACTGCAACATGAAATATCAATAGGATGTTATAGATTAAACAACTCTCAGATTGTGAAGGAGACGGGTTAATTAGAATGCCATAGTTACCGTGTTTGATGTGGAGACACTCATAGTGTGCGTGTCAACACCTCTCTGGTAATATGATCCCCCAATCGAAATTAGAAGGGTCAAACTGACCGCAGTGTGCGGTTTAATATACGATCTTCGGTCAATATGCTTTGGGTGTACCGAATGACGCTCTCTGTTATAAGGTTTTTTATAGTATTCCCTCGCGTTATATTTCGGTCGTTATTAGTGTCACATTTAAGATCATCGTAGAAATATGATATTTTATCGATATTGAGTTTCATGTGTAGCTATTATTAGGTACTTTTATAAGTACTCAGCTGGGAGTACTTTGACTTATTTTTATTACTGAAAAATATTTCTTAAATCTATGTATTAAGCAAGACATGCCATATCTATACAAGACGGTCCGTGTATAAAAGTATTTAGAGCTACGGCATTAAGTATAATAACGTCGCGATGTTCAGATAAACTTCTAAGAAGCAACCGAACTCCACAATCTAAATTCTGGAAAAGCATCAAACGAATTAGATTCATCTGATGAAACTGCAGTATAATATACTGTGTTAAGTACTATCTCGTAACAACATTTATCATCTACGATCAAGTAAGCAACGCAATCGCTCATTACATTGGAACACAGTTAACCATGCCTTCGAAGATAAGTACTAGCAATCTCACTAACCTAATTTGCGGGTAATGTTGCTGCACTCGCGTCCGCTAGAAACCGATATCAACATTATCTTAAAAGTATGCCAGTGGAATACTCGGTGGTACACTAGGTGCTCTTTAAATTGTAACGTTTATTTCTAATGTAAAATTCTCCTTGTAAACGGATGTTTGCGAACTAAATAGAGGAGAGACCGACTCTGGTGAGTCAACGTTTCATTATTGTGATATTATGGATGTGGAATCATTTAAAGATGTTGCATTGTATTCTGGTCATGATATAATGTCAATGCAATTGATGGTATGTCTTCTTGAATGGTCAGTGTCACTGAATAATGTATTGACGAATTGCATTGTGACCTAAACGATGAATTAAGCTTCTGTTATGGCTTTACCTTGTTCAAAGTCAACATTGATTATGGGACTGGCCCAGAAGCCTTGAAAGAAGGTACTCAATCCATAAGTCATAAGAGAAATAACATAAATCAGGCAAGCGTTGTCATGAAATATTTGAAACAGGAAGATAAAGTGCCGTTATGAACAGGAATGCCCGCGGTGAACAATAAAATCAGGTATAGAAATCTGTGTATAAAAGAAGGTTTCCAGTTTAAGTTCATCTAGACCGGTTCCTTGAGAGTGGGCCGTCGGTGCAGCTCGGGGAACTGGCTGGGATGAAATCTCTCTGACTCACAACACGGTGACTCAGTAAGTACTAAGATAAACACAGTTCAGGTTTCTCCCTTTTAATAAACCGATAATAAAAGCGAAGGAAATTAAATTTCGTAATACGATGGCTTCCTTTATAAATTACAAGAAAAAAATACCAAAAGAAATAGAATAATGGAGATAATAAATTCTTAATTAAATATTAAAACGCGATACTTTACATCAAAGAATCGAAAAAGAGAGGAAAAGTGAATAAAACAAGTTTATTTACTTATGATATTAAACCAGTGTACAATACGGGTTCGTAAAATCCTTAGACATCGTACTTTGCGTGGGTCCCCTTAAAAAAAGTAGAAGATTTATGGTCCAAGGTTGGAACAGGTGACGTGAGTCTTTAGTTCAATTCTTTGCAGTTTATGGTGTTGCGTTATGGTTTCCGACACCCTCCTTCGTACTAGGTTTAAGTGGTCCCATAAAATAACCGTTTAGCTACAACCTGAAGAAGAAATAAATTACTTAACAAGATAATGCTTTTATGTCCCTGGAATATTTTGTACGTGTCGCATGGTGCCTTATGGGTATTTATTGGGTTATTCGTCAGGAACCAATACTTTGGGGAGCTGTTATGCGGTTGGGGTGCATAATACTGCTATGACGGAGCGTTGTTTATGATTCCAGTATATGGCTTACAATTTATTAAGTCTCTGTGAGGTCTCCGGAGTCGGGAGTGGAGCTATTAATTTTTTTCTCAATGGGTTTTTGTTTTAGAGCTTGGGACTGGGAGGGTCTTATTGTGAACGTTCTCCATAACTACGCCCTTTGTCATGTTCAAATGACATTGCGTAATCTAGAAATAGGTGACAGCTGTTTTATAACTAAGATAATTAATTGTTCAGGTGAATCGGAGCCAAGTTTCAAAAAGAAAATGGCAGGACCTGAATTTTTTCCGGTGTTCTTACTCCAAGATCCAATTTATAGATAGTCAGTACTAGAACATGATCTCGTTTCTCATATCAGTACAGTATGAGTTAAGATGTCACTCGAAATAAATCGAATTTTGATAAGAGTTCCGGTCGGAGAACCAATCAATTTCCGTTGCTCCCGTTACATGCGTTCAAATAATTTAAAACGTCAATATTAATAAAAATCGTACAGCCACCGATAAAAGTCAATCAAAAAAGGACAAAAGTTCAAACATACTGCAGCACAATTGGTTTTAGAACAGTGGAATGCGGCTGTGAAGGAAAACAAAAATGTGTTTAATGGTAACGTGATACGGTGACTAATAGACTGTGCAGCGTCTTCTTGCGGTTCGATAACATCCGTGAAGAGAAATGTGATTTAGGGAAAGGGCATTAGGGTTTTGTTTTGGTTGCGTAGGGTTGTGAATGGTGGAGACAAGTAGCACGCACGTGCGTACGGCGTCGCGGCGGGGTGGGGCGCGGGGATTGGGAGGGGTGCCGCCATGGCGCCGCCTGGCGGGAGAGACGCAACTTTATGACGACGCGATGTATTGTCTTCCCAGTGTGGGATTTACCGTTCCTTTTGTTTTTATTTTTTCGGACACGCCGATTAATTTCTTTTAGTGGGCTGTTTGGGGTCGCCGGTTCTGCTTGTACAATCAAATTTTCCTTTTTTGTTTTTGAGGCTTTACTTAAGTGCTTTCGCATTTGCGACTCCTCTCGGTGTACAACTGCGAATACTTTGCTATCCGTACATTGTACTATAAATAAGGCTAACCGCATGTGCATGGCATTTGTTTCAGTGTGCGTTTCCTTTGCGGGAGTTCGAAAGTGGTTTTCTAACTTTGTGAATGCGTTTTGAAGATCGTCTACAAGTTGAATTGGCGATTAGAAAACACTCGCACGTTTGCTGTCAGAGTTTATATATTCAGTGATCGCTTTGAGAAATCGAGTTTAATAAGTGATATAAAATAAAGTTTATACTTCAAAAGCTGAATTCAATTCATTACCTATTCATATTCTTGAACTTTCCTTTTATCTATGTTTTGTTTTACTGCATGTTAGAGATTTGCATTTAACGTATTTCTTCGTTTGTTATTATTTCAGTATCTTTTTATATTTTACACCTTCCCAATTTTACAAAGACTATCAAAAAGGCTAATATTGGAAATTCATACCAAACAGAGTAAGAAAAGCGCCAGCAATCGATCGTGCCAGCTGTTCTATTCATATTCACATGAAAAATGGGTTAGAAACGGAATCAAAGAAAGATGGCAGATTGAATGGTGTTTTTATCCCAACCCTTGCTGACGAGGGCTGCGCAAACATTGGTTTAGTAATAAAAATATTTGTCGAAATCCTCAACGGGGAAAGGAAACTGTATGAACGGTAGACGATTCTTTGCAATACACAGACAGAGTGCGCCTATTCCATTGTCATGCAGTTTTTAAACCGGGATTAAAATGAACTAATCATGAGCACGGAAGGGGACGACATCAGCTCCGGTTTTGTTTCCACTATACAAACTTTTTACTCCAAACATAATTAAAAACATTTATTCAAGAGACCCTCATTTTATATCCCAGGTAAAAGGGACAATTAACTAAGTGTTTTCTTGTGTCATGCATTTAATATTCTACCGTTTAGTTTACTCAAACGTTTACAGCATCCTATTAATTTTATACTATCATCTGTAATTCCAATATCTCTTTAATTACTTTGCTTTATTTAACACGTGATTAATTCGACTTGATAAATCTTGTTTCTATGTAAATCAACTTATTTGTAGCAATTAGTATTCTATACGAGAATGTTAATTTGGAGTTTCGGCATATTATCACGTTTGTTTTGTCTCCGTACTCGGTTTGTTGATTAGTTTTCATCCGAAATTATCTCATTAATTTTATTATCTTCTTCATTTCTCGGAAATTCTTGTTTGTTAGAGTACGTAGTCGTTTTCATGACGTAAACTTAAACCACCCGATTACAATACGTGCGATAAATCTTCATATATACGTCCTCATTTGCAGTGAGTCGCATTTAAAACCCTTCTCATTTGAAAAGGCACCGATGAATGGCTCGGAGTCAATGGATCGTAAGAAATGGGCCAGTGACGTGGAGTAAGGCAAGTGAAACGTGTTCCACGACCATTTTATAAGGGTCCCTCAGAGCTTAGTGGATTCCTCTTGATGTGTGTACGCGTGCGATAAGTCGTGGCGATGTGCGATTTTTTTGTCTGATAATATGATTTAGTATAGTCGTGTTGTGATGAGATATGAATGTGCTCGTTATTGGATTATGGTAGGGGTCTGTTAGTGGCTTCGTTCAATTTAAGGTTGTGTTAAAGGGATTTAAAATTTATTGATCATTTTATGCGTTTCATGGACGGCATTATATTTCTCTATAATAGTAAACATCATCATCTGACTAGCTTTTTCCCAACTATGTTGGGGTCGGCTTCCAGTCTAACCGGTAAACATATTTAAACGGTAAACATTCTGGATTTAATTATGTACTAGGCACTATCTCCCAATTTTAATTACACTAGGATGTCGGTGAAGTTTTGGGAGACTGTTTTATGTAATTTTGAGGTCCAAACTGAGTTGATTTTACTCGTAATTTAAATAAATGAACTTTAATTGATTCATCAATCGATAATATTGCATCAGCTCCTCAGAGAACTGCACTGTCATCTACTTCAACTATCTCACAATTTTTCAACTCCATAACCATTAACACATCCGCAATATATGCAAACATCTCAGGAGTTATCGCGTCTGCGTAAACCTGAGGGTTCTGCTAAAGCTGGTGGTGATTCCAGCCCTGTTAATGAGCCAGGTGGTTCCTGCACAATGTGGACCGTAACAATAGGAATGTAGCCGCTAAGGGTGGCTCGCACAGTCGCACCCCCTATGTACACTGTATGAATTTAAAATGGCGATATTATTCCCATTTTAGTTTTGTAAACCAAAATGGATAAGCTTTTGTTGATGGATAACGATTTCTGTATTATTGATGGAGAGAATAAAATGGTTCTGATTACAGATGGGTTTAACTAAGTTGTAACTGTCAAAGCAAAGATTGAACTTGACACAAAAGAAATGATTCAGAATGTTTATAAAAGGGATCTTGAAACTCGGTTTCATTTTAAGACTTTTCTACAGATTCTTTTAGCACGTGCTAAGGTTTAAAATGATGCTACTTTTGTGAAGGAAAACGGCACTGAATCGGATTTGCTATGAATGATAAAAATAAAGTTAGCTTTGCAAGTTCTACAACTAGGGCACACCTCGTGCAAACAAATTCTATCGATTCGTTTAGAATAGGGATTATATAAACTTACATGGTAGAAATGGATGCAGACAAGTATTTCTTTATTAATATAGACAACGATATCGATCGCCAAATTAGGATTCACAAACGAAATCAAAGTTAATCAATTACCAACGTATTTTTATTCAAATTCTCATTTAGTTCACAGAATCGTGTAGAATATCAATAACTCGACCTACATTACATACAAAAAAAGTATCTTTCATGGAATCGTAAAAATATTGTGTCACATTCTAAAGTGGAATTCTCTCATAAACCCGATAAAATTACTCAATGCTTGCCTTTGTCTTTCTATATTGTCCCTTATGCTAGGTTGGAAGTGGGTGTATATTTGATTATTTATTGGATCTTCAAGTGGATGACATCAATTCTAACTGCACGACCTCACATGAGACTAAGTGCTTCTCTCATTTCGAGTTCCATTTCAGTTACTGATATGACTCAAATAAGTTTAAATTAGAAGCTAAAGTTTCTCCACGATACAAGTTGTGGTTGACTACATTGAATTGCTCAATTTGGTAGTTGTGTAATGGCAGCTTTATTTTATTGTGTACTCCAAAGATATCTATATCTATCTTTTTCTTATTGAGTAGTAGTTTCAAAACTTCGATCGATCACTTCCAAAGCAATATTTTATGATAAATTAATGTTGCTGTTCCTTTAAACTATAGCACTAATGGCCAAACTTAAACTTATAAGCTACTTAAGCATCATAATTCAAACTTAAGACAGCGTCAGTTTACATTTGATCTTAGCGAACATTTTCGCAAGTGTTTAGTAGACGCTAGCCAATCAACGGGCGCAGGAAACATAACTTGAAACAGTGAACGGGTTCAGTATATTTAGAGCCCTAAAAATAAACGGATCGTGCGGCCCTTCTACACTTGAACTTGAGTCGAGTTCATTGACCGAGCTGAATGATAACTGTGCACTACTGTCTACTGTTCCGTTTCTTTTACTTTTTGAAGTATTCGAGAGATCATTCATCATGTTATATGAAGCACTTTGATTTATTTACGCTTACTTGTATTTGAATGGGAGCTTCAGCTAACAATTGTGGTGCCACACTGCGCGAAGCTACACAGAGAAAGTTTTTAGTTCAAAATATTAATATTCGATTGTGTATTATGCTTAACTCGTAGCAGCTTCCTACAAGGGACCATCCTTCATTTGAAGAAGTTACACGATAAATTCTATAGAGTACACAATAGAGTTCAGAATGCAATAAACAGTTTATCACAATTGGTATCGAGAGTGTAAATCCCAGTGCTGTCTATTTAAATTATCGAAGATCGAGCCGGAAGCCAGAGTCTATTGTCGATATCATATTAGACTAAAACCCGTACCTAATAGAAATGATTGGAAACCAGTAACCCTTCTAGTATTTGTTTTCCTTTTATTATCGCAATTTTGTTGATCTCATGCCAAATATTTATTAGCTGATTAGTTCCTTGACTAATCAGTTCAGAAAAATCTGGCTACTGTCTCTTAATCTTAATATTCATGGGTTCATAGTTTTATGATCGGCATTGATTGGCTTCGTTTCTTTTGGAAATTTTCTCAACCGTCTCTTGCCTTGTAGTTATCGTGTAGCATGACAGTTAATCCTACTTTTCCTTACCTTCCTCTCTAACGAAGACCTCAATTCTTCGAAGAATGGATAAACAAAACTTCTCATTTGCAGCAGTGTTGTGCTTAGTACAGTCTCACAGAGTATCGTGTTGACTATCGATCGATTTGTCTATATTCGGAAACAAGTCTGCGATGGCTCGTTGTCGTTGCCGGCTGGAATAATGTCTTCCGCGGCATTTTTTTACGTTTTATCCCTTTCCTTTGATGTTCTCTTTTATGAAGCTAAATCGTTAGTTGGTGTTATAATGTTTGGATTAAATTGTTTCTCGTTTATTGTGTGTAGTAAAGTTGTGTGGTTATTTCTTGTTGTATTATTTTTAATCTTTTGTACTTCATTGTCATGTAAAACCTGTGTGTCTTTTATGTTCTTATTATGCACAGTTTATGTTTTGTTACTTTACGCGCCTTTAGCTTTGTTAACATTTTTATCTTGTTGTACATTACTTTTATTTGCTTGATTAGCAGTAACGTTTTATGCATGGAATTTTGAGAGAGATTCCATAAGGTTTTAATGCGGTTCGTATGACCTACCAAGAATCTTTAAGCTTCCCTGCACAAGCTTTCCTAATTCCTACTAAGCTTGTGTAACAAAAGTGTTAATAAAAAATTCAACGCATATGTCGGAATCGGCCTACTGTACAGTTAACTCGATCAATACACAGCCGAATAATTGAAGCAATTTGATCTGTTTCGAAATGCCCTGTTTTAAGAAAGTGCATCGGCCGTTTATTTTCATGGAAACGTGAGAGCTTTCGTTTCGTAGTCAGAATTCAGAGAGCGATTGATTATAACGTTAAAAGTTTAAACGTGAATAGATGTTTGTTAATGTGTCTTACGAAACACATGTTTTTGGAAACTCTGTAGATATTTGTTTTTATATCTTATTGTGGTGAAATTCTTGTTCACTATAATTTAGACAAACACATCACTGTAGATGATACTTCCAAACTTTTTGACCGTAGCATTAATGGTTTTACACATGGCATTCCTAATATTACACAAATGGATGCTAGATATCATCATGCTCTTATCCCAATTTATTTGAGGTCGGCGCAGCGTGCCTTCTTCTTCCATACTTCTCTATTACTCGTCATCTCATCAGATATCTCCTTTCTAGCCGTATCATCCTTTACACAGTCCATCCATCGGTTCTTTGGTCTTCTTCTACTCTCATATCCATCCACATTCATAATCCCACGAATTTAAACCATGCAGCAACAAACAGTTTACCCAGTTCCACTCATAATTAATTACGAAACGAAGACTGCTACTAAAAAGCCACAACCAAGCCTTCAATGCAAAAGTCAATAGGAACAAAAGTAGGCGTGCTCCATGGAAATAAATCCATTTTTGCCGACTATTACGCGGTTAAACTCTTCCTATGAACACAGGAAAGTGCTCCAGACGACTGGAAGTCTGGAGCTGTTAAAAGTTAAATAAACTGCAGATTTATTTGTTAAAGGGTTTAATTGTGGATTTTTGCTCTTGCGTTGTTGGCTGTATCGTTTGTTTTTCGGTCTTTGTAGACTAATTTTAGGTTGAAAATCATAGTTGTTTCTTACTTTGGACTGTCATTTGAAATAAATGTTGACTGAATTTTTGCAGCTTCAATGTTATGTATGGCTCATGTAAGTACATATTGTCACGGAATATTTTGGATAGCAGTGGCGAAGTGTCAATTTTCGTTAGTCCCTCTAATGTCAACTTTCGTTAGAGTGAAATAAAGAAAACCTCTTTTAAGTAGTCCGATAGAGTTAAGTCATTCCTCTCATATTTAAAACACATAACACTATACAGAACCAACTAACCGTTCCAGTATAATTGATTCCTTTATTCATTGAAGTGGAAAGAACTAGTGGGGAATAGTAAGGTGGCATGAAGCGTGAACGAAAGAGGGCTGTGTGAGGGATGTGAGGGATCTGTCGGGAGCTGAGGATTACGCACGATGACGGTTGTTTCCCTTCTGAACATGAGAGCAGGCAGGTACTCGTAGGTAGGTTATGTAATGGATGGATGGATGGAGATATGTAGTCATTGGATATTGTGTCCTGCTTTCGCATGTTAGCTTGACTAAAAATGCAAACAAACATGGTTTTTTCTGTTAGTAACAATTCGTAGTAGAAACAATTAGTTATCGTCTCATTTTGGTTTAAATAAGATTGATCATCATTCTCCTGCCCATACCCCAATTTGTTTGGGGTCGGCGCAGCATGTCTTCTTCTTCCATACTTCTCTATTACTCGTCATCTCATCAGACGCCACATTTCTTGCCATCGCTTCACGCAGTCCATGCATCGTCGTTGGTCTTCCTGTACTGGTGAATTTGGATGGCTATAAGCATAATCATTTATATTCATACTCAAAACTTACCTCATGACGTTTTTCCTCATTCCTCCGCATCACATGCCCATACCATGACAACCGATTTTCAGTCACCGGCGCCACTTTCAGACTTCCTATTATGTACTTATTTTATCCATTCGCGTAACACCACAAATCACCCTCAGCTTTCTCATCTCAGCCTTGCAAATTGGCAAATGCCTTTGGTTATGACAAAACCTATATTGTATCTCAAGTAATTATATAAATAAAAATAAGGAAAAAATATCAATATTTATAAGGCAGCCTGTGCCATTACAAGCTGTAAGTAGTAACCTACACATTGTTCTCTATCATACAACCTATAATTAACTACCACTAACAACCATACATTACGTTCCATTTACATCAATTTTCTATCTTACATTCAAAGGGATATCAAATTGCATATCGCGCAGTGTCTCAATGACTAATAAATTCGTATCGCCTGTGGCGCCCTCTCGTGGTATATTTATGCGTGATCATTATTAATGAACTTGTGCATAGAACTTGGTTCAAGTTCCCTTCGTACTTTCTTACTTGTGAAGTTGTTGTAAAGTTCCTGTGACGTAAGATGGTAGGTACTGAAAGAAACACTGTACTGAGGTACAAAACGAATTTTTCAAGTAATACCTATCTTTTAAGTGAACAAAAAACAAATCGCATCATCAGTTGAGAACGCCTGGATCGATTTGCTTAATTTTATTTTTAAACTAGTTTTTGCCCGCGGCTTCGCGTTCTAATTAGCACTTTGGTTAAGGCTGTCATTTGGAGATCTTTGACATTCGTTACAGATAGGGAGTCACGCCTTGTAAAATACTTTTATTCAGCTGAGTCCTGTTAGACTGGAAGCCGACCCCAACAGAGTCTGTTGGGAGAAAGGTTAGGCCGTTGATGATGGAGGTCCTTTATCTCTCCATTCCAAAATTGTCTGTTGTTTTTCCTCTGGTGGAATCCGCCTCTTAATATGCCTCTAAGCCTAGTCACCCCTCCCTACAATAAACGGACTAACATAAGTCTTCGAAACCATTACCACAATAGTGAGAAATTCCGGACAATACCAAAGACAATTTTGCGTGATACGAATGACAAAATAAACCCAGTTCTGTCACAAATGTTAATAACGACTTTTATTTTTCACGGTCTTACTTGCCAACTCTAAACATCAACATCATAGCCTTATCCCAACTATGTTAGGATCAGCTTCCAGTCTATCCTGATGATTACCAGTATTTTACATGGAGTGACTGGGTTTTTGAGGTCAGATTGGCTTCTGCCAATACGATGGGTCCAAGGGTTCCACGTCCTTTGTGATGCACGGAAGAAACTCCGAATGAAATCGATGGTCACCCATCCATTGAACGACCTCGACAAACATAGCTTAACCTTAAAGATCAAGCCGTGCGGCTGTTATTATTAGCCCCGAGCTCTTCTTGACAACCATGAACATCACCCTCCAATTATCATTGTATGGATATGAACAATGACGTAACCTCATGCTCATTAGGTCTTTTTTCCAGAACTCGTTTCGCCTTCAGAATATGTATGCTCAAAACAGGATCTTATGATCGTCAGATTCACAGCTGTACAGCTATAGGCACTTATAAACAATATTAAATTATACCTATAGGGATGTTTGTACCGCCCACAGAGGTTATAATCGCTTGGCGGAGTTTTTCGTAAGGAGCCTGGAGGGATTCACCAGTGCCTGAGCAATTACGTATGACATGTGTCGTAAAAGTCATATAAGTAGCGATATGACAGCGGGGGCACACAATAACTTTAATAAAGGCGATATAGGCGGTTTTTGCTGCGGTATTTTGTACTGGTAAACATAATGCGAAATCGTAACAGCGTGTCGGGATAGGTTCCAGGACTTTCTGTCATATTGTTTTTGTTATGATCCTACAGCAGACTATGGAACTTAGCTTAGTGAGTGATAATTTTGAATTGCGTGTACGTAAGTTTTTTTTATCAGTGTCTCATGTATTTATTTAAGTAAGGTTACTATGTACATACGACTGTTTGCATACTGTTATGTATACTATCAAAAATTAACTCTTTCCTTTAGTTTGGCGTATGTCATTACTTTCCAGAATGTGTTCCTTACTAGCGACACTATCAAATGGTGTAATAATACAGTGTGTTTTTTTTTTACCAAAATCAACAGGTTCGATTCCTGGCTAGGAATATTGTTTTTTCAAAAATCTAATGATGCAGTTTTAATTGTTATCTAAATCAGGCTCGAGAGCCGCTTGAGTATTTTTCGCTATGCCTCATAGTTTCGGATTTGGCCATACACGCCTACTTAAAAAATTCACCCTGTATACAACGAAGACGATAGGACACTTAGGCGTCAAAGTACTCCTCCGCATCGTTGTCATCCAGGAAAGTGCCCAAACTTAGCTGAGAAAAAATGTCCTTTTAATTAATTACTTGTACTTATAAAGCAGAACATCTGCTCAAGCAGCAAGCACAACTCAAGCAGATGTTTTTTTTTATTTTGATAATAAGTAACTATAGAAATTATTATAATAAGAAACCGCACACCTATGCCAAACCCTTAAAGGTACACAAAACTGATGTCACAGTACGACATTAATATCAATAGTCAATATAAACTTGACAAATGAGTTATTCAGTAGCTCGAGAATACATTCGGTACAGGAATCCCACAGTCTACAATTTACGGTAGAAGATACTGATTACCATCTACTCCGTAAAATACGCTGGTATCTCTTTAAAATTAGCATTTGTAACCTTACTAAGCTTTTTATGGCGTGGCACCAGCAACGTGCTTGTACCTATGTATGACCCTGATATATTATGAACGTGGAGGAGACGCAAGGATATATGTAAGGATCGTAGCAGGTGTTCACAGGTGCACTTTTTGCCTACCCCATGGGGAAAAGGCGTGTTTTTATGTATGTACCGGACAATAACGATCATCTTCACTAATATTATACATGCGAAAGTAAGTTTGTTTGTTTTTTTGTTACCTTTTCACGCCTACACCACTGAACCGATGGTCCTGAAATTTTGCATATACGTTGTCAATTGTTCAGAAACGGACATAGGGTAGGTACCTTTCATCCCGAAAAAAGTACAGTTCCCGAGGAAAACAACAATATCGTTCTTATGATAATAAATGGCGCCACGTGTCTTTCGAACCATGATTGAATTATATTATTACAAGCAGAGTACAACCCGAATTGATTGTCTAATTCTAAATTAACGCCGCGTGTGTTCTTAAAGTGCTTTCTGACGCGCGGAGGAAACTCGGTATGTAATGGGTGGACAAAGGACTTTGCGACTAAGATTTTAGTTCTGCCAAAATGTACTAACCGTCATAAGGATTTCTCCCATTGTTCGATGTATAATAATAGGCTGAATTATACATTGGTAGATACCATATTTACAATGTTGGATTAGTTTGAAGTACATACCTGAACTGAAGGAAAGAAATTCAGGCGGTCACTAGGGTTGAGTGCTCATGGTGAGAATGACATAACGAAGGCTTAAAGAAGAACGTCTTTAGTTTGCAAGTAGAATATGATAATGTTGGCTGTGACGTCAAACCAGCCAGTACGATCCTAAAAACACATAAAAGCCAAAAAAAGATCTCAATACTCGCTAGGCAAATCAGCTTCAGAAAGAAAGATATTATTATGAAGGTTCCATCGCTTATAACATTTCAGTATTTGGCGTTATAACCTACAATTGATGTTTGTTATTTGGCTCGACACTTGTATACACGGATAAAATGTTTCCATATTTCCACATAAACAAGTATCAAGCTTATGCTTGTTTTAATTAAGTTGATTTCAGATTGACTAGTTGATACTATTGCAAAGACATCTTCAGACAACTTCAAATCACTACATAGTATAAAGCAAAGTCGCTTCCCGCTGTCTGTCCCTATGTATGCTTAGATCTTTAAAACTACGCAACGGATTTTGATGCGGTTTTTTTTAATAGATAGAGTGATTCAAGAGGAAGGTTTATATGTATATTGCAGCCGTGCGAAGCCGGGGCGGGACGCTAGTATTTTTATATTTGAAGTTGCAGCGCAAACTGAACTTTGTGTGAAGGTTTAAAAGTCTGCGCGTTCGTGTTCCACGCGCGCCTCAAAGAGATGTCAGCAACCAGGAAGGGGCCCGCAAGGGCCAATGCTTGCCGGGGCTGCGGGACTGTTCGAAAGAGATACCGTGGCCCTGGAACACAAAGGGCAAAGAAGGAACATGGATGGGTTTTAGTCAGTAAATGTCTGACACTTCCTCCCACTCCACCCAGAGCGGTAGGAGTTATTTGATGATTTCCCATCCGTAAAAAAAAAAGGTTTAATAGTTATTTTACCGAGTACGTTTACATTTTTGGAAACAAAAGTTGCGAACACAGTGTATGGGAAGATGATCCATAGTTTCAAACTGAGATTTTTTTCTTGTCGCGATATATCTTTTGTGGGGGAAAGTGATTAATATAAAAAGTAAGGGAGTGTTACATTTTAGGGGAACATAAGGGTTAGTGACTGCGATTTTAATACCACCTCCGGCTAGATTGCAACCCCATGGAGAGGTAAGGGATGATTTTATTCAAGCAACGATATGCCTCTGCTAATTAAGAAGTTTGGAATGACTGGCCTTTCTAGCTATAAAATGTGGGAGTAAGACAGACAGCCTTTGTTGGATCACTCCTTTCCTTTTACTGATTCTATGTTTTTTTTTCACCAAAAACCCTCATTTATCCTTTGATGATCGCCATCAAACCATTCACTGGCCTAGTGAGCGCATCAGGAAAAATATCGCACAGAAAGAAATGAGACGCCGTCTTTTCCCTTTTTACTAAACGCAATTCCATGGCAGCGGCGTCGCCATGTGCCAAACATCTGCGCCAACCGATTTTTTACCAACTTCAACTTTTGACCCCACTTCGTACGATCATTCATGTGGGAATAGGGTTTTTCACAGAGCAATTTGTGACCCAATCGTTCACCCTTATAGTTTATTTTAGCTTGTACACGATTTTGAAGTGGGTGTTATTCTTATTACAGTATTAATTGCTTTGAATTATTAACGAAATGATATTGTAACATTCTGAAAATAAAGTTTTGAGTGGAGTTCATAAACTTCGGCTTCTTTCAGTCGTAAAGTATGTTTTATTTGCTGCATTTGTCAAGTAAGATGGATTGGATCGGTACATAAGCTTTACGACTTAGAAACAGTACTAAAACGTGAATAAGTATCAACTTATAACGTCTAAGATGTTTTTCTTTCGTGTCTTTGAACCCTAATTCAATAAAGTTATGCCATTGAATATTTCACTTTTGTGGGTATTATTAATTACCCTTCGTGATGGAAATGATATTTTTATATTAGTATCTACAAAGTGAAATACGAAAAAAACATTTGTAATTTAAAAACTTACGTATTATTATCCCTGGTAAGGAAGTTATTATCAAGACGATTTGGCGACATATTATTTTCTTTTATTGCGTGATACGAAGCGCCATTGTTTCGTGTACGCAATTGTGGCAGATGTTAACACGTCATTTCCGATTTTTTCCCACGAACGAAGTGCCGTCGAACTTATGTTTATTTAAATAAAATATTATTCATCTGCACTGACTTATTATAATTTTTTCGCTGACTTAAATAAATGAACAATCATCTTCTCTTTTGTTCACTTCTGTACCTACTTACTATAGATCCCTCGGGTGTTATGTATACAGATTCTTTTATTCATTTTGCACAAAATCGTAAGCTTGACAAATTAAGGTCGTTGCCTTGAGGTGGGACGCGTTGAAAAAGTTCGGGAATTGTTTTAAAACAGTCCCTTTTTATAATTTGGACATCGTGTTTAGCCGCTTTAACGGTATACCCTCAATTATAAAAATATGGCCTAGATAATTTTACAAGTTCACGAAAAAGTTTTGTATAAATAAGTTTTGTAACTCGCGGAAAGGTTTCCGAACGGAATCGGTAATTAGGTACACAAGTTCAGTTAAACTTTTGTTTGCTCTCACGGGGGAAATTTTACAACTTTTATCGAGTAGTTCACCAATTACTCCGGGTCTTATTTAGTTTTTCCAATATTTTCAGAAATTTCAGTTCGAAGTTTTCGTCGTGTTTGTTGGTGTAGAACAGAATTTCCGATCGTTAATATTGTTAGGTCGAGAATTTGCTTTAAATGCCTATGAATTTTGATCATAGCCTTTAACCTTATTACCGAATAACGTCGTCCTCCGGGCCGGCCGGGGCACACAAATTGGCTCACAATTGAACAAGATCCACAAACAGAATCAATCTCGTGGACTCGTCACCAGGCAATGTTACGATATAATAGAGGTTTGCACGTTCGCTTGCACTATTTGTCTCTCTCTAATTACTTGAGAGCAGATCTTAATTACGGCCATCCGGGCCGTTTGATTGGGACCCCGCATTGTTTGTGTTCTCGGCTAACAGGACAATTGCAACAGTAACTGCACTTAGTGACGGAGTCGCGGGGTTAATAATACCTACCCCGGCAGCGGTTCAGCAACGGAACGGTTAGGCCGTTGAACTGGAACACGTGGCATCCGAACCAAGCGACGCGTTATTTTGTGGGTTAGAGAAAAAAGTGATTTTGTTTTGTTTTATTGGGTTTTATTAGAAGTAGGTCGAGTTGAAGGGCTTAAGTAATTAGGGGTTCATTTGAACAGAAAATAAAAGCCATCATTAAACATTTTTTTTCTGTTGGTTTTAATAATTAAATTTCTAAGCTTTTCTGTAGGGTTGGGTTTTTCAGGACCTACGTCATAAATTTACAACATTTTTGAGGCAGTAAAGAAATTACAACTTGAAGCTCAGAAACCAAAAGGCCCATAAAGCGGTTAAGCGATCATTTTAATCAATTTATTTAACATTGATCTGAATTTTACCCTACCTATAAGAATTTTCACAATAGTAAAATCCCCACAGAATTACCTGTGCTTACTCTAAGCATGCATACTCTCTCTTCTCTCTTCTTCAACCTTTAGCCATGCAAAGCTGAGTGTAGGTCTCTTCCAAATCTCTCCTCTTTTGGCGGTTATGTATCAGCATAATGCATAAAGGGTATAACAGAGGCACTGCATAAAACAGTTCCAAAGAGAAAGTGCGGGTCGGTTTCAAATTTCACTCGTTATATGCTATCGACCGCCATCAACTTAATGCACTCGTGAGTCTAGTGCTGAGGCTAATAGTCCCCTATTACCGTACTATTACGGCTAACTAACCTATCATTGAGTTATTCATAGTCGTACATAGGATTATAAACCGAACTCTGCATTATAAATCGATTGATAGATTGATACTAGAAATAGGGACCAATTAGTTCAGCAAGGTTTAAGGCCTGCTAAAGTAGACTCATCTTTTATGGGGTACTGTTTAAAATGTGACTATAGAATACCTCCTCACATACTACAACTGATCTGCCTAGCCTTTTCCCAACTATATTAGGGTCGGCTTCCAGTCTAACCGGCTGCAGCTGAATACCAGTATTTTACATGGAGCGACTGCCTATCTGACCTCCACAACCCAGTTAGTACTGGGTAATATGATACTCCTTTTTAAGACTTTTTGTTAGACTTTTGGGCCACTGACTACCTAACGACTGCCAAAGATCTACAAATGACACCCGGGACCAACGGCTTAATGTGCTTTCCGAGGCACGGAGGAAATTCGGTATGTAATGGGTGGTCACCCACCACCCATTTCGGATTTCCTCCGAAAGGCTTAACCTAAAGATCGACGAAATTTAAATCTTAAATAAATGCACACTAAGTACGCAAGGATATCATAAGTTGAGGGATTACATTGATGATAAAAATGCTTGGCTCAATGCTGGTCCTGCTCCACAACCATAGAGGTAAAGTAATTGATTAGCATGTGATATTATTTTGGAAGCTGCAGAAAAATGTTGACTATCTTTACATTGTATGGACTCAATTTATTAGTATTGTATCATTGTATAGAACATAACGTGTGAATACTATGTACCTACGATCATTGATTCGAATGTGCCTTGGTGGTTGCAAGATTGTTATGCTCACTCAAATGTCTCGCTGATGGTGGCGCGTGTGTCGGATCATTTAGTTCCCTTCAGAATGGTTGAGCTGAATGGAGCTGATCCATGTGTCATGTTCGTGAACGGGTGCTGTCAGTTGGGACTGGTCATCTCTTAGCTGCCATATTTTATAAAAATTACTTTATTTTTGAACTGTTGATTTAATCTTTTTACTCTGGACGCTCTTAATGTGCACGTCATTCTACATCGTTCTCACATAAAATGTTATAATCTCAACATGAATGGTGTAACCAAGGTCTTGGTCAAAATATTTCGATTTAAAAGAGTGTCCATGGAGTTTCTTGCGCATTCTTCTCCATAGAGATCTACGCTTTGGAATGGGCAACTAGAATACTTTCACAAGTTACCTTCATCCTTTTGTTTTTAACATTTAGAGTGTCTGAAATGGTGAAATTGAAATAAATGCTTTGAGTTTGAATTGCTGCAGTTGAATCGATTTTAAAATATCGATACCTAAGTTAAATGAATTTTGTATCGATTAAAGTTTGATAGGTTAGGGAAGTTAGTGCGATTTTAGTTTTATTATTGGAATAAAAGCTGGATGGGATTTGTTTCTATTTTGGAACTAAAAGTGCTGTTTGTTGGAGTAGTTGGATGTTTTTTGTTTTTGATTCACTGATTTGATTTGATTTTACTAGCTGATCTCGAATCGAGTTGATACCGTTAGAATGTTTATAAGTGTGGGTTGCAGTACCTATGTATGTAGTTTTATATAAATAATGATAAATGGTTTGAGTGTGGCGGTACTTTCATACAAGCCTGAAAGCCCGGCTTGCCCATAACCTTCCACTTTCCATGATGTTAGAGTTTCTGAACAGGCTTGTCGTATTGTTGGCCTATAGGCACGCCACTGGTTTAGAGGCAAGAAGTGTGTTTTGAGGTAAATGAAGAAGGGCAGTTCCTTTTAAGGGTTCCGTAACCGAAGAGTGACCAACCAAGGAACAGCGGAGCTTAGTAATAGGGTCCCGCCCTATTACTAAACCACCGCTGTCCGGCCGTCCGTCTGTCTGTCTGTCAGCGGGCTGTAGCTCATGATCCGTTATAGGTAGACAGTTGAGATTTTCACACAATGTATATTTCTGTTGCTGCAACAAAAAAATAATAAAAATTAAAGGGGGCTCCCCTTCTATCAACGTTACCCTTCATGTGCGAGTCCGACTCGCAGTTGGCCGGTTTTTTAGTTATATGAGCTGTAAAACAGAATCCAAATTTTGAATTATATTTTCCTACGACGAGTAACAATTGATTCCGATGAAGTTATTACATCAAAACTTAACGTTATTGCTTGGGACTTTGGAAGTCAACAATGTAATGTCAGCCTGGTCTTGGTAGCCCAGTCTAAATATTGTTTCTCCAAATCCAGACAGAAAGAGGTCTGTTTCTGAAGTGTACGACCCAACCAGTCTAGGTCATAGATAAATAGCTGCAACTTTCAAAGTGAGCCAGAGATCAAATCTAAGAAAATATACCAGCCAGTTGATATTTGAATTGGAAAACAAAAGCTGTAGAGAAAGTCTTTATTTTTTGTTACTCGATATTTTCTTTTATTTTATTTTAAAACGCGGTTTCCTCCGATTCTTCGATAGTCGTGTTCAAGGTGGTATGACATTTATAATAATTAATTTATGTACCCAATGCTGGATGAAATAAAAGGCAATTAAATGGATCAATGGCATTTCAAGTTCATTTAAAGTTTGAAATAACGTTTGACCATTCAACAAAAGTTTCTTAAAATAAGATAGCATCACGCCTGTAATCACCCAAGTTTAGGTTAGGCAGAGGTGTACCTAATTGTATACCCACTTTTCGCCATATATGTTTAGGGGGCGACCAATTTCGTACAGTAGGTATGTGAATGTGTGTGTCTGAATTCTCTGATTATTGAAAATATTAAATACAAACTCGACGGTAAAAAAAAGGATTAAAAATTGAGTTTTGTTTTTCATGCCTCCGTTACTGTGCCACATATACACAGCCGTATTGAAAATGCCTTTTTTTTACTGATATTTAATTAGCATTTTTTATCTTGTAATGTCACTACACCATTATTCAATGGTGCACAGAATACACCGTCAATCCACAATAAAGTAATGCAAATAGTTTCCGAGTAAAATGGCTGAGTGACATCCGACACGAAGAAGGGTTCCATTTTTGCTTTCGGAATCCTAAAAAAAACCAAGATTCTGTACTTCTCCTGTTAAAAAACCAGTCTGTCCGCAGGTTATATATTTATAAACAAACACATGAAGGATGCCGCACCATCACATATAAAATGCATGATTACAGATACTATCTGATTCGTTTCCGTCGCCTCCACGTTCCTTCAGTACGTGAGACATGTGGACCCAAATATATTATTTTATATGTATACATCTGTTTTTTTCGTGTGATATAATCAATACTTTTGTCCTTGTGTCTTTTATACTTGAACTATACAGGATCAAATTCTAGTGAAACCAATAAAAAAAAAAAAGGTTTATTTCGGGGTCATCGACTGTTGGTAGTGAAGTTGCTTGAAGAATGGGTTAAGAATTATAATTTGACCTTGTATTAAAGATACAAGCATGCATACAAGCATATGAGCATGCCTAAGAGATATCTCTTGACGGAATGTAAAGCCAAGTCAGAGGCCCATGGGCGGCATAAAAACTCTGACACCAGCACGCGTAGTATGACCAACGTAGAAACGGGTTTTGTTGTCGGACGAATCGACAAAATGACAGATTGAGAAAAGAAATCTGTCATTTTGTCGAAACAATCTGTCATTTTGTCGATTCTTCCGACAACAAAACCCGTTTCTACGGTGGTCATGCTACGCGTGCAGGTAATGCACTAACCACACGATAAAGAAGAAGAAGTTACACTAACGACTAAGATCTTTAAAACAATACAAAAATCCACCTAAACGTAAGGTACGTAACGTATAACAAAATCATATCTTCTTCAGACAAAATCTACAAACAAAGTAGCTACATCTTTCATAATACTTCCACAAACAAAAGTATGCTCACGACAGCCAACAAATTAAAAAGCAACAATACGATACGGCGTACATATTTAATATACACGCGTATACATTTCATTCGATCCCAATATCCCCCAGGATGCCCGACTACAAAGGCCTTAGAAACGGTTTTTCGCAGAAAAGTGCTGAGTCACCATGAAAAAAAATCACAATGGCCGCGGGCCACAATACATCCCTCCAGTAGGGAACTGATCATTGCGGTCCCGAAATAACAAATGAATTGAGAAAATCCAGCCATACATTGATATACCAGAGTAATATGATCTCTCTTGTAGCTGGCTGAGAATGTCCTGTCAATGTCGTGATGCATTATGATCGAAATTGTCGTGTGCAGTCGGTGGAACTTGTTGTGTGTATGGACTAATACATTATGTATTGTGTTCAATGAGGCTGCTATGGCTATTTTGTTTTGTGTTTGACCTTGAATTGGAATTGATATTTTCATTCGTTTCTTGGTGCTAAAAAATGTGAAGTATGTATGTTTTCAAGAAGATAATTTTTTGTACATTATGACTCGATCAAATATTTTTGAATCATTAGCCATTACAAGCATGAGACACTAGTCAAAGACCAACCCAAAAATATGTATATTCAAACATAAAAATCTAATTTAAAGATTATTTCGAAAACTATTTTCTTGTAACGAAACATCGACTGAGATTGCTCAGCTGGGCGTGAGGGGTCCAATCCGACTGGTCGCACTTTTGCTTTCTCTATCGATTCACGAAGGGGTATTCAGAAAATTTAATTTCCGTAGACAGATCGAACAATTTCGCTTCAATGTGGTGTTCACGGTCTGTAATTGGGTCAACCCAACGGACAATAGACTCTGACAATGTTATTATTAGTAAGTGGATTTCTTATTCACTTACCACATTATTATACGACGTTTTCAACCGGTCGGTAAGTTGAAGAAAATTATCGTTTTGTGATCGCGGAAAATGAGTTTTCAAATTGAATTTGCAATTCAACAAATCTGATTTTCCGTTTTAGTTGAACCATGGTGACGTTTAGTGGTGGTGGGCATATTTTAGGAAACGAATGACTGCCAAGATGATAATAATAGTTAGAATGATGATAGATATGTCTACCTACAGAAACACAACAACCAATTCTAAAACATCACATAAATTGCTTTATATACATGTGTGTGTACTTATGGTTTACCTAAGAAGTACAATGTGCATTTTCTGCAAATAAAAATAAATATTTTTTGCATATTTTTTTGTTTTCGAGTTCCATGACGAAATTCAGAAACAAGCTAACGATTTTCAAATCGCCCTAAACTTCACCGATCACGATCCAACTCCAAATAAATCCTTGATCGCAGCCAGACAAAACAAGACAATTAATCACGAATACATCTTACTTTTAGCGAGTAATGAATCGAAAAGATTAAGACCCGGAGTTTCGAGGGAGGAATCTAATCAGCACTCCAATTTCCACAAATCGTTCTCACCACTCAAATGTGTGAAGCAAGAATGTCTTCGTTAATCTAACCAATCGATTATTCTGGCGGGTTAATAAAGACTGGCAGACCTTCCGACCAATAGACACAGAGGCACACGGCAACCTCGCACTGAAGCGAATTATTTACCCTCAATATAAATCTTTGCTCTGTGTTTGTAGTTGGAAAACGAGTCCTTTGAGATTTGTTAGAGCCATACTAAATTCGATTACAGAGGTGACATGGACGTCAATTTTGGATGGAATGTTGGTCAACCGCAGGACAGGTTTCAAACCTCGTTTCAAATTTCAATTAGGTCAGACCCAAACTGAGGGTATTTTCATAGTGTCTCTTTGTAGTGTATTTACGCGATTATGTAACTGATTCAATTCGAAATGAATATAAGTATTAATATTTGGAAACCATAATGAAGACGAATGAATCGCATGTGACTAAAAGAGTGCAGGATATGAATATTGATGGATGTAGAGGGAGAAGAAGGCCAAAAAAAAAGATGGATAGATCGTGTGAGGAATGATATGAAAGAGAAAGGAGTAAATGAGAATGGAAGAAGAAAACATGTCGCACCGACCCCAAGTGGAATGGGACAAAGGCAGGAAGATGATGATTTGGAAACCATAAGATACCCGAAGATGAGTAGAGAAAGACTAAAGAAACTTTGGACAGAGTGTGTAAAGAATGATATGGCTATAAAAGAGGTGACTGCTGAGATGACGAGTAATGGAGAAGTATGGAAGAAGATGGCATGGTGCACAGACCCCAAATTAATTAGGGTAAGGCTCGTAGAATGCTGATGATGATATGTAAAGGTTTTTTCAGATTTTAGTAACAAACATAAAACTTACCTCGCTCTAAACCACAATCATCATAAATATATTCGTAAACAATATTACACAAGCCTATCACGATCAATTCACAGTTTTATAAAGTTTAATGTTGTTAAAGCTGAGTTAAGAGCCAATAAATTGACGGAGATTAAAGGATTGAATCCGTTACAAGGTTGGAAGCAGATTACGGGGCAGAGCTAAGGTGAACTACCGAACGTTGTGTTGTAGTAGTAAGCTTGTGTATCACTTGTATGGCTTCTCTAATGATTTGTATGGGTTCTTCACTTGATCATGTAGTGAATTACAATTCGATATGTTTCGTTTTGAATTGTCTGTTGGGCTTTTTTTGTATTAGCTTATGCCCGCGGCTTTGTTGGCGTGGAGCTTCGGTAAGTGGCCCACGGGATCGTATTACCGGGGTAAAAAGTATCCTATGTGTTAATCCAGGTTACTAGTAGGGTAGGTAATAGGGCACTATCTGTGTGCCCAATTTCATCCAAATCTGATCAGTAGTTTTTGCGTGAAAGAGTAGCAAACACCCAGACATCCATATGTCCTCACAAACTTTCGCAAGTAAAATATTAGTAGGATAGGATTAGGTTTTTTTCTAATGTTCGGAATCTACGCCCACATCACGCTCTCCAAGCGTGATGTGGGCGTAGATTCCGAACTGTCCTTTGGAGAATCAATTTGGATTGCAAGATGGCGTAATACTGAATTCCAGTAATTCAGTTTTAATTTTACCGGGTAAATTACCAGTTAAACTATGATTATTTCTTAAGATAAGACCGAAACCAGGAAAAACTTTACAACAGAATGAAAAGCCATTGTATATTTTTACAAAAACCCATTTTCACTCATAAACAATAAAGCTCAAATACTCGACGTTATATCTCAGTTTCCTAGCAATAACCCCTTACAATGTGAAAGTTAGTCATACAATAGAGTTATTGTGGATCTGGTAAACACAGGGCCGCCCGGCCGGCCGGCAGACGGGCGCTGCACGGTTGGCCGGTTCCCCTCCGGTTCCCCACCGGTCCCCCCCGGCTTGAATGGCGACACACGGCCCGGGGTCTGGCACGAGCCCGCGAATCTTTTTGTTGATTTTCTTCCTATTATTATTTTTGTTAGTTCTTTTTATTTCGGGATTGTCTGCGGCTTCGTTTTGATTGGTTCGGTTGAGATTTGATCAGTGTGGAATAAAAAGTATGGGGCATTGAAATATGCCACAATGTCTGAAGTCAATAATGGATTTCGTTTAAAGTAGTTATCGTTTGTGTGGTATGGTGTCGATGTAATGTAAGTAGAAACATAATCTCTGCTAATAGAGAGATACATAATTAATTCCCCGAAACCCCGCCCAAAAGAAATGGCCTAGAAAACTAAGTAGATCCCATTTACTGTACATATTTACCGAAACATGTCATAGCAATTTCCAGATTGTATTTCTTTTATCTTAATCTTTTCTTTGTTACAAACTTCTTCTCCATATTCTTTTAAAAAGTTTCCAAGAAAACAGCCAAAAATTACTTTCGTGTTCTCATCAGTCGATTTGCGCCGGCGGCGTATGTTTTTATATACATATGTGTATATTACGTTGTGTGTCTTCAAACCCTTGCTTGGTATAAACGCCGCTTTGGCAAATATCCACAACAGTCGGGTTTACTTTTAAAAAAATGTGCCATACGTGCACAAGAGACATAATCGGATCATGAGATTGTATGTAGGGAAATGAAGACTTGATCTGCTTACGCAAATACCTCTTATCTGTTCGTGAGCTTAATTCATAAAATCATAACAGATAAACAGATCTAAAATAGAAACGATTACTTTAATAGGCGAGATTGCGGTGTTTGGCAAAATGGCGTCTGCGGTACACGATATCTTTGGCAAATTGATCGTAGATACAAAGGAGTTCCTTCACGAAACCTTTTTCTGTCGGCTGACCTGTCAAGACGTACACAATGCCACCACCCGACATGTATAGGAACCACGTTTAATTGTTCCTCCGCTGACGTATTTGAAGCCCAGTAACAAATGGCAGCGATCACTGATACGCTACCGAAAAAGTAAAGAATTATAAAGAGTTTAGGCAAAGTTTAATTTCCGTAACGTTGCAGACTGCACGAAGAAAAAGAATTCGGAAATCTTTGTTGGGTACAAAGACGTAACTTTTTAATTGAGTCTCAAAAAATGAAGACTTATGTACAGATCCGTTATTGAAAAGCCTACACTTTTGGGGTATCTCGTTTTGATTCAGTGTCTTTGTGTTTACGGCGTGGTGTGGGTGAGGTTCAGACAAAGAAGTGTAAATATGTCGGGGAGTGTGAGGGAGGTCGGGAGGTCACGTCCGGCACTCCGGCGACAGAGGACTGGCTTCATGCCTCGATGCCTCCGCCGCTGACGTTGGCAGTCTTCTTCACTGAAGAATATTCAGACGCGCTAATCCTGTTTACTTATTCTTAGACGTACCAACTTCGAATATATTACTAGCACACACGTCTGGAAATATTCTTTCATGTAATAATTTCTTGTATGTCGTCATCTTCATAAATCGCGTAAAGAATTTATTTTTCTTCTTGAATTCAACGTCGGAATAGCACGAGACCTTTTGAAGAGTCTAGAACGACTCTGATCTAAAATTAGTCACAAACGAAGCCCTTATTCTAAAATGATGGAGTACTCAGACTTGCGAACTGTATCCAGAGGTATATTTACATCAATTCTGAATGTCTGAGACAACCGTATACATTAGTATAGAGAGCTTATTTTTGACTGACATTAATTTGATTTATGTAATTTAAAAAGTCGAATAATAAAACGATGTAAATAGCATAAAAGAAAGTAACTTAGTTTAAGCTCAGTTTAGGTAAATAAACGATGAATATAAAACAATCAAACTGTTTTTATTTGTATACCGAAACGTAAAATTACTTTTTTGTACCGTGACCGTATATCACGAAGGGAATACACAAAAAGTTTCAAGGTTTGCGGTTCTCTGTTTCACGAAATTCGAACTTCCATATTTTTTGTACAGAAGTTTACATATTCATTATTTATTATGTGTCCTATCTATATACTATTCGGTATACATATTATGTATATACGATATTCGCTTCTGACAACGATTTATTTTATTTAGTCATAAAGTGAGGAGCTCGTGGCTAAATAATAAAAGCCGCTCGGATCGATCTTTAGGTTAAGCCGTGCTTGCCTAGGTTGGTCTGTGGATGGGTAACCACCAATTACATACCGGGTTTCCTCCTTGCCTCGGAAAGCAAGTTAAGCCGTTGGTCCCGGGTGTCATTTGTAGATCTTTGACAGTCGTTAGGTAGTCAGTGCCCCAAAAAAAAAAGTCTGACAACCAGTCTTACCAAGGGGTATCGTATAACCCAGTACTAACTGGGTTGTGGAGGTCTGATAGGTAGTCGCTCCATGTAAAATACTGGTATTCAGCTGCATCCGGTTAAGACAGGAAGCCGACCCCAATATAGTTGGGAAACGGCTAGGCAGATGATGAAAGTACCCGCTATGCGTACCTGTTTTGATTTGTCGTTCAGCGTAAGAATTTTTAATGGAACCGTTATATACTTATCGATCAGACGTATATTAGTAGCTATGAAATTTAAAATAGATAAGTAGTTAATAATGAAGTTATTATGTTTGACTGTTTTGTTTGGGCAATGAAGATAATTAATAATTTATATTTACATATATTTTGTTGAACCAAGTTTCAAAATCATTAATAGTTTTTTCCAAATGAACCAAATAAGTAGATCAGTTGATAAACGTGATAGTACAAGTACCTACATTAGCTGGAACGCTCATTACCTGTTTAAACTAACTGTCTTTAGTACATTCCCTTGGGGCTACTGGCATTGTATGAGCATTAGCACTTTCGGCAAGCACTGTTACTAACTACGTGTGGTACTGACGGGTTGATGCCCTGTTTACGAGTAGAGTTAGTGGAGCTACTCGCCCCATCAGCTGGCTCCAGTAAACTGAACAGTATCGAGAGTAGTTAAACAGGTGATGCCGCCCTTACATTTGTTTGAGATCTGTACATGAAAATGTTTCGATAAATAAAACACGTGCTCGCCAAAGATAAGGGATAGATAGAGCGATCCACTGTTGTCTTAATTATTATTATAAACAGAATATTACAAAGAATAAAAATAAATTATAAATATGATCATTTATAGGTCGTTATAGTTTTTTTTAAAAACGATAATAGTGTGTTTGTATATCATGAATTCATAATTTCTTGATGATTTCGGTGCATGTCTCCTGCTAAGAAAGGGACCATAAGATTCTTAAGTGAGATAATACAACCGTTTGTGTTGTGTTTTAATAAGTTTGAAATAACGCGGCTGCGGTTTCTCGAAGGCGAAAGATAAAATTTAAATAATATCTATTCGTTGTAAGGGCCGGAAACCGCTAGTCATATCCGGTATATCTCTGACTGTTATTGTATGAATACTGATTAAGCTGTAGTAAGAGATATCTTTGTTTTTTTGTAGTAAGTGCAATCGTGCGTGATTTAGAAAATTATTAAATGGATCGCATGTTACTAATAGTATTGTTATTAGGTACTGTTCTGTGATGAGAATATTCAATTGTAATAAAAACAGTTTGAATATTACCAAAGTATACCCACGATAAAGTTTTTGTATCTACAATTCTTTGCCCGTCTGAATATTTATGTCTAACTTTTTGACAAGACGAATGGCAACACGTAATTCTTTATAACACTGAAATATGGCAATAATCACATTCTCTGCCTCCGAAATACGAAACACGTTTCATATTGCATTTGTTATAAACGTACCTATATCAAACATTTTTAGGGACTGAAAAAAGTTATCCATAATTTATAAATCCATACGTCAAAAAAGTATCAAATCCCTCTATCAATTTTGAAATAAAGTGAGAGGATACGGAACTGGCATATTTATTCAAAGTCCATTCGATGTTGGATGCAAATCCTTTGGGTTCGCAGCTGCTAAGCAAAAAAGTCACGCTCCGGTAGTAAAAACTATGGGAGACTGGGATGTCACCAGTTGTGAGTCGCGTTGCATCTGAACGCCTTTTTGTGTGACCAGCTTTATTTTCTGTTTGCCTGGTACTTTGGGAATATTGTTGTGGATATTTGTATTTGTTTGTACAGTAAACGAGTGGCGTTAATGGTTTTTATCGGATTACGGGATGAATATTTCGATTCGTAACATGTAATTTCAATGGTTTGCCGATATAGGTAATTAGGTTTTATTAACGGTTTAGTTAACTTGTTGTAATTTTATTTAATTGGTGATTTAGGTTTTCAATATTCTTTCGCAAAAGCGTCCGGATTTTTACTACAAAAAAGGTACTAGCTTGCCACAGTCCATCATCGAGAAAAGTAGGTGCTCGGTTAAAAAAAAAGAAATTAAAGACAGACACATTTCCTGCAAAAGATCGAATCCGATTGTCCGATTTCATAGCTTGTCGTCGCCATCGATTATTTTTTTTCGCCTCGTCCAAGTTATCTGGAGAACGGCTCGATAGCAACTGGGACGAGAATACGAGAATTACGTGACTCTTTGTAAGGGAATGTCTTATAAATCTCGCTTCGCAGCATTCGGAGCAATTGAAAAAATCAGTGAAGTAATAAATCCACGGTCCTTTCTATGTTACATAGGAAACGATCCAATTGATAAGGATGCAGTGACTTTTACGCCTCTCAATAGAACTGTGAGGGAATAAGTTTTGTAAGAGTACTTCAAGTTTACGTCTCCAACTAAATTTATTTACAGTTTTTGTTGTTCTTCCAGCCTCAGTGTTTGAAGTTCTCACTCCACAGGTTAGTGACTTGCAGACCTGGATATTTGTCGATGAAGTTTGTGCGGTTCTCGGAAATAATTAGTAGAGGATATAGAGAAGTTGGCTTTCCAAGAAAGTTCGTTAGTAATAGGGAAGGAAATGAGTTTCCTATATAGACGTTTACGAGTTTATTTACGCATATGTTTAGAGTTTAAATGGCATGTGCGTTTGCTACAAAGAAATATTTCGTTTCGAATAATAAACAATATCCTTGAGTAAATAATGTAACAGCATGTTGTTCCATTTTCCGAATCGGACAGAGAGCCTATCAAAAAAAGGAAAGTTTCGATTAAAAATACGAATTGATATCGTTAACGATAAAATTCTGCGCGATACGAAGACGTCTTTCGCTATCGGCAACTTGACAGTGACTGATCGCCGGCTGGCCTCGACACCTCCCACCACCCACTGCCACCCCCTCCACGCCCCCACACTCTTGATCCGCCGTCACTTCGATATTCACTTTGTTAAAAGAACATACATATTCTTCGGGAATATTTTATATTCTAGCTTGAATATTTTGACGTCTGTAAACGTTCTTGCTAGCTTTACACTTAATCTAGGTATGAATTTGCCTTTTTACCTAGTAGTAAGTTTTTAAGTAGTAGTAGTATTCGAATGTATTCTTATATTCCAATAACCTTTTCTGCGAAAAACAGGCCTTTTTGTCTGAGCCTTTTCGACTTTGCAAATTCTTAATATTCATACTTCATGTTTTTTGTTTCGAAGATTTTCCTCTTCAAGTTGTTCTGAACTGGTCACGTGTAATCAACTCGTGATAAAGGGTGCTATAAAATACGAATAAACCCTTTCAGATTCTATTTCACATTTTTTTGTTCCTCGCTTCGTTTCGTCTTTGGATTCCTCGTAGTCGATTAAACGGATTAAAGCAGCTGAGGATCTAGACAGCTAGACTGGAAAGACTTATTTTGCAGACAGTTATGTCTAAGTTTCAATCAGGTAGACTGTGGATAGCTAGTGTTACTTCTATTTGTATTTCTGTGGTTTACGATTCGATCTGTGGTTACCAGAGTGACATCCTGTACTATATGATGATTCGAAACAAAAGTCACTGCTGTATTTCAATATTTACTTCTAGTTCTTATTTTATTGCTATAATCGACACTTCAACCGAGTAAATGCAAACTGTTAAAACGCAAGTAACTTCATATGCTTCATAACACGCCCAGATTTGATCTAGCTGGAACATTCTCGAACCTCTAACTAGGAAACTATCATATCGTTAGAGGCATCGCTTATTGACGCAGGCAAGTACTTAGCGTTGCACACCAATCGCTACAAGTTTGTTTAGTTCTCATGTTGGTACTTCGGGCTTTACTTAATTGTTAGTGAGTATAAGCTTAAGTTATTGCGTCATAACACTTCAAACGGTGTTTGCTCCAAGTCATGTGGAGGGTGGAATATATTGTATGTTTTCTCTTTTTATTTGTTGGTAAATAAAAGCAAATGAGTTACTTACTCCCTTTTTGCTGAATGAGTATCGTAAATTATGCGATTGTTTTGTGTCACTATATCGTCAAGATATACAAATCTGTAACAATGAAAAAGGTGTTTCCAGCTTTTTTTGCATAGAATCTATAAATTAGACATCCGATTCTTAACTTTCAATGATGCATGAGTGTAATTAATTGGTATACATGAAATTAAAATAAAATTGTAGATGATTCTGAGATTTGATAAAATCCAGGAGCTACGTCATTAGTGTGAATTTCTAAACTGATAAATATCATACCTTTTGATATATTGAAATAAACATTTTCTTCGTACTAACTAAGTTAGATTATTTCGTTTCCATGTAATGTAAACCCATTGAACATTTTCGCATCGAACATTTTTGACTTTAAAACCATTGCATTGAAAATCTTGTGGTATTTTATTAATGAATTAACCATTGTTTCAGGTAACATGCAAATAATTAACCCCAATACCGGCCTTCATTAAGAAGTAAGCGTTTGCTGATTTTATTATTCAACGACTTTAATTGGATAAGTTGATGTTGTGAAAATAAAATTAACAATTGAATCTGAAGTTTTGTACGTTTGTAAGTATCTTAAATAATTATGAATAATTAAGGATTTAGGTTGGATTTTTGATTGTGAGACTTACGGATTTAAATTATTGGAAGTTTAAGGTGGTTATTTTGTTTGAGTTTTATCTTTTGTCTGAGTGGAATTGGTTTTAGTTTTGACTGCAGTAAATCTACACCAGACTGTTGAGCCAAGTAATGTTATGAAAGTATGTACTTTATTCACTTGTTCTCTTTTATTTGTTAATATCATGATAAGCTTGGCTCTTACTTATTCTCCAAGAATCTTTTTTGATCTTAACGTAGCATTCTAAAACTTCAGTTCAAAATATTTACTACTTAGTGTCCATCACGTCTATTCTTACAAGAGATCCATCATAGTACTTAGTAATCCAATACTTCATAATAATCAGACAAACGACCTTTGCATTAAGAAAATTCAAAATGTTCTTAAAAACAAAATGCTTTCTTTTTAAAATTCGAATCAAAGAGAAATAAAGCATCGACATCGACCTTGGCATTAAGAAAATTGAAACCTTTTTAAAAACAAAATACTCTGATTTTAAAACTCGAATCAAAGAGAAATAAAGTATAGATGACATCAGTAAATACGTAGGTATTATTTCTAGCTTGAACCACGAAACCGCAGCGAATGCCAGTCAGACAAAGGCCTCTCGCGGGCTTAGAGAGTAAGCTCACCGACTCCTTGCATAATGTCAATAGTCTGGGCCCTAAGGACGAAGCTTTCGGTGTAGGAGTGCCACGAGTTCGGCTTTTGTAGGACATGTATCTTTAGGACAAGGTCTATAGGGTCAAGGGTCATAGACGTGTGGGTTGGAAAACGGGGTTCGTTAGATATGAACTTGGAAGAATTTGGGTGATCATTTGATTCTATTCTTGTAAAGTCGTTATTGTGTAATTGAATATTTTAAGATTGCTTTTATGTTTACCAGACTAGAGATAATTTTGTGTGTAAAGCTTAAACATAGGTAAGGTTTAGATGTTGAGACTGCAGTCTGGGTGCTACTATTTTTGGCTTAAATCTAATCTACTATCTACAACAGTACAGTTCAACATGAGAATATGTACTACATAACAACACAATTCTAATTGTCACGTGTATTTACGATTTATTTTCTCCCTTATCCTGCTTTTACGCCAACCAACATGGCGTCTCGAGGTTGAAGCCCTGCGAGGCGGGACGTCTTTCTCTGGTAGCGTCTAATTTGACGCCTAATGTTCGCTTAGTTAATTATTTAGGTGTTTGTGAGTGAACGGGATTTAGGTCTCTTCGTCGTGTGAATTCGGTGAAATTAGGATCGTGTTAAGTAATTTTCTCTGTGTTTATAAGTGATGAGGGAGTTTAAGTAAAATTGTCTTAGGTTACAGTTGATTTAAGTTGCTTCTTTGTTTTAATAAATGATCTTGTTTTATAAACGGGTTAAACTACACTTTAATGTCAATATAACGTTAATCCGCATCTTGTAGGCGAAACAATAATTGTTCTAATAAAAAAAAGTTACAAGCTTTAAACAGAGACTCCCGCAATTCCATGAAAAAGAAACTAATATAAAAGTTATATAGGCTCTTGAAGTTTTTTCATTGTTTAATTAAATACAGTCACTGAAAACATACAGCCTTTGTTGGAAGATAATCTCGGGTTTCTCAGAGTGGAACACCATTTAATAATGTCATGAAAATATTAACTTCAGCGTATATTTCTCGTTGCCGTTTAATCGTCTGTTTTGGCGCCCAACTGGGCCTAATCTAATACGCGTTACCCACACGGTCAGATATTTATATAGAATAGATAGAATTTTAATAAATTTAGTTTGACAGCAATGGCTATATGAGTACAGGAAGCCAAAGAAACGATGGGTGGAACGTGTGACTGTGAAGGATCATATGGCAAGGAAGGATGTGTCTGGTGAGATGACAAGTAATAGAGAAGTATGGAATAAGAACATATGCTGCGTCCAACCCAAATAAATTGGGATATGGGCTGATTAATAAATTGGCATAAGAATGATGATGAGATGTAAAAGCAATAAATTTTAGTCTTAAAACTAAAAACATAAATTCTTCTGTCCGAAACAATTATTTAAATTAAAAACGTACTTTATCTCGCAGTTAGAAATATTCTGCAATCATGATTAAAGTGCCCTCTACTTGTAATGAAAGAGTCGTAAATTATTCAGTTTTATGAATAAAATAGTCGTTTTAAATTTAAGTGAGTACCCCTACTAGACTGGAGTAGACGTAGCGTCTTAGCTAGATGAGATATGTAAGATTAAGAGTTGCCTGCGCTATCGTCTGGGTATCGCATATTTGATACTGCGAGTAACTTATTATAGTAAGTAGCTTTAGTCCTGAGACATCATAATATAGTTTATCTCATTTACTTAAGACTAGCTTTTGCCCGCGGCTTCGCTCGCGTTAATTTAGAATTTGACAATCAATTCGGGTTGTACTCTGCTTGTAATAATATAATTCAATCATGGTTCGAAAGACACGTGGCGCCATCTATTATCCAAAAAACGTTATTGTTGTTTTCCTCGGGAACAGTATTTTTTTTCGGGATGAAAAGTTACCCTATGTCCTTTTGCGTAAACCTGACAACGTATATGCAAAATTTCAGGATGATCGGTTCAGTGGTTTAGGCGTGAAAAGGTAACAAACAAACTTACTCGCATTTATAATATTAGTTAGGATAAGGATTAGTGTGTACCCGAGCTATTACTATACTTTTAACAGATCGAAATTTAAAAACCAACATCAACTCTTCATAACTCTCATGTTTTGCAGACCTATTTTCAAAATAGAAATGAAGGTTTACAAGTAAAAGCCTCGATTATTTTATTAACACTAACCTAACCCGCCAATTTGTACCTGCCGAATTACATTTACCTTAATACCTAGTATACTTGAGTTACATATGTTCCAACCCCAATTTATAATTGGCTTAACGCCACACTTGGCACCTGCGATCACATCTGTACCTACATTACTAAAATCCTGTTCTACACATCTAAACTAATTAATACTATTAGTGTGGCAACACTTTAGTATAGTGTTGTACCCAAGTCACGCTATAGCGTGTCGAGCTAAAACTTTACCGTATTTTTAGCGAAAATAATCGCTAACATGGAACGCGTGTAAATTTTAGTTGGAAAAGTTTTTTTTTTCAGTTCAGTCGTTGACCTGAATTAGCTATTCTTCTTTAAGTAAAACGGGACAGGGAAATTAGTTGGCAAAGTTTGTGTGCAATTGTGCAAATTATTCGAAGACTGCTTGGATTTCCCGAATCAGATTATGTTTTCCGTTAAGTGTGGATGTAAAGTTTAAAAAGTAGGGTGTATTATTTAACACTTAACTTTAAGTATAGTAAACTGTAATTTAGTTAATAGTCTAATTCTGAAAAAAAAACCGGCCAAGTGCGAGTCAGACTCGCGCATAAAGAAGAAGGGTCGGATACCATCGTAGTAAGGGAGCCCCCTTTATTTTTTAATTTATTATTGAATGTTATAACGGCAACAGAAATACACATTCTGTGAAAATGTCAACTGTCTACCTATTATGGATCATCAGATACATCCCGCTGACAGACGGACGGACGAACGGACGGACGGATGGACGGATGGATGGATAGCGGAGGCTTAGTAATAGATTCCCATTGGTTACCCTTCGGGTAAAGCCACGTTTTCGTCTATTACTTTGCATAATAGGTCTATATTATTTAATCGAATATAATTGTTTGTATTAATGTTTGTTCCGTATCTCATGAATGGAACAGAAGAAACAATAATAACTATTGTTGTTTATCACAACAAACGACTAGAAAAACAATAATGTTATAACACTAAAATCGTTGTGATACCAACACTGTGACGTCATACGTTATTGTGACGGATACAACTCATTACAGAGCGGAACCACTTGCATATAACAACGCCCTCTATTTCCACTGACACACATTGTCTTAGAACGGAAAACTTCTAATAAAAGCTGCGTTCATATTGAATCTACCCTCTTTTCTAGGAAAAAGAGATTGTTTTTGTAACTACCCTCTTTTCATAGATAAAAATGTTTTGTGTAAAGAGAGTAATAGAAAGTTTATAATCTCATGGAGCGACATATTTGCTTTGAAATGTCATCTGCAGAAAAGTTGTGAAATTAAAAAGTTAAAATAAGGTCCTGGTGTAAAAAAAATGAATTCTTTTGTATTGCAAAATATTCTTTGATATGCTTTAATATATTTGCGTGATTTATTTTTGCATCCGACTTTATTCCATTATTTTAATATACTGGATTTTATTCAGCTGGAAAGACGTAAAGAAAATAGCAAAAACTCTTACTTATATTACTAGAAATATCATATGGAGTGGAATGCTTGGAAAATAGTATAATATGATATTGTATTGCTCCCTTCAAAATATCAATAAATTAATTAATCTTAGAATGTCATCCTCAACACCCAGACGCTATAATTAAATCAAGTATGGCAAATATAGTGTGATAGCAGCGTAATCAAATAATATGTCAATCAATTCTTAAGTTAATTGCTTTTGAGATATTGTTCTCAGTAATATAATATCTAAAGTAAGAAACGGGAATTCACACATTATCATTCTTATTATGGTCCTGTGCTTTTTGCAATTATTAAGATAATTTTAAATTCTTGGTATGGTTGAAATGCAATTTCATTTAGTGATTACTTAATTTGTTAAAAATTGAATTGAGATTATGCCATTTTATACATACCGAGGTATGATTGGACCAATTGTTTAATTTAGTATTTTACAATATTTTCCTACCTTTGTATAGATTCTTTTCTACCGATTGTTTGTGAATGTGTGAACATTGTAGGCTTTGTAGATTCCCAGCTACTTGTTAACTTTTGTTAACTTTGTATCTTTTTTTACATCTTTTGAAGTACCGCAAACGGTTAAGAGATTTCCAGATTGGCCACTGAAGTTCCTGTCCAGGAGGAAGACGTTCTGTTGGATTGATGAAGTGAGGAGGGGTGGGATGTCTGTTCCTCCACAATTCGCATCTTTCATTTGACGCACTATCTTCTGAGGAAATTGTGTGTCTCACGAAGGTTTTACGGCTAGGTCTTTAACGCAGAGTCTAGCTGACTAATCCTTTCACCACGATGACTCAAACTCAAAACGCCAGCTTATGAAGTTTCTTTTGATTTAGATTTTTGGTAAACTAAACTTCGTAAATGATATATAATTTCTACGTCATTCAAACCCCTTATCACGTTCCAATCCTGTCTCCTAAATATCAATAATTTACACTGCCTGTCCCTAAAACAGACAGGTAAATAAGGTGTACATAACAGTACCTATTGTGTGCAAAACACACGTTTGGCTCAGTAAACCGATACAATATTCACTTGCCGCGCCATTTCCCGGTATCAATTAACATGATCATTCACAGGTACAGACCGGATATCGATAAACAGTATTTATGCTCTGTAGTGTCTGTACGTTAATAAAGGTGGGTTAGCACACTAATAAAGGCAGGCTTAGGATGATGTACTCGTATTTTCAACTATGATTCTGAGAATCTGAAAGCCGGGCTAAATTCGAATTCGAAATTCGAATTTTGTATATTTTTTTTTGCAATAAGCCGGTCAATGTCAGCTTGTTTGTTGATTAAAATATGATTCACGGCCGTAACAAATATGGCTTTTAACAAAAATGGTTCATTTATGAAATAATAATTCAGTGGGCTTTTATGAACTTAAACGGGTTGTAATGATGATTTTATTTCTGGAAATACATGCTTACTACGGCCGCAAATTATATTGTGTTGAACATACATACATACCAGCACTTTATGTTATTTTTATTGTTTCAAATTAATTCTTAGTATGTATTGCTGTTGGTGTACCAAATAAATAAATAAACATACAACCTTGTAAATTGCAAAAAACGTAAGAAAATTTGAATTTCGCGAGCTACCCTGGCGCTACCACCTTAAGTCACAACTCAGTAGGTAAACTTCAAGGCAAGATAACTGTGTAATAGCACAGGGGAATCACTCACATGAAAACACGTTGAAATCTCTATTTTTCACTCTCTTTTCTTAGTTGACATTTTTATCATGATTTTATGTGAATTTTTCGCCAGCCTGACCGCAAGTAATTTTTTTTTTTTTTTTTTTACGTATGGGAAATCAAATGACTGCTCCCGCTCTGGGTGGAGTGGGAGGGACTTTTACTGACTAAAACCCATCCATGTTCCTTCTTTGCCCTTTGTGTTCCAGGGCAGGGATGAGAAAAACTTTTATGGTGGATTACGCGATATTGGATCAAAACAAAATGTTTTTTATGCCTATTGCGATATAGTTCACTTTGTTTTAATGATAGAAGGCGAATATTTGCCCAGATCTGCCAAGTGTAGCGCCACCATTATCTGCTAGGTACCTAAGTATTTCTGTATTGTGTTAGTGAAAGTACTCAAGAAGTCTTTTAATGCGCCTTTAATATTTAAAGCAAGCATTTATCCTAAAAGCTACGCCTAAACGTCCTTTACAATTTCATAAGAAACATGGTCACCAAGTTTCAGAAAGAAAATTATTGTTATCAAGTATAAAGGGTGTAAAAAGACCCTTAACGAAGCCGAAAGGCACTTATTCTCCCCGTCAATGCGATAATTTTTTTGTTCTAGACCATTCCTGGGAACCTTCTAGTTATGGAGATATTGGGGGTCAAAGTTCCGACTTTTTCACAAGTTTTTTTTTAAATACATGTTTTAAAGTAAGATTTTTACTTTAATCACCTCCACGACCCCCCTACTATTCAATCCATCTATCAGCACAATGTTCTGAGTGATATACATCGAGCCCTACCGTAACACGTGATTTTTCACCCCATAAAAAAAAGTCCTTTCCCAGTAAAAATTTTTGCGTAAAGTTACTTAGTTTGATGTACGGAATGCTTGGTTGACGGCTTCGTGACGGGTCCGTTTACACCCCGTATTGCAGTTAATATGTTTTTCACTAATGAAAAATCGATATTATAAGGTCAGACCATTACCGAACGGCATCAGTTCCAATACTTTATTGGTTCTGATAAAAAAATAGTCTAGACCTTGTCGAAATCGAGTTATTATTAATCAAAGGCTCAGTTATCGGTAATTAAGGTTCTTTTAATGATTGGTGTACGTTACGTTTTGATTGGCAAAAAAATATTTGAGAGTGGCTTCTAAATATTTGGATTGGAATGTGGTAAAAGGTTAATTAGAAAAAAAATAGTATTCTTTGCACAAGGTGAGATGGTCTATCTATGCTATGTTATTGTACAAGGTGTAAACGGACCCTTCACGAAACCGTCAACCAAGCATTCTGTACATCAAATTAAGTATCTAAAAACAAACAAACTTCAAAAAATTAAGCTGATGGATGCGTTGAATAGTAGGTTGGTCACGGAGGTATTTAAAGTAAAGTTACAACATTAAAAACTTGTATTAAAAATAAACTTGTGAATCAGTTGGAACTTTCTGGTCCAGAAAAATAAAATGATCGCAATGACGGGGATAACAAGTACCTTTCGGCTTCGCTAAGGGTCTTGTTACACCCTTTATTTTGAATCACTATAACACTTAGTTACAAGACAATGGTAATGGTAATGGTTTTGATTGGTTTTGAGTACGCGGTGTCGGCGGTGTGTTTACTCCTTAGGAACCCGGAGTCTGGATTTGTGCCCGGTTGATGGCAATAGGCTCGCTCCCTATCTTCTTCTTCTCGTGTCGATGATTCCCATTATTTCGACTTAAACATAACTGGGGAAATGTGGGTGTATTATATTTATGAACCTACACCTCTGCTTCTCTACTTTCAGGGAATATAGCTTGGAGTTATGTCTGAGGTTAAATAAAATGCTAGATCTAGCACAAAAAGGGTTTCAAAATTCTTCTAATTTTTCACTTTGCATAAATTTATTTACATAATAGATATTTACATAAAATTGAGAGTTAGGTTTAGGCTAATTTATTAGTCTATCCACCCAAATGGGCTGGGTTTATTCTAGACTCAAAATACAAGTCTACTTTTTAGGTCTAAGCTCTTGACATTAAAGTCTGTTCATTCAGGACTAATTAATGAACTTAGTACCTGCGACATTTTGCTCTTAGTAGAAATTATAGATAATTTATTAATGTTTCTCTGGTAGGTAATTACTTTGAAGTCTGTTTATTTAGTAACTCTCGCGTCACTGTGATGAGGCGATGTTAATAAAATTATGTAACTAATACTGGTTACTATAAAAAACTGTCCCTAGACCAGACCAGACCAGACAGATCTTGGGATAAAATCGTAAATTCTTTATTTCTTAGTGGTTTTCAAAGGTTTTTATCGTATTACTTAGTATTAACTGGGTTGTGGAGGTCAGATAGGCAGTCGCTCCATGTATAATACAGGTATTCAGCGGTATCCGACTATCCGTTAGACTGGAAGCCGACCCTAACATAGTTGGGAAAAGTTGGGAAAAGGCTAGGCAGATGATGGTTTTCGAAGGTTTTTGAAACCAGATTATAAGTTACTAGCTTGTGACCGCATGGAGGTCCGTAATTGTCCCACGGGATCGCACTACTGGTAAGAAGGTATCCTACGTGTTAATCCAGGTAATAAACTATCTGTGTGCCAAATTTCATCCAAATGCGTTCAGTAGTTTTAGTGTGAAAGAGTAACAAACATCCATCCTCACAAACTTTCGCATTCTGTACTAGTTATAACAACTACCAACGTCATGAGCCACCAGAGAGCGATCATCGATGATAGAAAAGGCAAGATACATACGATATAGAAAATTTCTAAGCATTTCGTAATGCTTTGAAAGCGATTACCCCATCCCTCTATCCAGCAGTCGTAATGATATACATTAATCAAAACAAAATAAAAAAAATACAGTTCCTAAAATTTTAATTTTAACCTAGTTCTCTCGGTACAGTCACGCCACAAAAGTGACTTAGAAAAAAAAAAAAAATATTATTACAATTTTGATAGTCCACCATATGCTGATGGGGTTCGTTGACCGAGTAGCGTCGCGCCCACGGCCGCCCCTATCTCGCTCTATACAATAATATTAAAGTTGCATGCTTTGTGCACTTCAGAACGCACCTTTGTTTGTAAAACTATGTTTGTTCGGACGACGTTTGGGCGGCCGTAATGGCCGATAATAGTCGTTATGTAATGTTTATAGTTTGTATATTACTGTTTTTTTGTCGTATAATTTTCTGAAAGGGCTTTTTATTGAGATCTTTTGATTTATTTGTATAGCTGTATATATTTTGCGAGCATGGTCAAAATCTGAACTAACGACGCCATTTTGATTTAATATAAATTATAAAATAATTTTCAAAAAATGTCTATGTCATTCAAGTATATCTTAATTTGTTGAAGTCCTCATTTCTATTTTTGGGTCGTGTTTCACAAAAAAAAAACACAATCAATCATTTTGTTATTTAAAAACATTCTAATTATTTAAGTCTCAAAATCCTTTTAATGTAATTAAAACATAATAGAGTCGGAGTGCGTGTTATTAAGGGCAAGTTATAAAATTAAACGTCATACGTCATGTGTCATGGCTGACGACTTAACTGTTGACCATGTGTGAAATTAAAATATAGTAATGTGAGCAAAAAATGCGTGTGAAAATTATCAGATTGATACATTGTGTTGTTAAATGTTTAAATCTATACTAATAATATTATAAAAGGTTTTTTTTGTAGATTTGTATGTAGGTTCAAATCTCCGGAACCAATGATACAATTCTAAAAATTCTTTCACTGGCAGAAAGCAACATTATTTGTGCATGCTATACACTATAAATGATATTTAAATCATGCATATTAGCCGAGCTATCACAATTTTTGAAGTCGCGGGCGAAGTGCTTTTTGTTTATAAATCTAGTTTAGCTTTACAATATTTATTACAATATTTGCCTAATCCGTAACTAGTTTGCTTCATAATACGGTTTTTTTCATAATTTATTTTTATCCACATGACAGTGACAAAGGTAACTGTAGACAAACCTCCAAATATTGATATTAAGTTGAAATAATTATGGAGTTGCTTTATAACGTGCTGGTATTTTTACCCTATTAGATCATAACTTAACCAATAACCCACATCTGAAAAAGTAGATAAAGCTAGTTACTTTAAAACCACATTAATTCCACTTAGCATGCTGGAAGTAAACACATAAGTAGGTAATTAAGAACTTAACCGTAGTTACTTTTCTGTCTCCTTTATGGAAACTCAAAATAGAGTAACTTTCCGTAACTAATATAGGTGCACGCGACTGTACTGCAGAATTTATAAAACATGTATTCCACGACTCCATTATTCTAATAAATAAAATTGTGGTGGAAAAATATTTTCCGTATTATAATCTGATTAGGAATAAAATGGATTAGTAAACCCTTAACAACTTTATTCCACGTTAATTTCAAGAAATTTTCCACCATTTAATCAGCGAATAAGTAAAGCAAGTATATTAATATCTCTACTTAAAATGACTGAATTATTTATACGTACATTTTTCTCATATTGGATTCAAAATGAGTCATTATGAAAACTAATATTAAATCACCAAACAGGCTCATAAATTACTTTTGTGTATGTCACCGGAAGATAACAAGATCCGCAAGTTTACAAATTTCCTAAAATTTCCTAGGAAATTTATAAACTTTAGGTTAGGTTAGGTTAGGTATTTATAAATTTCCTAGGAAATGTATAAACTTTAGGTTAGGTTAGGTTAGGTTATTTATAAATTTCCTAGGAAATGTATAAACTTTAGGTTAGGTTAGGTTATTTATAAATTTCCTAGGAAATGTATAAACTTGCGGATCTTGTTATCTTCCGGTGACATATACATAATCATCATTAAAGTGACGTCCACTGCTGGACGTAGACCGTCCCAAACCCTCGTTAGGCAGTCCTGTACTTTCTCATTCATCGGATCCCCTCAACCTTCAAAAACCTCCCTAGAATCAGAAAAAACCCTATTCAGCTTTATTCCCCAATCTAAACGAAGCCTCGTCATAATTGATTATCGTCTTATCTCATCCAGAATCCTAATTTGCGTATCTTTTCTTTTTTGAACAACAAATTATCAGTTAAGAAAAATCGCGTGCAATTTCGTCAGGCTAATAACTCTTGGGAGACGGTATCTTGTACTAGATGGCAGTAAAATAAGCTAAATTGGTCCATCCCTTGAACGAACGTTCGTTTTTATGGCGTCTTATATCTTCTAGGCTTTTTACTTGGCCACTGATAACATCGATTCGTGATTATGCAGTTTTTGGAGTGAATTGTTTTGTGTTGAACTGCTTCGTTGGTCGAGTGGTGCAGCATGAGGTCCTGGGTTTAATACGCGAGTGGGGCAATGTGTTATTGGGTTTTTCTATTAGGAATTTCTCAGTAGCAGCCGCGGAGTCTGGATGCGTGACCGGTTAATGGCAACAGGCTCGCCTCTATAACATGGGGCTTAAACTTAACTGGCGAAATGTTGGTAGTATTGAGGCACTTACTGTCTAACTTTCATCCAAGCGAAGCCGGTGTGGGACAGGAAGAAAAAGTATTAATAAATTAAAGAAGTGCATATTTAGTTCCGAGAATCACAAATTGATTCCTCAGTGAGAGAGAGCTTTAATCAATTACTGATTCTCGGAAGAAACAGATATTAATCAGTAGTTCCATGAATGAAGGAGCTCGTGGCTAAATAATAACAGTTGCTCGGGTCGATCTTAAGGTTAAGCCGCGCTTGCCTAGGTTGGTCCGTAGATGAGTGATCGCCCATTACATACCGAGTTTCCTCCGTGCCTCGGAAAGCACGTTAAGCCTTTGGTTCCATGTCATTCGTAGATCTTTGACAGTCGTTACAGGTAGACAGTGGTCCGAAAGTCTGAAAACCAGTCTTACCAAGGGGTATCGTATTAGCCAGTACTAACTGGGTTGTGGAGGTGAGAGAGGCAGTCGCTGCATGTAAAATACTGGTATTAGACAGGTCGTTAGACTGGAAGCCGACCCCAAAACTGTTTGGAAAAGGCTAGGCAGATGATGAGATCCATGAATGAAGGTTTCAAGTCTAAGCCGTTTTTGCACTCCTTATGCGGTATAGGTGCAATTGCTGATTATTCCGTAAGAGTGGGTAGTAAGAATTCCTTGAAAATACTGAAGAAGGACCAGGTATTTGATACTGGTTTTGCATTGTCGTAAGAAACACTCCTTATCCAAATAAAATACGTACTAAGTTCTCAATCACGTTTCTTTACCGTATAAGGCTATGTACTGATTGCATTGTGGTACCTTTTTATACGAGTGGGCGGGAGATTGTGACGATAACTGTCTGTATTTATCTTAATATATATAATCTTAATATATATAAATCTCGTGTCACAATGTTTGTCCTCAATGGACTCCTAAACCACTTAACCGATTATAATAAAATTCGCACACCATGTGCAGTTCGATCCAACTTGAGAGATAGGATAGTTTAAATCTCAAATTATAGTCACAATTTTAATTTATTGCTAATTATTTGTCAGTTATTATTTGACAGTCACAATTATCTGTTAACTCCAAATGATTCTAACAGATGTCGATACCTTTCGACTGGGTTGAGTAAGTAATCAATAGATGGCGCTGCTATGGTAAATCTACGAACGTGTCATATAAGAGCCTACATTTTAACAGCATAATTACCACGTGTTGTTGACGCTATAAAATTAATAGGTAGGAAAGGTAGGTAGGTAGGGTAGGTAGGCAGGGTAGGTAGGTAGGGTAGGTAGGGTAAGTAGGTAGGTAGGGTAGGTAGGTAGGTAGGGTAGGCAGGGTAGGTAGGTAGGGTAGGTAGGTAGGTAGGGTAGGTAGGTAGGTAGGGTAGGTAGGGTAGGTAGGTAGGGTAGGTAGGTAGGGTAGGTAGGTAGGATAGGTAGGTAGGGTAGGGTAGGGTAGGTAGGTAGGATAGATAGGTAGGGTAGGGTAGGGTAGGTAGATAGGATAGATAGGTAGAGTCGGTAAAAAGGGTACGGTAGGGTAGGAAAAGGTGCATTGCAACGCATGCCGGGACAGCTAGTAATACTTATAAAGATCTGAGCTCAGAGAAATGTAAATGAACCTTGTAGTCATTTATATGTATCAATTTCAAAAGCATATCGTGTATAAACATACTCATATCTTAACTTTTTGCCATTTTTGTAAAGTATTAGATTCAACTGATTGCCTCGTTGGGCGAGTGGTCGCAAGTGACTAAGTGCTGAGCGGTTCTGGACTCGAGTCCCGGGTCGGGAAAAGTGTTATTTGGTTTTTTCATCAGGCATTTCTCAGTAGCAGCCGCGAATTCTGAATAAAAGTTGTACCCGGTTGCGATGGCAATAGGCTGGCCTCCTATTACTTGGGACTTCAAACATAACTGGCCAAATGTGGGTGTACTATGAGTAGTGTTGCCAGGCGTCCCGATTTGCGCGGGACGTCCCGATTTTCAGGGGTGTGAGGACGCGTCCCGATTTGTACCTGATCGGGACGCTAAATGTCCCGATAAATCAATAAATTTATTAAAAACCATAATTGTAACCAACAAATAATATGTAATTATGTATAACATCAGTCGTATTCGCATTACTATATCGAATGTGACAATGAGTTCAAAATCGTGCATCTACAAAAGTTATTTACGTTTATGGCTTCAGTACAAGTATCAAACACGGCAACGGAAAGGGTATTTTCCCAGGCCAACTTAATTTGGTCCGAGAGACGAAACCGTTTAACACTCGAACATGTAAAAGCGGAAATTCAAATTAAAAAAACAAGACAATTCTAAAGGCAGCAAAATGTAAAAATTAAATTTAAAAAAAAGAGGTAGCAAAATGTTACGAAAAATACAATTTTAATAAAAAAATAAGTTATTTTACGATTTTATATTGTAATATTTTGTCATTTCTATTGGGCCAGCAAGTTATTATGCGATTAAAATAAGATTTACTAATATAACGCCTTCATTAAAAAAAAAAAGCATTTTCTGTTTGTCCCGATTTTAAACACTTAATCCCGATTTGTTTTACCATCTGCCCCGATTTTCATCCAATCGGACCTGGCAACACTAACTATGAGGTATACCTCTGCCTAACCCTTCGGGGAGTACAGGCGTGATGTTATATTTATGTTTTAAAACTTGTTTTAGGTGTAAAAATTAAACTCAACATGTAGAACATCTCGGTGTGAGAACAGGGTTAGTCATCAGGTACCTTTCGGGTGGTCAGCACATAAAGATCAGCACATGCTGTAGCATCAATTCAGGGCAGTAAAACTTAGCAGATTCTTTGTATGAAAGCCGCTAGGACCCACCACGCCTTCAATTTAAACTCCATCCAAAGAATTTCAATCTCCTTAGTACATAAAGGTTTGTAGCTAGATTTTAGCTTTCCACTTGACTAGACCTTAATAGACACTTTAGTAACACTTAACTAAACTAGATTCCATTAATTAGCATTAATTTTCAAGACTACCATAATTATTATTTAGCGATATAGACAGAGAAGGTCTGCGAGGTTATTGTTAATTGAAAATTATCGTCAATTTGTTAATTTGAAGTTGAAGTACATGATGTATTAACATTCGGATACTAGAAAGCAGTAGTACGGAGAGAGAAAAACAGATGAAAATGTAACGTTTTCACTGGTTACTGAAAACATCATCATCTGCCTAGCCTTTTCCCAACTATATTGGGGTCGGCTTCCAGTCCAAACGGATGCAGCTGAATACCAGTATTTTACATAGAGCGACTGCCTATCTGATCTCCGCGACCCAGTTAGTACTGGGTATTACGATACTCCTTGGCAAGACTGGTTGTCAGACTTTTTGGACCACTGACTATCTAACGACTGTAAAAGATCTACAAATGACACCCGGGACTAACGGGTATGTAATGGGTGGTCACCCATCCACAGACCAACCTAGGCAAGCACGGCTTAACCTAAAGATCGATCCGAGTGGCTGTTATTATTTAGCCACGAGCTCCTCCCGTTACTGAAAACGTTACATACGTCTTAATTTGGACCTTTCAACTCGGAATTTCCCGCTTTTTCTAATCACTTGGTCGCAGGACAAAATAAAGCTAAAGAACACGAATCTGCTTCGTTGGTCTAGTGGTCGTAAGCACGACTGCTGAGCCTGAGGTCCTGGGTTCCATTCTCGGGTCGGGCGAAGTGTTATTGGATTTTTCCATCAGGCATTTCTCAGTAGCAGCCACGGAGTCTGGATTTGTGTTCGGTTGATGGCAATAGGCTCGCCCCCGATTTCATAGGATTTTGACGAAATGTGGGTGTACTATTAGGTACACCTCTGCCTAACCCTTCGGGAATTACAGGCGTGATGTTATGTAACACGAAACTTTTTCGACTAAAATACTGTTAAAATGTACCAACATAATCTAACATAGGCCATTTACACGTGCCCTGTCTGAAGTCATAGATATATTATGTACTTACATATTAAGGCTAGTCCCTGTTTAGATATTCACCTCCCAGCTACCACAGAGTAGGTCCTACAATTGCGGTAGCACGATAGTGCCGCGGTCGGCAGTATACACCGCTGGTTGTACACGTACTTATGTTTCTATAAGGCTAACATTCCTAGCTATGTACAAGGCAGGCCACAATTGAGTCGCTTTCAAATGAAATTCTGCCTCGAGCTTCGTAAGGGCGAAGACAAGACGGAATAATACCCAAGTCTGTGTAACTAGTAGGTAATAATGTTTTTTCATTAATTTAAATCTAATTTGTTTGTTCACCTTTAGGTCAATATTTTGCTTTTCATATTTATAAGTTACTCCAATTTGATAACCTCGTGCTGGTATGTCGCAATTCCAAATGCTGAACATCAGGGCCCAGATTCATTCCATGAGCATTGCAGTTTCTGTAAGGAATTTCAGAGCACCTTCGTAGCTGGGAACTTAATTTTCGTCAAGTTACAAAGAGTTACATTACAATACATGGTAGGTACCAGTGGCGAACGTGCCATACAACTCGATTCCTACCGGATTCCCTTTGAAAAATGGCAGTCAGTATTCTATAGACAAATAATATAACCACATTAAAGATAATTATGTACTCCGGCTTACCTCTTACAAAAATTTACCCTTCGCTACTGGTAGGTACCTCATATCTTGACCAAGGCATTACGACAAATGACAAACCCATTCTGCTTCAATTTTATAGTTAAACAAATTACAACGCGGTTTTACTTAAACCAGGTCCCCAGAGCTCATTCTATCAGCAAAGTAATGTAGTCGCGTAAAATCGTCCTCGGAGTTAACAAGCCCGCCCCTATCGGCCGCAGGCGGATCGCGAATGAAGATATTGTGCGTTTTCGTCACCTTACCCCTAGACCCCCCCTTCATCCCCCTCCCACCTCCCCCCCGTCGTTTGCTCGCAATGACGTAATCTTTAAAGGCGATAACTAATCTTCTTAATTGATCTTTTCCTTGATGAGTTAAACAAATGAGAGAGTGCGCGATAATGGGTATAGTACTATCATACGCGTGTTCGTAGATGATTTTTGGGTATTCATTTCTTCATAAAGTTGCGATTATACAGGGTGTAAAAGGACCCTTCACGAAGCCGTCAACCAAGCATTCTGTACATCAAACTAAGTAACTAAGTATACGCAAAAATTTTTGCTGGGAAATATATCACGTTTTACGGTAGGACTCAATGTAAGGCACTGAGAACATTGTGCTGATGGATGAATAGTACGGGGGTCGTGGAGGTGTTTAAAGTAAAAATTTTACTTTAAAAACATGTATTTAAAAAAAAACTTGTGAAAAAGTTGGAACTTTGACCCCCAATATCTCCGTAACTAGAAGGTTCCCAGGTATGGTCTATAACAAAAAATTTGTTTGTTTTCAAATATTTGTAGTATGCACCCAGTACTGAACACCAATCAGCTCAAGTTTACAACCTTCCAAAATGCAGCAACATTATCCTAATCGACAGCCATAACAGTTAATCGGAACTGCGAGTTCAAAGCAGCAGCTACGTCAATATTTAAGCTAGCTATTGCTAAACAAAACATATCCAAACTACCATTGGATTATAGGCAAGAACGGCCAAATACAGACCTCGGCCCGGCCTGAGATGCCTTCAAAAGCCATGGAACTTCGGACTTAGAACTTCGTCGTCTCCGAAACAAGCAGGCAACTCCGAAATGGGAAGTAAGTGTAAACTTACACTACGTAAATTTCGTGAAGCTGGGCTCACTGAATAGATTCATTCTAGATTTTATAGCCTCCGACGTGCCACCAGGAGACTATGCATGAAATAAACATATCTTTGATCAAATGTAGTGCTCCGTTCTGAATATTATGTGGGGAACGGCGCTGTTACCGGAGGAATGTCGGATTTTATTGTTCCCTTTTTTATTACTATACTTTTTCAGCTGAGTCGGCAGTAAAGTGGAGGCTAAATAACAAATTTTGATGCTGTATTTGAGATTAGGCTGTTTGATAAATAAAGTACTAGAGGAGCTGGTTTTAACTAACGCGTTTGTCGAAAATAACGTTAAAAATAACGAAGGTATTCGACCGTACATACAATCTGTTAGTTCGCCAGCCAAAATGCTTTGAGCTCATAACAAAGTACTGGCCACGAGTAAAAACAAAAAGTTCCGAATCAGTTCACTGCTTACGAAAGAAATTGCACTCAAACGTGCCAATAGTACAGCCAGAACAGTTTATAAAGCATCAGTTTATTCGATTGTGTAGTTTTCCAACAAATTTCACCGTTTCGGATAGAGAAATAACTGACCCGCATAATTGGTTATCGTGATGTATAATTTAAAAATTTTCGCCGGAGTAATTTGGTGGAAGTCGAGCGGTGTTTCATATCGCATGATTTCTCTTCATTTATAATGGGTAGCCTTTTTGCTTTTTCGTGCTACGTTTGTCCGCTCAACTTATGAATAAACTAGCTCGTGCCCTGACTTTGTTTGCGTGGTTTACGTGATTTACAAAGGTTTTTCGTGATGAAAAGTGTGCTGAGTTTTTCCTGGTAAGTTTATCTTGAGAATGTATTCTACAAGTGCATTTTTGTGGCCCAGTAAGTAGATTTTTAGTTGTAATAAGTGGTTATTGCTTACCACACGATCTGCAAATACGATAAAACCATAATATTTGCAATGAAATGATTTGAGCAGAATTTTCCTGGTTAGGCACTAACCACACGATATCGTCAAAGTCGCGGGAAACACCTGGATAAGGGGCACACAGAACCGAGAAGAGTGGCTGATAAAAGGGGAGACCCATACCCAGCAGTGGGTGATTCTGGGCTTTTTTTTGTTTTTTGGGCTGGGAAGTCATCAAATAACCCCCCGCTCTGGGTGGAGTGGGAGGGAGTGTCAGACTTTTACTGACTAACCCATCCATGTTCCTTCTTTTCGCTTTGTGTTCTTCGTGATTCCGGGCTGATATGATGATTATGATGACACGATAAAGCCAATTCTTTTTCACAAGTGTAAAATAACAGCCAAAATCGTTTCTCAAACTAAGTTTCACAAAATCCATACACAAATCTGCGGTCCAATAACTTACCGTTCAGTGTAAAAAAATCCAACCGCCCAAATAATTCAGTCGGTTCTTTCGTCGATAATATGATCGAATGGAAATAATTTTAGCGTGTTTTAATTAAGCTTATTTATCACATCGTCGATGTAAGCTCGTTATGTGGCCGCGGAAATAAATCGTCATTATTTGCATTGTGGGTATTTTAATTGACTATTGAGGTGTATTTATTGACTGATTAATAGTGATTAATGTAGACGGAAACAGTTAATTTTATGTGTCCTAGCCCTGCAATCATTAACGTAATTTTTTAAACATGTTATTACATTGACATTACATGTCCTAAGAAGTTTAAAGAAATTAGCGTATTTAAAAAACTACATGAAAAAAGTTATAATATATCACTTTCTAATTCCCAAAGGGATAGGCAGAGGTGTACCCACATTTTGCCAGTTATGTTTAAGTCCCATGTAATAGGGGGCGAGCCTTTTGCCATCAATTGGGCACAAATCTATACTCCGTGGCACCTACTCAGAAATTCCTGATGGAAAAACCCAATAGCACTTTGCCCGACCCGGGTATCGATCCCAGGACCTCATGCTACTAGACCATGATATAAGACCTAATTAGTTGATAATGTTATGTCCGTTTTCACTAAGCGTCACCTATCAGAGTATTATTTGATTATACGCTTTTATTTATTCATTCAGTTAGCTAAGGTCTAAATTTTGCTTTTTCACCTTAGACCTAAAATACAGTTAAATAACATCCCATATTCCCATCATACCCAAAAATCAAATTAAATAAAACAACCCGCACAACACAACACCAATGTTGTCAATCACAAAAAAAAATACAATGCATTATATTAAAAATTCCCATTAACTGGCAACATTAAAGCCATTGTTCAGCGAGTTGCCATTTAAATTGGCATCTGAATTGGAACTGTCAGGTTATCATTGGAGTCAAGGGCTGTGTTCACAAGCGAAATAATTATCAGTAACAAGTGCACATGAGTTCGCGAAAAGAATTAATTTGGCGTGAAACAATAAGTGCATGTGTTAATACAGTGTGTTGCTGGCTGGCTACATTTTTTTTTTGCTGTTGCATAAAATTATGTTAAGGGTGTTTAAATAGGGAGATATCTTTTTACCATTGCCACTCGAAAAAGGGCATTTTATTCGTCGATAACAGTGAATAAAACTCTCTTTTACTCACTGAGTGTATAAAAACATTTTGAATTTGGAACAAGCACGATTTATGAACAAAAAATAAATAAAACGTCAACAAGAATAAAACACTGAATTTTCACTATCAATTTTGGATGTTTATGTTTAAACCTTTGTTCTTTTTTTACCGATTATAATAATGTTGAGTGTAAGTTCAAATTATAGTATTCCCACTGCTGGGACTCAGGCCTCCTCCTCATTGGTACTCTACCACGCTAGCCCAGAGAGAGTTTGTGGATTTCAAAAATCTTCCAACTTTTGGTTTTTGGATATGCCGGTTTCTTCACGGTGTTTGATAGGCCATGGTTATGGTTATGGGTAATTCAGTAGCTCGTTGCCTTGTTAGTTAGTTTCTATGAGGACATGATTTTGTTTTAAATCATCATCATCTGCCTAGCTTTTTCCAATCTATGTTAGAGTCGGCTTCCAGTCTAACTGGATGCAGCTGAATAACAGTATTTTACATGGAGCGAATGCCTATCTGTCCTCCACAACCCAGTTAGTACCTAGGTACTACGATACCCCTTAGTTGTCAGACTTTTTGGGCCACTGACTACCTGTAACGACTGCTAAAGATCTACAAATGACAGCCGGTAGTACCAACGGTTTAACGTGCTTTCCGAGGCACGGAGGAAACTCGGTATGTATTGGGTGGTCAGCCATCCACAGACCAACCTAGACAAGCACGGCTTGACCTAAAGATCGATCCGAGCGGCTGTTATTATTTAGCCACGAGCTCCTCTACGAGATTTTATTTCAAATCAATAATGCAATAAATTAACAATAAAAGTACAGTATTTTGCAATAAAATTCACAATGCCCAACCCTCAGCGCATAATTTCCAAACCACTGGCAATAAGCCTAGTTAAAATATCGCTGTAAAATCTAATATCATTGCCACAGTTTAACCACAAACACAGTACTTACTCTAATACACTAATCGCTACGTAATCAACGGTTAACTAAGTCAGTAAACCCTAACTGAACCAGTAAACTTAACTGTTCTGACCATTTGCGAGTATTTGCGAAGCACTTATTCCCATTGGTGTAAACAAGAGGTAATTATGGCTCTTACAAATTCGTTAACTGTGTTCATTAACGGAATGGCTTTTTAGTCTAGGGTCGAGACAAGTGTCACGAATTTGTCGTACCTACCTTGGATTTTGTCTCATTTGTCTTTTTATTATGTCGTAGGGGCTGATATACAGCCTTTCAATGACCACTAATTGTTGTTTATTGTCTACTTGGTCCTTTGTACAATCATCACACTATCGCAAAAGAAAAGACAGTCCAAGTATGCAGTTGGGACTCGTTTCATGACAATAGGCTCGCCCCCTACTGCATGGGACTTAAACATAACTGGCGAAATGTAGGTGTGCTATTGGGTACACCTCTGCCTAACTCTACGTGGATTACAGGCGTGATGTTATGTTATGTTATAAGGACTCAAGATAACATCCTAATTTTTTTCAAGTATCAGCACTCACTAGAGACAAAAGCCCATGCTCTACATGAGCTGACTGCCCAAAGAGTCCTAGCTTTAACCACCACGATTAATTGACAGATTAGTCAGTTATTCTAGTTGGTATATTAATATCAATAATTCAAGAGAACACTACTCCCACGCCTCAATACCGTAATCTCTCAATATTCAAAATTCGACAAAAGCTGACACGTGTCTTGTCAGATAGTGCGCAGTAGACCTCTAGTCTGACAACGACTGACAAGACCACAATAGGCCGTCATGCCGATAGTCTGCGAGCCGCGATAACGCGTTTAAACAATGAGCCTAACATACCATGGAGTAGATAGTTCATGAAGTAACCGCGACTAATAATTGCAGATAGTTTATTGATTCTAGTTGAGTAAAAAAAGTAGGAAATATGTGTATAGAAAATGTGAAATTCTTAAGTGATAATAACAACGTAGACTTTGGCTGTCCAAACGCAAGAACGAAACATGAGAAAACTGGTTGTCGTGAATTTCATTGGTAGCTTGTTAAGCTGCAGTAAGATAATTAATCTATAAAACTCATTGTAATTACATAGGCCATCTTTTTATTGTCAAAGACGGACCTTTCGGCGCTCGACTGATGTTTACGGGGAGGCTCGCATGGTTAGCACTTGTGAAATTATTCTGTGAAGTGTATTGAAAAGACAAGATGGCGGCGTTAATCGCCATGATATCTTGCAGCCAGACATCAAATTCGCAGCTGCCTTTCCCATCCTCCGTAATGATCACTCCATCTACTTATGAATCCGTAACGTAAACAAACACTCGTTTATATTTATGTGCAACTCGCAGTTAAGCTTGAACTCATCCTGTGGGACTGGAATGACTTTTTGCGTTTGTTCTGCTGCTGTTTTGTGGCTGAAATTTGTTTTAACGTGTAATAATGGAAACTGAAGTTGTGTTGTTTTTGGTACTACCGAGTCTACTGACGGTCGACCACTTTCAACCTTATAACTTAGGGCATAAGGGTGAAAAATGGCCGTCAGTGTAGTATGTAGTACCTGTATGATGTGTTAGCGTGATGTAAGTGAGTTGTACAGGGATCTATGTGTATAGTGTTGTGCTTACACTTGGGAGAGGAATATGAGAGAAGACTGACATTGGCGAGTTGATGACTTCAATTGATGAAAATAAAAAAATCCAAAAAAATCACCATTGATGTTATCAGTGGCGTGGCGCGCTACTTGATCCTATCCATATAATACTAGCGACCCACACAATAATTTAACGTTTCGTGATTTTGCAAGACACGGGATTAGCTCTAAAATATAAGAAAAACATCCACAAAGTTTTACACTGTATTGACATATCACAGAAGAACGTGTATTTATCTCATTGTGTGATTAACAAGTTTTTACGAGTATTTACAACAAACTAACAAGTAATTGGTTACATTGACAGTTGTAGAAATAATGGCATCATTAGCTTAATCAAAAACAGCAAAACATGCAAAGTTAGAGACATGCAAAACAGAGTTAATATAACATCATAACACGCCAATTATCACCGTACGGTTAGGCACCACATTCCCGCCAGTTACTTTTCTCAAGTTAAACAGAGCTTTCCCGAGAATTAAAATATGAGCAATACTCATCTGCCTAGCCTTTTCCCAACTATATTGGGGTCGGCTTCCAGTCGAACTGGATGCAGCTGAATACCAATATTTTACACGGAGCGACTGCCTATCTGACCTCCACAACCCAGTTAGTACTGGGTAATACGATACCCCTTGGTAAGACTGGTTGTCAGACTTTTTGGGCCTCTGACTACCTAACGACTGTCAAAGATCTACAAATGACAGCCGGGACCAACGGCTTAACGTGCTTTCCGAGGCACGGAGGAAACTCGGTATGTAATGGGTGGTCACCCATCCACGGACCAACCTAGGCAAGCACGGCTTAACCTAAAGATCGACCCGAGCGGCTGTTATTATTTAGCCACGAGCTCCTCTAAAATATGAGCAATACTAAAGTAGACATTTTTAAAACTAGCTGTGTTTAAGACGGTGCGACAGATTAAAATATAATGCAAAAACAGCAACATAAATTAAACACAATCCAAAATATAATTCCAAACAAATACTTCGAATAATCGGACAAACAATCGAATAATCGCTAATGCTTACAACATTATTTACATTTGTAATAATTTCGATAGTTCAATCGTTCTCTCGTTCAATTAAAATGGCGGTTCGCAGTTGCATGTCGAGGCTGGTTAATTAAACTCATTTGTTATCCGACATTTTTAATGTTGTTACACACTATTGGTCTTCGTTAACAACCCTTATTTAAATTAATTATTTCAAGGGTTACATTTTGGCGGGATTATTTTTGAAATAATCGTCTAACATTGTTGATTTAGGCGGATATCAGCAATGAGACCGAAGCTGTCAGTGTCTAAATTGCTATGGAATATTGTGACTGACTGTATTTGATTAGACATAAGTAAAAATGATAGTCTTTAGTTACAATTTCTTTTTGGCTTTAATTATAAATGTAAAGTCTACTTGATTGAAGACTCATTTCGATGTTTACACGGTTCGAGTCGAGTATTTCACCAAACATTTAAAGCTTTCTTACATATCTAAGGCTATCTTATTTATGTATGGTAACTAGAACATGACTACATGGTTTCGTTCCTGAAAATAGCTAAATTCTAAAGAACACTGACATTCAAAATAAAGGTCAATTAAACTTAGTACTAATATTTATGATTAATATAAGACAATTATTTTGAATGTTAACTTGCTCTAGAAGTTATAACAAGATAGGTACAATATGACTTATAATTGTATAAGTTTTTCCTATTTACAATTTTTATCAACTTGTTCATTTTCGACAAGAATTTAACTATCATTTCGTAATATTTCCATTATTTCTACAACCAAAGAAAGTACTTCAACATCAATCAATGCCATGAGGAGAAGGAGTAATGCTCCTTAATGGGCACGAACACAGGTTTCTCGACGTGTACAGTGTGGTGCACAGGTACATGCACAGTCTGGACCACCGGCAAAGTTTTGATGATCGGAACCTCTTTGATGATGGGTACAGTCTTGATGATCGGTACCTCTTTTATCACGGGAACTGTTTGCACATGGTGGTGATTTATCGTGTGTACTTCATACGGCACGTGAATTCTCACGCTGAAACAAAAGAAAAAAATATATGTGTCGGATCCTGATGAGTCCTGATGATTATTTAAAATTAAACACAACCGTCTTTGTTTGGCGTTGAGCAGAGCCTAGGGAGTATGGTGTCGATGGAAGCGACAGTGCAGCCGTGGTCGCGACACCTACTGGCTTAGGAACTGCTCTGTGTTTCCTTTTAAGTTTAGAGTATTTAGTTAGTACAGTAGTGATAGTAATTGACTCTGTAACAATGAACTGTGTACAATCTAAAGGAGCTACTTCTCTAGTTTACCCGTATTCCATTCTGCGCCCACAACTGTTTGACACTATGTATGTCATTTAGTACGTCCGGGCTAGGGCCATAATTATGTACCAGGATGCGACATATGATAGTTTGCCAAATAAAAGTTTTCAGAAGCGAAACAAAACGTTTTAAATATGGACTTAGGATACACGAGGTACATACTTTTTAAAGCAATATAGTACCTAGCTACTCAAGACACTAAACCACTTTTAAAATGATACCTCCTTTGGAATATGGAAAAATCTGCCATTCCACACATTTTGTCGAGTTCTGCGAACATAAATGTACGAAGAAGAGAAAATGTTCTCTGATAACTATTTAGACTTATGTATCCTGCTTATGCGTATGAAGTCTCATTAAAATCGGTTCAGTCATTTCGAAAAAAAGGACTTGAAAGTTTGTATGAAATGCCGTAAATCGTAAACGCTCTTAACCAAAGAGAAAAAAAAACGGTTTTTACAAGAAATCTTTATAGTAAGTATTTACTCCACATTTTTCCATCCTCCCAAAATTAGGTATATACTTTATCATGACGTCACCGTCGTACATACTCGGATTAGCTATACATAGTTACATTAGCACAACCGACAGTACATAACTCATGTCGCAGATGCCATTAACAGTTATGTTAGCAATAAATCTGATGGATAGACAGCGTTAGATATTATCTGTGTTATCAGGAAGATCCCGAATCTACGCGGAGAGAATAATCGCCGGGAAATGAGAAATGTATGAGACATGTATGGGAAATAGCCCAAATTGCGGTGTTATTTTGGCTTTTTTTACGCTAAGGGTGAACAACACGTCATTAAACAACAAAAATAAAAGGTTTTCTACGTAACATCACGCTTGTAATCCCCGAAGGGTTAGGCAGAGGTGTACCTAATAGTACACCCATATTTCGTCAGTTATGTTTAAGTCCCTTGTAATAGGAGGCGAGCCTATTGCCACTAACCGGATACAAATCCAGACTCCGTGGTTGCTACTGAGAAATTCCAGATTGAAAAACCTAATAACAATTTGCCCGACCCGGGAATCGAACCCGGGACCTCATGCTCAGCAGTCGCGATTGCGACCACTAGACCAGCGAGGCAGTCAAAGATTTCCTCTAGCAATGAATTAGGAATTTCTTTGAGCATCATTTTCGATATAGTAACTGAATAAACCTGGCGACACTAAACTAAATAAAAGTCTTTTTAATTTCAAGTGCTAAAGTTTTAGAAGAACTTTTACGTCAGTATTTATGTAAGTACAGTCACTAGAGCATCAAGTTACCACAAACAGTCAATTTCTAATGATTTTAAACCATAAAATGTTGATGGTCAAGTTCAAAATCGAATGAGAAAATTTGACAGTTTGTGGTTACTAGATGTGCTAGCGACTGTACATTAAAGTCTTATCAATTTCACAAGGGGTTCATGTTTTTATTCCTCCAGATAAAAACATTATCAAAGTTGTAGTACTTACTGTGTTCTGTGAACAGGGTCGGGTTCTGGTACAGGGTTCGCTAAGCACATATGGCTTGCAACCACTACGGCCAGGGTCAACTGAAAAAAGAAAAAGGAGTGAATAAACAGCTTCATATTTTTTTTTTTTTTATAAATTATAAATATAATTTAATTATATTTATAATTTATAATTTTTTATCATATAATTAGTAAGATACCACTTAAGGGATGAGTGAGACAGCTCCGACACAAGTACTATTGCAACTTTTTGGAGCCGCCTCAGTTTCTGTATGATGCAATGTTTTGAAATGAAATAAATATTTTTGTATGTAAAACAATGTGTGTGGAGACCATCGAAGCTCTTCTTGTAGATCTAAAAATAACTATGTATACCTAATATGACATACAGACATACAGTATTTATGACTTGCATTTCGCAAGTAATGTTTAAAGTCCCATGAAACAAAATTCTGAAAAAATGTGGGTTTGGAATATAAAAAGAACTTTCAACGAAAATTAATTTGCTATTTATTTTTTGAGATATGGGATTTTTTCGTGAAACTGCAGCAGTAACTATGTTTTTCATTAACATACTATGAAGAACAAGTTACATTTTGCTTTTGAATGTAAATTGACATATGGAAGAGCGTTAAGAATATTGTTTGGTGCTAATTGGTACGTGCCCTTTGTGCGAGAGTCCAACTCGCACTTGGCCAGTTTTATAATTTCTAATACAATTTCACCGAAGATTTAATTCACTCTACTAACAAAACGCGTGCCACACAATCATGTTTTTAATAGAAATGGACTTTTTCAGATAACCTTACAGAATTTTCAGAAATTTTTAGTCCATTTCGACTTTTTAAAAATTCGAGATTACATACGAAAAATCTGGTTTATCGGTTTTAGGAATTGGTGTTGTGCTCAACAACAGCTGGAACTCCAAGAATAGGTACTGTTTTTTGTATTTCGTTTCGAGCATTGTTAGTTTTTTTACGTTTTTTTTTTTTGTAAAAGTATATTCCGGGAACTGTACAACCATTATTATATACAATTATTTTAAACGAAATTTCTATAAAAACTATTTCGCTTTATTTTAATTCACAATGAAGCAACAATAAAACATTTTTCCGAGCTCGCGTTGTATAATATTTATTAATGAATTAATTTGTTTATTTATTGTTTTTCATCCACAAATAATAATAGAAAAATAACAAAATTATACTCACAGCAATGTTGCGAATCATGTTGGCGTGGTGTGTGGCGTGTCACTGTGTTGGATGCGCGGGCGCAGCCGTTAATATGCACCTCGGTTGTGCAAGCTCCTGCCACCGTTACGGTTCCTGATTCACTGCTGTATGTAACGTGTATGACTTGACAAGATCGCCTCCAGAAATTGCGATACGGGGATTTCCAAGTTTGACGAAAATAGAGTTAATTTTTAATAATTATTTATTTAATAAATATTTGAATATCTAGTGCGTCCCAAAATGTTTCAAAAACTGAAAATTAAAATGGTAGGGCATTATAAACATGCGATCAAATAACTAACAAATAATAAAAACGTCATAATTACATATCAGTACTTACTTAACGCCAACGTAAGACAAAAACCCTTGAAAATTTATGCATCGCCGCGTAAACTCACACGCAAGTTTTTCATTCACAGTTTATACGCAACATTTATCAATCAACTTCAATAGTACCTACCCGTTTATGCCGTATTTGTCGTAAAACCGCGCATAACTGCAGTCATTTGTTATTTCAATTTGAATATTGAATGCAATATATTAATTGTAGTGGTTATGAAAGGGAACTATATTTTCTATCACCAAAATTTATATTTGTCATCAAGTTGTATCACCTAATAAATAGATCTATCGCCACGAAATATTTTCGTTCTCAGATAAACAAAAATTGTTCCCAGGTATGAATTATCAAATTAATGTTAATATATGTGTAAAATAAGAGATCGATAACCAATAAAATTATATTGCATTACATGAATATAAACTTCGTTCTTATAATAACAGTTTTGTTACTTAAATAATAGCTCTGTGCTCAGAATGGTAGATCTGTCACCAAATAAATCGATTATCGATCCCAAAGCTGCAGGGTTTGTTTGTTTGTTTGTTTGTTTGAACGCGCTAATCTCTGGAACTACTGGTCCGATTTGAATGATTCTTTCAGTGTTGGGTTAGGTTAGGTTAGGTTAGGTTAGGTTAGGTTAGGTTAGGTTAGGTTAGTTAATTAATGTTTAATGCAATTTTCTAGTAACATAATATGATTTATTGGTGATCTCTTTAAATTAGTTTGCTTAAATACTTATTAGGACACACCTATTATAATACATACAAAAACATTTATTTGGTACTAGACCTTATATCTCAGGATTTTAGGTGATTTATTGTGGAACTGATTTTGCATTGTTTGGTGACTACATTTTGGTGACAGATCTACTATTTTGAGGACAAACCCTATTATTTAAGAAACACAAAACTAATTAAATTGGTGATAGCTTAAATGATACCCGTTATGAAATCCCCTGGTGTATTCTGGTACCCTGGTACCTAGTCACGCTAGACCGGCGATACATTAGTAATCCTTAGCTATTACTGATGAGTTTCACTAGTGCGTAAATTTAACATTTACACACTAGTGCTGTCAAGGACTTTTCTGTAATTAGCAAGAAATTTATTCATTATCTGTAATGTAACGATTGTTTCAAACGCAATGTCTTGGTTGATCGACGGGCGCGAGTGTTGAAAAGTGTGTGGTCAGGACATTTATAATTGTTTTGTTGTGTAAATAATCGCTAGATTATTGTGTTACATTTGTTATTTAATACTGATTTATCAAGTGAGTACCTATACAAGTAATACCTGATAAAAATTTAAACTATTGGATTGAAATAACCAGTCTTTTCTTTCTTTATCGTGTGGTTAGTTCGTAACCTGGTGTCAGAGTTTTTAGGCCGCCCATAGGCCTCTGACCAGTAACCAGTATTAACAGTTAGTATTTAGTAAATAACCAGTATTCTTGCCTCTCAAAGTTTGACTTTCAACCGTTCGTCAGATAGTGCCATCTACATCGGGCATCTGCTTAAATATATAACCTCCTTATTTTCCAATTCACATGAACACACAAAAAAAACATGTATCGCCATAGTGACTTCCTGCAAATAAGAAGTGGGTAGAAATCAAAATGCATCGTGTGTGGAACGCGAACGGGTGCAATCAAGTGTATTTCCCCTGGCACCTCACCTGGCCGAGAGAAACTACGCTCTACAGTTTTGACTCTGTTGTTTTTCAAAGGGGGTTGTCAGGTTTGACGGGCAGGGTACCTAACTGCTTATGTGTTAACTAGCTTATGCCCGCGACTTTCGGGGAATTGCCCACGGGATCTGGGATAATAAGTAATCTATGTGTTACACCAGACTATAATCTATATCTGTGCGTGTGAGTAACTTATAACTTGCAAATATTAGTTCATAGTTATATCAATTATATTACATACTTATGTGAATGAGAACTTGGTTTGAAATTGGACACCAGTGACGACAATACACCCTCCAAATTTTATGTCTCTAGGATCAGCGGTTTGGACTGTGGGTGATATATCAGTCAGTCAGTCAGCCAGTCAGTCAGGACTTTGAATGTTATATGTATAGATTTATTTTGGTGTGTTCAGGAACAATTGGTTTTGGCAAAAATCATATGCAGTGTTTCTCTGAATAAAGTAGTAAACGCATGATTAATGACAGTCTTCTTTTATTGCGATTGACCTGAATTTTTATCCGACCAATACCTTATTTAGTAAGCTACCTGTAATAAATATGTGTAATATTAATTTGCTACTGAATAAAAAAAACGTTATTCCATAAAGTACCTAATTAAGGACAGAAAATCACTTAACATGCTCTAAATACAAACCATTCCTTTGAATACTACGGACCGTAATCCTCCACATGAGTCAGTTTCCTCTTAAAATAATGCTATACTAATTATATGGACTATCTGTGGAGCTCATAAAACCTCCCCAGAGGTCCATAAGTCCCCGCTTTGAAGCCACGATACTTGAGAGGCTTACAGGTGTAATCCTCTCACAGGTCACTCACGACGTCACCTCACGGATTTACTTTTTTATACAATGTCATATGGTGTGTTTGTATGGCTACAGAAAACAATTTTATGGGAAGGGGAAAATGTCTGATCTTTTTGCTGTCAGCTTTGTGGATTGGGGTTAAACTGTATCGCTTCCTTGTTTTTAATGCTGGCAATCTAATATTCCTTTTTTGATTTTTTTAAAATAAAGTGTCAAAACTTACGTTGTTTTTACGATCAAAGATGAAGTTTAACATATTGTGTTTGCCTAGAAATTATGTCCTTGAACTTTAGACCGATACCAAACTGTACACTGATATAATTCGAGTTTGTTAACAAGTTGTCTTATTGAATAATTTCATCCAAGCATAATTTGAGCAGGCAGCCTCAAATTGCTGAAGTAAAGGTTATGTCTTCAGGCATTCTACGCCTGTATAAAATAATTTACAACTTTATGATAATAAAGCCTGCAAAATGTGTATTTATCGAAACTACTAGTAAATACACTTAACTTACGAAAACGTTCAAAAAAACTTTACACATTTCTGTATTTACCGCATCAGCCATGACATGAGTGACGTTCAGCAGTGGACTTTATTTTAAATTTGAAAATGTTCAATAGGCCGAAAATAAATCAATATTTTTAGCACGGCCGCGTTCATATTTGGCGAGTACGCCACAAATCATTCCCGGCACATGCCATGTATCGGCTGGCATTCATCTCGCGCGCTTTTTGACAGTTCACTGCAGCTGCCATATTGTTGTGACAGGAGAGCGAATTTCAAAATGCTGTGTTGCAATATAAAAATTTGGATTGCTTTTATTCCATAAGGGGTTAAAAAATTCAAATTTTTTTTTTGCTATTGCGCTAGTGTACATTAAATAATATATATTTTTTAATATCGCAATTCATTTAACTTTAATGATCAGCAAATAAACTCTTTATCTATCTGTTTGTTTCTTATTTTTTACCATAACGCAACTTGTTTTTTCGTCATAATACCTTACCAAAGCTTTGAAGGAAAAATATTTGTGGAAATATCATATTTACTGAAGTTAGTTCCCTATATTATACTACCGTCAATCAACTTGATGCACGCTTGACATTCTGAATACATATTTTTATTATGTTTATCCTCGAACCTCGGAATAAAGGTTTTCCAAAGGAAATGTTGCGTTTTACAATTCAGACAGTGAAGTTGTACGGTTTTATTTTAGAATCGCGTGTTTATTTGGTTAGAATATAATTTCCGTTCTGACGTCTAACTTTCATAACGTCAGGCTTATTTTGTGTTTATATTTATTCAGACAAAAATAAATCGTTTTTATAATGATCAGTCTGGCAGGAATAATTATAACAAATTATTTTGTTCAAAACACCAATCATTTGTAAACCATAGACACATCTGTCAGTAAAAAAGGTTCTAATTGTTGTCTATTACCCCTATCCTGTTATTTTAAATTCTTAAACAAGGGAAATAGACTATTTATTTCCATATAAACGGACATATGACGGATTCTCACAGCATTTAGTGGGTAGTTAACGGATAATAAAAGACTTCGGCCTAGGTTTAGTTTTAAACACAGGTATTAGTCTAATTACCTATCTAGATTGAACAATAGGGAATTCTCGTTATTTAATTCATCATCTACTCGTATTATATAATTAGTACGTACAGGGTGAGTTTTTGGTAAAGATTATTATTTGCTAATGTTTAGTTTTTAGACTGCCTCGTTGGTCAAGTAGTTGCAAGCGCGACTGCTGAGCATGAGGTCCTGGATTCGACTCCCAGGTCGGGTAGAGTGTTATTGGGTTTTTCCATCAGGAATTTCTCAGTAGCAGCCACGGAGTCTGGACTTGTGCTCGGTTGATGGCAACAGGCTCGCCCCCTCTTACATGGGACTAAAATATAACTTGCGAAATGTGGGTGTACCTCTGCCTAGCGCTTCGGGGATTACAGGCGTGATATTATGTTAAAAGTTTTTATTTTCAGACTGTGTTAAAAGTTCAGAGAATACAAACAATATAAAAACACATAATTCTGAAAGTTTCACTAAAGTTACGATATTGTTATGATTGTATATATTTTACATTAAATAAAAAAACTTGAGACTGATACTTATAACATTTCGTTTAAAAGAACATTCCTTTAAATAAGGTGTTTTCATTAAATCCAGCTGAATGTTAATTTATACTTTTAAAATTAAATTTCACAGTAATCGAGTGTGAAAATAATAATTATACCTTCACATCGTAGAGTAATTGGCATTTCAGAGAATTACATTTTAAATCGACAGAATTCCTTGGAAAAAGTATATTTTCGAAACATAATTGATAACTGAAAATCGCAGTCATTCTCTTTAATGTGGTTAATGGTCTCAATATAACTGCTGTGCTGTCATTATTAGAAAACACAGGTTTATTTTTGGGGTATTCCTCAAAGCGCAACTATTTTTAAGCGCAACCAACTAACAAATGAAAAATAGAGATGGGTATGATGGATTCATTAACGATATTTTTCATCATGGTTGCGCTTTGGGGAATATACTTATAATATTTTTTATTTGAATTTGTGAGCGCAAGTTATGGTTGCGCTTCGAGGAATAATTTAGTTGCGCTTAAAAATAGTTGCGCTTTGAGGAATACCCCTTATTTTTATTTTCTAGCATATTATTATAAAAGGTTTTCTCAATATCAAAAAGGTTTTCGAGAAAGCTTACGATACAGTTAACTGATCTTTCTTCTCTTATATTTTTGACAGCGTTGATTATTGTCAAGTCTAATTAAATCTGACAACCAGTCCTACCACAAGAGGTATCGTATTACCCAGGAACTGGGGTGTGGTGGTCAGATAGGCGCTCCAGGTTAAAATAGCAATATTTCTTTTAGCTCTGCCCCGTTAGATTGTAAGCCGACTCCAACATAGTTGTGAAAGGCAAGGTAAATGATGGTTTACATGCAAACGACAACCCTCATTAAAATCAATGTTTGTAAAATGAAGGGCAAGTAATCATAAATTAACTGAAATACTTTTTTTTTATAACTTAATAGGCTTGCGTTGAGCCGCAACTCGCCTGATGTGAAACTATGAGACGGCCTAGGATGAAGCACGCTTGCCTAAAAGAAACCGATTCACTGCTGGAAATAGGCATTCCTCAAGCATCGGTGCTAAGACCAGTCAAAACCCGCATCTAGCTAGTTTCCCATGACCTCCACTGGATTGCCCTTTCCCCTTTCGGGGCCACGTATCGCCTTCCGGTAAACACTCGAGAACATTCGGGCACTATCGGTTATCCGTTCTACGTAAGAGCCCCACCCATAGCCACTAAGACCCGAACTCCACCAGAGACGAACGGAGTGGAGAGATGTGCAAGATTTGACTAATCACAGGAGAGACGTGAGACACGATGTAGATTTCAACCAATGTGATTGGTCGGTTTTCGCACGTCTCGTATCGTCGCTCCGCTCGTCTACACTTTGGTGGAGTCTGGGTCTTTTGCCCGTTTTTTAAATAACACTATGAGACATCTAAATCAATGCTCAAAATAAAACTGTTGGATGTATATAAAAAAAGATTCTGATCTTTAAAAAAGATGGGATCATTCTTCTCCTTTCTTTATCGTGTGGTTAGTGCCTAACCTGGTGTCAGAGTTTTTTGGGATCATCGTGCGCCACATACTAAACTGCAAACAGAGGTAGGTACCGCCAAACCAATACCAGCAGTTTGCACGTAACATTCTAAACAATAGGTGTGTACTCTTGTTTCTACAACTATGTATTAACGTGTAACAAACGATATCTTACACACAACACAATATTACTAACTACTGCAATTAATTCACAGTATCGGCATAGTTTCCGACTAGCTATTGCTAAACGTGACATCCACGGACTCAATATAGAGTTATTGCCTCCAAGCATGTGTTGATACTTACCCCAATTGAATATTGTACTGTAATGCGATGTAACAGGGTTTAATTCACAATGTTTTGCAGTTTGCAAATCACTCAATTGCTTTGCGACATTCTTGAGTCAATGAACGAAGGATACGGTTGAGAGTTTAATATCAATAATTTTATCGTTAAAGTGGATTAGATTGTTTAATTTGGTTTGTAAGAGGATTCATTCATAATTGGTGTAAGATCTCCAGGGAAAAGTTATAAATGGAATTTATGGATTGACAGGCTTGACACGACAACGTGGAGCCTGGCACAAGCAAAGAGAGGCCAGCAGTGGGTGATTGCCAGCTGTGGATGATGATGCTGACGATGAGTATTGGTCAGCTTGGATGTCGGAAGTTATCAGAGAAAAAAGTGTCCTATTTCCTAAGCCACGTCCTGGTTTAACTGTGTACCTTTCAACGGGATTCACGCAGCTGTACAGGCCTGAAAAAGTGGCATACAGACGAACCTACAGAGCTATTTTCGTATTTATAACATTGTTATGGGTAGTACGTACAATTAGTAAGTATACATACAGAGTGTAAGCACGGCGGCCGATCAAGCTATACAAAACCAGTTTATGCGGATCTCTCATTGTATAGGGAATCTAAACAAAGCTAGGGCAATTTAAACTGGAAATGTACAGCTGCATGTGCCGCCTTGAGCACCAGAAAGTTGTGGTCATATTTCAGTGATTCAGACCAACAAAATTAACCAGTTTCTCGGGACCATCATCGAAACTGCTGTTGCGTACATTTGGGTCGAGTAGTTATTGAAATTTTGTACTGGACAGCAGATTTTTTACTTAGGAAACTCGTCAACCATAGCCTCAATAAGAATTAACCAATAAAAAATAAATAGTAGAAGCATTCAAAGTTTATTTTGCACAACTAGGAATGTATTTTAAAATGTGCACACCCAGTGTTATCGCAATACCAGATATACGACCAATAGTTAAGTTGGATTACCGATCGTGATATATGGGAACGCGCGTTTGTCGATGCCAAATGTCACGCAGTAGATAGCACAAACGAGGCTTTACGGCTTCCGATCGTGCTGTTGACCAGCAATCGGTAAATGAAAACATAGCAAACAAACATTTACTACGGAGATATAAAACAACTGGACGAAAAACCAGTCCGTTTACTGAAAAACAGACTTTAAAAGAGCTCTCAAAAGGTTTAAAAGGCTTAAGCGTTTATAGAAGCCTAATTTACAGACAAAAAGCTAAATCGACCACCCGCTTTCTATACAACTTTATTGCATAAAACGCCACTGCAATGGTGTAACCCGACGAAATAGGAGAGCGCCCACTTCATTTGATCATCCTACGTAATCGTGTCGTTCTTCACACGATAGGGTTACCATTCTGGATGGTTCTTAATGTATCGAATAACGGGCAGTAAATGGAATTTTCCCTGTAACTCGGTCCGAGTGTTAGTATTCGATTACATACATCACCTTGTTTGTTGGTCGAGTGAAATGCGACAATTCCTCGATTTGGTAATACATGTCTTTTACCAGCCATCTGTCATTCTACTACACGTAATTTTCAACTTTACTCCATTTTGTTACGATTGGTTTTTCTATGGCCATGATTAAAGGCGTAATGAATAAGGTTGGTTCAACTGTGTTCTTAGGATTGTGTAAGCGACTGGTGCCTTAAAAAGATACGCATCAACAGCTGTTTTAGTTGTAAATACAACTGTTACAGCATAGTTACATAATTAATGTACCAGGGTAACGAGGGTGTGGAGGAATGCCAACTAATTGAATCGCTAATTTTCTTGTTTTCACTTTTTTAACCATTTGTGGACTAAGTAGAGATTGTAGACATAACACTTGTAACATCACACTTGTAATCCCTAAGGGTTAGGCAGAGGTGTACCTAATAGTACATCCATATTTCGTCAGTTATGTTTAAATTCCATGTAATACGGGGCGACCTTATTGCCATCAACCGGGCACAAATCCTGACTCCATGGCTGCTACTCAGAATTTCCTGATGGAAAAACCCAATAACAATTTGCCCGACCCGGGAATCGAATCAAGGACCTCACGATTTTGATCACTAGTCAGATTTTGGAGAAGTTCAATATTTTAGTGTACTTTCGTTTCTTTTCATTCAGTGGGGTCTTACTGATATGTGATGCTCCGATGCAGTACCGCAGTATTTTCAAATCTTGAGAATTTGACTACTTAGAAAACTGAGAGTCAGTCAGACATTGGAGGTCCAAATACTTAGATCCTTATGCACCGCTATAAACTGCGATGCGAATATAGGTCTAGAACCAAGTAATCGAAATGTCAATTCCATATGAAGTTTATCTAGTCTCCAATTCCACTAACATTGGTTTATTACAAGTCTCAAAGTGGTTTTCCAAGAAGATCCGAAGTCAGGCCAATGAGCAGTAGTTGCCTTACATACGAAGAACATTAAGTTATTGCCAGAAGATTTATAGAAACAGAAGGTCCAATCTGGAACGATTAATATTCTAGAAAATTATTTGTTCGTCTTCATGCCCTTTTTCCACACCAAATATGAAAATTTTCATACTATTGAAAATGTTAAAAAAAAACACATTAAAAACAAATCTACCGCCTACGAGATCAAAAGGTGTGGAAGACGTTTTTTTTTTAAAATAATTTGCAAATTGTGTAGGTCTAGAATCTTTATTATATATCTTCTATACTTTTCCTGTCTTCTTTGTCGTGTGGTTAGTGCCTAACCTGACGCCGAGGAATATCTCTCAGGCATGCTGGTTTCCTCAAGATGTTTTCCTTCACCGAAGCAAGTGATAATTATTCAATACGCACATGAATCCGAAAAATCAGAGGTGCACGATAATTCAGTTGCATCCGGATAGATTGGAAGCTGACCCTAACATAGTTATATAAGGCTAGCCAGGTGAGGACCATAAGATATGAAAATAGCATTGAATACAGCGACTAGTAGAGCACAAATTCAATTGCTCAGTCATTACGCCACTGTCTGAAAAATATTGCACTATAATTAAAAGTATTCGAGGACCGCTGTACCAAGTTAAATTAACAAGCCGTAATGAACAATTACTGTGACAAAAATTCGGTTCCATTTTGTGCTTTTGGCTTTAATCCAAATACGCTTCTTAGTGTAATTGCAGGATAACAATTGTCGTACCAACTGTGTTATTACCATATTACAACTGTACTTCTCTTTAGCACATGCATGTCTTTTCTCTATGTTTATTTTAGTACCTAGTCGAAGAATTTTAATGCCTCAAATGAGCTATCCTTTTTTTACTAAACTACCTGTACTCCGCGTGATATTATTATAAAAATACAATTTTCCCCGTTTTTGAAACATTTTTCATTGATGCTCCGCTCCTATTGGTTGTAGCTTTATGTTATATAGCCTATAGCCTTCCTCGATTAATGGGCAATCCAACACTTAAAGATTTATTCAATTCGAACCAGTAGTTCCTGAGATTAGCGCGTTCAACCAAACAAACTCTTCAGCTTTATAATTTTAGTATAGATTAGTATTTATTAGTATTAGTCTAGAAGTATAGATAAGCTTACGTCTGGGGCTCTGGACGCAACTCGGCAGATGACAAGCGATGATGTGGCCTAGGGTAGGAGCACGCTTGCCTAGAAGAAACCGATTCACTCGAAATTCGAAGAGAACCTGATAATAATAATTGGGTATCTGAATCTTCACAAAAATTCCAAGATTCATAGGCTATGTTGGCAAAACTCGTTTTCGAATACTTTAGGGAACAAGTTTGGTTTATTCTCTCAACTGGATTTGTGACTTCTGTTAGGAGGTACTTGAAGTATAAACAGCACAAGCAGTTTTCCCGAATATATCATTACATATTCATACCCACCCAGTTACACTTTTCTAAAACAACCTCCGTTTTCTCAAGACACAAACTGTCCTTTTAAAGCCATTCTTACTCCAAACAAATTTTTGTCTAACTCCCCAGCAATTCCATGAACCTAACCCATTAGCCAGAGCTTTATCCGAAAGTTAAGCCAGTTACGGCATGCATAATACCGAAGTACCACCGATCTCGGTCTCTTGCCATTATCATATTATAATTTGGTGGGAGCTAGCAGGCGCGGGTAATATGATATTAAACACGCTCCTGTCATGACGTGACTGCATTGCACGTTCATTACTGTTATTAAGCGTGAAGAAGTTACTGATGTCACTTGCTGTTCGTAAATCACTGGTGTTGGTAAATGACATCATCGGACAAGAGCGTGAAAAGATGGGATGTTGGTATGATATTTTCTGTGTGAATTTAAGATTATTCTTTGTGGAGGCCTAGTAGTAGATATCTTGTAGCTGATTAAATAATAAGTCAATGGAGAAGATAAATTAATTATTAATACTTGATCTACCAAATGATTTCAAACACGCTCCTGACATGACTGCTACTGATATTAAACTGAGCATCAAACTGATATCACTTGCTTTTCATAAATGAAGTGATTTGATTTGACGGAGCGTTTCAAGATCTTCGATATTTTACGACCTCTAATTCTAGTCTATTAGTAAACTTATGGCTGATACGATAAAGTTGTTATGAAAATATGTTTAGTTATAAATGTCAAACACGCTCCTGACAATACATAATGTGACCGCAATGAACGTCATTAACGTGATCAAGGGTGAAGAAGTTAGTAATGTCACTTGCTCTTCGAAAATCACTGGTAGTTTTGTAACGTAATATAAATATGTAGGTAATCTGGCAAAATGGACTACGTTATGATTCATACATAATAATATGCGTCCGGCCTAGCGATCACCATCTATTGGCCAAGGCTGACCACATAAGTGCCTAGAGGTAGTTATTTCTGTTAAATTGCTATTAAAGTATTAATAAAAATCAACCTATTTTAGTTAAAAACAAAATCAAAGATTTAGCAACGTAACTAACACCTTCTTTTCATTTTCTTTTCTAAAGGAGATTAATATTCTAATAACCTGTATAATATAGTTTTAACAGCAAAAGTCATAATACAAAAAAATATAAAATTCCTGCTCTCTAAAGCTAGAGCTTTTCACAAGTGCATTTTTTCTTAACAGAATTTTAAAGAATAAGAAAGATAAGTAAGAAACACAATTCGCAGGTTTTTTTCTAATTACGTATTCTCTTTGGTTTCTTTGTTAATGAAATGCATTGGATCGTCAACTTTTGTTCTGAGATAATAAAACTTTTAGGATCAAACATAGTAATAATGGTTTATCCTGTTTTAATGAGTTTTTGTTAGGTGACAGTTTTTTTTCGTGCGGAGGAATGACCTAAATGTGTCATGTCCGTCGCTCGATGTCGATCGGATCGTGTTTCTACTGAGTGTATTTAATGTTGTATTTTGTTGATTAAACTGATTTATTTTGCTCGTTCGTGTATTTCTTGGGTTTCACTAAGCCCTACAGCTACTTTTTTTATTCGTTCATTCTATGAAAATAGAACTAAATAGACAAACCTCGACTAATACAATAATAGAACGAAGTTATATTTTCTTGGGCTTATTGTGTTTAATAATATCATTTACTACTAATACTTATTATAAAAACAGTGTCGTTTATTCAAATCCTAAATACGAACCTTTCATATCCTTTCCTAAAATAATTACCTACTTAACTAAAAGCTAAAACCTACTAAAAGTCTACCAAGAAACAAAGTATAAAAGCCACGCCGTAATTCAGCTGAATTATCTAGTACATTATTTAGGCTTTAGACAGACCCAGGCGTCGGGTAATTCGATATTAAACACGCGGTTGACACTGACGTGACTAGAGGCTTTGTCACGCTACCAATGTGGATCGAGCCTTAGGGCTGGCATACCATTGTCCATTGCATTCGAAACACACTCGTCGAAATCTCACTAGATTAAGAATGCCTTCACATCAAAGCATTTTATGCCAAAAAATAGTTTAATCATTGCCTTAATTTTTTTTTAACAACACACCAAAGAAATGAAAATCCTTTTAAAATATATTATAAATCTGAGTTGCATAAATGGCTCATTGATAAATTGTTTCATAGTGTAAAAGAATTTCTTGATAAAAAAAGTAACTGATAGACTGAAATTATTTCGGGCATATTAATTATTGTCAAGATTTCGAATCGACGAATCGTTAAATTGTAAGTATTGTTACTTAAACATGTTATAACTTTAATATTTTAACACATTCATGTTTCGTATTTTAATTTAACGTTTAAAATGTTCTAATATTTGTATGCCTTTCTATGGAGAAACATGTAAGATCATAATTATATTTATAAGACGATGATTATTCTATTCTATTCTTGTCTAGCTAGACAAAGAACTGATGCTCCTAATGATAATGATTTGCGTCAGGAATGGCACGGCATTGTCGTGAAATTGATTTTGATATTTCAGTTATATAGATAAAATAGATTATGATTATAACTGGGGGTTTATTCTGGATGTGAAACTCGCAGCAATGTGCTAGCGTTTAAGATGATTACAATGTATATTTTTTAAACCGGCATCCTGTGGTTTAAAGTGTAACTAAGGTACTTTGACACTATGACTTATTAAAAAGTTAAAAACTATTCATTAAGGCTATTTATACGCAAGGAAGTACCTCATCACTTCATCGGTATTCTACGTAGAAGGTATGATTCAACGAAAGACAAAGCAGGAGTTATTGGGATAGAAAGAGAAAGATGTTAATACATTATACAAATACAACAGTTTATATTGACAGGATTGTGTAGGCGGTTGTATGAGATCATCTCAAAAACGTATTTCCCTACGGCGACCCTTAAAACCTGTTCGGAATTCTAAGTAGCCGATACAATTCCAATTTTTAATACCAACATCAAATAAAAATGGAAATAATCGGCTCCACGCATTTTTGTTCCTTTTTACGTAAGTTTACGTTCTACATTCAAATAACTTTTTTGCTATAAATAATTTTAATGTTGGAATAAATATAGAAACAACAAAACGAGGTTCGTGAATACACCGCGCTGCAGATTTGTGGTTATTGCACAGAATATTTCCTTTGCCGTGGTATTTAAAACTTAAGACTTGGAGGGAATATTTTAAAATAAAACATTAAGTATGGTCAACTTAATGTCGTGTATTATTTCGTTTTATGCATGAGCATATTTCAGGGTTACCTTGTCGTGGAATTAACCGGGACTTAAATAATAGGCTATTTACGTCGTAGTTTTCCTGAAAATGGCAACCCTAAATTAAAAACACGCGAGTTACCGTACATACTTAGTTACACTCAAGCGGATTGGTGATAACAGTGTCGTGTTTTATGCATACAGTGAGAATTTACCCGATTTTACAAAACTAAAGATTCTTCAACACACGACGTACCTGAACATTTTGCGTAGATGAACGCAAAACCATGAAAATGCATTAATTACTTAATGAAAAATTATTTTTCTCCATTTATTTGGCCGCCAAAATTGTGATAGCTCGGCTAATATGTGTGAAATAAATATAGTTTATAGATTATAGCACCCACGAATAATGTAGCTTTCTGCCAGTGGAAGAATTTTTAGAATTGGATCATTAGTACCGGAGATTGCCCCCTACATACAAACTCCCAAACGCATTTTACCTCTTTATATTATTCTTTATTTATTTCTTTTCCTTTTCTTTTATTCGTCATCTCAATATTGTCACTCCTTTCCAGTCATACATCTTACACATAATCCATCCATCGTTTCTTTGGTGTTCCCCTCACCACGTTGAATTATAAGATACCCAGTTTGTTTCAGTTAACGTACCCAGTTACTAGATCTAGGCTATCTAGATAGCGATGACCCTCGGCTATGCATCGCGTGTTCCTACCGATGTTTAGTTCAGATTTGCGACCCGCGAGCTGGTATCTCCTGTTTAGTGCTAGAAAAAAGCTAAGTTGTGTGAGTCGTTTAGGTAAAGAGGATTGTTTTGTATACAGTAATAAACTTACATTTAAAATCGTAATCTTAACTTTACTTTGCATGAAGAAGCCGTAGTATTATATTCCGTTGTTGTTTGTTTGTTTGGTCAGATAGGCAGTCGCTCCATGTAAAATACTGGCATTCAGCTGCATCCGGTAAGGCTAGGCAGATAATGTTTGTTTGTTACTATTTTATTCTTACTGTGTGTGAAGTCTATGCATTGTTGGGCTCACGTGAAGGCAGAATCTTTTGCTACCAAATGGTGGCTATCGCCTATCTTCCGTTTCAGGTCCTAATTTCAGGTTTCATGAAGTCAAAAAGTTATGGTACGATAATTTAAAGTAATATTTAAATCTTTTCTCTAGGCGTCGTTGTTTAATCGATATAACCAAGAATGGAGGGATTCTAGCAGGACGCGTAGCATGACCACTGTTTCTTTGACGGAAGAATCGACAAAATGACAGATTGTGAAAAGAAATTGTCATTGTTTGTCGACACAATCTGTCATTTTGTCGATTCTTCCGTCAAAGAAACCCGTTTCTACGGTAGTCATGCTACGCGTGCAGGTGGCTTTTTGTGGTTTCTGCCTACCTCCATGGGGAAAGGGTGTGAGTTAAGTATTACAGTATGTAGTAAACCAACAAAACCAGAGAAGAACAAGCGTTTGTAGTAGACCTTACCTATTACACTAACCTTAAATAAAGTAGCCGTTTTAATACCGTGTAATGCAATAAATCAAACTGTAGCAACATGTATGCAACAAATAAATAGTTCACACGCAACACATGCAGTACCAGGGGACTATAAAGTGTCAGGTTATAACGCCGTGGTGGTCCTAAAGTCATTGTAGTCTGACACCTGAAGTGGCGAGTGAAACCGTGGAAGTATGCAGAAATCGCACCAACTATTTTACTGAACTAACTCTTTGAGCTTCTGGGAGCCTAGTACATATTTATTAAAAAGTTTAGAATGTAATTCGTATAAATGCGTTTGTTATTTCCACTGAATGATGATGATGATGATGATTACGCATTTCAAATTATTACTATATTTCATTGGCAACTGCTGTTCTGTTGAACCGATCAAAACGAAAATTAATAGTTTTGGCAACATTATTAATGATTTTCGTGTTACCAATACGTGCTGTCAAAGAGTACTAATGTGTCCGAAAATCTGACAAATATAGTTAGGCTTTAGTTCCAGCATATTCTGATGTCTGTATTTCCTTAGTAATTGAATCATGGGTCGTAGTCGTTGTAACTAAAGCCGTAATTGGTTTAAACGCTGATCCTAACATAGTTTGACAAAGACTTGATTGTATGAGAGCTTGTCATTGCTTCTACTCAGAAACACTCAAAACAAAAGCTATAGAGCTATTGTCACTAATTATTTTCGTTTAAGTAAATTTATTTACCATAGGTGAAAGCTGTGTAATCCCAAGGAAAAATATTATCTACACTATTGACTTGGAACCAGTGGGATAGCACCTGAGTAGGACGGAAAACCAGGATTAGTACAATCTATACTAATCTATACTAATATATAAAGCTGAAGAGTTTGTTTGTTTGTTTGTTTGAACGCGCTAATCTCTGGAACTACTGGTCCGATTTGAATGATTCTTTCAGTGTTGGGTAGTCCATTTATCGAGGAAGGCTATAGGCTATATATCATCACGCTACGACCAATAGGAGCGTAGCAGCAATGAAAAATGTATGCAAAAACGGGGAAAATTGTATTTTTAATAACTTGTATATAATAAATGCGAAAGTTTACATGGATGGATGGATGTTTGTTTCTCAGTTACGCCAGAACGACTGAATGGATTTGGATGACATTTGGCACAGAGAAAGATCATAGTCTGAAATAGCAAATGAATACTTATTTCCCCACTTAAACATCAAAATTTCCACGCGAACGAAATCGCGGGCAACAGCTAGTCTACACTAATATTATAAAGAGGTAAGATTTGTATTTTTGTGTGTGTGTGTGTGTGTATGTTTGTAATGAATAAACTCAAAAACTACTGTGCCGATTACGAAATTTTTTTCACCATTAGAAAGCTACACTCACCCTGAGCAATATAGGCTATATTATTTTTAAATGTCCACCTGTGCGAAGCCGGGACGGGCCGCTAGTTATAAATAAAGCTAGAAATCTTGAAAAACAAAAAGAAGTTTATCCTAGCTTGATGAAGGCACATAATCTAATCAAGTCAACGACTACTCGACAATCCCATGAACCCTTCCTCTCATTATATAATATTCAAATAACAAACCAGCGCGGTCTAGTGCATCCTCGTTCCATAATGACCTCAATTAACGTTCTCGTTCGTTCACTGGCTCATTCACTCGTTCATTCACTTGAATTTTTCTTCGCCATCTTAATTTGTACGTGACGCCGGCAGTTAATTAGTGCAATTAAAAGATCCTGGCGTTTTTGTTTTAGTACTCACACTGCGAAGCCATTGTTGGAAATTAAATTAGTCCTGAAATTGTTTAACGTCATTAGAATAATATGTGATGTTTTGGGTGCCGACTGCCGAGTAATGGGCGAGTGAGAATGGAGATGGCGGGTAACGTATGTGACACGTTCGTTCGTGTGTTTTTGAAATTAGAACGCTTGTGTAGTTTCAGTAAAAGTGGCCAGTTATTTTATGTGTTGCGAAATGTGATTAATCCTAGTTGAGTTTACGGTAAAACCTTTTTGAGTAATCTAGAAAAATAATGCCTAGCTTGTAGAAATGGTCAGAAAAGTGGTTTTTGAATCTACAGAAGGCATTTTAGAAAGAGATACCATTGTTTGTTTTTAAAAGGGGCATTCATTTTTAATGGCATTGTGTTTGTTAAAATTAAATGTTATATTTACCATTGTCTACATATTTTTACCTTATAGATTCTACATTGTAATAAAAATCTAAAAAGATTTGACACAACCATTAATATCATTTTTCAATATTAATGAATGCATGCGACTGTGCATATCTAGATATAGATTTCACAATTACCTAATGATTGAGATTGATTAGGCGATTGATCACAATCAGTCCAATAGATTAATGATGAAAATATTGCCATCACATTACGTATATACAGGGGGTGAGTTAGAAATGCAAACCGCTAATGTGACATATCTGGATACTAATTTGTTCACATGTTGGCATCATTGTAACTTCGAAATCATTTATAATTATGTTCTTGGCAAAAGAAGCCTGGCGAGGCTACATGTATTTAGGGACCCACTCATAGAGGTAGCATTCATTATGGCAACTTATCATAGTTGTAAAACGACTAAAGACTAACAGAAAAGGAAAAGGAAAGTAAGACGAAAAAGTTGGGAGAAAAGAGATATACGTCTATATAAAAATAACCTAAAAATTATACGATTAGGGTTTTTAACTGTGGAATGACTGCTTATTTTTATTGGAAGACTCGAATAAACTACAATATTTCCCTCCTATACTTTATTTCGATCTCTTAATATATTAGAGAAATAATGAAGATATTAAAAGATGAAAAAATATTTTTTGGGACTTGAAAAAGGAGCTACTTATTTTGACCTATATTTGAATCATGCTTGCTTTCAAGCCAACTAGACGGTATAGCTTTGCGTGGCTCAATGTAGTATACACCCTGTATAGTTAAGTAATTACAGAAAATGAGTTCGTAATTTGAATTAAAATTAATGATAGTTCACTTGATTGACATGTTTGCAGTGAGGTCTTCATTTTGTTAATGGAAAAGTTATTAATAGTTTTGGAATCTAACTTTTTGAAGATAATTTACAATCAATTTATGTCAATTTTATTTGAGTAATATACGCTTTTAACATTTTATTTAGTACTAGGTTTTGAACGCGGTTTTGCTCGCGTTACCAGGATCTCTTTCTTTATCGTGTGGTTAGTGCCTAACCTGGTGTCAGAGTTTTTAATGTTGCCCATGGGCCTTGCATGCCGTCGAGAAATATCTCTGTTTATTGATTGGTTATTAATTGGATTGTTGTGTATTGTTTACGAGGTAGGTCATGAATATATTAGCACTGACTGTAACGATAATTAAGAACTTTGGTCAAACAAAGTCCAATCTAAAGCTGTTCTCTATTAAATTAAAAAAATAGAGAATTACTATTAATAAGTGGAACTAAAACAAATTACCACGACCGTACCTCGAAAGTGGTTACATAACGCCACCTTGCCACAAGTTCCCGATACAAATAAAGTTTCCCAGCTCGCGTGCACATAAGTAATTATAATGCAAGCCTCGACCAGTTGCAAGTTATTTAGGTTAATATCCAGCCTTTTGAACCTAACGTTTTCCTGCTACGTCAAGGCTCAAGTCGTCTGAGACTTTATTGAATTTCCTCGTGGAGTATGTCACCTGCATGGAAGTGTCACCTTAATGCTTAAGTGTAGGTCGTGGAAGTGTAAGCAGGGTTAGTAGTGATGTCTTGACGTTGTAATAGTCCGGTTAAGCAGAAGCTAGTCTCATAGGTTGCCCTGCGAGATGACATTATGAAAAATGTCTGGACGTTGTTTTTAAACGATTGCAGATTATGGAGCTTTTACGAAGTTTTTTAATGTGAAATTCTGTCTACATTATATTAAATGGGAGGGGGGGCTTTCCATGAAAAGTTATTTGTGTTTTGTCTTATGACAGAGCGATGATCTTCACTAAGCAATCTAACTGAAAAAAAAATAACATAGCTCATTTCAGAACGACTCCTTTAACATAAAAATGCTTTTGACATTACATAACATCACACCTGTAATCCCCGAAGGGTTAGGCAGAGGTGTACCTAATAGTACACCCACATTTCGCCGGTTATATTTTTGAGTCCCATGTAATAGAGGCGAGCCAGTCATACCAAGGGGTATCGTATTACCCAGTACCAACTGGCTTGTGGAGGTCAGATAGGCAGCCGCTCCATGTAAAATACTAGTATTCAGCTGCATCCGGTTAGACTGGAAGCCGACCCAATATAGTTGGGAAAAAGCTTGATGATTATGAATTGGGAGCGAGCCTGTGCTTTAAACAGTGTGTCCTAAATGAAGACTTCAAGAGCATCCCTATTTAAATGTTAACCTCAAGATTAAATTTGTTTTAAAAGAAAGTTATTCACTACCCACGCGATCTAGATAGAAACACGATTAAAAGAGGTTCCAAACCTAAAATCAAGTTACAAACTTGAATTCTCTGACCTCATTTCAAAAATGAATCAGCTGAGTACAAACTAATGTTTCTTCTCTCTGTTCCAGGTACGTACAGTTTCTAACTTCTCATGTGGATCTCGAGCGAAACAAAAGAGAAGCGGGTCTTGTTTCGTGGAAATTCTTCTGCGCCCCGCTTTCCCGGCCAGCATTGTGTAAGTCTGAAGTTTTAGGCAAAGTTCTTTGCAACGTGCCCTATAATCTTGCTTTAGCTTATTTTCTTTGAGGTAAGTAATTGAGTTTATTGATGTGGAGAATTGTATCTTGTTGCATGTAGAAAGAGTTTAAATAACAGTGTGTTCAACGTACTAAGAAGATAGAGGAGACGTCACTTTTTACCCGAGAAAGAGGAGGGTTATAATTTTGACTGATATGTATGTATGTGGCCATGTATATTCATCTGTTCCCTTGTAACTTCTAAACTGCTAATCATAACTGACATGGTCACAAACACTATCATTAACACTGAAAACGGGATATTTGCCTTGTTTACTATTTGTTTTGAGTTCCCGATATTTCGGCGCTGTCGCAAGCACCATGATCACGGATAAACTAAAGTTATTGCGGGTACGTTTATGAGCAGACAAAACGGGTTTCCCTCTTTCTTGTTCGTTTTTCGGTACCGCTACCACTGTCACTCACAACTCGGTACAACCAGAACAGTACTGTTTGACCAATTCCAGAGTTGGAAAGAGACAGAGCTATACAGGACGCCTAGCTCCATCTCTTTCTGAATCCTTGGTAAAAGTTCGTGTTGTCACGTCCCTTACATCTTGTACTAGCACTTCTCCCGCGACTTCGTCCGCAAAAATTGTGATAGCTCGGCTAATATGCATGATATAAATATAGTTTATAGCCACACACCCACGAGTAATGTAGGTTTCTGCCAGTGAAAGAAATTTTAGGATTGGATCATTACTTCCGGAGATTATCCGCTACATACAAACTTACAAAAAAATACCTCTTTTAAATTTAGTTGTAAACCGTGAAAGCTTGAAACAGTGCTTGAAATACCTCTTTTTAGAATATTTAAGAAACAAAGTATAGATAATAACTCTGCCTTTATTAATGCTAGATCTATCCAGTCTGTCAACGATCTCTTATATCAATGACCCTTCTTCATTGCATGATAATGTCATAAGAACGAATACGACGTATTATATTTCTATAATCATGCTATTAAATGTGTTATAAAATAGCTATTCTTATAATCGCCACCTTACAGTAGACGTTAAAAGATTAAGCGGATATTCTTAACTGCAAAACTAATTAACAAAGTTTATTATGACAACTAAGCATACGTCCCCATAATAAATCATATGGCATCTCCTTCGAACATGCGCGGCGTCACAGTTCGCCGTTTAAGATAAGTTTATTGGCTTTATTACACCTAAGGTTTCCAGCAAAAACCCAAGCTAACCCCTTATAAAACAACCCTCATCAAAAGTCACACATCCCACTACACGTGTCAAAAGAATTTGTATCATATTTGTAAGAAGTTAAAGTTACATTTCGCTTGATGGAAGTTAACCCTACCGCGGCTTTGCGACGACATCTTTGATGTGCACCCTCTCGCCTCGAGCATTCAAAGTCTTTCATAGATAAAGTGCATTTCGATATTAGAAGTTTCAAACATAGTTTTAAAGTGAAATTTACGGTATGAAATTGTTTTCTTCGTTCAAAGAGAGACGTGTCGACTCGTAACTCTATGGAATGGGTGCGCGGTTTATAATAATGCTACTGGTTTTTATTTGAATTTAGAATGGAATTTCTTTGTGTATTTTTTTGTTTATGAATGGCTTTTTGATTTGAATGCAGGATTTCGTGCCTGTTTGAAGTTTGGTTATAATTGGGGGAAATAAAATTAATTTGTTCTTGAGGGCCATATGAGCAGTCCTTGTAAATCCAATTGGGAATTCCTCATATTACTTTTCAATGGTTTTTTTTTAACAGGATATATGAAAGGGTGGTTAATATATTTAGTAGTATACCATAAAAAAACGTCAAAATTCACCTCCCATTTACTAAGATCAGAATATCAATTAATATTCAAAGACACATAACTATAACCTCAATATTAACAAACTGATACATTCCAACAATCGCAATTTACATTACAGAATTAGTTTAACTTTACACAATGCCATATAAACTTTCCAAGATGGCCGCCAAATTATATAGCACTTGGAAACTGATTCTAACAATAGGATACCCACTTAGAAATTACTATAGGAATGTTTTAACAAGAAAATTGACCTGTGAACTATGTTGAGGGCCCTGCAAGGGTTTGGACACAAACTACGCAACTAGTTTACCATATTGTGATTACCCCTGGGACTAAGGTTGGCCGTACGAATGTTAAAATGGATTCCAGTGTAACACAGGAAAGTTATTGATTTGTTGTGTTGGAAATTGTCCTGTGTGTGTTGTGACTTATTGCCCTTTATATTGTCGTATCATATACATATACATATGAGGAGCTCGTGGCTAAATAATAACAGCCGCACGGGTTGATCTTTAAGCACAAGCCGCGCTTGTCAAAGTCGGTCTGTGGATGGCTGACCATCATTACATACCGAGTTTCCTCCATGCCTCGGAAAGCACCTTAAGCCGTTGGTCCCGGCTGTCATTTGTAGATATTTGAGAGTCGTTACAGGCAGCCAGTGTCCCAACCAGTATTACCAAGGAGTACCGCATTACCCAGTACTAACTGGATTGTGAAGGTCATACGGTAAGACTGAAAGCCGAACCCAATATAGTTGGAAAAAGGCTAGACAGATGATGATTCTCGTATGATTATGTACTCGTTTTGTTATTGTATGATAGACAAATAAACAACCAGAAATTTTGTAATTCCAAGAAGGATAAAGGTAGATGGGGAAAAAAACATACGGGTGCCAAATAGTTGTTAAGAAAAAGACCTATTCAGTGCTTAGCTAACTTTGTTTTCCTCTGGTTGTGTGTCAGTAATCAAAAGTTTCTTACTTGATGAAGTTACATTGTGCCTTCCTTTTTTTCATTCAAAGTCTTTGTTACTTTTTCTCTGGTTTGAGATACCTTGTAATCAAAAGTGTGGCAGTAACTTATAATTAACTAGCGGCCCGTCCCGGCTTCGCACGGGTGGACATTTGCTTGCCCTAATCCCCCCCCCCCCCCATTTTTTTCTAGTAATAAATATGTTACTCAGGATGAATGTAGCTTTCTAATGGTGAAAAAATTTTTGAAATCGGCAAAGTCGTTTTTGAGTTTATTCATTACAAACATACACACACACCCAAAAATACAAATCTTTCCTCTTTATACTCGGAATATTAGTAAGATTAGTGTAGATATACAGACAATGGACAAGACGGAAGAGACATCGACCCACAAACGGTTATTACGTGTTCAGTACGTTTTCTATCTTTTCTATATCTTCGAGAGGAGGATCTAAGGAGATGCGTCTACGTCTATTTAAATAAAATGAAATTCGACAACCGTTGAGAGCAACACCATGTGTGTATATATCACATTAAGTAGTTCAATCTGATCCTATCTCAGTCATTTCAACGTAAGCAATGCACAATATCCTTATTCCATTGTGTTTATTAAATGTAGCGAGCATCGAGAACTCGATTCCTTACGGGAATCGGATTATCCGATTATTTGTAAACGCGGATTTGAGAATGAATCCGATCTGTTCAGCTCACTCGTTACCTTTCTTGTTACTGTACATATTTTATATTTGCATAATAAAGGATTTGATAAATAAATAGGAATAAGGACGTATGTTTTGTTGTTTACTTATTTCTTGCTTGGTCAATGTTGTAATTTTAGTTGTTTGAATACATGATTGATTAAAAGACCCCAAATAAATTGGGATAAGTGCAAGGGAATGATGAATGTCTTGTTAAGTAATGTTGTTTACAAAACATAAATTTCCATTAATAACAATGGCCATACTCCTCAAGAAACTATTTTCACGTCACTAAGCAAATCATGCACATATTTTACTCCAACAACGCGGAAAAACAAATAAATATCGCGCGTCTGTTGTCGTAAAAATTTAATAATACCAAGTTTGGTAACGCTTTGGCGAACTGAAATCGTATTCATCCGGTTTTCGTGAAAAACCTTCCTGTTACAAAGTATATAGGTGAATATATGTATGTATATGTATATAAAAACAATTTTTATTTTTTAGCTGTTCCCGATGAAACTCTAACTCGCGTAATGTGTCGAGTTGTAACGAGTTGTGGGTTTTCTCGCCCGAAATCGAAATTGGTTCCGTATTCGATTCAATCGATTTGCGAACAGCGCTTATCATGCTTTATTTTCATGTGTTTTTATGATATTACTGTATTTTATGTTGATTTGATTTTAAAGAAGGAATCTATGTTAAAATGGATGTTGGAGATAAAAAAGTATAAGCGATAAATCTTTTTTATGCTTGTTATCAATTTTAGCAGACAGATTTCAGTTGGCTTGGAAGCAGATGATATTGAAAGTCACTGTAGGTATTTAGAGTCTAAAATGTGTCACTCAGCCGTAGCGTTCCTTGTGGGCAATTGCTAAACGTCTGATATACAAGGAGCAAGAGACACTGACGCTAAAACAGTTACCTTCCACGTATTCAGTACACAATTTTGAAAAAAAAATCCGTGGGATATTTTTCATCGATATTTTTTTAAATCTGATGTTGCTGTATAACCTTCTGTATAAATTCTTTGTGATGGGGTCCAGAATGATGTACTGAATACGTGATCACCGAGGATATAACATTCTCGGTGTCCCTTCAATCCTGTATAAAATTAATAAACCCATCATTATTCACTAAGATTCATATCCACCTACACTCCCTCTCAGCAGCTTATCTTTTAATTTCCCCAACCTCTTAGTATCAAATCACACACAAACACACACAACTAACAGTTATGCAAACGTATAAACAGATTACACAGTTTCTTCAGATAGGCTTACTTTAATGGATTCGCCTGTTTGCCGAAGAACTTTCGCAGGAATCACTTAATCTGCCACTCTAGGATATATTTTTATGTGATTTATGAAGGAGTGACGCCACCATGGCTAGACGAAAACATTTATTTTGGATTTTCTGAAGTATTTTATGGGATGCGGAGGCTGGCTCACAGATACACTTGTACGTTATCGTAGAGTTTTCCTTAGTCGTGATCTTGTATCTCCATATTTACATGATGGTGGTAATTTTGTGTTGTCATATTGTTACATGGGTTTGATGTGTACGTACTTTTGTTATTTGTTGTTCCTTCCTTTCGTCGGGATTGTTGTGGAGGTCAATGGACTTGTCGGCTTATGTTCGGGAAGAAAACATTTATTTGATTAAGTTATAAAATTCTGTTAGAAAGCAAAGCATAGGTAATGGAACTTGATCAATTATGCGTACATGATAAAGATAATACACCTGTATTTACGATAATATACTAATTAATATATACGATGGTCACTATCCGGATAGTTAACATCGAATGTTTCAATTTTATCAGGTACCCATACAAATGACAACTGCAGGAGATGCATCGAAATTTGTTATTGTTACCTATATAAATTTTGAACAAATAAAAAAGAATATTAAAAATCACATAAAGGGTGTAAATACACCCTTAACGAAGCCGAAAGGCACTTGTTCTCCCCGTCATTGCAATCATTTTTTTGTTCTGGATCATAGCTGGGAACCTTCTACTTACGGAGATATTGGGAGTCAAAGTTCCAACGTCTTCACAAGTTTTTTTTAATTACTAAGTTTTAAGGTTGTAACTCTACTTAAAATACCTTCATGAGCCGTTTAATATGCAATGCATCCATCAGCATAATGTTTTAAGAGCGTTACATTGAGTTTTACCGTAAAACGTGATTTATCATCCCAAAAAGAAAGTCGTTTCCCAGCAAAAATTCTTGCGTAGGGTTACTTAGTTTGATGTACAGAATGCTTGGTTCACGGCTTCGTGAAGGGTCCGTTTACACCTTGTATAAAATATATGCAACCTGCACTTATGAAACGTATTTTCTTAAACAGAATATCAAAAACTATTTGAATTAATGCGACCATACAAACACATAACTTTTACCTACATAAATATTTCGTCTACAAATACAAACTCATTTAAGGCCGGGACAGACAGGTCGGGTACAGCCGAACGAGCTGAATCCTATTCTAATACAGCTGTCGTGTGATTCTGCCGTATTGGCTTAACGCTTCTTCGACTTGACAGCTCAGAAATTAGAGAACTGAGCAGTTTTGGGACAGCTGCATTGCATTACAGTACCGAATTGTATTTTGTTGTGAAGATACCTGTGTGGACGGGGTTTAATATTCAATGGTGACTCTTGGGTTGGTATTTAATATGTTTCGAAGGTGATGTGTTCATTTGTGGTTATTATAATTTTTGATCAAGTGCGAGTCGGACTCGCACACAAAGGGCTCCGTAGAATCAAATAATATAGCTTGTACGAGCGTCTAAGAAACAAAAATCTGCTGTCCCATACATTTGAGTCGAGTAGGTATGGAAGTTTTGTACTGAACAGCTGATTTTCTTTCGAGATTTCGATGGTGGTCCCATGGAGAAATTTATTCAATTTGATGGCCTCTATCACACCCTGAAATATGATCACACCTTTCTGGGACATGCTGTATAATAAAAATATTTCTAACGCTCATTCATAGGTCAGTTTACACTCAACAGCAAAACTATATTTGTTTTTCATAGTATGTTAACGAAAAACAAAGTATCTGTAGGTATTATGCATGTCTGCATACCTATTTCTTTTGCCATGTGTACCTGCGTATAAAGAGCTGTTTGTTTTGTAATCTATATTCATATCTACGTATATTCGTCTAACGATAGAAACAAGACACGCTGAGCTCTTGTTAACTTAACACACTTGTAGCACAAGTGTGTTTACGGTAGTTGTCGGAGTTAACAGGAACAATATTGATGTTATGCACTCGTGCTTACATTGCATGCTTGTAGGATACGTAGGTACCTGTTTTACAAATGTTGGTGTTTTTTTTTTATTCCCCGTAAGCATCCGTATTTTTATTCTGACTGATGTTTAACTACTGTTTAAAAAAAACCTACCTGTTAGGCATTGTTATTTTTTTTAACTCAAACGCATCAAACTCGTGTACTTTCTACAAAACGCTAGTGGCCTAGACCAGAGGCAGTAAAGGACATTGGCGAAAATAGCGAACTGATATGATACATACCAAAAAAACGCGTACATTTATTTCTATTTATCGTTGTTTGCAAAAAGGCCGAAAGCCATGGGGTTTTTTGCCTTTAACATCCTTATTTTATTTTAAAACGTTTTCATGCATCGCTGTAAGAATGCTCCTTTTTTCTAGGACCTGCTGCGATCCTAACATCTCTCTCTTTATTTTTTTTTAATCAACAGATTTAAAAAAAAATTGTGGAATGCAGAAATTGAAATCAGCTTGAAAAGTGTCCCATCTTATATATGTTTTTTTACGAACACAGATGGTTTCAAATAATACTTCCAAACAAATGACTGTGCTAACAAAACTAGATGGGTAATACAGCTATAACTCCAGATAGAAACGCGTCCATCTAAGCAGACATGGCTAATTTGGCCTAATGCCTACCCTCGTCTGCATTAACCATTAAACATTAACTTGTGACATGCTTAATTCGCTAAGTGCCGTGGTCAGTCCTCGGGCAGTGGTCGCACAGGGCGCGGATAATAATGACTTTAGAATGAGTTGTAAATTACACTGCTTTAAAGGCTTTTAGAACTTTTATGGGTGGTGTATAGTAGTGATTGTTTTTAATTTTATATTTCTAAATATATAATTCAGTAGTTAACACGAAATTGGTTTTATTACTTTTGCCAAAATTTTCAAAAACCGATTAAGGCCGGCACGATTTCTAACTTCTGTCCTACGTACACTCGGCAAAATGATTTAGTTCATAGGATCGAACCGGGTGCCACATTTTTCTTAGTTATTATTTATCCATAAGTTTCTTATATCCTTAGGTTAAAAATAACGAGGACTATAATCCTAATACTAATCTGCTCAGACTAATCGTTTTTTATCCTATTTCATTAGGGACCCTTTTACTTTTTCAGCAACGCACTGTGTCCATACTACCCTCAACCAAAGTTCCAACATTAATTTAAACACTCTCAATTAGTTTCCTCCCCGCTCCCAAACTAACCTCGCCCTCTCATGGATCGTAGAATTGACCAAAATGTATTACCCTATTAACTGGACCACCTTTGTTTAACTAAATCTGGGGGGCTTGAGTCGAGTTTAAATTATTTATTCAGCTGGAAAGGTCAGCAACAAATGTCTTTGGAAGCCTGGGACACGCTCCCGAGTCGTAGTGGGCAACAATGACAATGTCGGAATTTTAAATGTGATGAGCGGTCAATGGGGCTTCTGATTGAATTTAGTGATTTGTGTGAGAATTGTTTTGTTTCGTATTGATGGTTTTAGTGAAAGGATGCTGTTTATTTATGAACTAGTTTCTGCCCGCGACCTTTGTCTGCGTGAAATGTTTGCAAAAATATTACTTCTCTATTTGAATCGGATTTTTTTTTAATTTCAAGGGTTTTAATTTTTTTGCACGGAACCTTAATCCTTTTTCTAAAATAAAAGTAAGCTTCTTCCAGTAAAGGTCCCGTCAAAATCGGTCCAACTGGTTTGGAAATTAGCCGGAACAAACAGACAGACAAAAAAAAAATTATATATATTTTTTTGTTATAAATTCCGTATATGCCTACTCATAATGCATTCAATAAAACGATGTTTTATTGAAACTGCAGACAGACACTTCAATTTTATTTATTTCTATAGATTAGTAATGAATTTCAGTTTACTGTTTCAAATTCTTTGTTCAATACGTGATTTGTTTTGCTGTAACATAGCACGATCAAGGCCAATAACATTTTGTTGAAGGCATTATTGATAACATTCAGCGTTCGGTTGATCAATACATCCTTAGAGAGTCATCAATGTCGCTTTGGGATTCATCTCAGGAAGACCAACTGCAGCTTCCGTTATGCACTTTTAATGCCACTTAGAGGTTGCGAATTATTTATCGATCAATTCATCTTTTATAGTGGAAACACATCAAGATCTGGTGACAAGGCATTTCTAATAACTCAAGAGATGTCCAAAAAGAGAAGTCATCACGCCGTATTACGTCTTATTTCTAAAATGGTCAAAGCAGTTCAAGAAAAGACTGAAGGTAGCAAAATAAGCAGCCGAATCGAACCATCCATGAACGATAGTGATTCATCTGTCAATTCATGCAGCTTGGTACACCCGAGTCCACTGAGGGTCTGCCACTTTTCACCCTTATGCCCAAAGTAATAAGGTTGAAAGTCCGTCAGTGCACTCGGTAGTAAGTACAAACCCTTCACGAAACGTACTCGCCTATGGCCGTCACATGACATCATCACGTGATGTACTGACATCAAATTCTTTCAACCACAAAATATCATACCAAGACTAAGCACCAGTCATTAAGGGGCAGCCTCCACTCATGGGATACATGATAGCCTTTGTTCAGAGGCATGCACGTCACTATTTTTGGCAGGAGTACCTTTAAGAGCCGTCGATAACTCTCAGGCTGTGAGGGGAAAGCCGTGCGACAATATACGTATAAGTACGTAAGTGGATGAAGGGAGATAATTGCTGATTGATGCTTTTAAAGGGAAGAATTTTTTATTTAATGCGAATTATGAAAGGATTTTTTTCTGTACAGGGAAGAGGTGGAAGAGATACAGGCGCTAAAACAAAATGATTAAATTAACAATCAAATAAAATTATGTAAAAAAAAAAACTATGTTTAATACTTAGTTTTTTTTCGTCAGCCTGTGTTGTCCCTGGGCACACCTGGGCAAAGATTAGAAATAAAAATAAATTAAAAATAAGACACATTAAACTAAATTGGTCTTAATTGGTCAAAAGGCCAACATAGGCCTCAGCATAGTGCTGTAACATTTAAAAAAAATATACACGGCATAAAATTGTTCTGTTTTTACTTTAAAAACATACGTAGGTAACTTCTGCGATCGCCTGTGCCTTGTCCTAGTTTATGATACTTTTAATTAATTACCCAGCTTCGAAAACGTCATTAACAATTTTTGTATTAAAGTTAGCGTTGCCCTAATTGAAAAAGTTTACAAGGTCAAAAAACAATATTGATGAACGTTGTTAAAAAGTTACGTTAAAGTAATTTTGCTGGAAAAATCGCGACGTTGTGTTGCTTAGTAAGCATAATAGTTTGGTAGGAGTCCAGTGCTTGTTTTAAATACACCGTGACTTTTTAGTCGTCTTACAAAGGTGGCCCACTCAATGTGCCCGACATAAAATAGTTCTAGGCGCGTTTTTTTTTACCTACCGTATAGGTACAAAGAAAAATAAAAAAAAACATTAGAAAAAATTATGAAGCATCCTGTTAATGATGTTTACGTGTCAAACGGGAGAATATACCTACCCAACGCTCGAGTCCAGTAGATCATCGCTCACAACAGGGTGTTTTAACAACGTCATGCCTCATAATACTGAATAATATTTTTATTTTTAAATTATTAAAATCTCATAAATACCATTTTTTTTTATGAATGTTCAGTAGTCATGAAGTGGTGGTGTCATGAAGTGGGCTGCCTTTGTAAGACGACTAAAAAGTCACGGTGTATGAGGTTTCCTAATAAACGCATACAATAAGAGTTGATTTTAATTTACAGATTTTTATAATTTAAAAAGCGTTTTACAAATTTGCGGTCACCTATAAAATCTACTTATTTAGTAGCTTTTTCATTTACAGAAATTTTATAAATTAATAAGCGCTTTTAAAAATGGCGGTTATTTATTAAAAAATCTACTTATTCACTAGTTTTTAGGTTAGGTGTACTTAGGTACGATTTTCAAACTACGGAAAAACGTAATATTATTATATTATTATGTGTTAAAAAAAACATTCCTCATAACAAAACATTGATGAATGCGGCGCAAGCGAACATTGAGCGTAACGGGACAATGAGCGTAACGGGACAAATAGTCATCCTTTTTCCTGCATGCAGCCGGCGTTCATCGATTTATTAGACGTTGTCACGTCAAAACAGGTTTTAACGGCTACAAGCTTGCCGTTGTGTACGAACAGTGAAGTTACATAACAAAACCTCCTCACACACTGACATCAATCCCACACTTTCCTGTCTATTATTCAAGGCAGCTACAGAAGAGGCGGCAACTGTAAACTAGATAAGTTTTAAAAGGACTAAGTTAGATGAATCTTGACTGCATAATGATGAAGATTAAAAGTTGTTGATTGTGAAAATTCAAAGAGTTTCGGTAGCTATTAATATAATCTCTGTTACGGAGGTATTAAGGTACACTTCACAAATGAGGATTACGTTGATATAAGCCCATTTAAGTGTTCGATAAGTAAGCGGAGGGCGGACCGATTATTAAAATTCGGAAATGGTATTAATAGTGTAGTTTGCAGTTTTAATAATTTGCGCGTGGTTCTATTTTAAGAAGGATGAGATAAGGTAGCCCGCGAAATTCAATTTTTCTTACGTTTTTTCCAATTTGCCGGTCAATTTCAGTTTGTAAGTTGCTTAAAATATGATTCGTGACCGAAATAAGTATGTATTTACAGAATTATAATCATCAATACAACCATCTTAAGTTCCTGCCGGGGCTGCGGGACTGTTCTAAAGAGATACCGCGGCCCTGGAACACAAAGGACAAAGAAGGAATATGGATGGGTTTTAGTCAGTAAAAGTCTGACACTTTGTCACTTTGTGCGTCGATATCTCACCAGCCAGTATTTTTTTAACAACAAAAAAAATGTTACCACTTGCAAAATAACATCCACCAAAATTAGGTCAGGAATACTTTTAGTGTCACGAGTGTCACACACACTACCACGCGACCGAACCAAGGGGCGTAATTAACACGGGCTGCCCTCTATCAATAACAGATTAGCATGTAAAAGCGAATGGCCTAATGGCTGGTGTGTGCCGGTAATTGGCCCATAAATTCTGTCTGAACAAGGCTTTATATTGTTGTCTTTGTAAACTTTTTGACAATAGATCGTTTGAAGTGGTAGGTTTTGGTGATTTTTGTTGATGGCGTTACCTAGGTAGGTTATCTATAAACTTATGAAGGTCACTTCAAAATGATAATTTTATAGGTCTTTTAAATAAAAAGCTGCATGATATCTATACAGGGTGTTAAGTTAAAGGTTGACAATACTTTAGGGCCGTATAGTTCTCATGGAATCGTGAAAAAAAAACAATTGCTGTATACATTTTTTTCGAGTCACGCCACCAATAATGCATCTATCAAAATTCGTTGTACGCAGCCGGTCCGGTCGGTTTCACCACACTCTAAGGCCTGAAACTGCGGACGCTTTGGTTGAAACTAGTTTTAAGTAATGCTTGAGTTGAGTATTGACTGACGTTTCGTAATATGGGACGACCGTTTTCCAACGGTTGAGGTGCCCTTACTGTCTCCCAAAAATCCACCCTGCAAGCCAACCTACCATATTACATAACATAACATCACGCCTGTAATCCCCGAAGGGTAAGGCAGAGGAGTATGTAATAGGTCACCCACATTTCGCCCGTTATGTTTAAGTCCTATGTAATAAGGGGTAAGCCTATTGCCGTCAACCAGGCACAAATCCAGAAAAATTGAGAAAAACCTAATAACTCTTTGCCCGACCCGGGAATCGAACCCAGGACCTCATGCGACCAATGCATCAGGCAGCCCCACCACCACCCACCCACCACCACTTACCATATTAATCCACACACAAAATTAAGTTTATTCTAATTACAATTCCACTCTAAATCAGCTAAATCATGCAAGTATACCGCTACTCCATTAGCGGTGCTGCATGTACCAAGTGTATTAGCCAGGTGTTCTCAAAGGACTTCCCAAGTCGCTTGCAACTTCATTGGGCACAGTCAATGGACCAAATTGCGGGGTAATACAGGCAGGGCACGTCCAACACAGCCACTGATTAAACTGGCTTACTTGTTGATAAATTATAAGTTTGTATTGATTTAAACATGTTCATGTGAGAGTTCAGCCGCTCGGGTTGATCTTCAAGGTTAAGCCGCGCTTGCCTAGGTTGGTCTGGGGATGGGTGACCACCCACGTATCGAGTTTTGTTTCGTGCCTCGGAAAGAATGTTAAGCCGTTGGTATCGGCTGTAATTTGTAGATCTTTGACAGTCGTAGTCAGTGGAGCCCGAAAATCTGACAACCAGTAAGACTGGTTGTCAGCCAAGGGATATCGCATTATCCAGTACTAACTGTGTTGTGAAGGTTAGTTTAATCAAACATATTTATAACTAGCTTCTGCCCGCGACTTCGTACGCGGATCCTGTTGCTTATGCCAGCGACAACGGGGTCGTCAAAATCGAAGATCTGAAACGTCTGATGTCGAATTCTAAGAGCCCGGGGACGGGAAAACAACGGGATGCGCGAGACGATTCGAGACGTTCCATATCTTTCATTTTTGTAAGTCAGAAGTCGATGCGTAGATACGCTTGGAACTCAAGCGTAATTCTCTATCCGTGAACGTCTCCGACTCGCGAGACAATGCGTGACGTTCACGATCAGCGGTCAGTCGCGCATCACGTTCCCCACTTGTCTCTAGAGACCTAGAAGTCGATGCGTAGATACGCTTGGAACTCAAGCGTAATTCTCTATCCGTGAACGTCTCCGATTCGCGAGACAATGCATGACGTTCACGATCAGCGGTCAGTCGCGCATCATATTCTTCACAGTTCTCTAGAGACCTGGATGTAGATGCGTAAATACGCTGAGAACGCAGGCGTGCTTCGTTATCCAAGAGGAAGATAAGAGAAGAGAGGAAGAGGTTTCCACGGAGCGAGTTGCAGCCTGATGTTCTCGAACAGCATCAAGTCTCTCCTGACGTTCTTCGGTAGATTCTTGGGATCTTATGATCCTCAATCTTTTAGCTCTTTTGGAACATTGGGAAAGATTTGACCTCTTTCTAGGCATCGTTATAGTTTTATTGTGAAGATACCTGATCAATTAAAATCTAAGTGACTGCTCCCCTGCGTTACCGGGTAGGCTACGGTGTCACGAAGATAAGTGGAAAAAGTCTAAAACACTCAAATAACATAAGCCCGAAGGCATATTTATTCGATAAAATAAAAAAATAAATAGGAATTTTGTCCAGTAGAGTCAAATTTTCAATGATATACCGTCGTCATCGAATATCAGTCCTAAACTGTTACCGCCTTCACCACGTGGAGGTACTCCCAGCTTATGTTATTATATAATTATTCAGTGAAATTAGTGATAGCTTTGATTTCCACATCAGATGTTTCTGATCTTCGATTTTTATAAGTCAACAGGAAATGCCCATCAGACCGAACAACTTTTGCTAAGACGTCATTCTTATATGTGTTATCGTGTAGCTGGGCTCTTGGAGTTCCACAACAGGTGTTCCAGATCTTCGATTTTTATAAGTCAACAGAGAGTGCTCATCAGATTGAACAATTTATGCTAAGACTTCATTCCTATAAAGGTTGTAAAAAGACCCTTAACGAAGCCGAAAGGCACTTGTTCTCCTCGTCATTGTGATCATTTTTTTGTTCTGGACCATACCTGGGAACCTTTTAGTTACGGAGATATTGGGGGTCAAAGTTCCAATTTTTTCACAAGTTTTTTTTAAAATACTACTTTTTAAGGTTCTAACTTTACTCCAATTACCTCCATGGTCCGTTTACTATTCAAAGCATCCATCAGCAATAAGTTTTGAGCGCATTATATTGAGTTTTACCGTAAAATGTGATTTTTGACCCAAAAAAAAAATTTCATTTCCCAGCAAAAATTTTTGCGTAAAGTTACTTAGTTTGATGTACAGAATATTTGGTTGACGGCTTGGTGAAGGGTCTGTTTACACCCCGTATGTGTTATGGTGTAGCTGGGCTCTTGGAGTTCCACAACAGGTGTTCTAGAACTTCGATTTTTATAAATCAATAGAGAGTGCTCATCAGATTGAACAATGTTTGCTAAGACGTCATTCCTATATGTGTTATGGTGTAGCTGGGCTCTTGGAGTTCCACAACAGGTGTTCCAGATCTTCGATTTTTATAAATCAACAGAGAGTGATCATCAGATTGAACAATTTTTGCTAAGACGTCATTCCTATACGTGTTATGGTGTAGCTGGGCTCTTGGAGTTCCACAACAGGTGTTCCAGATCTTCGATTTTATAAGTCAACAGAGAGTGCTCATCAGATTGAACAATGTTTGCTAAGACGTCATTCCTATATGTGTTATGGTGTAGCTGGGCTCTTGGAGTTCCACAACAGGTGTTCCAGGTATTCGATTTTTATAAATCAACAGAGAGTGGTCATCAGATTGAACAATTTTTGCTAAGACGTCATTCCTATATATGTTATAGTGTAGCTGGACTCTTGGAGTTCCACATCAGGTGTTCCAGATCTTCAAATTTATTCTCTCAGCAGAAAATGCTCATCACGTGGAACAATTTTTGCTATGGTACCATTTTTGTATCTCTTATAGTTTAGCTATTCTATTGCGGTTCTGCATCAGGTGTTCAAGTTTCCAAGATAAATTATAGCCTATATGTTGCCCAGACTTAATACCTATACAACAAAAAAAAATATTTCAAATCCGTCTAGTAGTTCCGAAGATTAGCGTGTACAAACAAACAGACAAACAGACAAACAGACAAACAGACAAACAGACAGAATTTTTTTTTTGGATTCGTGCTCTATTACTGTTTCTAAACCCCCTCAATTTTTTTTTTTTAAATATATTCAATGTACAGACACAGTTTTTTTACTGTCTTATTATATGTATAGATAAGGAATTATAAAAAATCTTACTAATATTATAAATGCAATAGTTTGGATGAATGTTTGTTACTTAACCACGCCAGAACTGGACGGATCTTGATGAAATTTGCCACAGAGATAGATTATAGTCTGGAATAGCACATAGGCTACTTTTTTTCACACATGCACATCAAAATGTGAACGAAGTTGCGGGCAACAGCTAGTATTAAATAAAAATACAAGAAAAAATCACCTTTCGTCCGTCGCATGTGACGAGACATTGACTTACCGGATATGGCCCACACTGCCTCTCACAAGAGTAGACCTGTGTCCCATCATTGAGAATGATTTAGGCATATACACACGATAAGGATGTTCGTTTTTTTTATTTATAACCATCGCTCTTTGTACAAACTTTAAGTAAATTGACCAGCGAAACTTCACGATTTTGAAAGACGGCGGTATCATCGAATCATGACAAAACTATATTTTTGAGTTATTTCTTGGGTCTACCCCTATACACATACCTATAGTAGAATGGTTTTAAGATGATAAAACAAGTGAATGTCAACTTGTACCAAAAACTCGCAATTGTAAACGATAGCTACCGCTGCGCATGCCAACTGTCGCTAAATATCATATCTCAAGCGTATCATAATACAGGACTTGTGTATTATTGCGACTTCACAAAATAGTAACACGCACACAATATTGACACCCTGTATCGTGGACACACTCCATAGATACCAACGTGTAAATAGTCACCTAATTTCCCTTTGTCAGTCAATAAAGGAAAACTTCCAAGCTACTTCACGGTCACTATCTGTTGGTACCCGCTTGGTATCGATTCCGTCGTAACTGGGTACCTACGATATACCCATTTGGTTACCAGCGAACCCGGTTTAACCTCGTATCCTTTGTAAACATTATTTACTCAATAAACCTAGCTTCAATGTTTAATAAGTTAGTTACAAAATTCGACAGCAAAATTTAATCCTTGAATATTTAGTCTTTGGTTGAAGAGTTCGGTTCGGAGGAGCTCGTGGCTAAATAATAGCAGCCGCTCGGGTCGATCTTTAGGTTAAGCCGTGCTTGTCTAGGTTGGTCTGTGGATGGGTGACCGCCCATTACTTACCGATTTTCGTCCGTGCCTCAGAAAGCACGTTAAGCCGTTGGTCCCGGCTGTCATTTGTAGATCTTTGACAGTCGTTAGGTAGTCAGTGTCCCAAAAAGTCTGACGACGACCAGTCTTACCAAGGGGTATCGTATTACAAAGTACTAACTGTGGAGGTCACATAGGCAGTCGCTCCATGTAGAATGCTGGTATTCAGCTGCATCCTGTTAGACTGGAAGCCGACCCCAATATAGTTGGAATGAGGCTAGGCAGATCATGGTTGAAGACCATCCTGTAGATACGGGGTGTAAACAGACCCTTCACGAAGCCGTCAACCAAGCATTCTGGACATCAAACTAAGTAACTTTACGCAAAATTTTTTGCTGGGAAACGACTTTTTTTTTTGGGGTCAAAAATCACGTTTTAGGGTAGAACTCAATGTAACGCACTCAGAACATTGTGCAGATGGATGGATTGAATAGTATGGGGGTCGTGGAGGTGTTTAACGTAAAAATCTTACTTTAAAAACACGTATTTAAAAAAAAACTTGTGAAAAAGTTGGAACTTTGACCCCCAATATCTCCGTAACTAGAAGGTTCCCAGGTATGGTCTTGAACAAAAAAATGATCGCATTGACGGGGAGAACAAGTGCCTTTCGGCTTCGTTAAGGGTCTTTTTACACCCTTTATACAGGCTGATATTACTATCGTAGTTTTAAAGGTCAAATTAACGTATACCTTAATTAGTTCGTATTAAACTAACTGACAATATCAGTGAATAGATAGCTACCTATTTAAAGCATATACATTGTTACCGAGAAGACAATGAAGAAAGGTTTCGTTATGAAATTAGTAAGCTTTACAATATGTTAGAATATGCTCGGTGTCAGGCGATAATGATAGGTACATTATACCTATTCTAGTCTGACTAGTATAATGGTATTGTCTTACCGTTTTGAGCTAGGTTCCTTGACCTTGATAGGATTGGTTCAGAATAGGTAAAGCGTGTTCATATGGTAACAGTATGTGTTCTTTTGGCTTTTAAAAGACATGCGCCTGCGTATGTTAACGTAAGGGTAGTTTTTTTTTTTGAGATTCCGCAGCCCTGCAACACAAAGGGCAAAGAAGGAACATGGATGGGTTTTAGTCAGTAAAAGTCTGACACTCCCTTCCACTCCGCCCGCGCGGGGGGGGGGGTGTCTTTTGATGTTTTACCATCCGAAAAAAGTTGAATACTGGATTGTAGGCAACGTTGTGGCGATAATTCAGCCTATGTCCGCACATAACTACCATAATAACCATACATTTTAACGCCACCACATAATAAAAATAACTACCAAGTGAAATAGCAGACCGTGTCGTGTAAATCGGCTGTTAGATTGCCAAAAAAGCCAGTACGATTTCAAATTCAAACCGTTCCAAAAAAGAATAGCAAAAAAAACAGCTAAATGCCTCCTTACACGGCGATAACACGGCAAATAATTTAACCAAGAACATAAATAAAGAGAGAAAAAGAAATTATGAACCCAACAAAATTCGAAGAAAATAAAAACAAATAAGGGGTTCCTTAGTCGGCCATTTAATTTCATGAAAGCAGACGCGTATTCTAATAAGCTGCGAAACATTACTTGGTTTTATTGCGCATTTTCACTTAACTTCAAGTCGGTATTTCTCTTTGGTAGTCATTTCGACCTATAGTCTGAGCAGTGTGAATTATTTAGAATACGCTTTCCGAAGATACGGCATTAAGAATTCATCGGGGCAGACCTAACGCTTTTGACTAGTACATTTCACGAAACTAACACGGTACGGGTCCGACTACACGTCATCGAGTTCTCGGGACTCAATCGATAACGTCTGTTGTTTGATTGAATTTAAATAAATAAACTTGTACTGGTGCTGTGTGTTCGTGCCGGGTATACAGGGTGTAAACAGACCCTTCACTAAGCCGTCAACCCAGCATTCTGTACATCAAACTAAGTAACTTTACGCAAAAATTATTGCTGGGAAACGACTTTTTTTTTTGGGGTGAAAAATCACGTTTTACGGTTAAACTCAATGTAACGCACTCAAAACATTGTGCTGATGGATGGATTGAATAGTATGGGGGTCGTGAAGGTGTTTAAAGTAAAAATCTTACATTAGAAACATGTATTTAAAAAAAAACTTGTGAAAAAGTTGGAACTTTGACCCCCAATATCTCCGTAACTAGAAGGTTCCCAGGTATGGTCTAGAACAAAAAAATGATCGCAATGATGGGGAGAACAAGTACCTTTCGGCTTCGTTAAGGGCCTTTTTACACCCTTTATTTTTGAGTAAGTCATTGTATACGTATACTGCTTATATTGATTTGATTATGATTAGAGGACGCGTCAGGTCTTAATTTTTTGTCGTCTGATGTTTCAGTGTCAGCTCTGCGTATTATGTCCGGTGTTTGCCTAATTGCCTGCTGATAACTAAATATTGAAATAGTATCTATATTCTAGTCGACTCTATTATATTCCTACCGGTTACAAGATGGCACGACTGTGGTTAGGTTAGGTTAGGTTACTGAGAGCGGTCTCCACCAATGAAAGAAGAGCTGTCAGATGTCTATAATATTCCAAAGCAGTTATGACAGCTGCCCTTGAACGCGGTTTAAACATACTGATAGTGTTCAATTTCATTTGTGAAATTCGCCCTTAGTCAGGGTCTATTGTAAATCAAAAGTCAACAATTCGAATACCAATATATTGTAGTCACGAACAATACCACCACGACTTACACACATAGAGATAACTTTACATTACATAAACTGAAACTATTCGAAATTCAATTCTAATGTTGCCTGTATACATAATGCCTAAAACCAATTTGTAGACTCAGTACCTATTCCAGACCATTGTCCCGGTCTGTTCCAATATGTTGAAGCCTTATTTAACTTTATATCTGAGGATTAACTTCATCCATTATGCTCAGATAATTTTAAGGGACTATGGACCTTTATAATCAAATTAACTTTATTGGACGTAGCGCGTTAAATAAAAGTGGATTACTAATTAATTGTCTTATAATAGATATTAATCGTGTGAGGCAATTTTGGGGAATAAAAAATTAAGGTAATTTTCTTTGGAGAATTGTTTTTTTTAGTACCTTCGTTAGAACGTTATTGAAAAGGTCACGGTATTTTTTCCTGTCTTAGAAAAAAATAGAAAGAAAAAATACACGTAGGAATTTATTTTGTAATCACTCAATGGCAGCAATGGAGTCTGAATTTGTGCACGGTTGATGGCAATAGACTCGCTCCCTATTACATGGTACTTGACATAACTGGCAAAGTGTGGGTGTACTATTAAGTATACCTCTATCCCCGACCGAAGGGTTAGTTCGGGAATTATATATGTAATGTGAAGAAATTAATTCCTGGATAAAAAAGTCAGCTAAAAACAGGGTGGAGAAGTAAAGATTTCTACCGAACTGTTAAGCTCTACGAAATAATGGAGATCTTTAAAAAAATCATGAGCAATAGTAGATTATACAACAAGTGAAAAAAAAGGGAATTTAATTCGAGGGACTAAATTGGATCCCGAGAGCAGCGAAGGATTCTAGAGTAGAATCCCGAGCGTAGCAAGGGATTCTAGAGTAGAATCCTGAGCGAAGCGAGGGATACAAGAACCGAGATGAATTTTTTTTTCACGAGTTGTGTACTCTGCTTTTTACCATTGACTGCGAGAAAATAAATAGAAGTATTATAGTATTTATATTTCTCGTGGGTTAATAATAATAACAGCCACTCGGGTCGATCTTTAAGGTTAAGCCGTGCTTACTAAGGTCGGTCTGTGGATGGGTGACCACTAATTCATTGCATACCGAGTTTCCTCCGTGCCTCGGAAAGTACGAAAAGCCGTTGGTCACGGCTGTCATTTACATTTCCTTGACAGTCGTTACAGGAAGTCAGTGACCCGAAAGTCTGACTACCAGTCTTACCAAGGGATACCGTATAGCCCACTCAGTACTAACTGGGTTGTGAAGGTCAGATAGGAAGTCGCTCCAAGTAAAATACTGATATTCAGCTGCATCTGATTAGACTGGAAGCCGACCTCAATAAAGTTGGGATAAGTCTAGGCAGATGAGTATTTACTACATTTTATTATATATTCGGTAATAAGAGAACAAAGGAATATAAATATTAATTATTTTTTTGTGAAATTAGAACAATTTTCGAAATTTTGTGATACCTATATTCTTGTTGGCACGTTTCACTTATTTTTTGTTCATAATTCGTGCTTGTTCCAAATTCAAAAAGTCTTTATTCACTCAGTGAGTAAAAGAGCGTTTTATTCACTGTTATCGATGAATAAAATGCCCCTTTTCGAGTGGCAATGGTAAAAACGTTTTTTTTACACCCTAGGTCTAGGTCAAGCTAATATTGTGGATAGATAAATAATGTAAGTCTGCTCACAATGGTACTAGCACATACACTTATATACACATAGGGCCTGAAATTATTGTATCACTTTCTAGCACAAAAAAAAACTCGTACGCCGGAATAAAAATAATCTTATAGAGGTTCTATGTTTCTTTTAAGCTCGGAACCCGAAAACTGCGAGAAAAACGAAGAGCTATATGATATTATTTATATAGCTAACGCCCTAGTATATTTAGAAGAAAAATAAACGTTTATCCGTCATCCTATTGGCAGTGTTAGGATCTCACCCTATTTAACCTTTGTCACTGTACTGTGACAGTTCGAAACAAGAGATACATTACCTAAACGATTACCGGAAACTTGTTTCAGGTATCTATTGTAGTGTTGTTCCGGTAGCCATTTTGTTTTTCGGTCTGATTTTTTTTTAGTTTGATTTGTTGTGCCATTTTTGTGGATATCCTTTATTTTTTAATTAATCAGGTATGGGTATTCCTGTTAAGTTTTCTCGCAGATGAGTTCATGCGAATTCTGTTTTTTTTTGTTTATTTGCTAGAGAGCATTAGGGACTGTTTATGTTACACTGAAAAAGAGGCCCTAAAGCTCAGTTCTGACTAGCTTTACAATTCAAATGCATATTAGCCCTAAAATTTTAGTCGTAAATAAAACCATATCGACTAAAATCATGTTTCATTAGCAATAACTAAAAAACTGGATTTCATACCCACAGAATTGCTTATCTTTTGACAAATGAATGCAAGTAGTGTTAACAAACTTTGTCTGCAGTATTTTTGTAGCTAGTTTCAACGTATTGTTCCTATCACACTTTCACAACAAACTACGTAAAAAAACATATTTTTTCGGTGGTAGGTTTTTGTTTAAACTGGCTACACGTTACTGGCACGGCCTGCCAGTTATGACATCGACTTGGCAGCTCGACTATGTAATACATGGCATGTATTCAATGTGCTATGTCGTTACTGTTATAGTATAGACCGATGTTGGGCAAAAAGTTTATGTTTAATTTGGCTATAAAAGAGGTGTAGCCAACTAAAGGACCAACCATCACACAATAATAAGGTATTAAATAATATCAGAGTGAGGACTGACTGCATCGTTGGTGTAGTATTCGTAAGCGCGACTGCTGAGCAAGAGGTTCTGGGTTCGATTCCCGGGTCGGGCAAAGTATTATTAGGTTTTCCATCAAGAATTTCTTAGTAGCAACCACGGAGTCTGGATTTGTGCCCCATTGATGGCAATAGGGTCGCCTCCTATGACATGGAACTTAAGCATAACTGGCGAAATGTGGGTGTACTATGGTCCACCTCTGCCTTATCTTTCGAGGATTATAGATGTGATGATATGTAGGTTTAGGGATTTTGGCCACATGATGCCTATCAATTACTATTCACCATTATTTAATTTAATTTTCAATGTAGTTGACAATTTCATGAATGTTTGCATGCCTAAGATAAGGTAGATTGTACAAGGCTCACCCATATTAGTGTTACATCTTATTTTATGTACCTGCAATCTATGCAAATAAATTTTACTTTACTTTACTTTACAAACGATCTCACAAAAAGTAAAATTAAGAATCTCCTACTCCTTCCTTATGTAGGTGTTTACTCGTTATTCATCATCTATTGTTACAGCGGCTCCAGCTAAACATCACAATCTTATAATCATTAAGATTTCCTCAAACTACCATCACAAAACTCAAATCAACACAACCAACAAATAAAACACAAACCCAATCCCCCAACAAGGCTAACACAATTTAAACAAACAAACCGCACTATCCATAAATCAGAACTTACATTACAAATTGGTTCCTCCTAGTTCTACTTAAAAACGGATCCGAGTAAGTTTTCTCGGCTTTTTTCCATACACGTCTAGATTCTGACAGTACATTACTCACGCCGGGGGGTACCAAGGGGCTGCAATATTTAATCTTGTCGAGGAAAACTTCTCACTTATCGAGAGGAAATGGATAATCTCGATTCGTGTCCGGGTGACGCCTGCGCTTTCGATTTCGAACCAAATAGAATAAGGATTCCTTAAGATGCTGTTTTGCGGATTGGAATTTTGTTTATTTGTTGGTTGTGTTGGAGATTGTTGGGAATTTGTGTATGATTGCATTTATGGGCAAAAGGAATCATTTGCTCAAAGATTTTTCCCCGAAAAAATGAGAAAACTTTGAATCACCCATCACCCTAATGTAGACTGGTAGAAAATGCCCAAGGGATTAAGTCCGCCTTTGTACATTATGTGCATAAAGTATTAATAAATAAATTTACTACTTGATATTTTTATCATTTCAAGAATGCCGCGAAAAGGAGAAATGGAGCAGCTAACGATGATGATGAATCCTTACAAACCTATATAACATCACGACTGGAATCCCCGAAAGCTTAGGCAGAGGTGTACCCAATAGTACACCCACATTTTGCTTAAGTCCCATGTAGTAGGGGGCGGGCCTATTGCCATCAATCGGCCACAAATCCAGACTTCTTGGGTAAAAAACCCAATAACACTTTACCCAACCTGGGACATCATGCTCAGCAGTCGCACTTGCGACCACTTAACCAACGAGGCAGTCCCCAAACCTGTCTCGAATAATTGGCATTTGAGCGCTTCAAGATCTGCTTAGAAGAAATAATTTTATACCTTCAGTTTCTCCATTTACAATAAAAGACATAACCTAAAACTTTATAAATCCATGTAGATTCGCATTCAATATATCTAACGCCCCTCGCAGATCAATTTTCACGGTGGAGCTGAGCCTCCACAATGATATCGCTCCATTACTCTCTCCAAATGTGCCGACATCCTGCCGACTCGAACCACAATATTCAATTATTTTTGCATTTCGATTCAATTCTGTAAGCATTTTAAGTTTTGGTAGATCGAGCAGAATATTGCGTTAGGTATTTAAGTGGAAGATACGGAAAAGTTGTAGATTCTTATTTGAGAGAAGAGGAGGTGACTGCTTGATCAGAGATGACAAGTAATAGAGAAGTATGGAAGAAGAAGACATGCTAGGCGGGAGAATGATGATATAAACTCACAATAAAAATATGAATGTAAAGAAAGAAAGAACGAAAAGGGATTTATTGGACTCACACAGGACAAACAATAAAATATGAAAAAGAAAACAAAACTAAATTTCCAAAGAAGACTAACAAAAAATAATGTAAAAAATATAAATTAATATACTGTCACTTACGGGATATCTTTCGTGATTGAACATTATTTTGAGCTCCCGTTATTTCCCGCGATCATGGCGCTTTCAACAGCGTCGTAATATCGGGAGCTCAAAATAATGAACAATCACGGAAGATATCCCGTAAGTGTGAAGTTTAGTTGTAAACCGTGAAAGCTTAAAACAGTGTTTGAACTAATTAATAGGTCCTGTAAGAGAACAAAAGCCCTCAGTATGTTACTGTGATATTTAAAAACAATGAACGGCTTGCGTATAAACTTTTTTTTCTCAGAGTATAAACCACTCCTGACCATAGTCTAGTTTGTCTTAACTATAAAACACCAAGACATTACGCCTGTTACCTTCAAAGAGCTAGGCTAAAGTGTGTTTATAGAACATCTATATTTACATTACAGTAATGTCAGTGCCACGTAATAGGGGGCAATACGATTGCCATCGGTCGTTAGTATTTATTGGCTAATAATTTCAGAACTTTCAACACATAAACGCAAACACAAGACCACAACAAATTCATAAACAAGAAAACATCTTGTAATACGCCCGTAGAACATAACAAAATTCATAAGACAAGGCCCAGGACTAGTGCCATTTGTTACCAAAATGCCAGAAGGCCGATATATATGGCACGGCCGTAGACGATATTATGGATGCTTGGCTGGCACCACGAGGCTTGCCTGGCAGATTGCCACGTGACTGTTACACCATACTCGGGGCTATAAACCGCTCCCAAGTTTGGATTAAGAAAGATTAATTGTCGCATGTGAGGAATTTTACTTCAGCAGTTTCGGGTTGCGCTTTCTGGAATAGCTTGCTGTTTGTTGGAATATTGAGCTACGAAGCGAAAAGGATTAGGGGTGTTATTAATTTTCCTATTTTACTAAATAAACATTACGGCCCACTCTCTGATACATAGAGGAAGCCCGTGTCACCAGTGCAAACGTTGTTCATGCACCAAACATTCCACATGTTCACAAGTTTTTAAACATCGAACCTTCTCGGTCCTCAAATAAAACGAAAATAAACGAAACGTATTCGTGCCCATTTGAATGCCAAAAAATGTTTAAAACATACTTTTCACAAAGCACAACACAAGACTGGCACAAAACAAAATAAAAAGCAAAATATAAATGCCTTTCGTACAGCCATTGGATTGCACGTAAGTTGGGTATACGTATACAGCCTGCTTTAATCCAAATAGTTGGCCTAGTCCAAATAGTTTTTCAGGCAAATCTTTATTGCACCCGCTTAATTTCGCGCAACTATGCCGGACGAGGCTAAATGAATTTATTATGCTGCACTCTGTAAACGGTACTGGATTTTTGGCGCTTCTCGTTCGTCAGAGTTCAAAGGGAATATCTCTGTTTGTTATTGAATTACGCCTTGAAGTTCTTATCTTTGTGAAGTTCGAATGTACTTGTACTTGTCCGTATTGGACGTGGACTGTTGTCCGTGTTGTTTTCCTTTTTGAGTTAATTTGAATTTTGAATGCCAACAGATGTTTTTTGGAGTGTTTTCGTAATTTAAATGTTTTGGTAATGTTTAGTTAGTTCTGGGACCTAAAGCTGTGCCTTCATTAGGCAAACAGTACCTGAATTTGAGTGGCGAATCGGTCGTCAACTCAATAGGTATCGAGTGAGTGGTGTAAATTAGCCGCGAAGCTCTGGCGAACTCTTGGCAAAGAAAGCAAGCTGAATCGTCACGTACTGAGTCGGTGCGGCGCCGTAAGCATACCTTCTTTGACGCCGACGACAGAAGCAAACGCGCGTAAATTCGCTGTGAATCCGCCGCTGACTGAATGAGTCGGCAAGCGAAGCGCCGCAAATTGCGTACAGTACGCGCTGTATAACCACTCCATTTAAAATACATAGGGAGGCGAACTGGAAGCAATCAGTCAGCCGGTCACTGTTCGCCTAATGCGGACACAACTTTATTTACAACGGCGATTGTGTGTTTTTGACATATTATTTTGTGAAATACGTGTGTAAATAAGTATATCAAAAACACAATCAAGACTACCGAACCGTTTGTAAAATTAGTGAAGTTGGGGGACAGTGGTAAACTTGATTCTCTTTTAGAGAATTCCACTTTGAAACGTAACAACAACGTCGTAAGTACGTCAATGTTCCTGATATTTCAATGTCTTTTAAATTCTTCTTTGTCGATCCCTCACTGCTGAGGATCGCAAGCACATATGCCACATCTCTAAGCCATTCGGTCTCCTGCAGTGTGAACCGCTCGGTACAGGCTGCCTCCAACAGCCGTCTTGATCTCTGGTGCTCTGCCTTGCAGCCCAATATTATAAGCCTTTCCTGACAAAAGCTAGGCGAACGCATAATATGTCCGAAAAAGCTGAGGGTACGCTCCAGGCAGATTATGGGAAGCCGTTTGATAAAACTAACCAAAATAAAACGAACGTTACAACTAACAAAAATAGTATCCTTATCTTCTTCTTTATCGTGTGGTTAGTTCGTAACCTGGTGTCAGAGTTTTTAGGCCGCCCATGGGCCTCTGACTTGGCTTTACATGCCGTCAAGAAATATCTCTCAGGCATGCTGGTTTCCTCACGATGTTTTCCTTCACCGAAAAGCAAGTGATAATTATACTATACGCACATGAATCCGAAAAATCAGAGGTGCGTGCCTTGGGTTCGAACTCGAGACCTATGACTTGGCAGTCCGACGGTCACACCACTAGGCTATCACTGCTTGTGCTCCTTATAAAAAGCATACTATTTTTACCTCTGATTGATTCATCGATTAAAATTATCATGTAGACCTCGTGTCGTGTATAATTGCAGGATATAAATCGTTCATTATACGAGGTAATTACGCTTACATATTGAAGCGATTCGTTGAAAAAGTTACAAGTTACTTACCAATATCCTGTGGCAAGGCTGAGTACCGTTATTTTATTTATAGAGAACGCAATCGACCTCGTTTGTTTCCATAAATAATGTATCTTGGTACATTTATGTCAATCAAGTATGATGTCAGGTTATTAGTAAGTGCTATTTTTATGTAGTCGACATATTTTTTGTGGTTGGAAAAGAGGCTGCTTAGCGTGAGGTTCTAGGTTTGATTTCCAGACAAAAATGTGTGTAGTTTTTTTGTAAGGGAAATCTCTTGGTTTTTACAAGCTTTTATTTAACTTGCAATGTTTGCATGTTTGTTTGTTTAATTTTCCCCAAACACACAAAACAGTTATCCCCAATCGAGCTGAAATTTTTCATACACGTTTAGTTGACATTGCATGGTTAGCTAAGTGACGGCATTCTAAATTCAATATGGCGGACTGCCAAAGATGGCGGACTAGTTTATGCTCCCCCATGATATATCTAGCTATCAATTAAAAGGGTTTGTTGAGAAGATAAGAAAAAAAACGAATGACGTCACACCTACATATTTAAAAGCTTGGTTTAAAAAATGTTTTGTTACAATCAACCAAGGATGAACTTATCTATTAAGGATCATTAAACTTCAAACGCATATTCTTTTGCAAAATATTTAAAGGGAACCATAATGGGTGCCACTACCAGTGCAAAGCCTACGACGAAAATATGCGTCAATATTTTGTTACTTACCCAAACATGACCAACAACCCACTCCGTGTTCACACTCAAATATGCTCTACTATTTGAACCCGACCATGCATATGGTGCCCTAGTACCAACATATTCTAAGACAAACATGCCAAGTGCAGTCGCCACATCGAATATAGAACTGTGGCGTTCGATATTGTACGTCGTCACCGTTTCGATATTATGAAATATTCACACTGCCTTACATATGCTGGTGCCTTAGTACCTATAAATATCGAGGTGGTTTATGTTCGTACATACTGTGTCATTTTGCTCTTGTTAAACTCCGAAATCCAAGCGAAAAACATCACGCCTGTAGTCACCGATGGGTTAGGCAGAGGCGTCCAGAGAGAGGTCAGAGGTGTACCGCTAGGACACCTACATTTCGCCAGTTATGTTTAAGTCCTATTGTCATAAACTGGGCTCAATTTCAGGTTCCGGGTTGCTACTGAAAAAATCTTGAAAATAAACCTAAAAGCTGTTCACTCATCCTGGGAATTTAAACTAAAACCTCATTCATGCTTAGTCAAAATCTATTTTAACCCCTTGTATTCAATTTTAGTAGCTGGATTTCATCTACAAAATATTTCCACGTATCGTTTGCATACGTAACAACTATGTGTTTGTGCACTACACAAGTACACACCCTAACAAAGCAAATATATTTCTAACACCATTTGTTTTCAACTAACGCTCGATTCTCTCACAAAGCGAATCAATCGAAAACTGAAAGCCGTTATATACGCACGACTACCGCCATAGTGTTCGATTTTGACGCATACCAAGCTGTCCTAAGACCTAACACGTCTGACAGCGGCCAGAAACTGACTAGTCACCGCAGCGAGTGGACGTGTAGACATCCATTCAATATAGTCGGGCACAATGCACTGGGTTTATCCAATACAGATAAGCTTGAATGAGATTGCATGGGTGTAATCTTGTATGGACTAGAAACATCTTCGTTTGAAATTCTGAATGGATTTGATGCGAATGTGTTCGTACTGGTATTCTGTTCCGTTTTCTTTTTGTTAGAAGTGGGGCAGGGGACATTAGCATAGATGAAAGGAATCTATGTAGGTGTGTTTTGTCTCTAACCTCTTTTGTAGTACTCGAGGTATTCGATTTTCGTATTGTTTTGAATATTGCGCTTGCAAAATTGTATCAATTTCATTCTGTTTTGTGGAAATTCACGGGTTTCCGAATTTCAATCGGTTGTCTGGTTTTCATTTGTTTTTGTTTGAGATCCCTTATAATAGGTAGAACTATTTTATTGCTAGCTTTGTAGGTATCTGTTTTCATAGTAAAAGTAACAGAAAAATAAAGAAAATTCCTGACTTACTTACGTTCAAGAAGAGAAACCAACAACGTAATATTAACAGGATTAATTAAGGACTTCTTGCTAATATAAAAATATTTGTCCTCCTCTTATTTCCTTTGTAAGATTTTAATCAAATCTCGTGTTGTGTGGAAACGTAAATGTATTACAGTAATTACTTGTGTGCCAGTGGTTGGCAGGGTGGCGTGGCCAGATGCCAGATGCCAGTAACGGCCTTCCTAACAGCTTATCTTAGCTTAGCTACTTTATGTTAGGCCTTGTATTGTTCTAGCTAGCTTTATTTTTATGAACGTCGTTTGGGCAAGCTGGAGACACTACCTAAAGACTGCTGTTATCAAGAATGGTTATGGTTGATGGTTTTGTTTTGACAATCTGGAACTGCCTTGCTTTGTATTAATTGTTATTTGGACTCAGTTTTAGATGTTCAACAGTTACAAGAGATATTTGATTTGAATTTTGTGCGGTACTGCGGCCCCACTCTATTTTAACAAATGGTTCAGTGGTTGATGATTGGTGATTGTGTGTTTCGATGGATTTGCGATATAGCATATGAAGTCTAAACCAGACTATAGATAAACCGCTAAGCTGTTTGTTAATTAGTGCTGTTGGGATCCAGATCACCTATCAACAGGGTTTCGTGCAAAAAAATGAAAACCCTTGAAATTGGTAACAAAATCCGAATCAAAAAGGAAAATATTTTTTTAATAATAATTTCACGCGAACAAAGGTCGCGGGCAACAGCTAGTTCGTAAATATATGAATCTCATTTCCTAATTCAACAGACATATTGTTATTCAAAACAAAAGCAGGCCACCTCTACCACAACCAAACAGAAACTCCACAAAAAGTCCCAGAAAGCTGCACTAAAGATAGTCAGCCATCTTAGCGAACTTCAAGGTTCTGTTAAATTATTCACACACAAGTAGGTGTAGCAAAAACGGGACAAAGTGAGTCTCCCGGCGTTCATTACGGGCTCTGCTACCGACACGCCCTCTATGTGAGGACTGAGGAGTTTGTCTGAATTTTGACTAGGATATAGTGTGGGAGCGTGGATTGATGAAATATGCAGCATGATTTTGAGCGTAGTTTTCTTGTAGCGTACAGAGATGAGTATTAAGTTGGATACACTTTGTTCTTTTTCCGTATCGATGGTATGAATTATATCAACACATTCTTCAGTCAATGTGGCAACACTTGGAGGAGGCCTATGTCCAGCAGAGGACGTTTTTCGGCTGAAATGAGGCTGATGAATGATGATTCTTCTACTGTATTGAAAGTAATTTTATGTTGTTAAGAACATACTATTTTAGCAACTGTTTACTATAAAAAAATATGACTTTTCTTAAAATTGCAACAGTTAGGTACTCCACGAGAACATCGCTTTTTTATTTTTGCTAGTTAGTGTTTACATAATGATGGGTTTGCAAAAACATAAGCTGTTTAGGGTCAAATTGCGGAAGCAGGCTAGCTAAATTTTGAGGGATATAACTCTGTTTTGTCAAGCTTCTTTTTCCTATTTTATAGTGAATCTTTTTTTATTGGTACCTTTCGAAAACGAAGTAAGTCTATAACAAAGTTAAAAGAATGATGGACACTTAATTTAGAAAGTGTTGTTAATAACCCTGTCGTTTGTATGTAAACTTGAAAAATATGGTAATGAATACCAATTCAGTTGCCAAGCCTAGTGATTACGGCATTATCACCCCACGGTCGTTGGTTGCAGAAATCCTGGGGGAGGCCAAAGAAGCGTCATTTACAGGCTTGTAATGTAATAGGACAATTACGATTCGAACATATTTCGTAGAACATTTATATAGTATTGTACCAAAGAATTTAGAACAAAGAAAGGATGGATGGATTTTGTGAGGAGTGATATGAGGGAAAAAAGAAAGAAAGAAAGTAAATGATATCGTGACGGTTGACATGGGAGAATGGAAGAAAAAAAACGTGCTGCGCCGACCCCAAATAACATGGGACAAGGGCAGGGATATGATGATGATGCTGTATTTTTAAATATACCTTAATTTTGTTTTTTTTTTTATGTCTAGTCAAGTGCTACTTATATACCCAAGTGCTACTTGGTGGGCTGCGGGACTGTTCGAAAGAGATACCGCGGCCCTGGAACATAAAGGGCAAAGAAGGAACAAGGATAGGTTTTAGTCAGTACGAGTCCGACACTCCCTTCCAATCCGCTCAGAGCGGGAGGGGTCATTTGATGATTTCCCATCCGAAAAAAAAAAGAAAAAAGTGCTACTTGGTTATTTCAATTTCAGTTCAATTTCCCGTGTCATAGCTATTTCATTCAACTGTCAAATAATGACTGTTCTGATTTGTATATAGCTACGGAGTATTGCTAGTAATATATATATATATATATATATGCTGGTTTTCAAGTTCCTGAACAAGTTGTTTTCAAGTTGCTTCACAAATAATTTCTCTATACTTTACTTAATTACGAGAGAATAAATACCAATTATGAAATTATATTTTAATAAGCTTAACCACTTAAAATTAATTCGTAAACAAGTATTAATATTGAGCGGTAATATTTTGCATGAAATACGGAAAAAGTGGTTTGGATTTCACCGGAAATGTGGGACATAATGTGGAGTGTCAGCAAAACAATCGTGTAGAGTACCTACTGACTGTTTCTAGTAAACTCGTTGTTATTTTACTTTGTCAAAAACAAGCAGTCTATGTCGCTAGTCAATGTCGGTAGGCACATATGAATATAACAAAATAATGATAGAGTTGTTGACTTTTTATTGTTTGATAAATACTACGTTCTAAATAAAAGAATTCCAATGTACTTATCTTAATTTTTTTTTTTTTATAAACATTGCCTCATACTAGGAATTTCTCCTGTATCGTGGGTACAAACATTTAAACTCACATACCAGTACAGAAACAAAAATAATATAATATACGATATAATAATATAAAACTCTTGGCCTTATAGCCAAGAGCCTCGACGACCATCTTTTGAGGCTCTCCTTAGGCGGTTGGATCAAGGGCCTGATTCAGAAGGCAGTACTCCTCGATACGGCTCGCATTGTGAGGAGGTTCCTGTCTCTGGAGCCCTAACCACCGGTAGCTTGGACCCTGCTCCCGACACCGGTGGACTACTATTTTTTATATTTTTAAATGTTTTTTATATTATTTTGTATGGGAATATTTAAAAATGTAAATTATATGTATAGTAAATAAATAAAGGAAATAACAAATACTGAAATACTTTATAAAAATTGGAATACGTTAATTTCTTATCGCTATAAAAACAAGTGTCCCGAAATATCTGCACTTGCGATCCAGTTAACATTTACTTCTGATATCCCCTCATCCCGGATTCCTCGTCTTTTACACCCTAAAGATCCGGTCGGTTGTTATCTCAAAATCTTTTGTTCTTGTCACGGACAGCCGCATACATATTCCGACTCCCCGCCGTCGCCTATTTCCATATCCCTCAAATATATCATTGCGTTGGGAATATTTTATGCTGTCAGTATCTAACCGGCGTTTTGTGGTAATGTCTTCGTTTGATCTATAGCAGTCAAGAACACTCGTGGTCTAAATATCTTGCCATTATGTATATTGTGGCCACATTAAGACGTTACGTCGCAGAAGGGAGCCTCTTAGCGTTTTTTCTCGCGTAATCACGAGCCAGATTGCTCTGTCGCGAAACATAATGCCGCATCGGGCAGGAAATTTGTTAAAATTATAGACGAACATTTATTTCTTCAGTCGAAATATCGAATATGGTACAGACTTCCTTTTAACTAAAAGTCCGATGGAATTACCCGGCAAATGGCGCCTCGTTTGTGCTTAATTCGTACATTTGTTTGTGCAATCTTTTTTCAACGAGACACGAGGGCAAAAATAATTGAAACGACCATTTTTCTCCGTACGGAAAATTAGCGCCGAGATTGTTCTTTGTTGGATTTAATTGGATCAGATTATAGACAATGAGTGACATTTTTGCGTGGCGCGGCACGTATGTACGTAATAACCGGATGACGGGGGGAAAAGTGAAATGTAAAAGCGTAATAAAGTGGGGGAACGAAGTGCAAAGAATTTTGTATGAATTACAAATGAATTTTCTGGAGTCGTTCAAAAACTCGCACAGCGAAATCTCCTTCCGCGGCTACTTCGTTAAATAATGTAAGGAACTGTGGAGGTGCGCGAATTGCGGGAACCGACTCGAACAAAACGCGCTGGAGCCGCTTGAATTTGCAATTTCAAGGCGTTTCGTTCTCTCACAATTTGCTTATACCGAGCCCCGCGTTGGGCGCCATTCCATGTAATTCGGTCCGCAGCCGCACTAAAGTTAAGTAATCGCACACCGTCGCGCGCGCTCCCAGGACCTCCTTATTTTTTTGGCATCGTTTCAAATTAAAAGCGATAAGAGTGAGCCTGCTCCTCTTACAGACCCCCCTGGCGCGTCGAAACAAAGCCTCTACTTACAGCATACACAATTTATCACCCTTTGTTGGAAGAGCGTCAGAACTGTCGGCGTAACTATACAATGAAATTAACAACTAATGACGTTTGCCGCTTTCCCTCTATTTATACCGTTCCAATATAATTTCGGTTCACTTCACAAGTGAATTTGAACTCATCCGCACATAATGCGACATGGGAGTTGGAAATAAATTAATATACAAAATTGTATGAGCAATAATACGAACTAAACCGGCGTCCTCAATGGAGGTCGAGCTCGCCTTTCATTTTCTCTTCAATAATGAACAAGTGCTGACCCGCAAGCTGCGCGAAATTTAATTTTAATACAGTACTGGCCACTATCTCGGCGACGTCGCCTAACAAAACACGCCTGGCTCGCGGAGATTAGACCGCGCTTACAACATGTTTGTTCACGGCTAATGTTTTTGACGCCATTATACCTACGTGTTAGGACACATTAATCTTAATTGTATACATTACTAACTTCAAATTCTCAGATAAAGGGCGGTCGGATGGCGAGCCATTACTAACGAAATTATAATAGAACATCCAACATTCTTCGGCGTGTACAATTGGGGCGAAATTCGCTGCAATTTCATGAATTGTCGTCGGCAGTTATTATTCGGCGTGTAAGCGGGAATTTGTCTCTTCAGGACATAGCTGGTTTTGTCCTGGAGTTTCCCGTAAATTCGCATGGTTCGCTGGTTCCTTTGAAAAGTCGCGGTTGGTTTTACGCTTTTGGCGGTATTGTTCGTGGCGTTTTGACTTTGAATTTTAACCATCCTTGTTCACAAATTGCGGCAAGATGAATAATGTTTTGCTGTGCAGTTTGCGCTTGAGTAGTAATTGTGCATTTTGGTTTGAGTTAGTTTCGATTGGCTTGTGATCTCATCTGTCTTAAACAGTTCTTGGATCAAAGAACCCTAACTTAAGTTTAGGTTCTCATTTAAAGTTATGCTCATTATTTAGTCTGTGAGCAACAGAACGTTTAATTTCAATAATCGTGACTGAATTCTAAGAAGTATTTTCTTAATAAAACGCTTGCATAAAATCAAGTTGTACACCCACTGTGAGTAAAAAAAGATCCGAGGAATCCGCCCCAGTTTTTGCCCTGAACAGATCTTGAGTGGAAATAACTGTGTACAGATGCATTCGACGTGCTTAATCTCTTAAATCCTGTGGAGATCTCTTCCCCATTGCTTGCTCAGAACACTGGAATGCAGGGCAAACCATTTTGAAACCGAAATATTAGAAGAATTTTGTCTGCACGTTCGAGTGGGAAATATTGAATTTCACGTTAAAATATTTAGTTCGAAACTGGAATTCGAAAGTGTTACTGTGTATTTTTTTTAATATTTTAGCTGTATTTAAATATAGCTCTTTTTGTAGTTCTATTATTATTTAAAAGTCAAATTCGTTTTAGGGGTGTACTTAAAAAATATTTCGATCTTCGTGTTTCGTCTTCCTCGATCAGTAGGTTTTGGATCACATTTCCAGAAACACAATAAGACTAAGAAAGACAAAATAGCCCAGCCTTTTTATTGCACAACTACTGACACTGATACTGCAGCTGTAACTCCAGCAAAACTCTTCATCTCTCTCCAATTCACATACAACCACGAGAAAAAGAAAGAGACAAGAACAAAAATGTATCAGCTGTTTATGATATAACACTCTCCAAAGGAATCGGGTTACATTGCTCGCAGACGTCGAGTTAACGACCTCAGAATGTTATTAAACTTGACAATTTATTTCTATACGTGTCAAGTACTCGCGACGTCATATTGGTGCTTTAGAAAGCCTGTGCTCAACTTGAGTTAGTGTTATGACTGAAATGATCCTGTGATATGATCCTTTATAACACTTTTCAAGAAAAAAATCATGTTTTTTGAGAGAACGGCTGTATCTAAAGCATCAAACTCAAACTCAAAGCATTTATTTCAAATAGACCCGTGACAGGCACTTTTGCATAGTCAAATATAAGCTACCTACAGTCCCGCCACAGGCATAATAACTTTGAATGGACTGTAGTTGCCCTTTCGAAAATAGTAGAACTCATGGAGAAGAATGGGCAAGAAACTCCATGGACACTCTTTTCAAATCAAGTTATATATATATTACATAGTCCTGGGTACAATATTGTTGCTTCTATATGTGAGCACAGTGTAGAGATAGGAAAATAAAACAAAACTACAGTTAAAACCATAAAGATTAGGATAAGCCCTACTAACCATAATAGAAAGTCTACATGGTACTCACACTTACAAAAACTCAAATCAGTCAAATTAGTACGGACTGGCTGCGGACATCAGACACTGATGGAAACCTACACTTCAGTACACATCTATACAGGGTGGCAGCCACCGACACACAAACGGTTACCTCGTATTCAGAACGTCATTCTGAACACCCCCCTGTACTATGCGATGCAAGATGGAAGATGGGCCGTTGTCTGTAGAGAAACGCCGCATACGCACTTGAGATCTGAGCTGTCCATGAACCCCCCTCTATAGAGATTGTCTTTGCTCCGGCCAACATAAGTTGGACGTGAAGCTTCTTGGTTACTGCGGGACTGTTTGAAAGAGATACCGCGGCCCTGGAACACAAAGGGCAAAGAAGGAACATGGATGGGTTTTAGTCAGTAAAAGTCTAACACTCCCTTCCACTCCACCCAGACCGGGGGGGGGGGGGGTTGTTTGATGATTTCCCATCCAAAAAAAAAAAGTTTTTTGTTAAGACGCTGTCCTGAAACTCAAATATTAATAGATAGCAATTCTCGATCATTACATTCTAAACTAAAAAGACTATTTTCATTTGACATGTACAAATCTGATCGTCTTTGTACCGAAGCCTGCCTTGTCGACTGGGACAAATTGTACTAAATCAAAGAGTTGGTTCGGGAATTCAGTCTAGTCTTCTAGCATATTCTAGATAGTATATAATTGCTTTGTCTGAGTATTTTATCCGCGTTTCCCATCGGTATTGGTCGGTTCTTTGTGAAGTTCGTTAGTAAAACTAGGTCGTTTTAATTGTGTTAACAATTTAATTTGACTTAATATTTAACATGTTTGTTTTTTTTATAATAGAGGAACTCGTGGCTAAATAATAACAGTCGATCTTTAGGTTAAGCCGTGCTTGCCTTGGTTGGTCTGCGGATGGGTGACCACCCATTACATACCGAGTTTCCTCCGTGCCTCGGAAAGCGCCTTAAGCCATTGACAGTCGTTAGGTAGTGGCCCAAAAAGTATCTCAACCAGTCTTACCAAGGGGTATCGTATTACCTAGTACTAACTTGGTTGTGGAGGTCAGATAGGCAGTCGCTCCATGTAAAATACTAGTATTCAGCTGCTTCCGGTTAGACTGGAAACCGACCCCAATATAGTTGGGAAAAGGCTAGGCAGATGATGATGTGTTTTTTATTATTAAATTAAAACTTTATGCACAAGTAAAAACTGAACAAAGGCGGACTTAATGCCTTGAGCATTTTCTGCCAGTATACCTTACTTGTTTTTTCTTTGAGCTTATAATTTTTATCATAAAGAGATTGAAGTAATGCCATGAAAAGTGGCAGAAATTATAGCTCAAGATGGATGATTGATTATTTATGAGGTATTTGTAATGGGATCATTTCGAGGCATAAGTAGAGTCACGATATGTAGAATAAGTAATTTTGTGTTTGATACCATGTAATTTAGTATTTGAATGTAAACATCGGCCAAGTGCGAGTCTGACACGCTCATGAAGGGTTCCGTACCATCGTAGTAGGGGAGCCCCCTTTAATTTTTAATTTATTATTTGTTGTTATAGCGGCAGCGGAAATACACATTCTGTGAAAACAACAACCATGTCAACTGTCTACCTATTACGAATCATGAGATACAGCCCGCTGACAGACGGACGGACAGCAAAGGCTTAGTAATAGGGTCCCGTTGGTTATCCTTCGGGTACGGAACCCTAAAAACATAACCTTTCTCCTGGTATTGACGGGTAAACCACAATATTTTAGTCGAAATGTTATTTTAAAAACAGACTATTCCGTCCCACTGCTGGGCAAAGGCCCCATTCCTTTTCAACTCACCCGGTATTTTGCTTCCTCTGACCAACCAGTCAGGAACGAGTCCAAATCGTCACACCAGCGGTTCTTGGGCCTGCCTCGGTGACGACGACCGTCTTCAGCTACCACTGTGTGACGATTCTGATCCATCTGTCCTGACCCATCTGTCCTGACCCATCCTAGAAATGTGACCCGCCCAGTCCCAGTTGTAATATTAAGAATGGAAAATCCCACTGCCCTTGAGCCTTCTAATTCAGACACAATGTTTATAATATAAGTAAACAAAACAAACAAGCAGCGAGATATCTTCTTCATTTCCTGCGTAATATGGAAAATTCTATTGAAAACGTTTCCATTGTGTACTCTGGTTATGTTACAATTCCACTATAAGTCCGAATAAAGTGGAATCGGCCGTATTTAATGTGAATCCATGTTATTTTCCACTTGTTTCGTGCTGATACGTTTTTACCACAATTGTTTTCATTTTTAAACGATTTTTAATGTTATTGTGCAGCAAATAACATGTTTTATTCGTTTTTAAATTGAATTGAATTGTATTTTATGTAGAACTAACTAGGTCAAGCCGTATTACTCAGTACTAACTTGGTTGTGGAGGTCAGATAGGCAGTCGCTCCATGTAAAATACTTGTATTCAGCTGCATCCGGTTAGACTGGAAGCTGACCCCAATATAGTTGGGAAAAGGCTAGGCAGATGATGATGATGATGTAGACCTAGCCAGGTAATCGTCATCCTCTTGCAATAAGGGGACGAAGGGAAACCCTTATTCCAAGAAGTAGAGGACAATAAATTATTATCATAACACAGCATCACGCCTGTAATCCCCGAAGGGTTAGGCAGAGGTGTACCTAATAGTACACCGACATTTGACCAGTTATGTTTTAAGTCTCATATAATAGAGGGCGAGCCTATTGCCATCAACCAGGCACAAATCTAGACTCCGTGGCTGTTACTGAGAAATTCCTAATGGAAAACCTAATAACACTTTGCCCGACCTGGGAATCGAACCCAGGACATCATGTTCAGCAGTAGTGCTTGCGACCACTCGACCAACGAGGCAGTGAGATAGTTTATTTATTTGGTACACCAACAGCAATTGTGCTGGTATGTATGCTTATTAAAGGTATACGCAGCTTTCACCATGGGACAACAACAAAATGTTCTCAGATCTTAATAATAAAGTAATAGTTATTATCATCTTCTTCCATAATCTCTATCAGTCCTGATACCAGTGTATACATACCTTATAACCATATTATCTTTCTGTTAAACTCAAAATGCTGCAAACAAAGATGGAAAAACAGAAGTAAAATTCGATTATGGAATGACAATATTTTTTAAATATTCTGTAAAGCAAAAGCAGGCAAAGGAAGCACATTTAAAATGCCACTTGGATTCAGAATCCCTGATTCTGCTTCGTTGACGCAATTAATTTTATATTAACGTCAAACGACATCTGGAGTCCTTTGGAGGAAGTTAAAAATTGATGTTTTTTTGTGTTTATAAAATGAAAGCATCTTATGCCACAAGTGGCTATAATTCTGTTACCATTAAATACTTTGTTGGAAAAATAATACACTCATATGTAAAAACTTCAATAGCCCATCGGCTAAAATCAGACTGTGTATAACAATCTCGAGTTCAATATCCCCCCGTTGCACTTTTAACATAAACTCATTTTATTTCTAATAAAATTTTGGAAACATACAGGGTGTAAACAGACCCTTCACCAAGCCGTCAACCAAGCATTCTGTGCATCAAACCAAGTAACTTTACGCAAAATATATTGCTGGGAAACGACTTTTTTTTTTGGGGTAAAAAATCACATTTTGCGGTAGGACTCAATGTTGCGTACTTAAAACATTGTGCTGAAGGATGGGTTGAATAGTACGGGGGTCGTGGAGGTGTTTAAAGTAAAAATCTAACATTAAAGTGATATGTATTTAAAAAAAAACTGAATAAGTTGGAACTTTGACCCCCAATATCTCCGTAACTAGAAGGTTCCCAGGTATGGTCTAGAACAAAAAAAATATCGCAATGACGGGGAAAACAAGTACCTTTAGGCTTCGTTAAGGGTCTTTTTACACCCTTTAGAATAGAATAAATAAATGTATTGTTGCTGCAGGTGCTACCTAAAAAGGTAAGCTAGGCTTTATAAGCTTAACTAGCGACCCGCCCCGGCTTCGCACGGGTGCAATACGCATATAAACCTTCCTCTTGAATCACCCTATCTATTGCTGAAAACTGTTAAAACTGTAATAGTTTAAAAGATCTAAGCGTACAAACAGCGGGAGCGACTTTGTTTTGTACTATGTAAAGATTGTACGTTTTAAAATGTATAACAGTGCCTAGAATACTCTAATCAATGTTGCAGTCTAAACAATCAATTGTCCAAGATTCAAGATTCTTTATTTGCGTGAAATATGGTATGTACATGATGGTCTTATAAATAAAAAGGTTTCTCATATTTCGCTGACTTCTTTCAGCATGCAAGCTTAAAATTAAATTCCAGTTTTAAAACATAACCATTTTTTGTCCCAAAAAATCTCTTTACTCAAACTGCATGAAACATTGAAATATTCCTCAAAATACCTGCTGGGCTGAGTACATAAAGTAAATGAAGTGTCCACATCGGATGTTTGGAGAGGCTGCCATAAAAAAGGTTTCAGACGAAAGTAAATAATGTCTCTTTAATTAATGAACAATGAAATTAACTTTTTTGGATCATTTCACGTTTACTTCTTTTTGTTTTTTAACATTTAATATTTGATGTTGGTCGGTTTTGGTTGAAATGTTTCAACCATCTGGCTGCACAAGGATCTTTTGGCGTGTGGTCAAAATAAAAATCAAAGTTGCCATCTTGTTTTATAATACATTTTCCCAAATGTGTCTGTGACTGCCTTGTTGGTCTGGTGGTCGCAAGCGCAACTGCTGAGCATGAAGTCCTGGTCGCTTCCCAGGTCGGGCAAAGTATTATTGGGTTTTTTCCATAAAGAATTTCTCAGTAGCAGCCTCGGAGTCTGGATTTGTGCCCGGTTGATGGCAATAGGCTCGTCCCCTACTTCATGGGACTTAAACATAACCGGCGAAATGTGTGTGTACTATTATGTACACCTCTGCCTAACTCTGTTGCCAACAGGAGTGTTGTTATGATAAGTTTCACAAACGTTAAACAATAAAAATTCCTTGCAAAGTCAAAAGATGCTTGTGGCACTGTAATTAGGTATACCATTCTCACAAATGGTATCTACATAAAAATCATAAAAGCGTACACAAGGCTCCAGTAACCCACTCGCATGACTACGCCAATAATGTTCGTCAAAACCTGTAAAACGGGCATTCTTCAAAGATTTTACCAAAAGCACAACGCGTTACAAAATTAGTGACGATAATATAATTTCAACACGCAAAAGAAATCTTTTACGCAGTAACTTTAAATGAACCTCTATTATTCATGTGTGCAAAATTTCGTTCGGTCACTGGCCCTAAAATATAAATTAAATCTATAAATATTCGTAATTTTCATTACTTTTCATCCAAAGTGACATTGCGCCAACATTGGGCCGACACTGGGCCGACTTTTTGACTGCCGACGACATTGTCAGGTATTCAATTTGCTGTGCCCACAATCTACTCGACCGATCTCTTATTTCCGCTGTATTATAATTCGATTACTGAAAAGGACGTGGCCATAATTTATGTACCTACTTGTGAAATTATGTATTACTGAAATGTAGATCAACCTTTACATGTGTAGGTATATAAATCATTCGTTTGGGCCCGGGCAAAGCCACTAGCTTATGTAAGAGGAGGAGACGTTTAAGATAAGTTGTTCTAATATACCGTTATATAAGATAAAATTCAGTATGTTCCCAATTAGTAGTATACACATATCCGATGGTGGCTTCCCACACACACAAACTGTCAGCACAATTTTCTTTACTTATTTTTTTTTAAATCATTTATTTTGTTGCCTTTGAAACTTCAGATTCTAAGTGGGGCGGTTCCGAAAGATGTTTTGAATACGTGGTAACCGTTTGTGCGTCGGTGTCTCTTGCACCCTGTATACAACAGCCTGACAGCAACCGTAGAGCCCACAAGAGTCAACACTCTTCTGGTCGATGGATCCTCTCTTTTATGTAGAAAGAAGTACATTCCAACCTCCTCATACTTCTCAAGTGTCACGAAGAGAAAAGAAGGCCACGACTGGAAAGTATCACCAATATGTTTTTGGTATCCAAAAACACAGATCGGCGTTTGTATGGTACCTAGTCACAAGCAAACAAAGTCGTTTTTTTAATAGATCCGACCGAGGTTTGTCTAGTAAATACATACAACCTAGAACCTTTGACTATTATAACCAACCAGTATGCGCCACGCGTAATTTTGACTGACAAAGTTGGCTGTTGCTAGGCATCAAACTGTACCTTGAATACTAAACCAAGTGTTAGTAATTTACCGACCCAGCGCGTACTTCAAGTTCTGCTTACCTCATATGGGTAAGCGGATGTCAACGGGAATGGAAGGAAATAAAACAATAGATTATCAGTAACTGTTTAATAGTTCGTGCCCTATAACTGCTTTCAAGTTATCGCTTTACTTCCAAGGACGATTTCTAATTATGTTACCTATATAAGAAGCCCCATGAAAATTTCCAGATTGGGGAAGAGTCATGTCTCCGGTTTATTATCATAATATAAGATGAGACAACGTTTTCTTGCCTACGTTAGGGGTACTTTATCTAAAGGTGTTTTATTTCTGCGGGACTGTTCGAAGGAGATACCGCGGCCCTGGAACACAAAGGGCAAAGAAGGAACATGGATGGGTTTTAGTCAGTAAAAGTCTGACACTCCCTTCCACTCCGCCCAGAGCGGGGGGGATGGGGTCATTTGAAGATTTCCATCCGAAAAAAAAGGTGTTTTATTTTGTGTACGCATAAAAATTAAGCATGTTGTCTTGTATGTCAAAAAAAAATCACAAAACCTATGCAATTTTTCGCAATTCATCAACTCAACCGCTTCAGCAACTTCAGCATCCAGTGTGACCCAGTCACCTTTTTAAGGTCGTCGGTCCATGTACCTGGCTGGGGTTCGTCCCACGCTACAGTTGCCGATATTGCGTGTCTCAATTGTTTTATGTGCTTGTAAAAGATAGCATTAATCTAAGTCTAATTTAGCCACAGATACAGCACGCACAGTAACACAGTGTATAAGTGAAGTATTACTAATATAGTTTTAAGGTTCTATTATTATTATTATAAGCCTATATTGTCCCACTGCAGGGCAAAGGCCTCCCTTCCCTCCATTCACATTTCGCGATCTAGTGCGATTGTAGGCCAATCCTTTGCGAAAGAGGTTCTATTAACTAACACAATTTGTATTTTATCATATTATGTATGTTAGTCTGCAAGGTATATATCTATAGGCCTTGTAGTAGCCTGAAAATAAATGGATCTTGTTGTTGTTATACAAACAAGTTGCTATACAAAACAGACTACAATTTGTTCTTTAAATGTCTTGAGTTGTAAAAATTAACTTTTTGCGACAGTAGCCACATTAAGCATAAAATGCTTAAGCCGGGCACGCGAAGTAGGTGTTCTTGCGATGACTAGGTATATCTGTGAATTTAGCTGTCCAACAGAATCAGAAGACATGTATATCATTGATTAGCAAATATTTTTTCTATCTATTAACACAATACAGACGCCAAGCACATCAAGCCACGAGCGAAACTGTCAAATTTTCCCAATCAACTTTGAACCTAACGCTTTACTGATAAAGTTGACAATTTATTAAAGAAATTCGACAGATTGCAGTAGCTTGATGTGCTTGCGTCTGTCATCATCATGTGCCTAGTCTTTTCCCAACTGTATTGGGGTCGGCTTCCAGTCTAACCGAATGCAGCTGAATACCAGTATTTTACATGGAGCGACTGCATATCTGACCTCCACAACCCAGTTAGTACTGGGTACCGCACGTAAAATACGCGATTTGACGTGGAGTTGCGGAAACCAGCCCGTTATACAATACAGTACAATAGTACTGGGTAATACGATACCCCTTGGTAAGACTGGTTGTCAGACTTTTTGGGCCACTGACTACCTAACGACTGTCAAAGATCTACAAATGACACCCGGGACCAACGGCTTAACGTGATTTCCGTGGCACGGAGGAAACTCGGTATGTAATGGGTGGTTACCTATCCACAGACCAACTTAGGCAAGCACGGGTTAACCTAAAGATCGAACCATCCATGTCCTTGCGTCTGTACATAGATAGCTATCTAAAAGGCCAAGACGCAGATTTTTTATTACATTTCACAAGTGCTAATGACTCACAATCAGTCACTGTTGAAGAAATGCTTCGCAGTCCCGATTCAAGCGTCAATTTATGGGCTGTAGAAGTGTATGTTACTGGCAAGCGTAATTAATTACCATCGGCTCTGCAGATGGGTGTCACTTGCGAGACTTCGCGATTATAAACGGTTCGCTTCATTTTGTATGTATATCTGTGTTATGTAGGTATGTGTGTGTGGTGCTGTAGCAATGTTTGATGAACTGTGAATGCCAAAGCCAGGGTGTTGTCGTGGAGTTGTGGTGTATTGAGTAGGTTTGGCTGTATTTAGTGGTGTTTTGAGAAGTATGGTTGGTATGGTTCTAAGTTTAAAACGCCGTTTACAGGCGTATTAGCAGATGTTAAATGTCAGTCAAGTTAGTATCCATTTTAAAAACGAACACTTGGAGAATAATGTGAGTGCTAATGTCAACCATGGTGATTTTTCGCAGCAAGGAATATTAACGACTAGCTTTTGGTCGTGGCTACACCTGCGTGGACGTCGGAAATTTTACATAGAAATTATATGAGTCTATCACTTCGCCCGCGACTTCGTCCGCAAAAATTGTGATAACTCGGCTATTATGCAATGCCAGGAATAATGTATCTTTCTATTAGTGAAAAAAAAATTTGAATTTGATCATAAGTTCCAGAGATTACCCCCTACATACAAACTTACAAACAAATTTTATCTCTTTATAATATTAGTATAGAAATACAGATGATATACTGATGTATCTACATTTCCAAATTTCGTTGAAATCCGTCCAGTCGTATCACCGTGAGAATGTAGCATACAGACAAACAGAGACGCTTTCGCATTCATAATAAATAAACTCAGAGACACAACACCCTGTACTCAACGTTTTACATGAAGGATTATCCAAAGAACTTGGAAATGTGGCCAACCACATTGTATACTAAACCCGTGGCTTCAAACATGGTTGCCACCATTCCTGGTGCATCTTATTGTACCAGTTTCAACGTTCCTCTGCCTTTTACGGCTTGAAAATGTGTGTTAGTAAAAGTGGTTCTCTCCGCAGCATTCCCGATATCCGCATTGCAATGGTATGTCGCCAGTGAAATGTACAGATACATTTTACTTTCGACTTTATGATTTCCAAGAAAAGATCTTGTTTTGTACAAACTTTTGAGATTTTCCTCCGGATAGCTTAGCCGGCTATTTTCAAACTGTGAGTGCTGATAATAGGCAAGGGTTGGGACAATGAAGTGTATCTACAGTAGAGTAGCGTTTATAACAAGCTTCAATCGCCAGTCTGGCTTCTTTCAGAATTAAGGATTTGTTGTTTGGTGGTTCCTTCAAGATGTTCGTGTGCTCGAGGAGCTACAGCCGTTCAGGTCAATCTTCAGGTTAAGCCACTCTTGCCTAAGCTGCTCCGTGGATGGGTGACCACCCATTACATACCGAGTTTCCTCCGTGCTTTGGAAAGCACGTTAAAAGTCGTTGGTCCCGGCTGTCATTTGTAGATCTTTGTCAGTCGTTACAGATAGTTAGTGCCCCGAAAGTCTGATAACCAGTTTTACAAATGGGTAAGTATCATATTACCCAGTACTAACTGGGTTGTGGAGGTCAGATAGGCAGTCGCTCCATGTGAAATACTGATATTCAACTGCATCCGGTTAGAATGGAAGCTGACCCCAACATAGTTGGGAAAAGGCTAGGCAGATGATGATCATAAGTAAAGCTTAAGTAGAGTTGACAAGTTATAAACTATGCAAATACCGGCTGAATATTTTTTTCTGAGAGATTTCATCAGGAAGATGAAAATAACATGTTTAACACAACTATATTCCTTCTACAGATCCTTAACACAAAGTGACACGAGGCGACAAACACTATTCCACTACTGAATTTAGTTTTAATCTTTTGGTCAACCCCGGATTTATACTAACCTCGGGAATTAAACTCCGACCAGCCGAAAACACGTGCAAAACATTAAAGAGGAATTAAAACATATTAACGAATTCCTGAACTCTATTCCGCAGTTTGAGCCGAGTTTAATTATGATCAAAAACGTCACATATACAGAAAGTTCTATTTTAATGATCGTTACAGGACATTTGGCCTACAAACAACATAAAGTAATCTCAGGGCTCTCAGGCCCTCCCATATATCACTACTTGTGACATTCCTAGCTAATAATTCAACTCGGAGAATGTTAGCGAAATAGTGTAATTAGCAGGACTACCCAAAGTTAAACCCACACACCGTGGAAAGTAAAGGAACATAGGGACCAACTTAAACTGGCCACAACTCCATAATTGGTCAGATAACTATGATTTAAATGAACTTTTGTTTCACACTTCCTTCTTGACTCCGTTTAAATTTTGTAACACACTGTTAAATGCGTCTCTGTATCTTTTATGAAGGACTCGTGGCTAAATACCAGCCTATCTTCTAGGTTAAGTTATTCTTGCCAAGGTTGGGACCGACAAGGCGTTGGTCTCGGTTGTAATTTGTAGATCTTATGCGTTGAGGAGCTTGTGACTAAATAATAACAGCCGCTCAGGTCAATCTTTAGGTTCAGCTGTGCTTGCCTAGGTTGGTCCGTGGAAGTGTGACCACCTAATACATACCGAGTTTCCTCCGTGCCTCAGAAAGCACATTAAGCCGTTGGTCCCGGGTGTCATTTATAGATCTGTGACAATCAGTAAAGTAAGTCAGTGGCCCGAAAGTCTGACAACCAGTCTTACCAAGGGGTATATTATTACCCAGTACTAACTGGGTTGTGTAGATCAGATAGGCAGTCGCTCCATGTAAAATACTGGTACTCAGCTGCATCCCGTTAGACTGGAAACCGTCCCCAACATGGTTGGGAAAAGGCTAGGCAGGTCACCAAGTCCTGATGAGACAGGCGTTACGGTTTGCGGGCCCCTCAGGGTATCGTTTTACCCAGCAACTGGGTTATGTAGACCCTGGCAGTGGCTCCGTATAAAATACTGGTCTGCAATACTGCTGCATCCAGTTAAACGAAGACGATGCTTCTCTAAATCTTTTCCCTTAAACCACCTTATAATATGCAAACCGCGTTTCTCATTTCTATTAAAATGTATATTTATGTGGCTACATTTTACTTGGAGCACTTAGGAAAATTTCTCCTCTTTTGTGAACTCACCAAGGCATAAGAGTGTGTAAACTGTACTTTTTAGCCCAAATTAAGCCTTGAAATGTACCTGCAAACATAAATATAAAGAAAGTCGAAGATACGATAAATGGTTATGTATTTGAATGCTTTAATGTATTCATGTATCGTCAAGAGTATCAACGTTTTTTTGGTTCAATTTTTTTTACTTAATATATCTTGTAAATTTTCTGTCCGTGTATCTTATATCCACGTACTAGTAGGTACTTGCTTATTTTCAATGTATGTTATAATCCATCCGTATCTACTTTTCTCGCGGCCGTTTTCATACCCAATCTTCTTCTTAGCGTGTCGATGGCACGCAGGACACGATATTTAGTACCCCATCGTTTGTAGAACAGCACCACAATTTCACTCATTAACCTGAGCAGGTTTTCCTTGCTGCGACCAACCTGGGCCCGGAGTTGGGACCCAATGCATATTACAGTGCAAAAAATAACATGATTACATGAAGAATTCAAATTAGCCTGAAACACAGAGCACGAAGATACCTCGGCAGAGGTGGTATTGTCAACATTTTTGTACAAATCAATCCTGTACAGACGCCAGCACATCAAGCTTCTACAATCTGTCAAATTTCTTTAATAGATTTCCAAATTTATCGCTAAAGCATTAGGTTCAAGGTTGATTGGGAAAATTTGACAGTTTCGTGTCAGAAGTTTTTTTAGCACGAATTTTATAAATGCCGCCGTCTCTCGTCTCACTCGTCAACACTATCGCTACCTACATTGAAAAGTTTACGGCAAGCCCTAAAAGCAACAGAGTAACAAAAGCATTTTTCCCTGAACCCAACCAAAAATTACAGCTACTTAAACCCACAATGCACCTCAAAAACGCACACAACAATAGCCTTTTTAAACAATAAACAATGAAAACGAGGTTTTATTCCACCATAACAATAAAACGCACCTCGTTTCTTTATTTTTTTTTTCTTTAAAAATTCAAGCATTAATCTGTACTGCCTGGCCCCTAAGACTGAAAGCGTCGTAATGGTTGCATGCCTAATGACTCCCGAAGGCGAATTAGATTTAATTTTTGATTCTGTTTGTTTGACGGTAGTTGTAAAATATTCAGGTGTAACCGGGATAACATAGATATTGGATAGGCGTAGCGACCAATTTTCACCTTTATGCTCTGAACAATAAGGCTGAAAACTGGTTGACCGTCAGTGAGCGCGGTAGTACAATCACACGCTGTTGTTAGTGGGAAATGGTCTTAGAAAACTATGTATAAGTGAATGAAAAACTGCTATTTAAATGTAGATTTTGGAAAAATCGTACAGTCAGCTGAGAAAACGATAATTGGGACAGGTGCTGTAACCGTCTAAAAATCCACCCTGTATAAGTAAGATATTGTTACCAATTTTGTCCTTGACGAACAGTTTCGTATTATGAGAAAGCAATTTGTGTATGAACAATGGTTTGTACGTGTTGATGAAATAGCTTGGTTGGGTTTGAATTAAGTTTGATTTATTTCACTGAATAATATGTTTATTTATGGTCTGAAGTTATTAAGTTACATCATTCTAGAGTTCGACCGAAGCTTTGGCTTCGGCCATCTTCGGCCAAAAAACCACCTTCGTCTTCGGCCAAAATGAGCCGAAATTTTGGCCAAAGTCGGAGGTTTCTTTGTTTCAGCTTCGGCCGAAGGTTGTGGCGATGGCTGATTAATCGGCTTCGGCCGGAAAACGACTTTCAGTCGGACACTGGTGGTGGTCGAATGAAGTCTCTACTTTTTCAAGGGTTTCGATAGAGTGTATTTGGATATATTAAATAGGTTGTTGAGTATTTTTATTATATCATGTGGATGGTAAGAATATGTGTTATTATTATAAATAATGGTATAACCCACCGTCACATAGAATCACAAAGAAACCAACCACATGTTTTCATTGCACTTAGAGGAAATTTATTGTAATTTTCTTTCTGAAACCATAAGATATTGCAGTGAGGCTTACTTTATATAAATACCTTACATCCTACAGCCCACAAGAACCAGCCAAGCCTTTACTGAAAAGTTTATAAAAACTCAAAGACGTTATTAAGTATTCCACTTGAATACTGTTTACTTATGTATTCTGTGTGCTAGATCGCTTTAATCAAGTATTATCAGCCGGGCTTTTCATTAATCGTCTTATACCCACTTAGTGCAGTACACACGGAAGCCGGCCACTATTCTTAGAACCTACTAAGTAGCAAAGTAGAGTGAAACTGTTTTTCTAGACTTTTTTTTGTGGTAGATTACTGTGTAACTATCAAGGTAATGTTTGTTGCAGCTTTTAAACCCCGACTAAAAAAGAGGGGTGGACCGATTCGTGTATCTGTTTGTCTGTCTGTGGCATCATAGCTCCTGAATGGATGAACCGATTTTGTTTTTTTCAAAGGTGTTTTAAGAACAAGAACACTCCCGGTTCATAGCTATGTTTCATGAAAATCTGCTCAGCCGTTTGAAGATCATTACCTCTTTTCTAGTTGATGAAAAATATATTATAAATTTGAAGAAAACTATAATAACCTTGACCTGATGTGCAGACATCACCAGGATACCCAACCCCCCAGAAGAAATACTCAAAGGTGTACGACATCTACCTTGTGTTTGGGTTTATGCGATGCGTTTTGACGAGAGAGACCACAACATACTTGAAAAAAGGCTAGGCAGAGAATGAAAATTACATTACACCTGTTTTCCAGACAGAGATGTACATAACATAAGAAAGTACAATATTTACATACATTTCGGCAAACATTCTAAACTCACATTACAAGCACAAAACTAAACATCCTCTCTTAAACCTACATCGTAAACCAACTGCAACTTTGTTGACACACCATCAAAGTCCATTCTAAAATTATCGAGCACTTTACTCGGTAAACGTAGAGGAACTGAAAATATAGTGTGTTTCAGGAATACGTTACTTTTACAGTGAACTGTTTTCATTAGTGGCGCACGCGACGTCCGTAGGCAATTTCCTTTAATTCGCTTTATCCATCATTGATTCACAACTGACGGCTGACGGCTCAAGAAATTACTTTAGGCTCGTTTAATTTTAGGTAGGTACGGTGTACAGTCAGGAGCAACAATATGTGCAGAGTGTATCAGAGGTAGAAAGGTACTAACTGAGTTGTGGAGGTCAGATAGGCAGTCGCTCTATGTAAAATGCTGGTATTTAGCTGCATCCGGTTAGACTGGAAGCCGACCCCAATTTAGTTGGGAAAAGGCTAGGCAGATGATGATGTATCTGAGATTGAAAAATGTGATACACTCCATCAAATTGAATAGATTTCTCCAAAAGCCCAATAAACCGATTTTAGGTCGAGTAGGTATTGAAATTTTGAAGTTAGTAATTGGCGCCGGTGACTGAAAAGTTGTGTGGTAATCGGTTATCGTGGTATGGACATGCGATGCGGAGGAATGCGGGAAATGGCGTGAGGAAAGTTTTGAGTGTGAATGTCAATGGTGGCTATAAGATCTAAGAGTAGAGGTAGACCAAAGAAACGATGGATGGACTGTGTGAAGGATGATATGGCTAGAAAGGAGGTGACTGCTGGGATGATGAGTAATAGAGAAGTATGGAAGAAGAAGACTAATGCTGAGGTATTGATTGAGAATTTTGTATAGGACAACTGATTTTTTTTTCGTGGTTGTGGTCCCATTGAGAAAGTGGTACAGTGTGATGGTCTATACCATATTCTTTAAAATGATCACACCTTTCTGATACATGTCACTCTTAAAAGTGATTTTGTTAAAAGAAGATGGTATTTTGGAACGCAAACTATTCAAACTTAAATCGCATTATTACGAATTTCGCCATTTCGGTGCTTGTGGCTGTACTTACGTACGAGTACATGTTTGTGTTCTTAGGTAAATACAGGCGTGCTTTGTTTGGGTTCCGTGTTTGGTGCAAGTTGTGTTGTATTTGGAAAAACTTGAGGAACACGTACACATGTCTTTTAGTATGTTTTTGACTTCTGGCCCTCATTCTAAAGACCTTTTATTTTTTACTAAGGACCCGCCCTTGATTCGCACGGCGACACCTATCAGATCTAAAACTATCCTATCTTCAGCTGTAATAAACCATGCACATTCACAAAAAATCATTGAAATCAGTCGGTTGGTTTCGGAGTTTAAGGTGTACGTAGTGGCACGTGATTTTAATCAGCCTATAATGTAGGGGCAGATGCCTCCCCTCTGGGTCGTGATTCACCACGCGGGTCCAACGCAAGTGGTTGATGTCACAAGTTTTTCGTTTTTTTTTTTGTTCTAGGACATGCCAGGTTCTTCATGATGTTTTCTTCATCGGTTTCAGCGTGTCTTCCTGGGTTTGAATCTTCAACTGGTTAGTTTCGGCCCTTTTCACTGGGTCATTGCTCTGTTTTATTCCAACAGGTGATGGACTCGCAACGGTACCTTGGAGGTACCTAGTCTTTGTGAATATTTTACAAAACACACTGCAAAACGAATACTAACACTATCAAATTAGTCAGGGACCCTTAATGGTATTCAAACTAATTATACCAACGAACCAATCGTAGGTACGCAACCCTAAAATAGATATAACCAGGTAGCAGCACCAATTCTCGGTACTATGTTATTCATCTTAACCGTATTTCCTAGCACATTAATCGTAGTAAATGCCGGATATGCTGAAAATTATAACGCCCACCTTCCGGCGATGTGCCCTGCCTATACGCTATATATAAAAGGGGTATATAATATATATATATTCGGATTCATTGTGTTAAGTCGAATGGTGAGATTTATATGTAGACTTGGGTCTGTGAAACGGTTTTGTGAGTATATTTTCTTTGAAATATTATGTTCATTGATCTTTCTTTTGTGAAGTACTTCGAATGTTACATGTTTCGTCTTAGATTTAATATATAATAATTTAGAAAAAGAAAAGTTTTTAAGGTGCTTGGTAGTTGGCAGACTACACATTATACAAGTAGGCTTTTACAGCTGGTTGCGTATTTCAATATAAGTTTTAAGCAGTGTCAAAATAATTTCAGCAGATTCAGAAGAATACTCTCCTACAAATAACCGTAAAAGTAAGATTTGAATAAAAAGACCGAAAACAGAAAAACCTTTTGGGGAGAACTAAAAAAATATGGATATAGCTATCATAAATTTATTATTAGTGAAGATGAAAAGTTATATAAGGCTATATTCTCGTGAAGCTGGCCTTATTAAAAATTCATTTGGTGAGGATCTAGGTGGGCAGGCGGGACGTACACTCTCATCCCACTTTCAAATGAAGTGCGAATGTTTTTTTCCCACTACGAATATCTATTTTTGTTTCATTGCTTTTAGGATTAAAATTAATATAATGTATTTCAAATGCAGTCTTTTCTGCGTCATATAACATAACACATTTATTGTAAACTAGTGCGCAGCATTTCAATATAATATCAGAGACTGATCTTCCAAGCAAAATATCACACTAAAACAACACAGCTCCTAGAAAAATAAAGATCTCCGAACAGCAAATAACGAAAGCGCCAGAATACATATTAAAGTTCGCCAAAAACCAATATCTTCGGCGATATTTGCAGCCGCTCTCATATGGGTCCTATTCACCGGGCTTGCAATGGAGGCCTAGATCCCAATAGGAATTGCAATTAGGCCTCAATTTACGCATAGTTTGGACTGGAATTTCATTCGTGGCCACCTCAGCCTTCCTCAAGAATTCCTCTACTTTCCTTTACGAGGGGTACCGAGATGTTGGGATGCCCGTTACCGCGGTGAGGCATCTGTGCGACACTTGTATTTGTATTACTTACCATTGCTCAGGAATGGGTATTGTAAGAGGAATATTGTCGGTGTTGTTTTGTGAGGGTGATCTGTTTGGTATTTAGAGTATCGATTGTACTGGTACTTTGGTAATGGTGTGAAGATATTCTGTATTCAAAAATGTTGCAACAATAGCAATTAGCAGAAGTGGTAACGCGAAAAAGCAGTTGGTTTTAATGTTAAAATAAAACCTAAAAATGTGCCGCTCCATTATTTGCACACATTTGTCCGAAAAAAGGTGCCACAGTATACGGTATTTCATGTATTTCAAAAAGGACAAAGCCGAGCGCGTAAAATTCTGGATTTCAATCGCCGCGAAAAGTTCTAAACAAAAATGTTTCATTCATTTGTGTACAGCAAAAAAACCACGCCATTATTTATGCACAGGAAAGTAAGAAACAAAACGGTAACCGCTTTCCTATACATAATACAAGTAGGCTTGAAAAACTTTGGGTGTCTGATAGAACTCATAAATTTTAATAAAGAAGTTGGTATCTTGTTTGCGTCATGTCCCACGCTCGGTGTTTATGTAAAAGTTGTAACACACAGCAATACACGCCGGCAATAAATGTCTCGGCCGAGTCATAAGTTTATTTTTCTATTTAGGTCATCGAACATACCAAGAGTCACTTGTAAGTTGTAGCGTTTATGCGTCATCAACAATGGTGGGGCGTAGTCTATCGATATCCTTCCTTTAATGAAGGACGAGTGAGTTTTTCTCCAAATTGAATGGTCCGCGACAATCAGAGTTCCGTCCGCAGATCATATTTCAGCGAACGAGATAAACTCGGACAAAAGAAAGGAATCCCCGTTTACCCAATTGGGTAATGGCCCAGCTCTGTCGTTATCTCTTCCCATTATTTCTGTTTGAAGGAGGCTGTGGTGTTCTACTTAATACTAAGGGTAAAATCTTTACAAAGATCTTTGATAAAGTTCCCCGGTACTTGATCTTGTTGTGAGGAGTAATGCTTGGATAAATTGCTTTTGCGGTCGCTCAATAGGTTTATGTTACATGCAGGATACCTTGTAAAAGAGGGAAAATATATTAAAAAGAAAAACTTTTGTACCAGCTATTTTAAAATGTTGTAACGCAAACCATTCTGGTCCTTTTCTTATTAACTTAAAGGCTTTTGTTGATCGTTTAATATTTCAAAGCTTACATAGTTAATTATTAAGACCTGTTTCTAAGTATTGATCAAAGTAATAAATTACTTTGACTAATTACTTACTCAAGTGTTAAGTCAATTGAATAAAATGAGTATGGCAGAATTTCTGAGCAAGAATTTTAGATGGACGTACAGACTTAATTCGATCAACAAACTCCGTGTGAGTAGTTCCAGATTTCAGATTCTCCCTTTTGCTTAGGTCCATAATTAGATTAATTTTCGACCGCATGAACATCAAAGGCGCTAAGTCAGCAACAAAACGAAAACAAGGGGCAAACATTTACTTGTTTTTCCTCTAAAGTTGTGGAAGTCACTGACCGAACTTCGAGTACCTACCTAGGTATCTGATCTCAGCATTTATGAACTTGTACGATCTTGGATCTAGCGGCGATATATCGATAGAAACTTAGTCTCCAACTATTCCCGATTATAACCGTAATTCTGGCCAGCTATAGAGACTTAGAAATGTAGGTCGGATTACATCAGATCTGCCGGCTGAAGACGAAAAGCCGCTGTCAAAGGAAGAGGGGAACTTTGCAAACAACTTGAGCTTGATAACCGATGGCGTTTGGCGAGACTCGCGTTTTGATGTTAATGACTTTTTGGAATATTCGCCAGATGTTAGGCTGTTCATATTGTTTAGGAGGTTTCAAGGTCTCGGGATTTTAGTGGAGTTTCAGAGAATATTGAGAAATTCTAGATTGAGCTGCTAGTTAAGTTTTTGATTTGAATCTTATTTTTTTTCTGATTTTTGTAGTACAGTCGAAGCGCATCAATTTACTACAAACTGTCAAATTTTCTCATTCGGTCTTGAACCGTCAACATTTTATGGTTAAAATCATTTGGAGAAATTTGACAATTTGTGGTAACTTGTGCTGACTTCAAGATTTAAACGACCTGCCAGAAAATTCAAAAATGTTACGGTACGTACGTAACATTTTTGAATTTTTACAAAGTGAATAGTTAACATATTTCCTTATCCACACAAGCACTACCGACAAAAACAACCAGATATTCTCGATAACACGAAAGTAGCACAAAATATAATGTTCCACCATTTTAAAAGAAAAGCTGAAAACACTTGTTTGCTTTTAGAACACTTTAAACTGCTGAAGAACATCCTAGAAAGTTTTTCACTCCCATATTTACTGGCGACGCTTGTATTTTAAAATGTCCGGTGCCCAACTTTACGCTTATTTGTTTCTGCATTCGGGCCATAACTCACTTCTATTTTACGCGGTAACTCGAAGACATTTTTAAAAACTGCAGTTAACGGTGATTTACCTTTTCAGCTAATTATTTTGGTGATATTTTAGAAGGAGTTTAATTTAATTAAGTTAATCTGCTAGCTTACCTTTTATTTGCTTTACTTAACTTTTTTACGTCGTTTAAGTTGGTTGCAATGAGGTTTAAGATACAGATGTTTGTTGTTTTGTATGGCAGGTGGAAAATAATGAGATACTGAAACGTCGCCTTCTTGATTGTTCATTGCATATAACCAAAAGATTTATGTACAGCATGTCCCCCTGTCAATGTTATTCCATCGCCAAAAAAGTCTTGTAGCACTATATACAGTGTAGCATATGTAGCACTATAAACAGTGTTTTTGGCTATCGGTGACCGATACCCTTGCAATAAGATCATTTGCACGTCTCTAGGCCTCTTAGATTCAAAGATATTAGCATTTCATTGAACATAACCTAAATCAAGCGATTAGATAAACAAGATGGCTGCCATTCGCGGGGTGTGGGGTTAGGAGTGTTTATAAACGTGTATTTGTCGATAGAAATGAGCATATAATTTGCACTTAAAGTATCGGTAACCGGTAGCCAAACAGACTGTAAATAACCATTCAGCAGCGCTATATAGCAACCAAACAAACATCGCATCTCTTAAATAAATTGACGTAAACAAAAGTTTGTTCCAACCCTAAAATGACGGATGCTTTTTCCCGTTCGTTCAAACTTCACCGTAGCATCGAGTGCGGGCGAGTGTTATGAAGCGTATTCATATCAAACGTTAAGTTTTCGCGAAAACATCCTCCTTTGCAATTGACGAAAGCCACATTACTTTTTAATTTGAAACGTTGGCTGTCTGTGAAAGAGAGACTTTATTACACTCTGAGGTATCTCTCTTTTGACCCGTACGCCCTTTGTGTGAGCTATTTTTTATTCATTTCAACGGTTTCATACGGGATCCGGGAGTTAGAGCCCCTCAACCGGCTTCCCTTTTCGATGTTGTGTGCTTCGACTCTCGGTTTTTAGTTTTTTTTAAGATTTTTTTTTTTCACACGGATATTTTGGTATGGCAACATCGTGCGTTGTCAGTGCTTCAGCTGTTTGGTTGTAAACAATACTGCAGTTTTTGTAATCGATTGTTCTTTTATTCGTTTTTACATAATAAATTACATTTTTATACAAAGTAATATAAAACACATTTAAAAATATAAAAAAAAATAGTAGCCCATATCGGACGATATCGGGAACAGGGTCCAAAACAGGCTCCAGAGAGAGGAACCTCCTAACAATACGAGTACTAGTTGATTGTTATTAATACATTCCAAAGTACAAATGATGATTTTTCTCACTTCTCCGCTGATAATTTCTGATTAATTACGTTGCGGTACCTATCCACGACAAGAATCGTTTCTCCGAGACTCCTCAAGTTTTATTTCTTCGACACTTTTCTGGTGGTCGCCACTGTCGATTCTGGATTTTAGGACTATTGGGGAAATGTGAGACCTGCTTATCCCTAAAAAGGAACGCTTGCCGACACTTGTAGTACCATTTACATTAGCTGTTACATTTCGAAATATCATGTTTTTATAAATGGTGTAAAAACACCCTTAACGAAGCCGAAAGGCACTTGTTCTTCCAGTCATTGAGATCATTTATTTGTTCTGGGCCATACCTGGGAACCTTCTAGTTACGGAGATATTGACGGTCAAAGTTCTAACGTGTTACTTAGTTTGACGTAGGTACAAAAGTTGACGGCTTCGTGAAGGGTCCTTTTACACCCTGTATTTACTCTTACTCTTGTCTCTTATTTAATAGATACTAACATAAAGCAAAAGTAATACAAAATCGTCCAACAAGAATGTCATATGATTTTTCCTTCCACCGTCTTCTTACTTCTTATTAATATTATAAAGAGGAAAGATTTGTATTTTTGTGTGTGTGTGTGTGTGTGTATGTTTGTAATGAATAAACTCAAAAACTACTGTGCCGATTTCAAAAATTTTTTCACCATTAGAAAGCTACATTCACCCTGAGTAACATAGGCTATATTTATTGCTAGAAAAGATAAGGAATCCTTAAAAAAATCATGTCCACCCGTGCGAAGTTGGGATAGGCCGCAAGTCTATTATAACTATGAATATTAATTCCATTCCCTTTTGTTTCAGGTATGCAACGTTCCTCAGCGGATTTCCTCAACAAGTATTCAACTTATTACTAAGTGAGAAAAGAAACTAGTTATCAGGCTCGAAGATACCTAAGAAGCCGATTCCTGGCTTCCCTTCTGCAACAAGGCACTCTAGTTATCATTGCCATTGACTTTAATATGCATGTAAAAACTTTTTGTTTGTCTGTAAAGTGCTCTCAAGAATCCTTTATAGAAGATACTGGTAGTATAAATAAAGGATTACGAGTCCGGTGTGGGAATGAGTAAGCTGATGCAACATTCACACTTAGAATAAGATTGTAGGTTTTTTTCTTTTTGGAAAATCATTGTTCTTGCGGAAAATTTGGGGGACTAAATCCCAAAATATATAGTAACGTTGCAATACTAAAAAGGGTACCTAAATATAATAAAAACCCCTCAGAGTTACTAAAATCATGACATGTTTGTAAAAACGTGATAACTGGCTTTAATCTTTCCACTATGTGACAAAAAACTATCTCGTATTCCATTTTCGTAATTAAAACAAGATAATAATAAAAAAAAATATTAAACAAGCTTTTAAATATAGGTGTGACGTCATTTGTTTTTCCTATTCTTCTCAGCAAACCCTTTTAATTGATACCCATATCATGGGAATGCATAAAAAATAATACCCATATTGGATTTAGGATGACGTCACTTAGCTAACCATACATTGTCATCCAAACTAAACGTGTATGTAGAATTTCAGCTCAATCGGTTGGGGATAGCTGTTTTAAAATTCACTTGCAAGATTTGACCTAAACATATACTAACTTTGCAAGTTAAATAAAAGCTTGTAAAAAAAGAAAACGGGTAAATATTTGACAGCTATTGGCGACCAACTTTCTGATCGCATTCTTAAATATGCTTTTGCAAACGATGAATATGAGAAACAATACCTATACTACACGTTCCATATTGCATATCGGTCACTAGTTCAGTACATATTAACTAAGGCACAATAATGTTATTATATAATAGCGTATGGATTGTCCAATGCATACTTAATGAACTATCCGCTCGAGTGGTTGGATTTGAATTTTCAATTTTGTACTGTATTATAATTGTCTTGTTATTTTTCTTGCTTAGATTATATATGTAGATGCATGACATACCGTAACGACCACAGATATTTGAATGCCAAAGGACCAAAAATTTTTGGAAGGGCAAAGATGTTTCTAAATACCAAATAGGTTTTTAAGGACCAAAGATGTTCCTTAAGACCAATTATGTTTTCAAGACCAACGATGCTTCTCGAATTTCTATTACCTTGTCTACAAAGGTTGAAAGATTTTTGTAAGAAGCATGGCCTGCCTTACTTCCGCCATTTTGGTTTATTTTCAACATAGCGGTCACGCATAAAATCTGTTTTAATCAATAGTACGTATCAATACAAACGAGACGAAATCTTCTAAATCGTCCGAGATATACAGAATGGGTAAAAAATCGTGGATCAAACGAAATAGGGCGATAGTTGGGGTTTTTTGCAGTAAAACATTTTGCAGTCCTAACTTGATCTCCTTAAAAGTTATGACTACTTGAGTGTTTTTTAAGAAAATACCAAAATGTACTAAATAGGCAATTAGAGTAAAAAGGGTACCTATTTTAAAACATAAAATGGTGTTTAGTTGCTTTTATGACAGTGTGCACCATGATTTATGAGTATTGGCACTTTATTCAATATCTTTTAAGCCTCACGAAAAATTATTTGTGACTTCAGAACCTCACTGAAAAAAAAGAATTACTACCAAGAAATTACCCTGATAACCCCAACTATCGCCCTGTTTCGTTTGAGCCACGATTTTTTAGCCAGTCTGTATAATATTTATTTATTTATTATATAATATACCCCTAATGTACCCTTTTTTCTCTTGATAGACTTACGTTTGACTACTATCGCAATTAATAGTATGATGTGGTCGACGATAGAATAGGTACTCGCAGGCTTCCGCATTTTATTCTGAAATAATATACAAAGTGGAATTTAATAAAATTATCCAACTATGTAAATAACTCAATGATGTACAATTTACAATAATCTCGTGGGCATTCATGATTACCTAGTAGTGAATTTTAACAATGTTATAACTAATCCAGTTAATGTATATTTGATTGTGAATAGTTAGTGATTACCGGGATATCGGTCCGTGAATTGGTAATATGTTTTGAGTTGTTAATTTTGTTTGGATATTCAATAAAAATTGAACATGATGAGGTACAAATTGGTACAAAGGGAAGGGAAGGGAAGGGGGGAGGATTGAGGTACAAAGGGAACTGAGTTGTGGAGATCAGTTAGGTAGACGTTTCGTGTAAAGGACTGGTATTCAGGTGCGTCCACTAAGACTAAAAAAGCCGACCGCAACATTGGGAAAAAGCTCTGCAGATGATGATGATACTTATCTAATTAAATTAAGTAGTGTCAGCATCATTAAATTAAAAAAAAATCGTAAAGCCGTTCACAGAATACATCTACATAACAAGTTTCAACTGTGTAGTCCTAATAGTTTCGGAATAAAGTGGTTTTTTTTTTTTTTTTTTTTCGTTTTTTGCCATTCGGCTATGGAACCCTAAAAACGATTCGAGGACTTCATAGTGAAGTACGTTTTCTAAAATTCGAACAAAAAATCTTGCCTTAATAAAATGTCGTTGACTCAATAATTGAATAAAAGTTAGATGTTTACTTTATTCCGCCAGAAAAGAAGGTAATATTTGCAATTGAAATAATTTGTACTTTGTACAAGTAATAACTGAAGTTGCTTAGAATGATTTAATATAAAGTTTGTTACATGTTTTTTCCTTGTTAAAAATATTTGATGTACAGTCAAGTTTTACAATTTAGTCATCATCTTCCTGTCCTTGTCCCATGTTACTTGCGGTCGGCGCATCTTCCATTCTCCTCTGTCAACCGTCACGCTATCATTTACTCCTTTTTCTTTCATATAATTCCTAACACAATCCATCTATCGTTTCCTTCGTCTTCCTATTTTGGTTTTCCTCTAAGTTTTTAAATTTAGTAAGTGTTGTTAATTCTTTGAGGAGCTCGTGGCTAAATAATAACAGCCGCTCGGGACGATCTTTAGGTTAAGCCGTGCTTGCCTGGGTTGGTCTGTGGATCTGTGACCACCCATTACATACCGAGATTCCTCCGTGCCTCGGAAATCACGCTAAGCCGTTGGTCCCGGGTGTCATTTGTAGATGTTTGACAGTCGTTACAAGGTAGTCAGTGACCCGAAAGTCTGACGACCAGTCTTATCAAGGGGTATCGTATTACCCAGTACTAACTGGGTTGTGGAGGTCAGACAGGCAGTCGCTCCATGTAAAATACTGATATTCAGCTGCATCCGGTTAGACTGGAAGCCGACTCCAATATAGTTGGGAAAAGGCTAGGCAGATGATGATGATGTTAATTCTTTCTGTCGTCCTATAATACCTGTTACTACCCTGGTAGAAAATACTGTCCTATTTTTTCCTAAAAACCTTTTGTGCCAGTTACCATAGGTACATAAGCCTGAGCAAACCCTTTGACAACATAAGTACAGGTATTATAGTATCTTATTACTTGATATTTTCTCCGTTCAAGTATCCCTGTTGGTTGCTGGGGAGCGTTTTTCGTCGCGTACTCATTAGCAACCGTATGACCTAGTTTAAATGTCCCTGACATTGTGGTTCTTTGGTTTGGTTATTTGTAGTGAGAATATTTGGCATGGTAGATAATATTTGTGGATGAAGTAGACCAGTAAGGGTTCAATTTTAATGAATGGGCCGCAGTGTCACAGAAAACTGTACTTTTATCTAACATAACATCACGCCTGTAATCCCCAAAAGGCTAGGCAGAGGAGTACCGTTACGTACGTCAAGACGTTGGTCCAGTCTGTGATTTATAGATCTTTGACCTCGGTTGTGGAGGTCAGATAGGCAGTCGCTCCATGTTAAACCGGATGCAGCGGATGGGTGGACCAGTAGGTATTCAGCTGGGAAATGGCTAGGCAGATGATGATGATCTAGTTGGACTTATACTGGCAAGCGTTAACTATCACGTAATTCTCAGTTTACTCAGATTTGAAAAAACTATTATTCAGTAGTTGTTTGCATAAAACCCCACTGCCTAAGTCCCTACACAAAAATAAAGTCAACAAACTACCGCCCGACGATTTAGTTGGCCGCACCAAAACTAAGCTTCTCCCAACTATGTTGGTCTCTAACCAGATGCGGCAAAATGTTGGTATTTTATACTCCTAAGCGTAAACAAACTTTTAATTAGAACTGGGTTAATCAAGTCCAATAGAAAGTAGTGCACTTAATTCCATACATTATTTAATACCCCAGCGATATGGTAATTGGAGTAATCTATTTAGCAGCATGTTAATTAATCAATGCATTTGTGCCAGCTAGTTGAATGTAGAAGACTTTGAACAAGGGCTTGTTATGCCGTCGTACACACGGTGACATATCAAGCTATACAAATCCAGTATAACCTGGCCTCGTTTTGTATGACCTGTGGGTGCAATAAGAGATCCTCTTAAACTGGTTTTGGACAGCTTGATTGGCCGTTGTGCGTATAATCAAGCTGTCCACTGTGACGTACTTCGTTGACACGAAGCGGGAAATCGACGGCGATGTACTGAAGGACGTTTTTTTAAATATCCTAGGTGGTTCCGTATGGGTAAGTACGTCACGGGGTAAAGTACATGAGTGGATATTCAAAAATAAGAAATAATTTCGCTCTTGTTTGTGATAATCATTGGGAAAAGTTAGATTAAAAGTAACAAGAGATGAATAACCATTTTCCTCTATGAAAATTCTAGTTATTATTATTCTTATTCTTTATTGCACACAAAATGAAAAATATATAATTATACAAATTGCAATAATATAGCTTATGTACAATGGCGAGCTTAACCCAGAATTGGGTTTTCTTACAGCAATCCAAATCCACTGCTGGACGTAGCCTCTTTAATCGCACGCCACTGAACTCATCTCTCGCTAACTCCCATCCCATTGCTACCAGACCCTTACATACTTTAACCACTAGTATACCGAGCATATAGTTGTGGCGAATCATAGTTATTTGTATTTATTATCTCTGGTTCCCACTACGGAGTTAATTCGTTTGTAGCTGACAACACTGGTCTCTGATACTCTATGGCTAGACCAGAGAGGACAGTACCAAATACCTACACTTGGAACGGAAAGGTTTCTTACTCGTAAAACCCTTTCCTGTAAATAACAATCGCTAACCACCAGTTATTATTATTGTATGTTTAACACATCAAGGTGCATAGCGTAAGCAAACGTAGAAGAAATATAGTGATTATACATTCTGGACCCCTGGTTTCATTTGAAGAAGCGGCGCAAGCAGGCGCCCAAATAGTCACAATTAAAAAGTCATTGTGTCTCGCGTAGATCTACGTTCTGGCACACGAAAGGTTAAACTAAAACATATACTAACCAACCCATTCCACGCGTACCAAAACAATCATCTCAAACCCTCAAAACATTATTACCGCAAGAAAATCGTACCAGAAGCACATTATTCCGCAAGGAATCGCTATCAATCCGGTTACAATGCAAGAAAGTCGTGTCGTCGCATGCGGGTCACTGACGAACGTCTGGCTTTAATTTTCCGCCTCTCTTGCTACGGACGCAAGTCAGAGTCAGTCTTGTTATAGCCGCGCTCTGGAGCTTGGGGGTGCGTTTAGATTTGAAAGCGCTAGTCTAGTGGAAGAGTAGCTGGAATGAGTGCTGGCGTGATTTGAATGGGCTATGGTAGTAATAGGGTAGCTAAAAAAAATTATACAGGGTGTAAGGATCATCGGAGCGCTAATAGGTACTATGACTTCAGTACAAGATTGCTCTCTCAGTGTTGAAATATTTCGTTCGGTATTAAAAAATAACAGCTGTTTCACACATTTAAATCGTGCAGTTATTGCACTTTGGTATGAAATAGTAGTTTTTCTTAACGCATATGAGTTTTACACCGTGTATTAAGTATTTCAAGAAATTAATTAATCGATTTTTGATAACATGTGAGGTTGTATCACAGTATGTTTAAAATTTCATCGTCCATTTTAGAATTTACTAGCACTAAGTGTGTGTAAAGATACGATGGTAGCTTTATGCTGAAAATGTTTTTCGAAGAATTATCAATTTTGCTCATATTTTACTTTGTAATAGGTAGTTCTTTGAAATTACAAATATTAGTTTATAGTAATAGTGATAAAGAATCAAAATATTGAATTTTATTAAGAAGTAACGAGTAGGTACTAATTAAGTCAAACAGAGAATTAATTATCATAGATGCCAGCAAAATAAAAAATAACATCTAATTATTACGGAACATTTCCCCTTTAGATTATTACCCTCGTTCCCAAAACACAGCCATTACAATTCAGCTCAATTCCTCGAATACTCAACATTCATGAGAAAATCGTATCAATGAATAAAATGCCTAATAAATAATCCCGTATAACCTTACTTAAGGTCATTAGTTTAAAATAAAAATAACTAAGTATATATAATTTTCACATACGAGTATAATTCGCCACTCTATTTTGTAGTGTGCGTAAATCAAGTTGCACATACATATCGACATAGGCCTGGGTATTAATATCGACAAAGCATTATATCGATACATTAACTGATGTCCATAACCGTAAACAAAGGTGTAAAATCGGCCATAAAATGTTAGGTATGTTTATCTATGGGTAAATGGTTCAATGTTGCTTTGTTAGGCCGTTTAGTTCGGTTTACGAGTTAACTGCAGTTCGGACTGGTTGCCAGATTGTCAGGGTATCCTAGGAGTACTACAAAATCTCTAGTTTATACTGCTGACTGGACTGGGCTTGGAAATTTTGTGCAGACACTACTTGTTTACTAACTTGTTTATTGTCATGAGTACAGTCCTAGTCTATAAAGCACGTTAAACCGTTGGTCCCGAGTGTGTAGATCTTTGACAGTCGTTAGGTAGTCAGTGGCCCAAAAAGTCTGACAACCAATCTTACCAAGGAGTATCGTATTACCCAGTACTAACTGGGTTGTGGAGGTCAGATAGGCAGTCGCTCCATGTAAAATACTGGTATTCAGCTGCATCCGGTTAGACTAGAAGCCGACCCCAATATAGTTGGGAAAAGGCAGATGATGATGACAGAACTAGTCTATATTTTATAAATTTTTATTGCAGACCTACCGCCCGTGGCTTGGTCGAGTTGAATATTTAATTTCGAAAGCTGATAATTTGCAAACTCCGTTCATAACTTATTCTATCTCGAAATACCTACTCTCTAATTCTGCAACTGCACTTAATTTATTTATAACCATTCAGAGAAAATAAACCGACTAATTTAGAACTTCAGCTTAATGAAATTTGAGTCTAAAACTGGGTTGTTTCCCATCACTAGTAAAGTTTTTGACGTGGCTATTTACGGTAACAATTACTTTACGTAAACTAACGCTAATTATATGGTCATGGCAGCGGGGAAATTAGGTAACAAATATTTATAATAACTAACATAAAGCTGTATTAAACGTTACCTAAATTTTTAGGGTTCCGTAGTCAACAAGGAAAGGAACCCTTATAGTTTCGCCATGTCTGCCCGACTGTCTGCAGTTTAGATCAAAGACAGATAAGAAAGACAGATATAACGAAATTAAAAGGAAAACTAACACGGCTAGTAATAGACGACCAACTTATAAAATGTACTTGGATAACATATTTCCCTAAACATAATGTATAGAAGCACAGGTTTTCCACTGCAAATGTATATTTGTTTCTACTATTACACAGTAAAAATCATCGTCCGGCAGCAAATCCGCATATTTTGATGGGCAACTACGGAACCCTACATTGTGCGTGGCCCAACACGCACTTAGCCGTTTTTTATGCTTATGAATTAGGTTGTAGGAAATTAATACTAAAAATAACATTGTACCTAATTACTTCATACAGCTGGTTATATTATTTCCACGGTAATGTAGAAAATATTCAGATTAACGGTAAGTTGCCATTATAACTGGCCATCAGAGTCCAACCCAATACTCCTCGGCAAATTGGGTTTATTAAAGCAATAACAAAATGGGGGAATAAAACACATTAACGTTGGTAATTACGGTATTACCAAGGACTACGGTAATTTCTATATTACTCCGGTTTCGATAACGTCTACACCAATTACTAAGGACATGAATATTATACTTTCAATTCGTTTGTCCAACATAATATCACGTTGCACTTACTCTGGAAAACACATGAATTTTCGGCATTATTTATTTAGTGTTGGAGCGAGACGGCTGTATAGTATAGGGGTGTGTGTGAGAGGGATGGCTTGAAGAATTTCTAATGAACGTAACATGAGTGCGAGTCGGGTGAGGGGTCAACGACCTTTTCTTTGGGGTGGATCCCCTCGGACTAGGCTCAGGACGCGCGACGGGCGGTTTATTTTGATGCATTTTCTAATTGAAACGTTCATTTGGCTATTTTACTAGTATAAGCAAAGTTTGTGCTCTATGTTTTTGTTGCTGAATACACCCCTTCTAAGTACCCGTCTGACGTCTCAGTTAACGATTGTAAATATTTTGACAGATATGAGTGTATTTGAAGTTTGTATGGCAGTAGTAATTCCCACTTCCTAATAGCTTTCTTTGAACTTATGTCAGTGCATTCTATTTGTGCAAATATGGATGTAAGCATTTAAATATGTTTTGCAGATGTTGCTCGTAAATAGAATACTATTTGGGTAAAATTTAATTGAAAACCTTCTTTAGAAAATATGAGATTAGATTTATAACGTAGACAGGTCTGAAGATTTAGGAATACATCAAACGGTTTTATTTAATCATGTATTTATTGAACTTGAGCGCACTTGGTGAGTTTTATGATTTAGGCTTTATACTTAAGATACTTATAGCCGAGTGCCATTAGACAAAAAATACTCAAAAAGTGCAACGAAGTTTATCGTGGTCGGATTTGCTAGGGACTTTTTTATTGAGTAACATGCATTTAATCTAAAACAATGATCACATAAATATACCAAATTGGCGTTTAATAGATGCACTCAGGTCCCACAATATAAATTCGTCGAATTTCATTAAAAAAAAGAAAAGTCGTGAGATGTGAATTTTTTTTAAATCTTTTTTTGATTATTACACTTGCTTGAGAAATCTATATCCATTCAAATAAAAAAATAAAGTTTTCTAAACTAGACAACGGATTTTAATGCGGTTTTCATAATGTATTGAAGGATTTATTAGTGGACGGGCATTATCACGGTTTATGTGTGTCTCTATAATAATTAAACTTACATTTATTAAAGAAATAATTTTTTTACCAAGTCTTAAAAACAGTACAAAACAAAAGAGAACCGTAAGTAAAACTTAAATTATTCACCTGCCATACGTTAAAACACACCCCGAATTTACACCATGCATGTTTTTTCCCACACAGAATGTACACAAGTTACCGTGGCAAACATTCATTTGTTTACCCAATTGGTTCGGATGCAGGCCCTTTATGAGGCCGGTTCCAGTCCAGTCCAGTCCAAACTGGGGCCCATTGGGGCGTGAAAAACGTGTGCAATCGCCACCGACACGCCGCGTGCGGGTAGCCTGGGATTCTTTTTTTTAATTTAAAATACTGGACGAAAATAAAGTTTTGTGTCCAATTAGTGTTTTTTTTTTTTTTTTGTAACTTGGTAGTGGAATGGAAACTTGTTTGTCTGATTAGTTTGTAATCATTATTAGCACGGTATTTATTGTCTGTATACGCATGATATGAAAGATAAAGGAGTAAATGATAGCGTGACGGTTGACAGAGGAGAATGGAACAAAAAAACGTGTTGCGCCGACCCCAAGTAACATAGGATAAGGGCAGGAAGAAGAGATACGCATGTTTTGAAACATTAAATTATGTTTAAAAAAACCTAGACTCAAAATTGCAGTTGTATGTAAGTGGGTCATATTTGGACAGTACCGCACTCACATTTTATGTGTTACAATACGAAAATATAAACTTTGAATGCAAGTTATTAAATACATAACTGGATATTAAATCGCACTGCAAAAGCTTCATACAAGTAAGTTATGAAAGCCAAGTAACTGAACACGGGCTAGCCAAAGCAATGCACAAAACAACTTAGTTACAAAACTGTGCACGCACAAATAACTGTGTGCACACACACAACAATAAAACTACCAACATTGTTAAAACAACACAGAAAATTTATTCAACAGAAATTTTAAACGCTACTCTCAAATATTTCATTGTGATTTTAGAGTTAACACAATTTCCTTTAAAATATTTGAAATTAAATTAAAAGCTGGCAACATGGTCAGTGTGCGATTGAAGCAATCAACGGGAATCAAAGGAGTGAATGGAATGAATGAGTGAATGGTTTTCTTGTGTCGTGTGAAAATGTGCTATAGATGAACAGGTTTGGTGTTGAAAAGATTAGCCAGTCAGCTAGGTTTATAGCAGGGTTACTGAAGTGACCGAGTGGTGGCCAAGGTTTGGCCAAAGAGTCAGGGCCGTCCTAAAGCTCGTTGGGTTGACGATTTTATTTATTTATTTATTATATTTAGTACAGCATAAGCCATTAATACTAAATGAAGTTATCCTTTTATTCGGTCTTCTCACAGAACCACAAACATTCTAACATTATCGTCTTCCATTCATCAGCAAACAAGTCCAATCCAGTGTTGGTCTCCACGAGCGCGTTGAGCATCCTAAGCATACGCGGTATAGGGGAAATGGATCGAGCTACAGTGCGACAAAATGGGACATTAAACAATTTATGCTTTCTAGAGCGATTATAATTATTTGGAACAAATAATTGACACAGCTCCGCATGTAAATCGGAGGCGTCGGTATAACCATGTAAAATTTTATACGCTGTTGTTATTTGGTCAATAGCACGCCTAACTTTAAGGGAATTAAAATTCATACATCGTAAAAGAAAGTTAGTAGGATTTTGACGATATCGTCAAAGTCGTGAGAAACACCTGGATACGGGACGCACAGAACCGGGAAGTGTGGCAGAAAGAGGGGAGGCCTATACCCAGCAGTGGGTGATTCCGGGCTGATATGATGATGATACTCAAGAATGCGAAGAACAGACAAATGGCACGGACTAATTATGGACGCAGCTCGCCGAATACCGGACACAGCCAGATACTGTCCGCAATTTGATCGAAGGTTTTGATCGAATCTGTACTCAAGTATCGTTGCTTTTGTAGTTTTTTTATTGTAGGAATAGCTGTTGCCCGCGACCTTAGTCCGCGTGAAATTAATTTTAAAATATAACTTCCATATTTGAAACGGATTTTGTTACTCATATCATGGGGTTTTTTTTTTTGGTTTGTCAACGATAACGGAATTCTCATCCTTTTTCTAAAATAAAAGTAACATAATTACTCATTATAACATCAGCTATCCAGCTACCAGTGAAAGTCCCATCAAAATCGGTCCAGCCGTTTCGGAGATTAGCCGGGACAAACAGACAGAGAGACAAAAAATGGGTTTTCGTTAAGTACCGTATATACTTTGTACCGTATATGCATTCAGTAAAAAACTGTTGTTTTGAAATTACAATCAGTTTTATTTATTTGTATTAGAATTTAGATGTCTAAAGCTACACCCAATTTTTGTCCATAAATAGAAGGTAATCTTGAATTGTTATTCTTACAATTCAAGCTTTTCTATAACATAATGTTTTATTTACCGACCTTATGACAAGAACATAATAACCATGGTGATGATTCATTCGAAATAAATGACTGTACGAATGCTACGCCGTAGCTGACGCGATGACGTCATTGCTACGCCGCCTACGCCGTAGCCATCCGCTACGCGTGGAGCGAATCCATTATACTTTGAACATTGCTGAGAATAGCACGTGTTGGAATCGTGAATGTGGTTATTTAGTTTTTTGTTTGTTAGTTGGATATTAATATGAGGAGCTCGTGGCTAATAAAAACAGCCTCTCGGGTCGATCTTTAAGTTAAGCCGTGCTTGCCTACGTTGATCTGTGTGTCGTTACATACCGAGTTTCCTCCGCGCCTCGGAAAGCATGTTAAGCCATTGGTCCCGGGTGTCACTAGTAGATCTTTGACAGTCGTTTAATAGACTGTTTGGGCCACTGACTGCCGGCAGTGGCCCAAAAAGTCAGTCAGTCCAACAACCAGTCTTTCCAAGGGGTATCGTATTCCCCAGTACTAACTGGGTTGTGGAGGTCAGATAGGCAGTCGCTCCATGAAAGATACTGGTATTCAGCTGCATCCGGTTAGACTGGAAGCCAACCTCAATATAGTTGGGAAAAGGCTAGGCAGATGAGTTGTTTAAATCTATGTCCGAAGAAATAAAATAAAAAAAATTGTTGAAAAATACTTGAGTGGAAGGAGACGGTTTAGTCTATACGAACAGAGTTAGCTAGCTTTTTTTGTTTCAGTAAAACGTACAAAATATATCAACAAAGAAATCTTCATCTTCTGCCTAGCCTTCTCCCAACTATGTTGGGGTCGGCTCACCAACCCAGTTAGTACTGGGTAATACGATATCCCTTGGTAAGACTGGTCGTCAAACTTTCGGGTCAGTGACTACCTGTAATGAATGTCAAAGATCTACAAATGACAGCCGGACCAACTACTTAACGTTCTTTCCGAGGCAAGGAGGAAACTTGGTATGTAATGGGTGGTCACCCATCCATGGACAAACCTAGGCAAGCGCTTAACCTAAAGATCGATCCGAGCGGCTGTTATTATTTATCCACAAGCTCCTACTATCAACAAAGAAATATTTAAAAAAAATCGAAGAATTTTATTTTCTATGCGCATTTATTGTGTTACTGAATCCTGGCTTACAGGATTTAGTGATGGGTGTTAGTGGGCCAACCCCGCGAAATAGATGGCCCGCGAAACTAGGCCAGCGAATATTTTTAGATAGCAACCCCACGTAAAAAATGTGGCTCATAAACAAGGTTATAATGAGGGTTATATAATGGGCCCGTTTACGTCTGATAGTAAATTAAGACATCAAGGAGTCGTGGGAGTAAGAATTTCTTAGAATTAATTAGAGAAAGCGATTGTTCATTAGAAATACTTTAGTTCTTGTCAAGAGGACTTGGAAATTGTATTAATTAAGTAAGTAAAATCTCGAGCTGGGTTGTTTTAGCAGATATTTTATCATTTAGGTTCTTACTAGTAGTTAAAATACTGAGTATTTATGTCTAGCAAAACGGCGAGGGTTCGATTAGACTTTTGTATATTTTACTCTGATTTCTTATATTAAACTGTCACATCTATTTCTATATTTACAATAAATGTTCTTTTAAGTACTAATAACAGTCATCTGCCTAGCCTTTTCCCAACTATATTGGGGTGGGCTTCTAGTCTAACCGGATGCGGCTGAATACCCGTATTTTACGTGGAGCAACTGGGTTGTGGAGGTCAGATAGGTAATCTGACCTCCACAACCCAGTTAGTAAGTACTAATAACAGTATGAGACACAAATGTGACTTTATTTTATGGAATTTGAGTATACTTTAGTTAATTCATTCGTTCACTAACTTCGGATAGTTACCTACCTCCAACAAATGACACAGTTTCTTAACCCTCTCAAAAGAAGATAATTCCACCGATGAGTCATGACCTAATTCAGCCCTTTTCACCCAAAAAGAGGTCTCATATATCCGAAAACGTAGTTCGATAACACTGAAGAGCTCTGCTTCAAACTCGATATCGTTAAAGGGCGCTTCACACGAATGAAGGCCGCCGCGAAGTAATTTTGTTAGATCAATTGCAAAACTTTGCGGCCGTTTGCACAACACGGCGGCCATAGTTGAGGATATCGGGCCGTAAGGCTGCGTTTCCACTTGGTTGAGGAATAATACCGTGATTGCTGACCGGGGAGAATGGAACATAAAAATGTGTCGCACGACCTCAAGTCTTCTTCTTCTTTTTCGTGTGGTTGGTGCCTAACCTGGTGTTAGAGTTTTTTATGTCGCCCATGGGCCTCTGACTTGGCTTTACATGCCGTCGAAAATTAACCGACCCCACGTAATTTGGGACATGGGCAGGAAGATGATGATGTTTGAGGATGCATAGCGAGGAATGTGCGTCAATTGCTAACTATTCAAACGCTTCTTTTTCATGGATTGTGAAAATCTAGCTATGTGATTGGTTTCTTTCACGCAAATCCTTCGCTGTTTCTCGCTTAAACGCAGCCTTAGGCTCCGTTGACGGCCTCGGGCAATACGTCAAACGACATGCGTCACTTATTTCCTTTACGTGTTTACGCCCTACAAGTCGTGTCGCAGTAACTCGTGGCAAGTATCAAACAACTTCATTCCTTTTTTCCTCCTGCTTTTGTCAATCCTGCTGCAAGTCCTTGCGAAACGCTTTAAAAGCGATTGATACTTGCGAAGGTCATCAGTACATACTTACATGAAAATACAAGCTATCTTATAAGTAGAAGCCCATATTACAAAACTAGCCAGCCTACCCACATCCTTACAAACCGGACGCAAACAAGGCACAAATATGGCTTAACTCGGCCCACACGTAATTTGCCCCGAAAACTTTATTACCGTTATAAGTTTCCAAAATGATATTATCTCTCGTTGAACGTCATCAAGTCACTGGCCCACCTGACGGTATTTCGGTAATAACTCAGTGAAGGTGGGGGCATAAAGCCGTAAGCTCGTTAAGCCTGTTTCTTCTTAAATCCAAAGTAAATTTATTAATATTCTAAATGAGTGTGGGTCAATAGATGACCTCGCTCTCATCTGCTGATATGAGAGGAAGTGGAAATTATGGTTTTCTTACTCCTCCACTATTCTTTTTTGATTAATTTCGTTGCCAGTTAAATTGTTTCTCTGGGTGGGACTTCGTCGACCTTCATTATCTCTACGTGTTGCTTTTCTGGTGGTCGCCACAGTTGATTTTAGCTTTCAGGAGTTGCAGTGGTTTAGTGTTAGTAGCATTGGTATTAAAATAGTTTAATTAAGTAAAACAAAGGACAACCATGCAGGTCGACATGTTTCCTATTACAAAATTCCTGTTATTTGAGGTTTAGCTCTCTACAGCTCCCGGGATATTGTTGATTTGGTTTTCCGAAAGTTGTCGAGTGAAAGCCGTCAGTATTTCACTAAAACCTCTCTTCTTGTACAGAGAACAGGGTAGTAAATAAACTAAGAGAAAACTGTCAGTAATATGGTAGGTATAAAATGTAACTTAACTCAATAAAAAGTTATGTTGTGCTAAATATCGAAATATCATACGCGTTAACATACAATAAAGCTTTTAAACACGCTCCATTTATAACACCAAAAAACAATCACGCCATCGTTAAAAGTTCGTTCCAAGCGCAAAACAAATTGTAGGACCCAGACGCCCGTGTGTATCATTATCACACCTCTGATCATGTTTTGTAAACAAAGTTGAAAGAGCTACATATTAAATAGCGTTACACTAAAAGCGTAGCCGTGTTCGCCAAATTGATTCAATTTGCAAATAATCCAGCTATATTGTTGGCGCCTATCGGATCCGTGCGATCCGGTCGGTACGCTACCGGTCGGTAATTGATGCGTGAATCAGCGTTACCGAACGTTTTCTTGATTTGTATTGAGTGCGAATCGGTGATCATTGAGGTGATTTATTGTTCATTACAATGAAATATTCTATTGAGCTGAGAGTGATTCGGTGTCGTTCAATCGAAAGATTCTGTGGAATAATTTCTGGGTAAAATGGGACGAAGCGTTTAGCAGTGTCGAAGGAATGTTTTATTTTTTACGTTTACCGTGTACCTGCTAAACACTCAAAAAGAACCTGTTCCCATCCGATTTTTACTTTAATTGTGTTAGTTTTAAATACGACAGTCTGCCACTTTTCACCCTTATGCTCTATGTAATAAGGTTTAAAGTCGACCTTCAGTGAACTCAGTGGAACCTATGTGTGTTTAATTAAAGTTTCGACTATTTTGACGAATTCGCACTACTGCCACACTTTTTGTGTTTGTTAATTATTGTACTTTAACTTCTTAGCCTAGACGTAGACTAATTGAATATGTATTTCTATTCAGACCAGCTTTGTTTCCAAAGGCCTCCTTTTCAAAAAAACTGCCGCATCACTTGTCACTACGTAAAAGTATCGCAATTAATTCTAAATAACCTCTACGCTGCGAACTTATTAAAAAAGTGATGAGTCAAACGGTTGCTTCGCTTGATATTATAATAAACGCCCTAAGACGGTAGGCCGGTGAATTTCGCGTGACAAAAGACCTGTCACTCATTCTATTTTGGGCAATATTTGCTGAGCCATTGTACACGTAAGTCGAGGCTTTGCTTGCGTGATCATTCGGCTTGTACTGTGTTAGTTAGTTAGTTATAACAATACGCATTGTTGGCTTTATTGACTCTATTAAAATAACTGTGAACTGCACAGGAATTTCATATCAAAAATTTCTTACAAAATAAAATTTACCACAACAGCTTTGTCTACCGTTCAAATCCTCACAAAGAATGCTACAATATGAAAACTCAGGAAACAAGGAAATAAATGTGTTTGTATGTTCAAACACGTGTGTTCATTCGCTGTAAGACTTTCGTTTGTCACAATACGGAGACGTGTTCCAGGAAAAATCTTTATAAAAATGACAATCTGTTGGAAGCCGGCGAGCGCCCCGCATACAAAACTGAGCAAATCGCTATCGGAAAATACCGAAATATGATAGAAATGCAGCACAATGCAGGACGTTGTCACTATTCCGAGTATCTCCCTCGCTGGCCAAAGCCGATTATAATCGCGATAAAAACGCCAGAGCGCCCCCTCGGAGACCACCCCAGCCTTATCCGATCTGCTGTCAAAAGTCTTTCCAATTTATGTATTGCAGCCGACACCCCGCGGTATTATTTATTGCTACGTAGACTACGTACAAACTTTTCTTTTTACCGACGATCGCCACTCGAATCAAGATGTATGGCTTTCGATCCGATACGCTATCACGCCAGAATAACGATGGATAGTTTTAAAATTTTCGGTAGCACAAAGAGCTCTCACATTTGTACAATGTTTGAGGACGCAAACCACTGAGCTTTTAGCGGTAAGGGTATAAACAAAACAAAAAATGCGCGGCTGTGTCATTTAGACGCGACAGGTCGCAATCAAAATAACAATTTAGTTTTTACGTGGAAACTAAAACCGTCCGTACACATAGGAGATAAATGAATAACACCGGTTTTTATTTCTGTTGAATGCGTCCATCGCTCTAGTAGGGAGGAGTGTGCTCGTTGCATTTCGTTGCAGTTTCATTTTATTATCGAGTGTGGTCGCACTTTAGCTGTCAAAGGTTTGTTTCCCAATTCATATTTATGGTATGAATTCTGGCCCAAACAGTCATCTGTTTCTTTTTCATTTGGCTCACGGCAGCATCCATCAGAATTATTCAGGCACAATTTCATTTGCCAAAGTAGCAAATACTACTTGGAAATTCAATTTTTTGCAGAATTTTGTTCTTGTAGACCAGTTACTACTACATATTACACGACTAATCGCAAAACTTCTTTCATAAGCACACGAGCACCTTTTTTCCTTTACAACAAGTATTCTCCAACTTCTCACATTTTCATAGTTTTCTCCATGCACATACCACTTAATAGCCAGAGATTATGAAACTACGCTCTGGGTATTTATAACTAACATTATTATCTACTTTAGTATACAGTCTTTGACTACATTTAACTCTCAGGAGACGAGTGGCGTTGACATCGCAAATAAACTGAACGAAACAACGGAAACTTTTAATTATATAAAGAGATTCTGTTTAATGTTGCATTATGATTTATGGTGAAGTCTTTGCTTTGCGTTTTGTGCATCGATGTTTTTGTTTGTGCTGGGAATTAGTTGAGAAAATAAACTACGCAATGGAGCAAAAAAATCAGGGAAATCCGCAGAAGAAAAATACAGAATCAGCTCTAATTTCACAACATTTTTGACAAGTTGCGACTAGGTATTCTTAACCACGAAGTCTGTCAGGTCATGCAATTTCAATCCTGTTTTAGTAGTGTCACAGAGAAGTTACTTGAAGACCCAGCTTATATAGAATAGTAACATTAGGTTCTTAATTTTATTATTAACGTCAGGTCTCCAGCTCTGAGAGGCCTCTTTACGGTGGACACGCTTTAACAGCCTAATAGTCGTAACATTTTGCACTTACCTACCTCTTAGAAATGAAACCAATGTCGTCTTTAGATTCACCCAGGACGGTATAAAACTAGTCTGCTAACTCGGAACATAAAGGGTGTAAAAAGACCCTTAACGAAAACGAAAACCACATATTCTGCCCATCATTGGGATCGTTTTTTTCTTCTAGACAATACCTGGGAAACCACAGGTTCTGGAGATATTGAAGTCAAAGTTCCAATTTTTTCACAAGTTTTTTTTTAAAAACCACTTTTTAAGGTTTTAACTTTACTTTAATTAACTCCATGACCCGTTTACTTTTCAAAACATCCATCAGCACTAAGTTTTGAGTGCGTTACATTGAGTTTTAACGTAAAACGTAATTTTTACCCCAAAAAAAAAAGTCGTTACCCAGCAATAATTTTTGCGTAGAGTTACTTAGTTTGATGTACAGAATGCTTGGTTGACGGCTTCGTGAAGGGTCCGTTTACACCCTGTATTTCAATTATTACCAGAGGTTTGATTCCCAGGTCGAGCAAAGTGTTATTGGGTTTTTTCATTTGGACTTTCTTAGTATCTTGTTAGCTTGCTGTACTTGCTAGCTTGCTGACGACAATAGGTTCACCCACAATGGCATTTGACTTAAAAATAACTGGCAAAATGTGGGTGTGCCTAGTATTACACCTCTGCCTAACCGTTCGGGAAAAACAGGCATCTTGTTATGTTATTGTATAAAATAACACAAAAAGAAAAATTCTCAGTACCACTTAAACACAAGTTCCAAACGTAAAAGCGTTGTAAAACAAGGTACTTATACGGAAAAGAAATAAATATAAATTGGAAAAACGCATTTTATTAAGTGCTCCCCGTAGCGGCCATCATGGGTCATAAGTACCCACCCACGGAGACAGGGGTGGCTGATATTTATTATGAAGATTAATGATATAGACGTAAGAAGTACATAAACAGATTTATGTGTGTTGTATGTTATGTGTGGTGCATGTGTTCGATTACGATTGGATATGGAAGTTTTTTAGAGCCGATGCAAATGGTGTTTTTGTTTAATTATGTAGATGATGTATGTATGATATATGTTTATCTCATTTGAACGTACATTTATGTTAGGGATTTGGTTTCCGCACTTAGTCCTTAAAGTGGACCATTGTACGTGAGCCATGGTGGCCGTTACTCCAGCCAGCCCACCTCCCTCCAGAAGCAAATCTAACCTCCCGGTCTTCTCAGGACATCCGCAAGGGACTTTGGTGTTCCAAGAGTCTCCTCGCGGATCTGGGTGACGCCGGAACGTACATATGTGAAACGTTTATAGAAAAAGGTGCCTCCTCCCCAGCAAGTCGAGTAATGCTCAGCATTGAGTTAGTGTTTGGTGTAGTAGAAACGGTTCGTTTGTAGAATAGGACAGCACAGGATATAAGTTTATATTTTACCCACAATTCGATTTTAGCCCAGGTATCTCACTAAATAAAGGGAACAGTGAGATAAAAACATAAAAAGGAAAAATTCTCAGTACCTCTCCTACATCCTTTCAAGTATTTCTGTCTACGGGGTTAGGAGGTTAACTGTCGTTTTATTTCCCATTATATTTCTTTCATTCGTGTAACTGGAATCCTATCTCTTAGGGAGTGGTTAGACGGTAATTCCACAAGATTGACACCGTGACAAAGTCTTGTCGTATCCGTTTCTTGACCGTGACAGGTGGACCAATCGGGACATTGAGGTTTATTTTTGGGGCAGTTTCGCTAGCTAATTGTAATTGAAGACTGTATTTTTTTGTTACTACACTAGTGATCTCCCTCTGCTTCGCACGCCATTCCAAAACATCGTATTTTTAACCGCCAAACAGAAAAGAGGGGTGTTATAAGTTTATAGTGTGTATCTGTGTGTCTGACTGTGGCGTCATAGTTCCTGAACGGATGAACCGATTAAGATTTAAATACCAAATCAAAATATTAGTTTGTAATATACGTGAGCCTCCCCGAATAAATTCTCTAAAAGAACCGTTGCTTAGATATTCAGTTTCTGAACTTCTCAATAGATTTTAATACTTAGTTGTGGGTACAAAAACAGAAAAACACGAAAACTGTCCATATTTACTTTATAATATGTTTAGATTTTTGACCTGTCTATGGCCCCTCGCCCACGGCGACTTTTTGTAGCGATGCAGAAGCGCGTTAACAAAACACGCGACAGCATCGCTACAAAAAGTACTATCGCGCATTCAGAATTGAGCGAAAGTACACAGCCAGCGACAGCATCGCGGCTGTATCGATACACATGCGCGACAGCATCGCTACAAAAAGTCGCCGTGGGCGAGGGGCATATGACTAACCATAATGCTGCATTAAATACGAATCTAAATCCGAATTCGAGTCTAAGCATTATTTAAAGTCTTCCAGACTTCCAGTAATTTATAATTTACCTACTTCATATTACTTCTCTGCCTTTAGGGGGTTATTCTAAGTTTTGTTCCAAATACCTACGCAAGTTACGCCCCATTTCCCAGGAGACGCAGAAAGGTCTTCCTGTCGACCTGAATTCGTGTTTGAAATATGAGAGATGATACTGATAAATGATCCGTGTCAATCCATATTGGTTGTTATGATTTGACATACTAAGGTCTTATTTGATTGTCATGATACCTGAGATCTACTAGAATCTCAGATCTCCAAAATGCGTTTATTGCTCACCGTCATTAAAATAATGCTGTTTCTGAAAATGGTTTGAAGATGAAAGAGACAGAATTATGTTTTAAATAGATTCATAACATAACATAACATTGCGCCTGTAATCTCCGAAGGGTAAGGCAGAGTTGTACCTAATAGTACACTCACATTTCGTCAGTTATATTTTAGTCCTATGTAATCGGGGGCAAGCCTATTGCCATCAATCGGGCACAAATCCAGACTCCGTGGCTGTTTCTGAGAAATTCTTGTTGGAAAAACTCTATGACACTTTGCCCGACCCAAGCTTATTCAGTTTGGAGAACCAAACCCAGGACCTCATGCTCAGCAGTCGATTAAAAAGATTCGTTTACGATAAACGCTGTTAGTGATCTGTGGTGCAAGTGTGTCATAAGACACATGCACGCACGGCGCGGCGTCGTACCGCGGGACAGTGCCGTGTACGGTGCGCCGCGCCGGCTCGCGGTGTGCGCGTCTGGTAGTTAATGCAAAGAGTTAGAGTACAGTTTTGAATCGATTGTTGTTGCTGTGAGCCGGCGCGGCGCACCGTACACGGCACCGCACCGCGACACGACGCCGCGCCGTGGTGTTGGGTCCAGGCCCTAAGTGTCTACAAAGGCAATGTGGTGCAGCAACGTAAAAACACGCTTCGTGCGTCCCCCAGTACACATGTATTATTTGCCTTGTTTGTTGTATCCTCTGCAATGTCATTGCCGTGTCGTGTCACAACGCATTCGTGACGTAACTTATATGCGTTGTGATGCTGCAACGCACAATGGCTTTTCACCTTGTATTATAAGAACCTTTACGCGTAGCCGTGAAGATAGTTCATTTAATGTATAAAATAAAAACACAACGCCCCACGTTTAAACTTCATCCATTCCTGTTGACCTAAAAGCTAGATACTGAAAAATGTACGGTACATTTTATCAGCTACTTACCATCCGCGAGTTGTAAACCCAAGTTCCTCTCAGTTAACTTTTACTTGCAACAGTAACGTTTAAGCATTAGGTTACTGTCGACTAACTGTGAGTTCAACCGTTGCGCTAACTACTGTTACTACTTATCTCTATGCTCCATTGATCTTTAAACCAGTAGTTAAAGGTTTATACACATCGTTTCTCGAAGCTATAAATAAACAGAGTAATATATTTGCTCGCTTCCGTGTTTGGGGTGAGGAAAAGTTGGCATACATTTTGCTTCTTATGGTGGTTGTTAAATTGAAGAGCTTACAGTTAAGCATAAGAATGTTTGCATCAAGTTTTGACAGACATTTCTGTGGTAACATTTTGGTCTTCTTTTTTCTCGTTTGTATATTCGAACTTTTTTTTTTTTTCGTTTCCGAAATCATCAAATGACCCCTCCCGGAGTGGAAGGGAGTGTCAGACTTTTACTGACTAAAACCCATCCATGTCCAGTGTAGCTTATAGCACAGTTCTGTGGTAAAATTTTGGTCTTCTTTTCTCTTGTTTTTATAATCAACCTTTTTTTTCTGTTGCGAAATCATCAAATGACCCCTCCCGCTCTGGGCGGAGTGAAAGGGAATGTCAGACTTTTACTGACTAAAACCCATCCATGTCCAGTGTTGCTTACACACTAAGGTTGAATGTCGGTTGTAGACTAAAAAACAACAAGGTCTTTTTCTTTATGTGTCAGTTGGATACTTTCATCCTTAGTAAAGTTTATACTTGCTAGGAATTGTTGACTAGATAAGGAACTTACGAGGTTGACTCTTAAAGCGACCGACCGCAAGGTTAGTCACAAGGACATAAGTCTAGGTACTGTTTAACTAGCTGAAACAGTGTATATATACCATTTAGGAACATTATGTTAACTAATCTGTAGGTGTAATACAATATTTGTGTGTACATAGAAACAAATATTATCTTACGCCTACTCTGAAATACAGTTTTGAGGATACTAAGCTGGTTTGAGATTTCAGACGTCGTCAACTACAATCTATATAAATGTAGTTATTGTAGCAATATTTAATAATAGACATATATATATATATATATATGACATTGAATGGAGGAGCTCGTGGCTTAATAATAACAGCCGCTCGGGTCGATCTTTAGGTTAAGCCGTGCTTGCCTAGGTTGGTCTGTGGATGGATGATTACCCATTACATACAGAGTTTCCTCCGTGCTTCAAAAAGCATTGTAAGCCGTTGGTCCCGGGTGTCATTTGTAGATCTTTGACAGTCGTTAGGTAGTCAGTGGCCCAAAAAGTCTGACAACTAGTCTTACCAAGGGGTATCGTATTATCCAGTACTAACTGGGTTGTGGAGGTCAGATAGGCAGTCGCTCCATGGAAAATCATGCTTCTGGTTAGACTGGAAGCCGACCCCGATATAGTTGGGAAAAGGCTAGGCAGATGATGGATGATAGATGACATTGAAGATGTCTCAATGATTTAGGATAGGACTAGCGAAGAATGCCGAGAAGATCCGACCCCAAATGAAATGTGATAGGTTTAGATCCAAAGATGGAGCGCGATTTAATAACCTCATAACTGCAACACAAATAAAATCAAACATCTTCGACACACCTCCTAAAAACCGATACCTGGGTCATAAACCTTTTTATACACACCCTACATGGTCATCACAGATCACCACAAATCTGAGAAATTCCACAAAATATGTGGAATCAAATCCGAACCAGCGATAAAGCCACGAGGTTTGCTGTAAAACACAAATATTCCGTCGAGAAGGGAAACTTCCACGGAATTTGTTCGCAGAATGAAGTCGATCGGATAATATAGCTATTTATGGTATTTCGCTCGCCTTTTTTTCTATATCGACAGATTTGCCGGCGCGATGCCGTTCGGTAGCGGAAAAGTCGGTTTAGTCGCAATAAATTAGGGTTGTTGTGTTACTACCGTAATGTATAGTGTCAACAACACGTGCCCTAGGGACGTTCTGCCAATATTTATTCTGTTGGATAGTACCTAACTATTCTGAGTTTATTTTAGGAGATGGTTGTTCTTTTTAGATTTTGATAGGGTGGGTTGGGTTTTTGTGTGTACGTTTCTCAAATAGTTGTCTTTTAGGATACGGTTACGTAGATTCACAAGCGTTTTACATTCGATAGAAGCGTTCTTTCAAACTGAGATTCTTTCTTCAGTATTTGCTTTACGAAATTCTTTGTTTAAAAGATTGTGGCGCCATCTGTACCTTTACATCAACTTTATGTTGTTACTAGTCTATTTGTTTTACAACATTAAAATGTACTTTATTTCTGGCATATAAAGGGTGTAAAAAGACCCTTAACGAAAATGAAAACCACATATTCTACCCATCATTGGGATCATTTTTTTGTTCTGGACCATACCTGGGAACCTTCTAGTTACGGAGATATTGGGGGTCAAAGTTCCAATTTTTTCACAAGTTTTTTTTTTAAATACTACTTTTTAAGGTTCTAACTTTACTCCAATTACCTCCATGGTCCGTTTACTATTCAAAGCATCCATCAGCAATAAGTTTTGACCGCATTATATTGAGTTTTACCGTAAAATGTGATTTTTGACCCCAAAAAAAATTTCGTTTCCCAGCAAAAATTTTTGCGTGAAGTTACTTAGTTTGATGTACAGAATGCTTGGTTGACGGCTTGGTGAAGGGTCTGTTTACACCCCGTATAATGAAAATGTTTAAATCTTATCAAAGAAGTGAATCTTCTGTTTCGTGAAAAAAGTATTTTAAATCGTAAAACATGCAATAAATCAATCAACAAAATCTCCAGACATAAACTAATGGCCCGCACCAATAACTGCATGGACAATTGGACATGTACAAACAAATCGACCTACCCACACGGCATACGGCAGTATTTGCGCGATTCTGTTGCGGTAGAGCTCGGGGTAATGAATAGCCCAATTTTCCGCATTTTCTGCCATTAACAACATCCGGCCGCCATGGGTGACGTGGCCGCAAATAATGGACGCCCGTATAACCGTTCGTTTGTTTGATATGAGAGCCTTTTTATGAAATAGGGGGCGCCACCGCTCGGCCACGAGCTACGCGAAAGCAATGAAAGAAGAACATGCGACGCGACTTGAGACGCGATGGTATTCAGACGTGTTTCTTTTCAAACAAGGCGCGTCGTTATGTTGTGAACTGAACGTTACTGGTCGTTTGTTTGACGTGAGAGGCTTTTTATAAAGTAGGGGTTTTACCGCTTGTCCAACAGTAACTGCAGAAGAAACAAATAAAAGAATTTGTTAAGAGCAAGTCACTGTGACGCGGCGGTACTCACACAAAGAAACGCCGAAGTCGCGTCGCAATTCGCATGGCCCGAGGTCGTGAATGGACCGTCCCCGTTGGTTTGTTTGATATGAGAGCCTTTTTATGAAATAGGGTAGGCTTTAGGCTTCGGACGACCACGTGGGCTTTTGTTTCCCATTTTTTATGGCGTGGAGTGTTTGAAGTGGTGCCGGTCGGAATATGATTTTGTGTGGTCGGAGTTGTATGAATATTTTTTTGTGCGGTTTTAATTGACTAACGTGTGTAGATTTTAACGTGACTGCAATTTTATAAGCGTGTTGGTGGACGGCAATGTAAAAGGTACTCCGGTACATGCTGCTTATAGACTAAAAATAATATTTAAACAGTCCATTCATAACGAATTACAACATATTAAAATTGCAAATTGTAATCTTTGCAAGTTATAATATAATGGAATTAATGTAATATAATTAAATTAATGTAATGTAATGAAATTATTGAAATGTTAACATTGCTATGTCAATACGTTTTGTGATAATATCGATGAATTAACTTTAATATGTGCTATGCATTTATGGTAGAATTAAAGGCTTTTTTATTTTAAATACCTAAAGTTGCAAATATATATATGTTTATTTATATTTGCCTGCTCTTGACCTCGACCTCGCCTGATGGAAAGCAATTGATAAGATTTACGATGGAACGAGCGCGCCCAGAAGATGTCTGTTTATCTGTAACGTTTTCTATGCTGATAATTTCATCAATGTTTTCCAGATAGACCTAGATACCATAAATTAACGGGGGCACAGATGTATGTCAACAAAGAAACACATTTCTGACCAAAAATTCCCAAACTTCCAATTACCACAAAACCATTAACAAAACCCAGATAGGTATATTTACCGTATTTAGTTAGCTTTATAGTCTCTTAAACCTTACTTAATATCCGCAATAAAAGCTTAACCGCTAACTTGAATAAAATAGAGCACATTGTCTCAGGGTCATAAACTGCGCGGTTCTTAGGGCGGGGTTACACTGAGCTCGCCAAATCCCCCGTATGTACTAATAACCCGTAAAGTCGAATTAGTAGTGTGGAACTGTTGTGTTTTCTAGGCTTTGTGTATTATCTGTATTAATATAGTTGGCTTGTTCGGAGGAAGATATTTTCGTGAATTAATGGGCGTGAGGTGAGAGCCTACGTATTAATGACTTGGAATAGTGACCTAAGTTATTTCTCGTGTATTTTTAGCTGGTTCTGTCGTACACATAGTGAAACTTTTAATGTTCTCACTGGTACGACATAGGCCTCCTCTCATTTCTTATTTTATTGTGCCAAGTATTGATTTTTTTCTCGGGTGACCACTGAAAACCAGCGACGAGCACGTCATGTCTCTGCGACATTTTTTTTTCTTTCTGTGTGATACGTAGGGAGCTGAAACCCATCACGCAGACTCAGGCGAGGGTTGGTGGTTTGCGAATTTGTGGTTCTAAAATTTTTTTCACGATGACATTCCAAGTTCTTCACGATCTTTCCCATCACCATTTTGAGAAGGAGGTAATGATATTAATAACACAAAGTGAAGTATTTGCTTGGGTTCGCCCTACAACTCATCATTAGGAGCCGCCCTTACTCCACGTGTTGTACAAGTAAGCTACATATCCATGCATCCATAGATCACGAAGAAAAACAAAAGCAACCTCAACATCTCTGATACCATCATCCATCACATCACATACCACCCACCCACACACAATATCCTTCAGTTTTATCTCCCGACCTCAAAGCTGGCGCCCACCAATCATAGCGAGGCGAGGCTAACGATTTCCGATATAAACGGTAACCGTTAACGGCACCAGTTACCGCGCAAACGGCCCGCGATACACAGCCGGCGCGGTATCGCCACGGTAATGAATTTCCTCTTTTCATTTAGTGCCGACCCGGGGCTTACCTTCGGCTCGTTTGCAGAAGCACTTTTACTGGATTTTGTTGTTGAAATCAGTGGAGGACGGGCATAAAACTAGATACGGGTGAATTAAACGGCTTAGTCGATACGAGTGGTTTTGTTGGCTGTTGAGTTTTATTGGGGACAAATCTGAGGAGGTCCAGTTTATTGATGGACAGAATTATACATGAAGCTGGAAGTAGTTGCTCATTTTCAAAGTCAGGATGAAACAGCATGACTCAATAGGGTCGAAAAATTATAAAAAAATGTTCAGTTCAGTTTGTTTTATGTTTCGTTTGCTGCAATAAAGTAGTATGTCATTAGTCATTTATTAATTTGTTAACACAGGTACAATAAATAGTTGTTATAAAAAATTACAAGCGCGCTATGCTATATCCGAAGACGTACAAATATTAAAAGAGGTCTTTGTCATTAAAATTAATATCATAATTACATTAATGGAATGCTTATACATATTAATCTAATCTGTCTAATGTAATTGGTTGAAGCTGTGAGGAAACAGAAATGACTTTTCAATATTTAGTCACTTGTAACACTATTGAACCAACTTACAATACACAAACAAAGATCCACCAAAAATTTAAGTCATCATCTGCCTAGCCGTTTCCCAACTATATTGGGGTCGGCTTCCAGTCTAACCAGAGGCAGCTGAATACCAGTAGTTTACATGGAGCGACTCCTATCTGACCTCCACAACCCTGTTAGTACTAAATAATACGATACGCCTTAGTAAGATTGGTTATCAGACTTTTTGGGCCACTGACTACCTAACGACTGTCAAAGACCTACAAATGACACCCGGGACCAACGGCTTAACGTGCTTTCCGAGGCACGGAGAAAACTCGGTATGTAAAGGGTGGTCACCCATCCACAAACTAACCTAGGCAAGCACTTAACCTAAAGATCGACCCGAGCGGCTGTTATTATTTAGCCACGAGCTCCTCAAAAAAAGTAAAAGGTCACAAAAACAAATCCAAAAAAATCGTTTGAAAAGTCATCAAAATTGTAATCTAAAAGTGTGTTCCTATCTATATTGTTTGTCAGGGCCTACGTTTTAAGGAGTCGTAAAGATTTAATTGTCTCTTCGTGGGCTGCCTTAGTAGATCGTCCCTAAGTACTCATTGATAGCTAGTGATTAAGACGTTATGGCAAAAGTTACTAACTTTAACCCGAAACGATAAAAAATAATCGGGGTTTTTGTAGAGAGAGATAGGTAGATGGATATCTCTTTCTGAAACTCGAACCTAAGGGTGTTTAGGCTAGGTAAGTACGCTGGGAGGATATGCCCTAGAATGACTTACACTGGCCTTGTGGGTGAGGTTCTCCAAAAAGGTCAGGTGTGTGGTACTTGCAACCGGCGTGCGTGTATGACCAGATTTGTGAACGTGGAGGAGGTGTAAGGATCGTAGCACGAAAGATATACCGCGGCCCTGGAACACAAAGGGCAAAGAAGGAATATGGATGGCTTTTAGTCAGTAAAAGTCTGAAACTCTCTTCCACTCCACCCAGAGCGGGGGGGATCATTTGATGATTTCCCACCCGAAAAAAAAAGGGATCGTAGCACGCTTGTCAGTAGCACGTCTATAGTTTCTGCCACCTCCACGAGAATAAAGCGCGAGTGTATGTAATTTAAACTATAACTAGTATATTTCTTGTTACATTTACATTTAAGTAGTTAGTTACGAGAAAGTCAATCAAAAATATAATAAACACTGTTCATAAAATTAAATGCCAATCATCTGTCAATGTTTGATGCTTAATTAAAAACTGTTATTGTTATATTACGACACACAATTGTGTCTGCTTATCACAACACAACAGTGTACTTACCAACTAATAAATTCTGAAAATTAATAGAGTGTGACCATGACGGTGCTGTCACTTATTACTAGCTCATTAGGTTATTGGCCCTCATCAGAGTAGCAGCATTGATGATTAAGTTTGCTGACTGCAAAGAGATTTAAAACACATATAGAGAGGACATTGGGAATATTGTCATACAATAATTTTCATCCTGAATATTTTCGATTTTGACCCGCGAATGCTACCTGACAAGCGGGCATCTGACACAGATGACACTAGACAGAACGAATTATTACTAAGTAGTAACAAGTTTTGGATTACGATTTTCTTAGTCATGACCCGTCTATAGCTCGGAAATATTTAAATGTCTTTGTGTCATATGAATGCGACCTGACAAGGCGACGTATCGCACTGGACTGATCGACTTGTTACTAATTTGTAACAGGTTTTGGAATTGTCAGTTTCTTGGTCTTGTCCCGTCTATAGCTAGTTATATTTGAATGTCTTTGGCTGACTGCGTGTGTTTCAAAAATATTTATTTTTCTTGGTGTTTTCCTAATCTACTCATCTTCTCATCAGCCTAGACTTTTCGTTGTTGGGGTCGGCTTCCAATCTAACCGGATACAGCTGAATACCAGTATTTTACAAGTAGTGACTGCCTCTCTGACCTCCACAACCCATTTAGTACCGGGTAATACGATACACCTTGTTGGGCCACTGATAACAAAGCAGAAGTCATGCAGACAGGCCTTGGCTGAGCAATGAGATAATGCAAGCTAACAACAGTATAATTATTGTTTTAATGATCACTTGCTTCGGTGAAGGAAAACATCTTGAGGAAACCAGCATGCCCACGAGAGATTTTTCGACTGCATGTAAAGCCAAGTCAAAAGCCTATGGGCGGCATAATAACTCTGACACCAGGTTCGGCACTAACCACACGATAAAGAAAGAACAAGAATAGTAGATTCAAACCCGAACCCTCCTATCACGAATAAAAAAAACTAATAAGAGGTTCATGATTGATTCAATATTCGACCAAAATAAGGCACATAAATATAATAGTTGTATCCCAAACGAAAAAAATAAACCAAATGGGGTAATCTTTGTATCCATCAGTTCAACCCGCCACTGCCGCTTTGATTTTCCACTGGTCCGGCCACGGCTATTGATTCGCATTGATTTCGGGGGACGCTGCTCTTTCCGTTTTAATCGGGAGGGTTATGATTTTAGAAGGGGCGCGGCCGGACTGTGTTTGGGAGTGTGGAGTTATTTAAGTATGAATTGATTTGTCAAACGAAATTCCGATTTTGATGACCCAAAGTAACCTTGGATTTTTCGACGGCCAGTTTAAGAAAAAATCGATATTTTTCGATTTTTTTTACCTATTCTTTTTTTTTAAATAAATCGTGGGCGACCACACTAGGAATTTCTCCTATATCATGGGTGCGTTTTCAAACATTTTAAACTCACATACACAGACTGTCAGACCAGGAAGAACTACCTGTAGGTCATACAAATATTGGTCCGTACGGGGATCGAACCCGCGACACACAATGCAGCAGCCAATCGCTCAGCCACTGCGCCAACCGTACCACCCCAAACCGTGCATTCATAAACATTGGTTAAGTTTACTATTATACGACTTGATGTTTAAACTTGTAGTTTATGTTAAAAATTCAAAAGTTGGTTGTGGCATGACAGTCGCAAGATCTAGCATTGCGCAAGCACAGTTTTCCACAAAGACCTGACAACAACCTGGACTAGTAGACCATATGAGAACTACTGTCTAGTCGAGGGATCCTCACTCTTATATAGAAAATGAGGACCTCTCCTACCTGTTCTTCAATTTCTCACAGTTTTATCATAACATTGTTATACGGCTATGGTTAGATGCCTAACAAAAATAAATGGCTGGCGACCCGCCATTTTGATTGGCTAGATGAACAAACTGCATAGTGCTCATTTGATATTATTTCAATGTGGGCTAATAATGGAAACCGCAGTAATTATGTTAACAACTGTTTTGAATTGGAGTGTGTTGGGTCAATTCGGCTGGTATATGGACGTATCGTGTTATTTAGAATTTGCTATAAAAGCACTTACAATAAACTAATACTATGAATTAGCATTTAAAAATTCGAAATGACGACCGATAGCATAATAAAAAAAACAACTTATCATTATGCCGCTTCTTTCATTTGCTATGCAGTTTAAAAAAAAAAAACACGAAGAGTAAACATTCGATGTGGCTAGCTCAGAGCAGAAAACTTCATAAATAAAAGAAGCCTGACTCATAATTCTCACAGAGATATTTCAGGATCGATTTCACCATTAAAACTGAATGCGAGCAGCTCATTCAAAAAAAAATCTAGAGGTGTATCTCAGAGCTCAGTGTCATCATTACGGCACACAGATACAGACAGCTCTTCAACGCAGTTTAAATCTGATAATCATCATCTGCCTAGCATTTTCCCAACTATAATGGGGTCGGCTTCCAGTCTAACCGGATGGAGCTGAATACCAGTATTTTACATGGAGCGACTGCCTATCAGACCTCCACAACCCAGTTAGTACTGGATAATACGATACCCCTTGGTAAGACTGGTTGTCAGACTTTTTGGGCCACTGACTAAGTGACTACCTAACGACTGTCAAAGATCTACAAATGACACCTGGGAACAACGGCCTAACGTGCTTTCCGAGGCACGGAGGAAACTCGGTATATAATGAGTGGTTACCCATCCACTGACCAACCTGGGCAAGCACGGCTTAACCTAAAGATCGACCCGAGCGGCTGTTATTATTTAGCCACGAGCTCCACTAGTTTAAATCTGATAATGTCGAACAATATCATTGGCGAAATTATCCAAGTTTAGTTCATCTACTGTAACGACCGATTATTATTATCCATAACCTACAAGCCTAGGTCCAAATACCATAAAAATAAGAAAACATCGGCCATTTTTCCATTTTAGACTTCAAGTACATGCAATAAACAGAATCACTCAATGAAAAACCGATCCTTCAGTTTTACATGCCCACTAAATATAAGAAGATACATTTTTCAGTATTAGAGACCATAAACATTTTATGAGATGTTCTTTTGGCTAGCCCTATTTATGATACCACTTTACCTTTTAATATGCTCTGAATATAAATTGGGTTGGGTCCTCCTTGGTTGGTCTAGTGTTCGTAAGTGTGACTGCTTTGCTTTGGGTCCTTGACGAGAGTTCTCTGGTAGGCTACTGGCCCAGGTTGGCCGCTGTAGAAATAATCTGGACAAATGGGGTATCATCGACCCGTCCCAAATACAATGTCTATGTGGAGCCCCTCTGCAGGATATGCCCCACCTTTTTTGCCCATCCTGCACAGCCAAGTGCACCTCCCAGGATTTAAACGAAGCCAAGGAAAGAGCTGTGCAGGGCTATATGCTGGTTGGGTATTATTTGAGTCCATCGACTCGCAAAGAAGATGGAATCCTGTCCGTCCTGGGGACGATCCTCAGATAGGGCAGTATTATGGGGTTTTCCAGGAGATTGCTGGTTTAGACGTGAAAAGGTAACATGTTTGTTACCTTTCACTGAACCGATCATCCTGAAATTTAGCATGGAAGATGTCAGGTGTACAGAAACGGACATACCGTACCTTTCAACTCGAAAAAAGTACCGTTCCCGAAGAAAACAACAATAGCGTCCTTATGATAATAGATGGCGCCACGTGTCATTCGAATCATGATTAAATTATATTATTACAAGCAGTGTGCAATCCGAATTTATTGTCGAATAAAAGCTAGTTCAAAATATAAATCTAAAAAGAAGAACTACCAAAATGAAGCAGAATTAGTATTCTAAGTACGTGCGTCACTTAGAATATGTAATATGTAACGCGATAAAATAATATCAAGTTACAGTTTTATCTCACAGAGAAAACACACCGTAATACCTTCGTATCCAAAAGCTGCATACAAAATATAATCCCACCCCCAAGAGCGGGCGTCGCAAAGAGTATCATGATCGACTTAGCCCGCCTTAGTTGCAAATAAATCCCCTTTGCAATGAACACAAGCGTAATAAAACTATTTGCATAATAACTCATGTCGTAAGAACCAAGTGTTTCAGAAAAACGTCGTTGGAAAATGAATTTTTCCTCCCGACTTCGCTTTTTAAACTTTTTAAAGTGTCGCTCGGTAGCTAGCGGTGTCTGACGGTACATATATTTCTTTCTTTTTTCGTTTTTTTTTTTTCTGTAGATGGTATACTTTTTTGTTTGCGTAAAGATGTTGCCAGTTAGCTTTAGTAATTTTATGAAGAAATGTTGGGGCTTTTATTTTTAATGCTGTTATGGGACAAATATTGTACCTTTTCAAGATAAATATTTCGCGTTTGCGTGTCTCAGTATGTCTTATGAAATATAAATGTTTTATTCGACCGCAATGCTTCGACATATCTAGGTGGGTTAGTATTTTTAATTTACTGGTTTCTCTACTGTAATAAATAAAAAAAACAAAATTGATTAAATCTAAGCCCAAACAAGCGAAAACATTCCCCCAAGTTAAAACTACATAAGTAACTAAATTCCATTCATTAATCAAAATAATCCTTAAAACAAGTTACGTCGTAATTAAAGTAATCGGAGCGCGGCCCTTTGTGATAACTTTCGAACAATTTCCACAAAATGAAATCGTCATTATGGCACCTGTTCCATCGAGCGAGGAATCGAATATTTACCTTTATATTTTCTCGCTCAGAAAACGTACAAAAGAATGCTGGTCATCATCATCATCATCATTTCAGCCGAAGTGTCGCCACATTGACCGGCCCCGTGCGTCTCGCATTCAGCGGATCCCCGCAACCTTCACCAGGTCATCGGTCCACCTAGTGGGAGGCCTTCCAACGGAACGTCTTTTCGGCCCCATCGGCCATCCGTTCTGCGAGATGTGCCCTGCCCACTGTCACTTAAGTTTGGCAACTCTTCGGGCTACGTCGGTAACCTTGGTTCTCTTGCGGATGTCTATATTTCTGATTCGATCACGCAAGGAAAATAAAAAGGAAGATTGCTGGTGCTGTATGTAAAAGAGACACTTATATCACCTTATAGTTGATGGCAGACTGTTCATACTACCCAGCTATGAAAGAGGGTAGGTACTCGCTTAGCGACACTCGCTTGGCGACGAGAACACGCGCTCAGAGGCTCTCACTTGGTTCAGCTTGATGTGTTGCCGTGTACATACGCATAACAGCGAGTAATCGCTCGTCAGCATCGCGCACTCGCTCATGCCCGAGCGATAATATGAACTACACATTCGCTACTCGTTACTGGCATACTCGAATACACATTTCCAGTATAACATGGCCTCGCTTCTTAAAGATTTCCCGTACAATGAGAGTTCCGCAAAAACTGGTACTCGGGTCTCGCTAATCGCCGGTAGTAGGACCAGTACTTTTGGGTCGTGGTCGTTTTTTGCTCCTTGAATACAAGATGAAGGGGTAGAACAGGAGCCAGGGGACATTGTATCACCAGTATCTATAGACATCTATAACAGCTAGATAAAGTTAATTGTTCGTATCATAATACTCCTTTATTAAAATTTTCTTTCGCTGCGAAAGTTTCTGTTATCTTTGGCCGTCTTCCCCCTCGGTTATAAATGAAGTTATTGAATCATATTAAGTACTATTCTTTGGCTTAATGATTTTAATAGAAGAAAGTTTGGAATTTATACTTATGAAACTATTACGCTTGTATTTTTAATGTGGTTAGTGAGAGAGGTGTGCGGTGAGTGAGTGAGGGAGTGTATAATGTATTATTGGTACTGATAAAAATACTGATACTACGTTATTATTGGTACTGATAAGTATATATTGGTAGTGATAAAAATCGAACAGAAAAGTTCACGATCTTGGTGTAGAAGCACAACATTTAGCACAAAATTAATCACAAGTCTAGGTATTCAACGAAAAACCTAGCTCCATTCTTTAGCAAAACAGTTCTAATGCTGAATTTAAATTTTTCCGTTAAAAAACGGTTGAATTTAAAGTTCCGCACTTGGGCTATAAATCCATCATTCTATCCCTCTGTGTCGAAGTCGCCTGGCTAATTGGATTGGATCAAAGCAGTTGCACTTTCCGTTTTTTCCTGGCTAGTGTCCGGTAAAAACTGCATTTTGCTCCGAAAAGTTTCCGGACGAAGTTTTTCGGTGATCGTAAATGCTCCCGTTTAGTAAATGAATGTTCGTTGAACAAATATAGCACAGTAAATGTTCTTTATTATAAAACAGAAATACATATCTACCTTTAGATTTTTTTTTTTTCGTTCATCAAATTAACGTTACTTCAAGTTAAACCTATCATTAACAAAAAAACAATAACTTTGAAAACATCTCATCAAAACTTCTTTATCATAATCAAACGAAAAAAAATCACCAGCTTTTCCTTGTTCCAAAACAAAAAACAATCCGACACGCGATGCAGAAAAATAAGGGCGAAACTACATCAATCTTCGTCGACCATCGGCGACTCATCGGCTACGGACGAAGAAAAAAAAAATCAAAAAGCTAACCGGTCGACGACCGACGAATACAGATGCCTTTTTTAAGATTCCCGCCGAAAAGACGCGCCATTATCGACTCATCCTTAGAAGGGAGGGGCACTATTGCGAGTTTGCGAGTATTTGCCATACTCACAAACTCGCAATAGTGCAAAGTACTGACGCCATGTTTAGAGTAGCATTTGAGTGTTGAATTCGTAAATATTGGCTCGTTTTTGAGGGACGATAGTGAAACGATTCTTCTAAATAGAGTCATTTGTATTGTAAGGGGAGGGTGGGGTTACATAGTTGTAAGTGTGGCGTTTATTGACCACTTTGTGAGAGCCACGTGTGGGTTACCGATTCTTTGTCAGCTCAATGTGCGCAGAATACAAATTCGTTTTTTTCTACTGTTATGGCTCGGTTCTGGTCAAAGTGTAAAGGTTTAACCGTTCTTTTACAATTATTGTCATCTTTTATTTTATTTGAACCATTTTATTTTTCTCTCTATTTTATTAGGAACATTTTTCTTTTGTTGGCTCGAGTTTTCGGTTAAGAAGACTGATTTTCTTTATCATATTTTCGTCTAGATATGATGCAGACACTAACTAATCAACGTTCCCAACAAGAAACATATTTCTTAATCCAAAACAGGGCATTAATCATGTCTACGCCACATCCACTACTTGATATAGGGAACTCCCTAGATACATCAAAAATTCTATCCGTCGGTTGTTTTCAGGTCTTTTCCATAATACATAGATGTAATAAATCAAGACAATCTCCTTTTTGGTGTAAACAGAATTGTAAGAAACTTGTACTTGTAGAACATTACTTATTATAGAAGAAAAAAGTTCTTGAAAAAAACTTATTTTTATGTAAGTAGCTGAAATTGGTGATGTAATAGAAAACCTTAAGACATTCGAGTAATACCTACAAGTTCGTGTTCCTAAAGTACTACAAAGTATTAGAATTATTTTATATTATTCTAAACCGGAGAAAAAATTATCCTAATATTTTAGGATAATTTTTTCTTCGGTTTTCTGGTATATTTTGATCATATTTACTGTGGTTTAGTATGACTACACTTCGGTTAGTGTAGTATAGCTTTTAGCTTCATTTTTCGGATTCATGTGCGTATTGTATAATTATCACTTGCTTTTCGGTGAAGGAAAACATCGTGAGGAAACCAGCATGCCTGAGAGATATTTCTTGACGGCATGTAAAGCCAAGTCAGAGGCCCATGGGCGGCCTAAAAACTCTGACACCAGGTTACGAATTAACCACACGATAAAGAAAGAGAGCTTCACTCGATAGATTTAGGACACCAAAAATAAATATCTAGAAACTACCAATAGCGTGAGTAATAAAGCTTTGTTACAATTTTGCTTACAAAGAGGACAATAACTTAAACACTTACCTACGAAATACAACGGAAAATCAAATAATACATTACTCCATTCTATTCTGTTCTCCAACTTTCTTTACACTCAAAAAACACCTATAGTTCTAAATCATGTCAAGCACAAAGAAATCTGATGAATCTACAATATAGTCTGTTTTTTAATCCCTTAGACTAAATTGACAAGTAAAAATGGCAAACTGACATAGATTTCAATAGGATTTATGTCAATTTTGATAGTCTCAGGGATTAAAAAACAGACATTAGTATTATAAATGCATAAGTAAGTTTGTTTGTTTGTTACCTTTTCGTGCCTAAACCACTGAACCGATCATCCTGAAATTTTGCATATACGTTGTCAGGTTCACAGAAACGGACATAAGGACCTTTCATCCCGAAAAAAGTACTGTTCCCGAGGAAAACAACAATAACGTTCTTATGATAATAAATGGCGCGTGTCTTTCGAATCATGACTGAATTTTATTATTACAAGCAGAGTACAATCCAAATTGAGTGTCAAATTCTAAATTAACGCGAGCGAAGGCGCGGGCAAAAGCTAGTAGTGTAGATACGTCTTATTTATGTTGGCCAAATAGTAATTTATATCACTTTTTCTCGTGTCGTTTGCATTAACACCCGAGGTCGAAACCTGAAAATAATGGCGTCTTCAAGTCTTATATTATTATTGAATTCATCAGACCACAAAATATTTTTGTGAAAAATTTTCATCGCGTATAATTGTCGGGTTTTTCAGAACGCCGCAACAAAGGACGTCATATTATTTTATAACCCGAAAACAAAACAGAAAACGTATAATTAACGCTGTCTCTCTTCACTTATTAAAACAATGGTATATTCTAAGGTAATATTACACTGATAAAACTCCCCGAACGACGTGGAAGCATCCCATATAATTAATTTTAATTGGTAACTACACCGACCGTCAAAAACCATATTCAGAAACAAAAACTAAAATAACGTTACTTGCAAAATAACGTTACTTACAAAATAACTTTACTTATAACATAGCGTTACTTACAAAATTACATTTATATTCCGTGACCACAATTCTCCTCAGGCCGCTGCCGGAAAAGATCATTTTGCAGAAAGCAATTAAACTTTAACTTCATTAATGAAAACACCTTATTTTCTTTCGTTCAAATAATAGGTCGGCCATATTGTTCGAGGCCAAGTCGGGCCCCCATTGTGTCTTGAACAATAAAAGGCGTATTTCAGTCTTCGGGGCAATTGTACGGGGGTCGCGTCACCGTTTTTTTTTTACTTTTAATTGGAGCACGTCACAAATATTAAGTGCCTGCGAGGCTCTGAACTCAGCTTGAATAACGTTGTACTTAAGTCGCTTCGCACAAAAACCTAATTATTAAACGTTTTTATTAAGATAATATATTTTGTCCGCAGCCTAGCCCACGTGGAAACCCATCCTACAGAAACTTACACAAGGAAACTACCGGGACATAAAGTACCCTACGTGCTAATCCAGGTCATTGCCCATCCATTTGTCAATTTTATCCGAATCCGTTCAGTCGTTTGAGCGTGAAAATGTAACAGAGAGATAACGTTATTTAAAAAAAAAAAGTATAAAGCATAAATGACAAGCACATGCATAACAAAATAAGGTTACAAAGACGGTGAATAAAGAGAAACACCCAAAGCTAAACAAACGCAAACGACAGAATGTAAAATTGATCTACCACGTAAAAGTCCTAACATATCACAGTGTCTAAATAAAACCTGGTATTTTTTCGCCTGTGACACTGATTTGGTTACTTCGAAAAAGGGGTTGTCCGCACCCTTTTTTCATTTAGAGTACCTAGTCATTGAACTGAAAGAACCACCCGACTCGGTTCTCTTTTTCGTGTCCCAGCGCGGACTTTCAATCAACCGGAGCCGTGAAGTTTTTGACACATGGAAAGCAAACCCTTTAGTAATTTCATAAAAGATTGCATGGTAAAATTATGACAGTACTGAATGATTCTTTTGGCGCTTAAATGTCATTAAAAAGAGAGTACTGTTGTTAAAAATTTGGAATATTGTCTTTGAAAAATTCAACAAAGATGGCGGCGTTAATTGTTTAAGACTAAACGCAAAGAGATCATAGCTACAGTCGCGCATCAAGGCACCACAAGCTGTCAAATTTTCTCATTCGATTTTGAACTTAACCAGCAACATATTATGGTTTGAAATCATTTGGAGAAATTTGACAGTCTGTGGTAACTTGATGTGCTGAATGCTTGACTGTACCTACAATTATAATATCAATAGTAACAATTAACTTCATAAAGGTGAAGCATAATATAAACAAATTCACTGTACGTAACAATAACGTTTCAAGACTTGGATCGACGATCTCTTTATTGTTTTAAATTATTCTGACATAAAAAGTATCAATTAAAATAGAGTGTTACAACATTATTTCCCTAGCTAACAGATAACCTTTCAATATTATTATGTATTTTCAAATATAAAAGACGTCGACTTAAGGCCCCGTTTACGACCTCGAGCGTTGCGTCGCCGCGCAAATCGCGTCACAGTGACGCGTACCAGCTAAACCACTTCTTTCATTTGTTTTTTCCGAAGTCGCTGTTGCAAGAAACGTATCGCTTCAAACAAGAGGTGCAGTCTTCTCAAACAAAAAAAGAGTCGTAACAACTTTGATGACTCGCACGGGTCCCCCATACATTTGTTTAAAACATTCCCCGCTGTTTCAAGTCCCCCCATATCCCATTACGTTTTATAGCAGACTGTTGTAAGACGAATAAGTTCTTAGTTTTTCCATTACTTTTATTGCATTTCAGCGTGTCTTCCTAATCACTTGAGTGTAATTAAAATCAGGGTTAAGGGTTTAAACTAGCGTCATTAACCGTTTAGTGAGCGGGAACTTAATTAGATTTAATAGTCAGGTGCGTCTTTTGTTGTACTAGTTCAGTAATGTCGAGTTTACTTTGCTGTTTGTGTTAATTACTGTGAAGTTGTGCGAAAATGTTGGTTTTTCTATTTAATACTGTTTTGTGTAAATTGTAACTTTTGACTTTGCCTACGTGTTCTTCAAAACACATTAAAGCATTTAATCAATGATCAAACATTTGAAATATGTTTATGGATGCCAGGCATCGATAAACATACTCATTGGAGGTCAGAAATTATCATACAGGAAAGTAAGTTGCTTTTAAATTTAGGAAAGTGTAAACATATTGCTGCTCGTGACTGTACCACTCACGATGTACAAGTTGATTTTAGAATGTATCCAATACCTCCCTACTAAATATAAACAAAAAAAAAACGTTTAAAAAAACAACCTCTGTCCCCGACGACAACCGAACGTTATTCCATAGTAGCAGGTGCAACCACAGAATATTTACTCAGACAACAACGAGCCACCAGACATATTGCTTGTATGAATTCAAATATACCTGCAAAACTTGCTATCATATTTTGACGTCAAGTAACTGCGCCTGTATTCTGGAGGGAGGCGTAAACGTCGGCCATGTTGGAAATTATGGCCTTGTGCCGTGTACACAGTGGGTGGTGATGGTTGTAGTGGTGATGTTACTGGGCTTATAGTTGCTTTCGTGATTTTGACAATAGTATAATATTAATATCGTAATCATCGTAAGCGGTATCAGACTATAAATAGAAATCTACCTTAGTGCCTGCCAATAAGGCTCAATACAATATGTTGACAGTTAACGCTTAGGAGATTATAACAATTTGGGGACACAAAGCTTGATCGCAAGGCAGAGAGCCGCCATACTTATCGACGTGGAATCGGCTTAATAAGTATGGTTACTACCTTAAGTAATTGTCTTATTACCAGAAGTCGAGTCTAGTTAATTTTGGAATGACTGATTTTAACTTGCATCATTGTGTTGATTCTATCATACTTATCACAGACACAAGATTCATTGAAGTGGGTCTAAAGATAATGAACAATAAACCAGGAGAAAAAAAAACAAAAATACCCGTGTTTTTCAAGTCTGTCAATAAAGCATATTTCAGCACAAAACAAACTGAATATATGACTCCATATTTTATTAAGAAGTACAGCATTTCTGATTTCCGTTTTTTCAGCAACGTAATTTATCTAAAAGCCGTAAAACTAGACGGTTGGAGGCAGACACGTCCGTCTCCGTATAAGTACCCTGGCGAAATGCCAAGGGTGAAGGAATGGCCTTCAGGTCATCGTCGTAAGCACCCATCAAACTATAAATAGAAATCTACCTTAGTTCCTCCCGATAACGCTCAATTTCCTTTGACACTGAGTCACTTTTTAAACCGTTTGGAATCACCTAAAGTCACCTCATGCTATCGGCACATCTGGATTGAAATGGAGGTTTGGGATTAGGCTTTATCATGGAGTAAATAAGGTCCAGATTTGATTGTGCTCTACCTGATATTGCATCAAACTGGTAGTCTGCTGTGTTCTCATTTTTGACGTTATTATACGTAGATGGCGTTCGCATCAATTTTAGCACTCTTTTACCCTATTGCGGTATTTTGTTTCACTTTGTTTATAATAAACAGTGATTTTTGTTGGGGTCGAAGTCATTTTACTTTTGTTTATGCTAACAATCCCGAGTAACGTAGTAGTTCTGTATTTGTTTGGGACTATTCGATATGTGAACAGTAGTGAAAATATTGTTTATGGATTTAGTAAATGTAAATATATTTATGAATATTTGAAGGAATTATATTTTATTGTATCCCGAACCAGTCACTCCAACTTAGTAGCCAGACATTCTTGACCTATTTTTGAGTAAGGATCATACTTCACTATTTTAAATGAAGGCATGCCAATACCAGCACCATTCAATATTACACTCTATAATTACACCATCATCATCTGCCTAGCCTTTTCCCAACTACATTTGGGTCGGCTTCCAGTCTTACCCGGATGCAGCTGAATACCAGTATTTTACATGGAGCGACTGCCTATCTGATCTCCACAACCCAGTTAGAACTGGGTAATATGATACCCCTTGGTAAGACTGGTTGTCAGACTTTTTTTGGGCCACTGACTACCTAGTCAAAGATTTACAAATAACACCCGGAACCAACGGCTTAACGTGCTTTCTGAGGCACGTACGAAACTCGGTATGTAATGGGTGGTCACCCATCCATAGACCAACCTAGGCAAGCACGGTTTAACCTAAAGATCGACCCGAGTGGCTGTTAGTATTTAGCCACGAGCTCCTCACTCTATAATTACATGTTACATTTAAAATTAGAACAATTACCGATTGTAACGTCGTCACCAAACCATACCACCAAAAAAAAACAAAAAAAGCCACACAAACAAAACCAGCCAGTCTCAAACATTGATGAAAAAAAAAACTTTAGCACGGTAATGACTTTACAAGACTTTTCTAGCACACACAACTAGTCCGCGCTTAAAAACTCGCCTAGGATAGTTAAAAGTCTTTTAGTAATTTCGCACCAAGCAACCAAGCCTTTGAGCACAACTCTTTGTAAGGCCAGCGGTAATTAGAACGAGGGAACCAAAGACTTTCGTTGGGAAAGGTCCCAACGAAAGTCTTTGATTCCTTTCTTTTCTTAAAACCGGACACCCTCGATTTGCACCCCTTTATGTCTTATTGTTTGGGGTCAACGGACGGGCGGGTTGCACTTGGATTGGAGTCAGCGGATTTAAATGTTGTGATTTAAAACTTGCTTTCTAGTTGGTTTTGTTCGTCTGAAGATTTTTGTAAGAGGGATCAGAGGTTCACTGGGGTCACTACCAGTCACTGTCCTACACTGTTTTAAAAAACGTTTTTGCACAGGTGGCCCAGTGGAAACGGTCGCAACTAATGAGCTAAAAGGTTGTAGGTTCAAATCCAGGGAATTCATCACCACTGCTCTCAAAACAGTGAAAGAATATATCGTGCAGAAACCTCTTCGAAACGAAAATTTTAAGATGCACAACATATCAGAGATAGAAGTCCTTTGTCCCAGCATTGGGAATCCTTACTAATATTATAAATGCGAAAGTAAGTTTGTTTGTTTGTTACCTTTTCACGCCTGAACCACTGAACCGATCATCCTGAAATTTTGCGCATACGTTGTCAGGTATACAGAAACGGTCGTAGGAAACTTTTCAACCCGAAAAAAAGGACTGTTCCCGGGGAAAACAACAATAACGTTCTTATGAAAATAGATGGCGCCACGTGTCTTTCGAATCACGATTGAATTATATTATTATAAGCAGAGTACAACTTGAATTGATTGTCAAATTCTAAATTAACGCGAGCGAAGCCGCGAGCAAAAGTATAATATGATAACTTTAATACATTGATAACTTTCAGAATTTTAACCCAATTAGCCTTGACTCAACTTTGCGAGAGAAAAAACGCTTGAGGTTTACACAGATTCCATGAACAGGTACACAATAAACTACTTACCCCAGAGTATTTTTACTAAAAAGGCATAAAATTCAGAGTCCCTACCTCCAATAATGCTGACTTCATGAATTCCACATGTAATAGCGTCACACGGTCTCCCCCAAACTGTAAACGACTTTTCAATATTAAAATGTTTTACCTTCAAACAGTTTACCGGCCCTCATTGAATCTAAATTGTTATTAGAGGTTAATGGACACAATCTGAAACTCTTGCGCGTCCTAACCAAATATGTTGAGAGGGCTTATGTAAAAACATTGTGTTGGTACACCTGCATGGTCATCATACGCCGCTATTCTGGAAAATCGGGCTTATTTCGTTCAGACCATTCCACTTTATTGATATAGAATATTGGAATACAGCAGCATCAGCGACACATTTGAATTCGAAATGTTTTCTGTTACAAGATGTTGGGTGTATAAATTTGAACTCTACTGCTTTTGTGTTGGGTTTAAATTCATGTGGGGTGTTTCGTTGGAGGGCGAGAGAAGAGCCGCCGATTTGTGAGGCTGGTCTGGTAGTTGGAGCAGTGCCAGCGCAGACTTGGTGCACTGTGGGCCCGGCCGGTGCTTCGCCCGCAACGTTTTATCTATTCAGAATTGAAAGCGTTGATAATAAAATTGTCTGGACACGTTTACAACGCCTGCAGACCGTAACTACATAACGTTAATTGTTTTTCTAACTGTTTAGTTTGTTTCTCTTTGTTGGCCGCTAATAAAGAAAATGCTGAATGGATTTGTTGGCTGATAGAACTGAGTTTGTACTTGTTTTTGAACTTTGTTGGCAAGTAAAGTTAGTGCTTAATGCTATTAGCTTTATGACTACAATAGCAAATTCACGACTAGAAGATTTAAATTGTTTTAGATAACAAGACATCTCGGCTATAATCCCTGGAGGTTTAGGCAGTGGTGTACCTAATAATACACCCACATTTCGCCAGTTAGTTTTGTAAGTGCCATGTAATTGGACGAGCCTATTGTCTTTAACCAAGCATAAATTCAGACTCCGTGGATGCTGCTGAGAAATCCCTGATGGAAAACCCCAATATCACTTTGCCTGAGCTGGGAATCGACCCAAGGACCTTTTGCTCAGCAATCGCGCCGGTGACCACTAGATCAACGAGGCAGTCACTAAATTGTATTCTGCTGTAATAAAACAAAAACATGAGGGAGGCCTTTGTCCAGCATTGGGACAGTCTCAAGGCATAGTAGGCAAGGACTAAAAGATAAATTACTACGTGCCATAGCTCTCCTATAAGGCAACTACTAAACCAAAATAGCCAGCCTATTTCTTATCCTACTTCCTACTAATGTTATAAATGCGAAAATTTGTGAGGATGGATGGATGTTTGTTACTATTTCACGCAAAAACTACTAAACGGATTTGAATGAAATTTAGCACACATAAAGCTTATAACCTAGATTAACACATAGGTTACTTTTTATCTCGGTAGTATGATCCCGTGGGACAATTATCGAACTCCAAGCGGGTGAAGCCGCGGGCACAAACCAGTCACAAATAATTCCAAAAACTGTAACAGAAAAGTGAACTACAAAACTCCGGCACAGCCAGAAATGGCACATGAACAAAAAAAAAGCAAAACTAAGTGATACAGCATTTTTCCTATTACGAAGCGCCATACACTGGCAGCTTTTATTAAAGTAGGGCCAAGTCGCGTTTGTAGCATAATCTAATCAGCTAAAAGGTTCTGAGAGCGCTCTGATTTATACTGTAATCAATCCTGATATTAGTAAAGGGATGTGGACGCTTTTTTACATTTATGAGTCTAATGCGTTTGGCTCTGCTTATTGGCAACATTAAGCTGTGAAAATAGTTTGATTAACATGTTTTTTTTTTTGTTGATGGGAGACGTGAATTTGGTGGTATACAAAAATTAGGTTGCATTTTTTTCTTCGTAAAAATCATTAAAAAAATAATTGATCCAGATTAGTTAGAAGGCTGACCTGGTGGTTACCGTGCTTTACGTTAAAATAGAACTGTTAACTGTCAAAGAATTTGACAGACAGGCTGTATGAGAGCAAGAAATTTGCCTACTTACATTATTTCATTAAATTAAATAAGACTTCCAGAAGTTAATATTTTTAACAGTAAAGAAAATTGTATTTCACTTGACTCAATTAAGAATTCTTACCTAAGTTAATTCTTCTAACCCAATTCTCTGTACAAATTCAAGAATATTATATGATTAAATTCAGTTTTAATCTTCTAGGTGCATTGGCTGATATTTTATTAAAGCGAGCGGTATTCTACAGCTATAGTTATATTTGAATGACCTGCATTGCACCTCTGAGAGTAACTGGGTCGGCTTTGAATGTAAGGAATAATTTGGGTCTTACTCGTGTTTCTAAACTTGCTACAACTTGCTGAAATATTCAACTTTTCTTCAAAATGTGTAAATGTTTTTAAGATATTTTTCAAGTTGTACGGAATGTACTTTTGTGCAAGCTTTAGTTGAAGAAATGTTATAAAACTAAATTGGCAACTTTAATGGCGAAATAACATTGTAAAACGATTCAACTACCTACCAGATAGTTTATCAATGACTAGTTTACTAATTGATCCTAAACAACTCTATTTCAGGACTTGTGAAGGGCTATTTTTTAACATTATTAAAGCATATGCCCTTAAATAACACAGAGTAATAATTAACTATGTAGGTAAATACCCAAAAAAAAACAACTGCCAAAAAATATTGAACCTCCCCACAAAACCAATCGCATCTGACGCCCACATTGTTTGACATAAATACCACTTTAGAATACCAAAAAAAGGTTTAATATGAATGAGCTCATTACCACAGACCACAAATTGCACCTCATATAATTTGTTGGAATGCACGTTTGCCATTAATAATGCACCCCAGGGACGAGGGTGCCTACACTTATAACGTGCCCTGTATTTTAATTCGGACAAAACACGCACTGAAATTTAATTTCCGTAGTACAATTATTTTTGTGGTCACTCTATTGGTGGAATGGTGGGCAGTCCACGATATTGGATTTCGTATTATGTGTAGGACGAAAATTGGTGGTACGTAAAAAATAATACGTAATGTTTTTGTGTTAAAAAAATAATTATAGGGTGGATTTGAATAGCAGCATAAATGTAAGTAATAAGAAGGTGTAATTTTGAAATAGGGTGCAACTAAATAATTTTGAGTTCCGACAAACAGAAAACAATTAAAGTCAACCAAACTAAAAAAAAATATCTCGTATATTGAACGTATGCTGAGGTATTCTGCCTATCTGACCTCCAAAACCCAGTTAGCACTGGGTTAAACGATACCCTTGGTAAGACTGGTTGTCTGAATTTCGTTCGGGCCGCTGACTATATACCTGTAACGACTGTCAAAGATCTACAAATGCCTAAAAATAACGTGCTTTCCGAGGCACGGAGGAAGCTTGGTATGTAATGGGTGGTAACCCATCCACAGACCAGCTATGCAAGTGCTGCTTAACCTTAAGATTGATCCGAGCGACTGTTATTACTTAGCCACAAGCTTCTCCTTCTGTCAGTGTCATCACTACTATGAAATATTGGCACTCACAGCTTTTGAACGCAGTCCAAATTGTTTGATCGCGTTCAATTTCATCATCATCTGCCTAGCCTTTTCCCAACTATGTTGGGGTCGGCTTCCAGTCTAACCGGATGCAGCTGAATACTAGTATTTCACATGGAGCGACTGCCTATCTGACCTCCGCAATACAGTACTGGGTAATACGATACCCCTTGGTAAGACTGGTTGTCAGACTTTTTGGACAATTGACTACCTGTAACGACTGTCAAAGATCTACAAATCACAGCCGGGACCAACGGCGTTTAATTTCATTGGGTAAATTCGACCTAAATTACATAATTATAAACTATCAAACAAGCAAAATAAATATAAGTTTACAGTGTATAATGTCAAAGGAAAACAATCAATGTGTATCGAATCAATTTGCCGAGGAGTCGGGTCTGGGCAGTGGGCACTGGGCACTGGGCAGCCCGGCCCGAGATAAACGGATTATGTCAGCCGCTGTCAGCTCGATGGGTGACCCGCTGAGACAAAATGGATTAGAAATGGAAAGAGTTTATTTTGTTGCAGTGTATAATGGTATCTTGTTTGTTTGTTTATTATAATTTTAACATTCATTGTTAACTTTTAATAGCATTTGTCAGTTAGACTACTACAACAATACATTATTACGTAGATAACTACTACAAGTATCTTTTGAATAAGTTTTGGTATTTTTTTGTGAAATTATACATACATACATAAACTCACGCCTTTTCTCCATGGGGGTATGCAGAAACCACTGAAGGCCACCTGCTACTATCTTTACATACTCCTTTTGCCTCGTCAACATAGCGCACGGCTCGTCTTTTATATAGCGGATCCCGAGTAGACTATTCAATTTTTTTCTGTGCAAAGTACTTATTATTTTAAACAATCTCACGAAGTTTCAAGCTTAGGAAACGAATACTTTCTGAAATAAAAAATATCAAACTTTGCTAAATTAACCTCAAATATTGTACTATTTTATTGCTTTTGACGTTATTTTGACAGCAAGTGTTGCTACTTTATGGAGTTTTAATAATGCGTTTTCATTTTGCAAATAATAAGCACTTTTTTTTAAATTCATATTCACGATTTCACGATTCTCGTACACGTTAATACATCTGGTCATACACGCACGCCGGTTGCGAGTACTACGCACCTGACATTTCTGATGAACCGGCGTTGCCACTCACATCTGCCTTGCAAATACCTTTTATTAGTCGCCTTTCACTCATCTTCTCCAAATGACCAATCCATCTAAGCATACTCATTTCAATTTTTGTGAAATTATTTTAGAAAAACAAAATGGCGGCCTCAGTTTGGATTTTGGCCACGCGCCAACGGAACCTTGTACAGCTTTACCTACCTTGTGCTGACAAAAGAAATAAAAAATAGTCTCTAGTGCAAATTTCTTTTCGAAAAGTTTAGGCGAAATTATTAAAATGCACGCGGGACATCTTTACCGAGAGTTCAAAAGACTATTCTTACTAAGAGGTTAAGTTAAGCTTTAGAATGTGCCGTTATAAGATAACAGCACTTTATATACATATATGGGTTAGCTTTAAAGTTGTGGACTACCAAGACTGTAATGGTTTAGTTTAAAATGTGTAACGGGTTTTTTAGTAATAAGGTTATGAAAATCTCTTTAATAAATAGATAAAATTGAAGTGTCTTTGTAATTTCAACATCATAGCTTTTTATTAAATGCATATGAAAGTATATACGTTGGATTAAAAAAAAAACTTTTTTTAATTTTTTTGTCTATCTGTTTGTTCCGGACGTTCAAGACGGCTGGACCGATTTTGACGGGATTTTTTCTGGCAGATGATAGCTGATGGTATAAGGAGTACCAAAGGAGTACTAAAGCTACTTTTATTTCAAAAAAGGATTAGGGTTCCCTGCAAAAAAATTAAAACCCTTGAAATTGTTAACAAAATCCTTACAATCGATTCAAATAGGGAAGTAATATTTTTAAACTGACATGGTCACTAACATTATCATTAACACCAATTATTATCATTAAAAGGGTAGACCGATTTGTCTGCTCATAAACACCCACCCGCTATAACTTCAGTTTATCCGTGATCATGGTGCTTGCAACAGCGCCGAAAGATCGGGAACCCGAAACAAATCATAAATATAGCAAATATCCATTTTTCAGTGTTAATGATAAGTAATATTTCGATAATAATTTCACGCGGACTAAGGTTGCGGGTAATATATATTAACTTAATATACATAATACATATAAATATAACTAAACTAGCTTACAAATATTTTACGTTTAAATATTACAGTTTCTTCAAAGTAACAATTTTATTTAAAACCACCAACGGATTTTCCCTCCATGAATTACGGATCGGTTGCTTGAATAAATTCACATCTACCCGCAAAGTATTTTAGAATATAAACAAAATTTTATTTGAAAACTTGATGTATGCTGAGCGTTAGAAATAGCTCCACATTGCATAAAAGGCTGGGAAAATGCTTTGTATTATGCTAAACTCAGTCTGGAGGTGTTAAGAAGAATAAAATAGGGATCACTTTAATGCCCAAAGATTTTGAAGAAGAATAGCTGTCAGGCTAGTGCCGACTAGAGTGCATTCTTTCAATCTCTGTAATTTAATTTACGAAATGGAAATACTAGAATGAAGGGGAGACGGGATATTCTACGAGAGTTGCCAGAGTATTTATCAAGATTTCCTTTTATAAAAGAATTGTTAGGATAGAACTACAATGTTGGGATTTTTAAGTCGTTTTCTTGGAAACTAAACGAGGTATTGCTTTTGTTTATTTATTTATATCGTTTAGTTCTGCTAAGCTGGGAACTGTTTTGTTACGAATTCAAAATAAATGACTTGCGTTTGGTTTCGATGAGAAATTGTTGAGCTTAGATACTTACTTAATTGTGCGACGGAAAAAGGTGTATGAAAAAGCGGTGCAGTAAGTATCAGTATTATATACAGGGTGTAAGGGACAGCCCTCCAGAAACTGATAGCGTGCATTCAGCTCCTTATTTTGAATCATATTCCACCGGAATTTTTCTCCGGTTTTTTTATTTTATTTTCAGTTACTATTCCTTTATTTCAATGTAAAATTACATTCCCCGTACGCAGCACTCCATTTATGTAAATAATACGGCTAAGGTAGATTTTTTTATATTGGAGTAACGACGCGTGAAATCAGCTGTTCACTTCCTGCCTAGCTACTGAGTTCAAGTCGTCGCGCTTGCCGTTCGCTACATGCGTTTTGCCATAGTAACGATACATTACGTATGAGGAAATAAAACAAATGTATTGGATTCTTATAACATTCCTGAAATAATTTCTTTTACCGGTCATCTTAGTATGATATACTGAATTCACCCCATCAGTTCGTGGAGGGCTGTCCCTTACACCCTGTATTATATATTAGTAATATGTTTGTATACTGGTCAACAAAGAACGTTCACACGTATGCAATAACCTAGCTTTTATAACAATGCACCAAACCAAAATAATTTAACCAAAACAGTTAATAAAAAAGCCCACATTTTCTTGGGACCTCAAGACCTTTAAATAGCGTCACCAGTCGTTTAATCCTACCCAGAGTAAAGTATGCACGGGACAAAAGAAAACAAAAACCTGCGAAATACATTACGAAGTACGGTCTTAAGTTCAGTTCCCGGGTAGGCCGCAATAATGCAACGCCCATTTGTCAGGATAAACACTGAGGAAAGAAAAACTGGCTTCGTTACCCACAAATATTTTGGCAAACTTGTTTGTTTGAGAAAAGTGTTTTCTTTGGGAATTTAATTTACGTAGTGGTGAAAAGAGGGTCGGGTAGATTTTAGTGCTGGTTAGTGGTGAATTTTTCACAATCTTTAACTTTGTTTTTTTTATTAATATCTACTGAAACTATGTAGCTATATAGATATTTATTTATTTAATACTTCAAGCACAAAGTACAGAGGCGGACTTAATGCCATATACGTCATCATCATCATCTGCCTAGCCTTTTCCCAACTATATTGGGGTCGGCTTCCAGTCTAACCGGATGCAGCTGAACACCAGTATTCTACATGGAGCGACTGCTTATCGGACCTCCACAACCCAGTTAGTACTGGGTAATACGATACCCCTTGGTAAGACTGGTTGACAGACTTTTTGGGCCACTGACTACCTAACGACTGCCAAAGATCTACAAATGACACTTAATGCCATATACATACTTAGATATATATATTCTACCAGTCAACCTTTATGTAACGACTAATTGTGTGATTATTGTTAATTTTAATTTGTTAACTATTCATATTTAATTTGTCAGTATTAATGAATGTATGTGTTGTGTTTTGTCTTGTTTTTCTAATGTTTTTTTAATTAATGTACCTAATGCTATTATAAATATGATCCAATGGGTGATTGAAATAAAGGAATTGAATTGAATTGAATTGAATTGATGCAGAGACAAACAGTGGTAGGTGTATTATCTGAAAAAAAAATACTAAATTAAACTACAAGGATATAATAAAATACTATAAATATATATCAATAAAGAAGATACTGGTCTTTTATGAAGGATCTGGGTTCAAGCATAACCTGATGCAGCTGAATACCAGTATTTTACATGGAATTACTGCCTATCTGGCCTCCACAACCTAGCGTCTGGGTACCACTGCTTGTGCTGTGTTGATCCTCATGAAATATTATTGCTTGGGGTTTGTTACCTTTGTCCAAGATCATCTCTGTGTTTTCTGTCAAGAACTTGTTTGTGTAGTCTTGCTGTGTACACCTAATTAACATCTCATTTAATTTTTAAACTCATAATTATGGTCACTAACATTATCATTACTGAAAACGGGATATTTACCATATTTACTATTTGTTTTAAGTTACCGATATTTCGGCGCTTTTGCAAGTACCATGCAACAGCGCTCAAATAAATCAGTATTTCTAGAAAACATAAAACTGGAATTAATTAACCATTTGTGAAAAGAAATTAATCAAAATAACAACCAAACATTCATTCTGTAATGAAGTCATTTAAAGTTAGCATTTACTTCACAAAGCAATGCACAAATTATGCCATAATATATGCATAACAGTGCCGGCGAAATGCACTTTTTGCTTTCATTGTACACCGGTCAAAATGGCGGCAGACTTTTAAATTTCCCATTATTGCTGTAAAAGGACGAAGCCTCAGTTTTTTAGAAAACTGACACGACCACTCGGCGTAAATTACACGCTATAGTTCCAAAGTTGACCGTGCGGTGGCGCTGAAATGCGAAAATTTTCGACTACCTTTGATCAGCGAATATTATTTCAAAGTGGCACTCATTACGTCCCTGTTTTATCAACTCGGAACGAATGACAATCCAATGTAAATAAAGCCACTGATACAAAATACGAATTATTAATAAAGGAATAAATAATCTCATTTAAATTTTAATTCTTTAATTATATTAAAACTGAGCGCGACTCGTACGAAATCCTTCAGTAATCCGTTTACGATAATAAGAATTTCGCACCACCGAAATGTTTTCGCACTTATCATTTAAGTGGTATAAGCCTTTTAATGCATAATATTCGTCGTATCTCGACCATTCAAGCCAATTACAGTTGAGATTACAATAAAAAACGAATTTCCTCTCGATATTTCTGGATTGTGTGGGAATGTATCCATTGTGTATGGAGCAGCGAGGATTATTGCCCATTCATGGGATGGGAAAATAGTATTACGGGTTGATATTCGTTGCTTAGCAACCGGGAACTTTTTGCTTGATTAGATGTTCGTGGTGTGCACGGAAATCACGTTGATTAAGTTCTGTGGCAGAAAGAACATGTGCCAATTAATATAGTCCCATAAATTTTGGTCGTATGTTGTGGCGTAGTCTATATTGTAATATTAGTTTGTTATGTGTAGTACATGGTCTACCTTCATTTAGACCTGAATTGTGTCATTTGCGTAACAATGGCGACCCAATTTCAAGCTATTTGTACATGTGAAAAGAGGACATTCTTTATAACAAAATGTTCAAGAAAGAAAATTCATGAAATTTTAAGCTTATACGCTTACTTGGTCACGCAAGACGTGTGACGAATTAATGGCCTCAAAAGGGCCAATTTTTTAAATTGTAGGAGATTCCCTTTTGTAAGATTTCGGTCCTCTTTTATAGAGGAATACCTTATTTAATATTCAAATCTATAATTTCACTTTTGAAATAAGTATGAAAAAATATTTTTTGAACTATAAACGAAGAATCAATTTGTATTTATTTAAATTATAATAAAGTTGAAAAAACATTTAAAATTACATCAAAACAGGTTTCTGAAAATAAAGTGTAGATTGAGATTTTAGGATTAACTTTTCAGTACCTATGATAAAAAACATATCTCAAACTTTGAATTTTACAAGTCAGGATTTTTTCTGTAATCTTCAATAAAATTTCAAGAAAAGGAAGGTTAAGCTTTTTGATTTTAATAAAATTTGAAGATCTGTAAGCTTTTAAGCCTTTGAGTTATTCGTAATCAATTAGGTGTCCAGTAGAAGAATTCTGTTGCTTTTTGGTTGTAATTGTTGTAGATCCGTTGTTTTGAAATACAAATTTACTAATGCTTTTATTTATAAAAGTCTAAAAATAATTAAAATGGAGCATATTATTTTTCTGTTTCTTGTTACGAATAAATTGTGTTTTATGTATTTATGACATGTCGTAATACAATTGATTACGCCTTTAATCGATTTCTACTATTTTCCTTATCAGTGTATGTTTTTTTGACCTATAAGCGCCTTATTTTGTTATACATAGAACTCTGTTGCAAAAAAAAAAAAAAAAGATTTTATATATTTATTTTTATTTAAAATAATTGTCGCTGCAAAAACAATCTTTTTAATTACATTTTATAACGAATTGCTACGTTAACTTCCTGGTCAGGGGATGAAAAGAAAACAAGAAGTGAGTGAGCCTCTTTTCGAGAAAGTTCTAACAAAAGTCCGTCGTCCAGTGTCTGCATACTTTTCCAACTTCACATTTATAGTTCTACATTTTTCAATAGGTGGCTACTTGTAGTAAGTAGCTGATGTGTTTGTAAAATCTGTATCTCTTTTTACATAACATAAAACATAACATAAAATACAGGTTTTGGCAATTGGCAGAGGAGTACCTAATAGTACACCCATATTTCGCCAGTTATGTTTAAGTCCCATGTAATAGGTGGCGAGCCTATTGTCATCAACCGGTCGCAAATCTAGACTCCGTGGCTGCTACTGAGAAATGCCTGATGGAAAAACCCAATAACACTTTGCTCGACCTGGGAATCGAATTTAGAACTCCAGTAATGGGGAATTTACGAATGTTCTTAAGGGCTGAATTTTTATAGTAGATTTTTTCAATGAAACATATTTTTGTATCTGATACACACAAGTTGAACAACGAGAGAGGTGGAAAGGAATGGCAGAGACCTTTGCCCAGCAGTGAAAAAGAATAGGCTAAACAAAAAAACACTGATCTACCTCTCCTCTCTATTTCTTTCTCCCTCTCTCCTCCTCACATGTAATTCGTGACCTCTATTAATATTCACATAGAAACAATTTCCCTATTCATTGTAACCTCAAGCCAAAGCTTTCTGAAACAACAATAGACGTACAAAAGCCACATACCCATCCATATTACAGTAATGTAGCACACATGTCTTGATCTAGTGATTTCTACGTTAATTGTGTTTGTTTTCCTTATTTACTTCACCTGTGTTTACGTTCGTAATCATATTATGTACAGAATACTTGGTTGTGTTATTGTTGTATTTACTAGGTTATGTTAGTGTCTGACGATCTTATGTGGGGCTAGTTTTTTTGTTGATAAACTGTGATCAGACTTCTGGCCTTGATTTACTTTATTTATTGTAGGTTCAAGATGCAATAAGGCAAGTATGTGTGCAGAATATAAGTTTTTAAACTGTCATGGTCACTAACATTATCATTAAGTTTAGAAACGGGATATTTACCATGTTTATCCGTGATCATGGTACTTGCAACAGAGCCGAAATATCGGGAACCCAAATAAAAAAGTAAACATGGTAAATATCATGTTTCTAAACTTAATGATAATGTGTGCAGAATATTGCTCTGTGTAAAATTATGATTCACAGTGAGCTGTTTTATAAGTGGTTGATGCTTATTCTAAATTAGAGGTCATCATTACAATAGCACATCATCATCTGCCTAGCCTTTTCCCAACTATATGGGGGTCGCCTTCCAGTCTCACAGGATGCAGCTGAACACCAGTATTTTACACGGAGCGACTGCCTATCTGACCTTCACAACCAAGTTAGGACTGACTTTGCAATAACACAAAAACGCTAAAAAATAACAAATCATATAATTCTTATAAATTAGATCGATAACATCAGATACATAGCATAGAGAATACATTCGATCCTAGAGATCCGAGGACCTTTTTGAGCTATACATACAAACAAATAAAAAAATACATTTCTTCAAAATTTAAAAGGCAGGTCCGCCATAATACTGAATTTAATCATCACAACAAGTATAACAGAGTTGTCGACATAGCTCACAGAATCAGCAAGCTGAAGTGGCAATGGGCCGGTCATATTAGCCGTAGAACCGATGACCGTTGGGGTAAACGTGTTCTTGAGTGGAGACCGCGAATCGGCAAACGTAAGGTGGGACGCCCTCAGGCTCGGTGGAGTGACGATCTTCGCAGGGTGGCTGGTAGCAACTGGATGAGAGTTGCTGAGAATCGAGTTGAGTGGCGTGCGATTGAGGAGGCCTATGTCCAGCAGTGGACTGCTGTGGGCTGATGATGATGATGATGAACAAGTATAACATTAACTAACCTACACCCTAAGCATCACAAACACACACACACACACACACACACACACACACGACCTCTAAACAGAACATGTAACAATTTCCAAACGAATTTCTACAAAATAACACGTGCTATTCAGATGAATCCGTGATAATTATGTTTGTTACTGAGACTCACATTATTTATTCAAATCGTGTTGGATGTACGCGCGTAAGAGATTTTAATGCTGCTAATTAATTTCGTTAACTGGCACGTGAACGTGCGTGATGATAGCTATCTTGTGACAAAATGATGTCACGTCAATTTGTGGGGAAGTTACTTGTGACTTATTGGGGAATTAGAGGGGGATGTTGATGTGAGGAATCGTTAAATGTTTTTTTTTAAGTTGGTCCTGGTTTAGGTTTATGAGTTTGGTCGTCAAAATATTAATGTATTGGTCGTAACCCGGTAGGTACTTTCTACAATACTAATAGGTTATAAATCCAAATGTCTGTTTTTTAACGGCTGAATGTATTTCAACCTGGGTTTGGTCTTAGGACACTTTTAAGCACGGTAGTACTTTTTTGGAAAAATCTTGTAACATATTTTACGAACTTTTAACTTGTAACAAATTTTTCGCAAATGTTTCATAAATAAATCCTTCAAAAGACAGATTTCAAATTACAGAAGAACTATTTTTGAATTTTACCATTACAAAAACAACAAGAAAACGAACAGAAGATAAAATTTCACGCAACAAAACCAAAAAAACCTGTCAGTAACGAAATAGTATCCCATATCAGACACGTATTCGCGTTTCCAACAAAATTTCACCCTCGCCGATATCAAATTCGACTCTGGTACAAATTAAACGATTGGTTTACCAGGAAGCAGGTTTACATTGATACGACAAAGGCATAGAGGCTCAGGCCATTGTGTGGAAGCCTTTATAACAAAATTCCTATACTAATTCGGTGAGCCCCGATGACCCAATTCCGGCACTACACGAGGCAAGCTGTATTCTTGGATATGTTATGTTAACGTCTGTTTTTTTGTCTTTTTCAGGTAATAATTTGTCTATGCTGTAGAGTGAGGACTTTGGGAGTCTTGAGGGAAAATGACTGGTTGATAGTAAGTTTTCTATTTCCATTATTGCTTGTATTTTAAGATTTTGTCAAGAAATGGGGCAAAATGTTTAGTACGCGTTAAAATGTTATCAATCAATCTTAGTGGGCATTTATTTAGTAGAGAATTTTCCTTATTTATTTTTAAACCTATTTTGCACAAATTTTCATGGAAACCTCTTTTTCCTGAGGGTTTTGAGGCAGGAGTATGGAAAAAATGACTAAATGTTCAAAAACATACTGCATAGACATAATTAGGTAGTTTGCTTTTCAAATGATATGCAATATCGAATTTTACAAAAAAGATTGCAGAAACTTGTACTTTTACAGTAAATCTTACATAGGGACCTCCTTTTAAGTAAAAGATATATCTGTGCTAGGATATCCCGCTCCTCAAAGACAAATTAAGTAATGGTAAAAGTGTTGTACAAATAGAAAATACAATTCAAACACTGTTTTAAGCTTTCACGGTTTATAAGCAGTGATAGCCTAGTGGTGTGACCGTCGGACTGCCAAGTCATAGGTCTCGAGTTCGAACCCAAGGCACGCACCTCTGATTTTTCGGATTCATGTGCGTATAGTATAATTATCACTTGCTTTTCGGTGAAGGAAAACATCGTGAGGAAACCAGCATGCCTGAGAGATATTTCTTGACGGCATGTAAAGCCAAGCCAGAGGCCCATGGGCGGCCTAAAAACTCTGACACCAGGTTACGAACTAACCACACGATAAAGAAAGGACGGTTTACAACTAAAGTTATACTGCCACTTACGGGATATCTTCCGTGATTGTTAATTATTTTGAGCTCCCGATATTTCGTCAACCCGCGATCATGGCGCCTGCAACAGCGTCGAAATATCGGGAGCTCAAAATAATGAACAATCACGGAAGATATCCCGTAAGTGACAGTATAAGTTTACTACAATTCAATACGAAAATCATGTTTCCACTTTCTACAAAAAACCAGCTGTAACTACACATACATGTAGACCCCGATAAAAGACCCACTTGGTTCCCAAGAAGCAAAAAACGACCCAACTCCATCATCAAAGCTCGTAATCCTACGTCAAAGAATAAATTAAACACAGAGGTGACAAACCGGTCAAATGGATAACACAGCCAAAGGGCGAACCGTTGACGAAGCAAATTTAATGAATCGGAAAAGTGAATAAAAAGGTAAAAAAGGACAGGAAACTCCTTGGCCCTCGATAAGGGGAAATTGCTTAAGTTATTTTTCTTTAATTATTACAGGCTTGAAGGTATTGAGTATCACCAATTACAGTTGGTCTTTAATTACGTATCTGCGAACGATGAATGGAAATGGGAAGCAATTAGTAATTTCGTCGGTTATTTAATGTAGTGGCAGCTGTTTTGTAAATGGTTGGTTAATGGTCGTTTGTTAATTTGTTTACTTGATGTTAAAGTTTAAGTTGTTTATAGTATTAAAGCAATCAAATGTTTATTTGCTATCGCGACCTTCGTCTCCGTGAAATTATTATAAAAAATATTGCTTCCCTATTTGAATCGGATTTTTTTAACAAATTCAAGGGTTTTATTTGCACGGAACTCTAAACCTTTTTCTAAAATAAAAGTGCAGAAAGACATTTTTTTTTAATCATGAGGTAAGTACGTATGTATAGTTTCATATGCATTCAGTAAAAAGCTGTTATTGTGAAATTACAAACAGACACTTTTACTTTTTGTGGAAAACAAAAACCAAAATCTAAAATAAATAAAAATCTGTTAGATCTCATTTTTATAAAAGTTTTGTTGTTACTTCTGAAAAAGAGATAGCAGGAAAGTTATAAACTATTCTTTTTTCAAAAAATTCGTAAAAAAAAAACCTTTATCAATCTCAAAGCCAGATAAAACAAAAAAAAACTCTGAAGCAAACAAACCAAGCCAGCTCTCAGGTATCAAAACTCATGTTTCCCAAGAGTCATAGGTGCAAATCTTATTGCGTAGGGTCTTATCACCGGCTGCCTACGTTATCTTGACAAATGTCCCCGGTATTACTCTCAGCCGCTACCAACAACAATAAGACATTTGTTTAGACAATGCGTTACAGTTTTATTTGTGTCTTGGCACTAGATTTTGCTTGGGTGACAGTTGGAAATTTAGGGCTGGTATACAAATACCCACCGACCCGCATTGGTGTGGTGGATTTTGGCCCAATCCTTCTTACAAAGAGGATGACGGTGTCCCAGCAGTGAGAATCTATTAGCCTGATTATCATAGTTTTCTATACTTATACTTATAAATGCGCAAGTTTGTATGGATGGATGTTTGTTACTCTTTCACGCAAAAACCACTGAACGGATTTGGATTAAATTTAGCACACACATATTTCATATGCTGGACTAACAACACATAGGATAATTTTTATTTCGGTAGTACGATCTCGTGGGACAATTACTGAAATCCACGCAGGCGAAGCCGCGGGCGTTAGCTAGTTCTAAATATGCGGATAGGTTATGGTTGTGATGTATATTCCACTATTCTTTTTCTTCAGTGAGTTGAAGAATTGCATGGGATCTGCCTGCCACATTTCCAACACTATGAAGGTCATCATCATTCTCCTGCCCTTATTCCAATTTATTTGGGGTCGGCGCAGCATTCCGTCTTCTTCCATACTTCTCTATAACTCGTCACCTCAGCAGTCACCTTCTTTCTAGCCATATCATCCTACATGCAGTCTATCCATCTCTTTCTTCTTTGGTCTTCCTCTACTCTTATAGTCATCTACATTCATAGTCAACCAACGTTACGCAGGTATTAGTCATAAAAAAGAAACGCCTAATGAAAATCGTATCAACTGATGATCCTCGATTTTGTTCTTATTCACTGATGACGCTTATACTCTTTTATCTATGGTTTACGTTACACAAACCAACAAAAATATCATACTCACCAGGAGCCTCCAAAAAACATCTCCTAAAACATTGTCTAAGCAAAAAGATATTATTATCCTAAAAAAAACTCAACGCACAGACAGAAGTCAGTGACATTTGTATCATAGCGCCGGATTTAGGAAATACGAACACAATATTATTATGCCTACGGGCTCCTCTGTTATAGGCATAATCATTTTGATAGACGGCATTCTGTTTTTGTGTGTCGCGCACGCATATTGCGTTTTTGTTGCTTCAGGAAAATGGAAGGCGGTTTCGATTTGACCTTGAATGGGATGGAAACTAAATCTTGCCTTTTTTGTTGACGGGGTAACACGTCTGAACGGTTTTGTTTATGTTCTGCTAGGATTATTTTACTTATACTTTCTTTTCGAGGAGCTCTTGGCTAAATAATAACAGCCGCACGGGTCGATCTTTAGTTTAAGCCGTGCATGCCTAGGTTGGTTTGTGGATGAATGGTCATTTATAGATCTTTGACAGTCGTTAGGTAATCAGTTGCCCAAAAATCTGACAACCAGTTCCAAGTCAGCGAAATATGTGAAACCTTTTTATTCATAAGACCACCATGTACATACCATATTTCACGCAAATAAAGAATCTTATCTACCAAGGGGTATCGTATTACCCAGTACTAACTGGGTTGTGGAGGTCAGATAGGCAGTCGCTCCATGTTAAATACTAGTATTCAGCTGCATCCGGTTAGACTGGAAGCCGACCCCAATATATGTAGTTGGGAAAAGGCTAGGCAGATGATGATGATGACTTTCATAGACTTTCTTTCCATTAACCAACGTATTGTTTAGTTAGTTGTGAGTCGCGACTTGAAAAAATATATGTATCTAAAGAATTATAATCTTTAGAGTCATCATTACAACAATTGACTGCCTCGTTGGTCTGTTGAACAAGAGGTCCTGGGTTCGATTCCCAGGCCGAGCGAAGTGTTACTAGGTTTTTCCATCAGAAATTTGTCAGTAGCATCCACGTAGTCTGAATTTGTACCCGATTGATGACAATTGGCTCGACCCCTATTACACGGGACTTAAACATATCTGGCGAATTGTAGGTGTACTATTAGGTACACCTCTGCCTAAACCTTCGGGGATTACAGGCGTGTTGTTATGTTTGTCATCATTACAAGTAGTATCTACAGATTGGCACGCCGGTGAACTATGACCTGGATAAAGACACTGGTCACTCCCAGTAATAAGTTCAGTAGGTTAACTTCCGACCTTCACACAAGCGACACCACGGGCAGGAGCTAGTATTCAGTAGTTCAAGCCCTGACAAGAGGCCTAGGAATAAGTAGTTCAGTAGACCAGAGAAACATCAAATTACCACTCTCTAATAACAGAAGCAATCAGTATCTTAACTTACGACCAACACCTAATGAAGACCTCCACACGATAATTGCTTGACATCAAACGCATATTGACTTACAGCATATTCATATTTATGCACAGATGATTGGCTCGTCATTACTATGCATTTACACCGACACTTGCATAGAATATACAATCTATATGTGCATAGTCCATACACCTATACATGGTAACTGTATAAACGCTTGGCCATAAGCTCCAAGATCAAGCGGCACGCGTGTTGCCACAGCGACTTTGGAGAAAACAAATGAAAGATATTATTAGGAATGTAAATCCTTAGGGCATGCCACGAGGCACCACGACGCGACTTGCTACGCGATGGAACTAAAGATAGCCTTTTAAGTTATGCATGTGCAGTTTGGCCTGTACAGTTTGACTGTACAGGCATGCATGAACGTGTGTAGGAGAAAACTGTACAGTTATCCTGGTCTGTGAATGCCACCTACAGAATATCGAAATAGATATTTTTATAACCGAGCATGTGTGGAAGGTCACACGCACACTTGCACAGCTTAGTTCTTAGTTCTTTTCTGTTTTCTATAACAAACAATAAACCCACTAAAACAACCATATTCTTGTGTGTTGCCGGTGATGGCATGCTTGAGCCAACCTCCTTCACCTCACGTGTCCTCTATGGAACTCGGTTTCGCATGAAGTTTTTGCATGCTCATTTAAAACTGTCATGCATTACCTATCGTCTATGGCCGCCTCAACACAGGACGTAAAACAAATGACGCACGCGCGTATAGATTGGCGCAGGTGACGTCACAAGTCTCATAGCCTAATATAGTGAACGGGCACTACAAGTGTTTACACCTACATGCATACTATAAGATGCAAGCTATAATTTATGGACGCCAACGTTGCGTGTGTGCCCTGATAGCACTGAATTACTGTTGCTCACTGATTGATGCAGACAAATATCTTCGGATTAATTAGTGGTGCTGTGCTTAATACTGGCTAATTAACTGGGTAAATATAGTGTAGATAGAATTGTCTATTGTGTGAATTTGTGTATCTAGGTGGTCTTGATTATTCGGCTAATTAAAGTTCATTCTATAGGTTCGTCTTGTCCAGGTAACATAGTTCGAAGTATTGCCAAACTGAAGTCGCAGTACGCAGGGTATATTGTTCGCAGAACGGATAGCCGATAGGTCTGAAAGGTTCAGGAGTAGTGGCACCTATCGAAAGGCGCAGCATTAGAAGACCTCCCACGAGATGACTTGGTGAAAGCCGTCAAAATCTTCTGGATGCAGTATGCACAGGACTGGTGGCGCTTAGGGCAGGACTACCTTACACACCGGGACGGCGGCGGCGGCGCGGCAAGGCATTTTATCCTTCTCAACGTAAATTCATACGTAGCTAGTAGTAACAAGGTATAAATTGCAATGTTAGATACCGCCAATCGGTATCAAATGGGTTCGCGACATTGGAATCTGTATCTTGTTACGACTAGCTAACGTATGAATTTACGTTGGGTAACGATAAAATGACCTGCCGTGCCGTGCTAGGTTTGTGCTGGCCTTTATAGGACGTATTTCGGCTGAAATGATGATGTTGGTAATTTGTAAATGAAATATGAAGAGAAATATCTTTCTATTATTCTCTGCGCGGTGAATCCATCAACTGTGCTTTCGCTAGCGACTGATTTTGAACACTTCTAAGACCCATGAAGTTCCAAAGATCTGTAGTTTTATAACAAAGATCTTGACTCAACAATAGAAATCATCGTGTTCCTCACAGCATCATCATCTGCCCAGCCTTTTCCCAACTATGTCGGGTTCGGCTTCCAGTCTAACCGGCTGCAGCTGGATACCAGTATTTTACATAGAGCGACTGCCTATCTGACCTCCACAACCCAGTTAGTACTAGATAATACGATAGCCCTTGGTAAGACTTGTTGTCAGACTTTCTGGGCCACTGACTACCTGTACCGACTCAAAGATCTACAAATGACACCCGGGACCAACGGCTTAACATGCTTTCCTTTAACTCGGTGTGTAATGGGTGGTCACCCATCCACTGACCAACCTAGGCAAGCATGGTTCAACCTAAAGATCGACCCGAGCGGCTGTTTTCTTCAGAGGATGAAAACTTTAAATAGGAAGTCGATAGTCAATAGAATTAGTTTGCACGTGGCAGGGTCCCACCTACGCAGGTAGCCGCATAAGGAAAGTTCTCAGAAGAAACTCATTTCAGTACCCCAGGAGATGAAGTGTTGCTTATTTTTATCCATTAGCCATGCCCTCTTAAGTAACACGTGTGCTGCACCAGCTTGTGTGCTGTACCAGCGTCTGCAGAGAAACAAATGAGTGAAGTTGTTATGCATGACACGTGTCGCAGACTTACGGTATCCACGAAGGTAATAAAATTAACTAAAAAAAAGCTTTTACTAAAATTAAAAGAAGAAAATTAGGTATAACTATCAACATTGAACGCTGATGCAAAGTTTCGTGTCCATGGTACTAACCGTTGAAGAGTTCTCTCCTGAAGAAGCGATCCTGGCTGGTGGATCAAGTTATGTCTGTCTGAAAAAACTACTCTGTACTTAAATCGAATAGCTAGATGGTCGGTCGAGAAATGATGTTTCAAGATAATGTGCCTACGCGCTGCCGATGATTCGAGCTTATACGAATAGTTATTCGAGATTTTGATGCATCGAGGTAGTGAACTGTCGCGCTCATAATTTATCAATTTCGAGTACTATGGAGTTAACGTTTTCGAGAAAGTGTTATTCGATCTCATGTCTTTCGATTTCAAGTAGGGAACCCAATTTATCAGTACAATAAAGACTTCTTCTTGGGAAATTATAAATCCGTAAATTCACGATCGTTTAGGCCGTGTTTACACCAAAATGTATAACATTATACATCGGTCAATTTGACCCATCCTTAAACAAACCGATTTTCCCATATTACGCCCTTTACTTACATCAACGATTTCCAGCAACAAAATAATTAATACAAATATCAGAAATAACCCAAACTAGATATTAGTTCCGAGTAACAAAATTACACACACCTAACATAATGTCGGAAATTCACGGTTAACACACATTAGGACAAAATGTGTTGCTTTGTCCTTGGTCGCGATTTACGACGGTACAGCCCGAAGGCTATGTAAAAACTACATTGGAAAATCAATCCAGAGTTTCAGCAACAAGGTTGAATTTTGAATGTGCCTGAACCTCAAGTTATTGTCACATTTTATAACTAAGTTTCGGTTTTAATGTTTGGTCAATACAGATACGGATATGAATGTATATTAAAGGTGTCCGCATTCTGAATAGAAAGGTTCTGTTAATACCAGTTTGAAAACGAAATTTCCATGTTACGCCTACCCACTTTTGTATGATCCTCGAAAACAAGCATAACAATATTAATTTGTTGGGTTATTTTTAAAGTCGGTTCAAAATGAGATTTTATAAGGAAACGGGAGCGGAATATAATTATCAGAATTGTGAAAATAGATCATTTTGTTCGAAGCTTTTCCTTATTTCTCTTCAAAGGTAGAAAATAACTAAGTTTACAAACATTATCAACGAATCCTGGTTTATTATGTTACGAGCCCAGTCCAGTGGGCTTACCATGAGTTTGAAATGTATTATTCGTTATCGAATACTATCGCCCTATCTCTTTCATATTCATCGAGTGCTTTACGACACGAGAAGTATATCCGATAGTTTTCGATATCGAGGACAGTTTTTTACAAACTCATGGTAAGGGCACAGTATAAGTCCCGTCACGTAAAAAGAACGCTGAGCGACAGTAGAGGGGATAGGTTTACGCACGTTATATAGTCGCGTCCTAAACTTATATTATAAAAAAATAGCTTAGTACTATAATTGTTTCATTGTAGAATCGTAATAGGTACTTTACTAGCTACTTAGTACTTTGGAAAAGGCTGGAATTAAAAAAAAATGAGAAAGTTTATTGGAGCGATCAGCGTTTTTTTTACATGACGGGACCTATAACATTGACAGCCCGTCGAAATATTCGCGCAGGTTTACAATGTTTTTTTGACTAAAGTTATAAATAAAAATAAATAAAATTCATTTATTTCAGGCATGATGCGCCCATACGGAAGCAAGTTTAAATAAAGGAATTGCAATTTTTTTTTTAGTGCACCTTAATAATGGTTATATGCTTAATAGCTACGTATTTTTTTAAAGTTCATAAAACTCGCTCTTGTAGCGTAAATCTGGCAAAAAAAAAATTGGACAAACAAAAAATCGGTGTCTCAAAAGCGAATGTTTTCTCCGTAAAATAAATTGATCACTTCAATCAGTTGGAACATTGGATAACTTGATGAATTACTCCAGACCCCCGGGAGTTCATTCACAAAAGAAAAATCTTCACGAAACTTGAAAGATTCATGATTTATGATTTTCTTCACATAAATTCCAATGGGAATTTTGATACAAAAATCGAAATTGTTGCGTTCATTTTGATTAAAAACTTGCTAAATATTTAGTTTTCTCAGAATAGAAATGAAACTTTAAGAGAAAATAAAAATAGAAGAAAATTCCTATCTGTCGTAAAGTTTTTAAGTTAGTTATCATTTGACTTGGTAAATACTTGAAAATTAACTTGAAGACTGACTCCATGGTCTAATGGTCGCAATCGCGACTGCTGAGCTTGAGGTCCTGGGTTGGATTCCCGGGTCGGGTAAATTATTGGGGTTTTCCATCAAGAATAAATATAAGAGTCTGAATTTGTGCGTGGTGGATGGCAATAGGCTCGCCCCTATAACATGGGCCTTAAACATAACTGGTGAAATGTGGTAGTACTATTATTAAACGGTAAAGGAAAACATCGTTAGGAAACCGGCAAGTCCTAGCACTCGCGGCCCTGGAACACAAAGGGCAAAGAAGGAACATGGATGGGTTTTAGTCAGTAAAAGTCGACACTCCCTCCCACTCCACCCAGAGCGGGGGGGTTATTTGATGATTTCCCATCCTTAAAAAAAAAAGTCCTAGCAATAAAAAATCGAAGACATGTCACATCTACCATCCCGCCCTGGGCTCGCTTAGGTGGATATAGCCCATTCCTCTTAGAGAGGAAGCCTGTGTCCTAGCAGAGAGAACATTACAGGCTGATTATGCAAGCTGAATCGTCATTTTCAATGTGAACTCTTACTAACCCTTTTTTATCGCCTCCGTTTCTTAGAATTTAAACCGAGACTTAAATACATTTCTCACACACATCCAAGCAATAAATATAACGTTATTCCACCACACTTTCCTTCTAAAAACACTAAGAAGACAGACTACGAACTCCAGACATAAATAAAAGCTTGGAAGCCAGAACCTTCGCCCTTGATAACTAAGTGGTGTATTAAGTATCACTTTTGTCCAAATTATATATTTTTCACTCGTCGCCTCCCTACAATGAGGGACGCTTAATGTTATAAATTACCTAATTAAGACGTTAAATGGAAATAGAAGAAAACTAAGTACCTTAAGGTAGTTTACGGAATGTTTCCAAGGATTCTCTGTTTCTGAGTAAAATTTTCTTTCGAAGAAAAAGTTTAATTATTAATTTTTTCGTGTAGGCTGCAGGGATTTTGGATGGTACTCGAATGATTCAATTTGAATATAATCTTAAAAATTAAATAAATGGCCTAATGTTACGTTTATGTCACTAAGATAATTATATTAAGGGTAAGTATTGTTTGACTAAAAAAGTATTGGGTGGCTTTTTATTGGGTGGAACTGGAACAGTGTGCACACGAGTTCCAGGCTAACAGATTTTAATTTTAGATAAGCTTTACTAACATAGTTTTAAGTCATTACTAACAACTAATGGTTTTTTTTATCTAGAATGAATGCTTATTTATTTATTTAGGATCACCAACAAGTCACATTACAATTGATCTTATATAAAATGAAAACTATTACAAAATACAAAAAGTCTTGTAACGCACACTAAATTACAGGTAACCACAGCTTACACATCATCGAATACACATGCTCTAAATACTTAATTTATTAGAAATTAAAATTAGGAATACATACAATTAAACAATCATGCTATTATTAATATCAGAATACAGTCAAATCAAATCAAATTTAATTACGTAGTAATGTCATAATGAATTAATAATGGTTGGTATTGAGATTAAAAATAGAAATACAAATACAAAATAAATTAAAATACAATGCTTAATCTTAATTTATATTGCCCACTGCAACAAAAAATATTTTTACAACCCTTTGGCTACAATTTTCATTCCATACTTAGCCTTATACAGAAGACACCATTCTCAGTCGTAACACGACTCTTTCGTACACGCGGCCATGCCTCGTTCAAGCACGCCACCCACTCGACTAAGACTCCCACAAATTACTGGAACATGCACAATCTAACCCTGCGAATGTCTGCAGAAAACACTCAGGCCACATATCACTTGAAAAGTGGCGGTATTCGCCGTATCGCCCGTATCTAGCACTGCTCGGCACTGGCCGTGCACCAATTCACTGTAGTAAGGCCAGCTTTGAATAATTTTGGTGTAACCATGTCGTCGGTGCCAGGCTGGGACGACCACCGCTTGGCAGAGTTGCCCCTTGTAATAAATCTACATGTTGGGCCGAGATTGGCTGCAGACATGCTAGGGTTAATCTCGTATGTCACATGTTCAGGTTTATTATGTAAGCGAAATGGGGTTCGCGAAAAAATCTGGTTAAGTTTGTTATATTTGATTTTGACATGCGATGTGTGGTCGATGTATATTTTGTTTTGATGTTTGTTTATTTTCCATCGCGGAAGAAACGGTTTGGATTCCTCCAGTACTGCTATCACAGATCTTCATATTCTCTCTTGAACGCACATTTGTAGAGGATGAGTTCAGCTGTAAGCATAGACAAATAGTCAATAGATGAGTGCAAAGAAAGGAGGTCAAGCCTGATTTTTATAGATGTAGGAAACCCACATCCTTGCGAGTCGAGAAAACAACAATTTGAAAGTGAAATCAAGGTTTTATGTATCCGCTAAGTCTGGCTATAAATTAAATAGTTAATTTAGTATCTAATGTAACAATAATTTACGTAATTACTGCTAGTTTCTAGTGCTAGTTTCTTAGGTGTTGAAACTGTGCCGCCTGTTTTTACGACTATAGACTAAGATACAGATATAGAGGTGGGTTTATTAGATTACTAGCTTTCGCCCGAGGCTTCGCTCGCGTTAATTTAGAATTTGACAATCAATTCGGCTTGTAATTATATAATTCAATCATGATTCGAAAGACACGTAGCGCCATCTATTATCATAAGAACGTTATTGTTCTTTTCCTCGGGAACAGTATTTTTTTCAGGATGAAAGGTACCCTATGTCCGTTTCTGTACTGGACAACGTATATGCAAAATTTCAGGATGATCGGTTCAATGGTTTAGGCGTGAAAAGGTAACAAACAAACAAACAAACTTACTTTCACATTTATAATATTAGTAAGGAAGGATTATAAGCTTCGAGCTGAAATCAAAAGATAAAAAAATATGTTCAACAGCTGTTCTTAAAGTTAGTTTTTAGGGTCATCTAGTAATTGGTGATCTTTGTTAAGCAATGAGTAATGAAGAGCGGGGGGGGGGTTATTTGATGTTTTCCCATCCGAAAAAAAAGGCCTTAACTTGCTAGTCTACTCAATATATCCATCGAGGCCTTCTAGTATAACTCACACAATCAAATAAAATACTAAATTAATCCTAAAATCGCGTTATACGCATCATTTACGTATTGTAAGGGTCTTCGGTCATTAAAACGGTAGGGTATGCATGTAAGGGCCGGTGCACACGATGCCGAATCATGAATACAATTACACGGCCCGACCGCCCGACTCGGATTAAATTCTCTCGACCGATGAATCTCAAATTCTCGACCTTCGGGTGTATGGTCTCCAATTTAATGAAAATAAACTGTTTCTATAGCTTCATATTGTTTGGTAGTAATAACGGTATAATTGGTAATGATATTATAAGAAGTTTTCTATTCTGTCATTTGTAGATCTTTGACAGTCGTTACAGGTTAGTGGCCCGAAAATCTGACAACTAGTCTTACCTAGGGTTATCGTATTACCCAGTACTAACTGGGTTGTGGAGGTCAGATAGGCAGTCGCTCCATGTAAAATACTGGTATTCAGGTTAGATGATAATGATTATATTAAGTTTGCTTGCCTTTTTTATTCACGATTAAATTTCGTAATTGTTTAAGCGATTTACCCAATTAAAATGTACTTTGCTAAACAATAACCAATCCAGCGTTCGCAATTTATGTAGTTCCTAAACATGTAATCAAATGTGTTTCTAGATAAATAACTTTATAGCCCCACTACATACTATGTTCAGTTTGAGCGATATCAAATTTTTGATGCCTTGTAGTTCTGTCATTATGTAGAATTAGATCATAGGATCTTTTGTTTAATTTAGTCAAAGATGTTTTGTTTTCTTTTTTATGTTACATTTTTCTAAAACTTTACGATGATATAACTTTATTGTACTAAAGAGAAAGTTGAGTGCACCTGTAATTGGGACCTACACAAGAAACCTTACCCTAAATTGGTTAGGCTACAGGTTACGTACACTAGATTAGGGCACTATTGGCGTACCTATATTAAATAAATAGGAGTCAATAATCCTGCACGATTCCAGCAAAGATATGGACGTCCCAACCAGTCCTCAGTTTCTCCTAAACCTTCAGATCACCTTCACACATATTGACTAAACATCTAAAACCCTTAGACTACGTGAGAGTATCGGTCTCGGCTAATATATTTCCCGCACGGCTGAATGACTGACAGAGGGTAGCCCCAACAAAAGGTGCTGCTTTCAAGTAATCCTGTAGACACGCGCCTGAATTGGGCTCTATTCTTTGTGTAAGAACTACGCAGTAAAAAATAACCAAAACCATCGTTTTGGTTAAATTTTATTATTGTTAAGGATGGACAGCTATGAACTGCCTAGTGGTCGCAATCGCGATTGTTGAGCACGAGGATCCTAGGTTCGATTCCCAGGTCGGACAAAGTGTTATTGTGTTTTTCCATCATGATTTTTTCAGTAGCAGCCATCTGCTGGACCTGGGTGATTCTTTGCTTCATTCAGTCAACTCTTGTCCACTACTGGACTGGTCTCTGCTAAGCTGTGCCACAACACCCTGACCTCAGCCACCACCTACCACCTACTCCTCACTTTGCTTACTACTCGTTAAACGCTTCATCATCGGCCAGGCCTTTTCCCAACTATGTTCGAGTCGGTTTCCTGTCTCATCGGATGCAGCTGAATACCATTATTTTACAAGGAGCGACTGCATATCTGACCTCCACAACCCAGTTAGTACTGGATGACACGATACCACTTGGTAAGACGGGTTATCAGACTTTCGAGCCACTGACTACCAATAACAACTGTCTAAGATCTACAAATGACAGCCGGGACCAACGGCTTAAAGTGCTTTTCAAGGCACAAAGGAAACATGGCATGTATTGGGTGGTCACCCATCCACGACCAACCTAGGAAGAACGACCCGAGTGGTTGTTATTATTTAGCCACGAGCTCCTCTTTAAACGCTTTATCACTTAAATTCCCCCCATTGCTCCTTCGCCTTCAAAGACACCATTCCAGAAAATCGGCCACCAATAAATATGATAAAACGCCCCGTACAATTCAACCACAAATCAGAAAAAAGTAAATGACTGTTAAACGTTTTTAACGATAGCAATCAGCTCCAAATGGCTAGTACTTTGCTGAGGCCACATTAGCCAAGTTATGCTTATTTATGGCAACATTCACTGCCAAGAGTTCACCGCTGAAATGAATATTTGGCATGCTGGCTGTTATTGGCGATTATTATGTAAGGAAAATTATTTTACAAAGTTTACTTTGATGTTTGAATACACCGTCATCTATAGTAATATTATAAAGAGGTAAAATTTGTTTGTAAGTTTGTATGTAGGGTAAGTTCGTATGTTTATCTTCGGAGCTAATGATCTAATTCTAAAAAAAAAATCACTGGTAGAAAGATACCTACATTATTCGTGGGTGGTTTATCTTAGCCGAGCTATCACAACTTTGGGTCAAGGGCAACTCAAAGAAAAAATCTAACCTAAGAAATAACATACATAATAAGTTATGTTATTTCCAATGTAATGAAAATTCACAAAAATAACTGCACAAGCAACCCAAAACGGCCGCCACAATCATTTTCTGGAACAACTAAGTCGCATGACACTGGCTAGCTTCCATACTGCCTCTGTTCTCCGCAAATCAAACATGGCTGCTTTTGTAGGGTTGCACGAAAATATATTTATTTAGATGCTAGTTTTCGATTTTTTTTTTATAAAATAAATTGCCAGTTTTATTCCACGTCTTTAAATACAAGTGGTTTTTTTAGGTTACTACCTGTAAACAATGTTTTCAATATTACCATCAACCGGTCACAAATCTAGACTCCGTAGCTGCTCCTGAGAAATTCCCGAAGGAAAAACCCAGTAACAGTTTGCCCGACCTGGGAATCGAACCCAGGACCTCATGCTTAGCTGTCGCCCTTGTGACGAGGCAGTCTGTTGGTAAAATTGATTGAAATAGCAAGACGGTGTTGGTTCTCAAACTTCCACGCGTTACAAGATTCTTGCACAGCTATACTTCTGTTAACGTGTCGATATCGCCATCCATGACACCAAATCTCGAACAATGTAAACTTCAGACATTGACAGTAGCTACAATAAGATCTAAGACGAGCTACGAGTCTTACACAACGTGTATATTTCTTCCGGAACGGTTTCCATGGAGGTCCGTTGTGGCTAAAGTCGTGTGCGACTGTGGCCACCCATTGTACCTTTGTTCTTCGAAAATCAAACATGGCGGCCATTGTTACGTACCCATGGTTAGGGTTGAAAAGTTTCACAAAGAGAAAATGTTGTATTGTCTCATATTTTTGTAAGGTATCCCAATTTGGAAATGGTGAAGGTACATACATACCTACTCAAAGTTTAATTTTCCCTAGAAAATTTCGGCGTTATTATATCGTAATTTTTCCTTTTTACGTTAACTCGTGACTAATGCTACACGTGCCATTCAAATCCTCTTACGTTTTTTTTACATTTTCTGAAAATAAACCTTGACTTGTTTGCACTTTTCCTCAATCCGTAAGCCTCTGGTGAGACGACTTGCGACGCGACTGACGTCAAGCACGTGCGCGTATAGTTCATGACCAAGAAGGACTTACCTAATGCTTTAATTGTTTACGCCATTAATGGAACCCCTTTCTAAAACTGAATAAAATGAAGAAAAAAAACAGGTTTATTGTTGAAGTGTGCCAGCCCTGGCACTAGTGGATCTTAAAGCGAAACTTTAGCATTTCGGGTACCCTCTTTGTGTTTTTCGTGCTCAACGCGGGCATAAAATTACTCAGTAATTAACGCGGAAGTGTGCATTCCGCGGATAACCGCCTAACAAAGTATGTGTACATTTTTGTTCATGAATTTATTAATATGGAAGGTGTATTTGAGGAGTTTTAGTACGGTGACTTGGAAGTTTTATTTTAAAATATGCTTGAAGGTTGATAGACGCACAAAGAATAGTCAGTTTGTATCAAGTTTTAGTGTAAATAACTGCAGAAATTCGATAACTACGAAAAGCGCAAAAATATTTCTCCTCTCAGATACCAAATTTAAACATTACTCACAATAATTAATCTCATGATTAATTTAACACAACCAGTAAGTAACGTAATTAAATAACATCAAAACAATTCTTTCCGCAGCATCTCTATCCAATTAGAGACGTTACCGCAACGTACAGTTATCCCAAGAAATTGGATAGAGTGGTGCAATCTCAGCTGGGATCGTACCAAGCTCATTTACACTGCTGTACTAATTCAGTAAGGATAGGTACGCAATTTTTCGCCCGTTAGACCTCCTTCGCCCCTCCCTTGCGCCCCATTCACCCCCTCTAAGGCGCCCCAACGGACGTGATTTGGAAACAAATACGTACATTCGCAGAATACAACATTTGTTGGTGCTAACTTGCCCGTTGTTCCGTCTTGAATACTACGGACAACGTTATTTCGAATGGAATCTTGTTACATTATAATAAATGTGTGGGTTCAGTCTAGTGTTAGTAGCGTGCTGGCCATAAATATGTCACAAATATATGAGGTCAAATTAAATTAGATGGCGGAACTACACAAACGTGATGAGATCGATCGATCGATACCGACTATCGACAATGCTAAAAGTCTTACCTAATGTTTTTGAACAATTTCTACAGTTGATAACGGTGTCAACGGCCGCTTAACCACTATGCTCGACAAGATTTTGACACATGACACACCAGCTGAATCGGCGGGGTGATGTGAATTGTCATGAAATTCAAGAATTTTCGTGAACTTTCAGCATTCGATTTTTTAATGAAAAATATGTCGCGGAAGCTGTTTCATACGATAAGTTTATGGTTAATATCTCCAATAACGTGTTGATATCAGTAAAACGGCATCAGTCTATTTCCAAATATGTGTAAATTACGTACCGCTACACCCTTCCAAAAAATAGGTAACTTAGTTGCGCTGGAAATAATGTACATAGAAAAGTTCTCGTTTGCTAATAAAACTCAAAAGGGCAAAATAAAGACAGTAACAAACTATCTGCGTTCTTATTTTTACCATTATTCATACATAATTTCATAAAAAACACGATCAAACTCTTGACAAATATAACTAAAAAGTCTTAGTGCTGACCGTAAACCCAAGGTTCATCATTCGATTAAAAAGTTGGATTCAGCCTAATCGATACTCGAATTGAAACCAAGTTTGAAAAAAAGAGTTGAAACGGAATAAAAACTCTTTGGTATAATTTCAAAAAAATATTTAAATTCTAAATTAACTTTTTCAAGCTATCTGTTTAAATAATTTCATTTAGTAATTATTCGATGTTTTTGGTTGACTTCAAGAGAAGGAGATTTATAAATGATATGAAACACAGAAAGGTGTAATCGCAAAAAAAAAAATGCCTCTAAATAAACATTCTGATGATTATCTTTCATTTAAAAACTTATAGATAGTCTCCTAATTTTCCGTTGAACTAGTAGCGTGAGATTTGGCAAGAAATAAAGTCTCACAGTTCAAGCAAATAAAATATCTGGAAATGGATTGATTTTCAATTATACATAAATACGCACGGTTGCGTTTTTTTTTGTTTCAAAATTTAAATTAGGAATGTGCTCGCATTTCACATTTATTCTTACTTTATAAGTGTATTAATTTACTATTATCATTTATTGCGTTTGATATAGAATCTTGCTAAAAAAAAATAGTTTGATCCGCAAAAAATATATAAATTGTTGGCAGCGTATTGTCGGTTGGGTTATTGTGTTAGATTAGGTCAAACTTTTTTTCTTGTTTAGCCTATTCTTTACCACTGCTGAGCAAAAGCCTCTTCTATTCCTGTCCAACTCTGTTGGTGATTTGCCTTCTCTGCCCAATCAGCCAAGAACGAGTCCAAATCGACCCGCCAGCGTTTCTTGGGCCTGCCTCGGTAACAATGACCGACAAACTTATTGTCTTTTATTTTGCAATCGGCAATTCATAAGCCGTATCCTAAGGAAACGTTAGTTTATTCTTTGAAAGCGGTTCACTATCCACTCTAAAAACGTTTTTACAACTGCAAAGTTCAGGTTATCCATTATAGGCCGGGGGCCGTGTCACTTGAATGAAGCCGTGAACAGCTATGCGACAGAACCCTCATGGCAAGAGCCCTACTCGAATTTGTAGAGTTTTCTTAGAAATATATATTCATATCTAGTTTTTTGGGTTGCAACTAAACCAAGCTCATTAAGTATAAAAAATATTCACCATTAAAAGTATTAGTCGGAGAAGGCAAAAGATAAAGAAAATTGGAATGCCATGGGGAGGTCTTTGCCCTTTCGAGAAAGAACAGTATGATAAAAGAAGTATTTGTAAGTGATAAATCCCAACTAACACAATAACTAAACCAAACTAAACCCAATTTTGTAGACTAAATAAAATTCATCTTGAGAACCAAATAAATTTTTACTGTGCCTAAGATATATAACATCCTGGGCATTCTATATCCAACCGACCAACAACAATAAAAATTTAATTTTGTCGTATTCTGTACATTTCTGATATCAAATCACTATATTATGCTATTCACCGTTGAGGAGTGTCCTCATGAAAAGACAATCCTAGCTGTAGGTCAAATACGATACAAATTAGGTTTATTCATCAAAATTGAACGCGTATCTATACAAAGTTTCGTGTCTGGGCTATTAACCATTGAGGAGCCACAATCGCCTTCTCACGAGGGAACGTGAGAAGGCGATTGTGGCTGCAGGATGAGGTCATGATAAAAATCATACTTATGTATCAAAATTGAACGCGTATATAAAATTTCGTGCCCGCGCTTTTAACCGTTGAGGAGTTCCCTCATGAGAAGAAGATCCTGGCTGCAGGATGAGGACATGATAGAAATCATGTATATTCGTCAAATATGAACGTGCATACAAATTTCCGTATCCGTGCTGTTAACTGTTAAGGAGTTCCCTCATGAGAAGACCATCCTGGTTGCAGGATGAAGTCATGAAAGAAATCATCTATATCTATCAAAATTAAAAGCGTATACAAAGTTTCGTGTCCGCGCTATTAACCGTTGAGGAGTTCTGTCGCGAGGAGACGATCCTGTCTGCAAGACTAATAGTAATGTAATGTCATAAAAATGTATTATCACCAGAACCAAAGGCATGTGCAAATTTTCAGCTCAATCAGTATAGGAGAACTGGTTTGAAATTCAGTTGCAAGATTTGACCAATACTTACTAACACGGGAAGTTAAATAAAAGCATATTTTTATAATATAAAAAAAATACTATAAATTATCTAGTAAAATACAATGTAATTTGAACAGAGAATGCGCCCATAATTTCAATTTTTATTTGAAAAATAATAAAACAAACGGGGTGAGCTAAATAAAACCGTTTAAAAAACGGCGCGAATTTAGCCAATAGATCAGTCTATGCTGTTTGTTGTTTCGGTTTTAGTACCTACAATGTACGAAAAACTATTAAAATTACCATTATAATGCTTAAAAAATATTATTGTATTTATTTATTGTATTTTAAGCTTAAAACAAAATTATTTTAATTTCCAACTATCGATTTCTTAAATTCCTTAATTTAATTTCTCGATTTGATCGAAATTTACAAAAAACGAATCGATTGAAATAATCGCATCCACACACCACAGCAATTTAAAAAAAAAAATGGCCGTCAATTGCGAATACAAATTGAGGAGTGGTAATGAATATTACGAGTTATTGGTCCCGTATTAGTAAATTACGCTAAGATCTGGGCATTTTCATGTTGTTTATAATATTTGGAATGATATTTGTCATATTTGTTCTCGAATCTGTTCGCGTCTGTGTGATGTAATGTGAAAAATAAAAATGTAAACACGCACGATTGGCGCGAAACTTCGACTTTAGATATCAAAATTCATCGTTACCACTGCTTATTTAAATTGAACTATGGATTAATTCGTCACATAATTTAATGACGAGTTAATCATTCTCAACATAGTGGAGCTTGGATGTCCGAAAACCACAATTTTTATGATTTTTAGCCTCGGCCGGCACTGCCGTCAAAATGGCGATACCTGTATTTATGCGCTTGGATTTTATAAGGATAAATTAAGAAACTTGCGCGCTAAATACTGAAGTTTTAATGGCGATGACATATGAACTTTTTATCCAAGTCTCTTAATTAACGCACACTCATAGTATTTGATAATCAGAATATGAAATATTTACATAAATAATAAGGACGACGTATGACTTAAACGCAGACCCCTTCGGGGGTATCTACCAAGCCAGCGGAGGTTTATGTGTCAGACCCCCGAAGGGGTACGTACCGAACTTTATGGTTAAAGTGTACCTAATTAAATATATAGGTTTGTATATCTTTTTGTTTTGTTTTTATCGTCATTAGATATCGATACCCAGCATGACATCTGCTAAGTTTTACTAACTAGACTGCTTCGTTTGTGTAGTGGTCGCAAGCACTGCTGAGCATGAGGTCCTGGATTCGATTCCCAGGTCGGCCAAAGTGTAATTGGGTTTTTTCATCAGGAATTTCTCAGTAGCAGCCGCGGAGTCTGAATTTGTGCCCGGTTGATGGCAATAGGCTCGCCCCCTATTACATGGGACTTACAAACATAACTGGCCAAATGTGGGTGTACTATTAGGGACACCTCTGCCTCAACCTTCGGGGATTACAGGCGTGATGTTATGTGTGTGATGTTTAGAAAAAACAGCTTGAGTAAACAATAGAACGTCATCTCTTTCACTCATATATGTGAAACGGTCTCTTTCTAAAAGCCGATGTGTTATATTGACGGCTGGGTACCTTTTTTAGCATAATTGGCGAAATGTTGGTGATATTTTAGGTACACCTCTGCCTAACCCTTCCAGGATTACAAACTTGAAGTTACGCTATGTTTTTCTATTTTAGTTTCGGTCAAGTAATATTTAGCTCTCATAGTGGCACATTGTTATTCGCTTGCTTACTTTGTCGCTATGTAATATTAATAAAGTTTTGCGGCAAAGGTCGGTGGAGTTTATCTTTTTTCTTTTTAGGAACTAAAACAGGAACTTTGCGCTGGTCGCTTTATTATTTCAAGTTTTTTGAAACTGAAAACAGTTTTGCGATATAATTAATTGAATATTTCTTTTCTGAGTTTTTCTTAGAATAAAGATGAAGTACGATTTTGGTAGTTAAATGTATAGCATAATAAGCCTATAATGTTTCCACTGAGACACAGGGACACAGGCTTTCTCTCTATGAGAGGGAATGGGCTATAATCCACCACGCGGGCCCAGTACGGGTTGGTAGATGTCACATGTCTTCGAATGTTTGATTCTAGGACATGCCGGTTTCCTCACCGTTTCTGACAGCAGTGGTGATGAAGTAAATAACACAAAGTAATGCGCTAGCCTGTGTTTGAACCCACGACTTACTGCTCGTAAGTCGAGGCCACCACTGAGCCACCGCTGCTCTCAAATCTGTAGTATGTATCTGTACTGTACAGCTATACTCGTTATTTGATTTGAAGTATGTCATGGTGTTACTATACTTCTTTCGTAAATATGTTTTTCTTTTTGTATATTGGCATCTTGTTTTTATATAGTTATATAGTCGTGTAATTTTTATTATTTAATTGTGCTTCTGTGTGTTGTGCTGTCTTTTGTGTGCACTAAATAAATGATTTATCTATCTATCTATCTGTAGTAAAATGAAGTAGGCTCAATTTTACTCCCAAAAGCTCTTCATCTAGGATAGTAAATCGATAACCAAGGTCGGTCTCCACTACATACATGCAAAACAGAACCATCAAATCACTCCGAGCCCCACATAAAGCCGCCTACATTACTGCCTCTCACTACTTTATACCACGACCTCCCACACAAAATCAAGCACATCCTATCCTAGTAATCCAATTACCAAGCAAGTTACTCGACGTTTTCGCCATTTTCCTACCAAAACCCCATTTCATATCTGTATGGTGTAATTATTATTACTATAGCCATTGTTTCGGTAGTAACAGTAAACAAGGGACCAAGTGAAATATGCGTTTACTGCCCACCTTTCTAGATAACATCAAATCACGTTGCAATATAAACTATGTCTCCTACAACATAAGGCTCTTAATCACTTGTCTTGTCGCGAGGCTTTCATATCTCTTGCCAGTATGTCACCCTAATTTGGACTCTAATTTGTAAGTGGTAAGGTCGTTGGTGTATTCGGCTGTCTGGTTCAAGATGTTAAGATCCCCTACTAAGATTTCGTGTCAAATCTTCATCTCGAAGACGTCTAGTACGGGAATAGATGACATATCCAATTTAGATGTCTGGCAGTAATTTATTCATGGAGATTCAAGATAATTATATTGTAATTAGACAGCCTATATTTGCATGACCCTTATACTTTGGACTACTGTATTGATATCTTCGTATTACTGATGTTTAAAAAAGAGAAAACGTTTTATTTAATTAACACGTAACATAAATTGCGAATTTATATAAATACCAATTGTACACGTGATATACAAAGTAACTAAATAATTGCATATTGTACGAAAAAAGTGTATAATTATACTGCCACCATGAATCTATTGGAAAACCATCATCGAATTTCGAAAACCAATCACACTATTGACATTTCACATAAACGATTCCGTATACATCTGCATCCAATTAGAATTGACTATAACCGTTATTCTACGTGATATACACCTAATTTATTCCATCTATACATTGACTCGAAAACTAATAAAACAGCACCCTTAGCCTGATCAAAAATTTACACTCAACTACCGTAGCAAATTGTGAGAACAAATAGTTAGGGTTCCGTGCCCAAGACGTATAGTTAGGGGTCAGTAAAATAACGAACTGCCGAAACCCAATACTAGGCTGAGGATTTATTAGTTCTAATTCAAAATACAGAGACGGAAACCATTTGTCAGGGGGCTCCTTATACGACGTAATTGTATGGAGAAACTGGAAATATTTTGCTCGTTAAAACATGGGTGGGTCTCTTGTTGGCCATGGTGAATTTATGGGGAGTACAAGAGTGGAACTTACTAAGTTTTTGGTTAATTTTGGAGGGTGCTCATCACAGAGCATCTACAAGTGACGGTAAAGTAAGAAAAAATAAAAGGTTCTATCACACCGGTACGGAGGAGCTCGCGTCTAAATAATAACAGCCGCTCGGGTCGATCTCCAGGTTGAGCAGCGCTAGCGTAGTTTTGCTGGATGGGTGACCACACATTATATTCCAAGTTTCTCCGTGCCTCGGAAAGCATGTTCAGCCGTTGGTCCAGGCTGTCAATAGTAGATCTTTGACAGTCGTTAAGTATTCAGTGGCCCGAAAGTCGGACAACCAGTCTTACCAAGGGGTATGGTATTACCCTGTACTAACTGGGTTGTGGAGGACAGATAGACAGTCGCTCCATGTGAAATACTGTAATACTCCATGTAATAAAATTCGTCCGGAGCTCTTTGATCAGTCAATCGCTTTACCAACTCTGCTGACTGGTAAATCTTTTCTCCATAGCATAAGCGTACTTATAGCTTGTGCTGAACAGACGAAAGATTTGTTTATTTGACGATTTGTGATTGGTCGATGGGTAAGTACCACCTGTTACACCACGTGGTTGCGGCAGGTGCTGTGTAGATGACTGAACGGAAAAGGTTCACGTGGCTTTTGCTTAATCTAGGTAAGAATCAATTAATTACAGATGGTCTGTCTGCTAAGGATTTAAAGAATAATTTAAACACAATCTACTTGTTGTAGCTTTTCCAGAAGGATTTAGACATCCACATAAAAAACTGTTTTATAAAAATAAAATGCAAAAAGTCTCAAAGATGCTGGCTTAGTGCTCACAGATGCACTAAATGCACCTCATTCGAGTTGGTGTTATTAAAAAATAACATCGAGTACTAGTTGCAATAAAAAAAAAAAAATAAGACAAGTCAAACGGAATCCAGAATCTCTCACCAAATCTCTCAGATAAACAAAACAAGATCCCGCTCAACAACCAAACATCCACTGAACATCCAAACATCCAAAACATCCACCAAATTTGGCGAATGTTTAACGCGTGATAAACTAACAGCAAATTAAAGTTTGAATCAAGTTTACTGGAAGTGCCACAACTGTCTGCTAAGTTTATATGCTGACAGGACAGGTAAAGCGACCGACATTAAGATTATATCAAAGAGCATTTATGGAAACAAACATGTTTGCTACCCGGCCAATGAGGTGTAGGAGTGCTGGATGTGGCTTGCTTAGCGTGGTTCGATAGATGTAGCACCAATGTGTATACACTTTCCTAAATTTAGAAGCAATTTTGGCGAGTAATAGTGATTGTAACTTGGAAATAGGAACTTTTTCATAAAAATATGAGTTTCAAAATACTATGGTCGTAACAACATGAAATTTTAATCAGAACAGTAGGAGAAAAACATTTTTTTTAATTGTCAAGTATTTACATGTTGGTGCTCGTGACTGTAGAGTCAAATCAAACTAAATGTATTTTGGGAAAATCATTATTAAAGGTTGCTGAGTGTAAAAATAAAAATATTCGTAACTGTTACATTTATTTTGAGGCAAGTCAATTGGAAAAAAAAATCTTTATCGTGTGGTCAGTGCCTAACCTGGTGTCAGAGTTTTTGTCGCCCATGGACCTCTAACTTGGCTTTACATGCCATCGAGAAATATCGCTCAGGCATGCTGGTTTCCTCTCGATGTTTTCCTTCACCGAAGCAAATAATAATTATACAATAAGCACACAAATCAGAGGTGCGTGTCTTGGGTTCGAACTTGAGACCTATGACTTGGCAGTCCGACGGTCACACCACTAGGCAATCACAGCCTGAAAAAAAAATGTACGTTAAATAACTTCTAACTGTAACTAAACTCCAGCTGTAACTGTAACGACACTCCAACATCACAAAGATTTGAAGTCCTGACCTTATTATACGCAACATGCTTTATAAATGCGATTTTTAGTGAATATCATGTTGACTTTTTGTATGTTTAATGAAAGTGTGACTGACAGCTTCATCAAAAACACGCGATAGTACATTTTTGTTATGCATTGTGGAAACAAAATCACTAAAAGCTTACAGCAGAAAGCCTCTCTTGGATAAATACTCTTTATATTTTAAAATATTATCGTAAAATTCGAGAGTTTAATAGTAAACGATGCATGCATTGTTTAATCTTTATACAAAATGTTACGGATAAAATAATTTATTTCCAAGAAAAGTAATTACATTATTTATTTTTCTTCAACATGATTTCATGAATACATATTTCTGGAAACTTTTCAGTTAACACCGAACTCTTTTGCCTGATAATGAATGACTTTACTGCTTGAATTATCTACCAATTAACCTTGTAAACTGATATGAAAAATAAAATCCTAGCAAAATCTTACTACTTTTAAGATTACGAAAGATTGTGATGACGGATGGATGAATGGATGTTTGAATGGATGATTGTTACTCTTTCACGTGAGAACTACTGAACGGATTTAGAGAAAATTTGGCACACAGATAGTTTATTACCTGAACAAATATATAGGATACTTTTATCCCGATTCCGTGGGCCAAATACTAGTGTACTGATATTATTCAGTTAAACGATAATACTTCTACTTCATGAGATCACATGGCACGTGTACAAAGAAACAAAGATATTTACTTTCATTAGGTACCTAATGAAAGCAAATATCTTTGTTTACTTCGCCTAACTTTGTTCAAAATTGTTTAATTTGTTGTGAAAAATACGTAATAATGTATTTTTTTTTGTTCCAGGTATGTTACTACTTTATAAACAAGAATGAGAGTATTGTAAGTCGGACTTTTAATGAGCCATAATGAGGAGACACTCGCTACTCTGTCTACAAAACTTTTTGACTACACAAACAATTTAATTCCTTTGCTAAGAAACGTACGTAGAAATACACTGTATACGACTTTGGGTAATGATAAAACGGATAAGTGTGGATGAATTGGTTGGATTCTAGTAACATCTCATTTGTTATATCTTTTTCTAATGTAAAAATTTTATATAATTTTTGTTTTATTGTGAATTCAACCATTTTTTTTTTGTTTTGCCCTGTATGAGTCTAATAAATACTTTTTCTTTCTTTCTTTCTAACATCTTCTATCTTTCGTCTTTGTTTGTGCCAAACCTGGTGTCAGAGTTTTTATGCCGCCTATGGGCTTCTGACTTGGCTTCACATGCCGTCGAGAAATAACTTTCAGGCATGCTGGTTTCTTCACGATGTTTTTCTTCACCGAAGCAAGTGATAATACTCACATGTATCCGAAAAATTGTGGACCTATGACTATGTTGGGACCTATGACTTGGGAATCCGACGGTCACACCACTAAGCTATCACTGCTTATAGAATATTTAGTAAAACACAATCTTAAAATCTGTAGTAGCAATTTGATTTTCATATTACGAACCGTAGCAGTGCTACGAGTTTACGTGCTACGACAACTGCTACGACGACTGCTACGAATGAATGCTACATTATTGGTTGAACGTGGTCATTTTTTTTACATACAAAATGTAAAGCAATGAAGGATTAGGTTCATGTGTTAAATAAAATGGGTGTAAATATACCCTTAATGAAGCAGAACGGTACTTGTTCTCCCCTAACTTTTGTTTTGGGCCATACCTGGGAAAAAAAGTTCCAACTTTTTCACAAGTTTTTTTTAAATACAAATTTTAATGTAATAACTTCACTCTAAATACCTCCAAGACAATACGCAATGCATCCATCAGCACAGTGTTTTGACTGCGTTACATTGAATCCTACTGCAAAACGTGATTTTTCATCCCAAATTTCTCTCACTCACAAGATTTTTGTTAGTTACTTAGTTTGATATATAGGATGCTTGGTTACCGGTTGCTTGAATGGTGCTTTTACACCTTTTAAAAGTAAAGTTTAGAACTGTTTTTATTGACGTGATTTTATCAATTATGTTAGGCTTCAGTGACTCTCAATATCCCTGATAAACCAACCTAAAACACTCATCAACAATACGAAAAACCGTAACAAACTTAAACACACTCAACACGAAATCAAGATAAATAATTAACAAAGAGCATCCGATGGAGACACCCAGCAAATTCTCTTGGCAAACACACCGGGGTGTCACACTCGAGTGTCCCGACACTCTGCGACACTGTGATCACTCACACTTTCGTCCCAGACACAAATTAACGAATGTCTGCAATTAGGGGCAGACACTCGAAAATGGCTGGAGCGTTAATATTTTAAGGACGTCATTTAATGAGATTTAATATTGTTGTTCGCACCCTAAATTTGATTTAAGCACGTTTCTTTAATGATTTGATCAATGTTGTCTGCAGCCTTAATAATGAGTTGTGGGAGAATGTATGATTTGTATTTAAATATTAGTGTTTCTGTTTTCGGAGTAAGCAAAACTCGAGGTTATGCAAATATTATAGTTGTTCGCGAGTAGTTTTATTAAACAGCTCTTTATGTATTCAAGAGTTTGTATGAAGTTTTTGGTACTTATGTTTTGGTCTGCGGCTTATTAATAAAATAAATCTACCGAAATAGTACCGTACCCGTTTTTTCTTTCATAGACTTTTGTGTTTTATTAAGACTTCAGTGTTTTAAAAAATGATTTTGGTAAACTAAATGCCATTTTATTTCAAAACGCGCATATAGTGTGTTATATAGGAATTATAGCATATTATGTTGTAAAGGAATTATTTGTGGAGTCTCCTAATACAGGCTTTAGACGCGTTAAAGGAAACTGCAATCACTAGTTTGTAAGAAAAACTTAGCAGAAACAATAAATCATTATTAATTTTTCGAAAAGCATAAACCATGTCTTTATATTATTACCTGATGTATTTATACGACCAACTTTGAAAAATGTCTCGCTAAGAAAAAATATTGCCTGTGAATTCAAATATCTAATCCAGTATTTACTAGATCCGTAGGCTCTACGCGGGGGTCGTGCGGTCCATGGCCCTTTACGGGGCCCCGGTGTGGGCGCGTTCAATTAAGCGGCGTGCCGCGCACTACCTGAACGCGCCCCAAAAGGTCGTAGCCGTAAGGCTGATCCGGGGGTACCGCACGATCTCCCGCGAGGCGGCGAGCCTCCTAGCCGGATTGCCGCCATGGGATCTGGAGGCGATAGTCCTCGCGCGCCTGCATGAATGGCGCGCGGGGGCACTACGTCGGGGGGAAACTCCGCTGCCGCGGCAAATCACCGCTCAGCGGACAGACTTCCGACGCGATCTCATGGCGACATGGAGACAGCGACTGTCGCAACCCAGTGCAGGGCACGCCACAATAGTGGCGATAAGTCCCCTCTTTGAGGAGTGGCTAGAGAGGCGCCACGGCGCCCTCACCTTCCGCCTGACGCAGGTCCTCACCGGACACGGTTGTTTCGGGAGGTTCCTGCACGTAATCGGGCGGGAGGAAACGCCCGGGTGCCATCATTGCGAGGATCGTCCGGAGGACACGGTGGCGCACACCGTGGAGGTCTGCCCCGCTTGGGCGGAGCTCCGCCGTGTCCTCGTAACGGCGATAGGCGGCGGCGACCTCTCGCGCCCGGCCCTGGTCCAGGCCATGGTCCGGAGCGAGAGGGAATGGGAAGCCGTCACCTCCTTCTGCGAAGCAGTCATGCTAGCGAAGGAGGTGGCGGGACGTGAGAGGGAGAGAATCTCTCGTCCCAGCCGCCGCGGGCGACGCACCGGGCGTCGGGGGCCACGTGGTGGCTCCCGGCCACCGTAGGCGCGGGCCTGTGGACGGTGAGTAATGGGTTAGCTCACCGTCCGTCCGTCTTATGACGACAGGCCGTGTCGACGGCGCGTTCGTGTTCCACGCGCGCCTCAAAGAGATGTCAGCAACCAGGAAGGGGCCCGCAAGGGCCGATGCCTGCCGGGGCTGCGGGACTGTTCGAAAGAGATACCGTGGCCCTGGAACACAAAGGGCAATGAAGGAACATGGATGGGTTTTAGTCAGTAAGAGTCTGACACTCCCTCCCACTCCACCCAGAGCGGGAGAAGTCATTTGATGATTTCCCATCGGTAAAAAAAAAAAAAGTATTTACTAGATTTATTTTATACGCCGTGGCTTTCTGATATTTCAATATCTTTTAACAACACACTAAGCTCTCCATACATTTATCATTTTGATAAATCCAGATTACCATGGTTTTCAAATAAAACATCCCGGATCCAAGTTTTTATTTGTTCGTTTATTTAATAAAATACAGAATCAACTCCGTCCATTGTTTCAGTAATGTAAATAACATTGTACATGAAATAACGAGGAAAACAAAATGGCTGATCGGAATATAATTTGTTTGTTTTGTACGATATAATTTGCGCCTAGTTTCTGTGTGGAATATATTAATTATGTTGTTGTATATATTTTACTGTGTGTTATTTTGCACAGTTAACATGTCCGGTTGTTTATTTATTTAAACTTCGTGTACATAGGTTGACTTAATGCCACAAGGCATTCTTTACCAGTCAACCTTTGGCTTAAATGAAACAACATTGACAAAAATACGTCTTTCACGTTTTATAACTTGACGTTTACTAGGTAGTATTAAATCCGTCTAAAACATTCTCACTGCTGGGACGCAGGCCACATCTCCATGAGAGGGAGTCCTCAGCATGATCATCGAATTACTTTGGCTGTCAGACAACACTGCTTCCTCAACGATGATTTCCTTATTAGCCATTTTGAGAGCAGATATAAAAGTACATATGGTGTAGTGCCTCCCAGGATTGGAACTCACAAGACACGACATATAAGTCAGGGCACTGGGCTATCAGAAGTCAATAAAGTAACAAACAAATAGACTGTAACACTATTAGCTTAGTTTTCCGGGCCGCGAGTTGCACTCCCACTCAAAGCAAATATTTGCCGGCCCGCAGTTCTAGGTTCGACTATTTATGAATGCGACGTTTATGTAAACAAACCACCGGTACGCTAGAGTATTGCGTGTGTTGGCAACTTTTTTTTAAACTGAATTTAAATGTTGCCTCGTTGTTCTAGTAATAGTGACGGTTGACAGGGGAGAATGGAAGAAAAAAACGTGTTGCATCGACTCCAAAGACTTGGGGCAAGGGCAGGAAGATGATGATGATGATGTTCTTGTAACAGTTGGTCGCAAGCGGTACTGCTGAGCAAAAGATCAATCAGGTCAGGAATTTCTCAGTAGTATCACTAGCAATCCAGGGTCTACATTCGTGCCCGTTGATAGGCCAGCCCATATTGCTTGGGAATTAAACATTACTGGCGTTAGGTGTACTAAATACATTTGCTTAACACGTCGGAGATTACAAGTGTAACGTTGTATATGTTGCGTTATTTTAAATAGCCAGCGACAAAATAAACCTTTAAAACTTTCTGATTATAGCAGCTAGATCCCACTCAGTGCCACAAGCTCCATTCCACATTTTAATCTATTCAGAATTTTAGTTTTAAAACTCACATTTGCGTTCCCAACATAATTCTCATTTAATATCCACACAACTATACCCATTACAATTTAATCGCGCCCCGAAGAAGCATACTTTGAACATGTTCAGAACAACAATCTTCTACTTTCAACTTGTTCAAGCTCACAAGCGATATTAAATAGAGACAAAGTACAGTCATCAAAAAATATCACCGGCCCAACAACACAACTTTATTTGGTACCAGATAGACGCGATCTTCTCTCAAGTTTTTTTTTTTAAACTTTTTTCCTTTTTACAGCCGCAAGGAAATCGTTTAAGTTAACTCGTTTACTCATGAAACTTGCCTTGTGGTGCGGATTACAGAGATAAAACTTAGTTTGGGTGCTTCTATTAAAATGGTTTCGAAAAGTATTTTAATAATTCGCTGACTGTACTTTATCTGTTTGCTGGAGTTTGATTGAGTCTTTAAGAACGTTTTGATTTTGGAAAAAGATTATGTCGTTTGTGCAAGTTAATTGAATTTTGGACATGTTTTGTAGTTCCTTATTAATGATGAATTTTAATCGTTGTTATAATGCCTTTGAGTAAGTGTATGTTCTGCCTTTTTCATGAGAGTAATATACTTCCAGGCAGTTTCGTTTTTTTTTTACAATAAAACTAGGTTTCGTCTGCGGCTCCGCCAGCGTGGAGGTCAAAAATTATCCCACAGAAAAGTATTATCGGGGAGAAAAGTAACCCCTACATACTAACCCAATCCATGCTCTGCCCGTGTATAAATATAATTGAAATACAGTCACAGTTACTTTCGCATTTTATTATTAGTCTGGATTAACTTAACGTATTCGTTTCAAAGTGTGGTCCCCTTATGGCATCATCTGCCCAGCCTTTCCCAACTATGTTAGTGTTGAATTTCATTCAACATTTTCAATGGAGCTACTGGCTTTCGGACCTCCACAACCCAGTTAGTACTGGGTAATACGATACCCCTTGGTACAACTGATTGTCAGACTTTTGGGTCACTTACTACCTGTAATGACTGTCAAAGATCTACAAATGACGGCTGAACGCTCCTCTCACCAATAGTACTATATTTAAGTTATCGTTCTATCAAGTTTTATCTAGAACATTCATACAGCAGAGCTATATGATAACGGACATAAAAGGCGAAGCAAATTGCCTCTGAATATAAATCACGAGCTCTTTAGGATCGCGTGTCGATATGTTTGGAAACGCACCATGTTTGTGAATTGCGTTATGTGTTTATTACTTTCGGAATTTATTTATAACTTTGACTTTGTTGTGGAGTTTGATTTGTTTTGTATTTGTTTGATTCGATTTGAATATGAAAAAGGAGGACACATTTTTGTATTTAGGGACGATTACATAAGCGGACCACACTTTGAAACGAATATGTCATGGTCCTGGCTGTCTTTTGTAGATCTTTGACAGTCATTACAGGTCCACTTTTACCAAGAGGTCTTATCGTATTACCCAGTACGTACCCAGTAGTAGTGGGTTGCGGAGGCCAGATAGGCAGTCGCTCCCTGGCACTGTTATTCAGCTGAATCCTATTAGACTGGAAGCCGACCCCAACATAGTTGGGAAAAGGCTAGGCAGATGATGGTGATAGAGTACTGAGGCTTTGAATATTAGTGCGCTGAAACCTGCGGATCAGATCAGATCTTTGGGCATAAGAAGAATAAACACATTTGTTTACCAAAAAGAACATGAAACCGTGGAAAAAAACACACAAGGCGAAACAGCTAAGAGACTCTTGTAAGAATTACCATGCTTAGTAGATATTCTTCTGGTAGTCATAGCAGTTGCCGTTATACAAGCTTTGATTATGATGTCATCGAAAGTATTTAAAAAAATGTTGAGTACCAGTGGAATTAATTGACATTTTGGCATTGTCATTCCACTTGGCATTGCTGCCAGTCTTCTTGGCACGTTTCCGGATGGCAGCGACGAGGAGTACTTAGACGCCTTAGCGTCCTGTTGTTTATTTAGTAAGTTTTTATTTAATTAGTCAGTTTATTTTATATAAATTAGACTTTTTTTTTTGTAAATATTTAGTTTAAACTTTTCTATAAGTAGCTTTAATTCATTGATGTATGTATTTATTAACTACAATTAAAAAGCTCAACATAAAATTTACATTTTAAAACCTTTCTCCAAGTCGTTTTCCGTAGCTTCCATAACATTTCTGAAAATTTGTATTTTTCGAGCATTTCAATCAGTTTCCTTTACATTGCTTGAATAATTTATGTAACATCATGAAGGACGCACATAAACAAAATAAAAAAACCTCCCTCGAACACATGATCCTTAAAGCTCACGCGGAAATAATCGTTCGATATTCAAAACGAAGGGCTTCGCTTTTCGCGCAATTAACCGCCGAGTTTAGTCCCTTTGCTTCCGGTCGGGTACTTCCGGTTCGCCCCCTAGCTGATGACTCGCAGTATATTGATTAATGAAAAAATGTATTCTAGAATTTTCGGTGTGGGAAGTTGAAGTGGCGAGTCATTAGAGTGACAAGTTTTAAATATATTTTGCAGGAAAGAGACGCAAGACAGTTTTATGCAAGTAGGCGAATAATCGTAGTATTTTACGTTTTTGCCTACCCCCCATATAAAAAGTCTTGAGTTTATTGAATGAGAGAAAAAACCAAGCGATCAAATATAAAAGAAAGAACAAAAAATGTTTTAAGTAGTGAGTGAGGATAGTAACTTTATTTTATTTCTATTAATTTGAAGAAAACTTACAGCTAATACATTCGAGTAGTCAGTAATAGTATGTAGAAGAAGGTCAATTATAAATTTTCACTTTTATAGATTTATTTATAAAATTGAAAAAACGGTACATTAAAAGCATGTAGCCTTGCATTACGACACGATGTTTTGGGAAATGGTTGGTAGTTTCAAGCAAACAGCGCTAGAACGAATACACCCAAACAAAAATACAAGGAAGCAGGTGCAACCAGGCCAACGAATTACACACTTCAGCTCCCCACCACACTATGCGAGAAAAAGAGAGAAAAAAAAACTTTTAAATTTCTTGCAAAAATACTCAGGCGTTTCATGCGGAATTGTATTGTTTTCCAACACCCTGGATACCGGCGCGACTGCGGAAAACGATAATGAGGGAGCACTTTTTCCGCCTACCCTCACGCTTCTTGAAATGAGGTCGAATTACGAATTGTGTGCTCACTCATAAAAAAAATTACTCCCACCACGATTGTGCCTGCCGCAAATTAACGATACAGGTATTTTTAGCACAATGAAATGTGTATTGTAGGTTTTTTGTTTGAGATTTGAGAGTGAGAGGAAAATTCAAGTTCTGGTTATTCATATTGATTTGAAAATTAAGTTCGACATATAAGTTTTTAAACTGTTATGGTCACTAACATTATCATTAAATTTAGAAACGGGATATTTCGGCGCTGTTGCAATCATCACGGATATACTGAATAAAATATCGGAAACTCAAGCCAAAAATTAAACATGGTAAATATCCCGTTTCTAAAGGTAATGATTAAGTTCGACAGTTCGAAACAAAAGCGATCATCTGTTTGAAATAGAGCTGTCGAGTAAAATCTTCCAAAGAAGATATTTTTTGTAAAGAGATTTGAATCTAAATAAATAAGGCTATATCTTCGAATCATCTTATCCAATATTTTGTATGCCAACATTTCCTTAATTATGAGTAGCAACTGTCAACAGATGTGTTAAAAATAACGATTGTTTATGCGACAGAATCTCATTCCACATTCGTTACTGCCACGTGTATGTTTAAAATTAATTCTTACTGCTGTGTATTCTAGATTCAGTCATTTCTCTGACGAAATAACGTCACGCCCGTAATCCGAGAGAGAGAGAGAGAGGTTTGGCAGAGGTGTACCTATAATAAATCCACGTTTCGTCAGTTATGTTTGAGTCCTTGGTAGTGGGAGAAAAGCCTATGATCATCAACCGGGCACAAAACCTGACTCCGTGCTACTGCTAAAATATTCCTGATGGAAAAATCAAAAAACACACGATCAACCCGAGAAACGAATCCAGGACCTCATACTTAGCCCCACCACTAGACCAATCTCTCTGATGACTCATCATATTGAGACCTTCCTCAAGGAAGAGTTTTGGCCGAAGGGTGTCATGTATCGGCGTTTCCGCGGTAGGCTACGCGACACCACGCAGCGCAACACGACGCCGTCACTTCGTGTACAATAGTCTATATTTTCTGCTTTTTATAATTATGTATGTTAGTCTATAAGGTATACATGTTATGGGTCTTTGTTACCTGAAATAAATGATATATTATATTATATTATATTTATTATTAAACAATATTACAGGACACAGATGTACAGTACATCTAAAACCTCTCCCTTTTTCAGACACATATAAAAGAGTTAGAATCAAAAGCCTTCACGTCTATCTTGAAAAAGAATCCTCTGCAAATAATAATACGAGAACAAAATAATCACCTGAACACAGTTCAAAGTACCCTGATCCCAAGCGTTTTGTACCTTCCGATAGAAAAAGGTCTCCATTGGTAGACACGCTTTATGTTCACATAAAAAAATTATGACAGTCCCTGAAAACGCCAAATTGAATATGAAATCAGCACGATGAACTTTTAGTCTAAATTTAATGAAGTGAAGTGGGCACGTGTTCCGGACTGGCAGCCATTTTGAACGGCTTTTTGTTTAAATGTTGCTCTGAATATATTTTGGATTTATTTTGAAACGGGGAAATGTTAAAGGCAATACAAGTATAAGTAGTTATGAAAAACCAAAATCGAAATCAGTTAGCAACCACAGCATACTTGCAACATTACCTTAGCGGCAATCAATGCCGAAAACATGTCAAAAATGTAGGTAAATCGTGTTTTTTTTTGTCAGATTGAAACTGGAATTATCGTAGGATTTCTCTATACAATAGGGGCCACACAATATGTTGGTCTTATTGCCATTTATGGTCAACATTAACTAAAGGAATGTTTGTACCTAAAACAGAAGAGCAAGGTAACGAATAAAGATTTTATATAATTTAAAAGTACACTCAAACTAACTAAACGCATTTTATTCAATTAACTAAACACCTCGCCTCACCGCTATCACTAACCCCAAGTTTAATGAATGTTAATATCTGTGAAGGATATATTTCAAGATGTTAGAGCTTTCGGACTTAATGTACCGTCGTAAGATGAACGACACGATTACAGCGCGAAGATCGCGAGATACTTCTTATTTATGATCGTTTAACCCTTCAAAAGTAATGTGAGATTTTTTGTCTTTTTAAACGCATGTTTTACTTTTAATTTTTTAAAAGCATTTTAATCAGCAATAGTAATTCAAGAGGAAGGTTTATGTCTACATTGCACCCGCGCAAATCCGGGGCGGGTCGCTAGTTAAACAAAATTATGTAAACAAAAACTAAAGATAAGAAAAAAATCACTTAAAGCACTGCCTTTAAGTCTAATGTTATAGCCCAGTGGCGAGACCGTCGGACTGCCACTGCTGCCACTGTCTTAGGTCTCAAGTTCAAATCTCGGATTTTTCGGATTCATGTGCGTATTGTATAAATGTCACTTGTTTCGGTGAAGGTAAACATCGTGAGGAAACCAGCACTAACTACAAGAAAAAGAAGAAGATTAGATTAAATTGAACCTATACGAGGCCAAAAGGGAATATCTCAGCATTGTGATTAACGTATTATTATCATCATCACTAACCAAATAGCAGTCTGTCATTGTCAGCAGGCATGTCATTGTCCAATCACACGAAAGTATCGCCGATTTTGGCCTTATTTGAGCTGATTGCCTTAGTTGAACATTAGATGTTGACTCGATAATTAACTAGATAAAAGCCGAGACCTTCATCATCACTAGCTAATTAGCAGTCTATCATAGTCTGTCTTATTTGATCTGATTACTTTAGTTGAACATTAGACATTGACTGAATTATTTACTAGACTTTGTCCGAGACCTTTGTGTTAATGTTACTTAGAATTTGTATTTTGGTAAAGTTATTCTTGTCACTGCCGCAAAACTCATCATCTCCCTAGCCTTGTTCCCAACTAACCGGATGCAACTGAATACCTGTATTTTACATGGAGCGATTGCTTATCTGACCTCCACAACCCAGTTAGTACTGGGAAATACGATACCCCTTGTTAAAATTGGTTATTAGACTTTCGGGTGACGACTGCCGTTAACAAATGCTGCTCTACAAATGTACAAAGATCTACAAATGCTGCTCTTGTGTATCTACAAATGTACAAAGATCTACAAATACTGCTCTTCAGATGTACAAAGATCTACAAATACTGCCTCACATCTATGAGAGCATAATTGAGACGGTAAGTTGCCTAAGTCAAAGCCCTGTAGCTTTTGTGGATATTGGCTTCAGAATGCACAGCCGATTAGACGCAATAAGTAAAGATTTTTTTTAAATTATCCCTGAAATGTTTTTACTTCATTAAATTCAGTTAATTAAGTCCCTCCGGTGTTTAGCTATGAAAAATAATTGCGAAATATTTCATTTACCTTTTAACTGTGTGCTTTTTTAATTCGTTTTCGGCGAACGTAATATTTTTATTTCAGTTCCGTATTTTATGTTTTTGTCGGAGAAATATTTGATTCACAATTTATGGATTTTTATTTCAGTACCTTAATTATCTAAAAAAAAGGTATTTGTAAATTCTCATAATTAGAGCAGATGAAACAGTTTATTTACAATTTGTCAAAAAAATACGAGAAACCAAAACGCTCTTATTCACAAAGAACATAATAAAAATGATTTTATGGTCTAATCCCACTTTGGTTTTACGACCTTTTCGTATAATAACTATGCCAAACACATAAAAAGCGCCTAAACACCTAAACACTATGTCAATTCATTTTACACACCACATAAACGTTGGTAAGTAAAGAACATTTCGCTCTTATACCACCCATCAAACAATTTTCAGCGCATATTCGTTCTGTGTAGGAACATAGTCATTATCTGAACATGCATTAACACAGTACCCAGGGCATCATCGCAAGGTTAATTCTACTTCGAGAGAATCTGCTGAAATGTATGTAATAAAGCCAGCTTACGACCCAACAGTATGGCAGTATGAAGTACAATTCCAAAATAATATGAAATTATTATCATTTCGCCTCTAGTTCGCTACACTTCTGTCTGAATTTCACGACACAGTAAACATGGTTACACAACTCGTCTTTTACTCTATTCCTTAAGGACTAGGGTCTGTTTTTGAGTGTTGTTGTGGAAGTGTTTGGATTATAAAAATGTAACGACTCGTCCTTTTGATCAACGATTGCTACGATTTTAACCAAGCGTGGTATTGGACTGATTGTTGGGATAGCTTTTGTATATCACTTTAGAATTTTGTTGGTAGTTTCAGAATTGAGGTCAAATAATGAAATTGTATTTATTCTATCTATTGGATTTGTTTTCAGAATCATAAACACTGAAAACGGGACATTTACCATGTTTACTATCTGTTTTGAGATCCCAATATTACAGTGTTAATAATGACCATGTCGGTTTAAAAATGTATACAGGGTGACTGGTAATTAGAGACCGATACTTAAACACATGATTGTACTCATGATAACAAACAACTTTTTCAAAGAATGTCTGTCTGAATCAGCTGTTAGCAGCGTGACCTTGCCTACCCACTGTTGCACGGTACGATAGTAATGAGACCGAACGGCTTCACGCAGCTAACAGCTGATAGGTCACAGGCGCACGCGCGCGAATTTCATACATCTGTTGTGTTATTGTGATAAAAGTGAATGACTATAAAATCACGTGTATAAGTATCGGTCACTAATTAACAGTCACCCTATATGTTTTCAGAACTTTACAGTCAAATAAAATCCTTTATTTTCGTGAATGCTTATTCAAAACGCGAAGAACCGTTTAGTAATATTAATGTTTTCTGTCATAGTCATTAGTGTATTTTTTTATCATTGGGTCTCGAAACGTGAACAGATGAATGGTGAACAGTGGTAGATCAGTGTGATAACCCCAATTATATGATTCGCTTACACACAAAGTGACATAGTAACAGATTGACCTAATAAAAATTATGACTTCAAAAGGAATTGCCAAAAACGATGATAAAGGGAACAATCAACATACATAAATAATCTACATGGCTCATCAAAAAGCCCATAAACAAGCAGTCTATTGAAGCCACCTCCCGTTAATTTAGCCCCTCTTTTATAGCCATAAATATTGTTAAAATCTCATTAATCTTTTAATATTCGAGCGAGCCATCGGCGTGGCTACCTAACTTGGTTACTACGCCATTCTGGACACGAGTGTACGTCGAAATACGCTTATTAAACTCACACGGGTCACGGGTTGAAAAAGAACGGAAAGTAGGCTGTAGGTACTCGTAAAATGATTCCTGCACGCGTAGCACAAATTGACAAAATTACAGGTTTCTTTTGTTGACCTGTCATTTTGTCGATTCTTCCGTCGACAAAACCTGTTTTCACGGTGGTCATGCTACGCGTGCTGGTTTAAAAAGACATAGAAATGAATAAAAACTAGGTACCAAAAAAAAATTGAAAAATAACAAAACATAACATCACACCTGTAATCCCGAAGGGTTAGGCAGAAGCTCACCCATTAGTACACCCACACTTCGCCAGTTATGTTTAAGTCCGATGTATTTGGGGGCAAGCCTATTGCCATCAACCGGGCACAAATCCAGACACCATGGCTGCTACTGAGAAGCTCCTGATGGAAAAACCAATAACACTTTGCCCAACCTGGGAATCGAACACAAAACCTCATGCTCAGTAGTCGACCAATAAGGCGGTCTATCTATAAAGTACTCATGTTATTATTTGATCTAATTAATATTCTAATCTTGTTTCGTCTTGTGCATGTATCAAAAGGGGAAGAATAACAGAGCATGAAAACATTTATCCGCATCGCTATCAACAGGAAAGTGCCCAGAAGGCTGGCAGCATTGCCACATTGAATGGCAATGATCCAAAAATATTAAAATCAAAACAATGCCAAAGAAAAAATTTCAATAATCTATAAACTTACGAGTTTACAGACTAACCCTTTTCTTTCAGCGTTGCAGTTAATATGGTTAAAACTCTAAAAAGACTTGCGTCCAAAGCTTCAGTTCAGTTGTTGACTGAAAAGCAACTTGTAACTTTGATAGATATAAAACGGCTATCGTGGCAATCCAAACAGAATGCAGTCAGACGCATACTGGCGGCAGTCGACGTCGCGTCGCGTCGTCGACTGCACAAGAGCGCGTCATCGCAACACTCATACTTTTGTTGGCTGCCACTTGACCCACATCCTCTCTACATGTCTCCTGTAACAGGAAACTCACCCCTCCCCACACTACAACAACCAACCCCCACACAAATATAGACCTTACAGCACATCGTACAGGATTTAAACTCCCTCAACACACCTCCAACTCAAAGGCGACTCCCCACGCAATTTAACACTTTGTTTTTCCTTCAAACATGGCAGAATATTCAATGTCGGCGGAAAATGAGTTGGATGTTGCTATTTAGCGATTTGCCACTCAACAGCTCAAGTAATAAGTTTCATATTCAAACGGCAAGGAGGTGCGTTCTAATGAATTTTTTATCCTGGTTCGGCCTCCACTAGCTGCAATAATACATGTAATCCGAGCCTTACTGGCATCGCGATCTGTATATTCACAAACGAAATATTTTAAAAATTCATAAAAGGGTTATGGCCATACCTATTTTTTATTTGAGAAATAAGATGAAAGCGAAACTCGTAACAAATACTGTGTATACAGTATCTGTGTTTTACGTTTATACTAACACAATATAAGATCCGTTATGACTTGTTGCTCTAGACGGGGTGGTAAAGAGGGGTCGAGGGAGTTCAGCTAAATAATCAATTTATTTTTCCAAACAGGCACGTAACTTACTTTAATTCAAGGTTTTTTCCCTAAATAAATTATATTATTTCTAACGTGATTTGCCTTCCAAAGCAAATCTTTAAAGGGAACATAAAAATCGTTTTCTACCTGTTTCCGTCCCTATTCTTTTTATTCGTAATCAAAACTTTACGGCAATTTTATACGTATCGAAAAGGGTCCATATCAAATAAAATCGGGGGCTAAAGGCTGGCAACTTCTGTGCGAATTTGTTGTGCGTTGAATCAGTTAATGTTGCCAAGTTTTAATTGGTTTAATAATTCGCGTTTTCTGATCTCTGCGTAGGTATAAAGTTTTAACTTTTTCAATTACTGTTAGAGAAGTTTCCTATGCTATGATTGACGCTAACTCCAGCTTAGCCGATGATGTTTCTATTAATTAACGTTTATCGTTTTCATATTAATTTGAATGTTTGGATTCAATGTTCCTATGAATGACGGATTGCAAGTTGTTGGGGCGAGTCAATTTGACGTACTTAAAAGATTTTAAGAAAAAAATTTTTTTTCTTAATCTATTGACATGCCACCTTAATTGTAATTTCTTGTTTATGTTTATTTTGTCCGCCATTTTGTACGCCATATATTGGCAAAACATAGAGCACATATTTTAGACAATATACTATCTGTAACCATACCTTTTTAACAAAATAAATTAATGATTGATTGAAAAAAAAATGCCTTTCCAGTATTATCAACCGAAATCAATTATGTAGGTACAGTTCTCTCCATTTCGTTTAACCCTTTGCTAAGATCTTAAAATACTTCTGCACTCAATAAATACACATTTAAGACGACCAAACAAACAAAAACATGTAAACAACACAAATCCTCAGTGAATTACAGGAAAAAACATAGAAAAGTAAAAATAGTTGCTCCCCGACGTTGGCACTAAGGCGTGTAATCCCCTGCTTATACCCAATTTATATGAAAAACGACATCGAAAGAAACAAAGGTTGGTCTGACCGAAGAAATTCAACCATCATGGCATCAGCTACAAACTGTTCGAAATAATACACTTGTGTTATGTGTTTGTTATTTGATGAAGGACTTATAGGAGTTATGATGTTTTTGTATTTGTGTGTTTGATTTGTATTGGAGTTATGACGTTTTTGTATTTTTGTGTTTGATTTGTATTGTATGTACGGTATTTCTAATGTAATATGTCCTCATTAATACTAGGTTGTCGAGAAAAGTGTTAATAGTAATTTATATTTCTGTTTACGAGTGAAAGTTTTAATATATCAAGGAAGTGAGTTCACTTACTTGATATTTCAAAACTTTCACTCTATGAAGTAGCTATAAAAGTTAGTTCAAGTAACTACTTACACTAACTTTTATAGCTACTTCATTCTATAATATTTTAAATATAAGTGCAATATTACTGCCTTTAAAAATCTAAACAAAACGCAGCAATGGCCAGTCCTCTACAGAATTGACCAAAGTTCACTCTTTATATATATATAAAATCCCATATCCTGCATTTTCCTAACTAAAAGCGATAAAATATCCACCCTATTATTTCAGTTTGGTCACCACTCGTTAGGCAGCACACATGTTAGAGATTTATCAAGCAAGTTCGCTAGTGTGGCCCTTTGTTGGTCTAAATTAAACCGTAATTAGTCAGGGCTGGCGCGCTAGTGATTTATACCGGTTTTTACGGAAAACCGGCAAACTAATGTTATCATCCACGCAACGGGGCTTGTAATAACTGCGGCCAATGTTTGGGCCAATGTTCGCCGTGATTTGTTGGCTGTTAGTTGCTCGTGTGTGTTTGATTTAGGTGGCATGTTGTTGTTTGTTTTTGTTCGCACTTGAGAATAATTGTTTTCCAATGCCTACCATGGATTTTGGGAATTAATTCAGTGGGATTTATCGAGGAGCTTAAATGATGAAACATGTATTTGGAGTAGACAGGAGATGACCGTTTGGATCGTACAGAAAGTTTAGTACAATGCGCTCTAGAAAAAAAAATACAAATGAAAAATACTGTGTTTTTTACATTTTTGCTGTCAGGTTTTTTTTAATTTCCTCAGTAATTGTTAAACAACAACTTGATACAACACACACACAACACTTTCAATCTAACCACACCTCAATCCCCCATTGAAAAAAAAATCCGAAACAAATATTAATACATTAGGGTTGCCCCGAACGTAATTTGACTAAACGTCAACAGGCTATTACCCTCAGTGACCGATCGGAGCCGACAGCGTTCAATATGAACGTCTGAATGAATGAATGAACGATTCATTCGCGAAATTAAACTGTCAGCTGAGTTGTGTGTTTGTTTGTTATTAACTAATGCACATAGGGGAATTGTTTGACCTTTTATAGAACATTGATTTGAACTGACGCGGGGGTTATCGTTTGGACTTTTTAATGGATATGTGAAAAGCAGTGAAGTCTATACTAATATTAATTAGTTTGTATGTAGGGAGTAATCTCCGGAAGTAATAATCCAATTCAAAAATATTTTTCACTAATACAAAGATACATTATTCGCGGATGGTAGGCTATAAATTATATTTATATCATGCATATTAGCCGACCTATCACAATTTTTTCAGACGAAGTTGCGGGCGAAGTGCTAATTGAGTATAAATGTGTGTGTGTGTGGCCGAATTAAACTATCGAAAGCCATTGAAACTGATCTCGATTAACACATCCGAACCGCGTTTAGATGTGCTGATCGAGATCAGTTTCATTGGTGATATTAGCCTTAAGTTATATTTATTAAGTTTTCTGTATTGCTGTTAAAAAATGCTGTCAGTAGAACCTGCAGTTTAACTAGAAAATATGTAACAGTAAATCGGAAAATAAATAGACAAAGATAAAAACATACAACGTTGTATTTTTGCTGAGTTAACATCACTGATTCTCAAACAAACAGTTCATTCGATCGTTATAATGTAATCGTAGAAGCGGCGTAGCGCATCTCGTAGACGCGGCGTAGCACATCTCGTAGACGCTCGTAGCTTCGTAGCACGGCGTAGACATTTCGTAGAACTCGTCGTAGCATTCATTTTGATCGCATTTTATTTATTCACAAGAGCTACTTTTAGCTTTTGCACTAGTTGAAACTTTACTCTGTGTTTTTAACACTTTTCTGTTTTAAGCAATTTTATTTTTCTGTAAATATTTCGTGAAATGAACATTGTAATCCAAATATTTTTAAAGTTTGGATTACAAGATTGTTCTACAGCTGTTAGAACACATAACATAACATCACGCCTGTAGTCCTCGAAGAGCTAGGCAGAGGTGAACCCTTTAGTACGCCCACATTTTGCCAGTTATGTTTAAGTCCCGTGTAAAAGGAGGCGAGCCTATTGCCATCAACCGGGCACGAATCTAGACTCCGTGGCTGTTACTGAGACATTCCTGATGGAAAAACCCAATAACACTTTGCCCGACCTGGGAATCGAATTCAGGACCTCAAACTCAGCAGTCGCGCGACCCCTAGACCAACGAGGCAGGCAGTCAGCTGTCAGAAGTTTTAGCTTAAAAATCATCAAAGGCAAGAAATGGTCGCCAATTTATTTTTACGTTGGTCATCAATGATCATCATGGTCAGTTAGAAAGGCAAATCATGAATAATAGAAATTAAAATTCCAAAACACGTCGAAAATTAAAAGTGTTGGACACACGTCGAAAATTAAAAGTGTGTCCAAACCCAAAATTCTGTTAACATAAAATCTTTCAACCTTAGTACCTACCATATTTCACGAAGCCCTTCTCACTGCTCAAACTAGCTACACAAACTAATTAACTCGCAAACAAACATAAATTAATCTACATTTGCAGTTTCTATACACTGTCTACGTACATAAATCAAACAGGACCAAAAGGTCCTAAGTGAAAATTAAAATTTCCTCCATTAATACTGTTCAGGTCATTAAGGACACGTGAGCGGACTAGTATACAGGGTGTTTATTAAGCGATACAATCTCCGGTGCGCTATGAATATTCAGCGGGCGTAACGCCCTGCCTTAGTGTGTGTGCTTTTTTAAATGTGGAACGTTTTGTGTGTATGTGTTGTGTGGTGTTTTATTAGTAGAATTTTTTAAAGAGTTTTTAAAGTGTGTTTGTTTTCGTGTAATTGGATCACCCTGTATATTTGGTACGATATTGTGATTGTTTTTTTTTGTTAGCTTTTTCTGGCCCACTGCTGGGCAAGGCCTTCCCCAATTCCTTCCATGAGCTCGTCTCCCGTGCCTTTGATTTTCGGGTTTGATTTTCTGATCAGCGAATAATATAATTAGACATACAAATAAAAATAGAAATAAATGAAAAATGAACTGTTTTCAGCATGAACTAAATGAGTATACCTCATACTATGATAAATAATGAGCCAGACAACAGAGTGGACTGTAAACAGCAGCAGGACTATGAAAACAAAGAAACACAGACAACATTGTGTCCTCACAAATTAATTTCACTATAACACGACGCAAACACCACTTAGCTAATACAAGAATCCACTTTCTTTTAGTTTTTGCTAGTCTTCTAAGAACTGGAAACCCGTTTGTAGTATCAATAGACAAAATGATACTGAGGGCTGATATTGGATGGGTAAATCCTATTTTCTGCCGAGGGAGGCCTAGAAAACGCTGTCGTGACGGCTTAGAGGTTTTTGTCAGAGATTGATAGGAGAAAACCGCACGTGGAGAAGAGTAGGAAGGCTATGGGGGAGGCTTTTTCCCAGCTGTGGGACAATATAGGCTAAGGAAAAAAATGCTATCTGAGGATCGACGTCGCTGGCGAGTCCGGCCCAGACAGAGGTGGTATTGATGGCTAATAAAAAAAAGCTACCTGACTATTGAAAAATCAGCCTTAAAATACTAAAACTACTATTAATTTAAAATCCCACATACATTCAAACTTCGTTACTTTGCTTTGACATTAACCGTATTTATCAACAAAACAGACCAACAAAATAATATCCAGTCACCACGAGTTAGCTGCACTATGACACAACGCAGGGCTTCCTAATGGCACGTAATAAATTGTCCCTGAGGAGTCTTACCAGAGGTCTCTTTAGAACTTTGAACAATAAGTAGAAGCTAGTGGAGAAGCTAGTGGAGAAACAAGACACTGAAAGTATTAACGATATCCAAGTACTCTAATCAACAGTCAAAATATCTACATATATCAAATTCTGCGACTGTAATTTTCTTTCATTTAACGGCATGTTTGTTTTCCGAGAAGAGATGGGTAGAGCTACCTGTAATACTCCTACATTTCGCCAGTTACAATTATTTTCACGTAATTGGGAACGAACTGGTTACCATGGACGGAACTGCTTTTGAGAAATTTTTGATGAAATAACCCTAGAGTAGGTCTTGGGTTTTTTCATCAGGTAGGGCATCGACACCCAGAACCCTAAGCTCAGAAGAACCGCTTGCGCAGACTAGACCAAAGAGTTCTTTCTTCGGTGTTGGGTGAAGATGATGAGACATCTTCCTGCCCTTGTCCCATGTTACTTAGGGTCGGCGCAACACGTTTTTTTCTTCCGTTCTCCTCTGTCAACCGTTACGCTATCATTTACTCCTTTATCTTCCATATCATTCCTTACACAATCTATCCATCGTTTGTTTGGTCTTCCTCTCCCTCTCCATCCAACTATGGGTGTCTATTGCCCAAAAACCTTGAGTAAGTCTTGGAATTTTTAATCAGGACTTTCTCATTGTAGTAGCAGCTCCGGTACGATTAGATAAAAAAAAAAAAAATTGCAGTAGAATTTTTAATACCTACGTTCGAAAACGGACGTTCAAAATAATGTCCAGTGACAACAAGCTAGCTCCACTGTGACACAGCACAGAGCCCACTCTGCTAATAGGTACTATTCATTGCAGCTTCTATGACAGAGCGCAGACGTTTCCAAGAAACATACGACTTTGTTAATTACTTTACTTGCTTGTATTGTGCAGAAGTAAAGGTGCATAATGATAGTTTGTATGTTGCCTGTTATACCCTGTGTGGTTTCAAGAAGGTGACGTAACGTTACAACGAAATATACGAATACACGAATTATATATAACTTATTCTCGCACGTTAAGCCGTTGGTCCCGGCTGCCATTTGTAGATCTTTGACAGTCGTTGCAGGTAGTCATTGGCCGAAAGTCTGACAACCTTCTTATCAAGGAGTATCGTATTGCCCAGAACTAACTGGGTTGTGGAGGTCAGATAGGCAGCCGCTCCGCATGGAAAATACTGGTATTCAGCTGCATCCAATTAGACTGGAAGCCGACCCCAACTAAGTTGGGAAAAGGCTAGGAAGATGATGATACAACGATATAAATTGATTGAACAGAGTGTCCATGGAGTTTCTAGCCCATTCTTCTCCATAGAGATCTACGCTTTCGAATGGGCAACTACAGTACTCTCAGCTTCGCGTTCTTTGTTTTTCTGACATTCAAAAGTGCCTGTTATGGTCTAATTGAAATAAATGCTTTGAGTTTTGAGTTTTTGAGAAATAAAACTATGAACATTGAATTTCTCACTAACCTGACTGCAGGGCATCTCGCTGCATGGACGCAATGTTAACGTCAATCTATTACATTTGATATGCCTCGTAGTTCACCCAGAACGTGCCCTACACGTTATTGCATTGCGTTGAAATTCTGATGTATCATGTCAGACATATGTGCAATTGTGCATCCGTCATTTCACAATATCTAGTCATAGTCTAACGTCACAAGTATTGAAAATACGTGAAGACAATTGATGCTTACGTCTGAAATTCTTTTTAAAATTATCTTTTAGCTTATGCCCGCGGCTACTTCAAACGGGATTGTAGTTCTGGATAAAAAGTATCCTATGTGTTAATGCAGGTTTTAAACTATATGTGTGCCAAATTTCATCAATAGCCGGTCAGTAGTTTTTGCGTGAAAGAGTAACAAACAACCATCTATCTTCACAAAATTTCGCATTTATAATATTAGTTAGTCTTTTGATAGCAGGGCAAAATAACTTAGCGGAATTTGGACTGGTTTGTCGCGCTTAGTACTTGTAGTTATGAAAAAAAAACCTCTCAATAAAACACACAGAAAATTAAAGTTCTGTCTAAGTAGTTCTCAATTTATGTACCTGCCTTGAACCTTAATCCTTGCTCTACTAATTTACCATTTAAGTGAAAGTTTACATAAGCTTCGCCCTTGTTACAATGTAAGCAGACCTCAGACCCCTTCTGAAGGAGTAGAGATGGGTTAATGCCCTGGCATATAGGGCGCATTGAATAAGCGCCCGATAAATGCCCATAAACGCCCAATAAATGCCTTTTGCCTGGGCAAAAACTTTAACAGAACTTTTATTGAATTTTTCATTCAAATAGCTATATTTGAGTGTGCGGAAAAGGTAAATTTCCAAAAACATATTGGATTATAGCTAATATATTGCAACAAACCAGAAATCGATATAATAAGGTTAAGAGTATGCTTTTTTTTTTTTTTTTACGGATGGGAAATCATCAAATGACTTCTCCCGCTCTGGGTGGAGTGGGAGGGAGTGTCAGACTCTTACTGACTAAAACCCATCCATGTTCCTTCATTGCCCTTTGTGTTCCAGGATCACGGTATCTCTTTCGAACAGTCCCGCAGCCCCGGCAGGCATCGGCCCTTGCGGGCCCCTTCCTGATTGCTGACATTTCTTTGAGGCGCGCGTGGAACACGAACGCGCCGTCGACACGGCCTGTCGTCATAAGACGGACGGACGGTGAGCTAACCCATTACTCACCGTCCACAGGGCCGCGCCTACGGTGGCCGGGAGCCACCACGTGGTCCCCGACGCCCGGTGCGTCGCCCGCGGCGGCTGGGACGTGAGATTCTCTCCCTCTGACGTCCCGCCACCTCCTTCGCTAGCATGACTGCTTCACAGAAGGAGGTGACGGCTTCCCATTCCCTCTCGCTCCGGACCATGGCCTGAACCAGGGCCGGGCGCGAGAGGTCGCCGCCGCCGATCGCCGCTACGAGGACACGGCGGAGCTCCGCCCAAGCGGGGCAGACCTCCACGGTGTGCGCCACCGTGTCCTCCGGACGATCCTCACAATGATAGCACCCGGGCGTTTCCTCCCGCCCGATTCGGTGCAGGAACCTCCCGAAACAACCGTGTCCGGTGAGGACCTGCGTCAGGCGGAAGGTGAGGGCGCCGTGGCGCCTCTCTAGCCACTCCTCAAAGAGGGGACTTATCGCCACTATTGTGGCGTGCCCTGCACTGGGTTGCGACAGTCGCTGTCTCCATGTCGCCATGAGATCGCGTCGGAGGTCTGTCCGCTGAGCGGTGATTTGCCGCGGCAGCGGAGTTTCCCCCCGACGTAGTGCCCCCGCGCGCCATTCATGCAGGCGCGCGAGGACTATCGCCTCCAGATCCCATGGTGGCAATCCGGCTAGGAGGCTCGCCGCCTCGCGGGAGATCGTGCGGTACCCCCGGATCAGCCTTACGGCTACGACCTTTTGGGGCGCGTTCAGGTAGTGGGCGGCACGCCGCTTAATTGAACGCGCCCACACCGGGGCCCCATAAAGGGCCATGGACCGCACGACCCCCGCGTAGAGCCTACGGCAGGAGGCGTTTGGACCCCTCAGGTTGGGCAAGAGCCGCTTGAAGGCAGCCCCGGCCCGTTCCAGTTTGGGAGCCAAGCGTCGGAAATGCTCAACGAAGTTCCACCGGCTGTCGAGGACGAGAACGAAGAGTATGCTTTACCTTTTTATTTTAATTTACAAAATACCTACTGACATTAAGTTTCATTTTAAGTTAAGTTCCTGCTTTATTTTTTACAAAACAAAGTTATTCATTTTTATGCCCAATGATCGGGCATTTATTTGGGCGTAAACTCATTTATGCCCAATATGCCAAGTTTATGCCCATTTTGTCCATATTTGTTTTTGCCCTCGACCCATCTCTATGAAGGAGTCCGAAGCAATTTGTTGTTCATTTTAACTTAGCAATAATAACTTTATTATTACTGTATTCTATTGTTAAATCTGTCTAGGCTATTATTATTTAATACTAGCGACCCGCCCCTACGTTCGCATAGTTTTTACGACTTGTCGAAACATCGAGATTTACTATATATTAGTTTAACATCAATAAATTGCAGACATAAACTGTTCAGAATAAGTTATCGATGAATTAATGATAGTGAAGATTACATCAAAATTCGTTGTGTAGTTTTGAAGAAAAACACAGACAAGCAAAAGCGACTTCTCTTGTAATATTATGTATATGTTACGGCTAAAAGCCGAAGTAAGGTTACACCTGCTTCTAGGCGGCTATACCTAGGTACCGCCGGTAGCAGTTAGTTAATCTTAGGTATATCCTTTTTATTGCTAGGACACACCAACCAAACGGATTAGGTTAGGGTAGAACTATGACAAAACGCGCGCGAGCCGAGCGAGCGCTACATCCAAATTGGTTGCATCAAATCTCCAAATTTAAAGCCGCACCTTGGTATAGCCGGCTAGAACCAGGTGTAAACTTACTTCGGCTTTTAGCCATAACATATAGATGAACAACAACAAATTAATATTGTAATCCATTCTATAGATATAACAATAGATATAAAAGTTGTATTGTTATCTGTCTAGACTTTAACAATATTATATTTCTACATTCAGCCCAATATCTTGCCTCGCAGCCATATGCTTCTAAGATTTTAATTATCGATAAAAGTGAAGATCTAAAGTCGTCTTTAGTTCTGTAGTTTCTATGAATTTTCTGTATCAAAATAATAATGATAATTTTGAAGAGATGTTTTTAATTAAAATTTGTGATTAATAGTTTGTTTATTTAAAGAGAAAGTATTTGTTTTCGTGTAATGAGTTTCATTGTGTTTTAAAGTACCTTTTCTCTTTGCCGAGTGAAAATATAAATAATGATCATTACTATTTCTCTTTTTATTTTACATTCTACATAATTCATGAGATTGTTTTAGGGCTTACTTGTATTTCAACAAAATTGATTTTAAATACAATTTACATAACATCACGCCTGTAAACCCCAAAGGGTTAGGCAGAGGTGTACCTAATAGTACACTCACATTTCGCCAGTTATGTTTAAGTCCCATGTAATAGAGGGCGACCCTTATTACCATCAACTGGGTTTAAATGCAGACTCAGTGGCTGCTACTGAGAAATTCCAGATGGAAAAAACAAATAAAAATTTGTCCGACCCGGTAATCAAACCCGGGACCTCATGCTCAGCAGTCGCGATTGCAGTTCAATAAAAATTCTACATAAAAAAAAACCTACCTACTACATACATTCATATTTACCATAACACTTAAGGTCACAAAAAGACTGTAAAGTTTACTCTGTGGTCAGTAAATAACCGATAGGCGCTGTTATCAGTGGTAGGCAGCGACGGCCAACCTTTTAAAATATGACCCTCTAGCCCAGGGCGGGTAAAATGACCCCAGTTTATGTACTGTAAAGATAAACACCTACATTGTTCGTGAAAACGTGAAATATGGGAAAATAACTTTTTGGACTATATTTTTGCGTTTCTTTGTAACATTTTGTAGTTAATGTTGTTCATAGTTCCTGCACGCGTAGCATGACTACCGTAGAAACGGATTTTGTCGACGTAAGAATAGACAAACTGACCGATCAATAAAAGAAATCTGTCATTTTGTCGATTCTTCCGTCGAAAAAACCCGTTTCTACGATGGTCATGCTACACATGCTGGTGCGATAGTAGACATAGCTTTACGTGTTGTTATGGTAATATAACCATCGTATGTCAAGCACGTGAACAACTAACTTACCAAGGAGTATCGTATTACCCTGTACTAACTGGGTTGTGTAGGTCAGATAGGCAGTCGCTCCATGTAAAATACTGGTATTCAGCTGCATTTGGTTAGACTGGAAGCCGACCCCAACATAGTTCGGAAAAGGCTAGGCAGATTATAATGTCGTGCAAGTCGAATACTGTGTTTCTTTTAGTAGATATATCTCTAAAATTGTAAATATTCACAGCCATACAAAGAAACCGTGCTTATGTCGCTCCAGACTAAGTTCGGAAGTGGAACTAAGGAAGAATAATTTATGGTTGACGTCTTCAGTCACTATGAGCCACTAAATGTAAAAACTGTTTCCAAAATCGTTATTTTCCACACTAGCACTACCTACGAATTCTACGAAACAAGAAACCAAATGAAAAAATCTACCAAGACATTTTAACACAGCCAATTAATATAATAACACCACGCCACGCTCACTAAGACTAGAGTAAGATTTACCTACAAGCAAATTGATCCCCGAAGTGATTGACTAACAAGAACGGAAAATGTTTCGTTCCACATCCGTAGGGACTTACCTCAACCTGGCTGAGATAAAAATAGCCACGATTCTCCGTGACATAAGCTGCGTCCCACTGATGGTTACTCGATATGTGATTGAACAAATACACTAATAAATAATGACGTATTTTCCGGTAGTAAAGGTGACTTGTGACGATAGTGATGTATTTAAGGAAGGGACACCGACACAAATGCTTACCATATATTCAGTACAACATTCTGAACCCCCACGTGGAAATTTTTCATCGGTGATTTAAAAAAAAAATCTGATGTTTCCTACAAAAGTGCCATAACTACCTACACGTTCAAAATGTATGGAACGGCAATTCTTTCTCAAAATTACCGATAAAAAATTTCTATTCTGGGTTCAGAATAATGGACAGGGTTCTGAATTCGTGGTGTTTGTGAGTTGGTGTCCCAAAGTGAGAAACAGAAAAAGAATATTATTTTCAAGACTTTATAGTGCAGTTTATAATTCTCAAAGAGATTTAAAAGACATATAGAGAGGACATTGGGAATATTGTCATACAATAATTTTCATCCTAAATATTTTCGATTTTGACACACGAATGCTACCTGACAAGCGGACGTATGACACAGATGACACTTTGATGACACTAAACAAAACAAATTGTTACTAAGTAGTAACAAGTTTTGGATTACGATTTTCTTCGTCATGACCCGTCTATAGCTCGGAAATATTTAAATGTCTTTGTGTCATATGAATGCGACCTGACAAGGCGACGTATCGCACTGGACTGATCGACTTGTTACTAAATTGTAACAGGTTTTGTAACTGTCAGTTTCTTGGTCTTGTCCCGTCTATAGCTAGTTATATTTGAATGTCTTTGATAATTCTAAATGACAAAATTGAATAAAGGAGTAGATCACAAGGGATATTAAAAAAACTAAAATAGCATATATTTAAATACCGGTTTTGATTCATTGCAACTCCGAGTTTAGGTAGGTTTTCAACAGCAGAAAATAGTACCTAATACTCAAAAGCGAAGATAGTAGACTAACCAAAATTTGTTTTTGACATAACAATGCGTTATATATAAATGGATTTTCTTGTATCGTGTATCAATAAAATTTATAAAAAACCTTAAAAAATACAGACCTAAAATTTTTTGCGAAATTATTATAAAACCAGTAAAGTAAATCGAACGCCACATGGAAGGAACAGTTCCAGTAAACCCGGTACTCCTCCCGGTAAGCTGGGAGAGTACGAGTACGACTCAGTAATTGAATCTGCATCCGCAAGTATACCCGCTCCTTTAATTTGAGTAAGTGTTGCGGTACCGTCCGCAAACACCGCAACGAACCGCATCTAACCGGTTATAACTTGCTGTAACTGGTGTAGGGAAGTTTGAAGTGGTTTTTGGCACGAAAATTAGGCTGTAGTAATAATATAGAGTGGGATAGATCATATTTTTAAAGATTTGTTGTACTAGCAAAAGCGTGTTGATTCAGTGCGTGAATGAGTGGGAATCATGAGTTAAAATAACACTTCTACAGAAATCACAGAATATAAAACAGTCTTTTAGATATTCTAAACTATAAAACAACAACTTAAACTGATGACATGCAAAAAAATCAAGATTTCTGTGCTAAACATAGAACATTCACCCGTTTCATTGCACACGTGCAAAACTGGGGCTGGTTGCTAGTAAAATATAATACAGACTAAGTAGGTATAAAATCTTCCAACAAAAAAGAAACCCATTTCAAAACAAAAGGCAACTTTATCATGGATCACTCCACACAACATATTTGTCGAAAGGCATCAATACAACGAAAGGCCTACTAAACATCGACAGACAAAAATAAGACACTTGACTTTCCTCAATCGAACGTCTTATTTTGCTGACCGTAAATAAATTTCGGAGGCCCAGCACGTTTCTTCGGACCGTACTTCAGATAGATTATGCTCCCTTTGTCGTAAATTTTACGACTTCAAAAATTAGTCGTCGTGAGCTGACTAGACCGGCCTGAACACGTAATACCAAATTGTTTTACGTTGGTTTTGTGGCCGCACGAGATAATTTTGCTGGTGTCCTGACGATTTTCGATTACAACGTTTTTGTGTGTCGTGAATTTTGTGGTACTTTCTAGAAAATATGTGAGAGAAAATATTTTCAAGATTTGAGCGACGGATTTTCTGTGGGGAGTTACACGAAGTTTTGATTTATGTATCAAATATTATGTTGATAAAATAATATTTACAGTACCTATACTACAAATCGAGGTTTGGAAAAATGCCATAATAAAATAGCAGAAAACTTTCTAAAATTGCAGCATATCATAGGAGTAGATTCTACTAACAATATTTAAATTACGCGAATTTCAGACACAGAGTACTAAATCACCGACATTTCCCACGGAGTAAAAACTGTACGAGGCTAATCAGTATACCAACAGTACATATAGTTAGTAAATTCTTATTTATGACCAATTTTTGCCGCTTAATAATGCAGCAGTAAATTAAGGCTTTAATATAACGCGAAGCCGACGCGGCGGACTGTTCGCTTAGCTTCAGTTCGCTTGCATGTGGGCCAAGGCATAAGCGGAGCGAGAAATGTGCAGTATAAGTCCGGTCACGTAAAAAGAACGCTGAGCGACAGTGGAGGGGATGTGTTTGCGCACGTAATACAGTCTAAGCTATTGTTTTATAATATAAGTATAATTGTTTCATTGTCTCGTATATCGTAATAGGTACTTTACTAGCTACTTAGTGCTTTGGAAAAGGCTGGAATAAAAAAAAATGGGAAAATTTATTTGAGCGGTCAGCGTTCTTTTTACGTGACGGGACCTATACCATAATATCAATCAGAATAAAAAAAACATTGTGTAGGTAATCAGGTAGAAAATATCGTGACCTAATAAAAGATGAAGTATTTGGATAGTGAGTTCCAATTTTATCATTTGAAGATTTTTTTTATCACTTTCTTTCCTTCTGATTCTTTCATTTTTGTCATAGATTTTAGTTAAGGAATGCGTCTAAATTTGTAGCTAGTGCTATTACTTGCACAAGTAGCAATTAACCGTCCACATTATGCAAAATTTAATTTAAAATGTTATATTCCATTTATTTTTCATATTATTTGTTGCATTATACTCCATTTTATTATCAGATTAACGAGGACTAGTCCCATTACAAGTTTAATAGCACCTTTGCAACGTCGCTCCCTAATTTAAAACAGAACTATTACTCCATTGCGGGTCTTATTCTCATAATTACTTGTTATTATTACTTTTACGGCGTAATATTCCATTTAGAAAGGTTTATTATGGCCTCCTTAATTACCTATATGATATTAGTATTGCTAATAAAATGCGAGCAGTGAATTCATTAATTTATATTTTTGAGGTTTATTGCGAAGGATACGAATGTCTGATAATAATACCACTTTTCCTATATAAATTCAGTAAGAACAGAAAATCGCAGATGATATTTATGAAATTAACGAAACTGTAAATTGATATAGGTGTTCTTGATATAAGATAAACTAGAATAAAAGCCTAGTTCGAGGTGGCAGGTTACTGAAGAAAAAAAACTTCTCCCTACCTTATAAATAACCATAGTAAAGGAAAACTCACCACAATGTCAACTATCAACTTATAAAGTAGTAGAAAAGTTTGAGCAATTTTTTACATGAATAGACTACATAGTTTCAGCCGGTGACACAACCTCACCCGCTCCTCGCTTATAGCTCAGGCCAAATGTACCAGTTACATCGCTACGTGATTTATCGTTCGCTACACCACGCTAACTTATTACCAACGTTTATGTTGAGCGAATATGTACGAGATCATGTATTTTGTATATAACCAGTATATGACTTAAGATACATATGTATATAGGTACATATGTGGCCGCCATTACTTTTATCGTGACTCGTTAGCTGTGAGCCACTTTCGGTCTCAGATTAGATACGAATATGATATTATTATTTATGTGTAGCTTAAGCTTCTGTGATATTTCTGTTATTATTTTTTTTTTGGTATTTTTCAAAAATGACATTGGGTTTCAGTTAAGTCGATGTGGTTCAACTACTCCACTACCTCATGTACACCTTGCAACTGCAACTATTTTGATGAAATATCGAAGAAGAATTTGAGTAAAACTAAAGAAGAAGTCATGGAAAATTGACCTGTGCCAATGCACAATAAAATATGAAAACATTTGACAATGAAACCCTTGAAAATTCAAGCTTTATTTGTAATAAACTCCTGAAACAAACTTGATCTATTTCCGACCTATTTGCCATATTTATTTATTTAAAAAACATTTAGTTAGAGTTATAATAGCTTACAAAGATGAAATTATTACAATTATATGTATAGTTTAACAACCTTGAGTAATTTTACAAAATGCGGCCCGTGTGAATTCACTCAGAGTACAATTGCAGCAGTCAATCTGTTGTGACAACATATTGAGTGTATACAGCGCCCGTATATATTTTGTATACGTAAAAAGAATATTCACAATACAGCAACCCTTCCATAACCTTTTAATCTGAAACCAGAAAATAATAAACAGAAAAAAAAATACTGATCACTCAGAAAAAGGCAAAGATACCTTACCGTCGTATTTTTAGAGCCTCAAATAAGAAAAAAGATAAAAGGTCAACATACACTTCTCCATTTCAATTTGTGTGCACAAAGTCGATGATTAAAGAGCCTTTTCCGACGATTCCTTTCATCATAGTTTCTGAGGTTTGAAAAAAACGTTAAAATTGAATGGGTTAAACCTGTAAAGGGCTGTGTATGTTATCTTTTTGTAGGTTCAGTTGTGTCGTGATTTGAGCCAGTAATTTATTATCGTAACATGTAACTTATAAGGCACAATTTAATCCGAATGTTTGTCATATACGGATTGCATTGTACTTTCTAGGGTTCCGTACGCGAAGGGTAACCAACGTGACCCTATTACTAAGCCTCCACTGTCCGTCCGTCCGTCTGTCTGTCAGCGGGCTGTTTCTGATGATACGTAAGAGGTAGACAGTTGAAATTTTCACAGAATGTGTATTTCTGTTGCCGCTTAACAATAAATAATAAAAAAAAATTAAAAAGGGTTCCCCTACTACGATGGTATAGAACCCTTCATGCGCGAGTCCGACTCGCACATAGCCAGTTTTTTAGGGAGTAAAATGTTGTTTGTAAACTTAGTTCTATTTTCTTAAATTGTTATCGGGGTAGCCAGAGATAAGTTTTCTGCTTTAAGATCGTTATTTTTTTCATACGACAAATTGTCCAAAAGTGCATCTTTGAAAAGTCGGTCACCCTGTATATAAAAATACTGTGTCCGATCACAAAAAACCTCCTGGCTGGAGGTTTTACACTCAAGGCATCCACAGGGTAGTCCGGTTAAGCAGAAGCCAGCCTCATAAATAGATTGACCAGCGATATACCATTAAAAAACACATAGAAAAAAAAATAGTCCTATTGACAGGTTTTCACGTCAGGGCCCGCCGGCCGCAGAGATCTGTAACTTTGAAGGAGTTCGTATACCTACGCTAGACAATATTTTATCTGAGTACTTAATTGTGCCATGGTTACAGTTTTTTTATTGTAAAACATATAATTCAACTAATGATTTCTATTCCTTGTTTCAGGTAAACGTCCATTAACATTCAAATACAAATACTTCTGATACTATCACAAGGGTAAGCCTTAAGATACGTACTACCGGGTTCACAGACGGTCACTTTTCACCCTTATGCCCTTGGTAGTAAGGTTGAAAACTGGTCAACCGTCAGTGAGCGCCGTAGTATATATAACTCTTTAATTTATAAATTAATGTCGTTGAGTCATAAAACAATTTAAACTCATCTGCCTAGCCTTTTCCCAACTATGTTTGGGTCGGCTTCCAGTCTGAACCTCACCTGTCATCTGATATTAGTAACTTACACAAAGTTGCTGTCAATCTGACCTCCGTAAACCCAGTAACTGGTTAATGAGCTTGGTAAGACTGGTGGTCAGACTTTCAGGCGTCCGTAACAATTTTAACTAATGCTTAAATTAGTTACTAAGATGAATGTGTCTATAGTTATAAAATGACAAATGTAACCGCGCCCTAAGCAAAATATTTAATATTCATTTATGCTAACAACAGCGACATCTGTCGGAGAACAAAGAAGCTATTATCTTCAGTACAAATTGCTTCCAAGGAGTTATAATGTACCTTAGATTTAAATTATTGCAGTACTTTATATATGTAATCGACCGGTAGTTATATGTAATCGACCGCAACCAATAGTAGTTACTTCTATTGTGTATTGCTATATCTGACACTTTAACCCAATGTTTTTAAACCGCTAGAAAAGAGAAAGCTGAGTTTTATGAGTTTCATGTTAATGTTCAACTTCCTGAGTAAACAAAAATAATAAATTCTGATCTGATTGGATAACGAATGAAATACGAAAAATTAAAAAACTATGAAAACATGACACTTCAACTATACTTAGTTTAATTCAACTCGCAAAATTGCGTTCACACGTCTTCCAATACTTATAAGAGCAATAACGTATCCTAAACTCGAAAGCGTTACGAATAACCGTTACTGTAAGCAGTTATCCATAAAATCCCGGATGTATGTACTGGCAGTTTGACGGGAGTCACCCCTAAATAATGGGCGGAATTTCGCACCATAGACCAGAGCATAAACTATTAAAGAGATGCCAACAACCGGCTATAGTACGATTTTATGACCCGCTTTTGCATATTGAACGGTACGAAGGCACTTCAGTTTGGCAAATACCCGCTTTTTTTCAGATGTTACTCGTAATGTGTTTATGGTTTAAAACGTTTGCCAAGAGATGTTGGGTTCTGTCTTGTTGGGTCAAGACAGACGAACAATTCAACAATTTTGCATAATTGCTATAGTATAGTAAGTCATGTCCAAAAGGTGTAAATGATCGCGTGACGGTTGACAGGGGGGAGAATGGAGGTAAAAACATGTTGCGCCGACCCCAAGTAACATGGGACAAGGGCAGGAAGATGATAATGCTGTAGTATTATAGTAAGTAGACAAAGAAATAGGTTAGCCTGTACAAAATATGAACAAAACTGAACTCGCAGGCATTTAATAATATTAATAAATTCCCTACCTAATATAATCTACATATATTATTAGATATCGAAACAAATAAACATTATAGTATTAACGAAAATATTAGTACATAATATACGATCAACGATGTCTACAAATATTTAATTAGAATGAAATTAATAAACGAACGTAAATCAATCAAAAATCTTAACCCAACATATTTTTTCTTCCTTCTTAACTTACTCCGCCGCCGGTTCAGCGCCTTCTGCCGGCGCTTCGCCCTCAGGAGCAGCTTCAGCGGCCTCTGCAGGTGCTTCAGCCTCAGCTGGCGCTTCACCTTCGGCTGGTTCAGCGGGCGCTTCGCCCTCGGCTGGTGCTTCGCCCTCAGCTGGTGCTTCGCCCTCAGCTGGTGCTTCGCCCTCAGCTGGTGCATCGCCCTCAGCTGGTGCTTCGCCCTCAGCTGGTGCTTCGGCCTCGGCTGACGCTTCACCCTCCCCTGGTGCTTCGCCTTCGGCAGGCACTTCGCCCTCATCTTTTGGTGTTTCAGCTCCTTCTGCAGGTGTTTCACCTCCCTCAGCTTCTTCAGGTTCTCCAGCAGCCGCTGCGGCTTCTTCAGCCGGTGCTCCCTCTGCGGCAGGCGTTTGCTCTCCAGAAGCTTTTCTTGCAGCTGCTGCTTTGGTTGCCGATACTTTACCTTCCACGGCCGCAGGCGGTGCTGCTTCTTCCTTTTTGTCTTTTCCTTTTTTCAGTTTTCGCTCCAAAGGCAAATAAAGTTTGTAATCCTGTGGCAGTTCTTCTTCAGTGTAAAGTTTTTCACTAAAGTAAATTCGTCTAATTCTTGCATTGGCATGTATTTGCACTCGCAAAGTTTCTATAAATTGTGTTCCGTACGCCCTTCTCGTGAAATCGGCAAGATTAAATTGTATCTGGTTCCAACCACCTGCCAAACCGATAGGCATGCTTGTACAAAATGGCTTGATTTTCGTTGTAGATTGGAAATTTGAAATTCTGAAGCGTCTCCTCATATTTTTATCATCAAGTATAGTTATCTCGAAAGAGAAATAGCGCTTCAAGTTCTTTACAATCATGACAAGAAAAGGTAATTTTATACCTAGTACTTGGTTGTTCTTTGGACATGTTATATACGTTGTTGCAACGTTCGTACTCACGATTTCCAGGACTATAGAATTGACTTCACTGTCAGTGATCCGTTTTATGTGTCCATTTTTCACTTCCATGTCCCATATCGCGAGAGGGTTAGACCCACAACTGTAAAATATGGACAACAATCCATTTTGGTAGGTGTTTTTGAACATCGTTTATTGATTCGTAGAACAATAGCAATAAAAATGCTAATAATTGTTTGAGACACGTTTGCAGTTATTGTATACTCTGATTGTTTATCATTTCGAAACACTTTGACGTTTGTCTCTTTGGCATGCATTGACAGATGTCGATTCTTAAAAAAAAAAGTAAATACAAAAAGGATTTTTGCAATAAGTTATTGCGCCTATTTTAAAAATAAGTAATATTCACTAAATATTTTATTATACGCGTAATAACAACAACTTTTTTTTGTTCAAATGCTTTATGTTCTGTTAAAAAGTGCAGGCATCTTAGAATGATAGTATGGACGCGTATAGACATGTCCGGGGCCATATGGGCATTCGCTAAAATTCGCGCGGGCGCGCGCGCGTCTTTATAGAAAGATAGTAGCAGCGCTAAAAAACGCGGGCGCGTGCTACTAAGTACTACAGCTTTTCTCAGCAAATTTAGCAGGACATCCGAAGACGCCACCCGCTCAACGGCGCACCTCCAAGGCGCTAATCCAAGTAACCATAAGTTGACAAGGAAACAGTTGACTATAACCACAAGTTTAAATAATTATAGCATAGTAATCGACTCATTGTTTCAAAAAATTAAATTCTAATATTAACTTCTTAAACGAGATGATAATGCAAACCATCTGCATAATGAGTAACCATAATACTATTCAGCATTCAATTTTCTTGTTCCTCAATCGTTTCTAAATGACTAACACTTCCCGTCCTTTCTGCTACTACTGCGGCATCAGTTGCTTTATCCTCAACAGATACGGGGTCATAATATTGTGTTGCAGCTTCTACTGATTTTTCTTTTATCGGTTCAGTAGTTTCTGTGGCAGCCTCAGCAATGGCTGGTGTTTCACCAGTAGCAGCTGGAGCTTCTGCCTCGGTAATCGGCTCCTCAGCCACTGCAACTGGTTCTGTTGTCGCTGCATCACCCTGATCAGGACCGCCTTCTACAGCAGCATCCGTTTCTCCGCCAGCAGCAACGAGCTCTTCAGCCGCAGCAACTGGTTCTTCAGCCGCAGCAACTGGTTCTTCAGCCGCAGCAACTAGTTCTTCACCCGTAGCAACCGGTTCTTCAGTCGCCATGGTCTGATCAGGAGCGCTTTCTGTCACAGAAGGTCTAATGGCTGATTTAATAGAAATTAGACTGGGTGGCTTTTGTAAAACCTTAGACGACCCTTCTTGTACTCGAGATGCTGGTGCTGTTTTAGCTGGTAGTTTTTCAGGTGCCACAACTTCTGCGTCTGTTTTGGGTTTACCTTTAGCTGGCCTTTTTTTCAAGGGGATAAACAGTTTATATTCTGCTGGCAGGTTTTCTTCTGCGTAGATTTTTTCTGCAAAATATATACGTCTGATTCGTATATTAGCGTTTATTTTACATTTCTGTACTTCAACAAATTGTTTTTGGTATGCTCTTCTACAAAAATCAGACATATTGAACTGGATTTGGTTCCAGCCGTCAGAAAGAGAAATTGGCATCACGGTACACATCGGTAAGATCTGCGTTGTACTCTGGAAGTTTGCTACGCGAAATCTTCTCCTAGTTCCTGTATCATCCAATATAGTAATTTCGAAAGAAAAATATTTCTTTATGTTCTTTACAATCATGACCAGAAATGGCATCGTTATTCCCAGCACCTGTTTGCCTTTAGGACATATCATGTATGTTGTACTTACATTACTTCCTCCTATTTCTAAAACCGTGGACTTTATATCCTCGTCCAAAAACTTAGTTATGTACCCATTTTGGGTGTATGTATCCCAAATTTTCAGAGGCTTAGAACCGCAGCTAAAAAATATCGTAAGCAAACCGCGTTGATATGAATCCCTATACATATTTGGAAAATATATTATTTTAATATTAATAGTAAAGATCAGTTAGAACTTCAATCTGTCATTCGTTTATTCTGTCAACGCGATGTCAAAGAGAAGCAACAGATTTTTTTTTCTGTATTTAGGATTCATGGTTTTGATTGCGGCTAACACTAAAAAGAAACTATATACAAAAACTTAACTGCTTAGAAAATTGAGTCAATACTTAAAGTACTTCAAGCCTCAAGAGTTAAAGTTCAATTTTCCTTGAACTAGTATTTTATACCTGTTTCTAGTCACCGCTGCTATCTGGTTTGGCATTGTTATGAAGAGGTGAAAGACCAAATTCAAAGTCTAAAGTACTTTGGAAGCGGCGCCGGCGGAAATTTGCGTTTTTGCCAACCCTAGGTACGTTCAACACCCTTTTACCACGATTCGTCTATAGGAGTATTTATTTTATCGTAAATTCGCTTTATAGCGCCATCGTGCTGTTAGAAATTTAAGGGCAAAGCAGCAGCGTAGCCGCGAAATTAAAATTTTCTTACGTTTATGCAATTTGCTTTTCAGTGTCACCGTTGCTCCCGGGTGTCATTTGTAGATTTTTGACAGTCGTTAGGTAGTCAATGGCCCAAAAAGTCTGACAACCAATCTTACCAAGGGGTATCGCATTACCCAGTACTAACTGGGTTGTGGAGGTCAGAAAGGCTGTCGCTCCATGTAAAATATTGGTATTCAGCTGCATCCGGTTAGACTGGAAGCCGACCCCAACATAGTTGGGAAAAGGCTAGGCAGATGATGCTGGTCAGTGTCACACTTTTTCATGAAATTGTTATTGAATGGGATTAAATGAACTTAGAGGATTGTATTGATGATTTTAATGATTATAGTTATGTCGCGATTCTGTGCTACTTCTTTCCAATTCTCAAGGAAGACATCAAGTTCGTCCCGCCATCTACTTCGTGGTCTGCCGCGACCCCGTGTCACTGTTTCAGGGCACCAAGAGAGAGAGAGAGGGAGGCCTTTGCCCAGCAGTGGGACAATATGGGCTAGCTATAATATATAATAGTTATGTAACTTCATAGGTATTACGCTCGCGAATCATATTTTGTTTAACATACAGACTGACACTGACCTGCAAATTGCAAAAAACCTACCCTGGCGCTTCGCCCTTAACAGCTGATTGTACTGCTGACAAAAGGGCGCTGTTGGTAACCATTTGTTGAAATATTTGTGGAAATTGTATGGCGTTAGGTTTGATTAAGGCCAAGTGCCAGAATAACCATGTATCACTGTATGAAGTAAAGAAATATTACCTTATTTGTACACCCAGAATATAAATTCATTGTGAATAAAATATATTTATATTCCCACGCAAATAATAGCCAATTGCTACAAATAGGTTACCCTTTGCTGTGGGCGACGAATGCGACGATTGACGATTTGTCGCCACTTATGCATTATACCAATCTTGACATCCAATACACATCCAATCACGGATGGAAAGCACCGAATCAGCTTGAATTGACATCGTGGCAAACTATTTTTATTCTAGAAAAATACTTCAAGTGCTAGCTTCATTTTTTTTCGTGTAATTTTACCTCTAGCTTGATCGTGCCTTAATATGCTTCTTTAGTAATGGGTTAGGTACTATAATTTTGCTCGCTCCTTAGGTACTTATCAGACATAGCATGATACCAACAACAGTACTACAAGTTACTTTTCGCAGGGGGCGTTCTTAATGTGGATATTTTAATTAAGTATTAATAATTATCTTTTAAAACCCTTCATTTTAGTACCCCACTCGATAGTATTGGAAAAAAATATCGAACTCCTCAATATGGCGCCCCAAATCCGCAATTTTTCTTTGTTTTGTAGTGACACTCGCGCCACGCGTCCGAATCTATCGACGTGTAATTAATTTATCCAAACCGTTCATCTGTTTAGGAGTTACGAGGGAACGAAGAAACTGACGTACATACATACAGGTCAAATACATAACCCTCATTTTGGGCTTTGCCACAGTCGGGTAAAAATCAAGATAGCGGCTTATAGCCACGCACCATAAGATCCTTATATAACCTTTGTATAGAGTAGCAAGTTCAGTTTTGTAGAGTGTGTGTGTAGAGTTTAACCTTTAAACTCTACTTAATTAATGTTTAACTGAAGCTGGAAAACTGATATACAAAATAAAGTAAAACACGTTGTTAACATAACTTTCAACATCAGACAGATACAAAGTCATAATAAATGAGGCGTTCAGACGTAAACACAAAAACTTGTAACATGTACGAAGAAATAAAAGTTTTAAAAGAAAATTGCGCTCTCTGTGATTTATCTAGCCGTTTGTCATCCTCGACACTAAGAAAATATGTCACGCAAAGCCACAAGTAACGCACACAGGCACACTGTGTAACGAATATAACATTTTTGTCGTCTCTAAATCACATGACTTTTCCACTATAGCCGGCTGCCCTTAGAGACAGTCGTGCACACAAGCAAAAAACACGAGTAGCGGGAACAAAAGAAAAATGAAAAAGTGCCTTTCGACTGTCGTGATAAGGAGTGCATGGGCGTGTTCTCGTTGTTATTGTGACTACAGTGATGCTACTCGGCTTTGCAGCTTTTTGCCCCCGGATAACGCGTTTGGAACAGTGTGCTTTATGTGAGGGGAACCGGGGACCCGGTTAAGATATCATACCAGTTTTTTTTTTCGAAATTAATGGCGCAGAAAACGTTATCCCGATAGCGCTAACGGATGTCGGAGAGAAATAAATGAATTAGATTTGTTTACGTATTTTCTTTGGGAGAAACGATTTTATTTGGATCAGGACATGATAGATGGTATTCTAATCGATATTTAACGTTCGTGTTGTAATTCGATGCTTGATTCGGCTCCAATGAGGCTGGGATACCCTGTATGTATATCATGTTGTATTACTTACGCATTTCATTTCTGTGTAGCGAACATGGCGTGGCTCGAGTCGCGGAAATTATGTAGCTTTTGCTCTGACCTACATATTAAATGATTACTACATTTGTATAACAGAAATTCTTACAAGAAAATTTAACAAGAAAACAAACCTAGTATGTTTCTACTAAACTATTCAACAGCTTATTTGCTTAATAAGCAAAAAACGCGTCACGCATTTTCCAAAGCAATCTAAAATGGCGCACAATTCCAAAATGAAAACAGCAAAAAAAATCCAATACACGACTTTTTAACTGCACAATTCCGAGAAAATTCTAAATTAGAATATCGAAAACTGCAAAAAAGGAAATAGAAACAAAAAAAAGCAAGGATTCAGATGTGCCTGGTATATTTACAGAGCTCATTGCGCGGAGCAACGGAGCGTGGTCTGCATAATGTATCGAACGGTGCGCGATTCCGGCAAAGCTTTGTCTGCGTTATTTACAACCGACCCGTGTATTCACGCGGAAATTGGATTTGTAAAATAAGACACTGTATAAATAATCTTTATCTAAAGCATATCTCAGCGGAGCCGTTCGCCGCCCAAGTTTCGCACCGTGAGCTCTGAGCTCTGATTCCCAGCGACCGTTTGTCAGATTAGGGAACAGAAATATCTGCGACGCTAATAGAGAGAATAAACGCTTCTTTATGTTCGAACTTGTTCTATGCTAAATTCCCCCCCGTACCACGAAATGTGTTGCGATTTTTTGCCGTGTTGCCGACAGTACCGTTACTTCAGGCTAGCCTCTCGTTTGGAAATAATCGCCGTCGCTTCAGTGCCCTGGTAGGGACAATGTATCGAAATTAATATCCGGGGACGAAGCGGGCGAACAATTTGTCCACCCGGAATGCGGATAATTAAACTGGCCTGCAGCCGTTTCCTAGCTTACATGAAGCTGAAAATATATAACCCCGTCTACACGGAATTTAGTTTGGAAAAGTGGACAGATGTCAGCCGAAAAAAAAAGAAACAAGAACATTTCAGCTACATAGAATATTCAGTTTTATGACAATTGCATGCCATTATGTTTAACTGGGGACACTTTAACAAAACACGTAATGGCAGATAAATTACGCTTTATATGACATCTGATATCCGCATTTAAAATTAAAATAATAGACCAGGTAACATTATTAACCTCTGTACTGAAATAAATACCAGACCAAATGTCAGTGAAACCCATTTATTTAAATGAGAGTAGTTAACTTTTATGCTGATAGCTGTAAAGGCACTTCTATTCAGTATATAGGTACCTAGTTAATTGTGGACCTGGACTTACTTAGTACCTTTTATAGAATCTCCAGTTATCAAATACATTTTTCATCAAAAACAATTGGCCCAGAAAATGTAGAGGGGTTTAGATTAGTAACTACAGTAAAAAATACGTCTTAAACTACACATTTATCATGATTTCTAATTAGAAAACAAAAAGACACACAAATACTTAGCTGCTAGTCCAAACAGCGCATCACATACATTTTCCGGACGGCCATTTTAATCCGTCGTCCGGAATCGCATCGTAAATCCGTAACGTCGATTAGGCCACTGTTTGTCCGGGCCGAGGCTAATAAATAGCAATGAACATCTTGACTGTGCGCGACGATAGAATAATGCGATATAAGCCGCGATTTGCGATCCGTAATAGGCTTAATTTTTTATTAGTGAAGCACTTTTGTTGGCGATAGTAACTGATGATCGATCGGAAGCCGGCGCTTGGCGGTTATTTTTTTCTTTCTTTCTTGATCGAGTTTGTCGTGATAGCGAGAAGTTTGTCGTAGTTTTTGTCGACTGGACTGGATTTTTCTTTATTTGTTTTTTTGACTATGAAAATAACAGTGCTGTAAAACAAGATGTTTAGGTACAAAAACGAGTTTTATGTGAAAATGGGTGCTTTGAGATTGAAATAAAGGTCCCGCATTAATATTCATAAGTTCGCACGAAGTATTTTTATTCACTTACCTACACATTTTGTATATAATCCGCTGTAACTGTTTTTGTGCGTACTTCACGAAGATTGTTTTTTTTATATAATTTTCAACTCATTAAAAAAATTACCTCGCTGGTCTAGTGGTCGCAAGCGCGACTGCTGAGCATGAGGTCCTGATGGGTTCGATTTCCGGGTCGGCCAGATTGTTATTGGGTTTTTCCAACAGTAATATAATTTCCAGTAGCAGCCACGGAGTCTGGACTTATGCCCGGTTGATGGCAATAGGCGCGCCCCCTATTACATGGGACTTAAACATAACTAGCAAAATGTGGGTGTACTAGTAGGTACACCCCTGCCTAACCCTTCGGGGATTACAGGCATGATGTTAGGTTTTGTGTAAAAAACTACAAATTAGTTTTCATATTTACCCCAATGAATTTGGTTCACGTATAGCTATTTTATGCAGTGTAAATAAAGATTCTGCCAAGAGGTCGTGCCAAGACCTGCCAGCTAGGCTCTATCGCGTGCCAATGCCAGATATAAACAAAGTACCTCAAAAATATTGCCAAGTTTTAAATTACATTTCAGAATTAAATAGCTTTTCAAGTTTTTCTTTTCTTTTCCAAATAGGTCTTGGCTGCCAATTCGAAAAGATAGTTAAAAATAAGTTTATTTTTTAGTTTTATTTCATCCACCATCAATGTCTTGACTCCACCAACTGCAGGCATATATCTCTCTTTTCTTGAGCATACCAACACTCATACATAACATCATCACGCCTGTGTTATCCCCGAAGGGTTAGGCAGAGGTGTACCCGATAGTGCACACATTTCACCAGTTATGTTTAAGTCCCATGTAATGGGGGGTATTGCCATCATACCCAATAACAATTTTACAGACCCAGGAATCGAACTCAGGACCTCATGCTCAGCAGTCGCGATTACAACCACTGGACCAACAGGCAGTCAGATGATGTCTTAACATGAAAAAGACTGTGAGCTGTGAGTTGCAGTATTTCTCCTCAAAGAAGACTGATAGGCAACACTTACATTTTTTTTTATACGTATTTGAAAAAATAATTTGCTGAATTTTATAATTTACTCACACTCCTGGCCCACTATCCATAAGTTGAACTTTTCCTTTCATAGTATAATTTGTCACCAAAGAACGAGCAACCCTTTTATTTGCCAAGTGCACAAAAGAAAACCACTGACCACCCCTTAATCCAAAGCGTCCATCATTTGCGAGTGTTAAACAAATTTGTTAGGCGTCGCACTGTAAAAAGTTAATGATATGTGAAGAACCCTAGGAAATCCTCCTTTTAATTGTTAGTAAATTAAATGGCTCGTGTAGGGTCGGCTGTGAAATGAGATAGGACAAATTTTGATGCGGTCCGCCCGAGTACGGCCCTGGGTGGATTTATATATATCTATGTATATATTGAGGATTTTATCGTGGGTTCTGTTACTTGCGATATTAATTTCGGATTAGGATACATTTGATTTTGAAGGTAAATGAATTGGAAAGGGCTGGTTCATTTGTAACAAATAAATAGCTGCCCACACCATTCGAAACCTACCTTTTTAAATTAAATAGGGTATTTGTTTAAAAAAATCTACATATTTAGTCCGTCAGATAGATTATCAAAAAATATTGGACAATTTGTATATTTTCTTTCGTCACAATGTGAAGAAAGATTTTTTAATTATGTCATAATCAAAAAATCACTACGATACAGTGCATCAAAGTTCAAGAGACGTGACGTGTAACGTGACTTGTGACGTCATTGGATAGTAAAAAGTAAGAGAAATTGTGACGTCAGATTGACGTGAGACGTGAGATTGCAACGCGCTGTATCGTGGTAATTTTTCGTTTACATGACAAAAGAAAAAATACGTGTCCAATATTTTTTGATAATCGAACTGACGGACTAAATAGATTTTGACAGGCAAATACCCTATTCTACTCCTATTTGCAAAGAGTCAGCTCAAATAACTTGTAATGAAACACCTCTAAAACTAAGAAGCATCTTTACAGTCCCCTTAAGGCCACATTCCACTAGCACCACCACTTAAAACTGCAGTAAGCCGGCTTTCAATAAACTTAAGTGTGAATATAAAAGCGACGTTATAGTCCCTGGTAGTGTTTACAGCCACCACTTACTATCTCTAATGGCCCATGTGCACTTTATTGTCTAAAATTGCATTTTCCCGGCGAAAATTCCGACACCTATTTTGTCCTTAGTACTTTTGCCTTTGTGACGGTACCTGGGTTAGGAAAAAAGTTGCCCCCAGATGCTCATTGAGTGTCGTTATGAAGAAATGTGTGAATTGTCGTATTGTATTAGCAGATTGGTTGGTAAATGCGTTTTGGTGCGAGAATTTTATTATAGGAAAACATTGGCTTTTTCGTGTTTAAAAGTTGCTCTTTCTTAACTACATTTTTAACTGATCATGTTGACTCCTAAAACTTAAGAACATCGCAACTATGTCGATGATGAAGTAATGCCAATAAAAGTTAGCTCTTGTCCTATAGAATACTTATTCTATATGTAAAGCAAAGCATCAGCATCATCTACCTAGCCTTTTCCCAACTATATTGGGGTCAGCTTCCAGTCTAATCGAATGCAGCTGAATACCAGTATTTTACATGGAGCGACTGCCTATCTGACCTCCACAACCCAGTTAGTACTGGGTAATACGATACCCCTTGGTAAGACTGGTTGTCAGACTCTTTGGGCCACTGGCTACCTAACGACTGTCAAAGATCTACAAATGACACCCGGGACCAACGGGCTAACGTGCTTTCCGAGGCACGGACGAAACTTGGTATGTAAGGCAAGCACGACTCAACCTAAAGATCGACCCGAGCGGCTGTTATTATTTAGCCACGAACTCCTCCATGTAAAGAAAAGCGTATCTCAACAAAACGAGATACAAGGAGCATATTTTTTCCTTTAGATCCAAACGCCTAATAAAAAACATCGGCAGCGTTTTCTAAAAGCCAGTTATTGAATAATAAAAGAGAGTGTTTTTCATTCGCTCCAACGGTGATTAAGATATACAATCGGGGTTCGCAAAATGGAAATCTATCGGATTGCTCAAAGCCATCCCTTAGTTCACGTCGCACTTATCTCCGGGATTATCCCTAGTAATGACCGTCTCATGTATTTTACTTAGACCTAACGTACCAACCAATGGATGGGCTGGGTCACAGCCAAAGGTGACGCTACTAATTATATTTTTTATCCATCCCTCCCAAATACCTTTATTTAATCACAAGGATTGAGGAAATTCTCTAAATTCTGTAGCTTTTAATAATAATTTGCTCAGAAATTGAGAGAAAACGAATAAATTTTTCATTTTCTCGGCCATTTTGCTTTTTTAAGGAAAAATGAACAGCCGGAAATTAGTTTAATGCCCATTGGGTATCAAATTAAAACAATTTTAAATGAAAAATAGAATATGTAGGGATAACTTGGTTAACAAAACAAAAAGGCTAATAAAGAAAAATCACATTGTATTTTTTTTAAACGGTGAATTCAATTGTTACTGCGTATCAAAGCTATTTACATTTTTTGTAGATAAACGGATATTAAATAAACGTTCGCAAACTTCCTCCTGCTTTTATTTAAAATTACGTTGAAATATTTACTGAAATGCCTCGTGACATTTAACTATGGATATTCTAATCGTTTTTTAAAGTTAATGCCTTCATCGTTACCTTGCCATCAGAAAAACATACTAAATAAAATCAAAAGTCATAAGAAAAAACACGCTTACAATCATTATTATTAAAAACGTGACAAAGCTTAGAACATAAAAAACTCCATTTCGAAACAAACTCGAAGATTACTAGATAAAAGAAATTCCATATATGGCGGACACGGAAACGAATATAATGATGTCTGAACCAAAAAAGGCCGTCGGTTGTCCTCGTAAAAGTCGTCTGTACGAAATTCCGTTACGCTTTATCAACACTAATGGCTTGCAAATAGCTCCAGCAATCGTCTTACACTCTTATATCATTCGCAGCTCACCCGCTGCATTATTCAGTATTTTGCTTTTTAATATTCAGACGACATATTTGAGTCGCCTTTCAATTTTTTCCCGCGCCTCTCTCGTGTACCGGTGTGCGCGGAATTTTGAAAGCTACTTATTGATGTTCCTTGCTTAATCCCAACATATCACGCAGAAGGCGGGTGGCACCATTTATTTTTTTTATCGATACCGTTGTGGGCCCCTCTTGTTCTCCCGTTCCACTCATTTTTTATAACCTATAGACGTTAGATTTATCGTGGTTGATTTTCACCGATATCGATGAAGTCTCTATCGGGGCGGCGCTAGTAATTTATACGAGGAAGGAATGGATTCATAGCCGGACGGATTAAAAAGAAAATGAAAGCAAAATATATGGGTCTGTCGATCGAGCGCTGAAATAGCGAGCTGCAGGTTGGTTTAATTATCGACATTCCTGCAGCGGGGCCGACAAATTGTTTTTGTCGGATGGCGTACGTCGGACGATATTTCATTATTATAACCGCGATATCGAGGTGGCGTATGATACGACACGTATTTACGACACTATTTATAGCTGAACGATTAATTTTGTCGTGGTGATTATAATATTAAATTGGTTTTAATATTATCGCTCATTTGTTATAGTTGAGTGACGAATGCATTACTAGGCTGCTAATATATTTATAGCATTATGTATGCAGGGAGCTGTGTGCCACAAACATTTTGGTATGCGCAATTTTTTATCATATCGACAGAATATTGTGGACAAGACTTTTACTTTTTTTTTTTCAACATCTACCCACTATAAAACGTACACACGCCAGCACATCAAGCTACCCGAAACTCAAAATTTACCCAATAAACCTTGAACCTAATGCTTTAGCGATAAAGTTGAAAAACTATTAAAGAAATTTTGACAGATTGTACCTAGTAGCTGGCGTCTATACTAGAGTTATACAGTTTACCATAGCCCCGACATCAGAAGATAAAACTTTTTCAATACTAAATCCACTTGACACCAGTATTGGCCATCGACAATCCCATTGAACTCTTCAAACCAGTAATATCATCGAAACTTATAAAAGTGAAGCCCTCAACTTTGCGGTCAGCCGACGCAGCGCTGATAGACAATGTTGAAGCTAGACCATAGACAATCAAAGGTCTAGGCTATAGACAATCGTTGGGGCTAATATATCCAGTTGTTGGTCCTGATTCTGCAACGCAAGCGTTTTACAAGCGCCACTCTATCGCAAACGATGATACTTCTCTAGATACGGCTGAAATATATCTACCTTCATGTGGCAAGGTTCTTTATTTTACAATAACATTCTAGAAACAACGATGTATGTAATTGTTGTTTTAGATATATTGTATTTGGTGTACAATAATGAATATTTCATCTATCTAAGTGCAATGAAACAGATGATATCTATAAATTATTATTTTTTATGTTTGGGACGATGAAACATTCTCAATTGTAGCTAAATATTTATTTAAAAGTTTATGTAAACACTAAATACAGAAAAGAAGAAAGGCACAGAAAAATAGGTACAAAGTTGATGCTTATTTCAAAAGCCACCTCTTCCAAACCAAAAATGAAAATAATGAAATATCAATGAATCAAATTAACTTATTGTAATCTTCTGCTGGTTTTATTCACTTTCTTGCTCATCCACCCACATGGTCGCAACGGAAACTAAGGGGTATCAATCAACGTTGCAATCAACATCAATCATTTAGTATAGTTTCCGTGACAGTGCGAAAAGAAATGACACACACTGACACATTAATAATTATACAGGTAACAGATGTCCCTAGCCACATGGTGACATACCACGCAACGAATGATCAATACCATATAGCATTCAATGCTCCCCTCTTGGAAGTGTCGTATGCCATGCCTTGAGAATATGGCTATTCGGATGATAGGTGCATCAGGGATGATGCAGACCAACCTTCAGGGCAGTAAGGCATCTGCTGTCAAGTGAATGGAATAACTTGACGACAGTATTAAGTAATGTCTGATAAAAAAATTGTCCGTCACGGAACGCCCGGCAGATATGAAACATCTATGTTAATATTAGAATTCTTAGTAAAAAAAAACCTTTAACGAAATATGGAGTAAAATATAAAAATAATATTAAAAAACAAACTTTATTCTAATGGGAAAAGATTCAACCTTTTTTTAAATCACGTCATGACAGCGCCATGCCATCTTCCGTCACGGCATACGAATTGGTTTTACTGCCTAAGCTCACATTTGATTCGAAAGAAACATAATAATGAAACCGGGGATAAGTTCCTGATGATCAAGTCTCTAAGTCCACGTATATTTCCTTGAACACGGAAGCGAATACGTCTTAGAATATCATAGAATATCTACAAAATTACAGCCACGCCCACCAATAACTTACAAATATCTCCTAACAAAGGCGACACTTCCAGCATCCATTACCCATTTATAAATCAGTGCTGACTCCATTCCGGCGGATTGCCTGCAGTAACGGTTGCACTTATTGCCGATTCTCCTCTCAACCCCCAACCCTTGAACACTTCGTCCTGTGACCATCCCCTGTCCCCTTCCTCCCCTGGAACCTCCCCTGGCTCGTCGTTAACATGCCCACTTCATTTGTTCCAAGGCCGATGAACTTAGTCAGTAACAAAGTACCTTGTAAATGGATTTCGAGGTAGTATGAAAACAAAAGATGTTTTTCCTAGGATGTTTTTTATCGGTTTTTCTGCCAAGTTGAAAGTTTTTACCGATAATTTAATCGGTTTTTAGCTGCTCTATATTTTTTCCTCAAAAAACGAAAATTAAATTTTAAAATTCGTCTAGAAGATACACTAATATTAAGTTAAAACAGTTTTAGAAAATAAATATAAAATGGAGGTCGGAGGAGTTTGGGTAAACATGTAACCTGAAGGAAAATGACAACACAATTGTATTGAAACCGAATCTATTTTTGTTAGAAACCGGAAAATATCAAACAACCCGATCTTTTGTTGGTTCGACTTAGTGTACTTTGATCTGCTTATTAATTTGTACCAAAATAAGCATCTTTCCCTGCCTCCCTCCCACTTACCCAATTAAACACCTACTGGGGTAACCGATATAATTTTTTCCCCTGTAATTGGGCAATTTTTCCATTCTAGCTGTTGCCACTCAAGTAAATATGACCAATTACCCGGAGCCACCCATTTCACGCTACTTACGTTTAGATGACGGTTAATTTTAAGAAAATTCCTGTTAAATTGTTTAGTTGATCGATAAGTAATTATAGAGAGGGTAGACTGGGGAAGCTTAAGGCTAACGTTTAGGTTATTAAGCCACTTGAAAATTCGCGAACAAGTCAATAGAAAATCACGTTTTAGGTAACAAGAATTTTACTTCATCATCTCATCTGCCTAGCCATTTCCCAACTATATTGGGGTCGGCTTCCAGTCTAACCGGATGCAGCTGAATACCAATATTTTATATGGAGCGACTGCCTGTCTGACCCCCACAACCCAGTTAGTACTGGGTAATACGATAACCCTTGGTAAGACTGGTTGTCAGAATTTTTGGGCCAAGAATTTTACTTAAGTTATATTTTGCTTTCTCTATCACAATTTCACTAATTGTGAACTTGCTTCGGTGAAGGAAAACATCGTGAGGAAACCAGCATGCCTGAGAGATATTTCTCGAGGGCACGTAAAGCTAAGTCAGAGGCCCATGGACGGCATAAAAACTCTGACACCAGGTTAGGCACTAACCAAGGCGAAAGATAGAAGAAGCAAACTAAATATTGTTGTGCATAATCGTATGGAACGACTGTTGGAAAGAAAGAAAGAAAGAATTTATTAGACTCACACAGGACAAAACAAAAAAATGGTTGAATCCTTACTAATATTATAAATGCGAATGTAAGTTTGTTTTTTACCTTTTCACGTGTAAAGCAAAGTCAGAGGCTCATGGGCGGCATAAAAACTCTGATACCAAGTTAGGCACAAACCACACGAAAAAGAAGACTAATTGTGCAAACAACCAACACATTAAAAGCTAAGAAAAAAAAACAAATCAATCAAAACTCAGTCCGCGTGACTATCGAATTAGTCTTTAACATTTTGGCACCAGCTCTAGCAGAGACAAATAGTCTAGCAGTTTTTATTCGAAGCCAGAACCCGTCGGATTCAGACGTAGAACTAATTACATTATCATTAGATTCGGCACACTGGGCCGTTCAGTTATGGCAACCCTTTCGGCCCGGGATGAAATATTCGGGCACAGTGTGCACGGTGATAGCTCCGCCTCGTTTTGTTAGGGTTGATCGTATTGAAATTGCGGGAGTTATTACAGGGTTGGAGATTAATAAACGAGATTGGATTTAGTGGGTGAAGTTTTGAGAATCAGAATTTCAAATTTTGAGAGCCGTAATGATTGTTGAGATGCGTGTAAAGCTTCGGAATTGGAAAGACTAGAGGAACTTATGAAGTATGACTAAAATTGTAAAATAATTAATTTGTTAGTTCTTTTCCTATCACTGAAAATATAAGTTGCTGTTACAGATACTCGTATCTATACAAGGTGTTTTTCTATTTCCCGTAACTCTAGGGTATGATTGAGACCATACCAAAGAATCAACTGGTATGTGAATTATTTTTCAATTATATATTTTTTTTGTTTTCATTTTTATACGAAATAATTCGACGAACTCACATTATTATTATTACTTATTTTTTTAAATGAATGAGATTGGTAATCATCGATGAAACTTAATTTAATTATGATTGATGATTTCTTCAAAACTATGCATTTTTGGACCACATATTCTAGGTATTTTTGCACTATTTTTATTTATAGAATTTAACCCTAGAGTTATGGGATATCAAAAAAAACACGTTGTATAAACTTTTGTCTTTTATTTCGTACAGAAATTCAATATCTCAATAAATAAAAGTTTATAAGCACGCTTTACGAAAACTAAAACATATTACGTATTCCTAAACAATTTACTTCTAAATTACATACCAAGTTTTACGTCCCCATTCATTGAACACAGATCAATATGCATCGAACCTTTTTCATTACAACAAGATTAGAACGTACTATTTTGTAACAGTAACGCGGTCTTGCTCAACCGTACGTGTCTCGAATAACAATACAACTAACAATTTCCTTTCGTATACAATTTAGAATCAAATCTGGTCTGCTTTTTACTCGTAAATACAAAATTACATCGTACCCAGACGCATAAAATAGGAACGCAAGGGAAATATTGTCTAAGTTTTGGCGACCCTAACACTGAAACGAATTGTGATTCTATTTACAGTATTCACTTGTTTCTCTCCGTTTTATAGACGTAATAACAATTTGTTTAAGTTTGTTGTAGTACACAATTGGTTGTGTGCTCTAGGTTTTATAGATTTTTATTTTCTTATTCCGAAGCACACAGCTGTTTGCACATAAATATTGGGGGAATTCGTTATATTTTCATAATCAAATTCACCCCAGGGTACAACTAGACAGTTTCCAAAGTCGATTAACTAAATCTGAAATTGTTTTTACGAAAACTTCATCAGCTCCACCACGATTTAGACTATCGCTTTTCTTCTACTTATTTAATTCACGACGAAATCTTACACAAAGTTTGCACAAAATCGTCGGAACAAATTAACTTTTTTATTTCAATTGTTTGTAGCAAACGAGATTGTGCAGTCTGGACGCGCATGTAAACTCAACATCGACGGGTAGACGCAGCAATTTCCTTGCCAAATCGAGTGTGAACGAGAAACCACCAGTTTAAACCGGTTTCCCTGCGCTTTTTTTCTAATACACGGACCGCTTGTTTACAACTGCCAGGGGAGAAAAACATTAAAAATACACGAGAACAGCGTGTTTTGGTTTTAACTTGAATATTTGTGTGTTCCAATTTTTGCCAGTTCGGTTTTATTTTGCAGGTAAATACTACGTTTTATTTTATGTGAAAGCTCCAGCGTGCTCGTTCGTATTGTACAATGCGAGCATATTGTCATGTTGGGTACCAATTAACTTTTATGGCATCAAATAAATTAAATGCAACAAAAATATTTGGAAACATAAATTTTACTGGAATTAAACTCGAAACGCGGGATGAACATCGGAATACAAAATCTTTAAAATAAAATCAAGCCTAAATTCACTCAAAATAAAAAGCGGGGTGAAACGCCCAAAATCCCCGCACATGACCGGAGGTTAAAAGACAAGTGGGTTGAAGACACGATAACGCCGGCGGTGGGGGGGTTGAAATCTAATTTGCAAATGCATTTCCTGCCTTTCAAGCTGCAGTGACGTGTTCCCGCTTTACATTTTTAAACAGAGCAGACAGATTCGAGCGTTCCGACTGTTTTCGGGTTGATAAAACATTGTATTGGGGGATCTTTTGGACCGACACCGCTTTGGAGGGTTAGAATGTATGGAGATGGAAATTATGCTGTATTGGTAAAAGCTCTTTTACATTTTTTGATATTATTTTATACTTTGATGTTCAAAATGCGGAAGTAACAAAGGTTTAATTTTGAAAATGGTCTAGTTATGAGAACTCGTGGTTTAGAGATGTTTGTATTCTTTATATTTTACGTAAGCACAGGCCACACCGCCAGCTAGCAAGCGAGTGAGTCGGGCGAGGTTGTTTTCATACTTCGTTCCGGCTCTTTCGGTAGTTCGCGGTGTGAACCAAAGTATGAAGAGAGGTGAAACGATACCTCGCCTGGCTCGCTCGCTCGCACGCTAGCTGGCGGTGTGGCCTGCTCTTTAAGGTAGGTACGTTAAAAGAGTGGATTGGACATGGCCGACCATTCTTGAAAATACTGTGTCACATCCAGAATTATATATTCTGGTCGTCACTGTACAGAACACAGTCACTAACGACACTTGGTGCCAAACACACGTTATTCTATTTTCTTTGTCCTACTTGAAGTTATCACCAGGCGTCCACTACCTCAAAACATCCTCTATTACCTTCTACATAATCTTAATCGTAGTAGTGTTAACACTATCATCACATCATATAACCGAGACGAGACGTCTTGACTGTAATTGAGACCTCTGAGTTTGTTTCGGTGTCGGAGTCACGTAAGAAACACCTACCTCATTTGTATTTAAAAAATCAAAACTATCGTACAGTCGCACACGCATCAAGTTCCGCAAACTGTCAAATTTTCTCTTTCGATTTTGAAGTTAACCTCAACATTTTATGGTTTAAAATTATTTGGAGAAATTTGACAGCTTGGGGTAACTTGGTTTACTGACGTTGGTTTGTACAACAGGCTTAAATATCTTTTGGGAGAAACTGATCAGTCCATCAGAATCGATAGCTGAGTACAAGTACAGACAACTCCATACATTCGCCCCACAGCCCACGACCCGCATCCCGCGGTCCGCTTAATAACGCCGATTGGCGGAATTTCGCCAGAGCTCACGGTCCATTGCTGTCGGAAATTACGTTGCGTAGAAAACCCCGACCCTTTAGCGGGCATGTATTGTGTGTATCGACGCCAACGCTTTTTAAAAATTTGATTGAAATGAAACGTTTGTTTGCGCAGAATTTGCGGTTGCGATATTATACTTTTCGCATTCGGACTTGGAAATATATTTTAAGATTTTCTTTTTTGTGATTCTATGTTCTTTTTAACAGAGTAGCTTTCTAAGAAACAAAAAAAAACAGTAGCGTTTGACCACAGGCCTTAGACAAGTGGCCTTTAAAGTGTTTTGGATTTTTGTAACGATTTTCAACAAGATTGATTAGCCTTTCAGAGCTTATGTCAACGTCATACATTTTTTTACTTCACCATCATTATTATCGCTGTTAAAATGTCATATTGTCTAGCTGCAGGTAAACATAGATACGCCGACATAGACAAATAAACATTTGCCATGATGCCTTGTTGGTTGAGTGGTCGCAAGCGTGACTGCTGAGCATGCAGTCCTGGGTTCGATAACCGGGTCGGACATAGTGGTATTGGGTTTTCGCATCAGGAATTTCTCAGTAGCAGCCACTGGTTCTAGATTAGGCTCGCCCCCTATTACATGGGACTTAAACATAACTGGCGAAATGTAGGTGTCCTATACGGTACACCTTTGCCTAACACTTCGATTACACTCCGTGATGTTATGTATGTTTACAAACATTTACCGCAACAAACCACAAACTACCACACCATCTATCACAACACCAAACCTCAACAATCCAGCAATCAATTACCACATCAGAACTAGTTCACTAATCTCCCAAGTATCAAGCCAACACTGAACTTTTCAATTACCGTTCGCGACAAAAGTATATAAGTTGCAAGATCGAGTCTGTATGGTCGTTGCACGCATCAGAAAGGCAACTTTTGACACACCCGGAGGCTGGGAAACTTTTACATTAGGGATGAAGTTTCTCACGGAGTTATTTTCTCACTACATCAGAGTGTTCACGCAAAGAACAAATCTTTTGAAGAACTAAACACAGCTGAGAGCAAGCTTTAGTTAAGTGTTTATGGGATTTCATATTTTTGATGTTTTTTGGGTCAGTTTTTTGGTAAGTGGAATATGTAATTCCATACGTAGGAAGTTCGATTTTTTTTTAAACTGGGGTGTTATTATGCATAATATGTATGCATACTAAATGCATGTAACATATTATGCTTTTTATCATTTGTTTAGTTCTATTTGTAATCTGTATAATAATATAATGTATATAATATGGAATAAATTACTATAATTTAAAAAAAAAATGCATGCATAAAAATTAAATATATACTTAGATGCAAATAAAATATACGCACACTAAATTTTTATTCAACCAGCCGAAAACTAAGAAATTATAAGTTTCGCACTAAGAAAGCTGATCCCAGAATGACTCGTTTTTAAATTTAATAATATAATAAGAATATGCATCTGTAGCAGCAAAAGACCAGGCAGAGGCACGGAGGAAACTTGGTATGTAATGGGTGGTCACCCATGCAGCGAACAACCTAGGCAAGCTCAACTTAACCTAAAAATCAAACCTCGGAACCTTGATTTCATACATTTTGAATACATTTTTAATGTATCATTCACATCTACAGTTTTCTTCATGTATATTTTTCAGTCCATCCGTAAATATCATTCTAAGACATTTGACTGACATTTCTATTCCTGTATTGTAAATGTCAACTTGTTTCGCAATTCCGCTTAAATAATTTCACAAATACTTATCTTCACGATAAGTAGTAGGCGACTGTCGGAATTAGACGTGAATAAAATATAAGTTGAGAGTCCATTGAGAAAGCTAAGTAACTTAATAAATTATTTTTTTGCCCCATTTTATGACACAATTTTGAAAAACGAAAGTTTATAGAATGTTTTAGGAAATTTCGCTTAAAATATGTATGATCCTAATGTATTTTAATATTGGTCCTAGCGAGCCCATGTTGTATTGTCCATTCCTACTAAGTAGGGAGTAAGTTTACAATTAAGTACTAGTAATTGTGATATCATTAAGTTGATAATGGAGTTGAGTTTGAATGAGACAGAGCGGCGTCACGCGGCTAACAGCTGATAAGGTCACAGGCGCGCGCACGCGAATTTCATACGGCTGTTGTTTGATTGTGTTTCTTTGGGAAAGTTGTTTGTTATCATGAGTACAATCACGTTTTTAAGTACCGGTCACTAATTACCAGTCACCCTATATATGATAAATAGTATAAGGATGATTTCAATAAGAACATAAGACCTGGAAGGTAGATTTTACTTAAATGTATTTTATTAAAGCACATTTACTTGAACTAACCATAAAACCTTTAATCCAGAAAGGGTTAAGTATAGGTGTACCTTTAGAATACCCACCCACATTTCGTTCGTCTTAGTCCCATGTAAAAGGGAGCGAGCCTATTGCCATCAACCGGTGACAGATCCAGACTCCGTGGCTGCTACTAAGAAATTCCTGATTTGAAAACCCAATCACGCTTTGCCCGACCTGGGAATCGAACCCAGGACCTCATGTTCAACAGTCGCGCTTGCGACCACTAGACCATCGAAGCTTATTTAACACTTACAAACTTAAATTAAATAAGAGGTGTTTTACTAGTTAATTATGTTCAACTGTCCAATTACGATCCGTCATCGCAAACGCGTTGTTTTCATTGTGAAAGGCTACGAGAGGTCATTACTGAGATGAGCATGTTTAAAATTACTTGCTTGAAATGAGATTTACATATATGTATATATAATAATATACATCTGTTATAATTCTGTTGCTCATTACGTTCTGAGGTTTTTAATTATTATCTACTGAGAAATATATATATATTTATAATACTAGTATTTTATATGGAGCGACTCTCTATCGGACTGAAATCCACAGTTGTGGATGTCAGATAGACAAGTCTTACCAAACGGTACCCCTTTTGGTAAGATTGGTAGTCAAACTTTCGAGCTTCTGACTGCCGGTAGCCATACGACCCGTAGGTATTTACTCTGTGAAATGCAGGTTTATTTTGTTTCGGAATGATCTTATTTTCTGAGTTCAAGAAAAGAAAGGGAACTTTGAATTCATTGAAAACATTTAGCAATCTAGAATCGCTATTGCTCGTTGTTGCTACATTCCACAGTTCGGACCGTATAAGCACGAAACTGCAAGTAATACAACAATAATTTAATATTACATAGATAGATTGATTTAATATTTTTTATTAAGTAAACCATACGAATTCACATAAAAGAAAAAAAATCACATAGGGCGACACAATGAAAGGAAGACCAATGTGACCTGTGTGAAGGATGGTATGACAAGAAAGGAGGTGTCTGATGAGATGACGAGTTATAGAGAAGTATGGAAGAAGAAGACTTGCTGCGCCGACCCCAAATAAATCGGGATACGAGTAGGAGAATGATGATGATGATAGGGTGACACAATGCGCGGTCTTATCGTTAAAAGCAATCTTTTCAAGACAACCTTTTCATGGATTTCATTCTATTTTAATAACCAATCCTTTTCCATGAATTAATAATTCTGATTGCACTCCCTCGTATTGCAATTCTTGGTATCGCGCTATCATTTCAATCTCAACCTTTGCCATTATTATCTCCAGTGTTCCTAGAAAACGGAATCTAATAATCCTATTAATTCAAGCGATATTAATACAAGAAGACATACTAACATAATACCACGCTTATAATCCCCGAAGGGTTAGGCAGCGGCGTACCAAAACCCACATTTCGCCAGTTTTGTTTTTAAGTCCCATGTTATATGAAGCCAATTGCCATCAACCGGGCACACTCCCAGACTCCGTGGCTGCTACTGAGAGATTCCTGATGGAAAACCCAATAACACTTTGCCCAACCTGGGAATCGAACCCAGGACCTGATGCTCAACAGTCGCGCTTGCGACCACTACACCAACGAAGCTGTTAAAAAGTAATACAAGAAGAAGCCAATGAAATCCACTCACGCTTCGGACCATTTGTTTTTCAGGAACTTTTTGTTTTGAAACTTAATTACAACGGTTGTGTTTACAACCAATTACATCAACTTAAATTATAAAATTAAAGAGACAATTACACCACATATTAAAATATACAAAATAACAAAGTAAAGCAAAATTTTAGGTAAAAAAAATATTAAAAGAAGGTTATGATACGAACAGTTGAGTTTTTAATAATATTCTATGATATAATGTATATTTCTTTAAATAAGTTTCATTATCTTAATACTACTAGTAGTACACATACATTTCGCATCTGAATAAAATAGAGAATACAAACGTTTGATAATGTAATCATCATCATCATCATCTGCCTAGCCTTTTCCCAACTATGTTGGGGTCGGCTTTCAGTCTAACCGGATCATGTAATCAAAAAGCATAAAAACAAATGCCACCTAAAAATATTTTATCAAATCAATGTGTGTAAAAATAACTAACGCCCGATTACAAAATTGTAAACCTACAAAGGTAAATAAAAAATAATAGTTATTCACTGCTGCAATAACCTTGCAAAACAGTGTTATATTCTATCAAAATTATTATAGTATTTATTTTCAATCTATATTAATCATAACATTTCACTGCCTCTTTGGTCTAGTGGTCACAAGCACGACTGCTGACCGTGAGGTCCTGGGTTTGATTCCCAGGTCGGGCAAAGTGTTATTGTGTTTTTCTATAAGGAATTTATCATTAGCAGCAACAGAGTCTGAATTTGTGTCTGGTTGATGGCAATAGGCTCACCCCCTATTACATGGTACTTAAACCTAACCGGCGAAATGCGGGTGTACTGTTAGGCCTAAGCCTTAGGGGATTACAGGCGTGATGTTATGTGTTATAACATTAACTATAAAACTTCTCAATTTATAGGATATCAAGTTTGACACGTAATGGAGCCTTTATACTAAATTAGGCTACGAATTGATTGGTGCCAAACTTTGCTCATAATAAAGGACCCAGTGCCAAAATTCAGATTGGCAATAACCCTAAAACAAAGTAAGATAGGTTTCTTTGGCTCTTTTTGTAATATTTTTGCGAGTTAACGTCGATATTGGCTTCAAGTTTTCGGTTTATCTAGATCTTTGAATCGGATTGGAAGTTGTTACAGTATTTTTGTTCTTACTGGGGGATTTTCGACTTATTACGATGACTAAGTTTCTTTGGATACTTTTGTTTGACGTTACTGTAGGCATAATTAACAGTTTAGTGGACGAGACCCTATAATTTCTGCCAAAAAAAGTAGGACTAAGAATAATCTAAGAACGACCTGTAATTACTCTTTTACAGGTATAGGTATTCATATTGCAGGTATTCCGTTAGGTTTGGTTGGTTCGATTCGCGGGTCGGGCAAAATGATATTCGGTTCTTCCATCAAGAATTTCTCAGTAGCAGCCACGCAGTCTGGAATTGCGCCCGGTTGATGGCAATAGGCTCGCCCCCTTTTACATGGAACTTAATCATAATTGGCGAAATGTACTACTATCTATTAGGTACACCTAACCTAACCCTTCGGGGATCATATTTATGTTATTACTTGTATCCTAACTCACATTACATCATTCGAATGCTAATGAATATATTTTCTTTTTCCAGGTAAGAATATTCCTCCCATTTCCAGCACGTAAGTAAATCCAGCATGATAATGGAGACAATGAGGTCATTCTCGTTTGTCTACACTGGAATAGACTAGGTAGTCGTAAAATAAACGGGAAAGCTGTAGGAACTACATTTACTTGAGATTAAGAAATATTTTGCCGGTATTAAGAGGTAAAACTGTTCATGTTATAAACTTGTGTCGTCGTGAGGAAGGTGTTGAGTATGCATGTGGATGGGTATAAGAGCAGAGGAAGACCAAAACGATGGATGGACTGGACAGAAGTCGTAATAACTGTGAAAGTAATGGAGTTGCCCATTCCAAAGCGTAGAATCTCTATGGAGAAGAATGGGCAAGAGACACTCTTTTAAATCAGAATATTGTTACAAAACCTTGGTTACATCATTCATGTTGAGATTGTAACTACATTATGTATGTGGGAATGTCTGTGAATGTGTGAACATTGTAGGCCTTGTAGATTCCTAGATGCTTGTTAGCTTTTTATCTTCTTTTACGTTTTTCGTGTAGTAAGCAACGCCTTACTGTCGGGCCTACGCGGTCCCCCCATACTTAAGTACTAATGCTATGACATGATAATATTGTAAAAATAAAACGAAATCAAATGATTTGGTTTTATTTTTACAATATTATCATGTAAAAGAGTAACCATGGAGTTTCTTGCCGTTCTTCTCCATAGAAAACGACCAACCCGAACAGTGCATCTTTTTTTCTACGTTTTAGAAGTGCCCATGTAAACCTATGTGAAATAAAATATTTCGATTTTGAGAACGATGAAGCAAGACGTGCAAGTTAAAAGTGAGTGCAGATTTTCGCTTACAAACGCATCTCAATGAATCACCCTGTATGTAATTTCTGACGGATACTATTGATCGAAACACGACTACTAATCTCCAAATACTTACTTATTTCTTTGTGTACACCCCTAGTCACCACCACAGCAATAAAGACCCACCACTTTCATCTTCACAAATACACAGACACACAATAATTCGGGGTCATTATAGCCCTCCATGTTCCGAAATCCGTTTTATCGATACAATAAAACATCCTTAGCGGTGAGTCGAGCACTCGACTTATATTAATGTACTGGGAATCGATACCGAGTTCTCTCATCTCGATACTCGATAGACCCTTGAATTCGTCAACAAGTTTCGAAGGCTGGTCCTACACGTGCTGGTGCGGTCATCGGTGCAAGATATTTGTGGATCGTGTGTACTTAGTTTGTAGCTGTTTGGCTTGCTTTGATGTTGTAGAAAGGTACTTAATAATTATTATTGTGTTTGTAAATTGTAGAGAATATAATAAGATTTTAATGAGTAAGACTGCCTCTAGTGCCGTCTGGTGGTCGCAATTGCGACTGCTATGTATCGTGGGTCGGGTAAATTGTTATTGGGTTTGTCCATCAGGAATTTCTCAGTAGCAGCCATGGAGTCTGGATCTGTGCCCGGTTTATGGCAATAGGCAATTCCTCATACGCAATGTATCGTTACCGTGGCAAAACGCGCGTAGCGAACGGCAAGCGCGATGACTAGTTCGATGAACTCTGTAACTAGGCAGGAAGTGAACAGCTGATTTCACTCGTTGTTCGTTAGAGTATTTCAACATCCATTGTTGGATTTTTTTAATTATCCGTGTTATTTACATAAATGGAGTGCTGCGTACAGGGAATGTACTTTTACATTGAAACATAAAGGACACATAAAGGACTAGTAACTGAAAAAATAAAAACTAAAAATCGGGAGAAAACTTCCGGTGGAATGTGATTCAAAATAAGGAGCTGAATGCACCATGTCAGTTTGTGGAGGGCTGTCCCTTACACCCTGTATTGTTCTACTATACAAAAATCTCATACAAAAAAGCACTTAACATTCTCCTAAACATGTCTAGATAATCATCGCGTGTCACGCACTTCCCCAATGCCATTTGCAACGCTGTCATTGATCACGGGCCCTCCAATAACCTTAATAGCATCCGTGCTTGTTCCTTATCGGTCAAGATTATACTTTATACCGTCCCAGTAGACCCCCTAATGTGGTTTGATATATTACTTTATTTGTCAAATATCAATAACGGAGGATCTCGGCCCACTTTGCGGGACGATCCCGCTGAATATGAAATGTATGACTTTGGACGACTTGGGCTGTGTGCTTGCGGACTTATGTATATTGTGTTTATGTTTTGTGGTCAGGTTTTATGAGGATGTTTTTGGTTAGGAGAAAAATAGGGCAGAGGGGGAGTAACTTACTAAAAGCCATTGATTTTTATACATCTACAGTCTAGTTTTAGTGAAAATAATCAATTTCAATAATAACAAGCTTTTGCCCGCAACTTTCGTCTGCCTGAAATTATTATAAAAATCTTACTTCCCTGTTTGTATCGGATTTTGTTAACAATTTCAGGGGTTTGTATTTTTTGACACGGAACACTAATCCTTTTTCTAAAATAAAAGTAGACTTGATTTCTCTTTTAAAACATTAACTATCCGCCAATAGAAGTCAAAATCAGTCTAACGGAGATTAGCCTAAACAAACAGACAGACAGTAAAAAAAAATATTTTTTTTGTCTGTCTGTCTTTCATATGCATGCAGTAAAAAGTTGTTATTTTGAAATTACAAAGACACTTTCAATATAATTTATTTGTATAGACAAAAAAAAACTGGAAAAATAAGGCAGTGTTTAAATCGGTAGTTGAGTTTACAAGATTGTAATATTTTACAGACATCATAACACTTTAATTAGCGAGCTGTATGTAGGTACTAGAAATTATTGCACGTGACACTTGTAATAACACAATTAATACTACTGAAAATGGAAGATAGGCTCTTCTATTACAGTCACTGCATTTGACTGTTAATTTTAAGCACAATGGAACTAGAAATTACATTCTGCTTACTTAAATATCACTAGCTACATGCACATTGCTAGTTACAAAATTGGATCAGCCGCCATTTATAAAACGTATTCAGTGAACCGCCATTATAAAGCATAGTTTACACGATATCATCTAATATCAGAATTTCAAAGTTCTATATGAATTAGAAACTAGAGCTATTATCTTAACTTTGGCATATCATAACTAAGTTGAACATAGTTTGACGTCTTTAAATTATAAAACCAGCTGTTCTGGACGATTGATATTTTTGAAAGTTTGAAGTCTGTGGTCCACTCAATTTTCAGTTAATGTTCTTGAAGTTTTAGTCCAAAATAAAGCTTGGTAGCGCTGTTTCAGTCTCTCTACCTACCAAAACTTTGAAAATTATTCTTATTAAACATAATCTTTACGATAATCGTACTGGCATGGATATGGACGTGAACCATTTCATCAAATGGAGCCTAAAATAACCCACCACATCATGATCTAAGATCTGAGTAATAAATTCTAAGATCGGACCTCGACGGATACATAACAAACAAATAAAGAATACAATAATTTTGTCCAATACCCATGCCCAAAGTCAATAAAAGTGATATCTTTGACTGCCTTTTTTAAACCAAAAAAAGCTTTTTGTCATCAGTATCAAGTCTTTGCTTAACCACCCCATCACAAAAATATGTCCAAAATTGCCTCCGAATCCTACTTACCCATGTCCTCATTTCGTACGGAAGCCACTCCACCGGCTTATGTGGTTCCCCTAGTTTAGAACTACTCAGTAGCTCATGCCTTACCGCTTGGCCACGACCTACACGATCAAGCGACACGCGTGTGGGACGGCGACTGCGGCGAAAGAAATTGCTTAGAACATGCCACGAGACACCGCGACGCGACGGTACTCACATGTAGGAAAATACACGAACTAAAATAATTAAGAAAAAAACCAAGCTTTTATTACAAGGAAAAGAAGAAAATTAAGTTTATCTATCAAAATTATTCAAAGGCGCATAAAAACTCTGACACCAGGTTAGGCACTATCCACACGATAAAGAAGAAGATCTATCAAAATTGGACGTATATACAAAGTTTCATGTCCGTGCTATTAACCGTTGAGAAGTTCTCTCGTGATACCCTGGTTGAAGGATCAAGTCATGTCTGTCATAAAAATGTATTGTCATCAGAACCAAAAGTTTGTACAAAATTTCAGTTCAATCGGTTGGCGGGTTCAGTTGCAAGATATGACCAAACAAGTCAGGTGTCACGCGACGCAAGTCGTATCGCCTCAGGTCCTGACCGGGTCGTAATGTGGTTCCCCTAGTTCAGTCCTACCTACTCAGGGTTGTATTCAGCCTGCTCGCACTCGATTGACGGATTAACATCGTAATTGCGTCATTGCGTGATGATATCAATGTAATTGAATGCAGGACGGCCACAAAGGACAGCGGTGTCCCGCTTTTTGGTGTAGGGTTGTCACGAGTTAGACTTTTTCCATAATGTCGGTTTTCTTTTGGGTGCGTGACGGTTGGTTGTGGTTTTTTAATCAGCGTAGTCTAATATTTTTGTCAGGATATTAAAATATCGAATTAGTCAAGTTTTAATTATGTTTTGCTGCTTAATGTTACTGAATATAAGCAACTTCTAAGTATCTTTATATAATAGTATTTCTGAGATTTTAATACTTTAGAAAAGCCTCGCTTACCATGCAAAGTGGTCTGCAAAAATATCTGTCTTTTCGTTTTTTTCTGGAAATTCCTAGCAAAGTTACGTTATAAGGTTATAACTTATCGAAAATCGATGACTATATCCAACATAACAATAACGAATCTTTTTGAATACCACCGACCTCCACACAAACTTGTCAGAAATTGTTCTGCCAAAAAAATAAATTGTGCGTATTTTTCCCGTAACAATTTATCTATACGCTTTTCCGCTTGCTAACGACTAACTTTTACAACTGAATTATTGTGTTGTTAATACGCTGTTATGATTTTTGTTGCGAAGTTTCCCACGGTAACTTACGTTTATAATTTCTGAATTGTTTCCTTGTTCTTACTATTTTGTATATCTTTAACAAATATCATTATAAAACACTTTTTTTCAGTCCATTATATTAGGAGTTCGAATAATAACAGCTGCTCGGGTAAATCTTAAGGTTAAGCTGCACTTGCCTAGGTTGGTCCGTGAATGGGTGACCACCCATTACATACCGAGTTTCCTCCGTGCCTCGGAAAGCACGTTAAGCTGTTGGTCCCGGCTGTCATTTGTATATATTTGACAGTCGTTACAGGTAGTCCAGTGGCCTGAGTCTTACAACCAGTCTTAAAAAGGGGTGTCGTATTACCCCGGACTAACTAGGTTGTGGAGGTCAGATAGGCAGTCATTCCATGTAAAATACTGGTATTCAGCTGCATCTGGTTAGACTGGAAACCGACCCAAACAAAGTTGGGAAAAGCTGTCAAAACAAGCAGTACTACAATTGCAAAATCAATTATATATCATGTTCTACACACAATACAAAAATGATTAAAAAACCTCTTTTCAAAACCAACCATAGATACACCCAAATAAAACGATAATTTAATACCATTAAATACATTATTCCAATATTCCCCGCACCCTTCACAAATGATTAATGAGTTTATTTAAAAACGATACTGGCAACCCTACCAAAGGCGGGCCACTTTGGTCCTCTAATACCCGATACCATTGATTCATTATGCCATTACATATGACGCGACCAATGACAGAGTTGTGGTATTAATTGCTCAATTCACAGAGGAAGTGCAAATAGCTAATATCGTATTTGTGTTAGATCGATCATAACTGGATCGGTAATGATGTGATGTGTGTTTGTGAATTTAGCTGTGAATTTTGAAGTAGCTTGTTGTTTTAGAGTGGTAGGTAGGAGTGGTGGTATATGTAATGAGTATAGTTTTGTTTATATACTTGTTCCATTGTCAACTGTGTGTCTAACAACCGTACCTATAGTCAAGTTACATTTTATGCAATAGTCAAGAATTTAAGGAAAGCAATGTAAAGAATTCTAACTTTTTGCAGTTCTAACTTCAGTCAATTTGTAAACTACAGAATAAAAATCGTATCTTAAATAATGACTTTTAGTCAAGTATAGACCGACCGCTTTAATGAGTCCTTCGCCTTGCCCCATCAAAGGCACATTAAGCGTCCACAAAGTCCTAACAATATCACACAGGTTATTTGCTTTGGTATTACGATACTAATTGAACCAATACGTGATCAACCTTCAGAATATTCCATTTAAATTGATTCCTTCGCGAGGACTCATTAAAGCGGTCGGTCTATAATGACTTTGACTTGTTTATAGAGACGGGTGTAAAAGTAGTGGTAGGTTAGGTAGATACCTAACCTTTTTTATTGTTTTTTATAATATCACATGTCACTATAAGAGGCGTTGTTTTACCTGTACCTCGATCAGTAACATGCAGGAAGAGGATTTAGTACATACCCCTAGAAACCTCTTTTGACTCATTATTAACTTACTAGCTTACTTACTTTTGCCCGCGGCTTCGCTCGCGTTTAATTAGAATTAGACAATTAAACTCTTAACACACTACTAAAGTTTCTATATTAATAGAATTCAATCATGATTCTAAAGACACGTGGCGCTATCTATTATCATTAGAACGTTATTGTTGTTTTTCTCGGGAGCAGCACTTTTTTTCGGGATGAAAGGTACCCTATGTCCATTTTAGTACACCTGACAGCGTATATGCAAAATTTCAGGAGTATCGGTTCAGTGGTTTAAACGTGAAAAGGAAAAACAAACAAACAAACAAGCTTACTTTCGCATTTAAAATATTAAGTAAGGATAAGGATATTTATTCCACTCTATATAAGATTATTCTATAGAATCGTACATAAAACCAGAAACTCATATGAACAAACTGACTATTCCCAAAAAGGTAGACACACTAATATATTCTAAACGCCAAACTAATTACAGGCCAGACACTAATGCCATCGGACATAATGTTAAGAGAATTTTCACCTGACGCGTACTAGACAGGGGATGCACGGATTTGCATAATTTGCTATGTGACATTAATTTAGCCAGCCCCAATATCATGGCGTCACCTGCGACCAACAAAACATTATTACCTAACCTCGTACATATATGTTGTGTATGAGCGCACATACACACGAAGTTTTGAAATGTAAAAACTGGAATCTTTTTACAAACGTTGGTAGGTATACCGAAATACAACTGCTTGTACTTGCTTATCCCTTGGTTTAGTAGGCCGTGTACCTCTCAGAAAAAAAGAAATACAAAATAACAATGGATTGAAAAACAAAAAAGAACGTCTGATGTTTTCTCGAATATTCTCAACCGCGAAGATTCTACACCACTTACCAATCTAAACAACGCATTGTTTCCACACAATCCGCCGGTCTTGTCTCCACCATCTAATTACTACAGAACAAAGCTACTCCTCCAATAATTATGCAATTCTCCAGTAAGCACTCGGAAACTGCCACTTAAAACAAGAAAAACTAGCCTGAACGGAACGTACAACTTGTAAAAATAATCCAATCTTCGACCGCGGTGTCATTCTGAACTAACAAACTAGAAATTTTCAAGTCGATATTCTCGACCCGATTCCCGACGCTGCGGGTAAAACGAGTAGAGGAACATTTCAGACTTGTTACTTTTGGTCGTAGTCTTATTGTGGGAACTTGGTGGAGGGAACTGTCGTGGCCATGCCACCGTGACACTTACGAACGGTTTTTTTCTTACACACTTTTTTAGTTCTTAACTGCACTTGAGTATTTTATGGTGTGTCTCGTTTACCTGTGCGATTAGAGGAAGCAATCGGTACAGTTGTAGCCTTATCCGTGTTTTGGTAACAAAATCTTAAAGGAGACAGTTGTGTGGGGCAGTTCATTGTGTGTAACTTTCGGCCCCGAACAAAGCCCTTGGCTTCCTACGAACCGCCAGTCTGTGGAATTCACTGCCGGGTTCTCTGTTTCCCGATCATTATAATCTGGATCTTTTTATAGTTCGAGTGAATCGGTTCTAAGCAAGTGACCTCCACCCTAGGTTGCATCATTGGGCGAGTTGCGGCCAAACGCAAGCATATTAAGTGTGAAAAAAACCTTTTTACCGACAAATTCTGTTAAAATATTCGTGGTGCCAATATTATAATAGCAGGTATATTAAACCAGTAATTAACCACATTAAACCATGATTAAGTAATTAATACTGTTTTATTTTCTCTTAATGAAAAACCAAAATCACATAGGCCCAGATGGGTACTTATAAAACGTCGACATAAAGGTGCACGGTTCGGGTTGGTCGTTTCCTATGGAGAAGGACCGGCAAGAAACACCATGGTTCCTCTTTTCAAATCATTTGGTATTACAATATTATCATGGTTACAGAAAGTAGCAATTTTAGCCCTGTCGAGCGTATTATGTCTGCCGTTTATAGATTCCAAGTCGAACAGATTTTTGCTTGACATGACAATGCAACATCCTAAAACAGTCCCTCTTTTAGCCAGAGTGTCGCCTTAACACAACATTAAGCACATAAAACGAACCCGTAAAACAAATCATCTGTCCTGGAAACACTTAAAACTTAACAAATGTCCTGAACCCCGCATCTCAGACGCTACATTCGCTCATTATTCAGCAAATCGTCTCATTATTTCTCGGCCGCTTAATCCTTGGCTTACATTTCGCTTTTTAATTGTACCTCCATGTCTGACCCTCATCGAGGTCGCTTGTTTTTCACAATTTGCCGTCTCGTTAAACCTCGGCTTGAGTTAGTTTGGCTGTGGTACAAGTTGTGAGAAGTCGCGGTAGAGTTACTGTAACTTAGGGACTCAAATAATCATGTTCTGGTGGTTGGTATATTTAAGATCCTAAAGATTTTCTCATTTATCGAGTTATCTTAACAATTAACGAAGAATTTTTTTTTCGCAATGGGTGGCTATTTGCGTGCCGACTTAGCTTATGCATTATGTATGAATTTTCTGGGAGCGATATTATACACTAACATAGTTTTTTAAGTTTTTTGTAACTAACCCGCGGATCATTGTTGTCTGAGCAAATAAATTATATTATTAATAACGTGATGAATATGATCACTCGTAGTAGTTGAGAAGCAAATGAGTCTTCTGAGTTCTTTTACTTAAACATGTAAAAACTTTGAAGTTACGTCAGAAAGGATCAGAATTACATTTTTGTTCTGAACCGAACTTTTGAGGCCCTTAGACAGCTATTTTCACCCAAAACCTAACCCTAATTAACTACCCGAAAAAAATAAAACCGCTACTCATCAGGAACCCGATTTTTCTCCATCACAAACAGACTAAAGACCAATTAAGTTGGTCTCTTACAATTTGCACCGTCATGGTGCGTCTGTTATCTGGACTGCGCATCCGTGGGGCCAACCCTTTCGCTACATAATATTGTGATTAATTAAATCCAGAGATGGCGTATATTGCGATGATAGACACTGTAATTTGTTATGCTGCTTCCGCATCATGTTTTTTTTGTGGGAAAATATTTGGCATAACTTAGAATCAAGTTGCAAGTTTTAGAAGATAATTACAGTTAAACTATGTTTTTCTTGGATCGAAAGCAGATTATTCATGGAATGTAAAGTATTCTATTGTAGTTTCTGTCGGAATTATAATAAAAATATCTTATATTAACGTTATCAGCCCATCATGCTCCTGCCCTTATCCCAATTTATTTTTGGTCAGTGCAGCATGTCTTCTTCTTGGATGTTTCTTTTACCTAGTCCTAATTTTAAGAAGTTACAATAGCCTCGACCAACATCTGAGGAGACTCTCGCATGATCAAGGGCTTGATTCAGAAAGCAGTACTTCTGGACACGGTGCGTATCGTTAGGAGATTCATCTCTCAAGACCACCAGTAGCTCGGACCCTGTTCCGATGCCAAATAATATCTGTTTGTCTAGCCATTTTTCGTACAGTCCACCCAGTGTTTCTTTGGTTTCATCATCCTATCTATTCATCAGATCGAAATTAGACCACAGTTAAAAACATCGTTTCTAGTCCATCTTCACAAAACACCTTATTCCCAACCATTTCCACGATCTCAAATAAACGTGCCTACATTAAAATATCTAGTTACCCGCATGACAGTGAAATGCGGACGGCGAGCGAGATATATATCGTCTAATCCACATTACGGTCAAAACGTCCGCTTGTGACAGCCCATAATCCCACATTCAATTGTGGACGTGCGCCGGTGTGCCTACCCTACGATATTACGCATGTTAGGGAGACGGCCCACTCCTCGTCCACCACCTGGTCAACGTCTTACTTTTAAGTGGTTTCGATTTCTACATACGTTTATAAGTGAATGAAAGTAAATGTTGGGAAAGGAATTTTTCTGTTTTATTGAGATGAAAATATATCTATCTCCCGCTAGGATACAGATAGATATGAATGTCGATAGATACCATTTATCCATCTGTCTTCCTACATAATTAATATTTTCTAATCATTTCTATCTCGCTCCTGGGTCAAGGCCTCCAATTGCAATGTGAAGTAATCTTTTCAGCTGAGTTCAAGGATCGACTCCCGTCGATAACTGAGGCATATATAGCCATCTTTATCTTGCATTAATTCAAGCTTTTGCTCATTTGTGATGCAGGGTTACTAATTAAAAGACTTCATATGGTACCTGTTTAAATTATTTTCATTATCTCTGATCATAATGCAAAAGCGTTTCTCTTATAATAATAATAATACCAGCCTGTTACTGTCCCACTGCTGGGCAAAGGCCTCTTCTCATACAGAGAAGGCACGAGCATTGATCACCACGCTTGCTCAAGACGGGTTGGCGATTTCAGACTTATATTAATTATAAGTCCAGGTTTCCTCACGATGTTTTCCTTCACCGATGACTGTGATGTCCAAGTTAAACTTAGAAAAGTACATATGAATTGAAAAAGTCACATTGGTACTTGCCCGGATTTGAACCCACAACCTCATGCATGAGAAGCGAGGTCTTAACCTCTGGGCCATCACGACTTATTGTAAAGCGTTTCTCTTATTTTCCTAAAAATCACATAAACCTTCTATCAAATGAAATGAAGAAAAAGACAGAAAGATAAGAATAAAAACAATATGATCTGCGCTGCAATAAATATCAAAGTTTTATTAGAGAACCTTCAGCGCGTGTTGAGAGTTCCACAAACAATACAAGTAACTTTTCACTATTAACTTAGGATGGCAAACAGTAACTTACAACAAGTTCTAGGGAATCAAGCTTATAGGGGCCACCTAACAACATTCTGAGAAAATAATGTTATTCAGTTTGATTGTTAACACGTGTAAGGAGCTTTTGCTATAAATAGGTATCGAAGAAGTAATAATACTGAGTGAAGTTAAATCTTTATGTATATTTTTTGAGCGTTTGCGGCTCTAGGAGGAGTTCTTGGCTAAATAATAACGTGGTTCGGGCCGATCTTTATGTTGAGCCGTGCTTGCCTAGGTTGGTCCGTGGATGGGTGGCCACCCATTATTGCATAACGGGCTGGTTTCCGCAATTCCACGTCAAAGCGCGTATTTTGCGTGCGGAAAATATATATTTTTGTGGCCACCCATTACATACCGAGTTTCCTCCGTGCCTCGGAAAGCACCTTAAGCCGTTGGCCCCGGCTGTCATTTGTAGATCTTTGACAGTCGTTACAGGTAGTCAGTGGCCCGAAAGTCTGATAACCAGTCTTGCCAAGGGGTATCGTATTAGCCAGTAATGACTGGGTTGCGCAGGTCAGATAGGTAGTCGCGCCATGTTATATACTGGTATTCAGCTGCATCCGTTTAGACTGGAAGCCGACCCCAATATAGTTGGAAAAAGACTAGGCAGATGATGATGAAGTAAAACAATTTAGAAAGAGATTACTCGATAGTACTTGATATAAATGAAAAACCTATAGTTAGCACTTTAACTTTGCCACGTCTACTAGTAGGTACCTATTGATCCGTAGTTGCCATTTGTGGAATAAAATTTTAAATAATAAACTAATCCACTAATGGCACCTGTGAAAAATATTGATAGGTGCCGTATGTGGAATACCTCAGGTGCCGTTAAAGCGGGTGCCCAATATGGCAAACGTCCTTACTTTTTTCCTACATTCTTGCGAGCTGACTCCACCAAAACATTGTCCGTACATCCACAGTCCTATCCTCAGATATTTTTCCGTCCTTACACAATAGAGATGTCAAACACACTGTACAGTCCTACAAAGGCTATATTATTATACAGTTTCCAACTGAAGTTTGATCAAACGGCCGCAATATCCAATTCACGCGCCGTAAGCAGCATTTGTTGAGAACTGGGAGTACGGGCAAAGCGTCACAAAGTAATACATTGGCGAAACTTTCTCCCTCGGGATGAGACGCGGACTGCATTGCCCATCCAACTACGATTCAATATATATTAGCTTTGGAAACTTTGATTTCTATGTTCTTATTGCTTTACGCAAAATGTTGGAAAGTGAGTTCGAATCACATTTGCGCGTGTTGCGTTTTGTGAGATTGGAATAGTGGGCGAAGTTGAGTATTGGATTTTTTTGAAACCTAGTTTCATTCGAGTTCTGAGCTACAGCTAAAATAGAAATATGCTTTTATTTGTTTGTTCTCAAACTGCCGTGTTTATTTAAAGTTATTGTAATCGAATAGTGTGCAAGAACTATTAAACTTTTTAAATAGATCTCTATGTTAGGCAAGAAGTCTAACGTCAATTATAGTGCAATGATTAGGTTTCAAAATAACGAACTCCATAATCTTCCAAAAGAAAATATCAGTTGGGAATGACAACAAAATAATATAAGTTCTCCTTTTAACTAGGGTTTAGGATCCTAAACCCATGCGAATGATGAAACGACTCCTCTGTTCTTACGACTTACCAATACTTTTAGATGACCTCTCGCTGCTGGACCACAATCTGTACATACAAAATTCACTAACTTTTTATAAGACACCATCAAAATCAGATGAGAAAATAATGGTAACTCATCAGCATCTGCCTAGCCTTTTCCCAAATTTATTGGCATTTGGGAAAAGGCTAGGCAGATGCTGATTTTTGGTTGGCTTCCAATCTTATCGGATGCAGCTGAATACCAGTATTTTACATGGAGCAACTGCCTATCTGACCTCCGCAAACCAGTTAGTACTAGGTAATACGATACCCCTTAGTAAGACTGGTTGTTAGACTAAATTCAACTTACCAAATAAATAGTAAAAACTATCATAACTTCTTACTAGGCAGAATATAGTTCCGTTGAAGTACTTCATCTAAATGAAACGACATCGTTTTATCTAATCAAGTCAGCCATGTCAACGTAAACCCACTTAACCACTAATAACCCATAATATCTAAGCGTTCAAATCTAGGAACCGTCCTCATAAAAGCCTGCCTAAGATAAGACAAGATCTAGACTTTACCAACATTCCACTTTACTGGGCAAGTAATCCAGTCGATTCATGAATTCCATTAACTGGACATAAGCTTCCAGGCAGTGAATTGGACCTAGGCCTCTAACAGCCTGTTAATCTGACGTTTGTTAGACACTAAAGTTCACCGGAATGTCTCGTAAGAAAGGTCTGATTGTCTATTTTCTTGGTAAAAGTAGTTTTAGGGAATGATACGCAATATTCTGTATAGGTCTTCTAGTCTAATAGTTTTCTAGAAGTTGTTCTTAATTTTACAGTACCTGGGTGACCGAGGACTGCTCGGGTGAAAATATAGTAAACGTACTTTCCCAGATATGAGACCTAACTAGATCGATTTTTCGCCCCCTTAAATCCATATGTTGCAACATTCATTGAAATCGTTAGAGCCGTTTTTAAAACGTGATTACAAATATTACTCACAATTTTTTGCCCGCGGCTTCGCTGGCGTTAATTTTGAATTTGACAATCAATTCGGGTTGTACTCTATCTACTATCATAAAGACGTCATTGTTATTTTCCTCGGGAACAGTACTTTTTTTCGGGATGAAAGGTACCCTATGTCCGTTTCTGTACACCTGACAACGTATATGCATTTCAGGTTGATCGGTTCAGTGGTTTAGGCGTGAAAAAGTAACAAACAAGTAAACTTACTTTCGCATTTATAATATTAGTTAGGATTACAACTACTACTACTACTATTGCTCATTTAATAGTATAGGATTTTGTTCATTTAATAATATAGGTTATTACTCATTTAATAATTAGTTAGTTAGGATACTTTAGTTTTATAAAAGCAGAGTGTCACAGGAACAAACCCAGCAGGTACTGAACTTTGTGTAAATTATTTTATCACCACAACTCTCAACATTGTGAAGACAAACACAACATAACATCACGGCTGTAACTTGCCCACCCCTTCTCATAGAGAGGAGGCCTGACTACCAAAGGCTAATTATGTTGGGTCCAATGCAAAATTAGACAGGTATTTCTAAACCCTAATACGTACACGAACATAAACCAATCTACCATTAATTCCACACAAATTGTTCGCACAAATCTAGGCACGAACAGAGTCTATAATCTGGGCTACATCCTTCACAGGCGATACCTATACAGGATCATAACAAACCATTTAACAAAGACCCCTGATAATTCAAATCATCTTTAGCTTGTATCGGCGTTTCGATCCCAAAGCCTTCAGGTGTAAGGTGAGGTGGGAGGGTGGAGGGATCATCTTATTCTAGCTGTTGGTATCTTGTATCGTTCGGGGGAGCTCAGAGCGTTCGAGATAACGTAACAATGCAACGTTCACTTCAGAACCATTTATTCGATAGTGTTACCTGTATACAAAGGTTCTAGGTTTACACAGGGTGTTGCGAATGTAGCGTAATGTAATGGTACGGCTTTCGAATGGCGCCTCTTTAGAAATGAAACGCGCAACTTAATCCTTTGCCGTCTACGATAAGAGGATACTTGCTTTATTTATTGCTTTAGTAACACATAACGGGATGTTCTAGAATTCTAAATAATTGTGCTTACTTGCTAGTCTTCTTTATTAGCTTTTGCCCGCGGCTTCGCTCGCGTTAATTTAGAATTTGACAATCAATGCGGGTTGTACTCTGCTTGTAATTCAATCATGATTCAAAAGACACGTGGCGCCTTCTATTATCATAAGAACGTTATTGTTGTTTTCCTCGGAAACAGTACTTTTTTTCGGGATGAAAGGTACCTTATGTCCGTATCTGTACACCTGATAACGTATAGGAAAAATTTCAGGATGATCGGTTCAGTGGTTTAGGCGTGAAAAGGTAACAAACAAACTAACTTTCGCATTTACAATATTAGGAAGGATTCTGTTTATATGTGCGTGTATGCATTTATAATACAGTTGCATAAGGATCTTTTAACCTGGGATAAATCGAAGCCTACCTACCTACCGCTAGTTTTTTCAACGCTATTTCACGTCATCAACATCTTCCTGCCCTTGTCCCATGTTACTTGGAGTCGGTTCATATAATTCCTCACACAATCTATCCATCGTTTCCTTGGTCTTCCTCTCCCTCTCCATCCATCAACATTTATACTCATCACTCTTTTAGTCACATGCGTTTCGTCCCTCCTCATCACATGTCCTTACTAAGACAGTCGTTTCACGTTACACTATTACACGTAACTAAAGTGATTCAGACGCCTTATATATGTATAGCTATATAGTGATGCACTTTCCTTTTAAATTCATTGCGTTTCTAACATAAAATAATTACGTAAACCTCTCGTTCTCAGATCAATTAAAACACGATCAAAAAGATTTAGCTCATTGAGGAAACTCACACAGTAAATCACATTACCGACAAATAAAACCAAAAAATATCGCTTTACATACCTACCTACCTCATTTATATTCATGGGAACATATTTAATTTGACATAGTAGCTTCTTTCTATCTGTACATTACACGCTATGGGCCCCATATCGTGATTAGTTTCCGGAACTAATATAAAACAATTTATGGTTTTTAATGAGTTTTAAAATGTCATAAAGAATATTAATGGCAGTAAATTAGGCGTTAATGGACGCATTTATAACGTAAGCTGTTGAATTTTGACAAGCTATTACGCTGTTATGTATTCATGAGTTCAGGGCTTTAGTTATGGTCATTATTAGGGCTTGGACAGATTGTAGGGACTTGCCCGTTCTCACCAGCGGTAAGATACGCCTTAGATAGACTCCACTTGGTATTTGTAATAACTTCTATAAATTGTAGTTAAGGCAATGCTAGGAGAGGACGCCCTAGAAGGACATACACTGACCTTATTGGTGAGGATCTTCAGAAAAGTCAGGTGCGTAGTACTTGCAACCGGCGAGCGTGTATGATCAGATGTATAAAGGGGATTAGGCAAAAGGAGTATGTTGAGCAGGTGGCGTTCTGTAGTTTCTGCCTACCCCCATGGGAAAAAGGGGTGAGTTTATGTATTATGGTTCACAACTATTCAGGTTTGTGACAATCCTATCCTGTCCTCTTAGCCCAAAAACATGTAGCCCAAGTGACATCTGTGCTACTACCGTCGACGCGGTGGAAGTGGCGAAGTTCTGGGCTAACAAAATATAAAAATTGTCGTGCCAGCGACACGAAGAAGAAGACTATCTAGGTGGTTTTTCCGTTATTTGTTTTAAATGTGCCTAATAGACTAAATACCTACAGCATTGTTTTTAAAACTCGAAAAAATTATTAATTGGTCAACTATTCAAATTAAAACTACCATCATCTGTGTTGCCTTTTCCCAAATCTGTAGCGGTTGGCTCAAATTACAATATTTTAGTTCCAAAGCTTCTATTAATCAAGATAAACAAGCATTTACCGTCAACATCCATAAGATGATTAAAAGGACCATTGATGGACCAAAAATCAATCGTGGGCACGAGCCTTAACAGGCGTTACTGAGTAGTGGTAAAGGGGCATAAATCTCAATCATAATTTGTGTCCCGTCAAGCGGAGGCCTGCGAGGCCCAATGATTGATGGGGTACCCGCGCGCTCATTCCGAATTCAAACGAACCAACCGGCGGCCGCCACGTTGCAAAATGGCCGACACGTAACTAAATTGATTAACAATCTAGTGGACTAGTTGATTTCCGGTGAAATGTCTCATTTGATACTGATACCATTGTTACTAAGCTGGTTTATCATTATACCACTACAGGTCTAAGGCTTGTTCTTATAACGAAAAGGGATGAGCGTGAACATTGTCAATGACAATGTCAGAGTCAAATCTTAAGTTCAGACTTCTTCACGATGTGTTTTCTCATCGTCAGTCAATAACATCAGCATAATATTTTGAGTGCGTTACAGTGAGTAATACCGTAAAACGTGATTTTGCACCCCAAAAAAAAGTCATTTCCCAGCAATAATTTTTGCGTAAAGTTACTTAGTTTGATGTACAGAATGCTTGGTTGACGGCTTCGTGAAGGGTCCGTTTTCACCCTGTATGTCAAAACAAATATACTCAATTTCCGATATCCACTCTAATTCCAGAGTGTACTTATTGTATACACACTATGTTGCATTGAGTATTTGGTTACCTCACTAGTGCGCTATGAGACACTGATCGGGTTCACAAAGCGCATTAGTTGCACTTCAAACTGACTGTGACATGATGCGGAATGCAATCAGAGTTTGTAAACTATACACCTGTATTATAATGGGTATTATTATACTTTGCAAGCTGCTACGAGCTAAGGTTCTCTGGTCAATGCTCTAGCTAGATAATAAGAAATTCTATCGTCGATATTGCTATGTGATGGAAAAATCAGAAATGTATTATATTGACCTATGTTACAGAAATAGCTTATGTTGTAGAAATGTTTGCTTTGAAAGAGAGCTCTATTTAACTAGTCCTTCATACATGAAGTTGGAAGATATTTCAAGATACCAATTTGAGGAAATTTAAGGTACATTGAAAAAAAATGTCTTATCATTAATTCTAGAAACTGGATATTTACCATGTTTACTGTTTAGTTTGAGTTCCCGATATTTCGGAATGTCTTTATAAAGAGAGTTTCCAAATGATTTGCTACTATTGCATTCTGACGTCAAGCCGTTTTTTTTTTGATAAAAACGTTGCCCCACACTAGGAATTTTTCTTTTTCCTGTAAGTATCGTAGGTGCGTTTACAAACATTTAAACTCACATACACATTGTCATATTTATATTCTTCACAAAAAATATGTTATGTTCTTGCTTGTTTTAACAGTGGACAATCACACCATTCGAAGAACAATACAAATTTCATACTGTCTCACTACTACCCACATAAAGCCTACGTTTGTCTCAGAACTTATCCTATTACCGTCGAAGAAAGGGTCTGCCCAATTTCGCCAACGAATTCAACCATCAATTTGCCTAAGAAAACTCCATAATATATTAACGGACCCTTCCTGCAACGAATAGTTTGGCTTTATAATATTTGTGGCACGTTCGGACGATCCCAACACGGGACGACCTTAATTTATTAATAGATTGTTTATAGCTTCGCCAGGGGCCCTACCGTCTAATAAATAGATCACCCTTAAAATAATAATGCTCTTTCGGAACACCCTGTACTGACGCATAAATTTTATGAGATTAAAAGGGTGAGTTGGTGACGGTCCCTGTTTACGAGCTGTTAAAATTTTTGTTAGTTCTAGTCGGGTGGCAATTTATTGGTTTCGTTGCTGTTCGGTTTTATAGCTTGTACCAAGCTACACGCGGTGGAAGAGTTAAATTTGTGGACAAACAAAGAACGTCTTACGCGCGAACTGTCTTTTATGTTACTTGCGTAAGCACTCTGCTTGCCATGCCTCAGATAAGTGTAAACAAGGCATTGGAAAGACTGGACCACCCAGCAAACGTGCTATTTCAAGTAAATAAGTTAGACTATGTATTTCTGTGTCTCACATCGAGCGGTATCCTTAGCAGGGACCCTATGTCTAACAGTCGCTGAATTTCGGCTCTTATTATGATGATTTCTGTTTTCATCATCGAACACAATTATCATATTCTGACCTCAACTTTGTCTTATTTTCCAATATTTCCATATATTCGACACAGCATGGCCGCAAAAAAATACATTTTATTTTGCCGTAATCGTACCAAATCAGACCGACCCCTAACATTTTACCCTCAGACACTGCACGTTCAAAATATAGAGGTTTACCTCTCAATACATCCCAATCACTGAGCACGGAACAATCCCTTAAGATAGGCGTCCTGCATGAGTTCACACGTGAACCTGTGAGCGGAGCATTTTAGCTGATAGCCATCGATACCTTGCAGGAACCCCGAGCGATCCCGATTTATACCGAGTAAAGTCGAACGGCGGAAACCACATCGAGATCCGATCTCTTAGCATGTGTAGCCGTTGTGGGATTAGCAAAGGGATTGGTACTTATTTTAACTGGATTATGTGTGCAGGAATATGCAGTATTGTATTTAGGAATAGTTTTAAGAAATCCAATAACTTTGCACATCAATAAGATGGTGAATCCTTAGGACACTAGAACATTAGTACCAGTGGCGAAGATTCCATACAACTCGACTCCTACCGGCTTGGCTTCCCTTTGAAAAATGGCACAGTCAGTATTCTTTAGACAAACAATATAATCACATTAAAGATACGAGATATGTACTCCGGCTAAAAATTGACCCTTCGCTACTGTTGGGTACTATGGATTCAGCATAAAAAAAAAAAAAAAAAAAAAAAAAATGTGTAAATGTATAAAAAATAAATAAATAAAATGTATTTCAGTAAAGTTGAAATCTAAAAAAGCAAAGATGGGAACCAATACAATCATCTCATTCAAACTCTTTTGACGTATTCCGCAGTCACATTTTTTAACACAAAACGTCATACAAAGTGCGGCTGTTTTTTTGTATTAAAATGCGACGCGCTAGGGACCGATGCGTCTGTAATGTACGCTCGTCTTTCCTAAACATAACTACCCAAATACCGGGTTATTTAAAATTATACCACTTGCATACAACAAGGAGTGCTTGATTGCAAGTCCTTACAGCGCTGTAATAACACCCTGCCATCATCTGTCTACCGCAGCTTGCGCAAGTAAAAACCATTCATTATGCACTCTGTAATTTTCTTCATCGCTGCGGAAAATAGTTCCTTTACATAATCTAAAGAAAGGCTAAGTAGCGGGTAGAAGCATCAATGTTGTGAAGATGATACTGCTTGGTAAAGAATAGAGTAGGTAGAACTTTCATTATGAGCGTGCCTATTTTCAAGTATCAAGAATCAAGTCAGCATTAAAGACTCCTTTAAAACGAGAGTATTTCTAGGAAAGTATCACCAACCAATTATTTATTTATTTATTAATTAAAACTTTATGTACATAATGTACAAAGGCGGACTTAATGCCTTGGGCATTTTCTACCAGTCTACCTTAGGGTTATGTAGAGACAAAACAGTAGGTTCAATAGTACAGAAAATTTCCAAAAATAAAATATAATAATAAATACATATACATACATACAAAAAAAATACAAAGTAAAGAGATAATAATAATGTGGCATTGCATATTACTACTGCAAAATAAACTGATGTTTTGTTGTTGTTTAAGAAAAGCATAGTTTATTCAGTTTCGCGAATGACAAAATGACTCTTCTGTGCTTGATGATCATGGGATTTTTCTACGATTTTCGACTTACCAATACTTTTTGATGACCTCTCGCAGTTGGACCGCAATCTGTCCGTACGGGTTTCACTAACCTTTTATAAGACACCAACAAAATCAGATGAGAAAATAATGGTAACTCATCATCATCTGCCTAGCCTTTTCCCAACTGTATTGGGGTCGGCTTTCAAGATTATCAGATGCAGCTGAATACCAGTATTTTACATGGAGCGACTGCTTATCTGACCTCCACAACAGTCAGAGTCTCAGTTAGTACTGGGTAATACGATATCCCTTGGTTAGACTGGTTGCCAGACTTTTGGGGCGGAAAACACCAGTCCACTCCCACTCCACTCCACTCCTCTCCACTTTTGGGACTTTTGGGTTGGGTCTTTTGGGTTTTTGGCAAATAAGGGTAACTACTGTTGACAATCATTTTGTTCCCCTTGATTCCCTTACCCTGATTCAATCCATTAAACTGATCAATAATATAGTAATAGAGTTAGGCTATAAATTAAATCAATTCGTCATTACACCCACTCTACTATATTGCATTAATTAACACGCAACGCTGTTTCAACTTGCCCGTAATCTTATTTGCTTACACAGAGTAACGGTATTCCTTTACTAATGTAGTTATACTGGTGTTGCCATATGCAAATGTATCTGTGAATATTTAACGATAGTTAAATAAATATATGTAACACAAGTTTCTCCCTAAAAATAGTAATGAAAAGTTATCGATCGAGTTTGAGAGAGAGATTTTTCGATGACTCCAATTTTAGTTTATAACTTTTAAACTCAATTCAAAACTCTTTTTCTAAAATAAAATGAAATGACTTCAAAAGAAATAAAATTATACGCTTCCAGTGTTCGAATCACAAAAAATAATCCGATTAAACCACACCGACCACCATACCATTGAAATAGTGAGATAAATCGCATATTGATTCAATATCTTGCTAGTACAGGAGCCAGTGTGCTACCATTACTGCCCCAAGCGTCAGACGAATAAATATTCATGGGAATAATTCGACAGATTCCCTTAACGATGGTACGTCAAAAAGCGAGCCGAGCATAGCCGAGTGAAGCCGACTGAAGCCGAAAGGAGCCGAACATAAACGAAGCTATCCGACTATGTATCGCTAAAATGTTTTTACACGATGTCGTTAAAGTTGCATTGACACGTAGTGGCGTTTTGTTTTGATATCAAAAACGGGAAAGGGTTTTGCTTTGTAATCAGGCTTTTTTGTTTGACAGCACTTAATGGACGTTGTGTTGACATGGAGCTAATTACTAATGAACTCAAAGAAGAATTCGAAGAATCAGATTTGAAATTCATGTTTTGAATAAAAGCCGCCAAGTATGAAATACTAGCTTTTGACTGCGGCTTTGCGTGCATGAACATCCCAAATTATCCCATGGCTACATAATGTCGGGATAAGAAGTTTCCTATGTCCTAACTTGGGTCATTAATTTTCCGTGTGTGAAATTAATTTCAATTCATTCTATCTGATCGACAGACAGCCTTATTTTCACAGTTATAATAATATGTATTAGTATGAATTTAAGAATCTGAAATGAGTACCCGCAACAAAAAGTACGAAAGCTTTTAAAGAATATTCCAACATTGATGTACGTGCAAATTGTCGTTGAAAAAACGAAGCGGCGCGGCGTCTTGAAGAGAAACGTAGCACTCGAACACTCGAATACTTGTAATCAAAGTGGTAGTGTCGTTCCATCTGCGGAGACATTAATCACCCTTCCCACATTTATTGCGATTTTCGCGAATGAAAAAACGTCGCAAAAAACGCAAGGCATTACTACAGTATGAGGGAGAAAAGGGAAAATCGCTGATTACCCTCGTGAAAAATTACACATCATCGTATGCGTCTAAAAGCCTCGACATATGCATAATGTGATGTCGCATATTAGGCTTCTGTGCTTATGAAACAAATTGCTACTGTTGAGAGTGTGTTGCTAGCTTTATTTGTTTTTTTTTTTTAGAGACTTCTGGCAATTGTTGTGTCGCCTAGATGCTGCCAGTGTTCTTGCAATTACAATTTAACTATCTGAGACACCAGTCCCACCGCTCTGACGAGGAAGCTACTGACTATTGACTAGTTCCTCGCTCAAGAAACGCATAAAAGACGCTTTAATATATGAGATACATCAACGTATTAGTTGATCGCTGAGAGTTCACACGCCAGCGATCTGATATGTCGTAGCGATAAGAACTGTCAGAGAGCACTCGCTCAGCGACGCTCGCTTGACTGGCGGAACACTCGCTAACAGACTTTCGCCTGGAACATACACATATCAGCGAGTATTCGCTCGCCGCCGTGCACTCGCTCATGGCCCATTGACAAATCTTTCCGAACTACGTACTCGCTGCTAGTTTCTAGTTCTTATCTCTACTCGCTTATCGCTTGTCATCGACGTTGAGACAGGAGCCTTGTTTTATTTTTTTAGTGACGTACGGCAATTGTTTTGTCGCCTGGAGGCTGCCAGTATTCTTACCATTTCGACATATTATCTGCCTTATAAGCATGTAGACTTGGCAGGGAAAGCATTCCAGTTTGTACCTCGGCTTCTTATCTTTATTTCTTTTCGTGCCTTATGTATGAGCGTTCCAAATTAGCTTTCTTTTTAAGTGTGTATTACGTGGAATTTATAAGACAATTAACCTTTATGTAATGTACTCACTCGTAATTGTAAGTAAGTTGATGCTTGATACCACAAATAAAACACTAAATCGCATCTAAAAATAACTTTTGCTGAAATTCACAAACACACTACAACTTGTAAGAGAAATATGATAAGTCTTCCAAAACTCGATACTTAAAAGTTGGGTACTTTAAGCTTTTAGTTATTACTTAAGTGAAATATAGTTTTTTTTTTCGTCCTGAAACTTCGTGAACTTTCGTGTTTGCAGAAAAACGGGCTTTAGATCTTGTAAAAGTCAAAATACAACAACAATCTGGAATGAAAAGTAATTCTCTACAATATACTTATAAACAACTAGCTTATGCCCGCGGCTTCGCTCGCGTTAATTTGGAATTTGACAATCAATTCGGGTTGTACTCTGCTTGTAATAATAGAACTCAATCATGATTCGAAAGACACGTGGCGCCATCTATTATCATAAGAACGTTATTGTTGCTTTCCTCGGAAACAGTACTTTTTTTCGGGATAAAAGGTACCCTATGTCCGTTTCTGTACACCTGACAACGTATATGCAAAATTTCAGGAAAATCGGTTTAGTGGTTTAGGCGTGAAAAGGTAACAAACAAACTTACTTTCGCATTTATAATATAAGTAAGGATTTTCTATTTATATCACTCATAGTTTATTTGATATTAGTTTAGAAGTAAAGGAGTTTTCCGAAGAAAATTTATGTTGTGAAGTTCCTCAATACCGATTCATTTTTAGAATAACAATGAAATAGACTAGTACCTATTTACTATTCCATACGATGGAATATTCAAACCATTTATTATTTATTTCCCAAAATTCCCACCACCCACACCAAAGTTCTCTCCCACCAAAAAAGCACAAACAAAGAAAAGATTCCTTGCCAGGAAACCGCCGAAAAAGCTGGCATTATAACAAATATACATGGCAAGTAGTACATAACGTGGGCGTATATACTTGATCCGGCAGTAAATGGAGCATAACTAGGCATTAGACAAATTGGCACGGCGCCCGGCCCATGGCAGGCAGTGTAGCAGTGTATCCATGGCTTTATACAGTATGCTGCTGACTTATTATATTTATGCTACGGGTGAATGCAGTATCATTACTTGCGTGGTTTCCGTGAGACTTTTGGTAACTTTGGGCATGCATAAGGTGTAAGGTTTTGGGCGAAGAGTAGTTTATTTATATTTATGTGAAGGGTCGACCACATTCAACCTTATTACTTTGGGCATAAGGGTGAAGAGTTGCAGACCGTCAGTGAACTCTGTAGTGCGTCAAAAATTTGCTTTAATAATCAGCTGATGGTCTGATGCTTCGAATGACATTGTCTAAATCGTTTTGAGAAATTTTGTGAAAAAAGATGGCGACGCGTTAGTTCAGATTTTGGCCACGCGCCAAAAGATCCTTATACAGTTATTAAAATGATTGAATTATACGAATTGAATTTGCTCAATAGATTACTTAATCTACACATACACCGCTAAAACTATATTTAAATGATAAGTATCGTATAAAAAACAGGCATTAACTTTTCGTAACACATAATTAAAACAAATTAATTACTGTTATAATAAAACTACGGACATTCCATTATCCAATTATCCGACATGACCTCTCATGCTGATTAAGACTTAATAATTGCTAATTAATTACTCAAAAGCATCGAAACGGATCATTAAACTACATTAAATAACTCGAAACGTTAACTGGGTCACACTAATAAAGTTACCACTATATCGTGATCGTTTACGCGATTAGCAACTGTAGTATGACGAAGTTAGAGGTTATATTTGGTTGTGTTGTTTCGACAAAGGCTTTGTACGTGGCGTTGCAGCATGCAGTCCCAAAAGCTGGGGCTTGAAGTCGTTAATCTTCATGCAAATTCGTGCGCAGCGTCCCTAATGGTCCCGTATTTACTATTAACATGTCTTATTCTTCACGATGAGTTGCAGACTTCGGGACGTGGCGCGAATTGCTTGGAATCTCGCCTATGTAGGTACCCTTCACTTGGATTTAAGCGGGAACGTAAATGCTCTTTGAATTTCGAACGAAGAACACCTCCAAGGAGTACCGTTTTGTTTTAGGTCGCGTTCAAGGAAAGTCTTAACTGATTAACATTATTTTTAGGATGGTCTGTGGTATTGTTAGTAAATGGTTTAGATTTTATTGTGCAAACCGTGAATAATTTACAGGGTGATATATTTCACATGCAAAGGATGAGCTCGTGGCTAAATAATGACAGCCGCTCGAGTCAATCTTTAGGTTAAGCCGTGCTTGCCTAGGTTGTTCTGTGGATTGGTGACCACCCATTACATACCGAGTTTCCTCCGTGCCTCGGAAAGCACGTTAAGCCGTTGGTCCCGGGTGTCATTTGTAGATCTTTGACAGTAGTTAGGTAGTCAGTGGCCCAAAAAAAAAGTCTGACAACCAGTCTTACCAAGGGCTATTTTATTACCCAGTACGAACAGGATTGTGGAGGTCAGATAGGCAGTCGCTCCATGTAAAATACTGGTATTCAGCTGCATCCGGTTAGACTGGAAGCCGACCCCAATATAGTTGGGAAAAGGCTATGCAGATGACGATATTTCACATGCAAAGACGTTTGCGTACTTTACCAACTGAAATCAGGCTTACATCACGCCTGTAATCCCCGAGGGGTTAGACAGAGCTGTACCTAATAGTACACCCACATTTTGCCAGTTATGTTTAAGTCCCATGTAATAGGGGGCGAGTCTATTGCCATAAATCGGGCCCGAATTCAGACTCCGTGGCTGCTACTGAAAAATTACACTTTGCCCGACCCGAATCGAACCCAGGACCTCATGCTCAGCAGTCGTGTTTACGACCAATAACCAACGAGGCATCAGACTATAACTGGGCAATAAAATCTCTTAAGGACCCACCAACGTGGCATTACAAACAAGATGCCATTGCCACATTCAGAAACATCAGCCTTTAAGTACTTAACGCTTGGATAGCCAAGGAACCTAACAAAAACATTATCCTTCAAAAATACGCGTTAGAAATAACAGTTATTTCCAAATAACAGTTATTTCTTCTACATTTAAATAATAATAAGTATTTATACAAGCGGCAGGCGTTGTGCCAACTCCATTTAGCGTACGTCTCTGCTGTAACAACATTATCGCGTTATTTCAACCATTATGTCCTCCTGATAATGCCCTCATTAGTTATTTGTGTTTTGCACAGGCTAACACCGAATGGATGTTATTTTGGCTGCCCGAAAATGGTTGTACCTAGTAAATGTCAGCCGCATGAGTATACTTACCGGCAAAAATATTGGAAAATAGCTCAACATTTCGAACGAGGTACTTCAAAAATGTTGTAAAAATGGTGTACGATGTTTGACTTTTGAAATGGGGTGGGGGTGAAAAACTTGGCATGAGAAATCTAGAGTCCATAAGTTTTCAGTGATGGAAAACATCAAGACCCTGGGTGTTTTCTTCCCATGAGCTTCCCACAAGCTAAGTAATCATCAATTCTCTCTGAAGTAGCCTTTACCCATAGTAGAAGAAAAACTTACCATTGACATTGCAAAAACTCTGTAGTAAAAAATCCTACCAAAAAACGACCAAACCCATGTTAGTAGTCTCACCAACCAATATCCAACATTTTCCTCCTTACATATTAGTATGATACTCGTGCGGCCATATTACTTCGAAAAACACACAAACGGCCTTATTCTGACACGACAGCGTATACCGCGGCCTTATTCTGACGTGACACGACGTGACGTAGCATGAACACGTGACATTCCCCTCTTTTTGTAAAAACAAAGGACGCGACACTCCGAGCGCATCCCATCTCCTAATTACAATACAAAGACTCAAAAAACCGTGACGCGTTTTTGAGACGACGCGACGCTAATATACGTCGTGCTTTTTTTAGATGACGCGAATAGACGTCATACTTTTTAGAGATGGAAAATATATCATCCATCTACGTATTCTGTTTCTACTTCTACACTAATATTATAAAGTTAAAATTCTTTTTAAGTTTGTACGTATGGGGTAATCTCCGGATGAAGAAAATTTTTGCACTGATACAAAGATATAAATTATATTTATATTATATCATGCATAATAGCCGACCTCACACAATTTTTTCGGACGAAGTCGCGGGCAAAGTGGTAGTTTTTACTATCTTAACTTTTTTTCCTTTTTCACAATATTTTTTTTTTTTTTTTTATTTTGGTTGTCGCCATATTGAATTTTCATTACTCTCATGACTGTAGCTACATTCGCAAGATTAAGACAGAGCGGTTGAAGATAGAATCATCAAAATCGGCCCACGCTTTTGGTCCCTGGAGCGCCACAAAGGAACAAACATACATACATAGGCTGATAAACACATAACCCTCCCTTGCGTCGCGCAGTCGGGTAAAAAATCAGACGAATTGAGGACCTCGTCCTTTTATGAAGTCAGTTAATTAAGTTGTTTCTCGTGTCTGTTTGTATGACCACGGTGTTCCTCTACACTACGCAAAGGATTTTGACGCGGCTTCATTTAGAATTTTAGATTAACTCAACTCAAAGCATTTATTTCAATTAGACCATAACAGGCACTTTTGAATGTCAGAAAAACAAAGAAGGCGAAGCTACAGTCCCAGACACAAGGCATAATAACTTGTGAAAGTACTGTAGTTGCCCATTCCAAAGCGTAGATCTCTATGGAGAAGAATGGGCAAGAACACTCCATGGACACTCTTTTCAATCAAAATATTTTTACAAGATTTTGGTTACATCATTCATGTTGAGATAATACATATATGTGAGAACGATGTAGAAAGATGTGCACATTAAGAGCGTCCAGAGTAAAAGATTAGATCAACAATTTAAAAACAAAGTAGTTAGAGCAAACCATGGCAGCTAAGAGATGACCAGTCCCAACTGACAGCGCCCGTTCACGAACATGACGCATGGATCAGCACCATTCAACTCAACCATTTTGAAGGGAACCGAATGATCCGACACACCCGCCACCATCAGCGAGACATTTGAGTGAGCATGACATTCTCTCAACCGCCAGGGCAAATTCGAGTCAATGAATGATAACTAAATATAAATGGTAGCTTTACAGTACATAGTACTCACACATGTGCTATGCAATTATATAAAACTAAGAGATGACTCTATACAATGCAAGGATATTTTTACAATCTTCCGCAGCTTTCACATTAACTTCACATGTTAATCAATTAGTTTGCCCCTATGGTTGTGGAGCAGGACCAGCATTGAGCCAAGCATTTCTATCATCAATGTAATCCCCCAACTTATAATATGCTTGATTATTTATCGCGGAAAGTTTATAAGTATAAAACAGTGCTATTAAACTTACATAAAATAAAGAAATCTGGATGTTTCAAGCCGTAAAAACCATACGAAGCCGGGGCCGGGTTGCCAGAGAACTAATAATTTGCTCAAACACGAAGCTAATCCGCAGTGATCAGTTAATCAGATCATATAGACACGAAACCTGGTCTAAAAATCATGAAAATACGGTTTTTAGACCCGTGTAGAACGGGGTTATTATTGAATTAGTGTTCGCTCAACGCAATGCAGTCTTTTGACTCACCAGCGGAAAGACTGGCTGCATTGAGCGAATTTAATGTTTTCCTCTCTATGTGAATTAGTTTTTGAATTCGAACAAAAGGATTCGAAGTTAGAGAGAAACATTTTAGCAGTGTTTTTGTGGGAGGATTCCTTTTGTGTTGCTATAATAGGTTTTACGAAAATTCTGCGCAGCACAGCGTTTCCGGTAAGGTTGATAACACAAAAGCTAAAGAATCGGGAAGACATTTTAAGTGTTGTGTCTACTAGTCTTTTCTTTCGAGGAGCTCGTGGATCTTTTGGTTAAGCCGCGCTTGCCTAGGTTGGTTCGTTGATGGGTAACCCATTACATACCGAATTTCACCGTACCTCAGAAAGCATGTCAAGCCGTTAGTTCCGGCTGTCATTTGTAGATCTTTGACAGTCGTAACTGGTAGTCACTGGCCCGAAATTCTGACAACCAGACTTACCAAGGGGTATCGTATTACCCGGTACTAACTGGGTTGTGGAGGTCAGATAGACAGTCGCTCCGTGTAAAATACTGGTATTCAGCTGCATCCTGTTAACATGGGTATCATAAAGCTGGTAGATCGAGTTCCTAACGCCGAAATCCAAATACGTAGACGTCTTTGATATTGGACATCGCGTTAAGGAATTCAAATGGAGTTGGGCAGGATACCTAGCAAGGCGCGGTGATGGCAGGTGGAGCAAAATTGTGACCGAGTGACGTCCAAGAAATGTTGGTCCCTCGGTGGAGAGATGGGCAGACGACATAGTTGCAATCGGGGGAAAAACCTGGATAAGGCTGGCACAAAACCGTAGAGATTTATTTATTTACAACTAATTATAGCAATATTACAGATCAAGTCCAATACGATGCTATAAGACATAAAATAAAACAATATAAAAAAAAGTAAAATCACACCCAGTTAAAATATTAATAGCTATAGTTAAACATGACCAAGTTTATAGTTGCATACCTTTTTCAATTTTCATTTGTGCCCTTTGAACAAATGTCGGCAGGTTTTAGCATAAGAAAAGAGAAGCATATACCCGGCAATGGGTGGATGACAGTGATGATAATTATTATTACGCAAATGTCAATTAGTACTTTTTAAACATTTCAACCACGTTCGGAAGGGATGTCGAATATTAATCAGTGCAGCTTGTCAGTGTCGCTACGAACTGGGATGAAGCAATAATGATGTCATGCGATGGACACATTCGATTCGTGATGCAAATGAGTATCAAAAATTGTTATGATTTCCGTTGATAGGCTAAATTATAATGTGAACCCGATTGGATGGTGAAGATAATGTAGTGAAAATGGAATTGAGTTAGAATATTACAAGTAATGGGTGCTAGTTAACTAATGCACGGTAAAGAGTGGTACATTGGTATAAATGTGAAAGTTTGTGAGGCTGAATGGATGTATGGATCAGCCATCCATACATACATACAGCCTCACAAAATTTCAAAGGAGAATGGGCGGAATTGCCCTGGCGTCCAATAGCGTTAAGATATATACCAATGGATAGATCTCTTTAAGAAAAACATTTCTTATTATGGCGACTTCTCTCGATTCAGAGTCAGAGAGGAGCTACAGAGGTCTAATGTTGAGAAATCAAGTTAGATTAAATACTGTTATTTCGTCAATTTTTTAACTTTCATTAATACTGTACGTTTCAAACATTATATTATAAGCCTATAAACGTAATTTTCAAAATATTCACATCTTAAAATGCCATTTTAGGAGCAAATCCTTACAGTAACAGTATCTTGGACAGATCGTTAATACTACCCCAACGCTCAATAGCGTTAAGATATGTATTAATGGATTGATCTCAACAAGAAGAATATTTCTTGCTTTGACAACTTTTCTCGGTTCAGAGTCAGAGAGGAGCTACAGTTCGGTGCCTAATCAACTACCTAGTTAGATCAACAAAACCGGAGAGACTACGAATTAGCAAAAGTTATATAGTAGCAAATGTTCTCAAAGAAAAGCTCTCTAAAATGGTGTATATCTTATTGCAATAGGCTTCCCAGAAATCCTTAACTTCGCTGCTCAAATGGTCACCTATTTAGGTCAATAACTCCGAACGGATTACGAATTAGCTAAAGTGATGCTAGTAGCAAAAGTTCTCTTTGAAAAGGTCTATGCAATGGATTATATGTTATTACTATTGGTTACCCAGAAAACCTTAATTGGTTGCCAAGAAAATTTTAACTTCGGTGTCCAACTAGTCAGCTATTTTTGCCAATAACTCCAAACGGAATACGAATTAGCGAAAGTCGAAAAATGGCAAAGGTTTTCCTTGAAAAGCTCTATACAATGGTGTATATCTTATTGTTATTGGATACCCAGAAAATCTTAACTTCGGTGCTCAAATAGGCACCTATTTAGATCAATAATTCCGAACCGTGTACGAATTGGCAAAAGTCGTGTAAGTGGCAAAGGTTCTCCTTAAAAAGCTCTATCGAATGATGTATATCCTATGGCTATTGGTTGCTTAGAAAATCTTAACTTCGGTGTCCAAATAGTCAGCTATTTAGTTCAATAACTCTGAATGGACTGCGAATTAGCAAAAGTTATTTTAGTTGCAAAAGTTGTCATTGAATAGCTCTCTGCTATGGTATAAATGTTATTGCTATTGGTCACTTATTTAGGTCAATAACTCCGAACGGACAACGAATTTCCGAAAGTCGTGTTTCTGGCAAACGTTCTCCTTGAAAAGCTCTATGCAATGGATTATATGTTATTACTACTGGTTACCCAGAAAACCTTAATTGGTTGCCAAGAAAATCTTAACTTCGTTGTCCAACCAGTTACCTATTTAGCTCAATAATTCCGAAAGTACTGCGAATTTCCAAAAGTCGTGTTAGTAGCAAAGGTTTTTCTTGAAAAGCTCTTTTCAATTATGTATATCTTATGGCTATTGGACCTTGGGGCAGATGCCTATACATCGATGCCCATTCTCCTTTATGAATGGTTTGTTACTCTTTCACGCAAAAAATAATGGACGGATTTGGATGAAATTTGGCACACAGATAATTTATGATCTGGATTAACGCACAGGATACTATTAATCTCGGTAGTCCGATCCCGTGGGACGATTACCGAGCACCACGCGGGCGAAGCCGCGGGTATATGCTATTTAAAAGTCAGTCTAAGCTAAAACTAAAATTATATGTAAATATTGAGAGTTGACAACAACGATATCTTGCGACTGACCAAAATCCCCCATCGCTAAACTAACGCCACATCTTGTTTTTTATTACGAAACAATTTCCCTATCATTCAATCGCCAAAACAGCCTTGTAGCACTATACCTGTAATTGACTGTCAAAATAATCTTAGCTATAGACATTTATTAGACAAGCTCTAAAAGCATTTCACAACAAGAATTCCTAATCAATAAATGTTCCCTTTCAATTATATATGAAGAGAGCCTTTAGTTACGTGTCTAGTTTATATAATATAAAATTAATTAACTTAATATCAACGTCTTTGGTTGTAAACTAAGACCCATCTACAGGGTGGGTGAAAAATCGTGGATCAAACGAAACAGAGCGTTAGTTGGGGTTTTTTGCAGTAAAAAATATCTTTTTGGCAGAGTCCTTACTTGATCTCCTTAAAAGTTAAACTACTTGAGTGTTTTTATGAGAATACTAAATAGGCAATTAGTGGTGCTTCTAGGAAATGTATCATCACTACAAAAGTGCTTTTATGTCAGTGTGTACCATGATTTATGAGTATTGGCACTTTATTCAATATCTTTTAAGTCTCACGAAAAATTATTTGTAACTTCAGAACCTCACTGAAAAAATTACTACTAAAAATTACCCTGATAACTATCGCCCTGTTTTGTTCGATCCACGATTTTGCCAACCCTGTATAACTAGAATCTAATCAACTTTGATTAGATTCTAGATCAACGTCCCATTCAAAAGGGTTATTTCGTAGCTTAATACAAAGTTAATTTGTTTAGAAATCGCCTAACTCTTTTGCCATGTTACATTTTCACGAAACTATTTCATAAATGTCATGTTTACAAACAACGACAATTCTTTACTACCATTTAAGCCAAAATATCTTTGTAGCACTGTACATAATGCTACACAGCAAAAGTCAAGCAAAATAAGAATACATAACATAACATAACGCCTGTAATCCCCGAAGGGTTAGACAGACGTATACCTACTAAGGTACACCTCTGCCCACCCCGTTTCGCCATCTATGTTTAAGTGTAATGTAATAGAGGGCGAGCCTATTGCCATCAACAGAACACAAATCTAGTGGCTGCTACTGAGAAAATAATTACGGAAAAACCCAATAACACTTTGCCCGACCTGGGAATCGAACCCAGGACCTCATGCTCAGCAGTCGCGCTTACGCCCACTAGACCAACGATACAGACTAAAAGACTTAAATAGAGTACATTTTGGGAAACACATTTGGTTCTTACAGACGGCCTTAATTAACACACATCTTGACAATTTCCATCACGACATCCACACAAACTTCCTACGACATCAAATACATAACCCTCCTTTTGGGCTTCGCCGCAGTCGGGTAAAAAACTGGAACACATGGCCCTATAGTACTTGCTAATATTACAGCTACTTACTCAACTAGAACAATTGGCAACAAAGGCCATAAATTATTAAAAAAAGACTACATATTCGACTTTACACGGCTATTCAAACCATCCCCCAATGACCTTATTAGGGTGTAATAACCCCATTGTGCCCTAAAGCCGACAAGTGCGACAGATGTGGGAATTAAAAATACTGGCCTTTAAATTTATTTACATCACGACATTCGACTATTAATCCAGTACGGGGGCATAATCTGCTAATGCTCACTTTATTTGATCGCTGACTATATGCAACGTGCAAGTTAAAATCATCCTTAACACAATGCACTCAAAACCATATTTGGTTGCAAGTGTAATGTCAGCTGATTTCATAAAAGAATTCGTTCGAAAACTTTGATTCTTATATCAAAGGGAGAAGGTTTAAGTTAGAATACACGGTAGTCATATTTTTAACCAAATTACAGGGGAGGTCGGGGAACATTGTATGGGCGTAATTGTAATTTTTGAAGTAACTGCCATAAATGTCCGGTTTGTTAATGTTTATTTCAAATGTAGTGCCACAATGACGGTCGTTAGGTAGAATTGGTGTCTTTGTTCATTTTAATTATGTTTTACTTGATTGCGTTACTCCCTATTCACATTTTGGTATTAAATCATAACCTTGCTACCCTGAATTAATTAATTTTAAAAATCCGTTGACATTTATCTTACCAGACTATTATTTTTATCAGACCCTGAATGGGTAGATAAAAAAATACTTCATAATTGCTAACGGTTTTACAGAATTTCAGGATGCAAAATGAAAATTACTAATGTTAAGTGGTGAAGCCCGTTATTAGATAAACTATAACACCTAAGCATCATCGTGTTTTACGAATGTAATAATATAAAAATTCTGAAGAATTTCTCACCAAAATATTATACACAAACTCCATATTGCTCAACCTTTATAAGAAACCATAATAAAGAAAAATGTTCATCAACATTTTCTTCATTACGACGTTTTACAAAGGGGAAGCGCGGCAAATTCCTTGCATATCGGGTTACCCGGCACTTAAGGAGAGCCAAGCCCCGCCCGTATAAGTGACGTCTCGCTAAAAGGTACTCGGTTCTACTACTTATAACTTCCGCAAGCTTTTTTAAAGACATTTATTTTATACCCTGGGTTATTTTAATGGAACAAAGGCTTTAGGATTTCGGGTGTCGATTTTTTTTTTGTTTTCTTTTTTCTTCTACTGTGTATTTAAACGGTTACCCATTCTCTTTGGTACATAGGATACCTCTTAGGCAAAGGTCACCAGAAAAACTTTTATAGACTACCCTCCTGTTTGCCCTTCAAAAAGATGAAAGAAGTTTTTCTTTCTCTCTTTTTTTTCTGTCAACGAAAACACGAAACTGGAGGTTTTGTAATTAATTAAACATAATATAAACTAACAATATTAAAACGTTACGAACGTAACGTATCATTAAGACTGTGAAGGATGATATGGCTAGAAAGGAGGTGACTGCTGAGTTATCGAGTAATAGAGAAGTATGGAAGAAGAAGACATGCTGTGCCGAAAAAATTGGGATAAGGGCAGGAGAATGATAAAGATGATTAAAACGACCATTATATCAAATAACCAGTAAACATTTATAAAACCTTCAGGTGCCGATTAAATTAATATGATAATATTCACAAATTGTGACAACAATAAGTAGATAAGTTAAGCGCTATAAGGAAAATATGAAATAAATAACTATGCACAAAGTCAATCTTGACAATATACATGATTATGTGGAAAGGAAAAACTTGTACCGTACCCACCTAGTTAGATAGAGTGCGTGTTCTCTTAACCGTCGAGTTTGCAAACAACATAGTGTAAACAAACAGTTTTTGTTTTTCTACAGCGGATTTTTTGCAAACACATGATAAGTTTCTTGTAAAGGTCCGAAAACAGTCCATAGTCGCAGCCTCACAAGTATCATAAAATAATAAAACTAAAATATTCATCACCTGAACCCGAATAAAAACAGTTCATTTCAAATTCTCTCTTGTTCTGTACGAATAATGGAACAGTTTAAAATCGAAAATATTTACGTAGGTACCCACTTCAATACGAACATCGACAGAAAACCACCCCAATGTAAAAACTCAATTCCCAATAAAAGAGTAAAAATTGCTTTCTAAATACGCGACCACTTCATTTGGCATCAACCCAACAGATTATTATTTTTTTCCAAATATTCACCGATAAAGTCACCAGACGAAGCAGAGGGGCCGATTATTTTCAATCGGAGTTTTCCATAGAGGGAAATATTCCCCGTTCAATCTCTCCCTCTTGCTCCATCTTGTACCCTCAGCTCTTACCGCATTGCAGCCGATGTTATGAGAAATATTTGGATCGGTTTACAGAACAAAAAATGTGGTCGCCATATTTCCAACGAGATGGGATTGCTCGCCGACAGCTTATTTTAAAGAAGATAGAAATTTATTCGCACTTGCTTTTCTCTGTATTACACCAACAAATAAAAAGAAATGTTTTCTTTTTCAAAAGTAAGTGGCCAAAAATAATGTAATTTTTCTTTTGTTGCAGGTATTACATCGCTCCACAAAGGATTTCGCAAAAGGATTTGAAGACTAAATCTTAATTTAGTTTTCGAATTTGCATAACTCCCAAAGATAAAACTTCGCAAATAGACAAGTAATTACAAGTGAAAGAGTTCTCGGTAAAGAATAAACCTAATTAGACGGTGTATTTGAGAATTTAAAGATGATGGTACAGTTTTTCTCTTTAAAATCACGTTTGCGAGTCATTCATTTACAAACTTGGAGTTATTTTTCATTGTTTAATTAATGTACGGCAAGAGTTTTTTGTTATCTTATTCGCCAGTTGGTTTGTGTTTATTTTTTCGCAACTCCTTAATTTTTTCGCCGGCAATTTTTTCCGTCGCTAACGATGGAGAATTTGGAATTGCAAATGCCGTTAATTGCCCGATGGAAGTTAGCTCTCGCACTTAGAGGAACGCGGCGCGACTGATTGTTGAAATATTTAACGCTCCCAAAAGCCAAATAATTCAGCGAAATGCTTTTGCTGTCAAATAATCACGCCCTTATTGTCGGACTAATCTGAATTTCTTATTATGTTTGTAAATCTTTTGACTTTAATTAAAGAACGGGGTACGTGTTTGGGAGTCATTATTTCGATGACATAAGAGTACCTATGAATTATTCCCTCTTGGTGGACAATTGTGAACTGAATAAACAACAACGCGGAGTCGAAGTAAATCTAAATAATCTCAACTTTCCGTTAAGAGGTCTACCGAAATCATTAGTATTATTTGTTCTGAAATATTGCCAAATTGGTGCGCTCTTACACTAAGAGCTCTTCGACTTTCGGGCTTAAATCCATGTAAACGAGTCCTTCAGAAGTACATAAGTGGTCTTTACTACCTACTACGCTGAGATTAGGTGCTTTTAATATTTATTCATTATAAGTATTTTATTATTTTTATTATGAAGGTAGTTTGTAAATAAAATCCTATTCTGAAGGTAAAGCTTTATCCCAGGATACATAAAACATGAAATAACGACGGATATCAAAGAAACTTCTCTTAAGAAAATAAAGTAATATTAGCAATGGATAAAAGATTCCTCTTCATAGGACGTAACATAACTTTATTAGAATCACAATCAGAAGATATATTCTCTTCTATTCGAACGCAATCCCATTATCCTTTCCGCAAATAGAAAACATTTCGATAAATCTGGATATTGAAATCACCATTACTATAAACAAATAGAATTATACTAGGAAATTTAAAAGCTTTCTATTTATATCAAATTAACATTGCATTTTTTTAAATAAATTATTTATATTATGAACAAGGGATCAACGTGTTACAAAGTACCCCAACTCACCCATTCAAGAACGAACTAAATGAAGCATTTCCCGAAATTCTTCAGTCGACAAAATTGTTCTCCAAAAATGTGGAACGACCGAGATCGGGTTCACGATTACCCATTCACTCGGTCATAAATTATATTGTTTTTCATATTTATAACTTTTTCTCTATTCACGCTAAATGTTTTTAATATTTTTTAAAAGCCTGTGTCGTCCATAAAGTGTTATCTTGAACCCTCATCATCCGCGTTCCACTTAGGGTAAGTTGGGGCTAAAAGAGTACGGCGCATGGTAATGTAGCGAAGTAGAGGATGTAGGTAACAAACCCGGGGTGGAATGGCAATGTAACCATTTAAGAAATGAATTTGAAACGTATAGCTTAGTTGGGTATCTAATGTTGAGTATTTTTAGAGGTATAGATTGTTTTTTTAAATTCGTTTAACAGTTACAGGGGAGAAAAGTGACAATTATGTACTTACATTAAAAGCGTTTTGTATTCACACCGACTTATTGACGGATTAGCATAAGCTTTCAGCTGCCTCGTTGGTCTAGTGGTCGCAAGCGCGACTGCTGAACTTGAGATCTGGTGTTCGATCCCCGGGTTGGGCAAAGTGATATTGGATTTTTCCATCAGGAATTTTTCGGTGGCGGCCACGAAGTCTGGATTTGTGCCTGGTAGATGGCAATAGGCTCGACCTCTATTACATAACTGGCGAAATGTGGGTGTACTATTAGGTACAACTCAGCCTAACCCTTCGGAGATTACAAGTCGTAATGTGATAAGCTTTTCGATATCTTTTGTCAATCCCATACAACTTTGACTTTCACATAATCGTAGTAACTCCTAGAATTTCACTTTATCTAGGCCCAAAGTTTAGCCTATAACTTAAACACTACTTCAAGGCAACTCTGTGTAAGAACAGATAAAATAAAAGTAGTAAAAGTCACCAATAAATCTCAGAAACAGACAAAGTCTCTTTGATAACTGAACTGAATTAAAAATTTACTCTACCCTCCGAACTTGGCAATTAAAACTAAGTCTTCTTAGTTAAAATATCTGCAAATAACGACCGGAGAATAAATTAAAAAGACAATAACTTGCAGAGACGACCGATCTCAGAACAAGTGCACTTGGATTTTAAAATTAACGGTCTGCCGTCAATAATAAAATAAATAAAAAATTTCTTTGTTTCATGCTAACTTGTACAATATAGTGATTATTAAAGAAACTATTATGCCATGCCAACATTATTACCAAATTATAATAAAAACAAAACAAAGCATAAAATAAATATAAAATTCTCTTTGTTTCATAAAAAATTGTACAATTATTAAAGATATGATTATGTATATCATGCAATTAATATAAAATAACAAATTGTAAAAACATGTTTTTTTAGACAAAGCATAAATCTTACTAATATTATAAAGAGGAAAGATTTGTAATTTTGTGTGTGTATGTTTGTAATGAATAAACTCAAAAACTACTGTGCCGATTTCAATATTTTTTTTCACCATTGGAAAGCTACATTATCCCTGAGTAACATATATTTTATCCCAAAATGTTAAAAAATAAATGTCCACCCGTGCAAAGCCGGGGCGGGCCGCTAGTAATAAATAAAATAACAATAATAAATCAATCAAAAACTGAATAAAATCTGTGAAATAAAATCAATCTTTAAATTCCGTTTAATGCAATAACATTTTTCGTGTAATTATAGGTACGAGTACCAACTATTGAATTTTTTAAATAAAATTCAAACTGTTCTATCAAATTAATATGTTCCAGAAAACTTACACTAATATTCTAATACTTAATCAAAAGTATTCTTTATAATCATCGCCCTAAAACCGGTTTAATCCAGTTTGATTTATATGTCGGCGGCCATGATGGCTTCGAAGACTGATTACTTCCTATGCATTAGCACTGATGAATGTATTTGCATTAGAAATCCGTGGATTAGCTACAGATCAGCTCGGGTGTTTGATACAGATGCTGTACAGTGAGACGGGAACTATTGAGGGGTTGTTTCTTCGTTTTGCAGCTGTTAGACTTGTCCCGTTAACTGCACTTATTCTGATTAATAATGGAAATTGCTTCTTTTAAGAACCTTTTTTTTCACGACAATCACGACAATACGTACATACATAGAAAGATAGAAAACATATTTATTTGGCACATGCCACAAGTGCACACAACAAACGAATAAAAATAAAATAAAAAACTTAAATCTACACAATATAAGACGTAAATTAAACAGAAAAAAAGAGACAATATTGTGTTACATGACATCCCGCCTTGTAATGCCCGAAGGGTTAGGCAGAGGTGTACCTAAAAAGTACACCCACATTTCGCTAGCTACGAGTATGTTTAAGTCCCATGTAATAGAGGGCAAGCCTTATGCCATCATCCGGGCATAAATCCAGACTGCGTGGCTATTACTGAGTTATTGCTATGAAAAACCCCAATAACACTTTGCCCGACCCGTGAATCGAACCCAGGACCTCATGCTCAGCAGTCCCGCTTGCGACCAGTAGACCACCGAGGCAGTCATTTCACGTATTTTTTTTTTATATCTACTTACTTAGATATTCTAGGATAGAATCTCCTCCTCTACTCAAACTAACAGTTTCCTCCCACCCACAATCATCAATCAAAATCGTTTTACGTAACAAGTTCTCAAACTGACAATAATTCCTGCCATGACGAATGTTCCACCAATGATTTGCACTTTGATCCAACATTTAGCCACAACATCGCTAGACTTTCAAGTACAGTCCCTTCACAGTAAGTTTACTTCTGGCAGTAGTAGCCAAACAACAACCTTAACCCGATGAGAATAAAGATCACTCTTATTTAACAGATTTGGGAGTGCGAGCATCCGAACAACGACCTTATAGTAATCAGATTAAAGATCAGTGTCATGTAGACAGTGACGCCAGAAGTAAACGAACTGTGGAAGAACAGTAACTTTCTAAATTCAAAGCAAAGTGTGACGTCATCGAAAATAACAATGGCGGCGACAGATGGCGACCTACTATTGGCTAACTTAATCAATTGTTATTGGCTATCGACACATATGAGCCAATCAAGCGGAATGGATCGAGTGTCAGCTGTCTAGTGGTTTCTGATAATGACATTCAATTTTGTAATCGGTATGTCCCCCTTTTTAGACAGATAGGGGTACTGAAGACCCCAGTTTGGTTGTGACAAGTGCATTTATTAATTAAACGCGGTATGGGACATCAACATGTTATTATTTATCTTCAAAAAAGCATTAATACGATACTGTAAAAAAAATATTATACATTTTATATACACCGTGACTTTTTAGTCGTCTTACAACGGCAGCCCACTTCATGTATCCAATGTCTACAAAACATTCCTTAAAAAAAAATTGGTATTTATGAGATTTTAATAATTTAAAAATTAACATATTATTCAGTATTATCACGCATGACGTAGTTAAAACACACTGTTGTTAGCGATGATCTACTGGACTCGAGCTCTGGCCCTGCAGTCTCGACATTAGATAGCGACAAAAATCGGTCGCTAAGTCGTATCGTTGTCAAATTCATTTTATAGATTTTCAACCTTATGCTTTCGAAATAAAGTAGAAAAAGAAAATCTATTAAAGGAATTTGACAACGATACGACTTAGCGACCGATTTTTGTCGCTATCTAATGTCGAGACTGCAGGGCCTGGGTAGGTATGTTCTCCCGTTTCACACGTAAACATCATTAACAGGATGTTACATATTTTTTAAATGTTTTACTTATTTTTCTTTGTACCTATTATGGGGGGTAAAAAAAACGCTTCTAGAACTATTTTTTGTCGGGCACATTGAGAGACTAAAAAGTCACGGTGTATATATTTATATAAGATTAGCTTTCAAAAGAAGCTTTCTCAGCAAATCGTAAAACGAAAATTTTGTCCCAAAAATAATAACATATTTTTCGGCTTTACTCTGATCATACTCAGATAAAAAATGTTAATCCAATTGAGCTGAAATACTTATCTTTATATTTCGCGAACTTACTTAGCATAAAGCACTTTTACTTCTAAAATATAATAAGATTTTCACCAAAGATATGCGGAGTAAATTATTTAGGCAATCTGGTTTTAACTAATAATACTTATTTTTAGGCCATAGAGAATAACAATATTTATGCAGAAATATTTCTTCCAAATTCTGATTTTCATTATATATATCCAACTTCACTTCAACGTGATACTGATAGTTAATATTTCCCTAGATATTATACCAAGAAATATCGCTTCTTGAAGATTTTTTTTTGTATTTTTTCAGTTTAGCACTTATTTACTTAACATAACAAAACCATTGGCACAGAAAAGAGAGTGCTTCATTAAAATTTTAAGTCATGCTAAATTTAAACAAACTAAAAAGCAAAATACGGATGCAAATCAAGAAACAATTAAGGCCCATTTCAACCCCTATAAACGGTAACCACCAATACTAAATACAGTACAAACAATAGATACCTAAATGCATACATAAGCAAACCACTTCGTTTGCTATACAACCCGCCCACTTCAGATTTGTAAGTAAAATTCGGAGTCAACCGACTTAAATAAATTGCTTGCGAAAACATGAGGAAAGAAAAAGTACTGTTATAGAATCAGGAGTCGCAATTAATGTAGACGCCCCAAAGAAATATAAGGAATTGCCTAACGTGTCGTAATGTCCTGTAAAGTAAACTCAGCGATATTCCCGTCTATTTTTAACGAACATCAAAATGGTTTTCATTGATCCTTTTATTTTCTTTTCTTGTCTTGTCTCTCATTCAATTGCTTCCAGAAATTGTGGGAATGTGATGAATTTTTAAACTGTAAGCGACGAAATTCTTCGCTTTCTTTTCTTTAGATATTCTTCTCTTAAAATATTTACATTCGCATCTAACATGATTTTACGTTTAAAGCAACTTAATGTTTGAATAATTAAATCCGAATGGCTCAATACTGAAATCCAAATATAGATTTGAAACCAAATTCATGGCAACCAAACCACATAAATTATTAGCTGCAACTAATACCCCTCGAATCTCGTTTCGCTTAATGGAGATCTCGGGGGTCGAAATTGTTCCCGTTAAATTAGTAATAACAGTACCATATGAGCGTTTGGCTGGAAACAATCCGGGCCACGTGAAATAATAGTCTTAGTAATAACATCTAACTACGGTCACAGAATATATGGTTAATGCTGTTAACTTGAAATGAAACGAAAATAGCAGTGGCTAATTAGATTACTTACTTATTTAGTTTCGAGCTTCGAAATATTAGGTCCAGGAAAAATATAGTTTTAAATCCGAAGTAATAACTTCATTAAGTTAATAAAAATCAAAATCCTGAGGCCTACTTTATTAGCTTTAAAATTAAACTCCTTTACTGTATCAAGCATTGACAACTTGCCACAGATAATAAAATAAAATAAAAATTCAATGAAAACAAATTGTGTGTCACCTCAATTCAAGTCCCGACACACCACCCAACTAAATTACAGTCGAACAAAACCATAGCAATATCCAAACGCCTTGCAATTGAGATGGCCGAACCAATATTGTATTCAAATAATGGCACAAAATCGGTGCGCCAGAGGTCCTAGCAAGTCTGACTTTTCCGACCGCAGCAGATTGCAGAACGCGTGCAGTGATTGCCAAGCCACAGTGATGCGCCAATTAATACCGAATCAATAATACCGATTAATCGGGACCGGTTGATTATACCGCCGCTGACCATGCTACATGCCGAGGTAATCCAATTCGGTACCACTCGATGACCGGGACTCAACTTAGATTAAACGGCCCTAATGCATATATTTATTTTCTTTTGTCCCTGAGCTCTGTGCAGAGGTTTTCTTTTGTTACTGTTTACTGTAGTTGGGTTTTATTGAATTAAATTGGTACTGAAAGAAAATGAAGCTATTTTACTATGATTTTAAAAGCTTTAAGGTTGCAAAAGATTTATTTCAAATGATTTTTTCTAAGTATTGCCGTGAGCACTAATAAGATCGATTTCATGTCGCGTCTTCTCCAGAACGTATTCCAAGTATTATTTACAAGTTTCATCGATGAAATATGACTAGAATATCTCGTGGCACCACTCGCTCTCGACGTTGGAAAAAAACATTAATTTCGACACATTCGTAAACCCGGGTTTGCGTCTCGCAATATCCATCAAGCGTCTATTTGCATAGAGGGTGATAAATCTAGGAAAGAAATCTTATATGGAGACGATATTGGCGACGAGGAGGGCGATGTATCATCGCGGATTCATTTGTTGACTTATTGCCCTATATTCCAGTAGCGAGTTCGAATACTCCAATTTGATAACATGAAGAAGGTTCTAGTGCCACCCTGTATAAAAAAAAAATTGCATTACGTATGCGAGATATATTTGCGACGCTGTAATGGGACTGTAACTTTTTTTTTTTACTTGCAATCGGATCGTAGAAGTGTAGAGTCTGAGAGAAAACATTTGGCGCGATGTTATTGCATTATTATAAACTATTTGTATTTCTACATCTGCATAAGTATCTAGGTTGAAGACCTCATTAATCTTAACGTCAAATCATACACCATTAATATACGTTTCAGTTCATTAATTTATCTTTATTTTATTATTTCTCTCTATTGGGATACGTATGCTAATAAATGTTCCCGCTAAACTAAATAGATTAATACAGTTAAAGGTAACTCTAACTATATCCAAACTTTAGTGCAAAGGCTACTATTAGCTATGCTACCGAAAATGTTCGAATTACCTTACTTGTACAATTTACTGCTGCATTTGAGGATATAACTACATTTCGATATAACTTTAGTTTATATTGCTGAATATATAACGTGAATATTAGTTATTGTTTATGAATGTATGAGTATTCGGTTTTAATTCTATGTAGGTACTTTTACCGATTATTTATTGGGGTTTGCCCAACTAATTTCGGACTCACACTATGTCAGCGCATGTTCACAATCAAGGACTTCAGTTGAGTTCGAAAATAGTCGGAAAACGAAAATATTAAAACGTGAGTTGACTCCATACTTGTCTCACCCTCACTAACATAAATAATGCTTACAATAACTATTAAAAATCTCATTATTATTGTCGCTTTCTTCAAGATTGTTTAATAATAAATTTCTTCAGTTTCAGGTGAGTCTGTCCTCTTGTCGAGGGACTCGTAAGGTACACAAGTGTCACTATAGGAATGATTGTTGTATTAATTAATTTCCCAAGTTATTTTCAGTTCTCAATTGGCTGATAAATATATTATATTCAATGCGTGTAAGTAAGGTATGTTGGATTTCATTGAACACTCTCTCTGAAAAAGATAAAATCAAAGTAAATGAAATCACAGTCCATTTGATTGTGGACGATGCTTTCATCGGAAGTAAAGGAATATTTAAAAATCGCCAAACTTTTGGTATTTCAAAATGGAATCCAACTGTCGATAGCCTTAATTGAAACGATTCAGACAAAACGAGCTTAGCTCACTCTCCGAAATGCAAAGATTCATCGAAATTAAATTCACTTTTGTTTCATTTCTGTCTTTTCATTTGCTGTTGTTGTTTTGTTTTTAATAAAGACGCATTCACATTCGCACAGTCTCCTAAAACTTTGGATTTTGTTCGATTATTTTTATTTCTGCCTTAAATGTTCCACATAACATGATGACTGTCTGTCTTCATTACTCTCTCACTGTTAGCTCGTTTCTCTCTATCTGCTTTGTGTGTCATCGTAGTAGTTCTGTCATTGTCTGCGGTGTTTTTAGTTTGTTTTTACCCTTTTTGTTACATTTTATATGAAATGCAGTTGTTTGCATCTAAGTGTTCAGTAGTTATTGGGTATTTAGATAAATGTGTAATGAAGTAGTATTTATTTTGTCAATATTTAGTACCTAAACTTACTAAGTTGAAGATGGTAAGACACACTTAAACATACAACACAACTGCATAAACGTGCTTGATTCGTTCATTGCTATTCCCGCATCCTGAAAACTTCTTCTTTAATCACTTTTGCACTAAATCATAAAGTTCAAAGAATAATTGTGCGACTCTGGAATAATTGTTGAATCGTGACTCGAGTAGATTTAATTACACGACAAAACCGTAGCATCATGGAACTACTAAAAATTTCATAAGTTCCTGAGCTTGCAGACCTCAAAATATTGATCGTGGCTCTCTCTCATTCATGCTAACGTGTGACAAAGCCCGCTTTGGCTCACTGCTGGGTAAGCCACGCACACATACACACAATAGTCCAACACATACGTGCTATTAAAACCGTTTCAGCGGGCGTCAGCTGACTGGGGGAGTCGTGCGGGGAGCGGGGGGCGGAGGCCGTTATGAACGACGCATGCGCTGTGGCGAGTAAAGCGGCTGCAGCGCTTTATTTCCGAGCCAAGTGTTAGAGTAACAAGCTGCGGTTAAAGCTAGCCGCGCTTGCTGGAGTTAAATCGACACCCATTCAGAAAACAAACTGCGTATCACGGCCGTTACGTCGGTTGACGTAATTAGTTCCATGGAATCCGCATACTGGCTTCACGTATGAACACTTACATCATGTTGAGTTGGAGATGACAGATACACGTGATGTCAGGCTTATTATAAACAGCTGTTCCTCATATTCTTCCTTGGAATTATGAGATAAGTGACACAAGCAGACGTAAATGTTTCTCAATTTGATTAAATAAAAAGTTTAACCCAATTTGGAACCGAAAATTTTCTAAGAAAATTTCTTAACACACAGTCGAAGGCTGAAATATGTGCGTTCCACTTTAAGCACAAAACTTCTGGTCGTCTCAAAAACCAGAGGAACATAAACAAAAATGCAATTAACAATCTGATTACTGCTGAAGTACGTGAACCTATAAATGAGGTGCAACGCCAGTAAAATATTTCGTAAAATACAGTCGTACGCAGAAATTCCGATGCAAAACGTATTTCACCGTTCGCAATTCCATCTGATTTTTAATTCGGCGCGGATATTCTCGTCACGTTCGGTTGCAATAAACAATTATTAATGCGTTGTTCGAGGCACATGTTCACAGTTTTGGAGTGTGGCGGACTTTTTAAGTGTTCGTTAATTTCGAGTGGACTGGAAAAGTCCAGCTCGGGAATGAGGCAATCGCTTTAACGCTTCAACCACTTTCGTCTCCATCGAAAAATCGGGTCCGCACATGATAAATTTGGCCGACTGTATCTAGATAAAACGCGGCCATTTTCGCTCGATTTACTGAGGGATTTTGGTTAGAAAGGCTAAAATAATTTGAGCGTTTGTTAGACTCGGATTTATTGGAGGTACTAAGGTTCCTAAATGTTTGATTTATAGTCCTTTAAGATGCTTTTGTACCCTCAACCTAAAAAATAGGGGATCCGACAAAGTGAGCGAATCAAATGTGGAGAAATGCGGGCCTCACTCTTTCACTTCGTAAAGGAGAAATTTATCTTTATCGTAACGATGCGTACTTGAAATTTCTCAATTTGTATCATTCTCCAATTAATTATTGGAATTCTTATCAAGGGCACTTAAGTGGCGTTTGATCAAGGGAGAGTCCTGTACAAAGGCGTCCCTCAATACAAAAGTTATCCAAATCTTTTCCTTGTCTTAACCAACTGCCAGTCTACTTTCCCTATTATGTCCTTCTTCACAAATTAAAACTTCTCCACTGGAGAAATCTATACTGACTTTGTCTTTAGATTCCATTCTGAAATCCGTGTGATTGAAAATGGATTAATAAATATTTTTTGTCGTTAGCGGTGTTGTAAAAATGTCAATCGGTATTAGGGGGAATAAGGGCGCAAAGCATTGAGTCGATGATCCGTGATAGGGTTTAAACATTCATTTAATTAAAAAGGCCGGGATTTAATTGGAAAAGTATACATTTACATAGTCTTTTGTTTGTTCCCGTTGTGATTTATATTCGGTGACGTGAGGTGGGATCAGTGAATAGGAACGCGAATGGCGCGACTTTTTTGCTCCATTACACGGGATTTTATTTTGACACGTTGGTTTTTTGTTAGGTACGCAAAGATAATAGAATGTGTTATTGGAATAATTTAAATAAACAAACGGGTTTGCGGGAGTACCTATTGGTATTGTTGTGGGTTCTCTTTTGACACCGTTTTGGAACTTTTACGGGTGGATGTAGCCATATTCTGTATGGTCATTTAATTCCTGATTTTTTGCCTCATTGTAGTTCCCTCTCAATGATATTTAAAACCCATAAGGATTTAACCTTCAGAAAAAAATAATAGCTCATAAAGATACCTACACAAACTACTCTGTTCAGCTTATATTGCCATTAGCAACGCACACCTACATTCAAAACGCCACAACGCTTATAAATTAATTCCTTCCTACTCGTAATCTCCTCCTTGGCGTTATTAATCGCAGCTTCCCTTGGTCCTTTTTGTGAAGGTTTCACCGCCCTGATCCTCAGCAATAAAGTCAAAAATCTATTGAGATCAGTTTCTGTCATCCACACTCCTACCCGATCATAACATCCCATATTTTATCTGTAAGTTCGATTCTCTCGAATATTCTTTATTTTCTTTGTCAAAATTTTCTGCGATCGTGTTTGCTGGATATTTTTCATGTTACACCTCAGTGCATTGTTACCCTATGATCGGTAAAATGTTTTGCATATGTGCAAGCTAGTTTAGTCTAACGTGATGAGTAGGACTGGTTGGAACATGGTTTTTTTTTTTATTCACAATGCTTTTGCATCGAAAGCAGATGTGTTTGCAAATCCTTTGGCTATTTTGAAATTCAAGGATATATCCTTGAATTTCAAAAAAATGGTAACGTATGTGAAACAAATGGGTATATTGATATCCTTTTATCTAAAACATCACCCGTTTACAAATCTTCATCATTGTGATGGTACTCCAAAGATTTTATAACAGTTTAAGACATTTATTTCTAAAAAAAGCAATACAATTCACTTAATATGAGAAATACAAGATAATCTTAAAACTAAATACAAGAATTACCTATGAAGTATTAGTAGACACACAATTTTACAGTGTTGAGGGTAAAAGAAAAAAGTGAGTGTACACTGTACTAGTCAGTGTGTGTAGTGTGCAAGTCAATAGAAATAACACATTAAACATGTTATATGTATTGTTATAACTGCTTTAGTGCTCAAGAAGTATTTAGTAGTTTATTCAATGAAGGAAGTTTTTTGACAAGATCACTAATTGATTAACAGGGATCAATATACATCATCATTCTTTTGCCCTTATCCCAATTCATTTGGGCTCGACACAGCAAGACTTCTTCTCCCATACTTCTTTATTACTCGTCATCTCATCAGACACCTCCGTTCTTGCCAATATTCACCCTACTTAAAATACTTGGTTCGTCGACTATAAATTAGTTTAACCGAATCCTGATCTTGGTTAAAATACTTACATTGAATGGTGATCTTTAACCATCAGAGGCCACAAAAGATAGTCTTTCCGTTGCTTAAAACAGTACACAGCTGACACGTTTTCTGGGTCAACTTACACATAAAAAAAAACAAGAAACACACTCCTCCATACATATAAATAATCAAATTACGTTGGTATATTACAGTGACCTACTGGACCCTTGAAATAGATGCTCCAAGGGGCTCTAGTCGTAAACTACGACGAAGGCTTATGGAAAAATTTACCGTACTTACTCGTACGGTACATAGTGCGGGCGATATTTGTGGTGAACTATTGGTAGACTGGTGTTTTGGGTGGTGTTTTTAAAGGAACCGTGTTATGCTGTGGTAACATAACATCACGCCTGTTATCCCCGAAGGGTCAAGCAGTGGTGTAGCTAGTCATACCTCCACATTTTGCCAATTATGTCTTAGCTCCCAAATAATGAGGGGCGAGAATATTGCCATCAACCGGGCACAAATCCAGATTCCGTAGCTGCTACTGAGAAATTCCTGATGGAAAAACACAATAACACTTTTAATGCCCCGAAAATCGAACGCAGGACCTCATACTGAGCAGTCAAGCTTGCGACCATTTGACTACCGAGATCAGGGGGTCGAGTCAGTATGGTGTGTTCTGGATGTAAAATGGCCAGCATTTTCTTCTACTGTTTTTCTCACCTGCGTCCAATTCTCTTACAACTTCCAGTTTCCACTATAATTTGACCTCCCAGTAAAATGATATCCGTATTTAAAACGGCCAAGTTGTACTACCCGAAAATATAGCAATTTGTACGGCTAATGGACACCCCTCGACATTTTTTCGCGAAGCCGATACAAGCGGGCATCATTACAAGTTTTTCGGACTGTCCCACAAGGATTTTCCTTATCTTATCCCTCCTTTATTTCCACCATAATTACAGCTAAATCTATCCTTAGCTGTAATGTACAATGGTTCTTGTTTATTTTCACTTGAACAATTACTTTTTGTGTAGCCAAAATATAGCTAGCCTACCACAAAGGATAGCTGTGGTTTTGGGATTGTGTTTATAATTCTTTTGTGCCAGTAATCATTTAATCAGAGCTAGCAAATATTTATGCTTGGTAGCTCGCCCGATTTAGCTGTTCATCCTTCTAGCAACGTTAGGCTCTTAGACGATAGCATCCTGCATACCAACCTACCCCGATGAGCAAGAAGTGGGTTTATGTATGCTTGTAATACATGAGCAACTGATAGTGTTCAAGGCTCATTTGATTCTTCTTTTTAGCCTGTCGCAGGCCTCTGCCAGACATGTATTTCAAGTACATGGTTTTGATTCAAAGACTTCGTAAAATAAAACTAGTTTCAAAAGGTATTCTTCGATTAAACCCTAAGCTAAGAGATTAAGTTACGTTTTAAACTTTAAGCATTACGTATAATGCTTTTACCGCATTTACATTCTAATTCTACATTTTCACCAAAGTTGAGCCTGTCTGTATGAAAAATATTTTCTCTACCATGTCACGAAATAATCTTAAAACACTCCCCACACAACATACATCAATATATTCCACCTCTAGCACTTACTGCATGACCCTGAACCCAGCACTATGTATGCAAACCAAACGCGGCCTAAAAGTAATAAATAAGACTTCAACCGCGCCGTATTTCAGAAGTCGCTTCCGACTTCCGACGGCGACAAAATATCTGCAAGTCTAATGCCGCAAGTTGCAGTGGAGAGGCCATGCATTACAAATGCAGGCGCCACAGAGTACGGAGAAGCCTCGGCTGCCGGTGCTAGAGGTGGCAATGTGGCGTTATCAACATTTTCCATACAAACCCTGTGTGTCTGCGCGTCACCTCATACTTTTTGGCCACGTGTTACTCTCGTTGCGGCGGTGACTACGGAGAAAACAAATGAAAGAAATTGCTAAGAGTATGCTACGTCACTAGTCACCGTGACCGTCGCTAGTCACTGTGATACGGCTTGCAACGCGACGCCACTTACGAGAAAGGAACAAGTGACGCACGCGCGTTTCTCTTGACGCAAGTACCACCTCCCGAGGTCTTGAAACTGACAGCTGCTAGTGAAAATTCTGGCAATGACTGTGTCAGTCGAATTTTCACTAACTGATTGGGCGAGTAACAATATTACAAGTATGATTCTTTCTGCGCTTCAATTATATAACCAGGAAGACAGTGTTAGTTAACATTTGCAAAATTGCTTATAGAAATTGTATTGACAAAAAAAGATGGCGGAGTGAGTTTAGAGCACCAGTTTCCTGTTATTTTGGCCCACAGTTTGTCCGGCATGCGGCAGACATGACCTGCTCAGTCCCATTTGAGTTGGATAGTCTTTTGAGCCACGTCAGCTATATTTGTATTGGAGCGCAGTATTGTGTTTCGAACACGATCCTTTAATTTAAGACCTAGTATACTGCGCTCCATTTTTTAAATACAAGTTTGTATTATTACTGCTTTACTTTAAACACCTCCATGACTCTCGTAATATTTAATACATCCATCAGCACAATGTTTTGAGCGGGGTACATTGAGTACACCCAAAAAATAAAGTCGTTTTCCAGGAATAATTTTTGCGTAGAGTAGTAATTTATATTTTGCTGTGTTATAATTTGATGTACAGAATGCTTGGTTGTCGGCTTCGTGAAGGGTCCGTTTACACCTTGTATACTGGCGGCTCCAGTCGCTGCCGACGCGTAGGTTCCATACTCTGTGGCAGACGTAGGTAGGTACAAGTCGCAGACGCATGCCATTATCGCCAGTCTGGCTTATGTCGGGCTAAAATTTTGCCTTTGTGCATAAATAGGGATAATAATAACATGATTGGTATAGCACGTGCTTGCAATTCTGTTGTTTGTTGTTCAATGGTTTATGGGCTTCGAAAATGGTCTTGATGAGTGTAAAAATGATCATACTGCTACCTTCTTTGTTTATACAAGGTCATAAATTAGTTAGCGAAAGTAAGTAATAAAGAGGTATTATAAAGAGGTATTTGTTTGTTATTTAGTATGTATGGGGTAATCTCCGGAACTAATGATCCAATTCCAAAAATTCTTTCACTTGCCGAAAGCTATATTATTCGTGGATGCTATAGGCTATAAATTATTTTTATATCATGCATATTAACCGAGCTATCACAATTTTTGCGGGCGAAGTTCTATCTGAATATGATGAACAAAAGTAGGCTTGGTAACCGCATGTGGTGAAATAACTTTAAACATTTGTGCTTCACCCTATGCCACATCATCACTTTACATCAGGCGAGTTGTGGCCAAACGCAAGCCTATTTAGTAAAAAAAAAGATGAAAGAACAGTTATTTTTTGTGGAAACTTGATTAGCGTCTGCAGAGTAGTGCTAGCCAATTTATGTTGACCCTGAATAAGTTTCTCTTCCACAGCACTACCTTCCTTAATTAGATTAGCATCATGGCCCATAAATTCAACAACAAATCAAAAGAAATAACGACTATTTATGACACAAGACCTACAGTGTTAAGTTTCTAGTCAGCTAGTAAAACTGATGAACACAATAAACGGCATTATTAATGTTCGCCTTCACTATTAATCTTAATCTCCTAAGCACATAGTTACGAGCGTCATAAAATCTGGAACAAAGCACTTTTCTTATTTCTAGGCTATATGACTAGAGTCTAGACATCTACAAAGTATTGTCCAATTAAACGCGAGGTCTGATAGAATACTAGGTTATGATGAGTCTCACCAGGCTTGTATAAGGTCGATCGCTAACGACCTTGTATCGGTTGCCAATATTCTGTTGAAGAATATTGAGAACGAGATTACTGCAGCGTTTCACATTTGTCTTATCAAAGAAGTATGTACTCTGTGTAGGTTAATATGTGGTGTACAATTCCTAGACATACTGTGGTCATGTGCAAATGAGATGCTGTTCTGCTTTAGATAGAAATGCTCATAGATAATTTGTGTCATGCAAAAATCGTATCTAATTCTGTGTGGAGAGAATTCAATTGCTATCAACTTTGCGCAATGCTAGCAAATTGATAGGGACTGGTCATCTCTCAGCTGCCACGGTTTATTTTTATTTTTGAACTGTATATGATCCTTTTACTCTGGACGCTCTTAGTTTGCACGTCTTTATACATCGTTCTCACATAAATGTATAATATCCACATGAATGATGTAACCAAGATTTTGTAACAAAAATTTTGATTGAAAAGAGTGTCCATGGAGTTTCTTGCCCATTCTTCTCCATAGAGATCTACGCCTTGGAATGGGCAACTACTTTCACAAGTTATTATGCCTTGTGTCTGTGACTGTAGCTTCGCTCTTTGTTTTTTTCTGTGACTTTCAAAAGTGCCTGTAATGGTCTAATTTAAATAAATGCTTTGAGTTTGAGTTTGAGTTTGATCAAGTCGCCATTTCTCACAGAAAGGCTACAAATCGCTTTAGGGTGGGACACCAGAAAACTGCAAACCAATCACAATTTGAAGGGAATTCCTTATGTTTGAATTCTTCTGCTCAACAAGGCAAATGACGCACTGTCAAAATGAATGGCATTGCCAATGTAAGTGTGTTTAGCAACAACCTCACACTACGATAGACTGAATCGATGGACAATAAAACAAACATACAAAGGGCATTACAGTTTGCGGCTTCATAGTCGTCCTTAAAACAACTTATATTGTTCAGAATTAAAATGATTGACTGCCCTATTATGTTTCGTCTAGAAAATATATTCTTTTATAACAACCCAATTATACTTGTACAGCTATTACGAAGTTTTAACCTGATTTGTTTTTGAAACATTGTAAATGGTTTTGCTTGAAAGGTGAACGAAACCTGCAATTCAGAATACACCTGTACCTTCGCAAAACGTGTGAAGGACGTACGCGAACATTTATGATGAAGGTTATTCGATTATGGTCGACCTGAGGGCAGTAACACTTTGACCTTGATGTAGTCTGATGCAGGACGGAGTTTGAATGGGATTAGAGGCCAGCTTATACTGGTTTTGTTATCATTGAAGTGCGACTTACTGTACAAGAAAAAATTTTTTCGCTTGCACATTTAATATTATGTGCATCAATCTACGTTTCTAACGTCGAAATGTTTCATACGTCTCAGTTTGCTGTCGGTGCAGGTAGTCAGTGGCCTGAGTCTGACAACCAGTCTTACTAAAGGGTAGCGTATTACCCAATACTAACTGGGTTGTGGGGGTCAGATAGGCAGTCGCTCCATTTAAAATACTGAGACTGTAGGTTAACCCGTGCTTGCCTAGGTTGGGCTGTGGATGGGTGATCACCCATTATATACCGAGTTTACTCCGTGCCTCGGAGAGCACGTTAAGCCGTTGATCCCGGGTGTCATTTGTAGATCTTTAACAGTCGTTAGGTAGCCAGAGGCCCGAAAGTCTGACAACCAGTCTTACTAAGGGGTAGCGTATTACCCAGTACTAACTGGGTTGCGGGGGTCAGGTAGGCATTCGCTCCATGTAAAATATTGATATTCAGCTGCATCCGGTTAGACTGGAAGCCTACCTCAACATCATTGGGAAAAGGCTAGGCAGATGATGAGTTTGCTGTCCTTGCCTTGAGAGACCGCTCTAATGGACATCAGTTCATCCATCAACTTAACATTTCTGAACGTCCATGTTTACCAGGCCATTGCATTTAGTATACTTGACTGACTACATATTGAAAATCTAATAATGAATTTCAAGTACGTGCTTGCAAAATTACCTTCAATAAGTTGTGTCTATTTTTGACGATACTCATCACGTGACTTTTGCAGCGTCTGCATGCCATTATAAGGGTATCTAAGTACTGAGAAATTTATGATGGGAAAACCCAATAACAATTTGCCCGATCCGAGAATCGAACCCAGGACCACATGCTCAGCAATCGCGATTGCGACCACGTAGTTTAGATTTGTGCACGGTTGATGGCAATAGGCTCACCCGTGGATGTACCATTAGGTATTAGGCTTACTGACCCAATGGATCCTGGTTGTCTTAATAAATAAATGAATTGATTAGGTACACCTTTGCCTAACCTTTCGAGGATTTGAGGCGTGATGTTATGATATGATATGTGGTATCTAAGAACCTAAACACCCACTACCTACACAGTATACTCCTATCTATCGCCCGAACTCAGCCAGAACCCATAATAATTTTCCCCAAATATTTCCTCTTCTATACTTCACGAGCAGTTACAAAACCGCCCGCAGCGCACTTTGTCCGGACACTGGCCACAAGTCGGACAAGGCACTAGTCCGGACAAGGCACGACCCGGACATGGCACTAGGCACTACGAGGCACTAGGAAATACGAGCATGCCTCGGGCGCTCTAACGCTTTGAGTGAAAACCCGTGTATAGCAAACTACTGTGATGCATAAATATGGCGGCGGTGATATAAAATGGATGGATATTCGATATTGTGGTATGAAGTGTGTTTTTGTTGGTGCAGAAATAATAATGGAGAATTTTATGTATGTTTTGCCAATGATATGACGAACAATTTCTGAGTAACGGAATTGCTGAGTTCTTGTAGACTGTTATTTGTTCATAGTTTCATTTAATCAGGATATCTTAGGCAGTAATAGCCGATTGGTGTGACCGTCGGACTGCCAAGTCATAGGTCTCGAGTTTGAACTCAAGACCTCTGATTTTTCGGATTCATGTGCGTATTGTAAAATTATCACTAGCTTCGGTGAAGGAAAACATCGTGAGGAAACCAGTATGTCTGAGAGATATTTCTGGATGGCATGTAAAGCCAAGTCAGAGGCCCATGGGCGACAAAAAACTCTGACATCAGGTTAAGCACTAACCACACGAAAAAGAAAGCATATCTTAGTTCACTGCTTGACATTGGGCCTATGCACCTAAGGTGAGCCACAACACCCAGTTCTCCGCACCTAGATATATTTTAGTTTTCACTTATTTCCATCTCTTGCACTTATTCATTATTACCGATAATGATATGATAGACGTATAAACTCCGGACCCAACATCAAACATTATGAAATGGCTTACCAAAAATAATATGGTTGCGTTGAGGTTTCACATTCACCAATTAAAATCCGCTATACCAAACCTTGCCATCAATACCATTACTTTAAAACATTATAATTCTATAACTAAATAAAATATCGGCATAACGAACCGCAGACAGAAAATAAACGATGGAATACAAAATAATAATTGTTAAACTTCCCCGTCTAACTATGTAAATCAATTAGTCGGTCGGGAGGTCTTCAAAATAATTGGATCAAATGAAAAGCTCTCATTTCAATAAACAATCCATAGACATCACAAGTTAGGGCTGTCACTCATTAAACGTGATTCCATTTGTGGAGTTTTCGTCTGTTGTAGAAGTTCATATATGATTGGTATTAGTAATCGGTGGGTAATAAATTGTTTGAACTTGTCCCAGTTTCAAGAATTAGTAATTGATAGCTGCTGAGTGCATTCTCCTGATGGGCAGTCTTCGGATATTGAGGTCAGAAAATTCTCAATATTGATAATAGACCTGGCATCTTATCACTATACAACTTGTACAGTATGTATTGATTCGGACTCAAAAACTCGGACCAATTAGGTTACCCACAAAACGCAAGATTGTACAAACATGAACTCTCTCGTTTCATTCATAATGTATGGGTCTGCACACAAGGTTCGAAGATTAGAATTAATTCGAAATCAAGTGCAGGCTCTGCGTTCTAAAACTGGTGGTAACCCTGCTCGTTCGTGTATAGATTTTAAGATTTAATTGATCGGAACAATGTTAATGAAATATGAAAAGAAACCAATCCTTATTCATCAAGGCTTTCAAACATATTGCTTAAAAAAAAAAGTTAAAACAGATTTTAGAAACAAAAATTGTATTCATTCGGCATTATTAAAAACAAAACTAATAATGGCAAAAGGGCCTCAGCTCAGTATAATGCCAGGTGGCAACACAAGGTATACCACTTGACGCCAATTTTCAGCTGCAGCCCACTTCATGCAACTCAACAAATCGATTGCGACTATAATAGTGTCAAGTATTAAGCAAAGTAGTAAAAAAATATCAGAAATAATAAAGAAATTACAAAAATCTAGAAACAATTAATTTCCTCGCTACGCATTGCACAAAATTCCCTTCACACTAACAATATTTGTATATGAGAACATTATGTTCCCATACACAAATATCGGATATTCATCATTTCCAATGCGGGCATCCTATAGCCCTCTCCATACCCTGGGAAACCACAGCTGCGTACATTAAAATATCTTCAGCTAAAAACGTTTCTTTTGTACGCCTATGTCTAACCCGCGGCGCTACTTGCTTTATTTCTCTGATAGTTTAAGTGCACTGTCATTGTGGAAATGTGTTTGGGATTTGGGGTATGAATTGTTAGATTCTTTATTTTTAATGGCGGAATAAATGGGTATTTTTCGGTGATATACAAAAAAAGATACTTGTAAGAAATTATCACATTACATTGACCTCAATACAAAAACTACTTAAGTACCAATAGAGATCAAATAATTAGAAATGGAAAAAGAATGCGCCGTTTTTGGATTCCAAATTCTTTACCACTTAAAAACTCGAATTCCCAACTGCTTTTTAGCAGCTGTAGAAGTTTGGCAATACTAAACACAAACAGCACTGATACTGATTACTTTGACACAAAAATACATCAACACAATTTTTGAAAACAATATTCAAGTTCGGTTTCCACGAACTGGTTTCGAAGACAATGCTTACGTCCAACGAAGATTGATTCCGGCGAGCATCGTCCATCACGTGATAGTGCCAGTATACACTATACAGTTACAATACACAGTACACACCAGCCTTCTTTCATTAGTAAACAAAAACTTGTCAAGAAGCACGATATTAATGACTTTGGGGTAATTAAAGAAAAAATTGATGGCGAAATTGAATCTTTGGCGTGCTTCTTTATGGAAGTTTTTCGGTAATGTCTATTTTGAAATAAGCACAACATCACGCCTGTAATCCCCGAAGGGTTAGGCACAGGTGTACCTAATAGTACACCCACATTTTGCCAGTTATGTTTAAGTCCCATGTAATAGGGGGCGAGCATACTACCATCAACCGGGCGCAAAGCCAGACTCCGCGGCTGCTACTGAGAAATTTCTGATGGATTGAAATTGCCCGACATGGGAATAGAACACAGGACCTCATACTCAGCAGTCTCGTTAGCGACCACCAGACCAACAAGGCAGTCTAGTTTTGCAACAAGTTGAAGAAAAAATAGGAGAACTTGTTATGCCAAAGTTAAACTGGACTCTATGTATAAAAACTTTACAGACGGAATTTGTGAACCGTGTAAAACACTCGTACATACATACTTCATCAATATAGATGTACATTAACTGAGCTCTGAATAAAATATGTTCTTCCAATGATATGCCCAAAAGGATACATGGTAACGTATGACCAAATTACACTGACCTCGATACACTAACGACTTAAGTACCAACAGAGGTCAAATAAAACTGGCCGGTACATAATGTCTGTTATGACCAAAGTTAAAATAACATAAAAATATTATGGAGGTCACACATGCTGCCCTTCAAACGTCCATAATATCCTGCGGTCAGAGGCATAAATTCTCTTATGTAAACTGAGGTCTATTAATATTAAGATGGTCTTAGACTATTACTCTTGGTTCTATTGTGGTATTAAAAACGCATTAAGAATAAACTCGAATAAGAATTTTCTAGAATTTTTGGTCGTTCATTTGAAGAGGCAAGATGGATTTGGATATCTGAATCGAACTATAGCTTCTATACAAACCGAGTAAAAACAAAGACTTTCTTGTCAAATATTTACGAACGATAGACGGGAAAAGACCCTGAAAATCGTAATCCAATACTTGTTACTACTTAGTAACAAATCGTTCTGTCTAGTGTCATACGCCCGCTTGTCAGGTAGCATTCTTGTGTCATAATCGACAATATTCGGGATCAAAAGTTTTGTATGAAAATATTCCCTTTGTCCGCTCTATTAGTCTTTTAAATCTCTTTGAGTAAAAACAAGCAATCAAATACAAGCAAATTAACCGAAGCAAAAGCTTCAATGTACAGTCGCCAGCACATCAAGCTACCCGAAACTGTCAAATTTTCCCAATCAACCTTGAACCTAATACTTCAGCGATTAAGTTGAAAATCTATTAAAGAATTTTGACAGATTGTAGTATATTGATGTACAAACACCCTCAAAAATATGTGCTTGTTCTACAAAATTTTCTAAGACACTTCACCCCAAATTTACTGCAAAGAGAAGTCGCAAAATAGCGAGCTGCGAATTAAACATAATTCTCAACTCAGAAACTTCTATCAAGAAAGAAATAAGTTTCGCACTCTGAAATTAGATTTGAGAAACTAATTTAGCCACAAATAGGATTGTTGTAAAACTACTTAGAGAAAATTCAAGTGCCACTCTTTAGTATAACTGATTGAAATTTAAATTAAATCTGAACTGAGTAGGTGAAAATTTTTGCTTGTAAGATTTTATATCCAAGGTGAGTTACGTACTACTGGCCACAGTTACACTTTTACTCATTGCACATATTTTTAAGTAGGTACAAATAAGGAAGTAAGTATAAGTAAGTATCCGGTAAGAGTGGAAGCCGACTCCAATAAATTTGAGAAATAGCTAAGCAGATTATGATGACATACGACAAGAATTTCAGTTAAGGTGTCATACCTATTATTCCAGCTTTCAGATAGATAAACACCTCAGAAAGCCCAAGATCATCAAAGAGGCATAAACAAACTACATTAAAACCATTAAGCCATCATTTAGCCAAAAAATATCCAGGTTTCTGCTTCCACATCCACGTAAAACCAACCAGCACATAAAATTCTCCCCCAAAAATAACAAATCGTGGTAACCACCAATTTCAAAACAATAGAAAACAACAAAAACCGGGGGCCAGTCTCGAGATCTAACACCCAGATACGTCGCCTTTCAATCAACCCCCGAACGCAAACCTAACATTAAAAGCACTACCTAGAATTTTGTACAAATTTCACGAAGTCCTATCTATCTGACACCCCCATTGATCGTGAAATAAAAAGGCAGTGTTCACAAGGGGCGGAGAGACGCATTAGGCTGCGTTCAGACGGCATACTGCGTCGCCCGCGGGTTGTGCCGTAATCAACGGGGCTTTGTACCAAGAGATGGGAATTACAGATACGCAACGGCCCTAGGCAGTGCGGGCGCGTTGTGATTGCGGCGGGCGAGTGCCGCGGTCTTTATATTTATGTCCTGGTGGTGCATGCGAATAAAAGTTTATTGGAGATAGGATAGTGGGTAGGATGCAATTGGGTGTTATTGTGTTGGATTTAATTGGGAAACTTTAGGTGGTGACTAAAACAACATAGTTTTTGTTTTCTCCAATCAAAGGTCATAATTCCACTTCTAACGCTAGGTACTATACAAGCTACTAAACAAAACACTCACATACATGATAACACGAAGAAAAATCTTCAAAAAAACCCGAAAAAAGAATCGCTAAACTTTCCCAGTCAAGCAACTCTCCTATGCAAACGAGGCTCCTAACATATGTTTGCACACATTTTGTTCACACGCCTTTGCAGCCCACGTCAACGGAGAAGCTTTTGTTCTTTCCATTAGATAGGGCCGAATGCTAACTGTGCCTGAACACACCCTTGTCGAAAACTTGTCTGACAGACGCACGGCGAGACATCACTGGAAAGTTGAGGACGGACCATATTACATACAATAAAGCTTTGATATTGAAGATCAAAATGATCGGTGGTTTTTTTTTAAAAAAACATCAAGAGAGAGGTTTACCCAACAAGTGGTACACCTACATTTCGCCAGTGAACAGTAATTATGAAATCTAATACATAGGGTCAACATTTGTGAGAGACTGGTGCCCGAAATAGGTATACAATACCTGTGTTACGGGTAAAAGCCAGTGTTTTTAGTCCCATGTAGGTAATAGGGGGCGAGCCTTTTGTCGTCAACTGGACAGAAATCCTTGCTATTGAGCAAATCCAGTTCTTTTGTGATTTATCAATAAAATTTCCTTTTAACTAAAACTACTGTTAAATGTTGGTAGTACACTCGTTTATAACGAAAAACAGCTAGAATACTGAGTATTTATAGTAGAAACTTGAGTAAATTACAAAATACTACAAACGCTGAGACGTCTTAATGGAACTAAGTACTTAATATCATAAAGAGGTAGTTATCTGTTTACAAATATCTACCCACACAATTCTGCGGGAACAGCCAACTGGTACAAAAAGTTAAGTTTACCACAAAATAATCCTCAACGTTTATATTCTTTTAAAGATCTGAGGCATTTCTAAAACTTGTCTTTACCATTTTAACTCTGTTCTTCTTTAACAATACTATGGTTATTTAAAGTTCATTCACACTGTGAATATTCACCCTATAACCCAATACTAGGACAGGGATACAAGTCTCTTTTTTATGAGAGAGAGTGTGCAAAAAATGTCCAAAATGCACCAAGAGAACTTGCCGGAGAGACTTGCCGGTTGGCTCACGATGTTTTCCTCCACCGTTTACACAGATATATAATTTATACAGTCTTCTTACTGATAATGATGTTTATTTTGCAAATAGGTTTTTTTACAAACATTTTTACACGTCATTAAAAAAAAACTAGATGGGCCTGTGTTTCAGACCTGACCACTTTGAGAAGAAACAGCCGAAACAAACTCAGAAGTCATCGTCTCTTTTAGGTCCAGACATAATCTTGGTCAACTCACATGAGGACTATGCAGATTTAAGTGGACCTGTCCAGTCAGTGCTAGCATTTGTCAGTAATGATTATACATAATTATGTAAATGAAGTTAATGACACCTCACTTAATTTGTGGTAGTAAGTAGATCTATGGAAGGATGACACACAGGTTATGTAATCTGTGGTTATACGAATGTACTAGAAAGAAAACGTTAATTTCATATTGTAAAGAATTTGTGTAATTAATGGCTTCAAATGTTGTTTCTCTTTACAGGTAAGATTTGTTATTATGTAATTGCATTAAACGTACATAATCTAAAAGAGAAATATGTAAAACATTATTTAATAAAATATTCTCTTTACAGAGCAACGCCATTTTGTTGTTATTTCACGGTTCTAAGAAAACAGGCCCTGTGACTATATTATACATACATAATCTAGTAGTACACCAACTATAAGATCGCGAAAAATAAATACATGTTTAAAATGATTCTCAAAACTTCACCTGCACAGAAAACTAATAGCTCCCTCACAAAGCAACCGTACATTCAATACACGTCTCGCCAAGTCTCATAAGTCTCGCGACAATTTTAGTTATTTATAGGATACATTGACACTTATTGGTATTGTCGAGTAAGAGGCATGTTTACGGAGCGAGTGATGGATGGCGCGGCATCAGAGCCGAATCAATCTTCGTTCGTTCGGAACGTTATCAAACAGTTAAGTCGAAAGCCATACAATGTTTGCAGAGGACATTAAAAGTTATTTTGTAATGTTGTTGCTATAATGTTCTTGTGAGGGTTTTAGTTGGACTAGGGGATATAAAGGAGAGAAATGTGTTTTTTTTTTATGATTCTGATATTATTGCAACGTAAAGTTGGATGTAAACTCCATAGCGTAAGAATCATTTTTGCATCACACATGATACGATACTACGAGAAGGTTTAACTTCGAGAAAAACATATGCGATTTCTTCTTGTGTGTTTTAACACCTTAGAATAGCGCACTGTTAGATATAACTTTTAATATGTTGTGGAAAATGTCGTAGGTTATAAATTTATAACTCCTCTATATTTATAACTTAGTATAAGTAATGTGTAACTGTTCATTTTCCCGAATAAATAAAAATAAAAATTTTGCATCTTATATATCTTGACACTTTATAGATACTGCTTCAATTTGTCGGCAACATGCTGTATAATTTGGTAGACGATAATAAAGTACTCCCTCGAAAAGCCTGTATTCTTTAGTAAAGGATTTTGACTTGAATTTCAACAATTCACGCACATTGGTTTTTTGCATTACTCTACCATGAGAGCAATCTGTCATTTGATGACAAAAATGGATGATAACAAATCTCTGTCATATATCAAGCCATACAGCACAAACCACATGCATAGACACTAATATTGAAGGCATTGAAGCCACCAACGCAACAAGAACTCGCCAGTCCCATACAGATAGCGATCTACGGAGTATCCATACCCCTGTTACTGCCCGAAGCCCAACTAAACGCCCCTAAAAAGTTATTTCATCGCCCATTGTAGCAGTATAACTAGACATAAAAGCTGAAACCACGAAAAAGCCAAAGTACCGAAATGCCCGCGTAGGGCGGGCGCACATTTTCCACCCGGAAGTTCGCTGGGCGGACTCGAACAGCGGATTTATGGCGCCACATCCGCTTCCGCCCCCCGCGACATACACATTATATCGATTTTCGATTCATTCATATTTTTTGTTAGTGCGACTATCTGATGTTTTTGGACTGACCATTGTATGTATGTACCTAAGTAAGTACATACGTTTTATGTATTGGATTGTGAACGTAAAATATTATGTGATCAAACTGGTGTTTCATGATAAAATCATCATCGGCCTACACTTTTCCTACTATGTTGAGTTCGGCTGCCAGTCTTACCGGATGCAGCTGAATACCAGTTTTTTACATGAAGCGACTGTCTATCTGACCTCCACACGTATTGGGTAATACGAAACCCCTTGGTAAGATTGGTTGTCAGATTTTCAGGCCACTGACTGCCTGTAACGACTGTCAAAGATGAAAAATGATAGCCGGGACCAACGACAATATAGCACATATTGCCGTTGATCCGAAGCACGCATGATGTTTTGATAAAATAAAAGATATAAAACAGATTATTTATTTAAGCTGGCCATTCAGTCATTCATTTTATTTTTCATCGCTTTTTTTTATAGCTTCAAATATTAAATGATATTTAAACTGTTTCGGTACTAGTACCTATTATAATAATGGAATGTGAACAAAAAGCGAAGGCATTGTTAAAAAATATCTGAATTATGTTACTAACGAAATATTTTTTTTTTTATTGTAAACAGAGTGAGGTTGAGTGGTTCGATATATTTTAATGATTTATATTTTATGAAAAGAGAATGAAATATACAACTCGTTTAGACAGACCCATACGATGACACTGTGTTCTCAATGCTAAACTCATTGCCTAGCAACAAGGTTGTGAGGGGCCGACCTTTTCAACTAGGACATCTTCCACGTTAAATTCTTTTGTTTTATTAGATACGGACCTCAACGAAGTAATTAGAATAATAAACGGCTTAAAGGATGTCTGCGCAACTGGGTGGGATGATATACCCAATAATGTACTTAAAAGATTTAAACACATACTGGCCCCTCCGCTCACTCACATTTTTCAGCTATGTTTATCTAAAGGGATATTTCCAAAAGTTCTAAAAAAGTCTGTGATCACACCTATTTTCAAGTCTGGAGACAAAATGAGTGTGATTAACTACAGACCCATTTCAGTACTAACGGGCCTATCAAAAATTTTAGAAAAAATCATAAATAGTAGACTGATAAAATATCTGGAAGATAACAAACTACTTTCAGATAATCAATTTGGGTTTAGGCCTAAAAAATCAACTAGCCAAGCAGTAAACAAATTGGTTAATTACATTTCCACGAATCTGGATAGTGGAATGCATACAGTTGGTATCTTTCTAGACCTTGCCAAGGCCTTTGATACTATTTCTTGCGCTACTCTTTTGCTGAAGCTTGAAACACTTGGGATAAGAGGAGCGCAGCTACAACTATTATCTGATTATCTTAGCGATCGACAGCAATGTGTTAAAATTGGTCCGAATACAAGTTCAGATCTTTCTAATACTCGTTTTGGAATACCACAAGGCAGCATATTAGGTCCTACATTATTTTTGATATATATTAATGACCTTTGCAGCCTGCCACTCGAAAATGGTGTCGTAATGTCCTATGCGGATGATACTGCCCTGTTGTTTTCAGCTAAATCAAGAGTTGAGGCCTATGAACATGCTCAGAATGGTTTCAACATTGTATCTAATTGGCTCCAGAATAATCTTCTAACACTGAATGCTGACAAAACAAAATACATTTCATTTACAATGAGAAATACTAACACACCGCTTACTAACCTAATCATTTACGCGCATACCTGTAGCACGTACGCTGACACTGCATGTTCTTGCCCTACTTTAGAAAGAGCTGACCATTTGAAATATCTTGGCGTCACTATTGACTCGAATCTAAATTTCCGTAAACATATCGAGTTACTATGTGCTCGAGTGCGCAAACTAATATTTGTTTTTAAGTATTTACGTAATATAGCCGACTATAAATTAATAAAACAGGTTTATTTAGCGTTGTGTCAGTCTATTCTAACCTATTGCATAACGTCCTGGGGGGGGGCGGGAAATTCGATTCTTCTCCCTCTAGAACGTTCTCAAAGAGCAATTCTAAAGGTTGCTACCTTTCGTCCGTTTAGATTTCCTACACACCTGCTCTATAGAGCGTGTAATGTGCTCACAGTGCGGCAATTATTTATTCTTCACATCATACTACTGCAGCACTCTACACTTCCCTATGACCCAATCCCTGACGATAGGAGAAGGAAGGACCTGGTTTGCACAAAGCCTCAAACTAGACATGCTTTTGCGAGTCGATTTTATGTGTTTTTAGGACCTTTTCTGTATAATAGACTCAACAAGAATCTAAACTTCTACAGTACTAGTTATAGGAAATGTAGTTTTGTAATATCGGATTATTTAGCGATACTTAATTACACGGACACAGAAAAACTGCTAGAAGTCCTGGTTTGATTATGTTATTCCCTGGTATCTAATTGTACATAGGTATTTTACTTAATTTAGTTTTAATGTTTATTGATTTTTGTACCACTTAGATTATTCTTATAGTTGTTAATAGATTTCTTTTATTTTATAACATTTACTGACCTACTTAATTTTGTGCTATGTAAAGTGATGGCCTGAAACACAGGTTTAAATAAACCTAGATCGGGCAGGTCGCTAGCAAACATTTGTGAATTCCACATTATCGTTTCTTGCAACTGTTAAATATATTTTTAGTTATAGTTTACTATTATGCATTAATTATACCATTGTTTTAGAAATAACACTACTGCACATAAATGTACATTTTTGTAATACTTTTATAAATAAATTATTCTTATTCTTCTTATTCTTATCGCAAAGAAACAGAGCTAAAATTTTAAGATTCTAAAGCCAACATCATTTAACATTAGTTAGCTCATGTTTTGACCTAGATATGTCTCCGTCTCTATCTTGCACTTGATGCTTGACAGATGTGCGACAATCACAGGAATTTCGCATAGCCAGAGTTAACTCCCGAGTCCACTGACGGTCTAACACTTTTCACCCTTATGCCCTAATAAATAAGGTTGAGAAGTGGTCGACCCTCAGTGGACTCGGTAGTAAATTAGGTCTCAGGATCTTTGAATTATCAAAAATATCGGCCTAAGACCTCATTTAGAATGATCTTGTCATCACATAAACCATTTTTTTTTCTCAATCTCGTAGACCCAAGTATAGACGTTGAACTCCGCTCAAAAACGTCTCATCTCATTAGCATTTTGATCATACACGTGGCCTGTTCTTACCATGCTACGAAGCGTACACAAAGAAAACACACAACATAGCTAATGCTATATTTAGTAAAAGTACATTACGTTAACCCTCGAACGCCATAACGGGCTGTTCCCCTATATAACCCCCGAAAATCGATACGCACACTTAATTTTGGTTCAGATATTCGTTGCTTATCTCCTTGTGTAGATTTTGAAAGTCTGAAAAAAAAAAATGTTTAAAGCAACATACGAGAGAAATACTGAATAATAGATAAATAGGCTGGATCACAAAACAACCCATTGAATGAAAATGTTTGGAGTACCGGAATGTTTTATGAATCATTGTAGTGCCGTCGTGCTTTAGTGGTTTTGAATTGCTATCTAGATAGGTTTTTTGTTCATACATGTTCATATGAGCTGAACAGCATCCAATCGCAAAACATTATGTGTAATAACTCAATGTTATTTTCTTTGTATAGACAAAATTGAATTACTAGTTTTGCCCGACAGGTTTATATTTTACTGGACTAAAGTTCAACGTATTAAAACCAAAAACATCTTAACTTACCTACACGCATACACACAGAAACACTTCATAGCTACCCTTAAAACCCAGTCAACACAAAGACATATTAATTAACAATTAAATAACACCACAAAAGCCACGCGGTCCTACGAAACGACAGCATTAAGTATAATAAATACAATTTATTCGTAATTATTTGAGTTTATTCGATCCGGGTAATAAAATAACTGTCCAAATATCGGTCGAAGGGGTTCTCTGCCTACCCTCTATTTCCCTTGGCAGTGTTTAGGAGTAAATCGTGGCAATATTTTCTATAGTAATCGTGGTTTACACCTGAGGTGCCTCGCCTGTTTAGAGTCGATTTTATTTTAATATTATTCTGTTCAACCGAATGAGATACTTACTTTAAAAGATATTATGGGGTTACTGTCAATGTATTGAATTTTTCATAGATTACAAACTGGTTTTTATCTCTGCAAAATTACTTACTCGAGTATGTCGAAGGAAAATATGTTTACAGATGTCTACAGATGGTAGATCTAAAATCTAGTGTGTCGACTTTATTAGCCACTAGCACTTCGCCCGCGACTTCGTCCGCAAAAATTGTGATTGCTCGGCTAATATGCATCATATAAATATAATTTATAGCCCCCACGAATAATGTGGCTTTCTGCCAATGAAAGAATTTTTAGAATTGGATCATTAGTTCCGGAGATTACACCCATACATACAAAATTACAAACAAATTTTACCTCTTCACATAGAAAACTACTCTAAAGTACAAGGTATTTCTTGGTAATTAATTTTTATGTAGCTGTAGTAGATAGCATACCAGGACTTCAGTGGCGTCCTTGGGCCAACAATACGGCAAGCCCATAAGGCAAGCAGACTGTTCAGAAACTCTAATATCATGAAGAGTTTATCAAGCCAAGCTTTTAGACTTGTATGAAAGTACCGCCACTATAAAAAAAATAAGAAATATTTATTTATAGTGCCAAAATTGCTGGACGTAACCTCTTTAAATCTACCAGGGTATTTGTTTTTGCTATTATTGTCATGTAGGTCTTATTTCCCCTGAAAGATAATGTAGTTTATATATAGTTCGTCGTAATTGAGAAATAAAGTGCCAGCCGCTAAGAGTTCCAACCGCGGTCGCAACCCGTTCGATTTTCTATTTTTAGCTCACCTGGTTTCTTTTTAAACGGCTCGTATTTATAGCAACTTACCTAAGTAAATGTACATACTTAAAGTAAATTCCAAATGTACCTCAACAAAATTAAAATCTAGATTAAAGAACGGTAAGTTGTGTTACTATGAGCTCGAAATCTATACCGTAAACTTACTATTGCTACTTTAGACTGCTTCTTATACATGAACGACAAGAATTTGTGTGGTATACTACAACTAAAAAAACCCAACTACTGAAAAATCACGCTCTAATTAAATTCGGGGTTTACAGAGAAAAATCGACTCCTCCTATTATTGAAGTCTGTTAAAATATAGCTTATGTTATCCGCCAGCCATAATAACGAATCGATAAACACCTTATTCATCAAAATCTGATGAATAGTTTAGGTGCTACGGAGGAACATACGTAAATACAAACATACATAGACTGCTAAGATCGTAACCCTTATTTTTGGCTTCGCCGTAGTCGGGCAAAAAGAGCTCATCGTTTGATAAACTTTTAGTCTCTGTCAAAGCCTGGAGAAGAAAGCATTCTGAACACCAACTGTCCCATCTGATGGCAAATGGGCTGTCAATATTATAGATAGAGTTGAATATTACCTATCTTATGACGTGTCTGTGAACTCAATAGCACCAATGTCTTCTTATTTGAATGCCCGCAATTCTGTGTGACTGCTTTAGTGTTAATAGGAACAGTACCAACATTACGTCAACCCTTGAACGCTGTACGGGTCATATTGGCCAGAAAATCAATACACACACTTAATTTTGTATCAGACATTCATTTAATATATTTTAACTTAAATTGTGAAAGATTAAGGTAATAGAACCTTTACGTAACATGCTAAATTGTTTTCTCTAGAAATAAAACTAAAGGACTAGAGTGTATCAGTCATTTGTAAGTTATTGGCTGGATAACCAACCTATTTTAATATAGACCAAAAATAACAAAACTCCAACCAAAAATAAAATGCGGTTCAACCCTCCACTGCAAGATCAGAGCACTCACAACACAGTCACTTAAAAAGCGTTCCCGAATTCATCTGCTTTCAGCTTTATATCGCGATGCGATCGGTCGCATTGACCCAAATGAGCAGGCATTTGGCGACGCGCCCGTGCCGCATGTCGCCCCGAACCGCGGAGGGTTATGTTACGATACTTTCGAATCGAGTGCCATCCATAGACGGGTATGATAGCTGTTTCGATAGTAATTGGAGTTGCGGTGGCGCAATGTATTGTGATATGGGAAAATTGTTGTGTATTTTTCTGTTTTGGAATGTTCAAGTACTATGAAACTTTGCTGTTTTACTATGTTAGTATTTCCTTTCGTATATCATGGAAAGGGAGCGACTATGTAGTCTCTCTCTTTCAATCTTCAGTATTTAAGTATGGAAAAACAAGACATACTACACCAAATCAAAATAAATTCCCCAATTTTTTGATATCATTGAAAGCAAGAAACATTTTCACAACATGTCAGGTCATTTTTGAAGCATCTGTAGTAAAAAAGTACTTAGTTATACATAATTCTAGATGTTCTCTTTCCAAACCAAAACTTGGGACAAATCAGTTCTAGAACAAACAGAAGGACAGTTTAAATACATTCGTATTGGTCTAGAGAACTACAACTGATTGACCATTACAAACTCAGTTCACATGCCTAGCGGATATGGACTAGATTTTACATCCTCCACAATATGTATGTCCAATATAAGAAAATACAAGTAAGGCGTACATATTTACGAGACGGCCTAGGCCGGACCTAAAACTATAAAGGAGAATGGGCAGAATTGCCCTGGCGTCCAATAGCGTTAAGATATATACCAATGTATACATCTCTTTAAGAAGAACATTTCTTATTATGGCGACTTCTCTCGATTCAGAGTCAGAGAGGAGCTACAGAGGTCTAATGTTGAGAAATTAAGTTAGATTAAATACTGTTATTTAGTCAATTTTTTAACTTTCATTGATACTGTACGTTTCAAACATCATATTATAAGCCTATAAACATCATTTTCAAAATATTGACATCTTAAAATGCTATTTTAGGAGCAAATCCTTACTGTAACAGTAACTTGGATAGATCGTTAACACAACCCTAACGCCCAATAGCGTCAAGATATGTATCAATGGATTGATCTCAACAAGAAGAATATTTCTTGCTTTGACAACTTTTCTCGATTCAGAGTCAGAGAGGAGCTACACTTCGGTGCCTAATCAACTACCTAGTTAGGTCAATAAAACCAAACAGACTACGAATTAGCAAAAGTTGTATAGTAGCAAATATTCTAATTCAAAGCTCTTTCGAATGGTGTACGTCTTATAGCTATTGGTTACCCAGAAAATGTTAACTTCGGTGCTCAATTAGACACACATTTAGGTCAATAATTCCGAATAGACTACGAATTAGTAAAAGTAGTGCTAGTAGCAAAAGTTCTCTTTGAAAAGCTCTATCCAATAGTGTATATCTTATGACTATTAGTTCCCCGTAAACTCTTAATTGGTTGTAAATAAAAACTTAACTTCGGTGTCCAACTAGTACCTATTTAGGTCAATAACTCCGAACAGACTGCGAATTAGCAAAAGTTATGTTAGTAGCAAAAGTTCTCATAAAAGAGCTCTCTCCAATGGTGTATATTTTATTGCTATTGGTTTCTCAGAAAACGTTAACTTCGCTGCTCAAATAGTCACCTATTTATGTCAATAACTCCGAACGGAATAGGAATTAGCTAAAGTGATGCTGGTAGCAAAAGTTTTCTCTAAAAGGCTCTATTCAATGCATCATATGTTATTACTATTGGTAACCCAGATAACCTTAATTGGTTGCCAAGAAAATTTTAACTTCGGCGTCCAACTAGTCAGCTATTTTTGTCAATAACTCCAAACGGAATACGAATTGGTGAAAGTCGTTAAATGGCAAAGGTTTTCCTTGAAAAGCTCTATACAATGATGTATATCTTATTGATATTGGTTACCCACAAAATCTTTACTTCGGTGCTCAAATAGTCACTCTATTTAGGTCAATAACTCCGACTGGAATACGAATTGGGAAAAGTCGTGTAACTGGCAAAGGTTCTAGTCAAAAAGCTCTATCTAATGATGTATATCTTATGGCTATTGGTTGCTAAGAGAAACTTAACTTCGGTGTCCAACTAGTCAGCTATTTAGTTCAATAACTCTGAACGGACTGCGAATTAGCAAAAGTTATTTTAGTACCAAAAGTTGTCATTGAAAAGTTCTCTGCAATGGTATATATGTTATTGCTATTGGTCACCCAGAAAATCTTAACTTCGGTGCTCAAATAGTCACCTATTTAGGTCAATAACTCCGAACGGACAACGAATTGGCGAAAGTCGTGTTTCTGGCAAAGGTTCTCCTTGAAAAGCTCTATGAAATGGATTATATGTTTTTACTATTGGTTACCCAGAAAACCTTAATTGATGCTAACAAAATCTTAACTTCGTTGTCGAACTAGTAACATATTTAGTTCAATAACTCCGAACGTACTACGAATTGCCAAAAGTCGTGTTAGTAGCAAAGGTTCTCCGTAAAAAGCTCTTTTCAATTATGTGTATCTTATGGCTATTGGACCTTGGGGCATATGCCTATACATCGATGCCCATTGTCCTTTACTTGTAATGTTCTCAACATTTTATTTTGTACGAGACGTTTATATCTTGGTTTACTTTTTAAACAAGGGTTTATTACGTGGTTGCACCCACATAAAGTGAAGCAAAACCAGTAAAAAATTATAGAGTTACAATCTGTTCGTGATCATCATCATGTGCAACTTTTAACATCGACTGCGGATAAGCCTCCTCCCAGTTTCATACTTGCCTAGTACATGCGAGTCTCATTCAAATTTTCCTGCTATCGTCTGTAGGTCATTTACCCTTCTGGCTGCTGCAATCTCTACACTGCATATACATTAATCCCTTAAACATACACCAGCTAAATAATTCCTCAAATTATGCATCTAATCTTGTGAGGTCAGCTGGTTTGTCTACGCTTAAAATACAGTTTTGCATTTTACTTCGCTACGACTGACAAAACTAATGTTAAAATTAAATTTTGTTAATCCCAGTTATTTCAGTTTAGCACAAAAATAAACCAAAAGCATGATAAAGATGAGTCTTGACTTCAAAAGGAAAGATTTCATAGAAGATGTGGGGAAAAAATCTCGTAGGCGAGTTTCGTAGCAGAGACTTTGTAGCGCTACGGCGTAGACGAAATGTCGTAGACATTTCGTAGCACCAGGAAGATGTTATAGACGGAGCATCACAAATACATTTTGAAGCGGCAGCCGTAATTTCGTATACAATGTGAATTTGATAAGATATCTCAGAATGGGAATTTTCTGACACATATGAATGAGCAGAAAGCTATCATCGTTTCCGACAGGTCATGAACTTGGGAATAATAGTGTTCATATATGAAATTTTCATGGAACCAACGGCAATACAACATTAATCAATACATTTTATCTACACGTATCCTACACACGTAACGACAGCCAAAGGAATACATAATTAAATTCATTAAATCACTGGCAGGCACAGAATGCGTAATGAAAAACACTGGACCATCGGAACGACGATCACGTCACATAAATCGAACTATTTTTATTGGCAACTGGCTAGCGTTGGCAAAAAACGGGTATGCCGACTATTTGATTGCTGAAGTATGTCCATATTTTTTGCCGACGCCAGCGTTTTATGTTTTGCAGCGCCATCTGACGGGCGACGTATAAGTCGAGCGCAGATGTCGCCGAACGACCCGAAACTAATAAATGAGAAGGCCCTGCGGGAAATTAAAAATAGTTTGGCGCAAATCAACGCTTCTGGGCTGAATATTGAACTATAACTCCGTTGCCTCTCATTGTTTTTATGATCGAACTCACATCGGAAGGGTGTACAAGTTTTCAATTAAATTCCTTACGTTGCCATCCGAATACGTATTGCGGATTATTAAATTTCTATCTAAATGTGATTTTACTCCGAAACGGGGAGTGATCTCCCAAATTGACATAAAATTACATGATTTGAATAGCAAATGAGATAATATCGATTGGTTGTTACTTGTTTACATGAATAACAGTGCGACGGTTCAGTTGATAGACATGTTTATTTATTTAGACTGAGAGAATTACAAATGAGGAGATTCAATTTAATTGATTGGATTTTTTATGAGTGAGGAAAAAATGAAAAGTATAAATCGTGAAATGTGTTCCTGAAAACGGTCTTATTTTTCAGTGAAGTCAATACGTATATAATTCCATCGTCTCGATACATATTTTATGACGACTGTACCGGTACAGTCACGAACGTTACGAGCAGCAACTTTGTTCCATTATTGGTACTTCCAATCAACTTTCGTCGCCTTTACCTGAACAAGTTGCAAACAACAGTTAGTTGACTGAAAACTTACGTTTCCACACAAAACCGAATATTTTTGTCGCAATATTTTGCTGAAATAGTACAAAGTGAATGGATGTGAACGTAAATGAAAAGTTGCACAACTTCAAAACATTTTTGAGCGCTTGTTCTGATTTACAATACTATATTTCTTCGAGTTTCATAAAGGCAAAGTGGGTACCCATATTTTTATGGGTATTTTTATATCTCGTGCCAGAGGCAAACAATGGAGATTTTAGTGCTAGCTTTGGCAATCAGTTATCTTTATAGGAATGTTCTAAAGGTTTCCAATTTTTATATTAAATCTATGAAGAACTCAAATAACTTATACGAAAATGATATCGAAGTTCGGCTGCTAGTTGAAATATTTGAAAAGTTTTGCATTTAAGGTACCATTATACTGCACTCTCATAAATCTTTTCAGTTTTTCAGATCGAATTGTAATCGACCAAATGTTCCACTGTCAGCTGTTGTTTTCACTCGATTTTTTTTTCAGTTTTCGTTTTCTTTTCATATCTAACCTGATAAAATGAACCTACCCGAAAAGACACCTCGACAGTTAAAAACATTTACAAACCTCTTTAATAAAAAATACCTCTCATAACAACAAGCAATAGAAACACTTACAGACTCATTTCAAAGGTAATATAACCTTTTTAAATAAACAGTTCAGGAAGTTTCTACGGAAATACTCTTTTCGCTGACATTATCGAGACCAACTTCCCCGTTATCGGACTTCACAATCAAAATATGAATATTTATTCGACGCCGAAATTAACTCGATCGCCATTCGTTTCGTTCATTTTCGTTCATTCGATGCTTATTGCTACAGAGATCAATATAATGGAAATTATTGGGAAAATATGGCGTTTTTAATTGGTATTTTTATTAAGTTTCGGTTATGTTTTGAAATCTCTTCGTGAGCTAAATTGTTATTTTTATATAAATCCTTTTTCCAGTGTCCTAAGTTTTTACCGATTTCTTGTTTTCTCTAAAGATTTTCTAGTTTTTCGGCTTACGATAAGCCTATTTTTTCATTATAAAAACAAGGCTTCTTTGTATATTCATCTTATCATAAAGTTTAATACTCGGTATCTTCAAAAAATCCAATATGTTTCAACCATAACCGACTCGTAACGTGTTTCCCTAATACTTTCGTGTAGGATACACGAATTTGATACACAAGTTAAACATTATTTAGCACTTTTACGACCGACATTTAGAAGTTCAGTAAACCGCTTCGTAAACCTTCTATGTGCTGTTAAGATTATCCTTTATACACACTAATATTATGTGGTAATTCGAAGCTATAGTTGACTAACAAACCATTACAACTTTTGTCCATTTTCTGCACGTGTTTTGAGTAAATTTCATTATTTCAAAGACATTCAAATATAACTAGCTATAGACGGGACAAGACCAAGGAACTGAAAATTCCAAAACCTGTTACAAATTAGTAACAAGTCGATCAGTCCAGTGCGATACGTCGCCTTGTCAGGTCGCATTCATATGACACAAAGACACTCAAATATTTCCGAGCTATTGACGGGTCCTGACGAAGAAAATCGTAATCCAAAACTTGTTACTACTTAATAACAATTCGTTCTGTCTAGTGTCATCTGTGTCATACGCCAACTTGTCAGGTAGCATTCGTGTGTCAAAATCGAAAATTTTCAGGATGAAAATTATTGTATGACAATATTCCCAATGTCCTCTCTAAATGTGCTTTAAATCTCTTTGCATTATTTTTAGCAAAGAGAAGCCAAGAAATAGTTAATACAAACGTTTATTTAATTTAAGAACAAAATATCAATCACTGAAACTAACCTAAACTACCACAAATCATAAAGAATTCAATTAACACGTAATTATACAGAAAAATAGTGAGTAAATACACAAAATAGGAAATTATAAATCTACAGCTCTTTGAGCGATGTTCCCGACAAGCGTCACACCCGACCAGAGACAATTAAAAGTCGTCACTACTTTCCATACAACTGACATGTGCTGCCTAACAATATCCCACAGGCTATTTGCTTTAAAATAACCATAATCCACGTAGGTATTACGTACTAATTGAACTAATACGTGATCAACCTTCAGAATATTTCATTTAAATTGATACCTTCGCGAGGACTCATTAAACCGGTACAACTTCATTTCTTCTTAATAATACAAAATCATACCTGTCTCCGTACATCTTACTCTTGCTGTTTACTTGGGTGGTACTTCTTAATGTAAGACCAATTTATCCATCTTAAATAACAACCATTTTTCATAAAATCAAATCTTCACAAACATTATCAATCTTATTCTTACTCGTCGCTTACATATCTAAAATACATAACGAACCACCCTATGTAATCCACACCAGAAACACCCCTTGCACCTAACGTACGTAGGTACAAGTACATAGGTGCTTAAGAGTGGCGGATAATATTTATTTACACAAATAAATCGCGTCGTCAAGTAGCGCAGGCGTCTGCGAAGATCGTGTGCAGGAAATTAAAATCAGCGGCAGGTGCGAATAATGAGATTCCCATTACTCACACTCCGCCCGCCTGTACAAGTTTTCTTGCTAAATTAACGCTATAATCTAGGATATCTTGGTGGGAATCTGAGGACGAAAATTTTGCGGTTTTTTGTGAAAGACTTGATGCAGGATTTTTTTTTATTTTTGGGGTGGATTTTTATCGCGACATAGCAATGCCTTCGTTATCTATACAAATAAATAAAATTGAAGTGTCTGTGTGTAATTTCAAAATTTTTACTGAAAGCGTATTATGAAAGTTTTTTTTGTAATTTTTTCCACCTGTATGGTTGTTCCTTCTAATCTCCGAAACGCCTGAACCGATTTTGACGTGACTTTCACAAGCAGATAACATTTTTTTTTTTAAGAAAATGAATTAGGGTTCCGTGCAAAAAAATTAAAACCCATGAAATTTTTAACAAAATGGATTCAAATAGGGAAGTTCGCGGACAACAGCTAGAAACTTATAAGGTTTAGAACCAGTATCTATTAAACTGTTTTACGAGTATGAACTGCTGAATATTGTCAGCATTCTCTAAGAAAGTTGCAGTTTATAGATGATGCTGATTTATGACATTTCTGGTACCTTTTATGGCTTCCTTGCTTCCAAACCTCGTTATCACTACATCTATAAGGTGACCGGTGAATAAATTCTTACCTTTATTTTGATCTTTCATGCCCACTACCCGACTTGGACACAAAGAGTGTTACAAATTACCTACCTAGAGGGTGGAAGGGACACCCACGCACACACGGTTACCACTTATTCAGTACATCATTCTGAATCATCATATTCCATACATTTTGACCACTGCACTTTTGTAAAAAAAACGGTTTCTTCTAAATTACCGATGAAAAATTTCTATGTGGGGGGGTTCAGAATGATGGTAAATGAATACGTGGTAATTGTTTTTGTGTCGGTTTCCCTTCCACCTAGTTTTGATGGTAACCTAAACATATCTATATATGTTTAGGATACCATCAAAACTTAAAAAATTAATTACAACCAAACCAATAAGCGCTATACGAGTAGAGTAGACTAGAGTATAATAGTAAAATTTAGTAGTTACATGACGTATAACACCGTATTAAGGTTTCAATCCGACTGCAAGACTTTTTATTAAAATATGTAATACACGTTAATGCGACAATTTGAAACGCTTAAGAGCGCTTACCTGCGTAATTTCTCAGAATTAAATGTCAAGTGAGTCGGTGCGCTCAACTCGCTCTTTGCGCTCGTTTCGCTAGTTTCACTCGCGACGCTCGATGCGCTCGCGATAATTCTCGGCTGAGTTGCAGTAATCCTGCGTGTAGGTACGAGCTTGACTATATAATGTCGTACTGGCAATATCTTGCGTTGCATGGTGGCTATAGTTGATGGCTTCACAATAGTAAGGCCGTTTGTTGGGTTTTGGCTAGTCTAATGAAGTTGCTCGATTGAATAATTTTAGTCTATTTTGTGCTGATGGGCAATGGCTTCCATTTCTCTATTTTTATCGCTGACCAGTTTATCCACCTGGCGTCTTTGCCCGTTTCTGTGGGTGCATAAATATATAACAATAATGCTAAAATACTACTTTCCAATTGCAAGGCTTTTCTAATTCTCTGTATGTGAGATTTGATCACGAGATTTGATCACCTCGCATGCTCAAAATCATCATTTGTTTAGAGGAACCTCAATGTTATTTTTAAAGATCTATCTATAGACACCCCCCACGTACAGGTTTGATGATTTTTTTTTTTTAGCTTCGGTTCATGTATCGGGAATAATTTAATCTTTTTTTATTCGTAATCTTTTTTTTTGTATAAAAATGTTAAAGCGGCTTACAGAATACATCTACCTACCAAGTTTCAACTGTGTAGTCCTAATAGTTTGGCTGTGACATACACGGTCAGACAGACAGACAGACATGTGCGAATCTAAGGGTTCCGTTTTTTGCCATTCGGCGACGGAACCTTAAAAACGTAGTTAAAAATTACGTCGCCAACGAAATCCCCACGTTCTGACACACGCTAAGAGCGTCTCCACATAACAGCATTAGTCGCGCGGCGCTAATGTCGGAGGAACAGCGTCTTGCGTCTCCCGCGCGTTTTCTAACATTGTTACCTCTAATCTATCGCGTTAAGCTGGGAGACGATGTTAGGCCTTGTAACTGGTTTGCATAGATTGCTACCTGGTATGATGGAGTATTGAAACTTGATTATGGTTTTGACATAATTATTTCCACCAAGCAGCCACCAGTCTTACTAAGGGATATCGTGCGATCCAGTAGCTGGGTTGTGGAGGTCAGATAGGCAATTGCTCTGGTGTTCAGCTTTATCCGGGTAGATTGGAAGTCCATCATAACATAGATTGAAAAAGCTTAGGTAGATAGATGGTGATATAAACAGATTTATATCCCTGATGCAGAATAGAAGAACGAATTTTATCGCAGGACTTTTGATCCTTGTAAAGAAAAATCTTACAATGAAGGTATAAGTTGTGTGAGAAAAAAAAAGAGCGTATGTGCTATTCCAGACTATAATCTATATTTGTGCGAAATTTCATCCAGATCCGTTCAGCCGTTCTGGCGTGATTGACTAACAAACATCCACCAATCCAAAGTTTCGCATTTATAATTGTATAGGCTCCACAATAAAGTCAACATTTCAATGCTTTTGCAAATGGCAGTAGATCACTCTCGGCACTAAAAGGCTTGCGTGCCCATTTCCTTCTATTGGATGTACGTTGGACGGACAGTACTGACTGACAGTCAGTTTCGACGCTGACGTATGATTTAGACAACGCGCCACATATTCAACTTTGGTCCTCTCGAACGGCCAATGGGAAAATTAATAATGGCTGATCTTATTGGACGAGCAAAGGAGTGTGAGTCGAAAATTGTAAGCTCTTGTAAATATAACTCGATTCCTACCGGATTCCCTTTGAAAAAATGCAAAGTCAGTATTCTATAAACAAATAATATAATCACATTAAAGATATGTACTCCGGCTTACCTCTTACAAAAATTGACCCTTGGCTACTGCTACACTCCTAAGTTTTTGGTACGTAAGTTAAGATCAAGGTTTAACTTTGGATCTTTAGATGTTTAAAGTCTAAGCTTTAATTAGGAAAAAAGTTGATCTTCCCAAATAAACTGTTGCTGTCTTTGATTGGACTAATTACTCGGAGAAAATAAAAAGGTTAAGCTAAAAATAATCTTGGTAAAGAGTTAGTAACGATGGCACAACTCCGTCTAATCCTTGAAATTGGTTGTCGGTAATACCATATAGAATATACCCGTAGTTCCAGCTCATAATGGTACCAGAAATCCTGTACAGTAACAGCGAACTGCAAAGCCTCACTCGCTTAACCAACCTCCTAGTACTAAGCTACCTAACATGCAACATTAACATAAGCGGTGTGCTATCGTAAAAATATGCAAACGCCAGAATTACACATTAAATATTCGTCTCCAACTGTACTTGGAAGATAGTGGGCCAACCTGGCCCACAGTGGGCCATAGTGGAGGCTTGCGTTTACACTGCTGTAAAATATTACGGGCTCAAGACTTGTCTCATGGATTATGCAATACTGCACGTTAATAAAGCAAGATAACAGGTGAATGCGACACGGTTCTAAGTGCGCTGTTGTTGTACCTGCATCTGGGGTTATAGTACTTTGTCGAATTTAAAGTACGGGTGTGAGTTGAAGATTTTAGTGCACGTTTGCTAAGACTAAGTAGTTTACGTTTATGCATTAGTTTGTATGTTTATTTTCCAAGGGTTGGTTTGTTATAAAGGGTTCCCTATCCATTTGCATAAAATTGTAAGACCTAATATAACTTGGCATACTTTTGTTTAACCTAATTATATTTTCGCATAACATTATTTACGCATAACAGCTTACGCATAATTTTTTTAAGCACAATTGCTCTAATCATAATAATGATTAAGCATAACATTCTGAAGCATACATTTATTTACGCATAATGATATTAAAACATATTTCTATAGGCATAACAAAACGCAAAATAACAATTAACTCCTAAAATGTTAGACACTAATTCACATTTTTTTAAAGAAAATGTGAATTAGTGTCTATGAAACTTACTGCGATATAATGGTTCTACCATTATATCGCAGTAAGTTCACAGTCAGAGTCGTCTTTAGGCGTACATTTCATATCGATAGTCATTAAACGGCAGAAAATCAAAACATTGATCATTATAAAACAGTTGATTTTATGTTTTTTTTTGTGGTTTTTATTTCCCTGTTAGAAGCATGCAAACAAGCATACACCATGCAGAGCATGCAAGCGAGCATGCAGCATGCAAGCAAGCATACAGTGTGCAAGCAAGCATGCAGCATGCAAGCAAGTGTGCAACATGCAAGCGAGCATGCAACATGCAGCAGGCATGGTTTCTGTCACGGCTCCGGCGCTGCGGGGCTCCAGCGGACCCACGCGAGCTGATCGTCGCAGATATGTTTTACGCTCACCACCGCAGCTTCGGCTTGCTGGCCGGCTAGGCCAGCCAGCCTCAGCCGCAGCGGCGAGCGTTAAAACCACCTGCTCCTCAGCTCGCGGGCCCCCTCGCCCCTTCGCGCCTACGCGAGCTTAAATTACACTCTCGGGGTAGGGCAGACAGGACTACGTGGAGTCGGTTTTGCAGCGATTCGATTCTGTCACTAAATTTTGTAGCGCTACATATTGAATTTTTAAGACAATATTTTTATTTTAATTACGCTAATAGTCAGTATGCCTAGTAACATTTTGCGAATTCAATTTTTGGCAATACAAATTATTCTACAAGATAATTATGCTAACATAAACTGTGTGCCAAAAAAAAATATGGCAAAGTATTATTATGCCAAAACAAATTAGTCTACAAGATAATTATGCCAACATAAACTGTATGCCGAAAAAACATATGGCAAAGTATTATTATGGCAAACAAAATTATACCAAAATTGTTATGCCATAGTATATTAGGAAAAAACACATTATGCAAAAAGAAGGGATCCCGTTATAAAGATCCTTATTCAAAGATTTCAAACAAACCATTAGAAACGTTTTGTAAGCGAATTTTTTAACTATCTTAACATAAGGAAGTGTTGAAGCGGTATTTTTTAAATGGTTATCTAACAGATCAATGCAAAATTTTTGATTTGGCAAAGGCACAAATGACTTAACATGGTCGAGCACAATAGGCGCGCCCCTTATTCATCACCATCATCATTTCAGCCGAAAAAAGTCCACTGCTAGACATAGGCCTCCCCCAAGTGCCGCTACATTGACCGGTTCCATGCGTCTCGCATCCAACGGATCCCCGTAATCTTCACTCGGTCATCGGTCCACCTAGTGGGAGGCATTCCAATGCAACGTCTTCCGGTTCGCTCCCTGTCACATGGGACTTAAACATAACTGGCAAAATGTGGGTGGCCTATTAGGTACCCCTCTGTTTAACTCTTCGGGGATTATAGGCATGATGTTATGTTATGACCCAGTACAAAGTTACTTTGACCACTTCGTGTCATAAAATCCATAAAGACTATGATTATACTCAAAGAGCCAACTACTATTAAAACTGCCCCTATCTCCTTCAAAAAGGTACTTCTAGGTATGTACACATATCCAACAGGGTTCACGACAAACACCAGTCCTACCCAACTAATTAATTTTGTCCTACCCTCGATCTACCTGTATAAAACCTATCCGAACAAAGAATCACAGAGCAACAATCAGAGCACAAAACAAAGCTTGCAACGGTTACAGCAACCGATACAGACACAAAATGAGTCGAGGAACGAATTAAAGGAGGTATTCCGTATGCGGTGGAAGGAAATTCGATAGATAAAGACTGTAGTCAGAAACTGTCGTGACTTGAAAGGAATTGGATAGTCTTATTAATTGCAGGTGGTAGTGTAGATCTAGATAAGACAGATTATAAAAGTTATATGTGTTTTTAATACTTTAGGCAAGACAAAAGTGAGAGTGCCGCAAGTATTACCTTGCATCACCTTGCATTGGTGTTTAAAATGGATGGATTGTGAGAGGAATTATATGAAAAAGAAAGGAGTAAATGATGCCGTGACGTCTGACAGGGGAGAATGGAAGGAGAAAACGTGTTGCGCTGACCCCAAATAAAATGGGCCAAGGACAGGAAGATGATGATGTTGACCTTCGTGGAGGGTCATGATGACCATTTAAAAGTAAAGACTAAGTGAACGAATTAAAAAGATATAGCAGTGATTGTAAAGCCCGCAACTCAAATGGTTTTTAAATAAACCTGTCCAATTGAAAGTCAAAGGAATTTCTGGTTTAAAGAAGTTAAATAAATCCAAGCCGACTTAAAAAATCTCCCCACAACACTCGCAAACGTAACGAAAGGTCCACTTAAACTATTCCCATAATAGGTCCGCAGGCTAGCCCGGTGGCCGGAACAAAATAAGTAAGTACACAAGATTAATTGTCCCTTGCGGACAGCGGCGGAAGCGCATTCGCTGGCGCGGCCATTTTGTGCAGATAACACCGGTGTACACTGTCGAAATGTACTGCCTGTCGATGCGGCTAACGTCTTTGTTGAACTGGCCTTATTTAGTATACGGTTGGTGATTTAGAGGATATTTTTGATAGGGTTAATTGTACTTATTCATTTTCTTCACGATTGAATATGAGGTCATGAGCCCTTGATTACAAAACACATTATCACGTAATACCTATCCGATAGGTCTAATTTAGCTTAGTGCATGCTTCATTAAATGATCTTTTAAAGGGGAATAAGAGAGTTATTCACTAGTTACTAAGTTAATCTCATCGAAGCATCGACCGTAAGCCGACAGCCGCCCGACTTTAATCGCTCCGATCTCTATCAATCCGAAGCCGAGCAAAATGCATCGTCATTCTTTGCATCCAACTTGTCCCTCAAACCAGTGAACTTTATCGCTATCTGAACTTAGTCCACATATCACACCCCGGCTTACAGAGGATCAGGGCTAATCAGAATCCCCGCTCCGAAGGCTTATTCGTCGCCTCAGTATAAGCAGTGTAAAAAGATCGCTAAAACAAGATAAAGCTTGGTGACAACTTGTGTAACTCGACAACCCTGCTTGTGACGGCCCTGCGAATGACAGACCCCCCCCCCGTTCCCGCAACCCGCCTCGAACCCCCACAGCCTCGCAAACCACTTTGCACCGTCCGATACTATCTTTTACAATGCATTTTCCTTAGGAATATAAATTTATTCGCATCCCATTGAGATATCGAGAAGTCTCCGAGTTTAAAATCCGTCCGATTTCAAAGTTTATCCTTTGAAGTCTTGGATGGAATTATTTTCATTGAGAAACTTTTAGGAGTTTGAGTAGCCTGTGAACTTGAAAATATTTAGATCATGTCTTACTTAATGTTTGTGTAAGATCGTTGAGATGGATTCAAAGGTATTTTGCACGTGTATTACCCGAGTTTTATTTAATCCTAGTCTTGCTTCTATTCTACTTAATTCGTTAATCCCCAACTTTCTTTCAACAGTAACTATCTTAAAAGAGCTTTAAGAAATTAGCCAAAGATCGCCTATACTCTTCAAAATTAGCCAACAATTGTACAATGAGCATTCAAGAAACACACAGTAGTGAAGGAGACTACAATCCTTGCAAACAAGAAGTTTCCTCGAAATAAGAGTCATCTGTCAACACTAATTATACGTACTTAGTGCAATAGCCGAAGAGTTGTCCTCATTGCATATTTTTGCACACATTTCCTGTCTTAACGATTTAAAGCGAATAAGAGTAGTATACCTACTTCTCTTATTTTTGCTCTTTTGTTACTAAGGACCCGTCCAGCTTTTATATTATATCTGTACAGTGAGGATTCGTGCCATAAAACAAATCAGATTGCCCAATGCTCTGGTCAGCTTATTGAAATGTTCTGCAATGCTCACGGAACCGACCTCCGGAGCTTTTAAAAGACAGGTTATGTCTGAATACAAATGTGAGTGTGTATGCCTTGTGTCCAGTTTTTATATAAGACTAGCTGTGCCCCGCGGTGTCATCCGCCGCTTCCGACTTTTTTTATTTGTGCTCGGCTCCTATTGGTCAAAGCGTGATGTTATATAGCCTTCCCGATAATTGGACTATCCAACACTAAAAGAATTTTCAATTCGAACCAGTAGTTCCTGAGATTAGCGCGTTCAACCAAACAAAAAATCTCTTCAGCTTTATATATTAGTATAGATGTTCACTATAAGGTACTTCTATTCCATTCTAAAACTTGTTTGGGTCTCTCCTAACTAGCTCAATACTTTGTCAGCAATGTGTCTACTAAACACAATCATTTTTATCATAATCTTACTGTGGCTTTGTCCGGTTCATGTATTAATTTGTTGCAAGTTATTTGGGATCATCACGGTGTACTTTCTTTCATTTCATACACGTTTTGCGTTTTTATTGTTGACTTCATGAAAATATACAAAATATGTTTACGACGTTTATGAAACATCTTACGAAGGTAGGTACGTCAAAATCTGTATAAATCTCTTCTGTATTTGTGTTCTCTTAAATACGTTTAACGAATGTTGTTCGTTGTTTCAAACAAACATTTCCCTTAACAGAATTACTGAAGCCTGAAGTTGAAATTGGCACATTGCTGAGAAGACTTTTATTTTGAATCTTGCTTCAAACAAAAACTTTTGAAGTCGACTGTAGTTTTAACGCAATACAATTTCGGTTACAAAAGAAGAAGTTTTGGGTGTATTAGTGAAATTTTCTGATAAGTTTTACACAGGATTTTAGTTCCAATATACTTAGAATACTCTTGTACTTATAATTTAAATAATGTTAATTTTGATGAATGTTATCACGGTTTATGCACCATCTCTTCCTACCAATTTGTACGCCACGATATGCGGCTGAACGTGTTTGAACTTTCTATATCTTATTGTTATCTTGCATGCAATGTATCATGTACACCATGTTTAAACAAATAAAAATGTTACTTACTTACATCGACTTAAATTACAGTTTCATTCACCTACAAAATCTAAAATAATTAACTGAATACGACACCACTGGCGAAAGACGAAATGATAGTTAGGAAATTAAAACATACTGCCACCTATTTTGTTTCACTCACTATACGCTATATTTCATCGAGTAAGAAAGAGACAAATGGAACATCCCAGCTCTCATGTTCTGTGTAATTATTCATCAAGTCTGCGACAGCGTATGCTTTTTTATATACTTTTCAACACTCGTCCTAGCTAGTGAATGGGTTAATCAAGTCATGCTTGCATTGTATGCTCTTTTCAGGATATGTTCATTTCTGGAACTCGTTTGTCTGCTTTCCATATTTTTAAGCATTTTGTTACTCTTTTAGAAGAAAACATTTCATCTGAAATATTATTCTTCATTTATAACATTTAAATACAAGTATTGTTCTTGATTGTAACATTACATTCTCCATTATTTACATTCTCTCTCTGAACGAAGGTCTGACAGACATCAAATTCAGAGTCAATCAACTGTAATAGGGTCGATCTCCAGAGGCATTTTTTTGCGTGTCGGACGGGATAAACCCATTTTAAAATCGAAAAACGTTTTCAAAATATTTTTTTATAGACAGTTCGGTGTCTTATCTACGTGGTACAAGGCTAATATTATGAATAAGTTTATTCTAAATATTTATAAAAAAATCTTAAACCCTAAAATCCTGATCGCTCTGGGTTGACCCAACTCCCGATTTAATGAAAAAAATATTCTTTAACTTTTTAATGAGAAGGATCTTATGAAACAACTTATTTAGATTACATAAAAAATAGTTAATCTTCATAGTAATAATTTTTTTTTTGTTATATTAACAATAATTTTGCCACAATTTGAATTTAAAATCGTGACCGGGCATTTTATCTCATCGCTCTGCGCTGAGGTAAAACATCGCCCTCATCCATAGTTACGCATTATAGACACTCTATTCCCCTCCCGCGGGGCAGCGTCGGTAGTGGTCTAACCGCTGAGGACGATACCTGTGTGCCAGGTTCCCGCATTCCAACATTACGAAGGTAAGTTTATGATTGCTCTGGATTTGGTTCTCGAATTTTATGATTGCTATGGCACGTTATTTAAATTCAATAGTAAGCTTGCGAATGTGTTTGTTATGTGAATTAAGTGATCGTTATGATGTTGTTTATGAGACGTAATCACAACTTTCTACTGCTTTTAAATTTGGCTATATTTATGATTTTGTGACTTTTTCTGATCGCTATGGCTCTGATTGCTCTGTCCAAAAAGACCAGAGCGATGATATTTTGCATTAATTGTACGTTATAAATCTATTTTAAGTAGTAGTACCGGACTGTAATAATGACAAACGATGAACTATGCATTTTTTTTTCAATAACCTCGAATGTCCCACTGCTGGGCAAAGGCCCATATCTTTCCAGGTATTCTTCTCCTGCGCCACCTCAAACCAGCCTTCGTGATGCGCGTCTAGATCATCTCGCCACCTCTTTCTAGGCCGGCCTTGGCGGCGCCGTCCATCGTCAGGCATCCATCGTGTTGAAACCTTTGCCCAGCGGTCGTTATGCATGTGGCTCACGTGACCTGCCCAATCCCATTTGAGCCTGGCAGCCTTTTTGCCTACGTCTGCAATTCCGGTTTTTGAGCGCAGCGTAGTGTTTCGTATTTTATCTTCTCTCTGTACACCCAGAATGCTGCGCTCCATTGCTCTTTGGCAGACTCCAAGGCGAGACTTTTACGATTCGGTGAGTGACCAGGTCTGAGCACCGTAGGTTAGGACGGGTAGGGTACACATGTCGATGAGTTTGCTCTTCAGGGACATCGGCAAATCTCCCTTCATTAGCGTCTTCATGGACCAGTAGCTTTTCCAGGCGTTGTCGATTCGGCGATCGATTTCCTTTTCCTGCCTGTTTTCGAAAGAAACTAACTGGCCCAAGTAGATGTACTCATCGACATAGTGAACTATGCCTATAACCTTTAATTTATAACCTTTCCTGGGTTTCTTCGGATAACCTAAACCCATAAACAGATTTTGACGTATTTTACCTTGATGATACCTTGCATTTAGCTACCACAACTGTAACCCCTTCTCCAAAATTTAATTACAACTATTGTTGCAGATTGAAATCATGCCTCGAAACAAATTATTTATTGAAGAAAAACGTCTTAGGAAGAAATAGGCTGAGCGTCGTAGAATGGCCAAGATAAAAATAATCCAGATCTATACGCACAATGGCTTGTAAAGTCAATAATACATTTCTCTTACATATAATCTTGTACACGTACACTGAATATGACAGAAAACGGCTAAATAAATAGTATTTTATCAATATTTATTTTTTTGTTTCACTGATTTCACCATTTATGATCACTCTGGCACCAATTATGATTGCTCTGGTCGCGAAATTTTTTGAACTTAAATATTTCCATAACTGTTTGTGTAAATTGAAGGCCACTAGTAAAAATATATCATTTGAATATCATTCTTTTTAATGAGATACGTAATTACCATTAAATATCAATATCTGAAAAGCACCAGAGCGATCACACGAATACGCCCGTTTTGGAGATTGACCCAATAATTAAAATAGGCCTTACAACACAATAAATGAACAACACGGTTGGCAACCGCTAATTCATTTTACTGGCAACATTTTTTTTGTAATGTCACTGTGCCGCAACGAAATAAATGTGCTTACACGCGTCAGATCAAATTGTACATTTGTTACAATTGTCCACAAGGAATCAACGTTTCCTATAGCAAAAAACCTAGCTACGTAGTGAATTCCTTTTTATGTTGTCTGTAAATATTATATTTCATATCGCGTTACCAGGCAGAACAATGATAATAGCGCCCAACATTCTAAATCTCATAATCCCATGATCACACAAAAGGGATTCTTTCTTTGAAGAAGCCACCGTAATCCCTTAAGTACGAAAATATAAAAAAATATAAATCACGGTCCAGCTTGCAGCTTCCCTGCTGTCTTGCCACTTTTAATCTCCGTCACAATGTGTACTGGAATATCGTAAATCATCCCGCTATCGAAGACGGTTATAAAATATTGAAAATGTTCAGTTTCCAGTCATTCATCTCTGGTTGTATGTACATCGCTTAATGGACTTGAGAGCCAAATATTTGGAGAGTTCGAATTGATGTATGGGGCAAAGTGGGTGGTGTAGTTGTTCAAGTATTGGGAACGCTACTGGTTAAAATGATGCATCGTTCTTGTTGTTGTCAACAGCACTGTTATTAATGAAAGAACCTTCAGTAAATATATTATGAAAAATTCAACAGAAACAAACTTAAAGTTTGGTTCTTGCATTCAAAAGGCAATGAATGCGTTGGATGATACGTACACCTATTGACATAACACTTACGAGTACCCATTTTGTTTACACATTCAACGTTAAAGCACTCACAAATAAACATATGAACACACACACACATACAGTCCACAAACTATCACAAAACTAATCAGTTCCCAACGCAAACCCATCGACTACATTCCTAATGAGACTTGCTCGCAAAACCTATCTATCTGTCCCATACGTCGAAACTTACGATCTTCCAGTACTGCAACCACTACTTCCACCTAGGTAACGCTAGGTGTGCAAGATTAATCGCCAGTGCCTCTCAGAATGGTACGGAAACGCATCCATATCTGTCCAGGGACGACCATTCACCATCCCGCGGCTTCCTTATCCCAGTAAATATGTATTCAGCTTGTGTGCCAGCCAACCACTTAGGAGTAGTGTTACAAAACGCATTTGCAAAATCGATGGATCCTCAATAGAGTTTGACTTGTTTAAAGTTTGTGTGTTGGACGCTGAAATAAGAAGATGGAGTTTTGTTTATTTTGTGTTAAAGATGTAAAAATCTTAAGCTTTTTTTTGAAAGAAAGTTTGCTTACGAAGCATCTGGAAATTGCCTGGAGTTTTACTAGCCAAATCAAAAACTGTTTATCGCTGAGCTAAAATACCGGAACGTTAAAGACAAACTAATTAACTGTTAGAAAACACAACCAACATTAGTTCTAACTTTACATACAGGCACTTAAAATTGTATTCAACCCTATGATATCCTTTACGTATTCATAATGGAGACAACATTTCCTCAGTTTTCAACACACAGCTAAACATACAGTTACTCGTACAGATTTTAAACAGCAATTAATAACGCATTTATAATTCGAACAACGAAACTCACACGAACTCAAAAGACAATAAACAGAAAACTTCGCCGACTGCAGACAAAAATAAGAAGGTACTTACTTTGCGAACTTGGAACACAGTCAACTCCGAGATCCTCTCGAACACCGATTAACGAACCCCATTAGATCATCTTAGGGTGATTATTATTTAAATGCGGTTCACGTTGGCAACTTCTTGAATCACCTGCAACCCTGCCCCCTTCGACATTTGTAAGCACTTCAGGACCTCCCCCCTCGCCCCTCCAACGTCTTCGGAACGAGGAATAAAAGTAGCTCGTTCCTCCTAGAAGTGATTGTTCTGTTTTTATGAAAAGGAAATTGCATTATTGAGAAAGTTGTCCGGGGAATATTAATTTCCGATTAGTGTTTGGAATATGATCATGTTTTAAGATATTGTGCTCTTGATAGCTTAGATTGTGGATATTTTTGCAAAATTCTGTTTTGTGAAAACAAATGAAATGAGTATTGTAATATTATATTAATCTTCCTTCTAATCTTCTTTCTTTCTATTATATTAATCTTCTTTCTTTTAATTTGAAATATTTAAAAATGACGCTTTCCAATGACAATATCTATACGTAGGTATATATAGCACCTATGTAAGATACACAAGTATCTGACACGAATGTGTAGAATACGCGCATTTCAACCATTTTCACAAAACATTTCCTGTTTAAACACATCTTTTACGTTGATAACATATTCTAGGTTGCGACTTCCAGTTTCTTAATGCTTGCGGGGAAGCGGGGCGCGAACGGCACGCTGGTAGTGCACAGGAAATTAAATCAGTGCCACCTTACTTATATAATCGTGTGCCACTCGCAATTTTGCCGCTTTAAAAAAATGCGGGTCAAGTATTACTGAATTTTTATACGGTTACACTAAATCGAACATTCCAGTGTTTTTTTTATAGAACACACAGAGTTTTATCGATGTTTTTGATATGGTTCATTGAAAATAAGCTCAGTTTCCTAATTTGCTGTTTCCATAAACACCTCTAGAATTGAAACGATCGAAGTAGGTACTTCCAATTTACTTCGTGGAAATAAAAACCAAATATAAAAGCGATACTCCTTCTTTATTCCCTCGCAAAAATTTTGATTAACCTCACCTTTTCAACATACCGAAGATACTAAAATGGAAGCCTTCTAAGGATGCTCATTAAATCCCTACAAGTAAGTCTTATTTACGCACAAATGATTTATTTCCAATCCCTAATTTTATCAAAATTCCTCTTTAGAAGACGCTCCTCTGAACTGGAAGACCTTCGAATGTATATTTTAAGATTAATTTATCCTCAACGATCGCTTCTTTTGTGTGTTCATGGGGACGGGTGGTCCATTTTTCCCTTACCTCCTCTTATTTGATAGCATGACAAACTGAGCAACAAAAGGTTGTTTGGTTTATTTTGTAGTATCATCACAACATGGATAAAAAATGTAGTCCTGTATGGTGATACGTTTGTAAATACAGTGTGTTGTTATATAAAAGGTTAAATAGTTTCAAATAAATTAAAAACAAAGACCTAAATAAATATTCCATTGATTTCTTGCACTCGAGCCTAAATACATCATTTTCACAGCTTAATGTGAGGTAGCGATAAACAATCAATTGGCATTAAATCCACCTATGGGCATTAAGCCCGCCTATGTACCACTCTTGTACATGAACTTGTAATTGAAGAAAACTGGACCAAGGACTTTACCGTAACTTCGTAAGAACCTTCAATTACACTCCTTACTTAAATAAATAAATACAAAGCACCCGAAACCTCTCAATTTAAATTAAACAAGAAAAGCAGCACTTAGCCTGCAGTAATAGACTCAAATAGAGCATAAACTTGAAACTAAGCTTAAGTTAACTTGAATAATTGCCGCTGTTGTCCAAACTTAAGCTAACTTGAGCCGGCTAGTGTGTCTGAAGGTTTACTCAGGTATTACCGGTGACATACGGACAGACAGACCGATTAGATTTGGACGAATTATGTCGCTTGACCAGTGTTTTGTGAAGGACTACACTGTCACAATTTAGGGTGTTGTATAATGATCAAGGAATTTATTTTTATACTGATGAAACTTTGTAAATTCACCAGCCTAGTCTTCAAATACGATAAAAAAGTAGTAAGTGTCAAATTAAATTACCTAGCGAAACTATCGAAATATTTCAAGAAAAAAAAAACATTGTCAAAACGCTAACAATATTGTTTACTCTCCATTACAATTATCGCTCAAAAAACTAATCCCAATTTCAAATAACACAACAAGATAAATATCTACAAATACAATACATTCACACAAATAGAATATGTCACGACAATCCCAAGCAAAATTAACTACTATCATCCACTATACCATTATTGCTACTGTCATTGACACATACAGCACTCGAAACACATAATCAAATAAACGTCTACCGTGCAATTTACCTAATCACTTGCTGACTCAGATACAATCAGATACAAGTACATAGGTATGTATAGGTATTATAATAGAGAGTATGTATATGAAGGAGAATACATCTGGTTCTATACATATAAAACAGTTCCGTGTGACTGATTGAGTGAATGACAAACAGAATTTAACATGAACAGCTGAAGATATTAGAAACATGATATTTGGAAGATGTCTTCGTAACAGAGAGGTATTGGTGATGCTAAATATGGATGAATAAATACGACATACAATTTTTCGAGTGGTCAAACAAGGTTATCAGCAATACATACTAATGTACAATATGAATCATCATCATCTGCCTAGCCTTTTTCCCCGCCATGTTAGGGTCAACTTCCTGTCTAACCGGATGCAGCTGAATACCAGTATTTTACATAGCGACTGCCTTTCTGACCTCCACAACCCAGTTCGTAGGTACTGCGTAGTACGATATCCCTTGGTAAGACTGCTTGGCAGTATTTTACATGGAGCGACTGCCTTTCTGACCTCCACAACCCAGTTAGTAGGTACTGGGTACTATATCCCTTAGAAGAATTTCGGGCCACTAACTACTTGTAACAACTGTCAAAGATACAATATGAATGAGTAATAGTACAAAGGGTCTCCCCGTTTGTGTTGGATTGCCGTGACCAGGTACCTGCCATACTCCAGATTTCTACTGAGAAATTCCTACTGAAAAAACCTATAATACTTTGCCTAACCTGGGAATCAAACCCTCGCTCAGCAACCACGTGACCCACGAGGCATACATAACAACCACACATTTAACCTGAACACACACATACCCGCCCTCATTAAAGTAATAAAACTTAAGTATTTCCAGGAACACTTTGAAGTTCCCTTGACAACGTGTGCAAAACGAGTTAAGTGACTGGGTGGTCCCTGACTCGGAATAGAACACCCTGTACCTTCCTGTGCGCAACACGGACGTGACTAAGTGGTTGCGTAAAGGGTGTTAGCAAAATTGAAAGGCACGAATATATGATTTAAAAAAAAACGGAACAGCTTTAAAAAAAATTGTGCTTGTTTAATGAATTCACGTTATGGTGGAAACGTCACCCCGCGAAATTTAATTTTTCTTACGTTTTTCCAATTTGCTGGTCAGTGACAGACTAAATGTTGATTAAAATATGATTTGCGACCGTAACGCGAACGTAATCATTAAAATATATCAATACTGCCCTCCAGTAGCGAAGGGTAAATTTTTGTAAAAGGTAAGCCGGAGTACATATTTTTAAAGTGATTATATTATTTGTCTATAGAATACTGACTGTGCCATTTTTCAAAGGGAATCCGGTAGGAATAGAGTTATATGGAACCTTCGCCGCAGCTGCCCTCTAAGTTCATTCAATTCCATCGAATGACTTTTTCATGAAATATTAAAAGCATCTTTCGATACATCTGTAGAGACGGTATAAGAGAACGTCGTACAAACTTTTATCAAGGATCAAGGAGCAAAATATATGGTATAGCTGATTATTTTATTATAATTAACGAAACATTTCTAAATCCATGGCCAAATTTTGTGCCACGATGTATATATATACACCGTGTATTTCATTCACAGCACATCGACTGCACGGTTGTTACAAAAGACGAATGAGCTCAAAGCATTTCCGATGCTTTCCGAAGTTCTCCGAACGACAGTGCAGTGTGTGTGTCTATAATACTCAGGTTAATAGCAGGCAGTCTAAACTGAATTAACCCAGTCCAGAGCACTAGCAACTTTGAGCACCTGAGCACTATCAAGTTTCATGAAAGACTCGACAGTATTTGCGAGAAGCACTAACTTTAAGTTAAGGCGGTCAAAATAATTCCAGGGTGCTGCTGTTTTAGTGTAAAATAAAGGAGGATGCATGTACGGAATAACGAAACCTGTTTTATTTTTTTATAAGGGAATTTACAACATGGTGGCCCAAACTATCTAAGACTTGAATAATATCAGGGAAACCTGAGAATCTCCGGTATAACGACAAAATAATAAGACATGAAAAACACATCAGTAGTTACGGGGATTGTTAATAAATTAGTACTTGACACAGCTATGTATAATAACTTTGTAAATAATAAAAACACTATTTCGAAAACCGCCTCAAATACATATTAAAATAGTTCCACATACACATATAACGCTCACAAGTATTATTTTCCCGCCGCTTAACCTAACAAAGGCAACAACTCAATTGACGTTGATCTTTTTCCACTGGCAACGCCCGCAAATAATAATTTACACGGGCAACATTTCAATGATAAAGCGAAGATTTTTCGTGGCATTGTCCGGTAAAAATAGAAGGCGATAACATACGAGCGTTGTTAGTCGTTACCATGGCAGGCTCGGCCATTAAACCTAACGAGCCAAGCTCGCGAGGACAAAATGTCCTGCCTGCCAACAATGACCGCTAGGGATGTGGCGCAGTTAGTCGATAGTATCGGGCAGAGTGTAACCGATTTAGTAACTTGACTTAGGTACCTTTGTCGAATATTATTGCTGGACTTATGAGTGTTCGATAAAATAAGTTAAATATCGCTGTTTCTTATTCGACATCATTTACTGTGCCTTCAAAACACATTTCACATATCGAAAATACTTTTCGAAATGATACCTTTGTTAAAAAAAAAAAATTGAAAATAAAAGGAGTTTATTTTGCACAAAAACACATGCAAATGCATTCGTATTCCATTTTAGTTTTAAGTATTGAGTTACAACTGAATTGTCTGTTCCTATGTAGATAATACAAACATTCTCTTTCGAAAAGGTGAACTTTAATCCTAAACCAATCAATGTGTGTTTACACAAACGCGAACATGAACTATCCAGTTTCATATCTACATTTTCAAGAATCTTGGATCCTCAGTTTCTGCAAACGATCTCGTATTCGATATCTCGGAATAATCGCCAGGTTATTCGATACTCGGTAAAGGCGGTGCCCCATCCCTAGTAACGACCTTTACCTTACAATATGTAAGTGACGCATGTTCTGTAGTTGTTAGCGGAGGACCTTTTCACTTGGATAATTCATCGTGTCTTCACTTCAGTCGAAAAAACCGTTACGATACAATACGGATAGCATAAGGATTGTTAGATGAAAAATTCTGAGTATATTTTTCTTTCGGCTTTGTGTTATTTTATTCACTAGTTAATATGAAGACACTGCAGATTTTTTAAACTTTAATAGGTAGTAGTTACATCTTCTTTTCGTGTCGATAATACACACTGAAAAAGTTAAATATTAAGCCGCCTGACCGACTGTTTCTGAATACCTCATTAAACGGCAGATCTTTAAAGCATCTATCATTTTTTATTACAATTGGTTTTCCAAAGGAGAATGGGCGGAATTGCCCTGGCGTCCAATAGCGTTAAGATATATACCAATGGATAGATCTCTTTAAGAAGAACATTTCTTATTATGGCGACTTCTCTCGATTCAGAGTCAGAGAGGAGCTACAGAGGTCTAATGTTGAGAAATTAAGTTAGATTAAATACTGTTATTTCGTCAATTTTTTAACTTTCATTAATACTGTACGTTTTAAACATCATATTATAAGCCTATAAACATCATTTTCAAAATATTGACATCTTAAAATGCTATTTTAGAATCCTTACTGTAACAGTAACTTGGATAGATCGTTAACACAACCCCAACGCCCAATAGCGTCAAGATATGTATCAATGGATTGATCTCAACAAGAAGAATATTTCTTGCTTTGACAACTTTTCTCGATTCAGAGTCAGAGAGGAGCTACACTTCGGTGCCTAATCAACTACCTAGTTAGATCAATAAAACCGAACAGACTACGAATTAGCAAAAGTTGTATAGTAGCAAATATTCTAATTGGAAGCTCTTTCGAATGGTGTACGTCTTATAGCTATTGGTTACCCAGAAAATGTTAACTTCGGTGCTCAATTAGACACACATTTAGGTCAATAACTCCGAATAGACTACGAATTAGCAAAAGTGGTGCTAGTAGCAAAAGTTCTCTTTGAAAAGCTCTATCCAATAGTGTATATCTTATGACTATTAGTTGCCCGTAAACTCTTAATTGGTTGTAAATAAAATCTTAACTTCGGTGTCCAACTTGTACCTATTTAGGTCAATAACTCCGAACAGACTGCGAATTAGCAAAAGTTATGTTAGTAACAAAAGTTCTCATAGAAGAGCTCTCTCCAATGGTGTATATTTTATTGCTATTGGTTTCCCAGAAAACGTTAACTTCGCTGCTCAAACAGTCACCTATTTATGTCAATAACTCCGAATGGAATAGGAATTAGCTAAAGTGATGCTAGTAGCAAAAGTTCTCTCTAAAAGGCTCTATGGAATGCATCATATATTATTACTATTGGTTACCCAGATAACCTTAATGCCAAGAAAATTTTAACTTCGGTGTCCAACTAGTCAGCTATTTTTGTCAATAACTCCAAACGAAATACGAATTGGTGAAAGTCGTTAAATGGCAAAGGTTTTCCTTGAAAAGCTCTATACAATGATGCATATCTTATTGCTATTGGTTACCCAGAAAATCTTTACTTCGGTGCTCAAATAGTCACTTATTTAGGTCAATAACTCCGACTGGAATACGAATTGGGAAAAGTCGTGTAACTGGCAAAGGTTCTAGTCAAAAAGCTCTATCTAATGATGTATATCTTATGGCTATTGGTTGCTAAGAGAAACTTAACTTCGGTGTCCAACTAGTCAGCTATTTAGTTCAATAACTCTGAACGGACTGCGAATTAGCAAAAGTTATTTTAGTACCAAAAGTTGTCATTGAAAAGCTCTCTGCAATGGTATATATGTTATTGCTATTGGTCACCCAGAAAATCTTAACTTCGGTGCTCAAATAGTCACCTATCTAGGTCAATAACTCCGAACGGACAACGAATTGGCGAAAGTCGTGTTTCTGGCAAAGGTTCTCCTTGAAAAGCTCTATGAAATGGATTATATGTTTTTACTATTGGTTACCCAGAAAACCTTAATTGATGCCAAGAAAATCTTAACTTCGTTGTCCAACTAGTTACATATTTAGTTTAATAACTCCGAACGTACTGCGAATTGCCAAAAGTCGTGTTAGTAGCAAAGGTTCTCCGTAAAAAGCTCTTTTCAATTATGGGTATCTTATGGCTATTGGACCTTGGGGCATATGCTTATAAATTGATGCCCATTCTCCTTTACAATCAACCAATCGTATCAGCTGGCAAGAGGATTAACCTAAAGTTAGAGAACTAAAAAACAAATGATATTAATTTAACGTTTCAGGAAAAAGTTAGTCTAACATTACATAATTGCATGCCTGTCGCAGGGTCGCTGGAAGAAATTTCTAAATTAAATAAGCGGTACCTTTGTGCTTTTTGTGTGTATGATATTCCCTGTATACGGGGTGGAAGGGACACCGACGCGAAAACGGTTACCACGTATTCAATACATCATTCTAAGCCCCCCAAATGCCGAAGAAATTTTTCATCGGTTATTTAAAAAAAAACAGCTGTTTCCTACAAAAGTGCAATAGCAACACGGTCAAAATGTATGGAACAGCTGTTTTTTTTAATTACCGATGTAAAATTTCATGAGTGATGTCCTGAATACGTGGGAACCGTATTTGCGTCGGTATCCTTTCCATCCCGTATGTGTTTTGTGAGTACATAAATCCTTACTAATATTAATGCGAAAGTAAGTTTGTTTGTTAGCTTTTCACCCCTAAACCACTGAACTGATCATACTGAAATTTTGTATATACTTTGTCAGGTGTAAACAACAATAACGTTCTTATAATAATAGATGACGCCACGTGTCTTTCGAATCATGATTGAATTATATTATTACAAGCAGAGTACAACCCGAAATTATTAGGAAATTCTAAATTAACGCGAGCGAAGCCGCGGACAAAAGCTAGTAAATAATATAGGTCATTCACTTAGGCTGAATGCTGAAAGCTGCCCTCATTTTTTAAACGGAGGGCAATCAGCTGTTTTCTAACCTCAGTTTAGATATGTCAGCACCAATATTCCGACACAATATTATCACTGATAGCTCTCGAACCAAATCCCCATAACTAAAAAGAAGTACAGTGCACCACACAAGTTTCGCGTTATTATAACTAAACCACGATTTATATCGCTCGCCACTTGTGGTGCCGACTGTAACAGCGGTCCCCGCTAATGATGACGGATGCCAACATCATGAGGGCCGAGGTTTTTATATCCCTTAGAGGAAACTACCCGCTTCTACAATATATACTGGGACAAGCTTCTGGGGAGAATTCTTGGAATATAACTCTTAGGTTGTGACGATTTTGAAATGAAAAGGAACACTGTTGTGGAGCAAAGGTTTTCTTGTAGGATTCCGGGTCGACTATATAATTAATCATATATATTCATTTAATTACGTTTTAAAGTTACTTACAGAATAATTAAAACTAAATATTTACAGCAAAAAAAGGCCTAATTCATATAAAATAAACTCTAGTTAGTTTATTTTATATAAATTAACTAAATAAACAACAGCAAGCTTAGCAGTCTAAGTATGTAATGTGAATTGTAATTAGGATTTCTTCATAATAAAGATTGTTAAAACTTCTGTTAGTAACGTACGATAGATCCATTGAATACCTTGTTGATATACACTAGTACCTGTCTCCACAGAGTTTTGGAATTTTTCGGCCACATAGCGAGAAAAGATGCCACTAACCTCGAACAACTTATGGTTACCGGCAAGGTTGATGGTAAACGACCATCAATCGGTCGTAGCTCTTTGCGATGGTCCGACCAGATAAGCTCTTCTCTTGACACGAAATTACATCATGCTCTTCACTTGGCCAAGGATAGACAGAGATGGCGAAACATCGTCAGAAAAAAGATGTTTTCAAGGGAGGATCACGACCCTCAGTAATGAGGAGTACGACTTGAGGAGGAGGAGGATACACTAGATGGAGAAGGTACTCCTCATAGGTACAATTTGTGATCATAAGTCATAATACAGCATAGGTACGATTATATTGGAAGCTTATAGAAGCAGGAGTTGTTTACAGCCATTCCCCTGATGTAAACATTTAGTACTTTACGACACCCGTGGGAAATGTGGGGCTCTATTCATAGTGTCGATTTCACACAAACCCCATTTAGTTTATAGAGACCTCATGTTTCCTGTTTTTTTTCGAATTTAATATTTTTATTTCACAGTAAGGATACCCTGAAATAAACAAAGAATTGTATTTCAGTTGATTGATAACAGTTTCGTGGATAAAGATATTATTTTTCACTTCTATCTTTTATTTTCAGTCTGATTAATTGTCTCGAGTTCTTCCTTTTTCGCATCGCTTTTCTCTCGATGACAGTTTTATTTTTATTTAGGAACGAGTTTTATTGTAAGTTCAGATGGAAAGTTGGCCAATTTAGCTTTTTATTTTATTGAATAATAATGCTAAAATTTTAAAAAATAACGATTGATTAGTATTTAGCCATGATTATTAAGATAGATCGCTCAACAAATTTAAATTTTGAAAAAAGAATGTACAAAATATGTTATACTGTTATCGGTACTCATTATAAAGCTAAGAACCGAGCGAGATAAGGCGATTTTCAGCCAATACAAGAAAAAGCCCCAATGGCGGCGAGCCAGGTGGGCGAGACGAAACACATCGGATATCATCGTCGTAAAACGTTATCTCGCTCGTTATGGCCGACAACACGCTAAGTGTGACTTTCATTCAGTACAGAATTCTGTATTCCTTTTTTAAATCCGAAAATTGTTGAAGAAAATCCGCAAATGTTTGTTCTCATTAGTTTGTTGCAAAATGGCTCCTACTTGCTTTAATTGAACAACATCTTTGCAACAAATTGCAAAGATGTTGTATAAATAAACTTATGATTGTTATTTCCACGCCTTGATCTTTGGGCTATTTTGGTTACTTACAAATTTCGCCCAAAACCGATATAATATGGAATTGCGCATGGAAATATCGACTTACCATACAATCCACATTTACGAACATAGCGACCCATGACCAACAAATAAGCAGAAAACCTCCATACATTTTCTTATACGGTACCCTAAATATAATGTCTTTGGCAAAGTTGAGCAGGGTCATAAAACCTTGACTATGAATAGGAGTTGTAAAGATGATGTTACACGCCATGACGCGTGTAGCGATAAAAACTTTAACTTTTACCATGGGAAATGGCCGCTTTGAGTTTTGGCAACTATTGTGTGCGCTGATGTAGTTTGCAAATAGTTTTTTTTTATCCTGCATTTTTAAAACAGTTTTGATCATGTCATACTTTTTTCTGTGATATAGATTCAGTAACGACAAATCTTTCTTCCAGTCCCGGACGCACAAAACGCTACAAATGACCCTTTTTTTTTTTTTTTTTTTTACGGATGGGAAATCATCAAATGACTTCTCCCGCTCTGGGTGGAGTGGGAGGGAGTGTCAGACTCTTACTGACTAAAACCCATCCATGTTCCTTCATTGCCCTTTGTGTTCCAGGGCCACGGTATCTCTTTCGAACAGTCCCGCAGCCCCGGCAGGCTACAAATGACCCTTACATCAGTAGTTTGAAGGCTTTAATTCCACTGCATATAAATATCTATTGTATTTTGAAAATAATTCCATAATAATTCGGGTGCAATTCGAAATTCTCGCTCACTTTTTTTAGATTTCAACAAAATGCCGAACCGAACCAATACCTACAAGTAAACATCTTCAAAATTCAATCACGCTTTCCCATCCCTCTCATCATAAAATCTCCTCATCCACTAATTAAGACCGTCTCTCATAAGTCACAACTTCACAGCAGAACCTGCACCCAGCGTACATTTAATTTCCGCACATAAACGTAGCTAGCTCGGCAAGGAAACTGAAACTATCTCGAATCTAATTTGGGACATCTCTAGTACGCATACTCGCACCCCAAACGAAATTAGCTCTGTAGAAAAATGTACTATGATACTGGCACGCTAAAAGCGAATACGGTTTTTTCAAAAAAAAGAACGTGTTTCGGTAAGTTTACTCTGGAATGTTCTTTGTGACCAAATTGGCGTAATTTTTGCTTTATGGTGACGTCACGGCTTTTAGAACTTTTGTTTTGAATTTGGGTGAAAAATTAATATGGTTTACCTTTTTCCATGGACGAAGGATTATGTAAGAGTGCTTTTATGAGTTGGTAACTTTTTTATAAACAGTACGAAATGTAGAACAATCTCGTTGCGTAATTTAATTAAAGAGTTGATTTTGGCAGATTTTATTTCTCTCAACAAAGACGCCACAATAAACTACAATACCTATCTAATGTTGCAAGAAAATAACAATCCAAGATAGCTAATAATGCCTTAAGGGAAAATAAAAAAGATATAATTCACAACAAAGGAACCATCGCATGCTACCTTATCTTTCTTTATCTTATCTAATGAAAAAGGAAAACCATTACGTTTTTCTTTCAGTTATCGTCGCGTTAAAGTTTAACAAGGTCTCTTCGACCTTTCATTATTTTAAAACTAATTAAAAAGTCCCGTTTCGGCCCAAGGCGGTGACGGGACGCGTGAAGACGCTTTGAATATATCGGCCAAGGACGACATTTTGTTGCTGACAGGGTCCACAAATAAAAAAGTTTAGACGCTCCTTGTTAGTAGGGATTAAACCTAAATATCCCTAAAGTTAGATATTCAGATCGGGTCAAAAGAGACATATTTAGACCGAGACTAACGATGTCAGACGTTCGTAAATTCATGCATTCAAAAGGGTATCTTTTTTTAGTGATTTTCTCGATCCTTCGGAAAACGACAGAGGGGGAGAAGATCGCAGACGATTGTGGAGGCTAATATCCCATGATCGACACTCCCACTCGTGAACGGCGTCACCCCAATACCATATACTGGCACCCAATTTATTTTTTTGCCATTTCATTTGACACGACACGCTTCATACTGTGAGCTATGTAAACAACAACTCTGGTTCCTCACTAACGATGTACGTGAAAACAAAATATAAATGAAATAACAACAGGCTCTTCAATTTAATCTGTTGTCAAGTAATCAACTGATTGTTTCATCCTTATTGTCTATCTTTTCTTCTTATTATCAAACGTTAATCCTTTTGACGTGATTTTAACCGTTCCATGGACAAACCAAAGACAAGTAACTTAAGTGTTATCCTGGTTTTCAGCTAGAAATTATTCAGTAAGTCCTTCGCAGTCTGACTTTAGACCTTTAAATGAGATAGAAAGAAAACAAAGTGAACGTTGAGACAATATATCACATTATTAGGATGTTAGTTTTAGATACTTCTCCAAACATTTACCTGCCGACGTATCTTGGTAGTACTTGACAAGGTACCTAGATAAACAAAGTGAACACATCGGTACCGGCGTTAGGTTACATAAGTGAGTATACAAGAGAGTATTCAAGTATTACTTTTGACACGTATCGGAAGGAGCTCTTTGAGACAAATTTTATTTCTTGGCCTCCAAAAAATGAGTTCAGAAATGTTAGTACTTATGATAAGTCGGGTAAATTAAAGTAAAAAGTAGGCGCTACATCGAAAGTAACGTACTAAAGAAACTAAAAGTACTTCCATAACGCTCAGAATGAGTACTTTTTAACAATACCTCAATCATTTGACAAACTTAAAACTCGCGTAAGCCAGCTCGTCTACTCGCGAAGTTTGAAAACTTTCACAAATTCTTTTTATTACAGCCTTTTTTAAAAGATTGATAAAGGATCTTTTTGGTCTGTAAAACTACGGCCGTGGCTTAAATGACATTTCTGAATGTTCGAACACCCGGGGTTATTGTCTAAAACTGAACCTTTTCTTTCCAAAACTTCTATTACTTTTTTTACTAAGGATTCCGTTCTGAAACCGAATGTTTCGAAAATTTTGTTCAACTAAAACGTAGTTAGTTTCCACACTCAAAACACGGCTATTACATTAATTTTCATACACAAACTCCCATAAAAATTTGCATACAAACTATCCACAGGAAAAGCACGGAAAAAACTCTTTTGTATTAAAAATTTAGAATTAAAACAAACAACAAATGTGCGGGTAAAATGATACGCGGACCACCGCGAGCGCGTTGAAACACGGTACAGAATACATGTTTTAATTCCCAAAGCTATATGCGCTTTAATTACCGTTTTCGTGTATGTTTATGGGTATGTATATAAAGCGTGTAAGCAGAAGTTTACTTGACAGGTGGCGTAGGAATAGATTGAGTGAGAAGAAACCTCAATAAGACATTGAAATACAATAATGTCAACAGGCCAAGTGCTACTGCCAGAAAACGAAGCGGTACCGCATTACCCAGTTACTAAGTTGTGCAGGACGGATTGATCACTCCTTATTAAATACCAATATTCAGCTGCGCTCGGTTTAACTGAAGGCCGATCTCAATGCAGTTCTGAATAGGCACATAATGAATGTTTTCCTTTTAGAATTAATCAAGGAATTCTGTTGACAGATAAAATTGACAAGATACATGCAGTGTTGCAAGATTTTAAAAAAATGCTAGGGATGCCAACAATAAAGCAAATGTAAAATGATCATCATTGTCAGTGCTTTCTCCGCTGTATGAAATAAAAGGCTTTTGCCCCACAGTAAGTCAACTACAGGCTGGTATTATCCAGGCAGAAGCCGTACCACAATTTTACTAATTCTCTCGAATTTAGCACAGGAAATCCAGGTAGTTCTAAGCTAATCTCGGAAAGCCAGTATTAATTATTCTTGTGAGTTAACTAAGTAGTTTATTGCGAAAGAAGGTGTTGGAAGTGCTAGAAGCCACAACGTGGTTACCTTGTGTGGCTTAATAGCGTGATAAGAGTTTATAGTGTACCTTAATTAGAAGTAGTTTATGCAAAAAGGATCTCTAGACATTACTTAGCATGTAGTTTGACTTAGATACGTTTCCGTCTCTATCGGACGCTTTCGTTTGACAGTGTGTGCGACAGTGACAGGAATAACACTAATGTAACATATTGACACTAACAGCAAACGACACCTAAATTAATGCGTAAATATCATTTTAATGTTGGAATGTCAACTCTCTGCGTTGATCCGACCGTCGAAAATTCAACATATTATATCATATTTATTTAGGTATCCAACATATCGCTTTTATTTAGGTATCGCCTTAATAAAAATAGTATAAGTCTTTGCCTTATTAACTTAAAAAATCTTCAAAAAAATTAATTTTTAATTTTGCAACACTGCATGTATACGACGTCTACGTATGCCAAACTAATGATTTAAAGTCTCTATGCGTGTGTCCCCAGAAAACGATTGGTTCCCACACGTCCTACCACCAAGTAATCTATTAGTGTTTTTAAACGGTTTTTCGATTTGATTGACGTCGCGTTGAACCCTCTCGTGAACCTATCTGGTATAAAAAAGTCACTTTGAAGTAATCGCCGATTTTATCGTAGTGATGGGACGAGAACTGTCTACTCGAATCAATTTCGATTAAGTTTCTTTCAGTTCCGCGTAGTTTTTTAGATGGTTGAGGAAGTATTTTTTACGCGATATTTTTGACCTTTGTGAATAGTTGTTTTGTTGTGGATTCAAAATTGTTGCTGATTAATCCATTTGCAACCAGTTGTATTCAATTAATGTTTTGATAATCATTTTTCGAATCAACAAAAATTTCGTGAATTTAATCGTCGGTGACAACATTTAATGAGCACAGTTAAATAAAAGAAAAAGTCACTTGACTCATTTCAGCGAATATTTTTGTCGTTTTAACGCCAATTATCCCATTACCATTCATAATTAAAATCGAATAATTATATAATATTTATTCGAACGACATCACTACTTTGTCGCACTTGCTGTTCAAGCATTTTATTTGTCATCTTACTCAGAGATTTTATGACTTTCGAATATAAAACGTTGTCGTTTTTACGAATATTGTTTTACGCATAGCTAGACTTTTTCATCTAGGAACAATGTAAGAGCTGACAAATTTCACGGCTTTTGCCTTTACGATCTGAAGGAAATCAGTTTCAGGTAATCCTAAATGATACTACATTAGCAATATAACCAGGAATAAAGCCTCTTTGCTCAATTTCTGGGTTATTCAGTATCTCACATAATACCTCGAAGCTCAGAACGATAAGACGACTGCAACAAAGCTGAAGTGGCAATGCAGACGTGTTCTTGAGTGGAGACCGCGAATCGGCAAACGTAGTGTAGGATGCTCTCGACCTGGGGTGGAACGACTATCTTCACAAGGGTGGCTTTAGATGGTTGAAAATGGCCCAGCATTGAGTTCAGTAGCGTGCGATTGGAGACACCTACAAGGTGTAAACAGACCCTTCACGAATCCGTCAACCAAGCATTCTGTACATCAACCTAAATAACCTTACGTAAAATTCTTTGCTGGGAAACGATTTTTTTTTGGAGTGAAAAATCACCTTTTACGGTAAAACTCATAGTAACGCACTCAAAACATAGTGCTGATGGATGGATTCAATAGTACGGGGATCGTGGAGGTATTTAAAGTAAAGTTACAACATTTAAACCTTGTATTTAAAAAAAAACTTGTGAAAAAGGTGGAACTTTGACCCCCAATATCTCCGTAACTAGAAGGTTCCCAGGTATGGTCTAGAACAAAAAAATGATCGCCATGACGGGGAAAATAAGTGCCTTTCGGCTTCGTAAAGGGTCTTTTTACACCCTTTATGTCCAACAGGGATCTAGATAAAGGCTGGGCATCACGATACACGACAGAAAACTCTTTATATTGTATCCATTAGCTCCCTATAAACAAAAAACAACAGAGCCTTTCAAAGGCATGACTTTGAAAAAACAGCCAAGGTTATCTCATCTCATGAATGTTTTCTTCGAAACATCATTCCTCTTACGAAACAAAGAGTGCTTTATCACAAAGGGGATAAAGTGGAAAATCGTTTACAAATTCCAAATAGGAATCAGATGTCAAAAGACTAAGTTCAGATCACGACAAAAGGAGTTTAATGAGGACCACACCCATTATTTCAGACCTCATTTAGACTGGAGTTTAAGCCTTTGGGTCGTATTAGAGGCATCTTCATGAAGTGTGCCATGAATTTTAATGTGTCTCTCAAAGAGATTATTAGTAGCTAGCGAGTTAGATTGTTATAGATTTTTGTTTAACAGGGTTGTCACTAAAAGTAACGTAATTTCAAGGGAGTATTGAAAATGTTGACTCCCGTCGTAATTTAAATTGAAGTCACCCAAACTTATACTGTCACTTACGGGATATATTCCGTGATTGTTCATTATTTTGAGCTCTTGATATTTCGACGCTGTTGCAAGCATCAGTCAGTTACTGTTATCATTACTGTGAACATATTAACAGCTATTTCATTTCATTCTTCTTGTATCAAGTGCGTACTGTTTGGGACGAGTAAGGTTCCTGAGATTGTTCTTTCGAAAATTGACAGGCACAGCTCTAACTTGAGATAAAACCTTCATATCATTGCATAAATACTATTTGCAAGATTTAAAAAACATTACTGCAATTACCAAATGCAGTCAATCTTCAAAATTCGCCCTCACAAACTTCCCCTCACAGGACATTTTACCCATTTAAAATAAGTCAGTTGACAAATAGGTACACACGGCGACAAATCAAGCTATACACTTCCAGTATAACATGGCCTCGCTTTGTATTAGATTTCCTGTAAAATGAGAGATCCGCATAAACTGGTTTTGTATAGCTTGTTTTGTAGTCGTGCGTACCTTTGTTAATGGATATGCAAATTTCTTCAGATCCACACAATATCGTAACCTGAAACTAATAAGGAAAAACCGTATCTAACCTTTACCAGCTTTTACCGTAATTGGATTTAGATAAACGTGGATACGTTGTTCAGAGGTACGAAACAAGGTCAACGAAAGCTTCTGTATTTAAAATTAGATTATTTTAGTGTTTCCTCTATCGATTTTGTCGATAGGTACGTCACTATGGTTCGTCGAGTTTCCGATAGTCAAGTAGAATCGGATAGGTAAATTAATGGTCGAGTGTCAAAAAAAAAAAAACGTTGAAATATGCTAATTGTGTGTAAGATGTGTGAAGTTAGCTTAGGTACAAAGATTATATTTACCGTAATGATATTTATATGCGTTAGAAATAAGTGTAATTCAGTATTTATTTAGTTAAGTATTTCGGTGTCGTAGTGTAGTTTCATTTTCAGCTTCATTATTTTTTTGTTATTATTGTACTACCTATTAACTTTCGTAGAAAAAGACTGTCTGCTGCCTTGCGAAAACCTATACGTACTCCAAAATATTCGTACTAATTAAGAGTGCCAATTAACTAATTAAGCTTTTTTGGTGTTGTTTCAGGAGTGGATGACACGCACAAGTTCCTGGGAAACGACACACATACAGATTACTTCAGATTATTATTAAGAGATGGAAATTATCTTCTAGTCGGCGGCAGGTGAGTGTCCTCATTATAACCATAAATATTGATGACAAAACTTTCCGCTCTTACAAGTATTACAAATTCAAATTATGACTTGAGAAAAAAGCGCCGTTTAAATATAGAACGTCACGCCTGAAATTATAACGGAAATTGTGTAATCTACGAGCTGTTTGTATTCGTACCTTTTGTGGAAAAAATGGTGACATAATGAAAACATAATTCACCTAAATCGCTTTAATTACACTTCGAAGAATCGCTCGTTATACAAAATTGTAACTCGAATTAATTCGGTGTACAAACTGCCACAGTTAAATATGAAACACGTGTCAAAAACATAAATAATCGCGCCGCTATTCGCAGTAACACCTATTTCGTTTTAAAGACTCCAAGTTATACATTCAAATGAGATACTTAGTTATTTGTTTTTCCCAACTCCACTCCAATTCGTTGCAAAGTTGGGGTACCCTTAACCGCACCGACTGAAGCGGTAAGAACGTGCTGTATCTACCCGCAACCGCAGAGCTAACTCAGATGCACCTGACGCCGTCCCTCTCGCACCCACATAGATGTAGATAGCCCCGTCTCGTTTGCATTTATAAAGATTTTTGGCTTCTGTTTGGATGGAGGCAAGACGACTTAAAAACACCCGCCCGCCCGCCGCCTACAGTCGCCATTTTATTACGATTTTGTGAGGAGCTACTGTCGATAAGTTATCTAAAATGTATTAAGCACTTGATATTGAAGTGTGCTCAAATATATTCTACTGATCTTTCAAGAAGGGATAATCTTCACTGTAGCGAGCTGAAAGGTTCCGTTGAAAAGAAATAGTAGACTTGTTGTTTTTGTATGTCGATAACATCGCATAATTTCCGTGAGATGAAGGACAAGGAGGAAATTCTATTAGAGAACATTTTCTGAAAACATTAATCTCCTCATAGCTTGATGAATTAACTTCAAAAACTCTTGAACATATTCCAACGCTCTAGATAAAAGTTTATGTTAATTAAGACGCTGCGAAATTATGTTAGGTATAAAGCGGAAGCTTTTTATACGTATAAAAGTTCTAAAACACTTCCATTTAACAGATAAAAATATTAACGTCTTTCACTCATTTGACAAAATGAAACAGAAATTATTAAAGTTTTAATATAAAGTCAAGTCTTCAAAGAAAGCTCTCGAGTTTTCAAACAGATTTTCAAAGCAAAATGTTGCCATAATGACAATAGTTTAGCAATTTTATCGACATGCTACCCTCACTAAGGCAGGCAGAGCCACGCGACACATCTGCCTTCCTCGTGGCCGCAAGCCACTGTTTACATTCCACCGAATATAATTCTTTGTTTTTATGTAAATACTGCTCGCGTGCCTCCACTTCTGTAAACCCTTTGTTAAATAAATAACAACAATTGTAGCCTGTAATTTTCCACAGTAATCGTAGGGGCGAGGAAGAATGCTCTTTAGTTTCGAAAAAAACACGCCCTGTATAAGAACTGGGAAAAATCTTTACATTCCCATTTAGTGAGGAAAGTAGTCGTGTTTACAAAAGCAAATGTAATAAATGGTAAACATTCTGTTTTGTCTAACATTTTGTTTTGTGATTTTATCTTTTTGCTCGCAGTTGTAGCTTCTCATTACAAAAATGTTTTTGATGTTTGCGTAAAATGTTTGATAAATGTTTTTAACTGGAATGAAACGTGTTTTAACAACTCGTTTTAAAATATTTGTTTGTAGAACCTAATAGCCCAATATAAAACGAAATTAAATGATACACATCAACAAGTAAATTGTGACAAACTGTCAAAAGGTTAAAGAATGAATTTCATTTGGCAACATCGGGGTGGTCGATTATTATATAAAACAAACGTCTGGTGTTTCAGAATGAGTCCATAAAAAGTAGATATGTAGCAAATTGGACAATATTTTCCACAACGAACGACGACTGTGTCCGTATAATTTGAAATATTCATCCGTTCTAGCAAAGTTTGCATTTCTTTCCAAATCAGATTTACATGACAATGGTCACGTCTTCTCCGATGAAATTCTCATTGCTGGAACTTGGCTGTGTGGGATTTATTAAAGGGAGCAAAAAGGTTTGTAATAAAACCGATGTCGAGACGGTTCCTGACGGGCCGAGGACTGGACCGGACAAGTGGAGATCACTTTTGTTTACACTTTACTGGTTATCATTGTCTGCGAATTTGCTGACGCGTAATCCTGGTAGATGTCTGTTTCAACTTATGATTCTTTTGGGGGGCCCATTCTAGTGGCAATCGGTTTCAAAGTATTTCGTGTTTTTACTGCGAGTTTCAAATGGACTGACTAAGCTTATCGGCAGTGTATGTCAATCCAACACATTTAAGTCTTTACCAAGATCATTAGCGCTGATAAAATGCCATTAAGTGCAGTATACCGTTAGGTGCAGGTTATCATCATCTGCCTAGCCTTTTCCCAACTATGTTGGGGTCGGCTTCCAGTCTAACTGGATGCAGCTAAATACTAGTATTTTAAATGGAGGGACTGCTTATCTGACCTCCACAACCCAGTTGGTACTGGGTAATACGATACCCCTTGGTAAAACTGGTTGTCAGACTTTCGGGCCACTGACTACCTGTAACTACTACAAATGACAGCGGGATCAACGGGCTTTCGAGGCACGGAGGAAACTCGTTATGTAATGGGTGGTCACTCATCCACGGACCAACCTAGGCAAGCGCGGCTTAACCTAGAGTTCGACCCAAGCGGCTGTTATTATTTAGCCACGAGCTCCTAGAAGTGTAGGTATACACGATAATCTTTCTCAAAAATGTCCATTGGAAATATATACAAGTTTAAATCTTCTTCAAATACTCTTTCTTAGATATTAATCAGACATGTAATGCTCTTTATCTAACTCCGTAGAGCCCAATAAGAATAAATATTCTTTGAGTGTCATCTGTCGTTGAAGTATTAATACCATTATAAAGTCAAATAGTATTTATTAATAAAATTCAGAAGTCGTCTGATTATACGGCAGACATTGATTTAAATAAGTAACCCAAATATAAAGTTGAGCTAAGGTCGTTAGTCACGAACTAATGTATGAAAACCTATAAATAAAAAAGCTGCTTTATTTTGTTGTGGGTAGTTCAAGGAAATTGTGAATACATTAACATTACATTTATATCGTGAATTTTGTTCTGTTCATATGGGCCTGGAGGTTTTCCATCAGTTTATGTGATAAATTATGTTTTTTAATCTATACATATAAAATTCAAAGTCCTGACTGACTGACTGATATATCAACGCACAGCCCAAACCGCTGATCCTAGAAACATGAAATTTGGAGGGTGTATTCTTTGTAAAGAGTAGGTATCCACTAAGAAAGGGTTTTTCGAAATTCCACCCCTAAGGGGGTGAAATGGGGTGTTGAATTTTCTGTGAAACTTCTTATTCTCCGAGTCGATTGACTTGAAAATTTGTGTACATACTCTTCAGTTAAAATTATGAGATACGTGTATCACAGTTTTTCCAAAATCATCCCCCAATTTAAAATTAAATGTCCTGATTGGCTGACTGGTATATCAACGCACAGCCCAAACCGCTGGTTTTAGAGACATGAAATTTGGGGGGTGTGTTCTTTGTAAAGAGTACATATCCACTAAGAAAGGGTTTTTCGAAACTCCACCCCTAAGAGGGTGAAATGGGATGTTGAATTTTCTGTGAAACTTTTTGCTCTCTGAGACGATTGACTTGAAAATTTGTGTACATGATCTTCAATTAAACCTATGAGACACATGTATCACAGTTTTGCCAAAATCATCCCCCAATTTAAAATTCAATGTCCTGACTGGCTGCCTGATATATCAACGCATAATCCAAATCGCTGGTCCTAGAGACATAAAATTTAGAGGTTAGTATTCTTTGTGAAGAGTAGGTATCCGCTAAGAAAGGGTTTTTCGAAATTTCACCCCTAATAGGATGAAATGGGGTGTTGAATTTTCTGTGAAACTTTTTATTCTCTGAGTCGATTGGCTTGAAACTTGCCCGGGTGTGAGGACCTAGTGGCTAAATAATAACAGCCGCTCGGGTCGATCTTTAGGTTAAGCCGTACAGACCAACCTAGGCAAGGTTGGTCTGTGGATGGGTGACCACCCATTACATACCGAGTTTCTTCCGTGTATCGGAAATCACGTTAAACCGTTGGCCCCGGTTGTCATTTGTAGATCTTTGACAGTCGTTAGGTAGTCAGTGGCCTAAAAAGTCTAACAACCAGTCTTACGACTGGTTGTTAGACTTTTTCTTAAGGGGTGTCGTATTATCCAGTACTAACTGGGCAGTGGAGGTCAGATAGGCAGTCGCTCCATGTAAATTACTGGTATTCAGCTGCATGGGATGTATGATAAATGATGAACTTTCTGTGAAACTGTTTGTTCTCCGAGTCGTCTCTCGGATATATTTAATATATGTACATACATAGATTACTTATTATCCCAAAAGTAAGATCCTGTGGGCAATTCCCGAACTCCACGCGGGCGAAGCCGTGGGCATAAGCTAGTGTTAATTAAACGCAACAAGACAGTTTTTAAAATTTTACTTGTTACGATTATTTACAACGCTAAGTTAGGTTAAGAAAATGTTTGTAACAATGGTTTAATTTTATTCATAATCTTAGTTTCCATAAAAAATACTGGGAAGAAACGAAAAGCACTTGTTTCTCCCACTAAACGAAATTTTCAAGAGCGAGTGTTTTGGGGGATGTGTTATGTAACTTTGACATGCAATATTGCTGTTTTCCCGCCTAATTTAAGTAAATAATTTCTTTGATTTTTAAAAGCAAATCAAAGAAATCTATCTAAGACTTTGATTTGTTTGCTAACTATGCAAAAATCAAAAGGCAAGACTCATTAGGTCGGGGCTGCGGGACTGTTCGCGGGGCTGCGGGACTGTTCGAAAGAGATACCGCGGCCCTGGAACACAAAGGGCAAAGAAGCAACATGGATGGGCTTTTAGTCAGTAAAAGTCTGACACTCCCTTCCTCTCCGCCCAGAGCGGGGGGGGTAATTTGATGATTTCCATCAGAAAAAAATAAGGCTCATTAGGTTTTAAAATTAACACAGGTACAAGACAAATGAGTGAATCGAAGGCAATTAATAAGTTTTTAAATTGACATGGTCGTTAACATTGTCATTAACACTGAAAACGTTATAGTTACCATGTTTACTTTTTTTGAGTTCCCGATATTTCGGAGCTGTTTCAAGCACCATGATCACGGGTAACTGAAGTTATTGCGGGTGGGTGTTTATGAGCAAAAATATCGTAATCGTGTAAATATCGGGAACTCAAAACAAATAAGTAGTAAACATGGTAAATATCCCGTTTTCAATGTTAATGATAAAATTAATACGTTATTTGCTATATTTTGAAGATAAGAATTTTCAGCAATGTCAAGCCTTTTTAAAATTACCTTTCAGAAAGTAGCAGGCATTATGGTTTTAGTAAACACACAAGACCTTATTTTTCCGTCCGCACTCGATTTAATCTCCATTGGCCTAATGAAATTCAAATACTATGTATGATAATATCTGCAAAACATACTCTTTTATATAACACATGTCGTTTTGTTGTGGCCTCGACGAAGGAGGAACTTCTACTTAGGTCCTTATACTTATGGAGCCGTGTAGATGAGACTGGTGTGCTGAAATTGGTAAAATTAAGGGCTTTTGGAGGGAAGCAGGTTTTGATTGTGACTAAACAATAGGTCGTTGTTGGGGCTGTGACTGCTTCGTTGGTCTAGTGGTCGCAATTGTGACCGCTGAGCGGTACCGGGTTCGATTCCCAGGTTAGGCAAATTATTATAGGGTTTTTCCAGTAGCAGCTACGGAGTCGGGATTTGTGTCCGGTTGATGGTAATAGGCTCGCCTCCTATTACATGGGTCTTAAACAGAACTGGTGAAATATGGGTGTACTATTAGGTACACCTCTGCGTAACCCTTCGGGTATTACAGGCGTCATGTTATGTTAACAAAAGGTACCAGTGGCGAAGGTTCCCTACAACTCGATTCCTGCCGGATTCCTTTTGAAAAATAGTACAGTCAATATTCTATAGACAAATAATATAATCACATTAAAGATATGTACTCCGGCTTACCTCCTACAAAAATTGACCCTTTGCTACTGATAGGTACTTAACATTTGATTTATCAATATCATGGTCTTCTGATATAAGTACAGACTTCTGATATGCGAAAATCGCTCTTAGTGTATGTTCTTCTGAGTTCTGAAAGCCTCATTAAGATCGTTTTCATCTGCAAAATTTTCCTTTCATATCATGCAGCCCCTACATTTAATAGCCCTTATTACGCGCTCCAACATCCCATGTTAAGCGGAAAGCGCTTCGAGATACGTTTATCTCTACTGTCGAAAACCCTTTCGTATCCAGACGAAACACTAGTATAGTGCAGGTTCTGCAGGCCACGTTGGCCCCCGCCCGTTTCACACCCGCACCCTTAATTTTATAAGGTCGCTTACCGAACGGAAACGTTATTCGGTGCGCGTCCCATGTAATGGTATTCCCCTGTAGTGTGATCCTCTTTTGTGCGGCCTTTTAACGAAATTAACGTTGTTTCGACCGGCTCATAGGTACCTACACGATGTTATCAAAGCACCAGCGTTTACATAAACCCGTTCAGATTTTGGCGGGAGCCAATCCCAAGATTGCGCGTCGATTTTTATGATGAGGGTCGGGCGAAGGAATTGATTTGAATTGAGCCTAGCGTTCAGTTAGTTTCATGTTTTATTACAATAATACTGTTTGCAGAAAAATATCTGGCAGTTATTCTATTTGCTCCGATTCTATTTTTGAAAACGAAAAAAAAGCTACGTTTATTTTTCTACACAATGATTTCTTTTTTCGGATAGTCTCTGGCCACATTGCCAAAAATAAGTAGATGGAAACCTATTTTCTTTTGCCCTCTAACTATGGAAAAAAAAACATCATTATGCGCCTTATGCGTGGTTTCAAGTTCACTTCACCATTCTTCGTATACCCTCATATAAGAGTACGTGTGTATCATTATGTAGGTGAGTTTTCTCTCAGCATATTATACGGAGGACGTTAGCAGGGGCTCGCAAACACCGGCAAATGGCCACTTGTGGCCTTATCACACGCACACCCACTTTTACATAATGGCCGTCAAAATGATACTTGCTGATTTCGTTTTTACGTCGCCACCTAAAAGCATAAAGTGTGTAGGTGTATCTTTGTGTACCTGGTGGCTGGCGAAGGTACTTTATATTGAGTAAGTTTGAGAATAAAAATGGGAATCTTTTTTTTTATTCATGATTATGGTATGATTTTGTAAGCTTTACGTTTTCGGGTCTATTTTACAATTCTGTCCTGTATAGCCAAGTTATAAAATCATTTTTTTACACGGACAAACTACTACTGACGATATTTCACAATCTACAAACCCATCTAAACTAAAGTACGAGCACAAAATTCGGCGACCGTAAAAATCCGCACCAAAAATAACAATTTCAAAATATTTCCTAACCTATTTCGAAAATACAATTTTCATTTCCTAGTTTCTAGTCAATTGGCGCGTTACTCTTTTTACCCGGTATTCATGTGCGTCCATCGTATTATAAACTCGACGCAGTCAATTTTCGCGCAGAATTGTATATCACGTAATAACATCGGGGCTGAATAAAAGGCTGAATAAACAAATCTGCTCCTAATTAATCATATTCATACGGGCCCCGGTCGGAAAATCAATTTTGAATATGAAAACATTTGACGGACAAAAAGTCGTAACTACGAGTTTTTAAGCGTATTATATCTTGAACATTTCGCTCTTATCGTGTTTGCACAAAGTTTTAGGTACCCTTCCTTCATTAGGTAAGGTTTGTAAAGTCAGTTTACCTTTGCGAACACTAATTAAATAGAAAAACAAGGCTTAAAGTATTTCTAGATTCAGGATAAACCTTTTAGGTCGTTTTTTATGTTTATGAAAGGGTCGTTATTTTTTTATTAACCAGTTGTGCCACTGGATAGGTAATTATTTCATTCACATAAACAAATATGGTAATACAGTCCTATTTTCAATGCATTCAGTAATTTACTTGCGCATATTTTCGTTATGTCTGAACTGACCCTTCATCATCGTCATATCAGCCCGGAATCACCCACTGCTGGGTAAAGGCCTCCCTTTTTTCCTGCCACACTTCCCGGTTCTGTGCATCCCATATCCAGGTGTTCCAGGTGCTTCCCTTGAACTGACCCTTAGGATATAAAATACCTTTATTACTGTCAGGTAAGAAAATGGGCTTGTTAATGATAATACAAATACCTAACGCAATAAAAACCCAAATCTAAACTTTCAGCACTAATAAAATTCTACCTAAAACATCCTATTACGAGAAGAGGTCGAAAAAACAAAAAAAAAAGCAGCGAAAGTCGAGCGTTCGTGGCAAAAAAGGAACGAAGGTAATCAGCGCATCAATCACGGAGCTACCAGGCCCTGGAGTGGTCCCCGGGGGCCCAGGGCAGGAGCCGCAGCTCAGCTCTGATTGTGACGTATTTATAAGAGCTTTGGAGCCGACGGAATGACGCCACTGATGACGTAATTGTCGTCGAAAAGTTTTGCTTTAAATAAAGTTGTTGAAAGATTTTCTAGAGGACAGAAATAGATTAGTCTGTATTAATAATTTCTCAGTTGTAGCCCGAAGTATGAAATTAAGCCCGGTCGGTGGCAATAGGTCCCTATTACATGACACTTATTCATAACGAGCGAAATATGGATATACTACATACCTCTGCCTAACCCTTATTTAGTGGCTTAATGCTATATCTGTTACAAGAACAACTGTTTTCGAGTAAGAGTTAACATTTTTTCTTAAATAACAGGGTACCTAGTTGAAATGCTTCTGAAACTATACGCGTATTATTTGAGTTATAGGATAAAGAAACAGTACAGAATACTTATATCATTTCATTGGAGTTCACGAAAAAAATTGAGCACCTAATACGACATGGTACAGATAATGTCCTACTGCTTCCTGTAGTCTTTTCAAGTATATTTTTAGTATTATACTGGAATATTATTAACTTTCTTTTTATAATTTCGAGGAAATTGAGCCCATACTTCTTATATTATAACGCAGGTTTTACATTACCTCGCCTTTTCTCAGAAACCAATGCCTAACTTTAAGAAAACTCAAGTTTCCCCTACATTTTCATCAGAAACCACAAACCGATTCCTCTAGGAACAACAAGCATGAAATATTACTGGCAGGCAACACTCACACAGAACTGTACCTACGTCTGTAACATTTCCAAATTAGTATCTATTGTATAAACAATGTAAAGGGCGAGAGTACCCCACTGGGGTACGTACGTACCCGGGGTATAGGGGACCCTTCAATTAGAATTAGCGAAATGAGAGGGCGTATGGAAACTCCTACTTAGAGCACAAAATAACATAAGTCAATAGCATTCCCTGCCATTTGTGTATGGGAAGGCGAAAGGGAGAAATGACGTCACATCGCTTCCGTTTCCGTTTACACTTGAGTATAATAAAATTACTGAAATAATATGAAAGTTTGGTCTCATTTAGGGTTACCATGCGTGCGGTTTTGTCCGGCTTTTTGGTGCTCCGAATCTGAAATTTATCCGGCATTGTCATTGGTTCGGACAAATCGACTAAAGCGGATTTTTCGAATATGTAGTTAAATGAGTAAGAACAGAACAAAAAAATTTAGAAATGAAATGTTCGGACTTTTGTCAAAACTTTTAAATTTTCGAAATGGCAACCCTAATCCCAGTGTAAATTGGTAACTTATTGCCGATAAAGTTGAAAATTAAGTAATAGGGGTAGGAAAATCATTTCCCCCGTCTGTATTAGTAATGTATGATCGCGAAACCCCTTGTGTATTAAATAGGGTTTCCAGTGATATTAATTTACGCTAATATTGATATCGGTGGAAACCTTTGGTTCAGCTTGAAGCTATATTATTACGAGAAGGTGTTTAGAGTATCAATATGATTATAATCAGAAGCCTTTACCACTAGGTAGATTATTTCATCATCATTGCTCACAGTGATAGCGTAGTGGTGTGACCTTCGGACTGCCAGGGCATAGGTCACGAGTTCGAACCCAAGGCACGCGCCGACGATCACGAGCCTCGGTGATGGAAAACATCGTGAAGAAACCAATCATGCCTAAGAAATATTTCTCGACGGCATGACACCAGGCTAGGCATTAACCACACGAAAAAGAAGATTATTGCTGTAAAAACAGTGAAAGAAATCATTTCATCCACCAACCCGTTCTCCGCACGGTGGATATCGGCTGCTTATTCTCTCACAAAGAGGGGAGGCCTGTGTCACAGCAGTGTGAACATAATAGGCTGATTATGTGTACGTCTACTTCATCATCATCATCATCAGCCTTTTCCCAACTATGTTGGGGTCGGCATCCTGTCTAACCGGATCTAGATGAATACCAGTATTTTACATGGAGCGACTGCAGGTCTGACCTCCACAGCCCAGTTAGTACTGGATAATACGATACCCCTTGGTAGGACTGATTGCCAGACTTTCGGGCCACTGACTGCCTAAGCTGTGTACTGGAAACCTACTTATCAATTTAACAAGAACTTTCCAAAATTACTTGACGTAATTTAGTTACCATTTTTATCTAGTGAGTGCGTATGATGAGCAGCACGATGACATTTTTACACAAATAAAACAAAAAAATCTCCTAAAGTATTGCAAATGTCAAACGACATTGACTCCTCTCCAGAATACAAACAATGAATATGGTAAATACTTAAACAAACTATAACAGCAAGAAATAAAAAACTTGACCTTTTAATAATACAAAAATACTCAGAACATTCCACAATTCCTTTTAATACCACATTAACGACCCACAAAACTTCCACCGGCCCCAAGAAAATCAATAAGCAAAGTTCTAAACACAAGTGTTTTATATACAAACGAGTAAATAAAACTACCTTATTATTACTACCATACGTTTGCCGGCCGTTCTTTTGATTAAACAATACGAGAGTTAGGGGCAATTTGAGGCAGTTCGGGGAAACTTGCCCAAGAGAACCTATTTGTTGTAGCCTAAACAAATAAAGTAGTTTGCGGGAAACAGATCAGTTAACTTCTTAAGTGTGTAAGGACGGCACCTTGCGCGTTTGGATTCGTTACAAATTGCCCAACCTACTGTTTACCCCACCCTTCAAGATTTTCCTGGAGAGTACAGTTGCTTGGCTGCCCTACTTTTATTAATTTAGTTTTCTTTCAAGATGGAAATGTATAGTTACGTTTTGCTTATCACTGTTTATTATAATTATTCTGAGCTTAATTTGTAGCCATGTAACAGTTAATTTGAACACTGGTTTTGCTTAGACTTTGACAGAAACCACTTAGGAATTAAATAATTAAAACTTGTCTTGTCAGGAGTTATTTTCGTTAAAGACAAGAAATGCTTCCTTTGAAGGATCTTGGTTTAAGTACCTCTACTTCAGAGCCATCACTTTTGACGGCATTAGCATTCCTGTTTGTTAGTCTTTCACTAGGACTAAGTAAGTACAGATTAATATTACTATTATTTTTTTTGGCCAAAGAATCAGCATTGCCATCCAACGTGGCAATGCTGCCAGCCTTCTGGGCACTTTTCCTGTTGATAGCGATGTGGACGAATTTTTTGACGCCCTGTAACCGTTTTGATACTTGTAATTTTTTATTTTTTCTTACTATTATAGATTTATGTTACTAAGTATACAAGGTGTAAACGGACCCCTTACGAAGCCGGCAACCAAGCACTCTGTACATCTAACTAAGTAACTTTACGCAAAAAATATTGCTGGGACACTTTTTTTTGGGGTGAAACATCACGTTTTACAGTATTACTCAATGCACTCAAAACATTGTGCTGATTGATGCATTGAATAGTGCGGGGTTATGGAGGTATTTAAAGTAAAGTTATAAATAACATTGAAAACTTGTATTTAAAAAAAAAACTTGCGTAAAAGTTGGAATTTGACCCCCAATATCTCCGTAACTAAAAGGTTCCCAGATATGGTCTATAACAAAAAAATGATCGCAATGACGAGGAGAACAAGTGCCTTTCGACTTAGTTAAGGGTATTTCTACATCCATTAACTTACGAAATACATTATTAGAATACTCACAATAATCGTCAAAATCTCCTCACAGCTATGCCTAATATTGCTCAATAATCGCTAGATCAGATCATTGGTGTTGGGCGTGACGCTTCAACGAAATTAGGGAATATCGTTCTCACCTCAATCAATCGCTAATCCGGTAAGTGATTGACATGTTTATCGTTAAATATTTAGCGCTTCAAGCGATTGTGAGCGCTTCAGCGGTGGACTGTCGGATCGTAGTCGGTATTGAGTTGGATCTGATGTTTATCGCGATCTAGTTTCTTGGGTAGAACTGAAATGTAGGCCACAGTTAGACGGGGCTTAGGTTAATTGTTAATTATTTAAGTGCCTGCCATGATTCGTGGCTGAGACACGTTGGCTTGTGCCTTAAGTACGTGTTACAAGCTTTATTTTTGTGAGCAACAGATTTTAGTTATGAACTACTGGTAAGCATTTGCTGCACTGCATTCACTGGATTTGAGAAAGAAATGAGATGCTAATCCAATCAGTAGTTTAGTAGGATTTTGTAAAAATATGTCAAAATAAAACAAAGTACATAAATAAACATCTATAGCTACAGCATCACACTGAACAGTGACAAATGTGCGACAATGTTTCCGAAGGATTACTTGCGCAAATATCATAACCCTTTCGTGACGCCCGCGCAAAAATGTCAATTATCATTTCGTGTATTCCAGTGAAAGATGAAACCCAACCCTTCCCATTTACACTCGCCATAAATCACGGCGGTGTCAGAACGAGACAACAATAGAGCCGGCGCGGTCGGCGTTTTGAGCTCTTTTAATTAAAATGTTAAGAATTTGTATTCTGCATGCGGGCCGTTGATACCCAACCTACCCAGACCCCTCCTTCTCAACCAAACTCAAGGAACGCAAAGAAATGCCAGAGACCAACTACACTGGTCTTACCGATGTTGAAAAGAACACCTTTGTGTAAAAAGGTAATAACTCACACAAAGAATATGAAAGAAAAATCGTTGCCGAAAATACGTAACGTTTTTAATTCGTTTACATAAATAAACATTTGCGTGTTGTGTGTTGGTTGTTTTGTATTCATTTCAGTTCGTTAGGTAAGCGACCGTGTTCATATCTAATATTTTTTTTTTGTTTCCAACGTTTTCAAACCGGAAATAAAACGCCGCCGTGGGAACCGAGTGTGTATTTTTCGTAAGTTATTTTATTTTCGTTTGAATGCTGGCTATTTGTTCGTGACTGTATAAAAATGGTCCTTTAGTTCCGAAAAAAACATCACTAATTCTAATAAAACTTTAAAGCAGCCATCTCTAGAAATACGTATCTCCCCACATCATAACATAAAACAAAACCCACGACTAAAGAATTCACGAACAAAATATTTATGCAATAGCAGAGCATTCACAATAAGCGCAGCGTCCAAACGTCATGGATTCGATGAAATAAACGATGGATATTGTTGAGAAACAATTGCAATAAATCGTGAAACATGTGAAGCGCAATTTCTCGGCGGCCGATGGTGCAAACTTTCGCAATATTGACGGCCCCAGCCGATACTGACGCCAACGGTCTGCATCTAAAACAGGGGAAAAGATTAAAACGTAAAAAACGTTTAGTAAGACAAAGATTTTTGCTGTTTAAAGTGATATTGAAAAGTGCGGCTTAAGAGCAGACGATGTCCGTAAAATAAGACAAAAAAAAGTTTATTGTGGCTTCGATCAAAGTCAAAGCACACAAACCCGAAAAATAAAAGCCACAAAAAATGAGACGGCACACATGCCAAAACACAGAAAATAAACCGCACAAGTCGTAATGCCTGCCAAAAACATAACGGAAAGGCTCCATTCAGAGAAAAATCTTCACGATATGTCAAGTCTATTTACTAGGAGTCGGCGGTAAGATGGCTGACTCGCTTGCACATCAACCAATCCGTGTGAGTGCCCATTTGACAGGCGAATGCTAATGACGTACAACTTGCGCGACTCGATTTAACTTTAGTGCCTTCAAATGGAACGTTTCATGGTTCGCGGTTATTTTTATGTTATTTTTTGCGACTCTGTATGCTGAAATTCGGTGACATTTACTTTCACAGAAGTCAATAGTCGGATGGTTCACGAAAATGGAATTCCTAGAGCTTGGCATTGTAGTGACGTTAAACGTAATGAGCTCCGACAAATATTAGAGGGTTGGGTAGAAATATCCCGTTTGCTGGGAGTTTTTAATTATTTGTCACTATTCTAGATCTTTTTATGCATCAGTAAATAAAACATCGTTGAGGTGCTGGCAAGTACGTCGGTGCATTCTCAATATGTCGGGCACGTACACCAATGTCCTATTGATATTGTTCTAAACGGAACTCGTAAAGTTTTCCAATATCGGGAGCGTGTCGAGTGCATGCAAACAAATTGCATCTGTCGACGTCCCAATTCGTCGGTTCGACGATGAAATTTGAAATTTTTGACATCGCCCCTTTTTGAAAAACGTTGCGTTGCACAAAGTCTTTGTAGGTCGTGTTCAATGGTCGGTTTTACTGTCGTACTTCACAAACGTTTTTGATCGATAGTAAAATATTAAAAGGATTTTTTAAAGAAAATACACGAACCTGTTTTATTAAAATAAATAAGAAAATCACAAAAAAGAGACAACATTTTTAATATCATCCGTCGCTGCATAGAATAACGCCATCAACTTGTTGGCAACAACAGAATTTCTTTCTGTTCCTTTACCCATTAAGCGGTTTCCCCGAGCCAAAGAGATACGCTTTTCGTCCCATCTCCCCCAACATTTAGCAACTAATTACGAAAATATCCTGACAAAGGCAATCCTTGCTTTGCATAAGATAGTCCAAATAAACGCCACCTGTAGTTTTTCAGTGATTAAGGATAAAGAAATATATAGAGGGGGATGTTTTTTGTGTACACGAGATAAAGTCACATTGTTACACTATCTATAATTTATTCGTGTGACGACAGTTGCCCTATCTCCCCAGCTTCCCCTCTTGTTGTGCCGAGCCTAGTTAGAAGACATTTTATGGACCCTTAGTAATCCCCTGACGTGGTTGAGGCACACATATCCAGCAGATTCTGAAAACAGGGCAAAATAAATAAATATTGAATATACTAGCAGGATTGAATTATTTATTCGAAGTTTCTCTACGAGTGGTAAATAGAGGAGGCGAAAATTGAATTGGTTAGTATGTCGGCGTATAAAGGGTAATATTATGTGAGTTATGTTTATGTTCATTATTCAGCTCTATATCCTCGAATTCAAGGAATCCTATTACAGCCTTATGAAAATAACTGAGCGAAACAAAATAACAAGCCGAAGACTAGCCGTGTGCGTATTTCACTAGCTAGCAACAGCGCAACAGCAACGTGAATCAGTTTCCACTTATTCAATCAAATTCTCGTGTTCGAAAATACTTTTTGGCAAAGCACACAATCGAATAACAGGCGCTATGAACAAACTCGTTTTCCTTTTTTCATTGAGTACCTACGCAAGTTATTTTCTCGTAAATATCGATGCCATTTGTGTGAACTATTTAGGCACATTTTCCTCGTATTGAGAATTGAAATGTAATTCAGAAAAAATGTATTGGACATTTGTAGAATAATGTGATAACGTGTCACACATGTCTGTATGGCGATAAATCACATTAAACGCTTCACAAAATATGGATGTGACGTATCTCGTGACGTCCTCCAAAAACAGTCATTCGAATTAAACCAATAATATTATTTATTATGTAAATCTCGCTTTAAAAGCGCCACCACGTTTGACGTTTTCATTTGGATTCGATCATTGGCTGTGTGTCCGTCATGTATATTGATGAGTATAACTCTGATTGGCTGAGCATCCGCTTTTGTTCCACGAAATCAATTTATACCCGCACCCACCCAGATATTTACTTTAATCCGGATAAAGAAAATTCTCCGAGATTAATTTATTTTGCCAAGAATGAGAGACAAAAAATAAATAATCACGAAGACACGAAAATAATTGTAAGTTCAGACCATCAATCAGCGAGTCGGCCCGGATTGGACAGAACACAAAAACATGGGCGAGTGACCGAACAATAGATGGCGCTGACGATCCGTCGCACACAGTCCAAGATGGCCGCCGCCTTTTGGCGGGAACCACTGAAGCGAATAATTGACAAAGGATACAGTCTTTGTGTGCTTGGGCCAGCTCGCCTGTCCGCCAAAATATTACCCAAGAATGTTCCAAAATATTTAGATTTTTTGTAACAAATAGGTTTCGTTTTCTGGGAAATAAATTCGAATCGAGGTCAGGATATGTCATTATTTATGCTTTCAGAAAACTTGATAGGCACTTCTTAAAATACAAAGAACTGAGGACAATATTTTCGCTGGCTTAGACTTGAAGTGGTCTATCCTCCTCACAAGTGCCAAGTCGCCTTTATTTGTCAATAAACTAAACAGAATTAAATCATATTATTCCGAGAAACAATGAAGATTATATCGTCTGGTTATTACACAATCTACTCACGCCCAAATAATTGTCTTATTCACATGTACATCGCTGTAACCGGATTAGCCATTAGTTGTTGTTGGTGCTCGGATCACTTGATTGCATCATGTCACTTCGTTACCCAACAAAAAACGGTTTGTTCATAAAATACGAGCAGGGTCTGCCCACAAATTGGCTCCCCCAACATTGGTGAATTACAGGCATTTCCCTTATTTAAGAATAAGTGCCGCAGGACCCTCGACAATAGACTACAAAGAACATTATTCGCATGCAAGACGTCGAATGTGAATACCTTATTTACAACATAATGGAAGTGAAAAATTTCATTTCGAACCATTTCAGTAGTTGTATTGGAATTTTCTATGAGGACGAAACAGGCAAACGGCATGCTTTAAAATCTGGAAATAAATAAAATGGGAATATTAGATAGTTTTTCCCTATTTCATTTCTTTATTACTCGGACATTTTAGCGCAATTTACAAGTTAATTACCTCGACATTACAACGAAATAGGGTAATTAAATTAGCTCTTCATAGAAAATACGTTCATTATGTTAATTGATTGAAAATTAAATTCCTAGAAGTGAGGACCGAGCTTCCTAAACAACCTTCAATGTCTGTCTATAAAGCGAAGCTATTTACATATTTACGTAGGTACCCATAAAATATTATGTAGTCTTAGTTCATTGAGAATGGTTCTGCTTTTGAACAAATAGAATATGAAATACAAATTCTTTTACTGCTCCGTAAACAATTTTTACAATTTCGTTTCAATAAAGCCGACATAGTTTCTGAGATCGGAAAGTCATAAGTAGGTTCTCCAATACGTTGTCGTTCGACGAAAACAAAGAAGAACTATAAAAACTTCATGGGATTGCCATTTAAAGAGTGTATTGTAATATCAATAAAGTCGGAGTTACAACCCGATAACGGGCCGGCCTCTACTTTGTCTGTTCAATCTCTGAAACATTATGTAAGTCACACCGGCTATTCGCTGCGCTATAATTGGCAAAGTTTACGCCATAATTTCTTTATGAAATTTTCGTGCCAAATATCTTAATTAAGGGTTGAAGGACTTTCGCAATTATGCCAGACAGAACGCAGGTATGCTCAGCAAGTTTAATGAATTACCCCAACTTGTGTCACAATTCATATTAAATTGTGTACACTCGTAATGTCACTTTGACACTAGTTTTCATAACTACAGTTAATTGCGGTGTTATAATCGTTAACTGCGCCTAATCACGCAGTTAAAGTCGTTTTTGCAAAGTTCAATTTGATTTAGTTGAAGCTCTATATTTTTTATCGTACATCAAATCCGCGCGAAAGCTCACAATGGCATGTCGCTGCGTCACCCCACATTGTGTAATATTTTGCTTTGTAAGCTTACAAGAAAATCTGTCATGGTGAACTTTGGCCTGCCACCAACATTGACAACCACCTTATTTACTATATCTCACACAATAGCAATATACGGCTGTCAATAACCGATTCGGGCTCTTACGATATAACAAAGGTAGACAGAGACGAGCGTCGATATCTGGTATTACTCTCCTAATCAAACGCCGCAAACTAGCCTAAATACGATGTAATTGCTGAATAATTATTGGTAAATAGTCCTAAGTTTGTGTGTAACGTTTCACGAAGCTATTCAGTAGATCGACTAAGCCGCACGAGGGCGCGACAAATTGTCGCCGCAGCGCCTACCCGCAGAATAAACGCCGCGGCAATAGGAACCATTTCAACTAACTTCACCTGAAATCCTCAACTCCAAGTGCGATTAAAACCACGAACAAACATTCAGCTAACAACTATGAGTTCAGTTTCCACCTTAAAATGAACTGCGAGGTTTGAACGAAGTAGAACTAGCAAAAGGTTCTGAACCAATGGTCGGAGTTCTGTGTTATTTGGTTACGTATGTTGGCCGGCTTGCTAGAAGAGGCGCAAGTAATTGGCCACAATAACAAGTCGAGTAACAACTATTTTTAGCATCTGTTTTTGTATTACCAAGGCTTATTAGTTTGGTCGCAAAATAATACAAGTATTGTCTGTATTACAACTACTTTGTGTAAATGGTTCGTACAAAAAATTGTACCATCTCATTTGTTTCTGCTGCCAAATCTCGGTTATATTTTTTATAGCCAATTGAGACATTTCAACTTGGTCTCTAAAGATGGTAATATCGTTTGACTGTATGCTGTTTTTTTTCGCATGGGAAATCATCAAATGACCGCTGACGCTCTGGGCGGAGTGGAAGGACTGACAGACAGACTTTTACTGACTAAAATACATTTTTGTCCCTTCTTTGCCCTTTGTGTTCCAAGGCCGCGGTTTCTCTTTCGAACAATCCCCCAGCCCCACTGTATGCTGTTATCAAAGCATGCAGGAAACCGTAATCAATTTAAGGCCCAATCACAAATAATAACAAGATTCTGCATTATCATTGCCAGGGTCCCAGTATAAAGTCAGTCATCAGGAGTCATCATGTAGTGAACCGTTTACTATTTAACCACAAAAAGTGACAAGAGTCTGCATTATTATTGTCACCTAGTACAAAATACAAACAACTCCAGCTATCCTTCATCATCTGCGTAACCTTTTCTCAAATTGATTGGGGTCGGCTTCCAGTCTTACCGGGTGCAGCTGCAGCGACTGTCTATCTGACCTCCAAAATCCAGTTAGTACTGGGAAATACGGGTACCCTTTGGTTAGACTGGCTGTCAGACAGCTCCAGCTATCCTTACTGAATCATTATGCAAATTCCTTGTCTTATGTGAGTGTTATTTGTTTCAGAAACGTGGTGTACAACCTCAGTCTGACCGACCTCACGGAGCAGCGCCGGCTGGTCTGGTACTCGCCAGAGAATGACGTCAAGATGTGCGTCGTCAAGGGGAAGGACGAGGTGAGTTGTAGAACTTTCTTATATCTTCGCTTGTCCCACTGCTGGGTCTAGAGATTTTCTGTATTTTGGGAACATAACGAGTTTAATCGGTTTAAAATGGAGTTCTTCGATTCGTCTGCTGAGGCTCATCGCCTAAACTTGATAACTTACAGGAATTGTATTTCTTTGAGAATTGTTTATGACACACGAACAAGCAGATTTCTTAATAGTTCTCGTAAAACCAAACATTTTCTTCTTGGTAGTTAGGTTCCATTTAGATTTAATCCGATACATCTCAGAAATGTCAAGTTCTAAAGACGATTCTGGGTAAAATAATCTCCACGTCTGCAGGCATACTGAAATTCCTTTCCACGAAATCGTGTCCCAGCAGACAGTAACTTTGCTTTCTTGGAAAGAAATGACTTGTACATCAATTTAACTCGTAACACACTTAAATGTAGACTGAATGTAGATTGTAACATGCTACGGCGTAGGCGGTTGCTACGAACTTTCGTAGCGCTACGATAAAACGTAGCAAATTGTTCTTGATTTCAATAATTCAATAATACATAACTATTCAAAGAAACTATTTCATATATTGATAACTAGTTAATTTAAGCTTCTAATAACCACACTAGGGTATATGATTTTAAGTAAAGAACAATGAAAGAGCGCCCGCAGCTCAATATCAATGTTACCTGCCGCCATCTTGAGGCGAATAATTGAATTTTGAACGAGTCGGTCGCGTATGAAACGAGGCCTTATTCCGCTAAACGTCTCTCTACCGAATACCGGCAAATTAAAAAGCCAATCGAGTGGAAATTCTCGCTAGACTCGCACGGAAGATGCTCCAGGAGGTCGTATAACTTTATTTTAGTTCGAGTTAATGAGCGACCTCATTTCGGGATTACGGAATATGAATGTGAGCTCCCGCACGGGTATATGGTGGCAATATCCCGGATAATATATGTAGAAATTTGTATTAACTTACTCTGGTGCCATTCGAAGGATCCGGGGAATCGTCAGATCGTCGCAAGAATGTCTTGCATTGCGAATTTGCGATGCACTACGACTTGGAATTAATTAATACTGCTGTTAGTTTACTTACTTTTGTGAACTTCTTGAGTATGAATTTGGATGAGTATAAGAGTAGAGGAAGACCAAAAAAACGATGGATGGACTATGTAAAGGATGATATGGCAAGAAAGGAGGTGTTTGATGAGATGACGAGTAATAGTATGATGAAAAAGATGAACTGACAGAAATTAAAATAATCAAGAGTGGCGGTAGTCAATGGTATCCTACTAATATTATAAATGTGAAAGTTTGTGAGGATGTATGGATGTCTGTATGTTTGTTACTCTTTCACGCAAAAACTACTGAACGGATTTGGATGAAATTTAGCACACAAATAGTTCATAACCTGGATTAACACATTCGATACTTTTTATCCCGGTAGTATGATCCCGTGGGACAATTATCGAACTCCACGCGGGTGAAGTCGCGGGCATAAGCTAGTACTGCTATAAAACTAAAACGAATTGATTTTCAAGCTACCCCTTACCTTCCTTCCCCTTTACAACCCCTTCATTCTGACAACACAAAACGACCACAACATTTACGACGTTTCCCTCAAAAATTAGCATAAACTGCAATAAATAGGGGCCCATTAAAAATTGTTGTAAACTATTCAAGTGATCGTGTTTGTTTTATGACCGTACACCGGGTTCCGTAGGGAAAATTAAAAGGCTGTTAAGTAAAATTACCTTTTTACGAACCTGTTATTATTGGGTAACATTTTTATGACGGCCGTATAGGTATTTCAACCTTGTAATGGCGTAAAAATGGGGGCTGGAGTTATAGAAGGCTCTTGGGTTGAATGGCAAGTACATGCTGTTATTTTCAGCGGTAATTTAGTTTAAAAGATGTCATCATCATCACGCCTGTAATCTCCGAAGGTTAGGCAGAGGTGCACCTAATAGTACACACCCACGTTTCGCCAGTTATGTTTAAGTACCATGTAAGCCTATTGCTATCAACCGGGCACAAATCCAGCTACACAGCTCATAGTCGTGTTTCGTGTTTGTTTATGTGACGCGCTGTTCTTCAGATAACGGCTTTTGATGTGGTTCACCATCATTTAGAGACTTTGTTCCAGAAGGTTTAATATAGGAGTAAGATATTAATATTAAACTCACGTAAAACAAATATCGATGTGTTGCCAGGTTGTGAAATCCGTGCGAAGCAGGAGCGGATCATTAGTTACATGATAAAACATTAAGTTTCCAACTTATCCCTAAAAACTCGTTTTTTGTAACCCACTTTAGATTAAAGATAGATCTCACAAAGAAAACAGAATTCTATCTCGTTTAATTATTCCACAAAACAAACATCTCGCCTTAACCAAACGAATTTCTTAGACTATTTACAAATTCACTCGAATTTCTCTAGGAAAGCGTGCAAGTAGAAGAAGTTTTTAAGCGTTTATGCATTCATTAGTGGTGTGTAGTAACGAGCTTCGATTAATGTAACTGCCGCCATTCGGTCCCAGCTCTCGTTTTAATAAGTTTTTTGCTCGACTAATTGGAAACTATAATTTATTTCTTTTAGTAAGACGTGGATACGCGAGGAATGTCGGTAATCGTGAGTTACTACTTTGGGGTTGTAGTTTTATCGTTAGGGTTCTGGCGCTAGTATGTTTCATAAATGTACCTAAGGGGAAGTCTGAAAATGGCGCCAGTGACTGAAAAGTTGTGTGGTAGTCGGTTGTCGTGGTATGGGCATGTGATGCGGAGGAATGAGGAAAATGTCGTGAGGAAAGTTTTGGGTATGAATGTAGATGGTTATAAGAGTAGAAAGACTTTATAAACGATGGATGGACTGTGTGAAGAATGATATAGCAAGTGCAAGGCGGTGTCTGATGAGATTGCGTGTAATCGAGAAGTATGAAGGAAGAAGGCATGCTGCGCTGACCCTAAATAAATTGGGGTAAGGACAGGACAATGATGATGATGTACCTACTTAACTTGAGTGACCACTTAGTGGAAAAGATGTCGTACACAAGTGGCAATCGCTTTGAAACCGTTTCGAATTTCTATAATGACTTTCAACAGAATTGATATAGCTTTTTTAGACAAGCCTTTCGATAGCTTAGTTAAGACCTTACACTTTTTACTTGTTCAACAACGCTTAGAGAACGTCACATTGTTTCGGCTTTGAGGTACATGAATTGTTCTTGGATAGCACTATTTCCTGGTTTTTGAAAAGGTGGTGGAGAGCAGTGAATGATTCGAGTTTTTTCTAACGCCCTGTCTAAACCAAATAGATAACGTTTTTCCTAATATGTTATATTAAACTACCTAGTTTGATTAATATTCAAAGATGTATCGAGATGCTCGCCCCCTATTACATGGGACTTAAACATAACTAGCGAAATGTGGGTGTACTATTAGGTACTCTGCCTTACCCTTCGGGGATAACAGGCATGATTTTATGTTGTGAATTTAGACCTATTACAACAAAAAGGTCACCTGTTTTAATAATTAATCATTAACCACAAAGCAACTGAGTAATTTCAGAAATCCTGTTAATTGTCACGTTTACCTAAAACAGAGCAGCGAATCTTTCTAATTCTGTTATCTCAAACAGTTCTTCACGAAACCTATAAATAAATAGTTTTGGATCACTTACGACTTCACCAGTACGTGATAAACAATCTCCAAATGGTATTAGGAATCAAGGATATCAGAGTATCATTTTCTTTATTTTAGTGGTTTTTCTTTAGAAGGGTTTTTCTTTGTTAAATATATTTTATATTTTGATAGTTCCTTTATTAACTAGCTGTTGCATGCGACTTCTTTCACGTGTATATTTTGAGGTTTTTCCGGGATAAAAAGTAGCCTGTGTGCTATTCCAGACAATAATCTATCTCTGTGGCAATTTTCATTCACACCCGTTCAGCCGTTCTGGCGTGATTGAGTAATAAACATCCATCCAAATTTTCGCATTTAGAATATTAGTGTAGAAGTATAAGTTAAGCACTTGCCCTACAAAACTGCGATAATGAATTTCTTCAGTTTTCAAATTGCGAATATCTTATGTCAAATTCGCAAGTGTAGTTTCAAGTCTTGAAAATTCCATATTCCAATACCATGCGAGGCATATAACAGAATAGGATTTGCCAGAATATTAAATAAATATTTTAGTATTAAAACTTAACGAAAACAAAGCCAGACTTCATTAACCGAAACATACCTCATTCTTATAACTTTCTGACGTAAATAATGACTTTTTTAATCTTATAGCGTACAACGCAACAACTAATACGAAACTTTAAACGCTAAAGTTAACGACCTTCACCGCCAGAGGGCGTTACGGTCGGCTGAAGGCTAATTAAGGCTCGGTTTAAAAATATATGCTGTGTCGAAAGTAGGTCATTCCTGCCCAAAAAGTAATGTTTGAAAGTTGTTCAGCAATATTAATAATGTAAAGGAAATGTGTACATTTTTAACGAGAACGTAATGAGTTAAGCTCGTTATATGGGAATTGTGTTATGTGTTTTAGTGTAATCAATATTGTGGGGACTTGTAGCTGGTGATGTTTTCCTGGTTGTCCCGCCAGAAGGCCTGATCTTGTTACGAAGACGATTGTATGACTGTGTACAAATACCTAATTAATTATTATTTTACCACCAATTTACGAAAAGTCGGTATATTCAGAAAGTAATAATATCTTCATGTTTTTTCATATTCACGATAAAAACAGACACAACATAAAATTAACCCACAACTGGGAAATTAAACACTTGGAAGATTTTACGAATAAAGTTAATAATCTACTCTATCGTAAAAAGTATTGTAATGTAACGTTTCTACGATATTTTTATTGTAGTACTTTTAAATTATATGTATATCTACTTCTTCTCAAGGGAGCAAACAGGTTTACACTACTTACTTAATTATAGCTTTTTAATTACAGGATATTTTCAGCACATGTATAAGAAGTAATACTTTACATAAGATTATCAATTCCCTCAGCTAAAGTCACGTTCATCATTTATTTTATTTATTTATTTAAATAGAACAGCCGAAGCCATACCACCACACACTATTACACTCACTACACACTATTCACACACTACACCACTCACACGCACATACACACATTACACACTATTTAAACATATTTATTTATTTAACGCAGTCATGCATTCTTCTCACAAAAATTAAAACATTCTGACAGTATCACCTTCCGTTCATTCGAAAAGATATCAAGATCTGTGTTTGAGTTCAGGAGAGCGTTAATAGCGACTAATGTACGAGGAATAGGTGACTTGGAGTGTGCAACAGTACGGCAAGTTGGAACAGCCAGTAAGCGGTGTTTCCTGCCACGACAGTAATTGTCTGGCACAAATAGTTTGCAGATGTCATTATGCAGATCAGGAACTTCAATAATCCCCCTAAAATTTTTAAATATTAATCATCTGATCGCGCGACCGCCTTACTTCTAGAGAGCAGGAATTTAGTGGGATACAAGAAAGGATAAAACCCGTGCAAGTGCTTGTAAAAGGTACCTAAGGAATGCTTTTTGAACTTTTTCTAAAGCTAACGCACACTGGTTCTCAAAAGGATTCCATATGCACGCACTAGACTCAGGCTTGCTTGGGACCTATGCCCCATAAATAAGCTTGATAACGTGGGGTTGTAGAAGTCACAACAGTTCCCCTGAAGGACTCCTTAGTGGATGTGATGTGGTCGTGAAAAGTGAGCTTACGGTCTAATATGACTCCCAGGTCTTTCATGGAATCAGTTCTTGTAATTGTATCCCCATCCAGTTTTTATAGAAAGTTGACTGGGCGCCGCATTCGATCTGAAGACATCACGTAGCATTCCATTTTATTCTCTAAACTCCACTTATATATTGAATCAATGTCTGATTGCAGAGCTTGGTAATCGCGCTCAGATGTTATTTCATAATATAGCTTAAAGTCATCAGCATGTAAGAGGGATCTAGCATTCGCAACTACATCAGGGAGGTCATTAATTACCAAAATGAAAAGGAGAGGGCCGACTACCGAACCTTGACTCACACCCGAGCGAGTGTGGTATGGGAGTGACTCGTGAATCATGTCTAGACTCCCACTTAACGCGAAGTAGGCATTTAATACGAGCTTATTTACTTCAAGTAGAAGGACCACAGACTTGAACTCTTACATTTAAATATAGAAGCACTCAGTATGTAGATACATAGACTAATATTGAAGTCTTACAGTTGAATAGATTCTGTCTTCTGTGACTGACCCGTATAACAGGTTATTTCCTCTTCAGTGGTTTTACTTTACAATTTCTTTGAATCAATACGTTGTTTTCCTATAGATTCTTGATCGTGATACCTGTTCTTCTACTAGAATAATACATAAACAATTTCTGTTGGCGAGACATTTCTATTGCTACTTTTCAAAGCACTCTGTCCGCTGACCACAATTTTAAAAATAAATATTTTAAATTTTCCCAAAGTTTGTTGACCACAAACAAAAGGTACGTTCTTTTTGCGCCCCCGAGGTTCGTCGCTCAGTTGATTGCTCGGAGCTCGCGGGACGTCGCAAATTCATGCTTCAATTGCAAGCAAGGCTTGGCTGGCCGTCTACCTGCACGCCATTTTACTTGGTCCCGAACTGCAGCCGACGTGAGCCGACTGCCATTGGCTCCTAAACAGATTTGTTGAATTCCGTCTTCGAGAACATTCGAGTAACATTGTGAATTAGATTATGTAGGTGCAAAGTGGAATTTATCAATTGGGAGGTACGTTTTGTATACACATTTTTTGCTTGGAAAACCTAAAAAGTTGTTTTCTGTACGTTTCTGTTGTACCTTTCATGTTTCTTGCATGGAGTTAAAAATAGTGACTACTCAGGTGCTTACGTAAGACAAAAGACTGTAAATATTAAAATCAGATACTACAAAAAACCGGTAACAAAACCATACAAGAAACAATAGATTACTTGCTATGTTCAATATCTGACTTCATTATTCCTTCTGTGTACTCTATTAACATCCATAACCATCGGTGTGTGGATTACAACATCGCTCAAGCAAATCCGATTACATCCAGCCTGTATTTACGATTAGCTCTAATCCTAGAGCAAACAGGGCGTGTTTTATCCTAGATTTATCCCAAATGGGCTAGCATTTAGTATTCGGGCTGGAGTGCTCTGAATTAGAAAGTAACTGATCAAGTGAGGGTGGTGTGCGACTCGAAATGCGAACTGTTACAAAGCTCTGGTCTCGCTGCTGTAACGCACGTAATGGAGGATCAGGGATGCCACTGGCCTCGTTTGTCACTATCATTAACTCGTTAATTGTCCGATAAATAAAAAAAATGTTTGTATGCTTTTGGATGCGTTCAATAGTTGAGTTGATCTTTAGATATGAGAGGTGAATGTTAAATCATCATATCGATCATAAAATAGACAATTTCTATCTCCCCCATTTTTTGAGTCACCTGATCCGTTTCTTTGTGATATTTTTTTGTCTGTCAATTCCTTCTGTATCAGTCAAACCAATTACTTTCTTTACACTGACCATCGAGACATGAGAAACTGACGATCACCCATTGCACATTATTTAACACTTACTTACTGACTTATTTTTCTACTTACATCCGATTCCAAGATCGGGCAAAGTGTTATTTGGTTTTTCCACTAGGAATTTCTCATTAGCAGCCACGGAGTCTGGCCGTTTTGTGCCCGGTTGATGGCAATAGGCTCGCCTCGACTTACACATAACTGGTAAAATGTGGGTGTACTATTAAGTTCACCTCTGCCTAACCCTTCGGGGATTACAGGCGTGATGTTACGTTATGTAACATGTTAAATACAATCACCAGTATGTCCCGTCAGACTTCCACCAGTCTCAATAATTTCTCTTACCAATCCCACTTGTACCAACCCTACAAGGTATTGCGGGATGCGTGGCGTGGGATGGGCCGTAACGTAATGGTCGCAGCTGACGGTACTGTGGACAACGGGCTCGATCGAGGCTTCGAGAAACTTCGAGCACTGCCCAACATGTTCTACGTATTAGGACATCAGGGTACTAAGCTCATTAGGGGACTGGGATTTTGTACAGGATTTTTTCACTTTTAGTGAAAAAAATATTTATAATAAAGCTATTATTATCTATGAGTTTGCTAATGTGAAGGGCAGTGAGATCTTGTTTACCTTATTTCTTGTTTTTTTTGTTTCTATAGTCTAGTTCCTTAATTACCATTTTCTTTTTATGAAATTATTTTATGACTATTCTTCCCAAAATAATTTTGATAAAGTATAAAACAAATACCTTTTCGGATAGGTCTATATGTCTAAATTACAACAGTCATTTGGAGAATTTAATCCTAGTATAAAACATTAATATTTGACTTAATATAGCACAAAAATCTCGATATTTTGTCATGTTGCCACACTTGAAGATTGCAGCCGTATAGTATAGGAATTTATTTATTTAAACTTCATGTACAAGAGTGGTACATAGGCGGACTTAACACCACAAGGCATTCTCTACCAGTCAACCTTTGGGCCAAATAGGACCGCATTGTGATAAAGTACAAAAAGAAATAAGAATATATCGTTATCTTACAATTGTATATCAAAAGTCATTGTATCACAGCAATCTCTAAACATAATACGTCACCCGTTCGGCTAGTCAATCACAACAGTAATTGACGCAAGTCAATAACTGAAGCTCGGCTAAGCCAACACAATAACTATTGTTATGTAATGTGCGTGAGTTTGAGCTAACTTAGATCTGTTCAGATTAGTTACTGTTGACGTTTCCTAGTGTCAGACGTTTAGTAGACAGGTACGTATGATTTATAAACCTAGGCATTTGAAATTAACCATTTTTTCGAGAGTTTAACCAACGTATTATATATATTTGATTGAAAAGAGTGTCCATGGAGTTTCTTGCCCATTCTTCTCCATAGAGATCTACGCTTTGGAATGGGCAACTACAGTACTTTCACAAGTTATATGTTGTATGTTATATAATATGCCTTGTGTCTGGGACTGTAGCTTCGCCTTTTTTGTTTTTCTGACATTAAAAGTGCCTGTAATGGCCTAATTGAAATAAATGCTTTGAGTTTGAGTTTGAATTTGAGTATTTTCGGACAAGTAACATCCATAGAAAGTTAGTAAAAGAAAACTTGTAAACTACTAGCTTTTGCGCGCGGCTTCGCTCGCGTTAGTTTAGAATTTGACAGTCAATTCGGGTTGTATTCTGCACAGGCACGTGGCGCCATCTATTATCGTAAGAACGGTATTGTTGTTTTCCCCGTTGTACACCCCGTTTCTGTACACCTGACAACGTATACGCAAAATTTTAGGATAATCGGTTCAGTGGTTTAGGCGTAATAAGGTAACAAACAAACTTACTTTCGCATTTAAAATATTAGTAAGGATAAGGATGTTTGTTACAACTTACTTTTTATTTAGATGCAAGCTTGTTGTTCGAGATGCATCTACGAACAATAGCCCCAAATATCAGGGAATCGAACCTCCCTGCAATAGTCTGCAGGATGGTGTATGAGTGGATGAGTAGTGGTGGTGGATGTATGTGTGTGTGAAATAAATTGTGCTTGTCAGCTTGTTGCACAAAAAAATTCAACAAAAATATTATAGGATAGTCGTATTTTCGATTCCAAAACATGAGAATTTACGTTACGTTTACATAGCGAGTTCGCCGTGCTAGGGACACGCTTTTTTTTTTAATTGAAATCTTTGCAAAGTGAAGATGAAGTGATTGCCAGTATGATAATCGCTTTGCTAATAAACGGTCTCATGTTATAATAATAGGAGGAGCTCGTGGCTAAATAACGACAGCCGGTCGGGCCGATCTTTAAGTTAAGCCGTGCTTGCCTAGGTTGGTCTGTGGATGGGTGAACACCCATAAAACACGTTAAGCCGTTGGTCCCGGGTGTAATTTGTAGATCTTTGACAGTCGTTAGGTAGTCAGTGGCCCAAAAAGGCTGACAACCAGTCTTACCAAGGGGTATCGTATTACCCAGTACTAACTGGGTTGTGGAGGTCAGTCGCTCCATGTTAAATACTGAGCTGCATCCGGTGAGACTGGAAGCGGACCCCAATATAGTTAGGAAAAGGCTAGGCAGGTGATGAAGTTATAATAATAGGCAGGTTGCACAGATTTGACTTCTTAAAAGGAGGTGGTTACTTGGTACTTTGCTTAAAAGTGTCATCCAGAAAGCGCTTTAAACCCCACTGTCACTTTAAATTATCTGTATAAAATATGACCAAGAAAATACTGCTAGAACACTAGGTCACTAAGAAACTTTTAAGATACCATAAAACTATTAAAATAAAACTGGAACTGGAAGATTTATTTCCGGTAAAATACCGTTCTTTAAAAACTGTTTTAATGATAAAAACTTAATTCGTCTTAAAATTTTTAAGATATTTTTGATTTGCTCTTAAAGTTTTAAGTTAAAACTTGAGATTACTCAAGTTGAAACTTCGGTATTCAATGATAAAGATGAGCTGTAAGAAATTCCATGAAACTTAACTAAATCCGCATGGACTATTAGAAAAAACTATGAGCTAAAAGCACTCTTTGTTATTTCAAAATTTTGTGTCATACTTTCTAGCGGTGACGTGACTTAATACGAACTTCAGTCTTATGTCTAAAATATGTTCGAAATTGTACACTAAATTTAAAAAAAATGTACTAAAAATATTCAGTGTAAAAATATAAATTCGTGCCAATTTGATCTCTAACAACAAAAAAGACAGCTTTTACTCGTCTTCCGGCCACCATATTCCAAGGACGCTTGCTACTTCAATTTTTCTTACAAAAATTGCCAATCATGTCTGTACCTCCATGTTACGTAACCAAGTCCTACCGGCAGGCTCAACTAGTTATACCAAACGACGTGTATGTCTGTCTGTATGCCTGTCAGTGTGCCCGGATCCCATTGCGACGGAATAGGATTACGGAACGTACATCTGGTGGCTCGTCGAAATGCAAATGCAATCATATTACCGAACTATATCGCCGATATACCTGGGCGGACATGGATTTACTTGGACTTAATTTTACTGGCGACATGCCGGAGACTTGGGCTCGATTAATTTTGTGGTACGGTATGGTGGTTTAGGTTGAGCTTTTTTGAAGTTGCGGCCTAAATCTCAAACTATTGATAAAGTATACGAGTAATCCATTATAATTCGGAGGGCAAAGATATTTACAAAACTTTTAATTCAACAAGCATTTAAAAACGAGTTTCGATGTTTTTAAAATAAGTCTAAATTCACCGTGGTTAAGGGCCAGAATAACACCAACATTTTGAAAATTGCATGGCTCTCTTTTTAATATTACTGCAGCATTCAATTTGTGATAAATATATAGCAAAGTTGAGGACTACATCTAAGTTTTACATGTTTCTAAAACACGATACTATTATATTTTCTCAATAGACTTAACAGCTTTGTTGTGGGACAATAATATTATTAATACTCGCTTGTCCACTCGGCTTAGCCCGCGTGGAGGTTGCATATTGTCCTTCGGAGAATTTGTACCGAGATAAAAACCTATGCTAACCAGCAAATCATAATCTTCTTGTGTACCCAATTTCTTAGAAATCCGTTCTGTGGTTGAAGCTTAAATAGATTACTTAGTGAAACTTCGCATTTATAATATTAGTACGGAAGAATGGATTCTAGTTCTTACCCTACTCTTGTTATAACTTCGTCCAGTTAACCACTAAAACCACTACATCTTTCACAGGAGAGCTGCCAGAACTACATCCGCGTGCTGGTCTCCCTGGGTACTGGGAGGCTGCTGGTCTGCGGCACGAACAGCTTCAGGCCCTTCTGCAGAGAGTACAGCGTGCAGCGAGACTCCTACCACATGGAGCGCGAGAAGTCGGGCCAGGCTGTCTGTCCGTACGACCCTGAACATAACTCTACCGCCGTTTATGCTGGTAAGTGAAAAAGTTAACTAAGTTGCAGCGAATATTGGTAACTGAATGTGACTGTGTGTGAGGAATTGAAGTGGTGAACTGTAATTTCATAAAGCTGCTTTCAAAGTCACTATAAAACTAATGGGCCTTGGTAAAGTGTCACTATAGGCTTTGAAAACAATTGACACAAATCAAACCGAAAAACACCTCTAGTCTAATCGAAACCAGAAGATGATTAGACCTATTCGAGGCCAGTCACAAGGGCCAATGATATTATTTTAGTCTTGGCATTCTCAATAGAAAATAAAACGGAATAATAAGGCTCAATAATCAGCCCTATTCCTAACAGCAATCTTTTAAAAATCTAACTTTTCACAATTTTAACGTAAAATTTGAAAGGACAGATAAATGTAAAAATAACTACTGCCACACTCACAGCAAATAGTCTGGCAACCCTAGCTGCCAATTAGTGCGACACTGGAATATTTAAATTCGGAACATTTTTTTTATCAGTGAGAGGAATTTTGTTGTGGTTATGGGCAGACTGGCCAGTACATACATAGAATAGCTATAACGAGGTACGTGCGTAGTACTACCTATTTGGTGGGGTTTGGTCGTTTGGCATTGTAAAGGATGTGTAGATAACTGGAACTGAACTTAAAATCAATATCTTGTTGGCTACGCTGTAGTGCGGAAACTATTCAATTGATACTACACTTAGCAAGTAAATGCAACATGCATAGATCCCTTTGAAGCATCTGTCCTGATTAAGTGTATAAGCATACACTTATTAAGAAGCATACACTTAATCAGCCAATATGTTTCCCGCTGTTGGGACACAGATATACTCTACGTGAGAGGAGTAGGCCATAATCCACCTCGCTGGCCCAATTAGTGTTGGTGGATATCATGTCATATCACTAATCATATAAATTCTATGTTCATTTAACCATTACAGTAATAATATCCAAGGGTGACCATTTATCCATTACATACCAAGTTTCCTCCGTGCCTCGGAAAGCACGTTAAGGCTGTCTATGTAGATTTTTGACAGTCGTTACAGATAGTCAGTGTCCGAAAGTGGACAACCAATCTTACCAAGGGGTATTGTATTACCTAGTACTTACTGGGTTGTGTAGGTCAAATATGCAGCCGCTACATGTAAAATACTGATATTCAGCAGCATCCGGTTAGACTGGAAGCCGATCCCAACATAGTCGGGAAAAGGTTATGCAGATGATGATCTCCCCTTCAATATATGTTATGACTTCTCTTTCAATGAACTGTTAACCAACCCCCATTAAGGGGTCAGTCGTCTCAAGGGTAGTCAATATTCGCCAATCTGGTCTAATTTGGTGGTCATTCAGATGTACCTACCCCGAAAGCGCAGTAAACAACGGGAAGTCATATTGATAAAATGAATCAATAGAAACAATATACATATATTAATTCTCACACTCTATTTGTCAATACAACAACAATAATCCCATCAACACAGCTAAGTTTATAATCCAATTTACAAATACACATCGCACAATACCCACATGACTTATCTTACGATATATCTCAAGATATATCTTGCGACTATGTAAGCACGGTCCGGCTGGACTATAGGCATTACCACGCACGTTAATGGGATACAACGATGGCCATGTAATACTGGGACACCAATTAGGCATTGTGTATTTCCTGAAACAATGTATATTGATAGACGTTGCTGTAATGGAGTTGTTTTTGGATGTAAATTATTTCATAAACATAACAAAACATCACGCCTATAATCCCCAAAGGGTTAGGCAGAGGTGTACTTAATAGTACACCCACATTTCGCCAGTTATGTTTAAGTCCCATGTAATAGGAGGCGAGCCTATTGCCATCAATTGGTTACAAATCGAGGCACCGTAGTTCTAAAGAGAAATCCCTGATGGAAAAATCAAATAACACTTTTCCCGTCCTAGGAATCGAACCCAGGGCCTCATGATCAGAAGTTGCCCTTGCGACCACTAGACCAATGAGGCAGTATCGTTATTATAGAAGCATTAAAAGTTGCTTGTATATTTTTTTTGGTCCGTCTGCAACATGTTAGATGCTGCGAGAGATGCTGTTAGTCTACCTGTAAATTGTATTCCTATCAGGGTTGTTGCGAACATCAGCATCAGCATCAGCATCCGCTGATCTTCAGCATCATTTTCAACATCAGCATCAGCCTCAGCATCCGCATTGATCGATGCTGATTATTAATGCTGAAGTTCGAGTCGTGACATGACCGCAGAGAGGATTATATCACGTGTAGTTTTTGCCTGCGACTTTGACCAATTAAAAGATCGTCTGCGGGGATTGTGATTGCAAACAAACACAAACTTGTCTCATTACGTTAATTCGTCATCAGGCGTGAATTTTTTTTTTTTTTCCCTAAACTGTTGAGTCTTATCCGTTAAAAAGTGGAATATGGACGTATTTTAAATTAAGGAGTCAAGAAACTGCAAACTGCAACTTATGTAACAAGGATTATTCACGCAAAGAGCGTACTAATACGGATTGATTTTACATTTTCCCAGTTTTTTTAAGAAAATAATTAAAATCAGCATCAGCATCAGCATCCGCTGATGTCAATGATAAAATATCAGCATCAGCATCAGCATCCGCTGATGTGAAAAAAATATGCATCAGCAACAACCCTGATTCCGATTTAGTTGCTAGATACCTATACATACGGGGTGTAAACAGACCCTTCACCAAGCCGTCAACCAAGCATTCTGTACATCAAACTAAGTAACTTTACGCAAAAATTTTTGCTGGGAAACGAAATTTTATTTTGGGGTCAAAAATCACATTTTACGGTTAAACTCAATATAATGCGCTCAAAACTTATTGCTGATGGATGTTTTGAATAGTAAACGGACCATGGAGGTAATTGGAGTAAAGTTAGAACCTTAAAAAGTAGTATTCAGAAAAAAACTTGTGAAAAAATTGGAACTTTGACCCCAAATATCTCCGTAACTAGAACATTCCCAGGTATGGTCCAGAACAAAAAAATGATCACAATGACAAGGAGAACAAGTGCCTTTCGGCTTCGTTAAGGGTCTTTTTACACCCTTTATATGCAAAAAACAGAAAGGTTTTTTTTCCATCTCTTTGGAAAGGTTTACTTTGAACAGCGATATTGGACTAAAAGTAGATTCGAATATTCTTATCATTATTTTTTTCATGTCCCTAATGACCAAATAAGACTGTCGGAACTATTCAACTATTCATATAAGAAAATCTAAAAAAAAATATGAAAAAGGCTATTTATTACACAAGAGTTCAATAAAGGTGTTCTTCTTCACAGCGTGTCCATGGCAATCTAAATTAATTTAGCCTAAAATTATGCGACGAGTTTGGCACTTTCAGTAGCATCCATCAGCTGGACAGGCAGGACACTATATTAAGTATCCCATCGCTTGTGGAACAAAACCACATTTAAACTCCAGGGCAGGTTTCCACGCGCGCCTCAAAGAGATGTCAGCATAAAGGAAGGGGTGGGCAAGGGCCGATGCTCCTGGCCCTGGAACACAAAGGGCAAAGAAGGAACATGGATGGGTTTTAGTCAGAACGAGTCTGATACTCCCTTCCACTTCGCCCAGAGCGGGGGGGATCATTTGATGATTTACAATCGCAAAATAAAAAAAGGGTTAGGGCTCATCTATGAATCTCCACCTGAACAGGTTTTCCATGCCTGAACCTGTATCCTGAGTCCATTTAAAGACTTCCAGGTCAGCCAATACGTGTCCAGGTGGGAGGTTCTCAGCAAGAGGCAAAAACTAAATGAAACGAAACCATGTAAATATACTCCTTCCTAAGATCACATTAACAGCACCTGCGACAGTATTCTCGATAAAATGACAATGAAAAACTACTTACAGATAAAAGCGTATCTCACCCTCCGAGTACCACAATAGGTATCGATAAACCTCAGGTGTGTATCATTAGGAGCTCCACATTTCCTGAGGGTGATACCGTGGCTCAGTATCGATCTCACCTTACATTATAAAAAATAAAGAATACCAAATATAAGAATACGCTTGTAATCACTAACAGGTTAGACAGAGGTCTAACTATACTCCCATGTAATAAGGGGCGACCCTATTGGCATCAAAAGGTACAAGTGACTGACTTCGGGTTGCTATTGATAAATTCCTGATGGTTAACATAACAAAACATAATATTTATTTATTTTCAGGCAGCTTGGGCCCATAGATACAGACCACTACCTACCTACACCTTATATTAGAGTCAGAAAGAGTTGTACCTAATTGTACGACCACATTTCTCTCCAGTTATGTTTAAGTCCTATGTAATAGGGGGCGAGCCTTTTGCCATCAGCCGGGTACAAATCCAGATTCCGTACCTGCTACTGAGAAAGTACCTAATTGTACACCAACATTTCTTGCCAGTTATATTAAAGTCCTATGTATTAGGGGGTGAGCTTATTGCCATCTATGGCACAAATCCAGACTCCGTAGCTGCTATTGAGAAATTTCTGATGGAAAAACTCAATATCACTTTACCCAACCAGGAAATCGAACCCAAGACCTCACGATCACAAGATTTTCGCCATTTCAGCAAGCGAACCCTAAAAACAGTCCTCCAAATAAGCAGGATCTTCGCAACATAACAAAACCCTGTTATTAGGCTAAGAATACCTTCCACATCTCGCCGGAACCCTTCCAGCAACGGGGTCACATATGTTAAGGGAGTCCATGGTCGTTCCATTGTCAGGAAATTAGGTAAAAGGGAAAATCTTTTTCATAACGATTGAACCCACTTTCACAGTCCGTGGGCGTACAATGGCCACTCATTGTTGCATTGAAAAGAGGGCCGTTCTATGGCACGACGAGTGGATTATGACGTGACTGTTATACTTATTATTTGTGTAGCTTGCATGTGTGGGACGGGACGTCCATAGGTGGGATGAATAGCTAGCTAACTAGTCACTAAATTTTTTAACTTCCGCGTTCAAATTACCACACGTTTTCACAATATCTTATTATTTTTCGATAACTTGCCTGCCGGGGCTGCGGGGCTGTTCGAAAGAGATACCGCGGCCCTGGAACACAAAGGGCAAAGAAGGAACATGGATGGGTTTTAGTCAGTACGAGTCTGACACTCCCTTCCACTCCGTCCAGTGCAGGAGGGGTCATTTGATGATTTCCCACCCGAAAAAAAAGAAAAAAAAATACAAGGACTGCCTCGTTGGTTTAGTGTACTTTAGCAATAGGCTCGCCCCCTATAACATGGAACTAAAAATAACTGGCAAAACGTGCGTGTAATAGTACACCCACGTTTCGAGGTCAGAGGTACAACTCTGTCTAACCCTTCGGGGATTACAGGCTTGATGTTATGTATGTATACTAAGGACGAATTTTACCAATAAAACTGAACACGATCAACATTATATCTAATCTGCGTTCAAGAGCTGTCTGTGTCAAAAAATGCAATGCAATTCTTCACATGATCAATAAACCCTTCGATCAAGGGATACTCATGAAGTCAGCGCCAGTATACAACATACATATCCACATCTTTTACATGTCTACTGTACTGACTGTACACCTTTTTGACTTAACTATATGTCGGATATGTCAGGATTTAAACCATTAGGCTTTTACATCATGTGGGCAGACGAAGGGTTTCGTGCTATGAAAACACACTGGGTGCGATACACTGTTGCTAGCAAAACTAACGAATTACTTGAGATTACAACTTAACACAATAACACGGGGCAAAATGAATCGGATACAGTTCCAAGACGTCTCAACTCCACCGCTATCAGACACTGACTGTCGCCCTCGTCTCGAGCTGGACATCAGGGCACTCACGTGTTTGCCGATTCATTTTGTGTCCGTACCAATGACCAAATCCGACATATACATTTCTGATTTAGAATTCTTTATTGTAAGCCATAACAATTGGAATAACAAAAGTATTTAAAAAAATAAAAAACTTTCCAGTTTTTTCAGTCGGGTTTTTAGTAATAACTAAAAAATACACCGTTTTGATACTTGTACATATTTTTTTACTATTATAGATTTGTAGTTTGTAAATAATGTAACTATTCATAATAAATTGTATAATACTAAAAAGCTGGATATAAAAAAGACACAACACTACTTTATGTATCCCACACAAACATTACAACCGACAAGGCAGGTAAATTAAATATACTCACTCACAGACATAGATCCCGCAATTTATATAACCCTTCAATACTAAATTCAGCGAATATTAAAACCTCCGCCCACCTTACTCCTAACAATAGGTGATATTCCAAGACGCTGTCACCAACCGACTTTACAGGCAAGCCTAAAATAGAAGACAATACGCGGCGTATTATCGTAAACAATAATACGCAACTTACGTCCGAATAAAGGATCTGTTCGTTATTGCCCGTGCGTATACGCGGTTTTGTGTACAGCTTTTAATATAATGCGTTCGTTATTGAGCATTGTTCTAAGGCACAGTTAAGTTGGAACCATCTCTTATTAATTTGATGCAATCGATACGAATATTATTTAGAGGTAAAAGTTTGTTTTACATGTAGGGTAATCTCCGGAAATCATGATCCAATTCTAAAAATGTTTTCACTGATAGAAAGATACATTATTCGTGGATGCTATAGGCTATAAATTATATTTATAATATGCATATTAGCCGAGCTATCACAATTTTTGCAGGCGAAGTCCTAGTAAATAATTATTCCCTAAGATAACAAGGATCCAATGTTTTTTTGCTGATTACAAGGTAAATTTACAAGTCTAGCAAAAAGCTATAATCAGTTTCGTTATTAATTTGGGGATATAGTTTAAGATATGAACAGTTGAGGTGATAGAAACTCATGAAAACCCCAATTTTGTTAACACTCTTACAATCACCATCTGAAGAATTTTAAAGGAAATTCGTAATCCTTCAATGCTTCAACTTTAATTAACGTAAATAACGCAATGAATTTGTTAAATTTTGAAAACGAAAGGCTTTGCCATGTAAGTGTTATACGCAAGTAAGTGTTGATCTCCATAGTCACTTATACAGTTACATACCATAATAAACATAACATAACATCACGCCTGTAATCCCCGAAGGGTTAGGCAGAGGTTTACCTAATAGTACACCCATTATATCGCCAGATATGTTAAAGTCACATGTAATAGGGGTCGAGCCTATTGCCATCAACCGGGTAGAAATCCAGACTCCGCGGCTGCCACGCCCAATATCACTGCTCGGAAATAGCACCCAGAACCTCTTGCTCTGCAAGTTCTGCAATCGATCTTGAGACCACTAGACCAACGAGGCAGTCATACCAAAATGCAGTCTAAAAATAATAAAAATAGGACCAAACTCACCATTACAACAGCTACGAAATAGGTCCAAACTGTTATTTAAACAAAAGCCGGGCTTCGAACAATTTACCTAATGAACCGGGCTTACGTACTATCAACTTATTTACTTTGTCATTTGTCCGTTTACATTACTCTGTTAACGGTTTAAATGGCTGTAACAATGAAAGTTTCTTCGTATACATTCTTGAATGGATTTTGTTGTTGAATTGATGTTAAATACAATAGTAAATAAAACGTAGCCAGCTGATAATGTCCCTGCTGGGACACATGTTTTCTCTACATGGGAGGATGAAGGAGGTCTAAAATCATAGACAAGTGAAGCTCGCTCTCAAAATGTTTTTTTTTTTCTACCAACGACTTTTAACAGCGTTAGCGTATGTATTGCCAGGAAGTATAAAAAGAATAAAAAAACTCACGTGAATCGTTTGAAGGTTATAATCATATTCTCTCATTATACAACTCGTAGCACGTTCGTATTCGATGCTGGCTCCAAATAAATGCTACTAATATTATAAATGCAAAAGTTTGTGAGGATGGATGAATGGACGGATGTTTCTTACTCTTTCACGCAAAAAGTACTGACCGGATTTCGATGAAATTTGACACAAAGATAGCTTATAACCTGGATTAAGACATTAGATACTTTTTTTCGAGGTCGCTTTATCTCGTGGGACAATTATCGAACTCCACGCGAGCGAAGCCGCGGGCACAACCTAGTACTGCTATAAAATTAAAATACTAAAACGAATTGGTTTTCAAGCTAACCTTTACCTTTCTTCCCCTTTACAGTCCGTTTTTTTGCGTCCTGTCATAAAACCCGCCATCTCCAACCAGTGTTGCCAGTATGAAAAATAAAATATACAATTTTTAGTCGAATAAAAACGTTTCAAAGAATTTTTATTTAAAAACCTGACACCATATGCCATTATCTTAGCTTAGCTTATGTCCATACCATATTTTTTTTACTTTCGTCTTTTTACACTTGTAGAATGTCACTTTGGTTAGATCCTCCATCCATAGGAACAGAATACGCCATTCCCATCTGGTTCATACTGGTTGCATGTATCCAACTGGTCCCCTACATCTACGGACTAAGCTTCCTACATTATTTAGGCTTGAAACCGGAACTGAATAGTAATAAAGCCCCCGGGTGCATGAAAGCTAATACTGCGAGCATATTCTGAATTTATCCTTTGCAGTGGTGCAATAATATCTAGTAGGCTTTAAGCTTGACTAGATTACCAGTTCCAAAATGTAAGGTTTTATGAGGCTTTTATCCTATTGAAAATTTCATTCCAATATGAATGGCCGTGGGTGTCCGCTGAATGCAAGACGTGGTGACGCTTGGGGGAGGCCTAAGTGCACCAGTGGATGTCTTTTGCTAATGATGATGCTGGAATTTATGTCTCTTTGAGTTATGGGGACTGCTTCTAGAAAGGGTCGGACAATAATCTGCTTTTTGACCATTCAAAGGCTGTTACAGGTTTGAACTCTAGTTTGACTGTGTATGGAACCCTAATCTTATTTATTTATTTTACTATTTATGTACACACAGTAGACAACACAGGAAAATAACATTATAATATATGAGTACATAGGAAAACGTTACGTAATCGTTTTTTTCTTTCTAAACTAAAAATTGCCTAAGTTACTCCTTATAACATCAACTATCTGCCAGTAAAAGTACCACCAAAATCGGTCCAACTGTTTCAGAGATTAGCTGGAACAAACAGGTAGACAAAAATTTGAAAAAATGATTTTTTTTTGTAAAAAGTACCGTATATACTTTTAGTAAAAAGCTGTTATTTTGAAATTACAAACAGACACTTCATTTTTATTTATTTGTACAGAGTATAGCTTAACACAAAACCAAAAAAAAAAGTATCAGTTATTTCGTGAAAACCCATTTCACTTTTGCCACGACTTTTATTAAACCAAGTCACCGCTATCTGAGTACCACAAAATACCTGTATTAGCCGACTTTACCCAAGTACCCTCAATGTTTCAGCACAGCTGTAAGTACCTCCATATTGTACCTACTCCATTGTATTCAGACAAAACACGTTGAAAAGGACAAGAGATTATCCCGAACAAACAATCGACGTTTTTATATAAAAACCTTTCTGAAAAAATATATTTACGAAACTAAGAGAGGTATTCCGAAATTAATTTGGGTTCTACATAATGTAGTATATTATACACTGGTCAAGTGGACATGTACTTAATATTCGCTTCGTTATTTTATGGCCTGTGTACACCCTGTTTTAGTATGCACTATATTTTATGCTTAGGTCGTGTGTAACTTGCTTAATGATGAACGTAAAATTATGGTCCGTGTGATTTTATTGTGCAAGCTATTTAACGTTTATGATTATGGTAAAAGCTTGGGGTTTTGATGAGACAACATGGGCTGAAAATTATCATTTAAATTATTATAATTTACATTAAAATAAAAGTACATATATAATTAATTCAGTAGCATAAAATTGACCAAAGCATGATTGTGTAGCAAACGATAGTTTAAAGAATAAATAATTAAACTTTTCGTACAATTATTCATCTATGTTGCTGGGTCTTAGCTTAACTTGAACATCATCTGCCTAGCCTTTTCCCAACTATATTGGGGTTGGCTTCCAGTCTAACCGGATGCAGCTGAATACCAGTATTTAACATGGAGCGACTGCCTATCTGATCTCCACAATCCAGTAAGTACTAGGTAATACTATACCCCTTGGTAAGACTGGTTGTCAGTCTTTTTGGGCCACTGACTACTTGAACGAAATCCAATCATTTATAACATATCACAAAACTAACCTAAATTAATTGCAACTCCCCGCTGATATAAAATCTTCTTAGATCAAATTCAACAAACAGCTACAAATCTTGTTATCCTTGAACATTGTCACGACGTCACAAAAATCTACCTAGTTACCATGGCAACAATACAATCCCCCACACAAACAGTTTCCTATGGTGCTGAACCATCAATTACCGTCACCCTGTCCCTTTGTGCAATTTTCTTTGCATTAAAGCATCCCCTTGCAAATTCACACCCATTTATTACACGCAACAAAACTATCGTCGCTTGCTTGTCTTATCTATGGCAACACTGTGGTGTTGCTAGCTTTATTTTATGGAGAACAGGGGTGTTTTTTGTTTAAGCTCTATTTACATGAAGGAACTGTTGATTATATCTATATTTTTATTATAAAGAGGTAATATTTGTTTTCAATTTTGTATGTAGGGGGGTAATCTCCGGAACTAATGCTCCAATTCTAAAAATTCTGTCACTGGAAGAAAGCTACTTTATTCACCTGTACTGAAGGCTATAAATTATATTTATATCATGCATATTAGTCGAGCTATCACACTTTTTGCGGACGAAGTCGCGGGTGATTTCCCAGTATTTAATACTGCAGAATGTTATTAGAGAAAAATAGAGGTGTTTTAATAATAGAAGCCATTTTAACATGATAATACGGCTTTAAAATTAAAACTGATACCTACAGTATGTCCACTCATTTAAAACACGTTAAAAGTATTCCACTTCAAAATTCATGTGAGTAATTAAAAACCGTGTTCACGGTTTGTCGTTGGACAGAAACGAAAAAAGAGTAAAACGTTTACATTAATTGAATTTAACAAAAGCACAGTTGCCGGTTTGTTACATTATTTCATATAAAACTGGGGCTAACTTTTGCACATTTATGTTGGAAACTTTTTAAAATAAAATGTCCTCGTGTTGTGTTCAGCAATTCACTCATTCACGCCAGCGTTACCTTTTTATACGGACACACATTTTGGTCAAACACACACATAGCCCTTTGTGACATGGTGTAAAAGAGTAAATGTGTAAACGAAACTTTTGTATAAAAATGTGAGCGAAAGAATTTTTGCGTTAGTGTGAGTGTCAAAGTGACCACTTACATCCGCGTCACACATAAAGGCACTACTTTACATATATTTTTTCGTGCACACACACACACATATACCCGATGCATCCACATGCACATTAGATACGTGGTGCGGACACAGGACGGTTAGTTATCTCCTATTGATCTGGTCCAATTAAGTGCACGGACGCCCTGGGGAGCAGTGCCCGTACACCGGCAGCTGGTCTTACGTCCACGGTATATACCCAATACCTACGTATCGGTTGCTTCCGTGTCGTAATTTTGCTGATGGTGTAGGTTACAGCAGAATTCCGGACGATCGTGTCCGGTCGGAGATTGCGCAGGACTTAAACTATTGTGCTAAATACTCATTGTCTCGATGCTGATGCGGCTGTAAATATTGGTAGAACTGTTTTGATTGGAGAGCGGACGGAATAGTTTGCGATTTGATTCTTGAATTAATTTTATAAATGTTATGGAACCTAGTGGGGAGACAATATCAATCTGTTTATACTACCCGCATGAAAGAGCCCTTTCATAGCTTTGGTCTTCCATATACATGCAATGCATGTAGTTCGTTCAAAATTCCTGGAAAACTTTCAATGGACTTCTATGTCAAAGCTTCCATTCAGTTTCCACGTGTATAAAGCTCAATAGGTACCTATCTACCGTCCACATATTGAACATCTAAACACAAAACCAGTATTACAGTTATAGAAATATTAATTTCACTTATCACAAAAGAAATTTTGATTATTTTACCTCGCACAAGTAACGCACCATCAACCTTATTGCAACAACGGTAAAGATATAGTAAAGATAGATCTATACTATGATTTTGTCTGTCAAAACTGAAAGAAGGGTGAAACTGTGAAATAAGTAAAGTAAACCTTATTACTTAGGGCATAAGGATTAGTGAACTGAGTAGTACTATCAGTTCAAAAATTTACATCAAAATGTTCATAGAAAAAAAAGTCAAGAAATTGATTTATATGCTCAGTGCTCGATAGTGACCAAGAAACATACAAAATTAACACAAATTAAATTGGCAATAGAAAGCGAACACGGCTTAAACTACTTAAACTTGCACTGTTTAGTGTTTACCCCATAAATTGAAACAACAAACGGCCCACAGCCAACAATGTCCAACTAACCACACACCGGTGTCCGCAGTACCTCGTCTCGTCTACCTACACAGGTACCGGTACTACCGCTGCATACCCCAGTTTAGGCCCTTATCGCGTTTTACGACACCCACGGGAAATGAGGGGGTTGGGCCGTTGGTCCATTCGTAACAGACTGAACATCGTATTGTTATCAAGTTAATCAAATTAGTGCTTGGTTTAGATAGCTGGGTGAGATGTAGTGTCTAATTAATGGCGTAGGTGATCTAATGAGTTTTAGTGATTTTGATTATAGAGGCGGAAGAATCTTTGTAAGAGTCTTTTTAGCTTTCTGGACAGTGGAATGTCAGATTTAGGTATTATTTTTATGTATGGCAACAAAAAAGCTTACCTTATCATTATTAATTTGATATGTCTTTTTCCATACCTATATTAAGAACCCTTAAAAAAAGAACCATCATGACGTACGCTATCAAATATGATGTGACAATACCGAAACAATCTACATACACAAGTAAGGAAACAAATGAAATAATGGCGCCTCCTCCATCTAGCAATCTCTCCGCCAATTCACGCAGCTACGTTCGGGCAATTCACACAGTTACATTTGGGCAATTCACACAGACACATTTGGGCAATTAACGGGCACACGCATCACATATGCGAGTCACGTAAGCTGATGGCATGTAACGCACTTCGGTACTTACCACTGCATTATATGAGGTTTACCCCTGGGAAAATTATACGTAGACAGAAAGAATATACTGTGATGTTCGATAAAAAATAATGAGAATGTAGAAATATGAAAGAAAAAGTATTTCATGTTTCGGGTGAACGTTTTCATATAACTGCGTCATCATTTTGATCGTTATTTTTAAGCCTCTACTGAAAGTAACGACCGTTCTTTATAACCCCACAAATGAATATTTGATGCAATTCTAACTTAACTACGACGAATAATATTTAAAGTATCAAAAATGTTTAATCGGATTTTCATTATTTTCAGACGGCGAGCTGTATTCGGGGACTGTCGCAGACTTCAGCGGTATGGAACCTATCATCTATCGAGAACCATTACAAACAGAGCCGTATGATTCAATGACGCTAAACGGTAAGCATTTCTTAACAAGTTAATATCATAAATGCCACATATAAACCTAATAAATCATTATGATCAGCTCCTAAACGTCAGATTAAAATCAAATAGAAGCAAACAATAAACATAATGGCAACACCACACAAGCTTTGTTTACATTACCTATGTATTTACATATCCACGGGCGATTGACTCTCAATATGACTGTCAAACAGACATCCGCCATTATAATTGAATTCAGAAGCGCGGGAACTCCTTGTCACTCGCGTGACGTTTGACGTGTCAACAATCGCTAAATCCGATTAAGATCGTATTAGAAATTATCGACTGAGCAGCGATAGGGTTACAACACTTGGCGTAATTGGGTGTTAAAATTCACTTTGTGACAGAATATCGAGTAATATCGTTTGACTTTAGTGATGTAGTCTAATAGTGGTGTATTTCTTATTCACAGCTCCGGACTTCGTGAATTCTTTGGTACACGGAAACTTCGTGTACTTCTTCTTTAGAGAAACTGCTGTTGAATACATCAATTGCGGGAAGGTAAGATAGTTTTTCTTTCTCATTTCTCCTAAGTTTTTTAACAAATCGATTTAACTTACCTAAGAAAGTTAGAAGAAATAGTCAGTAACAATAAATTAATATTCTACTCTGTTCTTGTTTGGTCGCAACTATCAACATCCAACTTCTATAAAAAACTTTTCTCTTTCATAAGTTTTAGATTAGCCAAATCTTAAAATAAACCAATGCACCCTGATGGCCTATATTCCGACTTATTATGACCTCTAGTAGTTTCATTAAAGATCTCTTATTGATGAACCCATTCGTCCCGACACGGAATGCTCTAGTCGAGCGTGTTCTGCTGCACTACGAGTAGTAATTCACTCGCGCCGTGACACGGTACGTTTCCCCGTCCTCACGGCGTGACACGTCTACAATTCATTGCTTACATGCGGTTTTACTGTAGCGTTTGCAGGTAGTTGTGAATTAGATTGGAGGTGCTGTTGTAAAATAGGCCATTTAATATACATTTAATGATATTATAATTGCTATACATTGTACTTCTTAAAATCTTTACGCCCGAATTTATTCAAATTGGGGTGAGAATCCTTATCTTAGGAAAGTTTTTTTACACATCGCCTACAAATTATTTCCAACTCAGCAAAGTCTACAAATAAATAGTGCAAAGGCAGCGCTGGGACGTATGCACCAATCTGATCTTCTTCTGAAGAAGAAGACCAATCCGATTTTGAATCGTGTGACTATTGGTCTCACGCTGTTTAAGCGGCTACAGTTCAGTTCTAGCAGGGTTTACTTAAAAATCACGAATAGATAAAATATGCCTTTTTTTTTCATCATTTTTAAGCTCATTTACAAAACTTTAATATTCAGGGTAACAACCAAGGATCCAAACTTTATGTAATGTATGTGTTATGCTCCTCATTCAGGCGGTGTACTCCCGCGTGGCCAGAGTCTGTCGGGACGACCGCGGTGGACCTCACCGCTTCAAGCAGCGCTGGACGTCCTTCCTCAAGTCCCGACTCAACTGCTCCGTCGCCGGAGACTTCCCCTTCTACTTCAATGAGATACGTAAGTATACTAGTGATTTTTATAAGACATATGTACTAACTAACTAACGGAAAGCAAAGATGTAAAACCATATTTTTTCGAGAGTATTGAGGACACTGGGCTGGTACTTTAACCGTTGTAACTACAGGAAAACGGTCGTAGAAGACTGTCCTTGGCATTCAGAGTCAGGACAGCTTCCTTAGAAGTTCTTCTGTAAATACAACAGTTAATTAACCAGCTCAAAAATCTACCCTGTATAAAGTATGGCGTCATTAGAAATATAGAGAAAAATTACCTAATATGTGTGCTGTTGCGTTTCGATATGGACTACGTCAGTGATATCATCAGGAATCTGGCTACCGAGCATGGTTAAGATGTTTCTCCAAACATAACATGAAATGGCACCCCAAAAGTTGGATATTATGCAGAAAGCCAGAAACTGCCATGGTTTGACAACGGAGACAGAGAAATATAAGTTATGCCCTTTTTTAATCGAAGGTTAAGACAAAAGTATAGTAAAGTACACCCACATTTCGTCAATTAACCTTTTTATCTCTGCTTCCAGAATCAACAACTGAACTAATAGAAGGAGTGTACGGAGGTCTCAACGCGCAGTTGATCTACGGAACCTTCACGACTCCTCCCAACAGTATATCGGGCAGCGCCGTCTGCGCGTTCAGTATGCAGGACATCGCTGATACCTTCGAGGGAACCTTCAAGGAGCAGAACGCGATCAATTCTAATTGGTTGCCGGTTAATAGTGCTAAAGTAAGTTCTGTTAAGCTTACGTGATACTTTGTAATGGTCATGTTTTAGAGATTACATTTCTACACTATAATTAGATGTAGCTAATTGCACAAGTCTACCTCAAACTTCATATTTTTTCATTCTTTAGCCTGCGTAAGATTGTGAATGTCCCTAATTTTGGGCGACGGACCGATTTTTATTTAACATCGCTTCAAAATGTTAGATTTTTTTTCAAAAACTTAACAGTCCGTCACATCCAATACAATCACCCTATCACCTTGAAGTTCATACGAGTTTGAAATACAAATATAACAACATTTTCTCTATAGGTACCGGAGCCCCGTCCGGGCACTTGTAACAACGACTCGAGACAACTGCCCGACCAGACTCTGAACTTTATAAAGACGCATGCGCTGATGGACGAGTCTGTGCCAGCCTTCTTCGGAGAGCCCATCGTTATTCGTACCAGTTTTCAGTAAGTTACATGAAATTACACATTTTATTAATAAGTATAGGTTAGTTGTGGTACGGAAGATAATGTTTATTTGTTTGTTTCCAGCTATCGATTTACGCAGATAGCAGTAGACCCACAAGTGAAGACTCCTGGAGGGAAAGCGTATGATGTCTTATTCATTGGCACAGGTGAGTTCCAAAGTTATTCTTGGTAGAGCTTTCAAAGTCTACTTTGAAAAGAATTAATCCTTTTTTGTCAAAAACTAATTTATTATCTTCTTCAACAGACAACGGCAAAATCATAAAAGCGATCAACGCAGTCTCCTACGACTCGAACAAGCGTGCAGTTCCTGTGGTCATCGAGGAGCTACAAGCATTCGCAGCCGGTTCACCAGTGAGAGCCCTGAGGGTCGCGAGGGCTGGTCGTGATGCAGCCAGACTGATTGCCGTCTCAGACCGACAAGTTTTGAGTCTGAGGCTGCATCGGTGTTCCAGTGATAAGATCAGTTCTTGCTCGTAAGTGACAATTAGACTTTCCTTTTGGACTAAACGTTGAAAATCATCTTTCTTTATAACTTTTGACTTGTTCCGTTTGCTTAAATTGTTTTAATTTCATGGTGATTCTAAAATGGCAATACGTCACCTTAATTACTCAATGAAATGACAATTACCCAATAGATCTCTTAAATTTTCATTGATAAATACGGTTCATGAAAAATTGTAACTTTTGAAGAAATTCAAGAACAAGTACTGAAGCCCTATCGTTATTTTGTTTCAGTGAATGCGTGGCGTTACAAGACCCGTATTGTGCGTGGGACAAGCAAGCTGGTCGATGTCGCGCCTTTTCTCACGGCGTCAGTCGGTGGCTCGACGAGAACTCCTTCTACCAGAGCGTCAGCACTGGCAGCCACACTGCGTGCCCTCACAGTAAGTGCTGAAAACAGTGAAAGTCATAAAAAAATATAATTGATAGTTGGCATGTAACGGAGAGCTCGATAGAGACCACGAAACTGCAAGTAGAAATAAATTTAGCATTATTTAAAAGAGAAGAGAATAGAAAAACATAGATGCAGATATGAAAAACAACATCTCAACAAATACCATTATTTCCCTAGGTAAAGATGCTGGCGCAGTAGGTGGTCTCAGTTCAGGTCTATATGATGATGCCAGAGGTGAGACAAAAGGAGAAGTCATCAACATCGTGCAAGACAAGGACGGAAAAGGAGGAGGTGGAGGTAACGAAGGTACTTTTACTATCATGTTTCATTATTTGAAGAACATCCCATTTCATCACATTCTGAAACATAATCAGGACCATCAACGAGATCCGAATTACAACAAATTCTTTTCTTTTTAGGTCCTGAAGTTCTAGCAGCAGACCCTCCGCCGGCTGCATACTCAGTAGAAACCTTAGCATTAGCAGTAGCTGCAGGTGCTTTAGCTGCATTAGGAGCAGGGTTCGCAGCCGGCTACATCTGCGGCAGAAGATGCAAGAAGGATGATGACGACAATATGCCTTACCCTGATACAGAGTATGAGTATTTTGAACAAAGGCAGAATATTAATAGGTTTGTATTTTGTTTAGGGTTAGAATGAAATGTGTAAATTGTGACTAACAAACAACCATCTAATGTAAAGTAACACCAGACATCAGCATACATTCTTAACAAATAACAAAATATTAGTGTTCTGTACCGTAGGAGATTCGCAATAGAAATTCCAATATTTATGAGTAACGTCTTTACAGAATCCAAGCAGAACCCAAGCTCCTTCAGCAAGTAGAAGAAGTGACGTATGCCGAGCCCGTGCTAGCTCCTCAGCCCAAGCCCGCGTCCCCCCGCGCCACGCTGCGCAAGCACCCCCCGTACCACCCGCACCACGAGACGCTGTTCCAGTTCCAACCCGACGCGTACCGTCGCGATAACTTTGGAACTCTTCGCTCACATCAGGTCAATGTCAGTTATTCTCTTTTTTATTCTCTTGCATGGCTTGCTGTGATCGTTTTTACAGGTATGAGTAAGGATAGCCGTAAAAATTTTCAACACATGAGAAGAAAAGTTTACCTATTAACATCCTTATTATCTGGAGTAAACAGATAAGACTTGAAATATTTACGAATATTTGTTCAATGCTACTGGATGTCATTTTTGTCGTTACTTCTTATACCTGTATGAAGATTCAGCGATTTGCATGACTTTCCAATAATCACTGAAATAATACTTCTGTCTCTATGCGCATTTAACCCTTTTCCAATATTAATGTTAGTAACTACTAGTAGAACAATCGAAAAAAACAAAGTAAGTTTTTTATTGAACTATTTACATCGCCTTGCTCTTTCAATCATCAACTCATCGGTCACTTTGCATGCTTCACCATAATTCATAGTCTCATAACCTTCTCTTCAATGTTTTTTATGTTTCATTAAATCACTTACTAATCTGTTAATCAAATTATTAATCATTTCATTTCCATGGCCTAACCATTTTGGTTAAAAATGTTCGTGAGATTATAATAAATAATGATATCATCTATATACACAAAGTAATATTTTGTAGAAAAAATCTCAAAATTTCTCAAATTATTTAAATATCAATTAAGTCAAAAATTATACAAATGTTAACACTAAGTTTTAAATATTGTTACACCAGTCTCCTGTTTCTAATTCAATGTTTTAAAGAAAATCTCACGTCCATTTGAACCTGATAATAACCAATCATTACCTCCACTAACTCACGCACGCTTATTCACCTAGGCATGTCAGTTAACACAGGAATATTCGGACCGCAGGGCGATGGGTACCGGCGGGGCAACGACAATGGCTTCTCGACCACGCGCTCAGTGAAGAAGGTGTACCTCTGAGAAACAAGCGGGGCGGACTCGCGCGACCAAATGCATCATCATAAACATAATACGCACCATCACCATACATTGGGTGAGTACAAGATTTTATGTAATTTTAAACCTTACAATTATTTTTCTTAAAAGATAAGAAATTCAGGAGCTCGTGGCTAAATAATAACAGCCGCTCGGATCAAACTTCAGGTTAAGCCGTGCTTGCCTAGGTTGGTCTGTGGATGCGTGACCACCCATTTCATACCGAGTTTCCTCCGTGCCTCGGAAAGCACGTTAAGCCGTTGGTCCCGTCTGTCATAAATGTATATCTTTGACAGTCATTACAGGAAGTCAGTGGCCCGAAAGTCTGACAACCCGTCTTACCGAGTGGTATCGTGTTACCCAATACTAACTGGGTTGTGGAGGGCAGATAGGCAGTCGTTCAATATAAAATACTGGTATTCAGCTGCATCCGATTAGACTGGAAGCGGGCCTCGATATAGTTAAGGAAAGGCTAGCCAGGTGATGAAAAGATTAGTCTCTAGCTTTACCTTAATTTTAATGAGAAAATAATTTAAAGAGATTAAGTAAATCTTTTGTTTTTTAAATTTATTGTTTTTTTATCGAAAGACATTTAACAAAGCTTCCATTAGGAATTTTGAGCCATAACTGAGACATATTCCCTATGTTGCAGTGTCGCAGCGCAGCAGCGGCTCGGCGTCGTTGTCGGCAAGCGGTGGCGGGTCCTCCTCGTCGCCGTCGCCGCCGTCGTCGTCGCCGTCGCCGTCGGGCGAGCGGCCGCCCACGCCGCCGCCGCCCGCGCCGCAGCCCTGCGCGTACATCTACCGCAACTAGCGCGCCGCCCCGCTACCCGCACCGCACGACAGACGTGAACTATACGTGATAAAGACACCACCCTATACCCACGCGCACGTGACGTCACCCGCGAACGTGATCGAGACATTCCAAAATTAAACGACATTGTTATTCGAATCGTATTCGACTGAGTGACGTTCGATCGAACGTGTTTTGTTATTGCCGACGATTATGACCCTGTAGTGAGTTACTGTGGATACGACGTCGTATTTTGCCTGTATTATACGTTGGAGCTGTTAAGCGTTTATCGGAAACGCACTTTCGGAATGGCTGAATTCTAAATGATTTGTAACTTGATAGAATAGATAATGTAATATGTTTAAATGTGGATTGTTAAAACAAATGCGAACACAAAACATTCTTCCATGAAAATAAATATATACGTACTGGTGATTATCCACAATCTAGAGTGATCGTATCTATGGTCAGAGGATGTGAGACAAAAAAATATGTATTTTTTTTAAAAGACGGAACAATATTATCGATTGATGTATGTAAGATGAATAATGTAACAAATTGTAGATTGTTTAGAATATACATAGTTTACAAATAATGTAGGAGAAAATATAAGTTTTTGTTGGTAACATGTTAACGAATAGTTAATTTAAAACTGTGATTGTCATTGCAGTTTTTTCAACACTGTTCTATCAGCATTGTTGTCAACAAAATGAAAGAGTTGCAATGGAGTCACAAACGCTTTTTTTACATAAACTACTATTTTAAGCATAACGTCATTAAATATAGGGAGGGTTCTCTTATTCTAAAGTTTAGCGTTACTATAACTCGACAACATTAGTGTCAACACCACGATGATCATCTGATGCTAAAGACGTAAAAATCTTTAATCTTGAAAAAATATGAGGTGTTGTGTAATGTTGCCAAGCTATACCTAGTTTAAACGATGATTATAACATTATAGTTGAACAATGACATTATGAACCACAAAATATGATATAAATTATATTTACCATGTATAAAAATGATATGTAAAGTTCTGATACTTATTCATTCATTAAAAAGTGCTTCTTATGGGTGTATTTAGATTACTAGGAGATCGTTTTGATAATTATTGGATAATGTTATAGATTTAGCTATTATGTATACATAGATACATATTATAATAGTTAAGGCGGCACTGTGATGCCACATTGCCAATTTAGATTGTTGGTGCGCCATTGTATAGTTACAACCCGTAACTGTGATCATTGTGTACATACATTCTGTGACACAAACGACGTCTCCTTTTGTCTACTGTCGTTTCTATAAATTAAACTTTTCAGAAATGTGGGCCAAAACGTTTGTAAAAATCCTTTTTCGAAAGACGTTCCTGTTGCTAATTTTGTAATAACCGAGGGACTAGAATTTTCTCTCGTTGAATAATATCGCTTTATGAATAATTTTGTAAACTAGCTAGCAGTTACTTTTGACCCCGAGATTGTATAGTGTTCAGACTCATCTTCGCTCATTGTTGACAATTGAATGTGTGTAAAGAAAATGTCAATTCTATTTGTAATGACTTAGTGCCTAAGTGTGTGTGGCAGGATTGTAATTTGTACATTACAATGATTCAGTTTTTCTGTTGGACTGATGTTAGTGCGGACATTAGCGCGCCTTTAGAGTAGCGATTACAGTAGACAAGACGTAATGAAACACGATAGAGACTCCCTCAGAACTCTGGCGAGATCTCCCAAACTGCGCAACAAACAATAAACAACTGTAATATAACTTGAAATCCACATAAAACCTTTGATGCCCCTAACTGGAGATTTAACACTTGTCAGAGTTATTTGGCAGTAAACAGAACATAATTTTTATACGCCATAATAATAAAAAAAGGCATTCTCGACATTGCCTTCATAATACTCATGTTTAATTTCATTTTTATATAATACCAAAGATGCCATGATTTTAATGTAAATTATTTATTTATAGTAGTGATTGCTAATTTCATTATTTATTACTTAATCAAGTTGTTATTTTATATGAATATAACTGCCAATTTGTAAACTTATTTTATAATTAACCAAAGCAACGCACAGTTTATTTTTTAAATTATTAATCCATACGATATGTAGATGCTTTAACATGGCAGAAATGTTTGGAAATTGTATATGTACAGACCGCGAAAATGGCAAACAAATTGTAATATTTAAACGTTAAGCTTGCAGTCCTTAGTCATGTAGTATCTAAAGAATATTTATCATGTTACAGATTTAATGTTATGGCGTCTTAAGAGTTGATTGTATTTATAGTCCGTTCGTTATAAATTGACCCTCTAGCGACGCGCTCTCACGCGCTCTGTATGAAGTCGTCGAGTCATACATGGGGTTGCGACTCAACCCAATCCATTAACTCGTGATTGCCATTTTCACAGTTTGTAATGCGGAAATTAATTAACACGTACATACGTAAGTGAGGCTAGTACTTGTAAATAGCAAGTTCTGTAATGTAATTAGTCTTGTCGAGTAAATAAATTAAGCGTTAGAGTATAAGCGCAAGAAATTTTTGAAAGTGAATTGTTAAGAATTGTTTTTTGTATTACTTAAAAAATAATATTGATGAAATGTACAATAACCATTTCTACGTTTAAATTACTGAACCACCTTTTTATACTCGTAAAGTTAATTGTAATCATAAACATGCCTAGAAGTTTCTTTGTACTAAGCGTAAAATATTGATTTATAATATATTGAGAATTATATAGATCGTATGGTAACGTAGATTATAATAGACCGCTTAATTTTGTTTGAAACTCGAAGCCTTAGTGTTAGAAATTGAAGACTTTTATTGAAATAAAGAACTAAGTAACAGATTGGATTAAACAAAGATGATCCACAACTTTTATTAAAAAAAATATAATGTTAAGGTATAGCTCGTTACGTCACGTTACTCTCAAACTATCCATCACATAACTACTCTATGTTATAGCATGTAAATACGAGGATTGAGTTCTAGAGCAAGGCGGAGACGCGCCCTCGTTCACTGAGACGCGGTATAGAGTTTACGCGACACGCTATTCGTTAAGAATTTACAGAACGTTAAAGTATACCCTAATAAATTATATTCACTTTTAATGACTATTGCCTTAGAGCAACATTAGATATATGCCACGATACTCAGTGAACTGTAGGCCTCGACAGTTGAGAAAGTACGTTATGTTTCGCTGCGTGTGCAATATTTTTCTACTTGGAAAGTTATCTCGGAATTCTAATTTCAAAATTGTTCATTAGAATTTTAAAATTAGAATTGTTGGCAGCAACGCATTTTGGGTTCTCTACGTAAAGAATTTCTTTATCACAAAATGTTAAGAAATAAAAATGTTAGGTAGGTTTAGAATTAAGAAAATTAAAAATGTCGCTAATATTGATACAGCATTTAGAGCCGTTTACTTATATTTTGACATAAAACCATTCGCTCCAAAACAAAATCCCCATTGAGCATTTTGTGATAAAGAGAAGCGGACGGTATATCATGAAGTAACTAATGGGAAGTGCCTAACTATATTACCTATTTGCACCTGTAGTTTACGGACCCGTTAATTCCCATGAACCGACCATTGTCTCATTACCAGATTTATAAGCTTTATTTTAAATTTAATCTATGTCCTGGACACTATGCAAATGTTATCGGAAACGGGACATAGCTTAGAATTAAACACTAACCTTTCAAGCTAAGTGATAGTGAGTTTCTAATAGTGTGCCTTTAGTATCGCATAGTTACCGCCCTTTAGAAACTCGAACAAAGAATATTGGAATAGGTCTATCAATTTATTTTTGAACCTCATTACCAGTCATTACTTCGTACAATTTTACTAGTAGTCATAACGTATACGTCATCATTTACAGATAAATTCACTTATTACATTACCTGTTATTCCAATTCACTATTTCTATACCTGATGATAGTTTGGTAATCTATGATAAACCTATGATTATAAATTATCCTTTTCATTCTCATAAACTCATACATTTTTTGTACTATCTATGGTTTGCTCTTTACTCCAGCAACATTAAAGATGTGGGCTCTGTTTTAAGTATAATCTATGGTTTTGCCTCTGAACCATTGTTACAAGGCGGGAACATGTGTTATGCTTAAGGCAGAGTCTTATTTAGTTTCGTTTAAGGCATAGGTTTAAGTAGGGGTTTTATAAATAATAATGCAAACGCAATTGCAGTGATAGAACTGTTACACCTTATTCGCTGCCCGTATTTATAGAGTGCAATTTTTTTATAACTAGAGACAAATAGATTGTAAAACATTGATTTGCAAAATATGAAATAGTAAGCTCGAAGGAAGCAAGGTTTTATATTTTACTCTTCATTGTTTGAAATGTTATGATCATTTTCTCATTAAAATATTATTAATATTATGCTAAATATTTTAGCAAAGGATAAAATGTATTCCTTTTCTTTAGTAAATAAAATATTGAAACTCGATTTTTTCGCTTTTCTTTTTCGACTATCCTTCCCTATAAAAGGCAATAGTTCAACGGTGAACCGTTAAACTAGCGGAGCAAGGATCATCAGTTCGATCCCCACCGATTGAATTATAACATCCGACCGATGCCCAGCGAATTATTAACGACTAGCTATTGCCCGCGACCTTCGTTCGCACACGACCTTCGTTACAGAAGCAAACGAGCTCGAAAATATTAGTATTCGCTTGGGTTAGGTTGGTTTCTCTAAAATTCTCCGAGATTTCGGGGGGATTGGAACCCTTATGGATGAGGGCGATGGAGATGAGCGGGTTTGAATACGCGGGGCCCCCGTTTGCGCGGGGCCCGTAGCAATTGCTACTCCTGCTACTGGGTTAATCGGGCACTGGCTACCAGCTAACGATATATAGCATATAGCTTTAACGATATGTGTATATTAATCCAGCAAGGCTCTGTCTACCAATTAGCTGACGACACATGTCTAATCACAGCTCACAAGGATCACAGGGTAGGTACTGCGGTGACTTTGTACATGGGCACATGACGTCCGTTTAACAATCAACTATTATCAATAAACTAAACTCATGCACATTTCTTCACCGTACATAAAAACACAAGGAGCACAAGAGTTGTGGCTCATGAGCTACAGTGTATGCATCCGTGCTTGGATGTCTGTGACTGTAAGCTAATTTAAATGTTAAACATAACATAACATCATACCTGTAATCCCCGAAGGGTTAGGCAGAGGTGTACCTAAATAGTATACCGACATTGCGCCAGTTATCTTTAAGTCCCATGTAATAGGGGGTGAGCCTATTGACATCAATCAAGCACAAATCCAGACTCCGTGACTGTTACTGAGAAATTCCTGATGGAAAAACCCAATAACACTTTGCCAGACCTGGGAATCGAACCCAGGATCTCACGCTCAGCAGTCGCGCTTGCGTCCACTAGACTTGAACTTAATTTACTTTACGCTTAACGTACTAGATTATATTGAAGGGAATTTGTCAAATTATGCAGAAAATAGGATTTTGGAGAGATGGGAGTAGGGTAGGCGCCAACATAAGATTTTGCACCACCTAAAATTTTTGCTAGGGGTACCTCTGCCTATTACATCTGGTGACGATCTTATTTGAGAGTCTGGGGTTATCTCAGGACCTTAGCCAGAAATTTCGTTCGGAGGGGGGTTTTTATCCTAACTGGCATCTTGGCTTTTGTCATGTTAAGTGCCACTGTTACCATCTTCAAAGGACCCCTCCCGCTCAAAGGAGGGTTCCTTTTTTGGCCCTTTTTTTACAAGTTGGTCAATCAAGAAAGAAAATAAAGCAATTAGGAACAACTTTTGAACAAGTGCGAGTCGAACTCACACGCACACAGGGTTCCGTAGCACCAAACAATAGGTATATTATAATAAAAATATTTTGAAGGCCCATTCATATATGCTGTTTTTCATTAACAGTATGTACTGCAGTACTGCTGCAGTTTGATGAAAAATATCTCAAAAACTAAAATCAAATCTAATTCAAACTAATTTTCGTTGAAAGTTTTTTTTACGTTCTTCAATCCTACATTGTTTCAGAATTTCTTCCTCTAACTTTAGAAATTAGACATTTTACCACTTTGGACACCTCGGACGGACGGACGGATGGACAGACAGACAGACATGGCGAATCTATAAGGGTTCCGTTTTTTGCCATTCGGCTACGGAAGCCCAAAAACCAAGTTGTTACTTAAATGATGGGACGTATGTTGAGAGATAAGCGCTGGACAAGCGTTTCTGGATTTATCCATTCATACGAGACAGCCGAGGGTACATAGGGGGCAATGGGTGCAAATGTGCAATATTTTAGTTGTATATCATGGATTTTCGAAAAGTAACGCCTGATCAAAACTTTATAATTTTTTTTGTTTAAAATGAATTTACTGGAAGATAGGTAAACAGGCACCAGCTCCTAAAAAGACCGTGTGTCAAATAAATAAATAAAAACAACTATCATAGATTGACTGCGTTCCATACGAGCCAAAGTTACAATTTTCTGCATGAGTTTGACATTGACACTGACAGTGACATTTGTAAGTTGCAAGAGCTTCGCAGTTGTGCACATGTGAAATGTTTATTTATTTTTGTGGATTTAACATAAATTCGAAAAAATGGGAACTAATGTATTACAACACTTTGCTGTTAATTATAAAGATATAATTATAGATGAAGTCGCTTTGGAAGGGCTAGAAGGCATAGGTCTTGATCATTTATGGCGGCGACTACAATATCGTTTATCTGCAGAGGTAACAGAGAAAATGAAAGCCCGATTCTGGGGATTTGTTGTGTATTGTGGCAGAATATCTATTTATCAACTGCCAGAGCCCCTACCCAACGTAGAAATACTTGACAGATTCGAAATAGTTGACGAAGCAACCGGCCACCTGAAAGAGCCTGTAAGTTTGAATTGATGTTTAATCTGTATTTAAACGATTGCCAGATTATTGCTGAAAGTCTCTTGTTTTCTGTATCTACTTTGATTATTCACGGCTTCTACAAAACTTGTTAATTCTTTGTCATCTGCACCCAGTTATAAAACACAACAGAGCGGTGTCTGAATGATAAATTACTCTGCACTTAAATACAGCTTTTGTATTTTGCTAACAACCTGGCATAAGATACTTCATGAATTTTAAAATCACTAAATATGTGTCCACCATCAATCTCTTTTTTTTATTTCTTCACATAAACATCTTATATAACCATCTTTATTTGACTTTTAAATTATGCTTAAGGCATTATATTTGCCTTAGTAATTTTAATGTTGCAAATAGTTCAGATGGCTATCCACTTGTAACTCGGCTATCCACTTGTAACTCAGCTATCCTCTTGTAACTCAGTAATTCTTCCAGGACGACTACCTAGATGGCCCATACGAATACAGTCCGGTTGACGGTGAACATGGTTCCTGCAAATATTATCATACAAGACAACTAATACCTATAGCAGAACTAAGGGCTAAAACATATGAGGTTGTAATGGCTGAATACGGGGACACCTTAGCTCTGGTAGCTGACAAGGAAGAAAGATGGCATGCCTTGGCTCCACATATGCCTACAAACTATTTGGCACAGATGACCACTATACATTATTGCTCTTTGGAGCTGATTGGCAGATCCAGGGGTAATGTAGGTATCTTTTTTATTCATATTCTTTTTAAAGAGTTCTTTGGACTTATCCAGACATATTAGACTGTATTTGTTGTGATACAAGGAGACTAGTGATTTAAAATAACAATAGCTTCATGGCTTTGTTTTGAAAACTGTTATTATTTACCAAGTTATAATAAGACAGGAAACTTATTTGTTATGTGTACACACAACAAATTTTGAATAACTTCAGCACTATTCACTTGTTGTATTAAATCATGTTTAAGGAATAACTTTGCGAACACTGTCACTGTTTTAAAATACAGGAGGTGGGGTTATACAAATTATTGTACAAATTTTGAACCATTTTTATTGTACATTCAACTTTAACTCACGCCTTTTTCCCATGGGGGTAGGCAGAAACCATAGAAAGCCACCTGCTAGGATCCTTACATACTCCTTTTGCCTCGTCCACATTCATAAATCTGGTCATACAAGCACTTCTTTTTTATTGTATTGTTATGATAAGTCTGTAACTTTGGTGAATATAAATTTAGACATTTATTTACTTAAAGCTAAAAGCTATATTGTTAATTCAAATACCCTTAACACATAAATCTAATACCAATTTCAGGGACAATCAACAATTGGCTTAACAAACCTAACCAAAGTAATAAAGGACCCCAAGACTTTATTCTACAACAGAAAGTACCTACGCAGCCTTGACCTCATAAGGACCTGCAACATGACTGAAGTGATAGCAGGTAAAGGGGTCAAGGCACTGCTAGTCAGGTTAAAAAGGTTCTACACCCCTAGTGTGATGTCTATGCCCAAATCAGGCGTACTACGCGATGTCATAGAGTATTTGCTGCAGCAGCCGGACTATAGTGAGAAAACTGAAGTTATTGTGAAGAAAGGGTTGATCTCACAGAAGCAGAACCGCAGGTTGCAGAAGACTGTGAATATTTTTAATTTTGTAAGTATTGTTGAGGTACCATCGAGGTAGACCGCGGCGAAGGTGGTGTGACGGTCCGATCTTGTTTGCGGGGCGAACATGGTCAGATATTGCACAAGATATAGAGGTTTGGAAGGAGAAAGGGGAGGACTTTGCCCAGCAGTGGGATGATGCAAGTTAATTGTAATGGGTACATAATGGATTGGGGAAACCTGTCCGAAATTCATGTGTATTTTGGAAAGCAAACATTTAACATTTTTTTGATTTTTGTATATTTCGCTTTCCGTATTTCACTCAACATCACGGCTGTATCTTCCAGAAGGGTTAAACAGAGTTGTACCTATAGTACACTCACATTTCACCAGTTATGTTTATGACCCACGAAATAAGGGACAGCCCTATTGTTTCTATATTTGTGAACATAAAAATGTAACATCAATTTTACAGGAAGAACGAACTGTAACAGCAGAAGACAAAAACAAGAAAACAAAGACTACCCTCAAAAGAAAATTCATCTACCTGTCATCCAAAGCTGATGAATCTTCAGAATCTGAGGAAGAGGCACAAGAACCAACTCTTGAGTGCCAATACAAGGTCGGTGTGAGCCTCATGAGACAGGCTTATGAACGGTTCCTGGATGCAGGACTTGAAGGCCTCACTCAAGTACAGCTGGCACAGTTGCTTGGCATAGAGTTCTATACTAGTCGAGGAATCTGTAGGATTTTCAAATTGCGGAATATTGTTAGGGAGTATCTTGAAGATAAAGGGAAACAGAGGACTGCAAGGTATATAATTTAAATTTTTCTCTTAAGAAACTTGCACAATTTACTTTAAATGTACATAATTTCGATTGCCATATTCCAGATTTATTGCCATAGCTGCTACAGGAGAGATGGATGTCAAATACACAGAGGAAAAGAAGAAGTTCTTAGAGTACTTAAAACAGTACCAAACTCCTGAAGAACCAGTAGAGGAAGAGACAGGTATTACACCAGCGCCAGACGGTACACCAGCCCCTAATGATGAACCACCACGGAAAAGAATTAAACTTGAAACTGAAAACAAAAAAGAAGAAAACCCTCCTGGAACAAGCTCAAATACTGACGTGGAAATGGCAGAAACCGAAAGCGTTATCACAGAGATCAAGGTTCTCGAAGGGTTTGAAAGCGGAAAAACGCTCGGAAACTTCAAGAAAAACCCCACACTGAGACAATTGACATTCGCTAATGGCGTCTTCAAAGTACTCAAAGATAAACAGTGTGTTTGTGGCTACATCACACTCAGCAATCTAGCTTCTAAAGAAATAAACGAACCTCCCATGGACACTAAAGCACTAAAGTCGTTCATACAAAAGCTGGTCACTGATGGCCATATTAAAATTTATAAAGTTAAGTGGCCTGGCATTCAAAAGTACTCCGTCTTAATTTGCGCTCCTCACGTCAAGGCAACAGACGCTTTAGTAAAAGCGAAATACAAGGAGATTTGTATGAGAGCTGTCACTAATAAAGCGAGGGTTTCCGTCAAAAAAGATAATGTGGAAAATACTTGCCCATCTCTCTCACAATTTTCGAATCCTCGATATATGAAAATACAAAAACTTCACGAATTTCTCATGCGCTTCGCTTACTTCGAACATGTGCCGCCTGAATCACATTCCCTGCCCGCAGGGTTCGTAAGCATCGTTGATTTTATTCAAGAGGTAACCATAGAGTTTGTTATCAACAACATGGGCAGTATGGGCATGACAGAAGTCAACCAGTTGATAAATGAAAGCCAGCTCCAAATAAAACTTAAAGACGCACCACCGCACATTTATAAAACTCTGATGAGATCAAACACGCTACAGAACGCGATCAGATTAAATCTGAAGGTGTTAGGGATGCTGGGTCTCATACAACTAGTTCGTCAGGCGCAGTCAAGCAATAACAGCACCCTGGTCACCTATACTAGTTTCTTATTCTATGTAAATCGCCACGCCAAAATACTGGACACATCAGGCATATGGCCCAGGACATCTGAAGAGAAAGCTGTAGAAAAATCTTTTTACTTTGAAACATTCGATGATGTCAGTAACTACTGGAGTGAAGTGTATACGATCAGCACTAACACTGTCATTGAGTTAGCGAAGCGCGACAGGAAGCAACTCAAGCCGCCGCAGCGCACCGAGGAAGAGGTGTACAAGCATGACACCGGAGCTCGGTACGGCGACGGCAATGGACCCTGTGGATTCGACTCGTGCTTCTATATGGAAATACCACGGCTTTGGCAAACGTATTACATGAGACCAGTGAAAAGTCACATGATGTCAAAGAAAAAGGTCATTAAAATGCCCAAAGTGAAAATAAATAAGAAAATTAAGCAAGAAACAAAGAAGGTTCCTCCAAAAATTGTGGCCGAGAGACTATCGAACGAAAAGTTAACTCGAAGGAGAAACGATTCTTCAATAAGATGGTCAAAGGCGGAAGACATGATAATAACTATGTGTAAAGCTGCAATAACGATCTTGAGCCCCAGCTCACAACCCGGCAGTCTCATAGTCAGAAACATTGTCGCCAAAGATTTACTTTCCATCAATGATCCGAAAAAGACGAAAGGTGTGTGCCACAGTAGAGCCTCAACGCTTGAAACAAACTTGACACTGATACACGAAAAGCAGTGTATTATAAACGAACTGAGAAGAAGGAGGAATCTGATTCAAAAGTATGAAGGACTTTTGAAAAAGCTTAGACTTCGATACTCAACAAATATGTCGAAGTTTATCAACAAGTCTCGGGTACCTATGATGGAACTAGTTTGGACTATATCTGAAGTTATGAAATCTAAATCGTACATACAGAAGGTTCCTTGTGTCGCAGTGAACCTGGCCGACTTCCACGAACATTTTACAATAATAACATCGACCGCCAACAAACTGTGCAACATGTTCAAGACGCCTGAACATGCCACTCTGAAGGAGGCGATAGTACTCACCATAATGCAAACTATAGATTCTGAGATTAGCACCGAAATGGGCAAGAAAATATACAAGACTTTCAAAGAGTATCCTGAGGCCTCCTTGCGGACTGCCGTGGAACAACTACGTAAATGCGGCGCCATCGCCGCAAAAGAGAAAATATTTAACAATCAAATGCGTAAACTTGATCTTGAAGATATTTGTCAGTCGTCATATAAAATATCTGCGTTCTATCAACGGAAGTGGGTGAATCGGCTGAACTCGGAGTTTACTGAAAGTTTGAACAGTATAATGGACACAGAGCAGACTGAAAGTGACGTGAAGGGGTCTGCAGAGATCAACTGTATGTACTGCGAGATGCATGCATATGATGTCATGGACGTTATGTGCACCACCGCGCCCGTCATCACAGACCCATCGGGCGCTCCCATCTTGCCCGAAGAGATCAATGTTCTAGTCATAGACACTAAATACAAATTGAAGACGGGAACGTTGAGGTGGAAAAATAAATCTGAATTTAGAAAACTTTCTGAATTGTACCAGCATTTGGACATCAAGCATAGTGAGAAGTATTTATCAAGGTAATTTGTACTTTTATTTACTTAAGCTTTCACACGTATCCTGTGTAATTTTTCCTCTAAGAATATACCGTTATTTCACCTTAATATAAACCTTATGTCAAAGTTACACGACGCGTTATTGCAAAATGCTACCAAGTATAACAGTTCTCTTTGTTACAGTTATACTTCGGTAGAAGTTAAAGAAATTAAGCCAAGCGTGGATTTAGAAGATCCGATACTATCGCATTTGGACAAAAAAGGTGAAACAGGAGCAACATACCAGGAGCTACAGGTATCTAGAACTTTACTTAAATAATGATGTGACCTCAAATTTATAGGCTGACTGCTTAACTAAAATGGTTTCTGGGGTAGCTGCGCGGTGCGAAAGGGTGATGTTCAGCTCAATCATTCACCCGCTGACAGACATCATCACCTCAGACTCAGACGCCGTCTAAGTTAAACCGTGGGTGTCTGTACAGCTATAATTAATATGAAAGCTATACTTAACTTATTTTTATTCCCGCAGGAACTTTCCGGATTAGACGAAAAAGAGCTAATAGAAAAACTACAACAACTCGAATCCAAGAAAACTGCCAAACGGGTCGGCTTCTACGAAAACATTATCGTACTTACTAAATACATACAACCTTGGTCTGTAAAGATAGGCGACAAACACATAGTAACCACTCCATGGCTCTCTTTAACTGGTAAAGTAAGACTAGATATATTCTTCAAATGGTGCGGTGTCATCATGAATCTAGTATTCGAGAAGCCTGGTTCTTCAGTAGTATATTTAGCAGATAAAAGTGAATACTTAACCTACAGATCGGTGCAAGATCTTTGCATGTTTTTGGAGAAGTATGAATGCATTAAACTCAGTATTGTGAAAAGCGTTCAAATAGATTTATTTTCAGACGAAGATGCTGAACCACTAATTACCGAATTCAATCCTTATGAAACTCCAGAAAATATAATAGCGCATCCAATGAAAAATTCTCTGACAAAATACTGTTATATAAAGAAAAATGTATTAGATTCACATAATTCACAAACAAATAATGCACTAATGGATAAGATTTTCAAATGTTGATTTACTTTTAAGAGTTATGTTTATAATTATTATTGCTTTTAAAAATATAGGATAAACTCAAAGACTGATGTTTTTTTTTATCCATAGCTCTGCATTCATATTGCAAGATGTAGCTAATTTTTTTAAATATTATTTTCAGATCTTGACCTTCCAAATTCCTGAAAATCTCATTAGAAGAGGAGTCAGGGTCCACTTCTAATGAGATTTTCGTTCGCTGAGGCGTTCATAAGGCGTTAATATTACGTTTTGAACAACATTGTCGCATATGCGTGATAAGCAAGCGCGTGCCCTTTACGCCAAACGACACAAGTATGTGACGAAATGGTAGGAGAAATTGTGGCTTGGCGTGCAGTGCATGCGCGTGCGTTCATGCTCTCATCATTTTGTGGACGCGAGCACCACTGCTAAGTGTGGGATACCCTCAGTACCGGCGTTAGGGCTACTGTCGCCCCGGGCAAGAATATTGTGGCGCCCACTTTAGGAATAATTATCAAGTGTTAATTTTTTGCTGAACCGATATGAACTTATGTCAAGAATTTCATATTTCCTTTAACTATACCCAGAGCTCACGTCGTAGACGTCTGGAATGCGTTCTTTGAATATTATGTTCTACGAATAAGTGTACCTAAGTAATCATTAATTGAAGAAGACCAAAATTGTAGAAAATTTAATTCCAATCAACTTTGGTAATAACCATTTTTCGTGTAAAATTAAAAATTCAACCCATTTTTTCTAAAAATTGGGCTTAGTTACCATAAATAAACAAAATATATAATTTAATTTTCGGGTCTAAATAGAAAAAATATCGATCCTAGGAAAAAATTGATAAGGACCAAAATTGTAGGGAATTTAATTCCAAACAACTTTGATAATTACCGTTTTTCGTGTAAAATGGAAAATAAACATGATAATGCTAGAACAAAATTTGACCCCTTTTTTGGGTCTAAATCAAAAAACATCGATCCTACGGAATAATTGATAGGGACAAAAATTGTATAAAACTTAATTCCAAAAAACTTCGGTAATAACAATTTTTCGTGTAAAATTGGCACCCCGGGCTATCGTCGACCTACCTCACCCCCTCCTCCCTCCCTCCCCTTAACGCCGGCACTGGATACTAGCGGACCGGAGTCTGAATTTTTTGACTAAGACTTTCCTTTAAACATAACTGGGATTAATGAACACCTCTATCTACTCTTCAAGATATACCGGCGTGATGATACACAATAAAATTGCAATTGCATGCAATAGCACAAAATCGATAACAGATCTCCAGGCTTCTAAATTATAGCTATAATTGTGTCGCAGTAAACTACTAAACTGGTATGAAATAAAACAAGTTTCCTTTTATCCTACGGTAACGAGTTTCGTGTTACCTAAGCGAGTTACGTATGACGTGATTCGGCCTTGAGTGCTGCCAATACAGCTATAGCGATCAGTCGCCGATTCAAATGACCGGCAGAACATAAAGTGGGTGTAAACAACCATGAAAATAAAGTTGGCTGCAAGTTTCTTATTGACAAGCTGTTTCGTGATTACTGGCACCGCAACAAATGTAAAACCACGCATCATAGAAAATCAAACCCAACATGCCACACTCTGCGACGATCAAGAGGATATTTTATGTGAGGGTAAGTTCAAAATTCGCGGTCAATCCCTAAAGGTCACTTTCAAGTCTTTCATTGATAAGTTTCGATACCATAGTGTAGCTGAAACAAACTTAGAATACGTTACTCTGTCTACGAAACAACTAAATGGACGTGTGAAAGTAATATTACCCGCCAGATGGAGCCACTAGTCACGCTATTTGCAAAGCACATTTCAATAAGTTCCCTTCGTAAAAAGCCCGATTATTATTTTCATTACAGAGTTATAAGCAATAGCATACAAAGCGATAAAGATGCTTACACCTAAAAATAGTGCACTGTCTTATTAAATCCCCACTAAGAGTCCGAATCACTAGTTATAGGCACACCACAGTGTACTTGATAGAGGTCGCCTCAGGCCAGTGTCTATTGACTACTAGAATAAAATTAGAGCATGCGTAAAGTTATAAGCGAGCTTATTCTTCCATGGTTGACTGTCTCGCACATGACATGTGAAAAGTGTGTTCCTGGCTCTAGAAATAGTAAAAGAACCATTTATTCAAATATTTTAAAAAATTAATCCCATTGACCCGTAATCCAACAACCTAATAAAGATTTTACCAAGAATTTACAGTTATCAAAATTGTTGATCACCAATTTTATTTTGGTTTTATTATTTAAGTCACAGACTAGCCGGTCTGTCGATCGATTGTCATTTATTTAGCTTGTCTATGAACTTTTTTTTTTCTTGTAGCAATTATTTCAAAGGGAGTGAGTGAAGTGAAGTGAAGTAGGGCAATCCAAAATTCGCCATTTTTGCTTTTAGTGAAGGGAGATTTTTTATTTGTCAGGCTGGAGGACAAGGAATATTCAGTAAAAAGTGTGTCATTAGATTTAATTTCTCGTAGCGAAGACTTTATTTGAACAGAATCTTAGTATAATAGTGTGGTTTTATTTATTACTAACGTTTGTATGTAGTGCTACTTCCCCATCGTAAAATTTGCTCGTTGGTGTGTCGCTTTAGCTAATTCAATGGCTATAATATCGAAGTTTTAATCTATCGTGTCGCTTAGACGTTCTCCTCACGGGATAATATCGAGAAAGAGAGGCGACGCCTTTAGAAATGAGCAGGCCTCAAGGCGGACGCATTCAAGTCCCGGATGACCTTAGAGAGATCTTATTGGAGTTCACCATAAGTTATCTGCTGGAGCAACCGGGAGACGTGATCAACTACGCGGTCGAGTTCTTCTCAAGATTACAAAACAACAGGACGACCACCGTAGTGAGGGCCCCCACTGCAGCCGCCGGCACCCCTGATGAGTCCATAATATCAGACGAAGAAGGTACTACTCCTCTCATACTTACTAGACACATTAGCCAATAACAATGTTACCGGTTAACTGCAATGACTTGAGGTGGGTTTAGTAGGGCTATGCCAGTAGTTGCTAGGATTCCAACATCATATGAGTGATAGTGTACCCGTGTAAGTAGGTGCCCTGTCCACAGTTCAAGTAGAACTCCAGTCGTCCATTATCAGTGACCAAGTAATTTGATTTTATTGCATCTGATATGAATTAATTGAGATACCGATACATAATAATATTCATATCTTGCCATGCATACAAGGATAATACAAAAAAATAATATGGAGCTCACTAATTCATCATTCAGAAGCTGAAAAATGTAACAAAACTTATCTAGTAAATATTTAATTTCAATAGGTTAACTGTCCTACTATTTGTTGTTACAGTGACCTCCTAATTAAGACTAATTAGAACACTAATGTGTTGGAATACACATCAGTGTTTAATAAAAAAAGTTAATCATTCTCATTATATCACTATGTAATGTTTATTTATCAATCTCATTTAGTCCATCGATAATGATTTGCTCTTTGATAGCTTTTGTCAAGTACACATTCATCTAGGTACTTAGTTTAGTTTTAGCTAATTTTATGCTAGCACCCTCTAGCATTGTGACAAAATGAATACTATAATCTAAATTTACAATTTTGAATATAGACTTGATAAAAAAGAATTATAAATACTCTCTTATAGCCAACATCTGTAATGATTCAATTTTTGGCACACTGCCATTACGGTTTCAATGGTATAAAATTTTATTTATGGAGAATATAATTTTTAACTGTTGCCAAGTGATAAATTACAAGGAAAGACATAATAATGTCCAGTTGTACAATTATCTCTAATGTTTATCTAAATAATCAGAAAGTATTACCTAACAATATTTACATTCCTTATTTGGTGTTAAAACAAATTTAAATAAAGCGTCGTAAACACAGATCTAGAGATCAACAAGATATAAAAGTGTCAAATGATAAGCAAACGGTTGAAATAATAAAACCCATTCAGTGTGAAAAAGCTCTGAAAGAGAAGACTTGAAGCTTCGGAGAACTCGACAACAAATGCAGGTTTTTACATGAAAATTGTTTGGAGAGGCATAAATTTCCAGTGTTTACTATACGCTCATCCTATTTGTGTGTTTGTTTTTAATGCTTTGAAGTTGTGTGATGATGAGATTGGCTTATTTTTCCATGTCCGCCGCTGAGTTTAACGTCGTGAACCGAACCAGATGTCGGCGATATACACGCGTGTTACGTAAAATTAGCTGAGCCTATGTAATGACAGGTAGCACAGTATCACAACAAAATTGTTCAGGTGCTAACCAGACCTTGAGTTTTGTTTGTGTAAGAGATTTTCTCTCATTGTTAGTGTCATCATTTTGAACAATGTACCATTTACCTACTTGAATAGAAATAACCGCATTAAGATTTAAATTAAGTTGATGACTCTTTTAGAAACAATACATTTTTGACGGAGCTACTCTATGAAACAAAATGGGGCAATTACCTTATTTCAGCGGTGAATTGTAAGCACCTGTTGATTAATATGATGTGATGTCATCCTCTCTATAATTAGCCAAAATGTTTTAAAATGTGTTTGCCATGGCTTACTAGATTAATCTGTGAATTTTCATTCCGTACTTCACTATTACTGGATGAGATCATTTTCACACCCTTTTTCAAGCTCTTAAGTAAAGTTAGTGATAGGTAGATACATTTTTCACATTAATTATGAAATGGATCAATGTACAATACAACATTGGTTCACATCCTGGATTGTTTAACGGTACACAATGTTATCTGTGAAGTAGATAGTGTCATAGAACATTCATTAACTTCAATGCTAACTGTGAAAGAAGAACGTGTAAAAAAATATAATTACGGTTCAAAGTTATTAACATTTTTAATCATACATTCAGGCAATTAAGTACTAGGTGTAGGAATTGTGTACGTCATTTTATAGTAAAGAAGATACACTTCGAAATTGTTTATGGAGGAAGAGCAAGAAAGATAAGTAATTCTAAAAAGATCTTTCTATTGTTTCGCAAAAACTGTTAAAATATTTACAACTTTATAATACATAATGATCAGCAAAATGATACGTTTCTATGTTTCGATTAGCTCTCGAGGCGACTCTACTCCTGCCGTGTCTTGGCCTCCGCCGTGAGAGTGTCTTGGCGTGTTATTAATAATGCAGTTTGCTACATTGCCGGCCCTGCAGCACATACTAAACACTTCCACTAACTTCACTTTCTCTGAACGCACCATACTGATATTTTCTATAGGCACACTGGTGCACACAATTATTTAATCAGGCACATGTATCGGCTACTTTTTCCTTTGCGTGTTTCTACAATCGATTGGACCTTAGTTAAGTACACGCAATACAAGTGCAAGAAATTCAACTTGAAACGAAAATAAAAGTAAAATATTAGCAGCTGCTTGTAGCCTAGCGCAGTAATTGTGAAGGCGGTTTTCCGTCAGTCCGTAACAATGATGAGCATAATTATCGCCAGCCGTTTAGCCTTCGGATATCTAGCACGAGTCGCTAAGTAATAGCTTACACATAAAATTATCAGTGTCCCTAATGCCGGTTAAAGATCTTCCGAGGCTAGGCTCGTCAGAACACGGATGTTTAATGTGAATTCACCTTCGGGAAGTCGATAGGCTCATGGATACATTGCAAACCTTTACATGCTTACTAACTATTCGAGCAAAGTACGTGCTAAGAATTTAGAAGTCGCGTCAAATACGAGTAGTGAGCCATTTGGGAAGATGCCCGTGATTCGGCAAGCAACTTGTAAACGGTGTTTGTGTTTTAAATAACATTACGTACACCTAAACTACACATGTGTCGACCGAATCATCTGTCTTACGAATGTGTTTGCGTCATATAGTACAAATATGTTTCTAAAGTAAACCTCTTCGATACAAAACGTTTGGGAACAGATGCAACCAAAACACGTCGTCAGGTCACATCCATATGGATCGTTGTGAGGCATTCAGCAAATGTGCAAATGTTCGCCTACATATTTGGTAGCATAATGATGTCCGCACTAAACTTGTAGATAATTATGGAGCGATAAAACTAGTGTCCACTTCGCAATCCGAAAACCAAAATTATATAATGTTATTTATGAAGCAGTAATAACGTATCAGGTGATAATAATAGGCCCTTCAGGAACTAGATACTTTTAAGATAACAGTTGAGTGTTTTGTTTGAGTTTAAAATCATTAATGGTGTGAATTACGCTATTACAGAGCCTGTTAAACGCCTAAGCGCATAAGAAAGCACAATTTATCTTATTATACATAAGTAAACAATAATTTAAACTGTTTTTATTAATGCAGTTACCAATAACCAAAGGTAAAGCAAGAAAATTTTTATAACAAATAACTTTTGACCGCATTACTAAAGTGTTTGTAACGTGTACGACAGAGCCGCCAGTGGCGCGCTTCAACACTCGACGCAAGTCGGTGTTCGCGGAAACCTACGACCCCGAAGAAGATGACTCGGACGAGGGAACCACGACCGTGTTCCCGAAGTCGGACGCGCAACGCCAGCGTCTGGCCGAGGCGGTGCGCGGCATCCTGCTGTTCCGCTCACTCGACGCTCAGCAAATGCAGCAGGTCAGTACAAACTTGCTGAGCTTTGTCCACGAGAGACTAATTTCAGTTAGTACAGTTTACCTCGTGTACGAAGTAACTATATTACAAAGTTAGGGCTCCATTACAGACTCACAGTCAGACATTAAATGTCAGAGTTCTCTAGCTTGCCTGCTCTATCCTCTGAGAAAAACTTTCTATCTGATAGGGTTTCGTTTCCGCCTGCTCTGTACACAGTTTGTTGCGGAACAATCGTCAATCATTCGCAAACTAAGATAAATGAATCACTACTTCTAGACTAGGACAACTGTGCGCGTACAGCCGGATCCCTATTTTGTTCCCGTATGTCGTAAAAGGCTTTAAGAAGTTAGGTCCATAACAAGACTAGAAAGTTATTAAACAAACATAAAAACAAGTCGTTGCGCCAGTAATTGTGTTTTAACGATATAAAAAATTTAAAAACTTTACCTTATGTAATTATGTACATCAATTTTCACGGTGACTATTACATACATCGTTTTTGCATTCCTATACATATTTGAGTTATTTCGTGCTCGTGACTACTCACCAATGCATAAACAACTGGTGACATCTTACGTCTCAGCCCCCACTAATATCTGAAAGTTCTCTGTCATCATGACGTAACAACGAAAAAAAAATCTTCATTTCATCCAAGATTAGCACCAATCTTTACTCGGTTCAGGAACTTTTCTCGCTTGCTACACTATAAATCTTAGACAAAAATTTCCACTTGTTACACATATAAACGGAGTGAATCTGTCGACACATGACGTGGTTTGCGTAGGTGCTGGACGCGATGTTCGAGAAGCGCACGGAGGCCGGAGAGTACCTGATCAGGCAGGGAGACGACGGGGACAACTTCTACGTCATCGAGAATGGCATGTTCGACGTGCTCGTCACCGGCGAAGATCGCATTGAGAAGGTACGTGGAGATTTCGCCGGAATACTGTGTGAATATTATAGTAGTTTCACTTCACGTCCAACGAAAGCACTCACTGGTTTCGTTTGACGTCGGACTCAGTGATATCGGCCTCAACTTACGAGTCGGATTCAACCCAAGCAGGCACTTTTCTTGGTGTAATTTATTTCATCACCAGTGGTCTCTTAACGGTGAGAGAAAACTCAAACTGAAAGCATTTATTTCAATTAGACCATAACAGGCACTTTTGAATGTTAGAAAAACAAAGAAGGCGAAGCTACAGTCCCAGACACAAGGCATAATAACTTGTGAAAGTACTGTAGTTGCCCATTCCAAAGCGTAGATCTCTATGGAGAAGAATGGGCAAGAAACTCCATGGACACTCTTTTCAATCAAAACATCGTGCTGAAAGCCTTTGGGTCCAATAGTAAATTCCAACAAAAAAAAACTCGTATTGATCTGCTTACCCGTTATAAAAGGTCACCCTTTAGTTTAACGTTGCACACTCCAGTGTAGTTACAGCACAGGTTATTGGCCTCGGCGTACACATTTCTCAATGTCGTCGTCAACCTCAAAATAAAAGTCCAGCATACTTCACGGGCCAGCTCATTAGGTACTACCTAATTTACGTGGTATTTGCCACAAATTATTTGGGCCCGAATTACTTACTGTGCTTTTGTATTTACCACTCTTCATAAAGAAAAGCTGCATAGGCACAGCATAATCAGCCGTTAATAATCCCAATGCTGGTACACAGGCGACCTATCTGTGAGAGTGAGTGGGCTATTATCCACCACGTGGGCCCAGTGTGGGTTGGAAGAAACAATGTCTTCGATTTTATTGGTTCTAAGACATGCCCGTTTCCTCACGAATTTTTCCTTCAAAGAAAGCTTTTGAATGTTTTAAATTCATACTATACCGCCCCGACTTGGAAAGAATACAATTTTTGTTTGTGTTCAAATCGCAAAACAGCTATTGTAATCGCTTGGCCGTTGACTCCATTAAGTAGATTAGTAATGAAATCCAATCGATGTTAATTTGGCATAAATAGAAATTAATCAAAACATCTTCGTACCCACTTCAAAAGATACGACGAACTGTTTGTCGGGTGCCTTCAATCGTTAACTGAGATAAATGCCAAGTTTTTTTATACTAAATGAAAATATCATTCGGCATTCCTGAACAAAAATGTACTAGTAGCAGAATGGTTTTAGATATTGGACAACAGGACAATCTTATTCTTTGCGTTGAGTACTTTATAATAAAGTTGTGATGGCAGATGGCATACGTGTAGACTGCGTAGAGTGAATAAGTGGCATGGGGCCACTAACGTGTTATTTATCACCATTCCCCTGTGTAGTATGATAACATTGGTGACTAAGCACACAGTCTGCCACAAGCTTGTGCCATTTGAACTAAACTCTTCATTACTCATTTCCAATGGGAAACTCTTACTGTCCATGGGTTTTGTTTACAGCTAGTCTATAATTATGAGCTAGTATTATATCCACAAACAGGACAGACATTTATTTTGAAATGGAGATGAACCTAATTCGAAGAAGACGTTCCATCTTTTAAGATGTGTCTTACTATGCTATTGCACTTAAGATACAGGATTGCTTACAGTTTATTATTTAACCTGTAGACATTGCAACTTTAATTTTAACGTGTAGGTATTAAGGTCCAGTTCAGGCAGTAACTGCCCAATTCCCACCAGGTGGTGCACACATACGAGGGCTCGGGCTCGTTCGGCGAGCTGGCGCTCATGTACAACATGCCCCGCGCGGCGTCGGTGCGCGCGCAGACGCCAGGCCAGCTGTGGGCCATGGACCGCCACACTTTCCGCCGCATCCTGCTCAAGAGCGCCTTCAAGAAGCGCAAGCTCTACGAGGATCTGCTGGAGAAGGTGCCCATGCTGAAGGCGTTGCAGGTATGTCATTATTTCAGCAGTAATATAATCTTAGATCTCGTAATCGAAAGCGCAAGTATAGCAGCAGTAAGAGGAATGGCGCTGCATAATAAACTAAACGAGTTACACATAAGATAATGCCATAACGACCTCGACCGCTCTGTCAAGAGTGCACCGACTAAGACTAAGAAACGGGTCGAACCACCGATAGGTCACCTTGTAGAGACAAGGTCGACCCATGACCTGATGAAAGTTCCGTGAATACGAAGGAAACAAGTAGAACAGTACTTGGCGATGTAGCTATGTGTCCAGCAGTGCCCTTCGGTCAACTTAGTGATAATGATGAACCCAAAGGTTATGAGTTGTCAGATTGGCGTGCGCTAATGTACCCACTTCATTCTTATTTAGTCAGGGGATTTCTTGGTTTCCTAGGAACCCAAGTAATCTTACTACTATTGTAAATGCAAAAGTTTGTGAAGTTGGATGTTTGTTACTCTTTCATGCAAGAACTACTGAAGCGGTTTGGATGAAATTTGGCACACATTGTTTAAAACCTAGATTAGATATACTACTACTAAAGATACTTTTTATGCCGGTAGTACAATTCCGTGGGACAATTACCGAAATCCTCGCAGGCGAAACCGCGATCATAAGCTTATTGATTCATAAAATTAGACCTGTATCGTTGTACGCGCACTTCATATTTACGAATTTGCATATTTCGTGCTGCAAATTCGTAAGTAGGGATATTTGTAAATACTGTCCTAAACTTGTGAACTGCGCTCATTTCAATTTGTGAACATTATGTACGATTGGGAATGGCTATAAGCTATTACGGTTTTCTGTTTTTCAAATAATAGTCTGGAAGTTGTGTCCGATTAATTGGAACCTCATAAGTCCAATTCACTGTTTAGGAAAGGGAAATATTTAATCGGGCGAATAAAAATTTAATGGGCGCCTATTATACCAAGTAACTATTTATCCGGTCATTGCAGCAATGAGAACATAGGAAGCAAGAGCGAGCGAAGCGAGCTCGGGACTTGCGGCACCCCGACTCGGACAGGTTAGGTGCGAAGGGGATGGCGGGGTCCCCGGCTTGTTAGGTTACGTTAAACCCTGCAAACAGAAATAGGAGCCCCGCGCAAAAGTAGCCCACTTAGTATTTCAGTAGCATATTCAGTATTATCAAAAACTTTAATTTGAACTTATTTTCGCTTGTTTAAATACTACCCTTTAGGAAAAAGCTTATGATTATTATGTTCTAAGACAACAAGGCTTCTTATTATTTATTGCCTGATGAGCATGCTCTTCACACTTCAAACAAGTCTGATAGAAAGCGTTGAATGAGATCTACGATGGAACAAGCTAGCCGCCCTAAAGATGCTGGTTTATTCTCGTTTTGAAGGCTGTCGATTATAGGTGGAATTGGACCACAGACGCTGGCAAGATTAATGCTGGTTTAAGATCTTTAAAGCCTGTATCCATACATCATAAATTGAGTTCACATATTAAAATGTAGGTGCAGTAAACCAGTTATATCATAATAACTTGCTCATGGGCAAATAGGTGTAATTGCATATAAATGATTTGATTTTTGCATATCAAAGATATTTCTGTTCTACGATTAACTGCCGATATGGTAAGAAGTATTTATAGGTAACGGGTTCACAGAAATACTGCAATTCTTTAAACAAACATTTCAAGAGAATCCATTCAATATTGTTTGAGGAATCTGTTTCTAAAAAAACACCATTCATATTGTAAACAATCGGACTTTAAACCGAGTTTTTCTCAACCAAAAATGGCTGCGTGGGAAGTTATCATTACGATTACCGCTTTGTCCAACTATCTATAATATGTCGGCATTAAGACATGTTTCGCGCAGTCGCAGCTGACATACATCGAACAAACTGGAATTCCTTGAGAAATAAGCACTTATGAACTATACTTTAACATTAATCTGATCAGTAATCTTTCCCACAATGCTATAAACTACATTAACTTATTAAAAAGAAGCTTGGAAAGATTTCAGAAGATGTTTTCATATTATAATGTCTACAAAAAAAATTAAAGCGCCCACGATGTCATTCAAAATCTTACGCTGTACGAGTTTTTTGTTTCATACTTTTTGTGATAGGTATTATAAAACAATCATGTGGATGCTGATAGAACAAGCAAGTTTTTCTCCTAATTAATGCCACGTGTGATTAAAAAAAAACTATCATCTCGTACTCGCATCGAAATCTAGACGGGCCGTTTTCGTGATCTTGTCAGATTCCTACGTTATTTTTTCTTTACTAAAGTTTGTCACATAATACTAATTAGTAATGACCGCAAAAGTAAGGCAACATAAGTAAAAATTTATTTTTGCTTGCGTTAAAGCGAGTCATACCTCCGTTGCCTACTTGGGAAGCTCATGTCTTCACTTTTTGTTCTTAATTTATTTATGTTTTTGCCACGAACAACTACAACTTACACACAACCTACAAATTCTACTGAAACATTAGAAATATTGAAACGTGAGTGTCACCGCCCCTCAGCACGTTCACACGCGAACGGATCCGTTGCCCAGCGTCCCGAAAATATTGCCTGACCACGCTCGAACTCGACTCGACAATCAATATGTTCCCTAGTCTACACCTTCCTTTATGGGATTTTTTTTTTCAACCATTTACATGTCGACATGCTCTGATATGTATTTACTAACAAAAAACAAGAGCGTGTTTCAGTTTTATCAAATATTGATTGAATTTTCAATTGTATCGCAACTTTATTCTCCAAAACTGAGGGTTTGCGTCATGGGAGCTATTTGGCATTTGCACACACGCTGTCAGAAAAACATGTAACAAATAGCAATAGGTCATACACATATTTATGCTTGATACGGGAATTGATTACGCGACCCTGAATACAGAAGGGCGTCCCGAACTCTCGACATTGCGCCATTCCTGTCGCCAAAATGAACTACATATACGACTAGTAATACTACCGACGATTAATTTATCTTATGAGTTCGATAGATATTCGGCTAATTGACATGGAGGTAGTATGACGTAATAAATGCTTCGCAAATGGCAGTATTCATTAATACACGTTACTTTCTACCCTTATCCCAATTTATTTGTGGTGGGCGAAATACCTAAGAATATCTTACTCTTTCATACATCTGGTTTCGCTGTTTTGCACTTTCTTCTTAAGAAATATAGGGACATTTCTTCAGCATTTCTAATTGCGAGAATTTTCATAATATACCCTTCTGAGAATGCTGGCTATTCTGAGCGGAGAAGGCCAATCCTCCAACTTCCCAGTAATACCCCTACAATGAATGGACGCAAGGGACTAAAGCCGCAAACACTACGCTTAGAAAACGGATTAGCGATCATGAAAAATAAAACGATACGGCGTTCCATGGGAAATCTTTTTCAATCTTCCACTCCGTCCGTTTCCCATTTCGATGGACAAGCACATTAATTGCTTTTAGATAGTAGCTAAACAAGTTGTTACTACTTACTACATAATATCAACGTTTAGATATCAGAACGATTACATGCAAAGAAACTCGTTGTGTTTCCGCTCCAAAAACGTTATAATTTTGTGATATTTGACGCTCGTCGTGTTCAGAAATAGAGTGGAGTATTCATATTTTTCCTAGATTATTTCGAAGCATATTTAATAGAGTTAAACAGGTTAAACGCAATAAACCTTGCGGCTTAGGGGAGGATAACTCGATGCAAATTATACAATTTATGCGTCAACCACGACGTAAACAACTTTTTACGCTTGTTTTAAAACGTTTTTGCGTTTTCCACATAGTTTTATGTAGATTTAAATAGTACTTACCTATTTTTATATGGTGTGCCATGCTATTTTAAAGATTATGTGCCCATTTCTCGACACGATTTATTACTTGAGTTAGCACCGGCGCGATTGTAAATCATATTTATTGTTATAATATTATCATAACAATGAACTTATGTCGTTATAAAGTACTTAACACGCGCCTTTCATTATGTCATTATTGTTTCATGTACTTACTATTAAAGAATCCGTTTTGTCTTTCCTTAGCGGTGACGTCAAGCCTTACTGATTTACTTGAAACATTTTCACGAATATTTTATGACACTTGTGACGTTTTTATTATCTGGATTATAATAATAAATACGATACCAATGCCAATTGAAAAGTGTAAGAAGCAATCGAATGATAAGGCGATAAGAGATATTGTAATAGTGGCTAGCGTCGCGTGATACGTGCGTACGTAACGCGATAACTCTTATCAGTTAATACTGATTTAAGCTAAGATTAGGCGTTGATAAGGGGCGCCCAACGTCCACCACGTTCTTGGGGGCTCACACTCGGACAAAAGTCCTTTAGTACTGTGTGATGTGAATGCTAAGCGAGTGTTGTACCGCCCGTAGCCTGGTACTGAAACTAGGTCGGGTTTGAAGATTCTAATAGTGTGTAAGTTGTCGCTGTAGCAAGTTGCCAACCGGCGTCTAGGACACGACGCTTCACGCTCATAGAGCCAGATCGAATTCTTCGCGTCGCACACACACGCAACTCATATACAGAAACAACTAGACCAGATAAAAATACCTATAGGCAGTATAGGCGCACTATTTGTCCCTATACGAGAGTGAACAGTCGACGAAGAGGGCGGAGTCTGCGCCGGCACTTAATTGGCACGAGATGACCAGTTGATAAGAAGTTTAATTTATGTCTGTGTAGAAGGTTGGATTATGGGTTTACCTGTACCTACACACTGCACAATAAATTATTAACTCTTGAACGACACATAAGCATTGATACCTTCTTGATTGCACTGGCTTAGCCCTATAATCACATTAATATTATAAAGGCGAAAGTTTGTATGTGTGTATGTTTGTTACTCCTTCACGCTCAAACGGCTTAACGGATTTGGATGAAATTTGGTATCAAGATAGCTTATATTGCTACTTTTGATCCCGGAAAATGGTAGGTAATAGGTAGAGTAGTAAATTAAGAATTAGGTAGAACAAGCTGCATTGCAACACCGGGTACAGCTAGTTTACAATATAAATTGTAATTTTTACACTTCAAATGATGTCAAAAGAATAAAGTTCACGCAAATAACTATTATTTGCTTATCGAACTTTAAGAAGGACTCAGGAGCTCATAATATACTTCGTCGATCGTCATCACCATTCTCCAGGATTTATCCCAATTTATTTGGCAGCATGTCTTCTTCCATACTTCTCTATTACTCGTCATTTCAGCAGTCGCCTCCTTTTTATAGCATATCATCCTTCAAACAATACTTAGTCTAGAAACCAATAAAACCTCATAATATTTCCAGCTACGAGTATGTCAGACGCGGCGCGGCGCCACGGTATAATCTGTCAATTCCTGATTATCCTCGCTTCTTGTGCGCGTCACAGGTCTTTGACACGCTCCCACTGTGTCTGTTTACATACACATTAACACCGAAGTACTTACAGTCTAAAATTATTCTCTTGGCGAGCCACATTTTGTGAGAAGCGAATCCGTTTAAATCTTAACATAATCTTCCTGCCCGTATCTCAATTTATTTGGGGTCGGAGCTGCATGTACCTTCACCTTGCATACTTCTCTATAAGTTAAAATCTTGGAAGACACCCTGTTACTAGCCATATCTTTCGCATAGTCCGAAAGATCCATAGATTCTTTGGTGTTTCCCATTGATTGATACATCCATTCTCAATTGATACTCTCCATTTTAAAACGAATTTTGAACGACGCTCCCGATCATTGATCGAACTGGTTTTTGTAACAGTTCTCGAGAAATTCACATCGGAAGTTTCCTTATCGTCACACATAACCACCAGACGCCTCTGCTCGTAAAACCTACTAGTAATTAATGAAATCATGATAAATACTAAAACGCAACGTATTGGTACAAGCAAGACGCGACCAACATAATGTTCTAAAACACGAATTTGGACTGTGCCAGTGTGTGTGTACTGAATTTTGGTCTAAGTAGCAGCCCAATGTGCCCGATATTAGTAAGGGTTGCTGTTATATGATAACGCTGGACTTAAACATAACTGGCGAACCTCTGTCTACCCCTTGGGCGAATACAAGCGTGATGCTATAAATAGGAACTACTGAAAAGCATTGTGTGTATATGTAGTCTGCTTAATTAGCCGTATGATACCCGGCCGTGAATAGTTTCCATAGACCCATTTGTTCCCATGCGTTTCACTAAGATTAGGTTCAAGTGGATGAGCAGTGGTTAAAATAGATTGCTGTAACAATACCAGAGGTTCGTTTGACTACACAGACGCCCAAGCTTTGCTGAAATTGTTTGTCACATGTCAGTTGCATTGTAGGCTACCACACAAAGTGGGTCGCAAAAAACGTCAACCACGACGTCATGGGCAGACCTAGGCTATGAAGGTGGGATGAGATCCGTGTGGAAAACAAAGGCTTTTATCCTACAGTTAAACGTCACAAGCTGAATAATATATATCGTTATGTATTACAAAAAAAAAACACTTTGAGCAAAGAAGCCAATTCTGATCCCTGTGATTTCGTAGAGATTGTATGAACAGTCGACAAACAATCTTTTCAAACTCTCGACTAACGGAAAAGGGTCAGTTTGCCGCCCGCAGGTAATTAGCTAACAAGCTGTCACTAATGCCCGACTCTACCCCTAAGGAAAGGGGAGGAAGCGACAAATAGACACACGGCCGCAATAGTTCCGTTGTAGGGTTCAAACGTGATGGAGAGCACCTCTTCACATAGCGGGCTTTCTGTGGTACTATGGCACACAAAGGCACGCTTGTTTCCATGGCGGTCAGACAGAAAATGCAGATCACCCCATGCTTTTTGCTTATTAAATACTAAGACTACAAACAATAAAACCATTGTGTGTTTTTTAGCATTATTTCTTTTTTTATGAACCAACTGAGATTATGTTTCGTCCTACTAATTTTAGAACTTCTTACTCTGTTAAATGTTGTATGAACACCCACTCAATTTTGCTGCTCCTGTCACAAATCACAATCATGCATCTTTAAATGCGCGCCGGCAGCGAATTCCGCGTACCGTACCTTTTCTGAAATTACATTTTTCGAGCTGATAACATAATTCCCGATTCACCGGAAATTGCTCGAGATTGGAACTTTCCTCAATAAATGTTTACGATTTGGTCCCATCACAATTCGATTCTAATAGTACACATACATACATTCAGAAACACATCTCCGTTCCTATCGCTTTAAGAAAACACTCTTAAATCTCATTTGCATAAAATACACAAGTAAATCGGCTCATAAATACCTTTACTGTGTTTGAACAGCATAAAAACTGATCCAATTGTTTTTCCAAGTAAATCGGGCAATAAAAGATAAAGCGCATGCTACCGCTGCGCCGTCAAAGGCGGTTCCCGTTTGTGTGTAGATAATATTGTCTGACAAGCGAGGCGAGAGATAACAGCCACCGGACGCCGATGTTCCTATCGAATTTATTCACCTTCCGGACGATGACGTCACGGCTTTATCTTAGACTCACGTCACGCTGAAACTCGGGTGGCGACAGTGCATTTTAATAAAAACCGACGACGCGCGACGTTTTGATGACGTTCACTCTGTTATTTCAGTAGTAATCCTACGTAGACATTGATGTTATTGATAAAGTAAGCTTTCATACGTTTTAAAATTCGTGAATAAATATTAACCTAACCCTAGTTTATATGGTACACTAATCTAAAGCTGATAATTTTGTAGCTGTATGTATACTTTGTGTAGCACTATCTATCTTCATTTTTCTGGCCTTATCCCAATTTATTTAGGGTCGACTGCGGCATGTCTTCTTCTTCCATACTTCTCTGTTACTCATCATCTCATCAACCACCTCTTTTCTAGCCTTATTGTCCTTCTCGCAGTTCATCCATTGTTTCTTTGGCCTTCCTACTCTTTTAGCCATCAACATTCGCACTCGATACTTTGTATACGAGTAGCACTGTGCTATGCAAAAAACATGCAACATGCTTGTTGCGTCTTTTATTTTCGCTTGCATTCGAAATGTAGTTTGTTTCTCGGTATACACTCATTTTAACGAGTCTGTTTTCTTTAAAAACGTAAAATGAAAACAGTTTCTTGTAAACGCTTTCAAATAGGTCATACGTCGCCGACCAACGGGAATTCGTTTAGAAAATTCCCGGATATTATTTATTTACCATCATTTGTCAAACACATGTCCGCAATTTATCATTCGATTTAAACGGAGAAACAAACCCACACGTTCATTATAAATATGAAAAATGGCGGCCAACCGTGGGACATACCAATATTTTTAAATAGACAAAAAAATGCAGCATTTTCGCAAAAATGCCGTGTCGTCGCAAATAATAAATAAAGAAAAAAATTAAACAAACAAGCATTTTGAACGCAAAAAATCAATCAATGACCATTTAACCCGCCTAATGTTCTAGCGCTTTGTTAAAGTGGACTTTAATAAATTGTTATTAAAGACCTCTTCAATAAAGTGATGTCGCAAAACCCACGGCTAATCAAGTTTAAAAGTAGCGGCCAGTATTTTTTGCGTTAGTTCGTATAATTAGTGCACGTCAGTCAAGTCTTAACTATCTTGCTAGGTCTTATACCGGTCTTTTTGAGGTCCTGTGCTCAATTCATTGGTCGTACAATGGCACAGATACTTAAAATAACCCTTATTCTTGCCATCATTATCTGAGCGACCTGTTTTAGTAGTATTTAATAGACTCATCACATCTTGGCTAACTTAGAAGTCTCGAAGCAAATTCCGGATACAGGTTGGTTGGTAGGCGCAAATGTGGTGCTGTTCCACAGAAGATGGGACACCCAATTTCGTGTCCTGATGCCTGCAAGCCAGGAATTGATGGCAGGTAGTGATAACGTCAACCTCGTATCGAAGTTCTAGGCCGACCCAATATAGGGCTTACTTTTGACCTGAACTGACTATCGAACCTGAGTATGCTAGATCTATTCACTCTTGATTTGATGTGTCCAACAGTATTTATAAAACCTGTATAACTTGTATTACCCAGGCATACGAGCGCGCCAACCTCGCCGACGCGCTGCTGCCGCGCACGCTCATCGACGGCGAGCTGATCATCCGCCAGGGCGACACCGCCGACGGCATGTACTTCGTGGAGGACGGCGCTATCAGCATCCGCATCACCCGCGACGACGGCAACGAGCATGAGATCAAGCGTCTTGGTAAGTAATGAGTAACAAATACTCGTCTACAGACTTTCCAGAAACTGTTTGCGCTTCATCATCGCCTGTGTTCAAAAATACGAGCGTGTAATGATGAAATCTAATGTTACAACCCTGATATAACTACCGTATTTTGTATTACCATTATTAAAGATTTATAGATTAACTACTCTAAATAGTACATAGATTTATGCAAATATGCTAATCCAGCTTAGAAGATTTGTCTCTGGTCCCGGGTTACTCTGAGATGCTTCGTGCTAACTCGCAAACGAGAAGATTAAGCGCAAACCTTTTCCGGTTTAACTGTAGTTTTTCTTCATTGTCTTGTTCGACTTTACCTACTCTATCAGACCAAACCTATGCCTTGTTTGAAGCGTGCATGTTTGTTGGTCTTATCGTTATCCTATTCCAACAATTTTTGGGTCGACGGAGTGAGTCTCCTCACATATCTATCAACTGTCATCTGTTGTATTATAATCAGCCTAACCCAACAAATCTTCGCAAAACCTACCCAAGTAATTACAATTAAGTCCGCCTCTGTAAATATTTGTGCTTATAGTATTAAATGAATACAATCAGAAACCAAGTTCATTTAAACTTTTTGTCGACATCGAAGCAAACGTTTCTCAATACTTGCGAACTCTTGCCGAGTATTCCCTTAATATTATAATTTTGACTCAAAGGATCTTTATGTTCGAAGCGGACACATTTTATAGTTCTAAACACACATTCTAAATCTAATCAATTATAAGAGAAGGGAGGTATACGGTATACCCCACAGTACATAAAGGGTGTAAAAAGACCCTTAACGAAGCCGAAAGGCACTTGTGCTCCCCGTCAATGCGATCATTTTTTTGTTCTAGACCATACCTGGGAACCTTTTAGTTACGGAGATATTGGGGGTCAAAGTTCCAAATTTTTCACAAGTTTTTTTAAAATACATGTTTTTAAAGTAATATTTTTACTTTAAACACCTCCACGACCCCCGTACTATTCAATCCATTCATCAGCACAATTTTCTGAGTGCGTTACATTGATTCTTACCGCAAAAGGTGATTTTTCACCCAAAAAAAAAAGTTGTTTCCCAGCAAAAAAATTGCGTAAAGTTACTTAGTTTGATGTACAGAATGCTTGGTTGACGGCTTCGTGAAGGGTCCGTTTACACCCTGTCCCTGTATACTTGAACACTTAGCTGTGTTTATTGAGTAATAGATGCAGGACAGACGGAGCATGTAACAACGTCATCTATAAGAGCGTTGAGCAATCAATAACCTATTAGTTTGCCTTACTTCGCTCACACAGGCTGCTCCGAATGACGGGCGAATGATCGATTGTTTCTTAGAACCGCATGTGTTGTATTCTTCTATAAATATTTAGGGAGCAAACTACACAAAGTTTGTTGTTGCTGTGAATATCGACTTATTAGTAGAGGTGTGCCGACTAGTCGGTAAAGCCGACTATACGGCCACTATCGTAGTCGGAGACTATTCGGAAAACAGCGCCGTCTATCCGGCTTCTAGGGGGAATGACATTAAATAAAAAGTTGACGGAGTAGGCACTGTTGTAGGTAGTTCTGTTTGGATTTGCGACTGGGAGGAATCGTGGGTCGAATATTTGATCGCAGAACCTATGTCCTATGTCGGTATTTAATATGGTTGTTCATACTTGTAGTATTTTCTGTTTTTCCCTGTCCACCACGAGAAATAATCATTTGGCACTTTACGGGAATCATTGTCCAATTGTTAAAAAAAAACCATACCCGAGACTTTCTTTTTGACATGATTAAATTTTAATTGAGCTCTTTCACTTTAATGAACAATAACATTATTATCTTTACACAAAAACACCGCTCTGACCCGCACAAAAGCAAAAATCAAGAAACAATGCGAAGTAAACAAAACAGGTTCTTCCGGCACGCTCGCAGGCGGCGCGGTTGCGACTTGCGCGCCAATCGGCTGTAAACGAAGCGTCACGGAAATCCCTGAAACCGTGGTCGGCTTCACAACCGACTAATCGGCTAGTCGGCCAAAGTCATAATCGGCACATCTCTACTTATTATATTACCCTTTGCCTTTTCCAAATAAGATTATGGATTGGAAACAATGTCCGAGATAGTTTCTCGCCAAAAAACTATCAGTCTCCTTTCTTCTCGAGGGTGTAGTCAAAAGGATTTGCAGTTATTATTTACAATATATCGATAGAATCGTGACCTTGGGAACTAGTAACAGTATCTCAAATCTATCGATAGTAACGACTTGATAGTATCGATAGTTTTAATGTAAGATTCGGCTATTGATAGTACTAACGATACATTAGCCTATAGATCATAATCATGCATCTCTGGATCTATTGATCAATTATTAGGCATAGATACTACGTTCATGTTTTTCAATGAGTATTTGTATAGTACTGTTCTAATAATTGTCTTTTGTGGTCCACAGGGGCTGGTGGGTACTTTGGTGAGCTGGCTCTCGTCACCCACAAGCCGCGCGCCGCTTCTGCTTACGCCGTGGGACCCACCAGGGTGGCATGTAAGTATAATATCATTCATGAAATAATATTGTGACTACGTCGTTGGTCTTGTGGACGCAAGCATAACTAATGCTCAGCAGTTACGTTTACGACCTCTTTACCAAAGTCGTGTTTAATTTTCGAAGCAGACAAAGTATTGGTGTATCATGCCATCAGGATGAAAGCTTCAGCAGATGCCAGATAGTTGGAAATAGGCTGTAGGGACCATTAGCAATCAGCTCTGCTAGCCCTTTCAGGGAAAGCAAGTGTAATGTTACTCAGAGACATAATTAAACGGAATTCTTTTTTTTCCACTGGCAACTTTATCAATTCAGCCAACCCAATAAAACGAGAACATTGTACAGGTGTTTATTGCCGGCCAGTAAGCGTCAGTATTAGCATCTTATTCCTGCGCCGGGCTCATTTGCATGTCGCCGGTGACAGCCTCGCTGCAGCATTCATCTCCATACATTAACTTCGTTTTCCTCTTATTGTCCAGCCTTTATTGATGGAACAATGCCTCTAATACATATTAGGCCTGTCGTTTTTATGTATTTAGGAACGAATCACGATTTATTCGCGGATGTAATGTAAGAATGATTCTCACGCAATTATTTACCAATTTATAGAGATTCCGAATAAGTTATCATGGCTACATCTGTCTGTGTATTTTGATCAGGATTAGAGTTCTTCTGTGCTTGTAGATTGTACTCAAATTTTATCTGACCTCTTTGTACCCATCTGCACAATATAACAAGGCTTTGATGATGTTCGATGTTTGATGATGTTCTATAAAAGCTAGCTAGTAAACTCTTGGAACTATTAACAATTTATAATATTCGGTGCGATCAAGTAACGGGGATCTTACTAACATAGTGAAATGTGGTCATAAAATCAGGTCTAAGAAGGTGTATCAAATACACATTTTGGCAATTATATCACAGCGTTTTTTGTCACAAGACCGTGACTATCATGCTTATTAGTGTCGTTTGTTTTATTAAAGTCTGCCGCCGGCGATATAATGTTCAATAAAAAAATCACCTGGCTATGTGCCAATTTTGTCATCACAAAAAACTGCATACATAGAATGTTTGAGATTCTTCCAGTGTCACATAATTACGATCTTGTAGCGGTCTTACGGTTCAAGTCACTGTTGTATCTACGAAGCGATCATTATATAGTAATTAAACGCTATCAATTAATAACTTGTTATCACGAAGTACGGGTATAGAAACAAGTGCTATTGGTATGCTTGGATTCATTTTCGTAACCTTCGTTTAATTATTCTACATTATTTATGTTTATAATTCGTAGAAACGATTAGTAATAATTAGAAGTCTATCCAATCAATGTAGATGGCAATTAAGTATTTGGTTCCCAGGAAACTATAACATTTTGCATATCATTCAATTTCAAATTCTAGTTTTTTTTTATTTACCAAAAGTTTGAAAACAAAACATTATTAAGTGCTTGTCTCATCATAAACTTTACTAATGTATCCGATATGGTACATTCAAACCAATATGTGTAGATTAATACTATTGATAGAGCCCAGGTTTTTCAGCATTTTTTATTTAGCATGAAAACTTGATAGCTGAGTAGATACAGTGGACCACTTTCAATTTTCAAAAAGCCATCAAGTTTTCATTATGAATATGCTTGCTGAAAAACGCTTTGGGTCCCCTACCATAGTCCTTCTTGGTCTTAAATCTGCAGTAACCGCTGCTGCGTAGCAGTGCCTAAGTTTCAGTTGCAGGCCTGCAAATACAAAGCACAAATACGAATAGAGACATAAAATTCGACTTAAATGTTCCAGTCCTCGACGTGGAGACGTTCGAACGCCTGCTGGGCCCGTGCATGGAGATCATGAAGCGCAACATCGACGACTACGAGGAGCAGCTCGTGAAGCTGTTCGGCGACAAGAGCAACCTCACCGACGTGCGATGAACGTCCGCGCGCACGCACACGCGCACGTACTTGTTTCCCTTCCACACACCGTAATCTCCTCCTCTATTCATTCCCGTAGCTTTATGTGGGGTTATGCTGACTTGTAGTAAGACGTCTTCGCACATTACTCATCTAAATTATAGTTGAAATTGAAATATGTCATGTTAACGTTTTAGTTAATTTCTTACCATATTGAAACTACTGCTATTGAATGTGATGATTTATAAGAGCAAATATTTGATTGGGGATATAAAATAGTTGAGTTTAGCATGCCAATACATGACAATGATATCGTTTTAATGTTAAAATAACTTAATTAAGGCTCACACGGTAGCTTTTATGTATTTATGGAACAGCATAACCTCATAGAAATCAAGTCAGTTTGTGCTCATAAAGCGTACGCTTATTAAATAGCTTATTGTAACATATGTTGTGCTTAACCAACTCAAATGTTGTAGAGGTACAAATACACAAGTTAAAATTGATTTCATTTGAAGTAGTGCCATGTTGTTTATTTAATTTGAACTTAATTGTAGTAGATATAAAAGGGATTACGCGTTGAATGGAAGGTGAAACGATGACTACATAACGAGCGCTCAATAATATTGCATTGATACAAATATACGCTTATTTTAGATAGAGAAATGCCTTAGTAGCTAAGTAAATATAAGGTACACCGAGGAGGTGGCGGCCAGGCGAGCGCGTAGAAAACAAAATGTTGACGAGACATTGTGCTCAGTTTATGTGCCATAACTATACCGACACCATCGACGACGGCATGAACTTATTCATCGCTTTGACGTTCTTATTCATTCTTCTATCACAATTCTGTAGCTTTTTCGTGTGCAATATAATTATAATTTAATTAAAAGCGTGTCATAACAGATTTTGTTTTCTACGGAAGTCGTCACCACACACGAACATGTCAACAGCTGACGATAACAATAAAAGAATTTATGACTCGAGGGTATAAGGCATTAGTGTTTAACTTTGACATAAATACGTTAACGTAGTGAGTGGTTACAATGCAATACTATTCGGCACTCGACCACGTCTTAACTTGGGATATTCTCAATCGCTATCGCCATTTCTATTAACTTAAGATATTTCCACTGACACAGGCTTTTCTGAATGATAACAAAATTATATACCTATTAGGTAAATTATATACTTAGTTGTATTCTTTATTTTTTGTGATTAGATTAAATCTATCACTTTCTATTTTTATTTATTTTTTAGCTCGGTTAATGGTTTTTCGTCGATATATGTATATGGAGATGTAATGCGAAGATCAGTTTATTATATTATGCCAAATTATAAATAATAGTTTACGTATATGTCATTTGAACAGGACAACTTGTGAATTTAATGTCTTTGGTACATTTTTGATTTTGAAAAGTCTATTATAAACATTCAGACTTCATATCGAAAGGAAAATTCAGTGTATTTAAATACATGACTTACAAATACGTACATAAATATATATACATTATTTATTTAGTTTCGCGGAGTATTTTTATTACGATTGTTTCATAGTAATTTTGTTAAGCAAAAGGAATTGTTTATGTTGTCTTTTAATTATTTAAATCTTCTTTTCTGTTGTAGAGAGTTCCTATTGTTTTGTTTGCTCTTTAACAATTTTACATTATAATAGATCTGAGGTGTTTATCTTTGTAATACTTTTATAGCGAACACAAAGCTCCAATGAACAAATAGTAGAAGCCCATCGTTGTTGTTTCGTATGTCCCTGTAAGAGATCGGTGTATAAACTGTAACGGTCCCTACTGGTAGCGGACGGACCTGCCGGCTGCCGGCGCAGGCGCACTCGGCGACCCTCAGGTACAACTTTCCAGTATTATTTGAATTAGAACACCCTACCACCTTTATTTGTGAATCCAGCCAAAGTAGGTGAGTGCGTAAATATCATGTGTAGCGCTAAATATTTAAGTAAATATTTACTATGTAGTAGTTAGTTTTCGTCATTTCTTATTGTAATTTAAATATTAGTAGATTAGGAAATTTTAATGGAATATAGTCAAATCCTGAGGGGTGAGGTGTATCGTTTTTGACGCCATGTACAAAAGTGTACAAATTGATTTCAGATGCCATAGAAGATTTTATTTTATTGAATGAATATAATATGTTATTTTATTGTGAAATATAAATGTGCCGCTTTCTTATTTCACTGGTTAACTAAGTGCAGACATGGCTCTGTGTTAGCACTTCATACATGTCGGCCTTCGCTTCGCTGCTTGTCGTTATCAATAGCATTCGTTATGTATCTAACTACTGGTTTGAGTTTGACGTAGCTAATACATTCCCTTTACTGGTTGACATTGTATTTATTTATTTTATTTCTGAGAATATTGTTGTCCGCCCATCGATTTTCTATAGTTAAATTCTCACTCGAAGTGCCTATTTCGTACAACAACTTGAATCAGGAAACAATTTTCTTAGTACACTCTCTCACTAACAATTATAATATTATTAATCTCGTGTTTTAACTTACTAAAACTGCCTTTTTCTATGTGAAATTGTGAATCGTGTTGTGAGATATGTGTATTTAGTGCGTCGGACATTAAACAGTCATGCAGTAGTTCTGGTTCAGGATGTGAAACCACCCTTTGTACTATAATAAAACGACGACGCTCACAATATTTACCGTTTACGGATGCGCTTGTGACTTGTGAAAAAACTTAACAAAATGACAAAACTTATAAAATCACATGCGGTAAATATTTTGACTTACAATAAAGAACATGACTTTTTAATAGTTAATTGGATGCACAATTGGTCCATGAGCACTGGTAACTTTGGGGAGTGTGATGTTCGGTTGGTTTTCCTATGATCGTGTACATGGTCTGATATAGCTGTGTATAACGTTGTGTTCGTTACATTGTACAGGTGAGGTGCGTCACGTGTCGTCACCACGTTGTCTGTGTGTCCCCGTGTAATGAACCCAGTAGTTAATATTATCGTGCAATAACTAATAACTGTCATTTATCTATGTCGTTTACATCAATATCATGTGTTAAATTTTGTCTGTGTGAAATTTATTTATAGAATTTAATAAAATATAAATAGAATAAGAAATATATATCGCTCTTAATACTGGTGTTTAAGAATATTTAGCATCGGTAAAGTAGGAAATGCTAATCAAATTACACTTGTATATTCAGTTTTTTATTGAAAATTAATCGACACGCAACATCCTTAATGTTAACATAGAAGCACAAATGTCTAGAATGCGTGATTGTGATCGATGGGAGGTTTCATTCTGTTGTCTTCCATGGGACGCACAGAGGCTGCTATTCGAAGTTCGAACATCCCAACGCATCATTCGGAGCGCTATAATATGCATTCTCTGGCATACTGATGTAAAATTGAAATTCAATACGCTTAACCGTAGCGTAATTTTTTATAAATTATACTAGTCATTGGTGTCTAATGTAGATTTGTAACCTGACAGCACGTTGGAATGGAACATACTCCATGTCTTCACTCACAGTAGGTGTAAGTCGTCATCCCTGTTCCATACAAAGTGAAAGCATATCAGCGCGGCGGTCGCGTCGCACCTATGATTACTATGCACCACATGTGTACATCCGGTAGCCAGTTGAGAACTAGTACCGCTTTTCCCACGTCATGAGCTTACCCTGTACATTTATAAAAATTATGTATCGTAAAATGTTAGAAAACTGAATTATATTTGTTTGTAGATCTAAGTGTTGTTTATTTTAAATCGCCCTCTTCCCCTTTTCTTTTAAAGCTAAGTAATTAGAGTAATCAAAAAATAATACTAGTAGTTAGCATAATACCAACTTGGCTAGAATTTTTATTAGTTCTATAAGCGCTAAGGTAGCCCGCGAAATTCAAATTTTCTTAAGTTTTTTGCAAGTTACAGATCTGTTTCAGGTTGTATATGGATGACTAATAAAATGTGCGTCCGTTAAAATTATGTACATAATTGTAAAGAATTTAAATCTTATGAATCATCTATCGGGCTACCCTGACGCTTTTCTTGTATTTGTTAGTGATCAGTCCAAGGTTTTTTTGGAAAACCCACTGGAACAATCTGGATGAGTATTTTTTAATGAAAATCTCAATAAAAAATGTGACTCATTTTCTTTATTAGTTATTATTTACAGACAATAAAATAATAATTCACTTGGAATGAGGGTAGTTCTGAAACCTGGATGCTTTGACATCATCGTCATTGCACCAGGTGTAAGCAGGGGACCATACATGCCAATGGCTGTTTACACATTTAAGGCGGTAACGATATCATGGAACTGGTAGTTTCATACATATTTTTACTAACTCTTTCATTGTCGTTATCGTTAGCACCTAATGTGAAAACGGCCATTATGGTTGTTAATGAAAAAGGACTTTGATGAAAACAAAGCACTTTAAAAAAAAACACTTTATTTAGGATAGAATCATACAAATGGAAATTAAAAAATAACTATTTGCAGAATTTATAAACTAAATCAACAAGTTCACTCTTTTTTAAGCCTGTCAAAGCAGGTAAGCCAGGATTTTCCTTATATTTCAATATATCTCTTAATTGAGCTACTGTGTAATCCTTTACTTTCTTATTATCAAGTTTACTTTTCAGTAATTCTTCATCAATATTTTCAACTTTAGCCCTTTTGCTCTCAGGACCACCGTCTCTTGATAACGCAGGTTTCTTTGCAGCACTTGCTCCAAATGGACCAAACAGTTCCTGAAATAAGTCATCTTGTATTCCTTGAAAACTCTTTATGTCTGGCTTTGTGGTATCAATGAATGGTTCAACTTCCTCATCTTCCAGGGCAATTGCTTCTATAGCGTTATATTGCGCTTGAAGTTTCGGATTTTCAAACATATCAGGTTTATAATCAAACCGTAAGTTATTCAAGATGTCCTTCATAACAGTTTTATTTGCCCCTGGGATTTCCATATCTTCATCGTCTTCAAATACAGGAACATTTCGCACATTTTCCACAAAAGGTACATGAATGATGTTAAACCCAGTTTCCACATTTAGTCCAAGAGGTTTAGAGGTGGGACAAAGAGCCACAATAGTGGGCCTAGCATTTACTCTAGTACATAACACACATATTGCTACTTTTTTCATCTCTTCACAAGCCTGATGTAATGCCTTGAATGCCACAATGGAACCTTCTATTATACTTTCATTTGGAAATAAAAAAAAGCCTGATTTTAAGTACCATTTCTCTTTGCACAAAATACTGGCAGGTTTAAATCCAAGAAGTTTTAACATTGGTGGCCCAAACGGATTACTAAGCGTCTTCCTTTCTTCTACTGTAAACTCTACTTTTTCATCACCATAGTTGACAAAGTGAATTTCTTCTGATTTTAGTAATGGCACCGGCTTTGATTCTTGTTCAGTATCTTGCTCATCAACATCCATGTGTTCGCCATTACCCACTTTGACTTTCATTGTTTTATTAACACTGGTAAGAATTGCATTGGTTTCTCTATCTAAATCAACAGTTTTCTGTTGAGTGTACCCAGAACTCTTTAATAGGTTGTATACTCCTACCCCAATTGCCAAACCCTCACCAATTTCAAAACTTAATCGAGCAACAGCTAAATGGCGATGTGACTGCTGATGCATCAATTGTTCAACTTCCTTGTGATCCCAAATAGGTTTTGGTAAAGCAACATCTTCTCCTTTATTTGCTTCAATTAAGAACTTTGTATAGAATGTATTTATCTCATAATCACTTTCCGAAATATTAATGAGCTTTATTTCAATATTAGAATCTACTAAGTCAACAACTCTTTTAAGAGCTGGTTTTTCATCAGATTTCAGTGGAGGTATATCAAAACGAGATAATATGATGACGGTCCTGGTTGAGAGCTGTTTTTTGCAACTTGCAAATGCCTTATTGCAGTACCAGAGAACATCTGAAAGTATCAACTCTTTTGCTTGTTTTATTGAAGAAACGTCGATATTTTGGAGCTTCTTATAATCATCTAAACTCGGCAATGATAGTGGAAAAACTTCTTCAACACTTTTTATACCAAAAACTGATGTGTTTGATCCTTCGGTACCGTATAAACACACTCCGATGAGTTGAGAACTTGATGTTCTTAAATACTGTCGTATCATTCGACAAGTAGCGGTGTGAGCTACTTGAGCCGAGTTCAGTTTTCCAGGACCGTAGGTGTTGATGCAAATTAAAGTGGCGGGAATGCCTTTCCATGAAGAAAATTCTTCTGTTTCTTCGTCAGAGCTCATTGTGTCGTAATTATTCGCACGTTACAAGTTTTATGATGGTATTCACTTTATAAATTACACAGCTCTTTATTTTTTAATTGCACTCGAGAAACTTTATCTTTGATTGTGATTGGGAAAACTGTACTATGACAAATTGACAACAAACAAGTGGCGACAAGTTTAAATTTTTGAAACTTGACTGACAGTGACACTGACACTGACCAGTGTTGCCGCCTTACTTTTTGAAGAGACTACTAACGAAGCTGAAACGGGCTATGAAAAAATCAGGTTGAAAAACTGAAAGGGCTAAATAGAAAAGAAAACTAAAATATGTACAATAAAAATAAACTTTTATTTTAAACAGTATAGTTTTACTCAAACTCAAACTCAAAGCATTTATTTCAATTAGACCATAACAGGCACTTTTGAATGTCAGAAAAACAAAGAAGGCGAAGCTACAGTCCCAGACACAAGGCATAATAACTTGTGAAAGTACTGTAGTTGCCCATTCCAAAGCGTAGATCTCTATGGAGAAGAATGGGCAAGAAACTCCATGGACACTCTTTTCAATCAAAATATTTTTACAAGGTCTTGGTTACATCATTCATGTTGAGATAATACATATATGTGAGAACAATGTAGAAAGATGTGCACATTAAGAGCGTCCAGAGTAAAAGATTAGATCAACACTTTAAAAACAAAGAAGTTAGAATAAACCATGGCAGCTAAGAGATGACCAGTCCCAACTGACAGCGCCCGTTCACGAACATGACGCATGGATCAGCACCATTCAACTCAACCATTTTGAAGGGAACTAAATGATCCGACACACCCGCCACCATCAGCGAGACATTTGAGTGAGCATGACATTCTCTCAACCGCCAGGGCAAACTCGAGTCAAAGAATGATAACTAAATGTAAATGGTAGCTTTACAGTACATAGTACTCACACATGTGCTATGCAATTATATAATACTAAGAGATTGAATCTATACAATGCAAGGATATTTTTACAATCTTCTGCAGCTTCAACATTAACTTCACATGTTAATCAATTAGTTTGCCCCTATGGTTGTGGAGCAGGACCAGCATTGAGCCAAGCATTTCTATCATCAATGTAATCCCCCAATTTATAATATGCTTGCCCACATAGTGTGCGTTTAATACAAGATTTAAATTTCGTCTCATTCAGTTGTAGAATGTGGGGAGGTATTTTATTGTACCATTTTAAACAGTACCCCATGAAAGATGAGTCTACTTTAGCTAGCCTGAAACCTGGCTGTACTAGTTGGTCCCTGTTTCTAGTACTATAGTGGTGTCTGTCACCTCTTTTACTAAATAAATGCAGATTTTTTCTAACGTACATGATGTTTTCATATATGTATTGACAAGGTACTGTCATGATGTTAATTTCCTTAAACAGTTCCCTAAGAGAATCGCGCTTACGAAGATCATATATGGCTCTGATGGCTCTTTTCTGCAGAATAAATATAGACTCGATGTCTGCAGCCCGTCCCCATAGTAAGATACCGTATGACATAATACTATGAAAATAACTAAAATAGACTAGCCTCGCGGTATCTACATCAGTAAATTGACGGATTTTTCTAACAGCATATGCTGCTGAACTCAGCCGTCCTGCAAGAGATGTTATATGCGGACCCCATTGTAGCCTTGAGTCGAGCGCGATCCCTAAGAAAACAGTATTTTCGACGAATTCCAGTTTCTCTTGGTTCAATACTATGTCACTATCACTACTTTTGACATTCGGTAGAGAAAATCTTATGCACTTCGTTTTTTTCCCATTTAATACTAAATTATTAGCGGTGAACCAATTATGAACCTGCAGTAGGGCGTTATTTACGACGTCGAGATTTGTGGCACGTCTGTTTACCTTAAATATTAAAGAAGTATCGTCAGCAAACAACACCATTTGTGGTTGGTTTTTAAATAAATGGGGTAGATCATTAATATAGACCAAAAAGAGGAAAGGACCTAATATCGACCCTTGTGGCACACCCATACTTACTTTTAGACCCATTGAATTGACACCATTTATTTGTACTTGCTGATGTCTATCGGTTAAATACGATTTCACTAAACTGAGCGCAAGTTTCCCTAAACCGTAATGTTCAAGTTTTAAGAGCAGGGTTTCGTGGTTAACGCAATCAAATGCCTTTGAGAGGTCACAGAAGATTCCTATGGCATCTTGCGCCTCTTCCCACGCAGTAAATATGTGTTTTAATAAGGTGACACCGGCGTCAGTCGTACAACGTCCCTTAGTGAAACCATACTGCTTCTCATGTAAGATTTTATTGGCGTTAAAGTGGTTGAGCATTTGATTAAGCATCACCTTTTCAAACACCTTGCTAAAAACCGGCAACACGGATACGGGTCTATAGTTATTGGTGTCTTTACTGTCCCCGGATTTGAAAAGTGGTATTACTTTGCTGAATTTCATAAGGTCCGGGAAGACTCCTTGGTCCACACACAAATTAAATATTAAGGCTAAGTATGGTGCTATAGTCTCAATAATAGCTTGACAAACTTTAATCGACATTCCCCATAGATCTTCGGTTAATTTGATTTTGATTTCTTTAAAAGCTTTAATAACTGCTATGGGGTTTATATGCTTAAATTGAAACTCATCCGGACAGGCTGTAACGTTCGCCTTCAATAACTCAAAAGAACGCAAGGGTGAGGAATTTATGGATTCAGTAGTTTTAAGTGGGATATTAGTGAAGAAATCTACAAATTCTTGAGCAACTTCGTTTTTAGAACTCAGAAGACCACGTGAGGTCTCTAGTGTAATATCATTACCATATTTTTTATTTCTATTCGTTTCAGTATTGATAATTTTCCAGACCGTCTTTATTTTATTATCGGCAGATTTAATCTTGTTGCTAATGAATAAGCCTTTAGCTAGTTTACAAGTGTTTTTAAAATTTTTTGAGTAAGTTGCAACATATTTATTAAAAGTTTCCGAGTTGATGTAAGGCTTAAGGCCGTACAGCTCAAACAAACGCTCCCTACTTTTCCTAATACCTTTAGTTGCCCAGTCACTGAACATTAACTTTGGGCAAATAGATTTAGTTTTAATTTTTAATGTATTATTGAACTCTGTGTAAACTACCGAAAAGAATTCCTCATAAAATTTATTAACATTTTCAATAATATGCCCCGGAATGCCTAAATTACTAATTAAGTTATTATTAAATTTATTCAAATTGGTCGGTGTTATTTGTCTAGATTTTATCTGGATTTTCTGTATTGGTGTGTGGGATTCGAAAACAACGGTTTGACCGCTGTGATCAGAAGGAAGGTAATTTACAATGGATTTATCTAAGTAGTCGCAGCTACAAAAAACATTATCAATACATGTAGCAGTATTTGTAGTCATTCGAGTTGGTTCCGAAAACACGTTTAACAAATTAAATGATTTAAAAAGATGTAAGAATCTACTGCTATTTGACTACTGGAGGGGAAACTGGGTGAACAGGGATTTACCCAGTTTTGCTGGGTAATTTATTAGGTACCTTACTTCATAGTATTGTCGGCTCGAGCTGAGCCTTCTCCATTAAAAATGGTGTCAAGTATTTTATATTATCGGAAAAAAAGTTTTTGTCTAACCATCTCCTCTGTCAACCGTCAAGCTATCATTTACTCCTTTTTCTTTCTTTTCTCACACATTGCATCCATCGTTTCCTTGGTCTTCGTCTCCCTCTCCATACATCAATGCTTTTGTCTAACCAAATAATGAAATGTTTACTTAAATTGAGAATAAAGTAAAAAGAAAATACAAGAATTTCACACTTTCATCTTTAATTACTAGCACTTGAAATAAACACAATAATTATCTTATTTCTATATGGGTTCTGGCTCCCTGCTGTAAACTTGCATAATTTTCTCCATTATCTCCCAATTTTTCTCCTTCTGCAAATCTTTAGTAAATACCTGAAATACATATAATATTGTACTCACAACATTCATTGATTTTAATAATGGTACTAAGTAATAAGGCCTGTAATCATCATATTGTATGTTTATTGTCAAGATTCAAGAAAAAAAATCCGATTGGAAAGTTATATTCAGGTCTACATGGCCACGAAAATGTAAACACATCTATGTAAGGGGTTTTGGTTTCCGCACTTAGTCCTTAAAGTAGACATTGTGCGTGTCTCAATTTACACACATGAAATTAATATCGCATTTTTGGATTCTTATTCTGTGTATGCAGGTGCACTGACTTTAAAACACCGCACTTTACAAACTTCTCAAACGCAATCTTTGAAACATTGCATTTATAATTTAATTTTTCTATTCTAAAACAAAAGCCTCTGAAATCTTTATTGCAGTCAATTAGTAAACTCACCGAATACCAAGCAGCATCATCATCTAAGGTTGCTGCTAAGGGCACGGACACTCCCAGGACATGCAGAGCTAGAGTCAGGCATGCCACTGCTACATGCGGAGCTCTGTAGTCCAATATAGATGGGGAGTGATGGAAATCTTGCAGGAAAGCCATCGCGGTGCGGGCTATGGGGGCAGAGCGCCACTGTGAAGGCGGAAACCATTCCTGAAGAGAGCGCAAATAGTGGAGCAAATATCTGTGTGGAGATGGGGCATCCAAGTTGAAACCAAGCAGCCGCAGTACCAACAACTCTGCCTGAGCGACCGCACCACGCCACGACCAGTACTCGTCGCCCAACTCCAAAGGTCCCGCACCACGATTGATAGAATTGTGTGCAACGTTCACGGCATCTCTCAGTCTCACAGGTTCATCTCGCGACTTCCCCGCCGCACATAAGCATGCAGTACATATCACATAGCAATCGTAATCATTTTTATCAGCTTCCTTGAAGAATTTATGATAAAATACAGCAGCTGTAGCCACCGTCGCTGGTTGCAACCCAAGTTTTATCCCACACTCAAAAATGAAATTTGTCGCTAAACTATGGCTTGGAGCACTACGGTAGTCAGGTAACCTTCTCTCACGTCTACTGCTCTGTAGAGCTAACACGTCAATTACGTCTTTCATTGCTTAGAAAGTAAAAACACAATTTACGAATTTTAATTGTTTGTTTTGATGTTCAGACGCCAAAAGCGAATAGAGGTTAACAATAGACAACAATTTATTTTTCTAAATGATTCAAATGTCATTTTAAAAATATTGGTTATTCTCTAGTGTTCATTTTACTATTAATGTAGTCTATGGTTTTTAGGAGAGACTTGGTTCGGACTTTCTGACAGGACAGAAGGCCAGGGCCACCGCAGTGGATTGGTAGGACCTGACTGGTTGGTTCTGAAATTTTCGAGCTCGCATCGCTCGCTCTTGTAACCTAGGTTTTTTTAAGGTGGAAGAGCCAGGGTGGGCCACGAAATTCAAATTTTCTTAGGTTTTTTGCAATTAGCAGGTCAGTGTTAGATTGTATGTTGATGAAATATGAGTCAAGCAAGTAAAACGTATGAAGTTACAGAATTACAATCATTAAAATCATCAATGCAACCCTCTAAGTTTATTTATCCCCATTGAATGACTTTTTCATGAAATAGTTATTGAATCGGGTTAAACGAACTAAGAGGGTTGTATTAATGAATATATTAAAGTCTATATCTATACCAACCCGCGCTCAGCAGCCAAAAGTATGCTGCTACGCGCGATCAGCTCCGTTCGTCTGTCGTCGTACCCGATCGGATCCTTTCGGCTGTCGTCGCGTTACTATAATAAATCATCAAGCCAAATTGTTCTTTTCTCTGTTTTCTGATTATTTTGTTCTTCTTCTAATGCAATAGCCAACAATACTACGTCAACTTCAACTATTTTCAAAAATTAGAATACGGTAACACGGTAGGAATGAAACTATTTGACTAGGCGCAGAAACGGATACGTTCGGAAGCGACGGTACGGAGCCGATCGTATGCGTCAATATCCTGTCGCCGCATCCGTTCGTATACTTTCCGATACGATGCGATGTGAGCCGTTTGGTGGAAGTCATCTTTTATTCCCCTCTTGATAAACAGGTACAGAGAGCTTAAACACCTCTCCAAGCCAGTTTGTCAATATCCAATTCTCCCGTCTTCTCAGCCGCATAAGAGTCGATTTATTTCGAACCAAAAGCAGTTTTGGGATTAGGTATATCCAAGAATTCCCAAAACGCGAAAGACGACTTTGAGTTAGCGTTATTGGGAAGGATGGAATCTCTTCTATATAGCTGCGTCAAAATTGTCGAAAACAATGTACAGGAGTGGCAGTATATTTAAAAATTCAAAAATCGCCTTACTTTGTCAATTCCCACCTGAATTATCAGTTTTTAACAAGAGAATGTATTGGTAATTTGGAAGCCATACATGATATCAGATCTCATCAAATAACAAGATCAGTATTTTTTTAGACTCGGACATTGTTATAGCCTAGTATTCCTAAACAAGATTCATGTTCGGGATACCTCACTGTGCGAGTGCGGTCTTGCGCAGTGGCGTAGCAAGGCGTCGGCGAAGGCGCGGCCCCATTCCCATGGCCTCGCACCTAGACAAGCCTCGCGCGAGGCCTTTTGGTTGGGGCACCTTGATCACTTGAGAGGAATGGGGGAGGCCTTTGCCCAGCAGTGGGACAGAACGGGAGAATTAAAAAGACGGTGCAGTATTTTCTTCTTCTTAGCGTATCGATGGCAAAAAGTTCACCCCGCTCACTGAAGCAGTAAATAAATCATCAACAGCGCAGGTGATAGGGCATGCGGTGCAAGATGGAAGGTGGGCCATTGTTCATTCATTTCATTGTGGGAGACCGGAGACGCCGCTAACGCACCCGAGGTTTGAGCCGCCCATGAACCCCCATCGGCAGATTGTCTTTGCTCCGGCCGATTTGGGTTCGAAGTCTGTTTAGAGATTTCCAAGCCTTTTCTTGTACATACGCCAGAGGCGTATCTTGGGTGGGGCAAGTAGGGCACGTGCCCTGGGCGCCTTTCGAAGGGGGCGCAAAAATCGCCAATTATTAATTTTAAAATCAAAATGCTAAGGTCTCATATTTGAGTCGACTCCTGATCTGGCACAGGGTGAGAAGATGTCAGAAGTAGTGAGATACATATTATGTAGAAGTTGATTTCGAGAAAAAATCTACCTGCATTTAGAGAGTCCTTTCTAAATTTCATTCACATAATTCAAAAGGACGCTGGAAGTTTAGTGTTCGAAATACTTAAGCAGCTGAGAAAAGACGATATGGATCTACAGGATTGTCGTTCGCAATGTTATATGACAACGCTTCTGTGATGGCTGGGCACCGAACTGAAGTTCGCCAAAGAATAAGCGAAAAGAATAATCTGGTAATATTTGTGAATTGCGATAATCATTCACTAAATTTGGTCGCTGTACATGCAGCCAAGCCAGACACTGTTATGGTTTTTCGAAACTATTGAAATTCTTTTGATGTTCCTAGCTTCTAAGTGAGACCAGACTTCTTCATAATCGCATGTTATCCTACGATTTTCTGACGTCGTAAGGGTTCTGGAACGATGTATTCGCGTCCATTGACCCTATCCAAAAACGACACCAGGAGACAAGTATGAATTTCCATAATGCTGCCTTGGACATAAAAGTCCTGCGAGACAATTTTTCATATGAAAGGGAGAGATTAGTTAATGAGGCATTAAAAAGAGTATTCAATCTTTGCCAGGAATGGGATGTAGCCACGAAAAGGCGTCGAAGGCGAAAAAAATGTTTGGCTGGAGGGTGAGAGAGTGCATCGGACGCAAAGTTGACCGTTAAAGAAGATAGAACAAGTAATGAAGGGATTGCTGGATCGCATTGTGTGTGAATGTGAAATGTTTACTCTTTTGCATGAAACTGACGCCAGATTTGGATTTCTGCTAGATGGAGAGAGTGTTACACTGAAGACTGCGAAGGTTTAAAAATAAATGTAAAGGAAAATAATAATATATTGGAGTTTGAATGCTAATATCGACAGAAAAAACGTTAACCTGAAGAAATCTGAAGAGCTACTTGAATTTATTGTGCAGTATGGGGGTGAAAGCGTATTTCCAAATCTGCGGTGTGGCTGACTCTGGCTTGCCCACCATCACGGATTTCAATTTTGATAACACAAAAAATTAGTCGCTAATTAGTCGAAATTTGTCGCCAAATATCAGAATTTGTCGCTCACTGGTTCAAAAGATATAAGGGTTTATAGGTGGCCGATCTGGAGAGAGTCTCCCCAGCTTGGCCACATTTATATCTCAAAAACTAGGGCACCTAGTGAAGATCTGTTTTCTCCCATATTTAGTCGCCAATTAGTCGGAATCAGTCGCCAAATATCAGAATCTGTCGGTCACTGGTTCAAAACTTATAAGGGTTTATATGTGGCCGATCTGGAGACACTCTCCCCAGCTTGGCCACATTTAGATCTCAAAAACTAGGGCACCTAGCGAAGATCTGTTTTCTCCCATATTTAGTCGCCAATTAGTCGGAATTAGTCGCCAAGTCACAGATTTAGTCGGGTCTTAGTTTAGAAGATATAATGAGTCCAATTATTAAGGTATAGTCCAAGAGCTAGATCAAAGAGTTCACGAAAAATTGCCAAGAAAAAATATTTCTATTAATATGTGTAATATACTTCTAGTTTTATCGGTCTAAAGTCCTTAAAAATGTCCGAGAGAGACAAATTCTCAATTAAATACATGTTTTTATGTTTTAAATTACTTGGTTAGAGTGGCTTAAACTTATTTGAAAACATTAAACCTTGCTCTTGGTCTATTTGGTGTCAAGTTGTACAGTCGCATGCAACTGTTTTACCAGTTTACAATGTTAAGCTCTAATTTACGTTAGAATAATAAAATAAGTTAAAATTATCGTTGAAAACGTATTGTAAGTATCAACCCATTGCTTGAAAAACACTACAATACGTTACAAAAAATATCTACCTAATAATCTTTAATCAAAGATGTAAATATTTAGATACCTAATATGAGCATTAATGGTAATTATTTTATTAAGGTTTAATAAGTTTATTTATTGCTCCTTAGAAATATAACATGTTGAACAGTAGGTATTTAAATGCAGTTAGAATTAAGCATAACCAATAAATATGATCGACTGCGCTTGAGCTAGGCGGAGCTTGTATTTCAGGTCACAGTTCTCTTCCCAGAGTTATGAGCGGTTAGACATTTCAGTAAATCGCTTTTTATGTACAGAAATAATAAATTACAGATAATGAGACCTACTTAGTCAAAGATGTAGGATACCTATCTGTACTAATATTATGAAGAGATAAAGTTTGTGAATTTGGATGTTAGGGATATTCTCCGGTACCTACTACTGATCTGATTTTGAAAACTCTTTCACTGTTAGAAAGGTATATTATCCCTGAGTGCTATAGGGTATATAACATCACGTTATGACCAATAGGAGCGGAAGATGAAAAATGTTGCAAAAACGGGGAAAATTTATTGCTTTGGCTCTTTCTCTTATACGACGCAGATGAAGTTGCGCGGGTCAGCTAGTTAGGTATATATTATATCTCTCAATAAAAAAATCAATGAATGTTTCTTCATTGGACAACCCTGCTTGAAACCAACACCGATGCCTATCGATACCTACCGACTCGACGACACGTCACCGACAGCTACATTCTTCATTTCGCCACCGTCACGACCGCGATCGCTATTTATGATTTCGCATTTGAATTTTGAATCTTCTGTACTATTGTGTATTCTGTGGCCGTAGTGTAGAAATGTGACAGTATGACCATTTCGTACAAATATTATTTATAATTTTCGGTAGCTTTGGAATGGGCAACTACAGTTCTTTCACAGTTATTATGCCTTTTGACTGGGACTGTAGCTTCATTTTATTGGTATCTTTGTTTCGACAGTTCAAAAGTGCCTGTAACTGGCGTACTTAAATCAAAACACTTATTTCAATAAATGTTTTGATTTTGATTTTGGAAAGTGTTTACTTTTATTAGTAAGTGTAACTATTTGACTAAAAACAAAACAAAACGTTTTATTTATTTATTAACAACCCACGCGAGGAGCTCGTGGCTAAATAATAACAGCCGCTCGGGTCGATCTTTAGGTTAAGCCGTGCTTGCCTAGGTTGGTCTGTGGACGGATGCTACCCATCACATACCGAGTTTCCTCCGTGCCTCGGAAAGGACGTTAAGCCGGTGGTCCCGGGTGTCATTTGTAGATCTTTGCCAGTCGTTAGGTAGTCAGTGGCCCAAAAAAGTCTAACAACCAGTCTTACCAAGGGGTATCGTATTACCCAGTACTAACTGGGTTGTGGAGGTCTGATAGGCAATCGCTCCATGTAAAATACTGGTATTCAGCTGCATCCGGTTAAGACTGGAAGCCGACCCCAATACAGTTGGGAAAAGGCTAGGCGGGCGACGCTTCATATTATATTTTACACAAAATAACCATTTATAGGTACGTCTAACCCTTCTTGAATTATACTATTGATATTATTTCATTAATTAAATAATTAATAATTCAAGAATTGTAATACAATATTCGCCTAAAGAAAGTGTGCCTACCTACTGCTTCATGTTTTATACCAGGACACGAAGATTTCGGCGCGCGGCGTGTAGGTTTGAATCATACCCGTATTCATGATCTTAGTGTCAATCAGATTTTAAATTTACCCTATTCACAAAAATAAATAAGTCTACCTAAGAACTTATTTTTAATTATTAGTAATTAGGTTTAAGTTCATACAGTACGTAGGTTCCTAATCTATGTATAACCAATACTTCCTAGAAAAACAAAACAAAATGAACGTATACTTATCAATTCAAGTTGATTTACTGCATTGTTCTACTCTGCTTTCCGCGCAGCGTAATTTGTTACGTATCGAGTCTCTTTGCGCGGGCTGGGGTAAGCGATAATGCCTACGTGCGCTCGGGTTAACCTTGCCTTAACAAGCACCTGGGTAAGCTCGTTCCATCCTAGTTCTCATCTGCCTATCGCTTTCCATCAGGCGAGATCGATTTTATAATAATAATAAAAAACAGTAATAGCGAAATACGAAACTTAAAATTCCACTCAAATTACCTAGTAGGATTCTATGTAATTTGAGTGGAATTTTAAGCTTCGTAAATAGATACAAAATTTATTAATACGTAGCCATGTTTACGTAGGTCAGCCGCAGCACTACTACATAAACAAAGCTATGTACGAATGTGAGATTTATCTAGGTAAATAGCTATTTTTGGAATAAAAATATCTCATCAAAGGGCATTTTTCAAATTAGGTACCTAATAACCTAGATTATTTTACTTACTTTATTTTTTTGCGTTCAGAGTTTAACACACTAACATTGATTTAAAATTTCCTTTTTAAATATCAATGCACACTAAGCGTATCATTTCAAAGTTATCCAAAGGCTTCCTCTGTTTATGTTTTTTGTTAATGTTGCTTTACACAGATATACCTATAAGGAAAAATATATAAAACACTCGAGTTCCTAACTATTCAAAATAAGTCCCACTTTAAACTGGCTGACTATAACTTACGTCACGGGCAACTCGTTCTAAGTAGCTCGTCTGTGGTACACGCGCATCTATCTCTTTCTAACTTACCGTAAATGAAAAGGAGCGCAGCGATCTATCTGCCAGCGACTAAGTGCACATTGTGTTCGATAAATAATTACTTATTTATTGTAGATCTGTTTATAGGTAATGAATACAGCTTTTATTTGGTGGGTTGAAATCATAGAATAAGTTTAAATTTATATATTTCGAAACAAACGTTCCTCCATAAGACGTCATAGATACTTTCTAGAAACTACTTAAAATATTTTGTACTTGCTTGTACCACTGTATGGGGAAATTGATTCTTTAATATCTTTTTAATTATACACCGACTAAATCTGTGACTTGGCGACTAATTCCGACTAATTGGCGACTAAATATGGGAGAAAACAGATCTTCGCTAGGTGCCCTAGTTTTTGAGATCTAAATGTGGCCAAGCTGGGGAGAGTGTCTCCAGATCGGCCACATATAAACCCTTATAAGTTTTGAACCAGTGACCGACAGATTCTGATATTTGGCGACTGATTCCGACTAATTGGCGACTAAATATGGGAGAAAACAGATCTTCGCTAGGTGCCCTAGTTTTTGAGATATAAATGTGGCCAAGCTGGGGAGACTCTCTCCAGATCGGCCGCCTATAAACCCTTATATCTTTTGAACCAGTGAGCGACAAATTCTGATATTTGGCGACAAATTTCGACAAATTAGCGACTAATTTTTTGTGTTATCAAAATTGAAATCCGTGATGGTGGGCAAGCCAGAGTCAGCCACACAAATCTGCGCACTTCTATTCAAATTCTGCTTACAACAGTATCCATCGCAAGTTGTGAGCGAAATTTTATTAAGCTGAAATTAATGCTTTCTTATTTGAGGGCTACAATGCGTCAAGAAAGGTTATGTGACCTCGCTTTGCTCAATGTAGAACGAGAAGAGAACTAATTTCGATATCAGTTTTTTTATTTTAAGATAATTTACGAAGGGGCGCAACTATGGTGCGTGCCCTAGGCGCCATTTTCGATTGGTACGCCCCTGACATACGCCACTGATTCCGGTAGTACGTTTTCAAGCGATAGATACATCTTTACCGATATTTCTATTTCCGATATTATGAAGTGGCAGAATCGGTAACAACCCGAAACTTTGGGAGTTCATCCTATGAATTTCAAGGATTGCTAGCCCAACCACGAACAAGTTAATATTTTCCTATGAAAGGCACCTATCAGAGCCGAAGGAAGGGAAGGAGCCGAATTTTAAAATGACTTGATGAAATCCTATCCTATGAAACCATGCACACTTATCTGCGCCGAATAGGACGAATAGATAACGTTATACGTATGATAGAAAGTTTCGTTCGGCGCGGACAGGTGTGCGATTACCCTTAGGAGAAAATACCATTATGATAGCTTGTTTAAATCAAAGGGAAGGCGACCATGCAAGGAGTTTGTGAAGGGAAGTAAATAAAACAAACATTTATTTGAACATAAAAATTAGAATATAATCATTTTCAGTAATTATTTAAAATTATACACTTAAAGTACATTTATAGTAAATTCAATAAAAAATACCAGTGCAGACAAGATACAAATAAGAGAAAATATTGTTTATTACATCGTTGGTTAAATACATCGCTTTCAGTAAATGCAATACAAAAAATAAGTCGGAAAACAATGAAATCAAAGTTGAATGTCACTCGATATAGAAAAATAAAGATAAGATTGAATCACATTCAAAAATTACCCACTAGTGACTAAAAATTTTACTTTCTTAAACGTTTGTTCAATAATCGGGATCGCTCGGCGCCATTGGCACAGTGGCAGGGCCTGCGAGCACTCGGGTGCCGCGGCTGCACGCGACCGACCAGCCCGCCCGGCCGAGCCACGCGGCGCAACCTCGCGCCCCGAGCGATCCCTCGCACGCGCTAGAAATAAATGTTTACATGTTCATCAATTCTAAATAAGATATTTTCAACATTGTACTCTGATCAGTACCGATACGACTATATTCGACGCTGGGGCCGCGCCGACGGCGATACGTGCGCCGCGCCTCCGCCCTTACCGCGAATCCCAGACATAATTTAGTTATCGAAGAACATACAGTAGGTATAAATAGTGAGGTTAGTATTAACTTTGGCAAATATGAATGAAGCATGGTGATATTGTTTTAGATGGACAACATCTCGACAATACTCAGCGTTAATATTAAAAATTATACTGAACGTCGCTCATTTCGCGAATACCAACAGTAGAATGTCGATACAGGTAGTCTTCGAATTATCTCATGCCACATCACAATTAGAATAAGACATATGCCTCAAACCCGATCACTAAACGCTACTCCCTTAAAAAAACTTTGCAATAACTTCCCCAGTTGTGGATCTAATAAAGCGCGAGAATATTTGAGCCGCAACAATTCAGTCTTCAAATAAGAAGCTAACGCACATACCACGTGCCGTGCGTCCCGTGCCGCGCCATGCCTTGCATGCGGCACTCGCGGCGCTTGAGCTGCGTCGCGCCGTGCGAGCGGTCGCGCGCGTCGCACGTACGTCCTCATACTTTGTGCGCACGTTTTGTGTCCCAGACAAACATGTTACATGTGGCTTGTGCGATTCGTTCACTGTCTCAAATCTTATAAACTAAATGTGATTCGAGCGAATAAACAATGCGGCAGTGTACAAAATTTACATCACATTCACTCGAAATATAAGCATACAAGTTAAATGTTCTGCGGCGGAGGAACACATCGAAATGCAAAACTGTCGACAAAGACTGGATGTCGTGCGACAACCGATCGTCGACTCGCGACTGTGGCGGGCGGCGGGCTGGCGGCCGCGCTCGGCTGGTGACGCACACTCGCGCACAGCTCGCCACGCCACACCGCACCGACACCATCGTAATTATGTATGGGGCCTTCACACTGAAGACGGCGAATGATTATATCCACATCGTTCACTCATTAAAAAAACTTTTAAATGTAACGTGAAGCTTACTTAAATGTAGGTTGAATGTAGAACTGCGCTAATATTATTTTTTATTAGTTTTACGTACACATATTGTTACATAACAGTAAAAAACCTACCTAGCAACAAGCGAGCGACGAGCGCTCGAGCCGCGGGCCACTACCATACGATCACGATCCGGAGATCAACACGTTTTATTCATCTAACAATCTATTTATCAGTTTTAAAGGAAAGTGAATGCGAGCATTATTCTACAATTAAGTCGATGACAACTTTCATGTTCTGGATAGTTTCGATATTGAGACGGTGTGGAACTGTGAATATTAACAATATCTTTGGTCTTCAGCAAGCTCGCACAGGGAGCCGGCGGAGTGGTGAATGGCCCGCGCGGTCACAGTGTAGGCGTACATTTTCATTTAATCACTTTTTACATACTCATAAACGTAACATGAAAATAAATCACCTAACTATGACAATAGTAAAGGTTACTGTCTAATTGCATTATTAATTAATGTTTATTGATACAGTTACTGTCCTAATGCTTAAAAGTAAGATTTTTATTTTATTATTAATAATAAATTATGTTATAGTATATATAGTGGTTGATTACGCCAATTCGCGAGTGTATACAAAGTTTATATACTCACATATCTTACACGGACGATCGTCCGCGGACTACGCGCGAGGGGCGTGTGCGCTACTCGAGCCGACTCGGCAACGTATCTAGCTGTAATACACGTACATAACGGCTTAGTTATTACATCAAATGACCACACCTCACTTCCTTACCATTACAGACTCCACCCACTTCACAAAAAAAATGACGAAGATTAACATGATCATAAACATTGGTTAATTACCTTTAAATATAAAATTAAACATGACAAGTTTACATATACCACGTTTAATACAAGTACTCTAGATAAAATAAATACCTAACATGATTTCAATAATTGAATACAAGAATAGATCTTAAATGGCTACACCTTAGGGATAACTGTAAAATGATATAGAAAAATATGAACACAAAAACAAATATTCAGAATTGTATATATGGCGTAACAAATGAATGCTCTTACTGGAATAAATAATTTGTGCGTAATACGATGCTTAACTTAAATAATAACATTGGATGACGGGACTTAGCTTACAGTATGATCGTAGGTACGTAACATAAACGACGTCGTCTTATTCCATAGAGCGGTTACAGTTGTGCATTCAAAAGTTTATAAAAAATAATTTCTCATTATAAGTGATATAATACTTAATAATGGAATGATGTTTTGTAATCAGTTTAAGTAGGCCTGCGAACGTATTCATGCATCTCACTACCGTGTTTAATTCAAGACTAAATATTGGTTCCTTTCTGTGTTTGGTCCGTAAGAGAGTGAGTATATAAGCACATATGTTACCGGGGCTCCGCTCGGCCGCGCGCCGATGACGTCACGCGGCCGCTCCCGACGGACCCGACAGCGCGCCACTACGCCGACAACGTCCACTTGTGCCAACGAAACACTATACCAAATGCCTAGCACCAAAATTTAGAATTGAACACTAGATCACTAATTCACATTAATCGAAAACGATCCCAACGGACCGCGTCGCCGAAACAAGAACCAAACTACGGTTTTATATTACAGGGGGAAATGAAACGCTACCTGTTGTCGGCTCCAGTCGCGCACTGTCGGTGGGAGCACTTGAAAATCATACACAATGCCCCAAGCCATGTGACACGTGATATCTGCACATCGGCGGTATATCCAGTAAGCTTACTTTCCATAAAAATATATAGGTAATTATAATACGCGTAGCTGCGGCGTGAGCGGCCCGCGACGCTCGCGCCCCGCGCCGGCCACATTGATATGCACAGAGTTACACGGAGATATCAACACGAGGCGCTACTGCGAGGCAGGGAGCGTCGCGGGGCTGAGGAACAACGTCTCGAAGTACGACCACAAAACTGTGCACCCGACGGCCGACGTGGGACCGGACCGAGCATGACGCGTCATGCGGAGTGAGTCAGCAACAGTGCGAGCGTTGCGGTATGTTTTGTGATCGTATTCGCAGTGGGGTGGCTGGCTCGTTCCTCGGCTCTAGTAGAGGCCGCAGCCGCGCAGGTTGTTGGCGATGATGACGTCGGTGACGGCGTCGAACACGAACTGGATGTTGTTGGTGTCGGTGGCGCAGGTCATGTGGCAGTAGATCTCCTTGGTGGTCGACTTGTTCTTCGCCTCGAACTGGGCCTGGATGTACGCGGCCGCCTCGCCGTATTCTTGCGCGCCTGCACACGGGAACAACGGTTAGGATAGGTTACGTTATAAGATCAGAATAGATATGTGCCATTTACGACTTACGGCAGTTTCAAGCCATCTGCTTGGAATACCTTCGTATCTTGGTGCAACATCTCTACTCACTACACGACTTGTGTGGTAACTTACCCGTGTATTCAGGAAAGCATATGGTGAGCGGCGACTTGCGTATCTTCTCCTCGAACAGATCCTTCTTGTTGAGGAACAGGATGATGCTGGTGTCAGTGAACCACTTGTTGTTGCAGATCGAGTCGAACAGCTTTAGACTCTCCTGCATACGGTTCTGGAATATTATAATTAAGTATTAGTCTAGGATGCTTCATAAACGTAACTAGCTGTTCATTGTGTAAGACACTACTATTTAAATTCTTCAATGAAAAATAATGCTTATCGTCGATCTGACAGCATCTATGATCGTCATACATGCATAGCGTTTGCGTTGGTGATCGTTTGTACTGTCCGCGTCCGATCAAAAGACAAGCCCGAATAAAAACCCGGAAGAGTGTGTGAGCAATAACATACCAAAACAGGTTCTGGACCTTATTGGTTGTATATAGCATGCACGCCTTTGGGGTGTATTAAAATATCATGATTGGCGATACTGATATAATCGTTTAGCACACCATGGGCAGGCAGGCTCGATACTACATCGCTGATACAAGAGAAGAAGCCCGCACTCACGGGCGGGATACTAAAAATTGCAGATAGGACTTCAAATACCACGTTTTTTTAAGTGGCGGTATTTCATGATGACAGTCTGGTTGCCTTATGGGCTTGCCATATTTTTGGCCCTTAGGCACGCCACTGACTTTTTCTACAAAAACCCTACGCAACAACATCACACTAGTATTTCCTAAGTGATAGGCAGAGATATGGTGAAATCTTACTGATCTTCTAAAGTCGATGGTACTTTTTAGCAGTATCTGTTTAGCTCTGCTAGGTCGTCAAGCGTGCAGTCGACATATCCTACAGTTGTGTTACAAAAATCCTTGTAAATAAGCCTTATGAGTAATGCTTACCGTTGTCTCATCCTCGTGCAGCACCTGATCGTACTCCGACATGGCCACACAGAATATGATCGCGGTCACATCCTCGAAGCAATGGATCCATTTCTTTCTCTCGGACCGCTGTCCGCCCACGTCGAACAATCTGAAAACGTACATGGTTTATGTGAATTTGAGGGAAATGCATACATATAGGTGAATTTTCAACTGCATTGTCAGGTCAACCAGAATTCAATTGGGAGAAGACTTCCTCTAAGTTAAGGCTAAATTCATGTTAAGTAGACATTATTTCATAGACAATTAACAAAATCATCAGTAATTTGTGTGCTTGTCTATAAGACACTGTTAAGCTGCAGTTTTTTTTCCCAGCTCAAATCCAAATCACCTCTAAGCAAACCTGAGTCTCAACAGTCTTTGCAGACTTGACAAATAGAACAAATACTCACTTGAAATTAAGGTTTTTGAAGGAGAAGTGCACTTCGACGATGCCAGTGGTTTTGACTCTAGTCCTTAAAATATCTTGTTCGGTGGGCTGGTAATCTCTTGCACCTAACCGGTCCAAGTCATCCAGGAAACTGGAATAAGCAGAAGAGTTCCGTTAGAAAGTTACAATCAGCATAAAAACAAATCATTATCGAGAGAAACTTATCTAATCTACATTAAAATTGTTATTCAACCATTAGTTGTGAAGCCGTCAAAAACTAGACCAAAGTATAATTTCTATTTTCGTCATGCCATTCACTATAGGATCAATAAATCAAGTCCACGGGACCGAAGCCACGGAAAAGCTAGTTTGTTGTATAATGTAAATCATGAATATTAAAAAACTACGTAACTACGATTGCTTGAATACAACAATTAGAGTACAACGCCTTCGGTGGGTTTTTTTGTTGATTTTTCAGTGAAAAAACACCGTTTAACGCTGTATAAAACTGATCGATTATGCTACATATTTCATGTTAATCGAACGTATCAAGTTAATGTGTAAGCGATTAAAGCAAACCTGCAATCAGAGGGCTCGAAATAAAACAGTTTATTTACAAACAATGAAATCGTTCGAGGTAGGAGGGAAGGATATAATTATGTCGTTAAGTTTTTCAAATATTGAGCGGCTAGTTAGGGGCTTCGACGGAAAGGCAATTTTGGATTTGCTTTTTCACCCTTGATTTTATTTCAATGTGGTGGTAATTTTCCTAGCGTGTTGAAAAAATCAAAGTTCGTGGTATTAACATGTAAATACTTAATTTCATGTCCCCATTGACCCCGATTATTGCTTAGGTTTGGTCTGTTCAGTTTCCTGCCATAGTGGAACGCTCATTAGACGCATTTCTAGTTCATTGCACCCGTGATATAAACATATCCTGAGTTTGTATGTATAACTATTTGGGAGGCTAGTTTTTTCCATGGCTGTCAGAGGAAACCGCTGTTCATATAAAATATAATAATGTAATATTAATAAATTAACCATTGCAGTGAATAACAATTTTGTACAAAAATAATCAAAAATGCATAAAAGGTATTCGTCATAAATTTTCCAATGCATGTCACATTACCATAATAATTCGCAAGTAATAAATTAAAATATTGTTCTGCTCCTACGATACGTGGCGGCCATCACGCATTCCACTTTAGCACCGTCCGCTTGCCGCACTCTTTTGTGAAGACAATCAAATATTTGTATACACATTTGGCAAGTATTAAATTCATTGTTAAGTACTGATTGCAACCCGCTTAGAATTCGTATTGAATGATGTCAATATCTGTAATTTGGTTTGAAACACTTGTTTGTATTACAGGACAATATGAGTCAACTCATTAGTACAGTGATGCCAAGAATGCACAAAAACGAACCGGAAAACGGATGCTGTTCAGTAGTTACTAACCGGAATGAATCAATGGAGCTGAAGATTTTGGAAAAACCCAAATCTTGTGGGTAGGATGGAAACATTTTTCAATCTAAACGATGTCTCCGTCAGTTTCCGAAAGTCTGTGTTCAGTACATCAGCAGTCAAATCTCATGTTGTGATTATTTCACCAAAATCACACAGAAAACCAAAAACAATTACATCAGTAACTGACTTCGTATTGAAATGTGGGGGGATTTAGACGGAAATTTAACGATAATTAAAATGAAATGCGTACGTTTATTCCAAGTAACAATACGTTTCGCGTTCATAATGAGATAGGAAGCATTAAGTTCAATAAACAGTGCTAAGTTTTATTGATTATTCCGCAAGCTATATCAGCAGACATCCGGCCGGCCACTAGTTGCAGTCGCCACGCCACGCTAAACGACGCAACGACGCCGGGCGACGCCGCCGCATACATATTAACGAGCTGCGAACCGTAGACAACACGCTATACTTCTACATTGCCAGCTCATAACTTATCTTCATACTGACGCTCCCCAAAACAAACAATTATAAGTAAACATATTTATAGAACATGTTTTCAACTAAACCTTGAGAAAAGATCATGATCGCGCGCCTCTGCCTTGAAGAGAAAGGTGTAAACAGCGCAAGTAGTCGTTTACTTCCAACATGTATTTTCACTGAACTCCTAAACTAGGTCTCAAAGTAAAGCATTCGATAGGAGACGTATACAATGACGTCACAGTACCCAACCTTCATTTTCCGCAGCAGCTGGCTGGCACACGTGCAACTGTGTACTACAGAGCGTTGGCTCCTCTCGTAAATCGTCACATAGACCGCTCCATTGAGTAAAATGGTATAATGGCATCGCTTGTCGGCCGGATTTGTGTTACACAGTATTATCTTATTTGCACAGGGTTAAGGCTATATTTCATTTAATTGACAAGCTTATAGACGTTTTAAGTGGGGACTGGAGAAGCATCCGCTCACAATGACCACTGCATTGCAGTTTCGAATTTTACGAGAAGATGCAAAAACATTTTTACAGAAGAGAGTAAAACGAAGTCGTTGCATAACTGTCCTTGTGCAATTGCACCATCTTCATAGAGCTTCACAGCCCACCTTGGTACACTGAGCAATAAAGTCACTAAACTATGCTGGTGACTGGTACCTATTAGAAGTGGTCAATGTCAACAGGACCACGAGATGGTAAATCATAAGTGAGTCAACCTGTGACGCCATCAAGCGGTTGACTGTACCGAGAAACGTGACTTTGAACTTCTTCGATCTCGACTAAGATTAATGACAAAACAACGCCAGTGTTCGTCCAGATTGGTTAAGATAACATTCTCACACAAACCATCAGGTCTGGTAAATTATTTGATAAAAATATAGTTCTTGAATAATCGCAAAAATCTAATGGAATCTTGAACTTGGCAAGGTCTGAAATTGCTAACACGCATGTGCTCTCTTTCTCTGTACGAGAAAAGCTTTTGCATTGCAGTGGGACAAATTATGGGCTGGTTGCTGATTATAAACAGTTTATAGCTAGCAATAACCGCAATCAATTTACGGCGCTTTATTGGTTTTTGTTTTTAGAATAGGAATGCACTGGCAGTCATTATTCTGTGACTAGCAATACAACTACAAACATCGTGAGGAAACCAGCATGCCTGAGAGATCTTTCTCGACGGCATGTAAAGCCAAGTCAGAGGCCCGAGCCCATAGGCGGCATAAAAACTCTGTCACCAGGATAGGCACTTACCACACAATAAAAAAGAAGTACAACTGTGTAAAACATGTCATTGTGGCACAGGACTAAAATCGTGAGCTCAACAAAAATCTGCAATGCAACACTAATAAATTTTCATTGTTTAGTGTATGAAGGTTTATAAAAATTAACAATTAAAATAGGTCAAAGTATCTTAATTGCAAGTGGGCATGTATTGGCGCCGTAGTTACCTTTCGTGTGAAAGGCCAACTTTGACACGATATACCGGTAACTCCCAATCTAAATGAAAAACTACGTTGGCAACACGCAACCTTTTGTATAGTGAAAAACTTTGCTATGTTAACCATTCGGCTCTGTAATTATGGCGATTCTATTTAAACGACGATTTACAAGCCATGGAAGAATCTATGCCATACAATTTTTTGCATGTTGTAATTCTACGTTCGGAACTAAAGGATTTATAAATACAATCAAGTATTCAATTAGATATATTATGCAGTGTCACGAAGGCAGCTTGAGACCCAAGAACAACAGCCGATTAATGAATTCGGTTCAGCGGAAAAAATAATAGGAGAGCAAGGCCAAGCCATCCAAGAGAGGACACTCAGATATATCATAATGCAATAACAATTTAGCAGAAATATAATTTACTAATATCTCAGCAGAATGAGCCATTAATATCGGAACTGCCCGAAGTAATCTTTGAAACGTCAAACATTTAGTGGACTGTATCCAATATGATTTATGCAAATGACATTAGCTTCATGTCATGATTGGTGTCAGAAACAACTGCAATTCAAGGCCAGTATGTATAGATCGCAGATCTGACACCGTTGGCTCGATGCCAGATTGCCTAGAACAGCCGAACTTAGACAAGTTAGCGACGAAGCAAGGGTTGATACTGAACTAAGCTATTATTCCGATCTCGGTTTCAACAACAATATGTTTGAAGTAGGATAAAAGTTTATTGTTAAGTAATATTTAAGCATTGCTAAAAAATTGAATTCCAAACATCGAATGGTGGATTATAATGCTAATAAGTAATAACATATAAAACTGAAGGAGTTACGTCTTAAGGTAAGTTAAAAGATAAAACATACGTATTGACACATTTGTGAAGTTTTCATCTCAGTACGCTCTGTAAGTTGTCCAAATGTGCTATGGGAGCAAGAAGTAGGGTATTATGTTCCAATGTCAGTGGAATTGTTGGCGCTTTTGGACGGGTGCCAACAGAAAGGACATCTACGACCCTTACTTAACTACCAGAGGGAAACTGTCTTATATTTCGCCGATACGGAATATCTTTGTGTTTCGTATCGAAGCTGGTCGTAGGCACGTTCCGAGCGAGGGACTACTTACAACTGGTAAATCCCCTGCAATATGAGGTGTCGCAGTGCGAATTACTGCAGATACAGGACTACAAACGTAGAAAATCAATAAATAAATTGTTACTTTGACCTCGCGAAACACCTTTACTATTATTAGAAGTCTGCTTTCCGAACCATTGACATTTATTTAATCGTTATTATAGTTACTAGTAATATTTCAACGAGGTCTGTCGGTACGAATCATATTTATGGAACAGTATACTTTATTTTGGGTAATAAATATCCTGTACGTCGGAGTGGCAGTTGAAGGAGCACTGATAACCCTCTCGAAGATCGCTCTTCTAATTAAAACATATCATAAACATTACAAACATACGTGTTAAATGTTCTAACCCGAGTGTTTATCATACTGGCGCTTTTTCGCGTCGGTCCTGGGCGTTGCTGACGTCAAACCTCTGTCAACATTAACTGGGTCAGTAAACAAGGATGAATTACATTCGGAGCAGCCGAAATCATTTCATTATACTATTGAACGCCGCCGGTGGTATTGAACGTGGATGTATTGATGACAGCGTTTAGCGGTGACGATGACGGGACGTTGCAAAGTCCTGCGGGTATCGATTTCCCTAGCATTCTCCTTTATTTGATCTCTTGACCTGTACCTAGTTATTCGCTGCCCTGTATGCAACTAAGTGTCCTGAATTTAGTTTTACATTATCTATCTGGGTTCTCACTGTAATATTCTTATTTGGTGTGCAAAATTAACAATCCTGATTGAACTGCCCGAAATCACGTTTTTGGCCAGCGGCGCTGCCTATCTTTTCAAGAGGCTTTATCTCGGAAAGAAGATCGATAGCTAAAACTGGTCAGATGAAATCCTTGCACTGATTGCAAGCTGTGTAATGCATAAAATCCTTGTATGGTGGTGTTGTCGGCTGAGCGCGGCCTCCGCCCGGCAACAGGTCCGGCCGCGCGATCAATACGCCGCGCGCCGCCGCACGCCGCGCCGAGCCGAGCCCTTTCGATAACTACGCGCTACGCCGCGCCGGCCGAACCGCGGCGCGCGCCCGAAGCGACGCGAACCCGTGATCGCGTCACGCACAGCCGACTTGCACACAGCCATACATGTCGACCAACATCGACCGATTTCGCTGCTTCACTATCTGTAAATGCGTTGACTGTGAAAAATGGACAATTGTCCATTTTTGGCTGAGCACAGAAAACTAGTATGTTGAATATTTTTGAGAATTGCGTCTAATGTCGCAGACCGATGGAAAAGTGGAGTCACTAGCATCCATTCAGAATGTGACTCTGACCATAGAACTAGCTGGACTACACAAAGAATCGGAAGGCAAAGTGGCAATTCTAATCCTGACACGATAGTTGTTCGAGGAATACAACGTCTAAAATCTTTCTAAATCTGGTCCCAGTTCGTATAAACGCGCATGAATCTATAAAAAGACCGCTAAGAAACCAGAAAGGAGCAGTTTTAACCAACCCTACGTAACACTTTTTGTTTAGTTGGGGTTGAACGGATTCAGTTGAAAGTTTACGCAATGGTGTGACTACACCAATAAAAGTCGGCGGTGACACATTACCCCCGAAAGCGGCGGCGATAGGGGGTTCATGAAGTGTTACGGAGTTAGATGGAGGGTGTAGGTAGTTCAGGACTTAAGCAGCCGGTGGCGCTGTGAAGTGCTTCCGGAATTAGCGCGGGCGTCATGCGATCGGCACATAAATCTGTCGCCGGTGGCGTTCCACGCGCCACGCGCCATGAGCAGACGACGTGGGCGGCGCCGCGGCGGTTGCAATCGCGAGCTCACCGATACTATCTCGATTGCTTTACGACCGCTGACAATCTTTTAAAACACATGTATGACGAGGACACTATGCATTTTATAAATAAAAAGTTATCTTCAAGTATCATGCGATCGCTTCCCGCCACGAGATTGGCATCAAACGATGTCAGACTAACTTGTTCAGGGGATTGAATCGCCCAATCTAAATGAGAAGAGCCATTAGCAGGTGTAAAGTATGAAAACGCTGACGTAACGTCCCTGCTAAACGCTGAATATCGCATTGGAGCAGTTGTCGCTCGGAATTATAGCCTGAGGTGTAATTGACGAACAGCCACAGGCGATGATGTAGCGATTATTTTTCGCAGTTTACTACACAGTATTTTACAACAATTGTTAGATTTTGTGGCGCCTGAGTGGCGATCCAATAAATAAAACATTTACGAATTGAAGAAGGTTCCAACGATGCCCACTCCTTCAAAGGTCGCTTCTTGTAATTTTAAACTATGTCTAAGTTCGTGTCTTGCTCGAGCCTAGACCTATTGGTACGCGTATGAAATATTAATACAGAATGCCTTCAAAATTGTTTATTACTTGTTCTCCATGATAGCTGAAGCTATCAATACCGTCGACAACTTACTGTTTCAGACTAAACTATAACTGTACGGTGTAGGTACTCTGATCCAACGTCAGACCTATGAATTTATTTATTCAATGAACACGTATTTTCTAACTCAAGTCCACCGCTTAGTCATATCTGCGGTAAACACTGTATGCGATCGATATTTTTATAACGGACACCAACTTAGCAAAAAGCGCAATTTATCGTCAAACCAAGTAAGAAATTATATGATTCGTAGAGCTACTTCCAAGATGAACGATCTTAAATGTAATAAATCAAAACATACAATTTATTTTGCGTTGAGTAACTGGGTATCACTTAGTTCCGCAAGGTATATCGGTAATGCAACGCAACAGCCAAGTTAGACATCATTTTTCGCCATTTGAGCATCGGAGCCAATGCTTAGTGGTTAAGTAATAGTGTAATATGAGGATAATGTGCTGGTGACAGTTGCGGACTGCTTAGTTATTTTCGACTCACGACAACTTGCTTGATGGTTTTATTATGATCGTCATCGGCCCTATGATTTGAGCAGCGAACATTGTGCCAAACCAAGCAAGAGCACCATACTTCCACTCCTGCTTAAATATCTTAATTAATAAGTGACTAGCTCAAAGGTCCAGATATACACAACATTGTATTTACTACAGCGAACATTCCGTATGTGATTTTCCTCATGATTGATGAGACACACAGATACGAGCGTTGAACCGCGCACAAAGGGTTCCTTGTGACTGTTGCAAGAGCATCCGCCGACCGCGATTCTCGCCACACAGTACAAAACAACTATCCTTATCGTGTTACTGACGGACCACTAAATGGTACACCAGTTTCATGCTGCTCTGACAGAAAATGTGGAACGTATCAGGAATTCAAGGGATCAGATCCTTTTCAGAGAAAGGGCGTAATTGAAAGATCGTTTACGGGAAGGACACAAAAAATGATTTTTAGCTTTATGAGAACGCCTAGTAGTGATCAGCAGAGAAGAGCCCTCTTACTTGGGAAGACCTAGCCGGATAGACGTGAACATTACGTGTTTTCGATGATTAATGGACATTGGTTTGAATTCAGTCGAGTAGCTATGTGTCATTTTATTATTGTAAGTTTTATCAATTTATACGTGGTTACCGAGGTTTGAAGAGTAGCAAAAAGCACTAATCGTAACAGCTAACTCGTCAGGGATTATAAACTTGATAATATAATGCAAGTATGTAAACCGTACCTGTTTATGGGAACGTGTTCATCACGATGATTCAGTAAACAAATAAATAATAGCCATTTATCATTCTGCGTAAGTTTGAATCAACTGAGCGGAACCAACGCTTTATTGTTAGCTGTTGAAGAACCAGTAATCACTTGGTATACTGTTGTTGTATGTTCGTTTCGTTCAGTACCATAGAAAGGATATTTAATAAATCGATGGTTATTCAAATCACGAGTCAAACTCTGGTTGGGATCTATCAGTAGGAACATAACGAACTAGCAAAAATTTAAGGACGGCGATGAAGTAAGGCGTGATGCTCTTAATTTGGAATTGATGAAGGGGAAACATTTCACTATAAACATGTTCATTGCAGGATGGGTGGGATTGCGGAAGAAACACAAATGTACACAGTGAGCAGCGACCGGACGAGTCAATCGGCGCGCGAGCACCGCTCCCTGCTTCCATCGGGGATTGACAAATTGAATTGATGGCACTGACGTCACGCGTAATACACATCAACACTGAACATCAAATTATCGGAATGTACTAATGTGTACCTACATACAAACTGCCAACGCTCATAATCGTTACAGCAAGGTTGTTATCACACCAGACTTTTAATTAATCGCGACCCCATTTTGCAAATTAAATACGTGAGTAAAATTAATTTAAACGTTTTGATCGGGGCATTCTAATTTTATCTCCTGTATGCGTGTTATCTTAACATCATGCGAATTACTTGTATGACTAGTGGACTAACCACTTCATTAACCGTACAATTAGCGATGTCATTAAAACTTTATATTATTTCACAAAGGCTTATGGTTCTAAACGGTGGATAAACAGTTTACGAAATTATTTGCCAAGTCAAATTGAAAACCCTAGCGGTGACTTGCATTTTACTTTGGACAGTTTCTAATATTAACAGGCACACTCTAAGTGGTGTCATCACACTTGCGACAATAGGGCGCTACATATTCTAAACTAAATACATATTTCCAACTGTTTTATGTGTTAACAATTAGGAGCACCTTAATCACCATCGTAACATAACTAACCATAGTAAAATGCAAGAAAGGTATTTTGGACAAGACAAAATAGCATTTGAGTTTTTATATCCAAGATATTTTTAAAAGTGTAGACTCTCAAAATTATCTATTTACCAGGAGACAGGAATCAAAAATAGTTACAAGTTATGAAAACATCAACCCTCCAGATGTGAGTGAGAGGTTTGTAACATCAATCGAGGTTGTATTTATTTGTACGCATGCGTGTGTACTGCGTCAACTCGGCCGGGTGGCGTAGATTACGACATCGGCGACGCTGAAAACGTAACATGGTAGCCCCCACTGCTTCCTCTGAAGCGCTAAACTTAGGGGCTGAAGCTCAAGCCATTGACAACTCGTACGCGATGAGTAACGCGCGGTGCTACAGGGTGATGCCGGGCCCCAGGCCCCTGCCTATACTCGGCAACAGTTGGCGATTTGCTATAGGAAAGAATCCATGGAGAACCAGCGCTTTGGACGTTTCGCTCTGGTTCCTGAGAGCTTTAGCAGGCGCCGGGGGAGCGGCGAAAGTGGCAAGACTATTTGGACATCCCGATTTGGTGTTTCCGTTCTGTGCAGAGGAAACCGCAAGAATTTACAGACGGGAAGACTCAATGCCACACAGAGCAAAAGCACCTTGCCTCAGCCATTACAAGCAAGATTTGAGAAAGGATTTCTTTGGGACCGAGCCTGGACTGATTGGAGTGTAAGGGATTAAATACTTTTGTGCTTATGTTTAAGATAATAAGTTAAAGTGTTGTAAGTTGTGTTTATTTCCTGCAGACATGGCGAGCCGTGGTCTAGATTTAGATCCAAAGTATCTAAAGCATTGATTGCGCCGGAGGCGGCAAGGGCTGCGGTGCCCGATTTAGAACATGTGACTGACGATTTTGTGCACAGGTATGTCTCGAAGTATCAAGTCTTTTGTTCTTTATCTTTAAAAAGCGATTTGTTTAATTTACTGAGCTATTCTCGTAATGTTATTTTGGAAAGAAAACATGATAGTGATAAATCACTGTCATCATAATGGAACTATAGTGCCTACATTACGATGTGTACCATCAATGTAGGTGTTTAAAGAACAGTTTTAGAGAACTATTTATTTTAAGTTTTTGTCAGATTGCTATGTTTGTATTTCAAAAGTGCAAACAACAACAACTGCATTTAAGAACAATATAACCAAAAGGTCTTTACGAACACAGTATCATAAAGGGCTCGTGGTCGTCGTAAGCGCATGCGGCAATTTTGTGGTCTAGTACTTCGTTTTGCCTCTAGTGATCTGAGTGTGGAATCTCAGTTTAATGACCACATCCCGTTTTTAACAACGGCGCGCGGCGTCTGCGCATTTGTTTTGAGCGACGGCTACTGACACTGAGTCATTGTGAACAACAAACCTCATTCAATGAGAAACGTTACGTTTCGTTTGACTGACTTTAACGCGGAATATTTAACGCTTAGATGAATTTAATTGAGAAACACAATTTACATGTGAGCTTTAAATGAATTAGGTTTTGATTAGCAGCTAGGCAACGTGAAAATTGGGGTAGAGCAATTTAAATTAAGCACGCGAACGTTAAATATTAGTCTACATTTTAAAATATTTTCGTTACAGAATGGAATGCATTCTCGACGATAATCGTGAGCTGCCGAAAGATTTTCTCACGGAACTCTACAAATGGGCCCTTGAGTGTAAGTGCTACTTGACGAGCGGCGCCACCTTCTGTGAACTCTATTGTGCTTTTCCGCATAAACTTGTTCCAAGATGGTAATTCAACGCCTAAAGAAAACACTCCTCTTTGTTCTAGCTGTGGGTGCTTGGGCACTGGGGACGAGGCTGGGCTGTCTCCGGGATAATGATGCGGAAGCGAAAGAGATAATAAGATGCATCCATGGATTCTTCCATAGTGTTCCGGTACTGGAACTCTCGGCACCATTGTGGCGAATCTACTCAACACCTGCCTATAAAACATATATCGGAGCTCTAGATGCCTTTAGATCACTCTGTTTAAAAAGATTGACTGATAAAGGCATATGCTCGCAAATAGCGAAAGCTTCTGGTGAAAAGGTGGCCACTATATTGGCATTGGATCTGCTACTGGTGGGTGTGGATACCACGGCGGCTGCTGCGGCGAGTACTATTTATTTATTGGCCAATAATGACAGAGCACAGAGAAAACTACAAATTGAACTTGACAATAATCTCCCAAGGGGCAGAGGATTGACCAGCAAGGATTTGGACAAGCTGCCCTATCTCAAAGCTTGTATAAAGGAATCATTGAGGTGAGTTATTATAACTCATAAAGAAAATATCTACTTTTGCCTACTTTTAGAACAGACATTTTAAACCCTAATAGTGTTATCTTAAAGGCGTCTAACGGGCGACTATCTAAGAGCGAGAGAGTATCGCACGGTGGCAGTTAGTATAATATTTACATTACAAGGCTAATGTTATTGGAGGAGCAGCAAACATTGGAGGATGCCGATATAGCTGTGTACCCTTAGTTAACGCGAGGCAGCATCACCGTACTGTACATATACTAAGCTCCGAAGCATGAAGCAAGTGAGAGACATCCAAAGGTGATAATTTGTCCTCTGTTGGCCAGTTAGTCATCACCCTGAATTCCTGCGGTTTCGCTAGCCTACATATTTCATGGGGATTTTTTTACGGGTACAAACTTCCTTCCTGATTATCTCATAACAGTTTGTTTCGTTCTCTCTTAAAATATTACTATTTAACGTTTTATTAAGGTATTCTCATGTGGTTTTGTGCCGAGATACTTGTTATAAAGCGAGTTTCAATGTCATTATCAGTAACAAGAGATTTTCCTCGTGGCACGAGTACAGTAACCTCCAATGAGCCTATAGGATAAAAACTTGATACAAATGTATCGTCTTATTGTAACGTGACCAATGATGGTCAGCGTCAGGTTACATTTGCACCTGAGTCGCTATTAGGACCCCAGTCCACAAGTCGAGTGTAACAATACTAGGTGTTTATAGCACGTTATATAAATAATATTCATGCAGTACAGGTTCGCATGCACCGATAAGTACAAAAGAATTCGTAATTGACATGTGGGTGACGGGTTCTACAATGTTGTTAATGATCTCATACCAGCTGGAATTTGATGAACGTAATCAAGCTGAAAAAGTGGCAATTTCAGTTCTTTTTATTTTAATTCGTTATACTTGCTCTTTTTACTACGTTTAAATGATGATCATTTTCGTAAATAACTATGACGTGTCGGTACTATTGAGGACATTTGAGGAAGGTAAAAAGCAATTACAAATACACTTTCTTCGAGAATGAATTTACTTTTTTAGGTTAAATTAGAAGGAGGACATTAACCCTTGTACCCTGAACAGGACAAAGTGTAATTTCTATTTATAATAAGTAGTTGATTTTATATTGACTTCAGTTCAATATGTATCTTACAAGCATTGTCCTTAAAACATTGTTCGAGGTATTTCTAGTTTGTTTGGTGTTGTTTTGTTCATTATTGTTCTGTAATTATTTCAGAATCAAACCAGTTATTTTGGGGAATGGAAGGTGCATTCAATCAGACGCTGTGATATCCGGATATGAAGTTCCAAAAGGGGTACGTAGCAAAACATTGATGATGCATTATAGTAAATGCACATAGCCTACTTTGCATGAGGAAATTGCCATCTGAGCAGTAATATGTCCTTATTTTATACTGCCGACTATATAGAGGAAAGTCAGAATAAACACTATATTCACAAAATTCCGTTTTCCTATTTCAGTCGCACATCGTTTTCCCGCATTACATCCTATCTAACGAGGAACGATACTTCCCGTCGCCGAAGGAGTACGTTCCCGAGCGATGGCTGCGAGACACCGAACTTCGGGACTCGACGGAAAAACCCGAAGGATCGATAGTTCATGGTGGAAAGTCGGGATGTCCGTACAGCCGAGCGATGGAGGTGTGTCGCAAGCAAAAGGAAGTAGGGATCCACCCGTTCGCATCGCTTCCTTTCGGCTTTGGTCGACGAATGTGTATCGGGAAGAGGTTTGCTGAAGCAGAGTTGCAACTTCTACTGGCTAAGGTGAGTTTAATTGACTTGTATTTTGTGGACAACGAGGGCAGCAAAAATTTGTCATTATCATCTGCCTAGCCTTTCCCAACTATGTTGGGGTCGGCTTCCAGTCTAACCGGATGCAGCTGAATACCAGTATTCTACATGGAGCGACTGCCTATCTGACCTCCACAACCCGGTTAGTACTGGGTAATACGATACCCCTTGGTAAGACTGATTGTCAGCCTTTTTGGGCCACTGACTACCTGTAACGACTGTCAAAGATCTACAAATGACAGCCGGGACCAACTGCTTAACGTGCTTTCCGAGGCACGGAGGAAACTCGGTATGTAATGGGTGGTCACCCATCCATAAACCAACCTAGGCAAGCACGGCTTAACCTGTTGTCATCAATTTAAAGTCCGAAAAAAAAATTGAGAAATATGAAATCGAAGACAAACTAATGAACAGGGCAACATTGAAAATTATACTGTGATTGGGTTTTGCAATAATATGTAATCCTTATTAAATTTTTTTGTTCTCAGACATTCCATAAATACGAGGTGTCATGGCGCTACGGCGAGCTAACGTACAGCGTTACGCCGACGTATGTGCCAAACGAACCGTTGCGGTTCGCACTCCGCAAGAGAAACGGTAACAACACCAGCCTATAATCTTCTATGTTAAACACGTATTTAATGTTTTACTGTTAACTGCCAAAGGTTTTTTTACAAATAGAATTTAGGTCGTTTGTTCGGTTTTGTAATATAGCTTAGTCATGTAAGTTTTTACTAAATAAGACTTTTTGAATAAAGCCTAATATTACTTATTCTAACATCCTGCTATATCCGTAAAAGCTGAGCCTAACCTTGATTTTCCTCCAAACATAGCATTTAACCATCATTACTAAGTTGTCGTTGATATTCCTCGTAAGTTTTCAAGACACCATTTTATTCGACGTCTTCCGTGACATATTATCATAAGCATGTACTCACTATTTGGCGGAGTCGTTGAGCTGGTACTCGTTGGAGCGACCGAAGCACTCCTGCACGCCGGCATCCGCCCAGAGCCTCTTCATCGCCGCCAGCAACTCCTCGCTGAACGGCTCCGTGTCCTCCATCCGTTGGATCACGTCAAACACCATCTTGCCATCGCTCTGCAACAGACAAATACAACAGTTCTCTGAATTATCAAGCATTTAGGTACTCCCTGAGGGGATTTTGGATGCCTTATGGAACTAAAGACACTTCGGCAGTAACAGTATTGGGTACGAGCATAAAATTGCCCTTTTTTGTATACAAATCCAGAGCCCTTACTGATACTAAGGATTAACTGATAGAAAAACCCAATGAAACTGCCCGTAACCTTCAATTGCAAAAAGTACACAAACCTATCTATCGCTACTATCGAAGAAGGGTAGTAGTTTTCGCTGGGTGAGCATAATAAACCTATCCTAAAATGAAAGAAGGTCAGCAGTCGACGGCAGAGTAAAGAAGTTGGCAGTGCAGCCAACACTTTCACCGAAGCCGACAGCTATCATTTACGAATTCTGTTTCGTATACACATGGGTGCCAATGTACCACTGCAGTGCAAGGTACGGAGCAAGGGGCAATGCCACCGGGGAAGACACTTCTGGTGTCTTGCCAGGGTGCATTAAAATGTCCAAAGCTGCCACCTTGTTGATTGGTTTTTACCACAACTTCTTCATCGTGCAGTTAGTGCCTAACCTGGTGTCAGAGTTTTTATGCCGCTAATTGGCCTCTGACTTGGCTTTACAAGCCGTCGAGAAATATCTCTCAGGCGTGCTGGTTTCCTCACGATGTTTTCCTTCACCGAAGCAAGTGAGAATTATACAATACGCACATAAATCCGAAAAATCAGAGGTGCGTGTTTTGGGTTCGAACTTGAGACCTATGACTTAGCAGTCCGACGGTCACACCAATAGGCTGTCGCTGCTCACCACGCCTTCAGCTATTCTCATTACTTCGTGGCAACACAAAATAAGGCCAGTTCCACCATCCTCTAATTTCTGACATCACTCAAGGCCAGACAGTTCAAAGTAATTAAAGTCTATTCCCGAAAGAGAACTGGGGCAATAATGACACCTTAGATCTGAAGTAGAATTCTTATTTTAATATAGATAAGTCTTTGTATTTAATTTGATGGGGTCGTGCCGACGACCGAGCTAACTATCGATTCGTATTAATAAGTTAGGTATCATGGAACTTAGTATCCATCTAATTTATGAATGAAGCATTTACTTGATACCGAATTACCGATATAAACCTTGACGTACGAAGCTTTTGTACTAGATTAACTTCGGTCAATGTGTCTAAATTCAGAAACCTGGTCAACCAAATGGTCGAAGTGGTTGGTTCATAGTTCCTCAGTCTCAATGAACTTGATTGATGCTGAGGCGCTCCTTCAATGCATTCCGCTTACAAATTACCGCTACATGAACGAATAATGAGGAAATATTTTAATTCAATAACTCTTCAAATATCGAATTGGGGATCCCAATATGCAAATATTTTGATGATGAGCAATCCGTTGCACAAACTGCATATCCTCATGAAATAATTAAGTTTGTGTTATCTTCAAACGACACCCTTGACACCAGCAGAGATCTTTTGAATCTTGAATGAATCATTTAAGGATGAAAATTTCATGCAATTAGTGTCAGCTGCATTGACATAGCATGACGAAAATGTGAACAAAAATGCATTGATGGTAGTGATTAAGCATTAACGACTTAATGGTCCATGCTTAACTCATTAGTGCTGAGTTGACCTATTTAATACAGTTACACACTTCTTATTTGTAGCAATGAAAGGGAGGTACGTGTGCTTCCAATCACAAACTAGCATTTGAACTTATAAAGTGATCAAAAATGATACCAAAAAATATCAGCTGTTCCATACAATTTGACCGTGTAGTAGGCATTGCAATTTTGTACGAATCATCAGAATTCTGATCGTAGAAAAATTTATATGTGGGGGGGCTCAGAATGATGTACTGAATACGTAGTAACCGTTTTCGCATCGGTGTCCCTTCCGCCTTGTATAAAGTCCCAAAAAGAATATTTGGCAAAAATGAGAAAATGGTAGTAGACCATCATTCGATCAGCTATTTCACTACATACGGCCTATCTCACCTGTATAAAAATTGATCACCTTTATTAAATTTCATGACCAGTGTTACATGTTTCTATCATGCAGTAACATCCATTGCCTAACTTTAAAAGCTATAAACGCAGCCATAAAGAACGGTGAGTCATAATAATTCGTGTTGAAGAGCAATATCGTCTCAATTGGAGTTGAGTGACCCAGCATCTTCGACATACGCTAATCCGATTAGTAATCCATTTAGCAAACTCGTCTCGGAGAACCGTACGCTTTCGTTACGCAATCCGCTAACCGCCAACTCAAAGAACTGACTAATGAGTAATGAGAATCTCCAAAATTCTGGTATGTTTAGTCTTCGTCTAAAATTTTCATGTGATCGTGATGTGTGACGACTGCGATGCATCATAAATACTCATATTTTATGTAGCAGAGACAAGTCCAGTCTGTTCTGGGTATTATAAAAGTTTATACTAGCGGCATTGCGGCATGAAATGCCATGCTATGAAATAAATAACTCGTACATCAGGCTTGTGCTTTTGCGGGTTGCAGAGGTTTCTATGAAATATGCTGTAATTATGACGGGTGTTGCGGGGCGCATGCGCGACGCCCGGCTCGGCTGACGGGAAGCCGCGCCATTCACAACCCCTCCTCGGAATAACCCGCCACCCTTGTTGCTTACACATTGCATATTCATTTAAATACATCGTCGTCCATTAGCTCGTTACCTAGTCTGGCATTAAAGCATTGCTTATTTGCAAAGCACTTAAAAGGTTTTCAATTGTGATGTTCAAACTAAACTTATTTTTCTTTTGGCAGTTACTGTTATTTCGTTTGAGACAAAGTATGGAATTTGTCAAATTAATTTTCCATCTCATTTGTAAAATTCCATGGTGGTTTTGTCATGCCTTCCGTCACTTACATGATGTACAGGCACATCTTTACAGTATCGTTTATTGTAAGTACTAACACTGAGGCACATCTAAAGGCTAAAATGACGGTCACAATACTGAACCCGTTCTCTATGTATGCATAGATCATCGTCTAAACATAGGGAACAATGCTGAGACAACCCTCATGCGATTCATTGTGCGTGTACTTAAGTTTTGTTTCAACATGTTTGCGCCGGATAGGGCTGTCACGTCCACTGCTTTCAAGTCCGTGATAAAGAGATAGGTGCACGAGGTTACATAGACGTGCCATGTGCACACTAGCGACGTAGCTCGCGATGCGGACAATATGCAAAACTAATGGGGGGCGGTAGAGGGCATGTCTCATTAGGGGAATACAGGGAAGGGGATCGATCTCCGGACATTGCGTGAAACGTGGAAAATACGCTGACCTGCGTGTTGAAGGTGAAGTACTAACGATTCGTACTGCAATCTAGTTTGTATAATCACTACTTCAGAAGGAAATTACAGATATTTTTTATTGCTCGCCGCCTCTTTAAAGATCCGTTTACGACGTACCTATGTCAAGCGGTACGTGCGTCACATCTCGTGACGAGTAAATTAATTACAGTTTTCAGAGCAGCTTCTCGCTCGTTGTGTAACCGATGACGTTGACATGAACGACTCTTCAACAGGTCGAAACGGAACTGAGATACCTTATCTGTCTGACATTCCGAACAGGTACTCTCGATGATAACACTGGCCAATGTATCCCTTTCAGATTTTATTACACGTTTGGTGGTTGTTCGCAGGTTGCTAATAGAATCACGCACTATCGCAAACACGACATTGCCACTTTATCTGGTTTACTGTAAATTATTCAGTTTGCAATATCTCGTTAACGTTAGCACAATAACCAAGTTTACGAATTAACTCGGTCTTATCTAAAGTGGTAAATTGATTAATGTTTTGTTGTTAAATTAGACTAACAACACTACACTGTATTGTATCTTACAATCATACACTAAAGAAACCAATTTAATCTCAAAGATAACCTTGGCGAACGCCTCCTTGTATTTTCAAGTCAATAAAAATTGGAAATTGGACCTCTTTAATAAAAGAGAAAGGTTAACAATAACGGTAATATTTGTTTCGGAATAATATTCATAGCAAACAAATAATGCAATAAGCTTCTGTGTGGAGTGCAGGCGGGGTAGGACGGCCGGAATGCAACGAGCCACTCTCATGAATAACGAATACCCAATATTGATCTCCATAGAGAGAACATTTCGCGGAATCGAACAAGTCCAGGGAAATGCAGATGCAATTTTCGTTTACTCATGGAAGCCTGTAAAATAATGTCGAGGGTACTTTTACAATTTACGAGAAACTTTTAATTGGAATTGAAAAATCCATGTTACTTATTCTGAACGATATAGACATAAAATTTAGCTAAAGCTGGCGCTACATTTAGCATCAAAATGAATCTACGACTAATGGTTACTATGCAATAGGTATCATAACACTCGAGCCTCTCGCACAAATTGCTTGGTAATCAGCATTAGGGGCCAACGGAAGCCCCGGAGCACTTATTCCCGATGTAGAACTTCGATGCAATCGACATTATTTTTACTGACGATCGCCCATTATTTATAGAATACAGCCGACACGTTATCCACGCAGTTTATCGTTCACGCAACGAATACTCGCTTTGATTTTCGATTTTTAGTAAACTAATGAGTACTGTACGATTGATATCTTCGAATAAATATTTCAATTTGATCAGTGTACTTATCACTGTGATCATATTGAGTGTTTTGTGGGAGTTTTTTTCATGTTTGATGTCCGAGCAGAAGTAATCTCAAGATTTGCGTTATGCTGGTATTAAAGCCAAAAGATTTGGAACCGTCTCATTACTCATTTATTTGCATATAAATTATTTAAGTCTGAATTCTAAGACCTCAGATCTGTTGCTTAAACAAAAAAATCTAGGAGATTTGGGGAACCCTAGCTACTTTCACAACTCAGTCAATAGGTTCTGGTGAGACTGTTAACTCTTGTACTGAGTTTTGTCTTTGGCACATTTACCAGACAATTTGGGAGTCTGATCTGGCCAGGTGTCTTCAATGTTTTGAAGTCATTGATGGTATGAATTTTATGTTATGCGATATTGTTGAAGATGGTACAAAAACCAAGCATTGCAGGGAGATTTTTTTCTTATTGATAAAAGTTAGAAAATGAATAGTTTACCTCTCGGTCCTTATTGCCGTAGGTGATGCCCAGGTTGGGCATAGCACGCAAGATGGCGACGAGCGACTGAATCGTGTTGCTGTACACCACCGGCCGGTACTGTTTGAAGTCTTCATTTGTAAAGCCACTTTCGTGGATAATTCTGTTGGAGAGAAAGTTATGTTAAGTAAAGTTAGGTCACAGAAATATAAAAATGAGTATTGTAAAGATAATAATATGGGTGATATCTCCCACAAAAGGTCTTAAAGCCCATGTACAAATAAATAATAACACTGTTTGTTCTGAAGAAGTAACAAACAAGATGGTTAAATGAAGACGCAAGGAGAACAATTATCACGATTTGTACTACATATGACACAGAACAAATAATTGGCCAAATTGAGAGAACGAGTTAATAAAAGGCGTAAATGTGTATTAGTCATCGATCGCCTTGTGATTCATAGGTCCAATAGTGCGGTATTTTAACGAGATTGTTAAGCTCCAGCCTCGACCAAAGTGATTTCATCACGTAGCCATTAACGTTACGGGAATGTACAAGAAATTAGCAGTAAATTTGTTATTTGTGCAGTTTCCATAATGCATTCGTATTAAATTGATATCATATTATTGATCATATTGAGATAGCTTTGTGTAGCTTCTTTTACACACATATTTCGGGTAGTAAAGCGTAAGTTTGTCTTGCGTTTTACTTATTCATCCTTACATGTAACTATTCTGTTGCCAAATTGGCAATGACATCAAAGGGTCAGGTCATCTTTCAAGCACTTTCATATGATACATGTGCTGCAGCTGAGGTATTCCCGAACTACAGCAGGTGCAGTTTGTAAGAAGAGCTTCTTTCAATCATTACACAAAAAAACGATTCGTAACATCTATTGGAACCTATCGAAATCACATAACGTGACAATGCATCTTACACTTGCTATAGGAAAGTGACTCATAAAATCTTAACTTGACGGACTTGATTTTCGTATACCTGTGTTATTTAACTCCAGTCCTCAACCTAATTTCATATTTATGATGCATTCGTATTGTCCAGATGTCTATATAAATTATTTAGTCGATCAGACATTCAAATTGCATGTACATAAATAAGTTATGTAGGTGAGGGAGGTAGGCTCAACTCAATGACAAACAAGAATATTGCCAATGCGACGCGAGAGATAAAATGTGCCACTGAATATGGATTCCGCGAAACTGTCCTTTTTTGTTGTTTCAATTTTGACTCACTAACTCAACAGTCAATTTGTTTTGTGTAGTTTGGTTGACATTTTTGTAGCATTCAGTTTCTTTCAATCTAAATAAACCTTTTTATTTTTTTTCGGTTGAGGAATCATCAAATGACTCCCGCTCAGGGCAGAGTGGTAGGGAGTGTCAGACTTTTACTGACTAAAACCCATCCATGTTCCTTCCTTGCCCTTTGAGTTCCAGGGCCTTCTCTCTTTTGAACAGTCCCGCAGCCCAGGCAGGCATCGCCCTTGCGGGCCCCTTCCTTTTTGCTGACATCTCTTTGAGGCACGCGTGGAACACGAACGCGGCATCTAAATAAACTTTAAGTAGCTTTAACTTCTCTGTAAGTAAGCAACGATAATTATGCAGTTTTGGCTGATGCCTACAGCCTACTCGATTGAAGTGAAGATTCTGCAGGCACTAAGTGAAAAATGTCATAGTAGATAGGACTGTTTTTTCAAAGTTATGAAAACCTGGTGTCAGTTTCTACCGGGTGATATGTAAATATTTTAGTATTTCACGGATTGGAACAATGGGGACGGTGCGTGTACACACGGCGGCACATGAAGCTGTACATTTCCAGTATAACTTGGCTTTGCTTTGTATCGATTTCCTATACAATGAGAGCTCCGCATAAACTGGTTTTGTATAGCTTGATTGGCCGTCGTGCGTACATGTTCTCTGTGGAATAAAAACAATCGTACCATGCAGCCGGCGCAAACGATCTTATAATTCGAGGAATTCTATCTCCATTTCTACAAGATTTCGACCTGTTCTATTTTTCTCATTTAGAGGTTAACGTTCGATAAACTAACTAATAGTAACAAGTCACTCAAGAAAACGATGTTACACAGTAATGTCCTTAAACTGAATTGAAATTTGCAAAATACATTTTATCAAATGAATGGGTTCTTGATGACAAACTTGGCTCATTTTCATTTTTTTTCAAGCATTACATTGAGTATCGATAAAATAATTTGATTTCGCGCGTCTGGCGTGCCATAGATCTGTAGCATCCGGGCCGCGGATGACGTCATCGACGGCATGGTGCAAACACCCACAACACATTCATCTCGCCAACATTAGTGTAGGTAAGTACTGTAGAGCATATCGATGATTGTACTTATTATGTATGACTTGGCCATGTTCAATTCTATTGACAACTTATCGAGATTTGTTGACATTACTAATAGTAAACACCTTGATTAGATAACAACCAAAATTGTTACTATTATCTACTACTAGATGTATAGATCTTTCTATTCTTATTTTCATGATACTCAAATAGAAAAACCCCAATTTAAATATTAAGTAGGTTACGAATGACTCATGATATTTGAATCAGAAACCTCTTTGACACAGATTAAGCATGTGCAGTTTTCACTGACCATCATCAACTATTTGGCAGGGCTAATAGCCTCGTCGACGTCGTTTGGTGACGTCACACAAATGATTATATTCGTATGCGTTGGTGACAGCTCGCGGCGTGACGCGAAGACACATATCTTCTAATTTAAATAACACGAGCAAACGTATCGCAAAACTACTTAACAACGGCACATATCTACGTATTCGTTACCTAGGCATTTAGCGTCTGACGCACATAGGTACGTGTGTTCTCAAAATTATAACTATTTTGCGATAACAAGACAATGGTGATAGTCGACATTTATTAATGTAACATGAAAATTGTTTTAGCATACAGAATTTAAACATGATTTTTAAACAAACTGATGCAACGTCCATTGTTCCAAGACCTTCCAAGATGTATTATTTGAAATCTACGTAGAGCATTGGTAACATCAAATAATATACATAGTTATTGCTTAACACTGCCATTTCCTTATACATTGCAACAAAATTTTCATAAAACCTAATCTTTTATCTTCAAAATGTAAAACGCTTGTTGACAAGTCGTAGATAGGGAGATAGCCGGCAATCGACCGATGTTTTATATCTCTAAACAATAATATTGATTAAGATAGATACGAATGAATGTAATTGATAACATCGTACGAAAAACTGGCGAAGTAAAATACGAGTTGCGATGCAAATATGAAAGTTGGAAAGGCTATGATGTTCTCAAAAGGCACTCCTTTTTTCGTTTTGTCAATCCTAAGAATAGTAATAAAAACGTATCTAAGAACCATCGCCAAGAAACTAGCTTTCAAATAAAAAAAACTGCATCCAAATCGGTTCACTCGTTTAAGAGTTACGGTGCCAGAGACAGACACACACCCACACATTGCGGTCAAACTTATAACACCCCTCTTTTTGCGTCGGGGGATAAAAATAAGTAATAACTACTAAAAATATATGAATGGCTAATTGAACTGGTGGGCACAACGTTTGACAGATTGTGCCCAATGACACTTCTTGGCCTGGACATAATTTATTGATTTTATCGCAAAAAGAATAAAACGTATCTCACGCCATGCAATTTTGCACCAACCCTAAATTTTCCTACCAGATAAGATAAAAAAGGTGCCCTTGAAGTCACATTTAAAACTTGGCAAGGTCCTGGATAATGTAAGAATTGTGTGAATAAACCTGACCAGGTCTTAACAAATCATAACCACCACTTGCGCTCCATATTTCGACTAGCAGATGTTGGAGAAAAATCATTAAGGCTGAAATAGGTGTATGCGATCCACCTGGACTATCACCGGACACAAAAAGAGAATAATGGGCAAAGATCGACACTAACTAGGCAACTAAGGTTGACCGCTTTTGGTTGTTTCTTTGACTAGGACATGTTTTGTTCCTTGGCAACATTTAGTTCATGAATATATTTCCAGAGTAACATGTCTTGTTCAGAATTTTCACCTAGGTATGTCTATTCGTATTTAAACGATGTATTTGCTAAAAGCTAGCCTTGCTAGAAGTATAAAAAACAGATATATACGTATTCTTGCTATACGACGGCTGTAGAGGTTATATTATATGCTGCTCACTTCTTTGTTGTCTATCTATTGAAAAAATGCAAAGACCTATACCATTTACCGACTAGCAAAAAATCCGCTGAAAAAGATGTGCCAAGCCGCTTTGGTGGGCATACGTTAAAACTTAAACCATTATGTAGATTGTCTGTTCATCAAAGGTATCTCCGTAATATCTCTAGACATTGTCACATTATTGAGTGTCTCTAATTTTTAGATACCGGATCTACATTTGTACTCAATCTACCTTCCAAGTATTTTAGATTCCTATTTATCAGCTATTTGTGTCCCACTGCAGGGCAAAGGCCTCTCTTCCCTCCTTCCACTTATCCCTATCCAGTGCTGTTATACGCCAATCCTTGTGAAAGGAGTCGAGTTCATCTCGCCATCTCCTTTTGGGCCTGCCGCGTTGCCGTTTGCTGCTGTTTGGGACCCATTTTGTGGTTACTTTAGCTCATAGCTCCTCCGGCATGCGACAGATGTGGCCAGCTCAGTTCCATTTGAGCTTGGGAGCCGTGTGACCTACATCGGCAATTTGAGTTTTGGAACGCAGTATCGAGTTCCTTATTCGATCAGTAAGTTTCACTCCGACGATATTGCGTTCCATTGCTCGCTGACAGACCCCGAGTGCGGACTTTTAACGGTTGGTTAGTGACCATGTCTGCGCTCCATAGGTGAGGGTAGGAAGAATGCACATGTCTGTGAGTTTTCTCTTCAGTGAGAGAGGGAGAGTTCCCTTCATTATTTGCTTCATCAACCAATAGCTCTTCCAAGCGTTTTCGGTGCGTCGTGCAACTTCTTTATTGTGTCTTGCCTGGAAGGAGACTATTTGGCCGAGGTATATTATGTACTCATGGACATATTCAATCCTCACACTCCCAATTGCTATGTTGAGCTTGGTGCTGTTGGTCATCACCTAGGTCTTCACCATATTCATCGTGAGTCCGACCTCGAGGCTGGCGCTGCTTGGTTGGTCGAGCATTAGACCTAACTCGGCTGCCGTGGAGGAGAAAAGAACAATATCATCGGCGAAGCGGAGATTTTTTAATCTTCTATCGCCCACGATAATGCTCTTGTGCCTCCAATTGCTTTTTAGTTTTCTTCAAGCGTGGCTGTTAAGAGTTTTGGAGAAAGAGGGTCGCCCTGTTTAACACTTTTTTGGATAGGGAATGATGGTTCTGTGCTATATATTTTTATGACTGCTGTGCTATTTTGGTATATTTTTTTAAGTAAGTTAAAGTATGTAGATTCGATGTCTTGACTTCGAAGATTCCTATTCCAATAGAAAAAACTCTTACATTTTAATAATAAAACAAATAGGTTTACTTACTTCATTTGTTTGACTATAGTACTTTTGCCGGATTCACCAGCACCTGTAAACAAAAACACAAATGAAATACTATTCGTGCTCTATTTACTACATAATACGTTGCGATTTGTATACCATTATTTAATCATTACATTACAATAATTGAACAAGTGGAGTTAGGCGACCGACATTACATAAAAGTTGCTTTTCTTCAAAGCATATATTTCGCCAAACCACGTAATAAAACACGCGATGATATAAAAACATTTAATTACCGCCTAAATGTAAACTGTTTCATTCCACATTATGCACGTCTCGTTGAGTGAAAATAGCATGGAAAAATAAATTAACAACGTTTACTGTGAACTGTGCGCGGACGTAGGAAGGGTCTACCACGCTGATCGATACAGTGTTTGCAGCTCTGCGCACACTGGCCAGGCTTCGGGTTTTCCACTTCATTCCTAGAATACTATCGATTCCCTACGGCAACACTACGCAGCTAGCCCACGTTTTGGACCTGAACAATGGCGATGACTCGATGACAAAATGTAATCAACCGTAGATTGTTAAAGAATAGGAATAATTGTCTCTTAAATATAATCTACATGTACTCTAATCATAAGAGACCTATAAAACCGTTATGTAAGCGTAATTACTACAGACAATATTTATTTACCGTTATACCAAGTCCTGGGTACGTAGATATTAATTGGCTAATAAAGTGACGAAATTACGTGGGTGTAGTAAAACGAACCCTGTCAAATACAGGTTCTTGGTATCATGACCCCTGTTGGCTCTAATTGGCTCGCCAGCGCGAATGGCCGATCTCTGACCCCCGATATACACATTATCACTACACAAGTGCACTCCTGATTTCTGCATTGCAACTTGTACAGCCATTCATACCTTCGATTGTAATGTCTAGGCTTACGTAAATATAATAATACTTATGTAACATTAAAGGACGTGAAGTGACGCCTCGTACAAGACAATGCATTCGTATATCAAAATAAAAGGTATCATCACATATTTTATATTCACAGTGGAACAACTTTCACAATAAAGTGGATGGTAATCGCGTGCCAAGAAAGTATTCCCACGAACACCCAATATAATAACTTTTAAAACAGTGAATGTCATGTTGGATAATTTAGTTAAATAGTGAACGCTTAAGAATTCGAACAGTTTAGAAGTTATCTCACGCAGATCAAGCGATCGGAGCAGGGAATAAACGGCACATTACTTCACTATCGTGGTTTTAGATCCTATTAGTGTCCCGTACCTGCGAACGATGCCATAAGCCACGATTTTATTGTCTTCAGTTACATTTAATATCGTTAACGTTTAGAGTACTTTTTCGCATGAACCAGCAGAATGTTTTATCGTGGAGTAAACCTCGATAAACATAATGTATCGAATCGAACTTCTGTATCGCTAGGGTGACAGGATGAGTAGACGTCGGCGCTGTGCCTTTTTGCGCTATCATCACGATAACATCGTCGCGTGCTCGAATGCCGCTTGTCTGATAAAATACCTGTCTGTAATGTCCGTTCGATCGCCTCTTCAATATTAACCTGACAACATTTGCCTATTCACGATCACGAACAACTTACCATTCAAGAAGTTGTACATGGAAGAAACTTCAAATATCAAGTCTTTGCGCCTATCTAATCCAAATGACAATACTTACAGGATTATAAAACTTTTATCTTTTTAATAAGTTCTATATTGACCGATTAGTGCAATAGATAATAATCATTAATTGCCTTACGAGTTTACGTAACGATGGTTTTAGAATTATTGAATTATTTTAAGTACCAAAATCTACACGGTGTTTAAGCTCGATGTGAAAATGTTACGATTGGAATTATTTCGGTAAAAAGGTAGGTGGATAGCCTGGTCAGCGCAATAAGTAGCGTTAAACGACGCTACGCACGTAACAAATGGTATTTGGTATATGCGTAATGGTTTTGTTTTAAAGATTTTTGGCAAATGACGTCGACAAAACCTAAGCCTGAAGTCCAAGTTTCAAATATTATTCTAGCTTTTTGACTTCGATTTAGTTAGCCACTGCATTAATTTAAAAAATAAAAACAAGTATTTTTGTTTTTTTTAAAACAAGTATTATATTTTAAGTAAATAAAACAGTCGACCAGACTGTCAATGACTAATGAATTGGGTACCACTGAGTACTGTAGAAAATTAAACTAATTATTTTACCTCTACTAATGAATTTCGATCATTTAAGCATGATTTAAAGACCCTTCTCTTTTATTTCTTACTGAAACTTCGAATACTCAAGTCTGGTGTAAGAGACTATAATTTCCATGAATTTTAGCGAAGTGAGAAATGTCAGGAGTGGCTCATTAAAGCAAAACGCCATTCATGGTCAGATATGCACGCACTGGCAGCCACGGCGGCGTGCCGTGACACCTCAATTAATTTCTAGCACAAGATACCTAGTTGACACACTTGTCACATGTGATTGGTCACCTCATGCTCATTACATGATTGCGAAACATTTTTTTTTGTTTTGGTTTCATTTTCCTTGAAATATCTACACCATAAAAGTTTAAAAGGAAAAACCTAATGTTATCCTGATTGTCAATGGAAACTGAAAACATGAAAGAGCATCTAAACTGTTTATATGTATAGTCGTTTCTCAAAAATGACTTGATATGCAAAGTAGAGGTACTAAGTATTGTATATAATTTTGCCTTTAACTTTTGCCCTGTTACAGTTTTTCTGTGTCTTTATAGATCAATGTAAACCAATTGAAATAGATATTGTGGTTTTACATGGCACTGTGACAATGCAAACAAAATATAACAATGGCATGAGTGGGTCCATATTGGCTCACCTAAAGTTCTTTTCCCGAAATTGTTCTTCCTAACAATTTGTAATCCGAATGATTACTCTTTCTAAAATTTTTCATCCTAAAGTTTTCATTCATACTATTTGTAGTGCTACCGGCGATGTTCATAACACTCATGTTTCCGAAAATTTTAATTAATAATATCATTAATGTAAATATATTTAAACTCCTACTGTTTTTTATCATAACGCTTTTATCCCTAAACATAAGTACAGGTCAGTGTCGTCTTGGGGGCACTATGAAAAAAAAACTTAGAAAAATTTCGCAACCAATTTCGAAGTAGCGTTCGCCGGCCGCTGCCGCGGCACCGCTCGCTACGCTCGCTCGGCTCGCGCGTAGTTGGTCACAGTTCTAACCTAACCTAACCTATGGATCCCTTCCACATCGTTTCTACGACAAACGGTTAGTCGGAGACAAAAAATACCAAGAAACTTTTATTCTTACATTTAGGTGTTTTATACGATAGAATCGAGAAAATAAACGGTTTGCAAAAATAACACTTTTTTGGCTAAATGTTTCTAAGTCTAAACAAAGAAATCTAAACAAAAAATATATGACTTTGAATAATAGTGTAAAAGATGGTTATGTTGAGAAAATATAGGAAAACAAATAAAAGTATAACAGATGTTTATTGCTACTGACATTATGAAGTTGAATGCTTCGGAATTATAAAATTAGAGACAGAGTAGTTAGGCATTGTGATTGTTAGGATGAAAAATGTTAGGAAGAACATTTTCGGATTTCCAATTATCGGAGTTGAAAATTTAGGTGAACTTTGGCGCACCCGGCATGAGTACACCATAGAATGAGTAAAATGAGTTGTTGTACTATAACAAAATGGAAGAAAATAAAATTATAACCAACAGAATCAAACAAGAATGTTCACACTACCAGGACTGGGCATTGGCGAGTCCCTTGTGCAAGGGAGTGGAATACATAATTACTAAATTAAGATGATACTTTATCTGCATTTTGTAACCCAATAGTGGTGTATTAAGATAGTCATTAGTGCAAATCATGACCAAATTTCAAGTGCAAAAAATTACTAATCGTGTCATATCATCCAGACATGTACCTGTTGTAGTTAGAGTACAAAATGTATATCAACAGAACTAATGAGTAATGACTATAAGGTTTATATAAACCTTAGAAATTGTTGATCATACCAACTGCCTACTTCATTGTAGACATTAGAAAAACACAATGGTGACTCATTCTGGGTGTTAAATGACTAAGTAATTGACTTTGAATGGTGTGCATAATTCTGTAGTGTAGGTAAAGACTGGATAGTCCTGATGCCAATTGAAATGATCCAGCAAGTTGATTAAACGGAACAATGTTGTCTATCACAAGTTTCTCACAAAGCAGGAGGTGTGTATGGCCCATATTTAAGAAGCTATTTGATGACGTAGTCTTAAAATGAAATAAATAATTCACTATGACCATTGAGAAAAGACAGGTGCTCACCATCTGTGAGTGTGACACATCACAAATAGCACGGCTTGTGTCAATGCACTCACATCATTATCAGTGTCAAGATCAAGGCAACACACTTTTGCAAGACACATATTTAATTAAAATTTTACTGCCAATTCAACCTCCATTTTGAATTATGGATGGTCCCACATAGGTTATTGTGAAAGTTTAGCATTCAACAGTTCATATTACATTATGACTCGATGGGAACAAAATGCTGAAATAGAGTTGACTGAATACCATGTCACTAGGTATTCAAATTTCCTGAAATGTTTACTGAGATCATTCTCAAACGCTTTTGTTTTGCCGTTACATTGCAATGCAAAGGAAAAATTCTTTATATAGTAAATATTACCTCCATAAATACAAAATTGTATCAATAGAGTTTTTTGTTGAGTTTCCTCTAGCGATTGTATTTAAATGTAAATAAGTATTGTGCCATTTATCGTTGGACATGAATGACATTGTTCTAGTGAAATATTGGCAAGCGTTCAAAATACTGCCAACAGGTACTGTTTAGTGATTAAAATTCTTTAAATACTAGTTGATTGTTTACTGACAACATTACATGTGGTTTTGGAACAACTAAAACAACTGGTATACCTACAATTTATGTTCTAAAGGGAACCATCTCTTGGTTAGCATGAAAAGCAATAAATATGTTTTATTTTGACTCAAGTGTGTAAGTGTAGGCTGCATGTTTAGTTTCCATTGTGATTCTGATTTTCTTTTGTGTTTTATCAGCCTGAAAATGTTATCTCATCAAGGTCATCTATGTAAAGCAGGAAAACTACCAACGAGTACAATAGAGCAGTCTCCTTGCCAACTAAGTCCCAGCCGATAAGATCTTCAGTTATTGTGCTGGATGACTGTTACATATTTCTCATGAAATATTGACATCATTAGTGGGTGAGTGTGTTATTATAGAAGAGTGCTTGGGATTTATCATTCAGTGAAGCAGAGATAGTCATTGCTTCAACATGCACTGATGTCTCTATCGGCATTAGAGGTTCCACTGTCTATTATTTATTTAGTTAGCAGTGTATTACTGTAGGAATGAGTAATGGCAGCCAATGCTGTTACTAAGTGCTCTAGAACTGTTTATTTAGCAGAGATAGGGAAAATACAAATTTTCGCATAGTAACTTATGAGATTTGACATGGTGGGTTCAAATAAATGTTATCAATCTCATTAATTTGTTAAAATAAATAGTGGCAATGTTAAAATACGTCGCGTGGTACCTATGTTTCGAAACACGATAAGGAAAACCCCTCCTGAATTGAGGTACATGACATTGGAACAGAAATCAACCATGATTAGCATAGAAATGACTAGACAATGAGTTCATACACATGTTTCCTAAATGTGAAACAAATAGGAACTTTCATTTGCGCACGGAACTACCGTACATACCGGCATAATGATTAGTTCCAAGTGAAAGCAACTAACCATTTCTACTCCTCCTTCGAAATTTGCAACAAGCTAATAGGATGCATGAAGAGCGTTAGGACGCTACCCACTAGGGCATCATGAAAATCGAGATCGTTGAACGGGACGCCCAAATTTCTGCAACAACCCCGAAACATGGGTGCGGCCACGGATCGCGACCAAATAATAGAGCTACACTGTACCTAATAAAAGCAACTTGATATCTTTGGAAGCCTGGATTCCGTCCTCTTTAAGGTTCCTCTCGATCTGTCGGCTGCGGGCTGCAGCCGCGCGCTCCTCGGCCGACTGGGCGCACCCCATGTCGGCAGCTGTGCCTGTTCCTTGGCCGCCGGCCGCCCCGACTCCTGAGCCGGGCGCGCTCTCACCGCTCCCTCTGCATGCGCTCCGCACGCGTCCTGCCGCTCCGGCGAGACCGGAGCCACCCTACACAACGTTAGCACCCAACACAGTAACCTAACAGTACCACTTATCACTGTTCATACGGCTCCGAAACACACAATCTTTGGACAAACAACCGCGACTCGATATTTTCCAGGGTTTTTTACTGCACCGAACACTAAAAACACGCAACGACAATGCAAACTTTAATTGATTTTACAAATCCGTTTAAATACGAGATAATGGCGGCCGGATGACAAGCACCAACTCCGCTCCGTGACAGCGACCGCGCCCCGCTCGACTGACGTTCGGGTGCGTTCGGAAATCTTCGTTCGGACTCGCTCACACATGCGTGAAGGCACATTCACACGCGAAAGAGAACACGAGCACTGCGCTAAAATCAAAGATTTGTCAAAGACAATTTCTACTTTTTACAGCCAAAAAATGTAATGGCGCGCATTTTAAATAAAGGTCGTTGTAGCTTTTATAATTATTTAATTATTCGAGAATATTTCACAAACATATTTTGAATAATTTTCAAGCGAATCTGAGTGAAACGAATAAAGATCAAAAATATCACACATCTGACGTTTAATTGGTCGTAATATTCTCAATTGCAGCAGCAACATTGAAATAAAACAGCTTGTTTCTATACTTGATTAGTGCGGCATTATGTCTTTTTTTATTATATGGGCCCGTGCCACTGATGGGCAAAGCTTCCGCCTTCTACTTCTTGCGTCTGCCCGCAGCTCGGAATTTTACTTTTCTTATAAACTAAATCCATATATTTAAGTAATACCTATGCAGCTAGGTAAAACGAGTAGGGAAATTCATATTAATTAATCAAACACTCATTAAATAAATATAATAAATAATGTACATAGATGTACTAAATAGGATTTATTGTTAAAGGACTACCTAGGTATGTAAATAAGTAGGCAGGAATAAAATAAAACTCTTAAACACTCATTTAAATTAAGATTGCATTTTAGATTTTTTTTAGCTTTTTTTGTTCTTTTTCTAGTCAGGAATCTAACCGAAAACAATAACAAAAACTTTATCGTGATGTTATCGTGACATTTTATGCAACAATAGGCATGAAATCGAGAAGAATACGATGTATATTCGCATAAGAAACATTGTATTCTTCTTCACGTGTCGATGGTTAACAAAGCTCGTATTGATGTTTGGGCCAAACATATTTGATCATTGTATTGATTGCTGATTTGTTTACATTAATCTTCATTTGTGAATCATGAAGTCGGTAGGTAAGTTCCACTGTCCAAGGACCTTAGTAGCTATCATGTTCATCTGCGGCCTGTGGCTAGGCTGTTTACACTTTTATATCGTTGATGACTGTAGATATATTCCTAAGGTCGTTAGTTAGGAAAATTAGTATCATCCCAGGACCTGCTTCTGCTTGTTCAAATGCATAATACCTAGGTACTTAGGAAGGTAGGTAAGTAAACACTACAATCAGACATCAGAATAAGTATATTTAGGTCACAATCACAGTTTTCCTTTCCTTCACCATTACTTGGCTGTCGTCAAGTGCAGCAACGTCATAGGCACCTACTGGGAACTGGGAAAGATGAGCTTCCCCAAATCCTAAAAAAATATGGTCAGGAAGTAACGGAACTAGCCCAATGCGTATTATTCGTTGATAGTCGTAAACTAAGTGCGGTATGCCCACGATTCCACGAATAAACCTCACCTTGGGGCACTCTGAAGGGTCAAACTAAAGATTCTGCTGGAAAAAAGAAAAAATCCTGAAGCTTTAGCTTATGAACCGGTAGGGTAGGCCATATAAGGGTATGGAGCGCATCTATTTGTTTTTCTACGTGGTTATGTTTACAAAAGCATGTGTTATAGCGAAAATTGTTTATCTCAAGCTCAACTGGTTAAGTTTAGCTATGTTTTTATACAGTTTGGAGCCGCCCGTATGTGTTGACGCAATCAACTAGTGGAGCAGCATCATAATAGGACCTGACCGGTTAATAGGTACCTGTCCCCAAACATGGGCCAAAAGCAAAGTTCCGGAGGTCACTGATCTTTCTGCCATAATTAACAACCATGATTCAATATACCGTTCTTCTTATCATCTTTCCGAATTACTTTTTGGGACATCCACTAGGTATATAGTTGCTTAGGGCGGAGGAGACACTGCGCGACAAGCAACAGGGCCTGTTGTTAAAATAATATCTGAGTGACACACATAAGCTACCTTTCTGCCACGTATACTGCGCTTTCAGGTAACATACTGGCTTTAGTAGTAGGACTATAATAGTAGGTCCTGTCTTAATTGTGTGTTGTCTAACTTTTAATGCGAATGGCCTAGAGCTCTCCCTAAGCTAGTAGCGTAGAATATTTCTGCTATTTCTTGATCTAAAGATTGCCAGGTCAGTTATACTTACTTAGGTGGAATGTTGTGTTGAAGTTCAAGATCATGGATGTCAATACTATTATTGAATGGTAATGGGTTGTGTTATTATCTAGATTCTAGTTTTTCAACCAGACGAGCAGTGATTTTCTATTCTAATAATCACGTATCCTACTTATCATTGAAGAAAACATTGATTTGGATACCCAAATGGAGACCTACTCGTCGTGTTTTGTAGACATATCAGTGAGTTGTTATAATTTCCTCGCAATATCCAAACCAAAATGCATATCCACAAAGTCAATGCATTTATCTATATTCCCAATCCTGAGAAGTGCCGGCTTCGTAGTCTGAGTCAATAGAGCTGGAGCCGGCGGCGTGCGCGCGCACCTGCTACCCTAGACAGAGATAGAGGAAAGCTCCATTACCAAGGAGCAGCAGCTTGATATCCTTGGCGGCCTGGATGCCATCCTCCTTCAGGTTCTTCTCGATCAGCTTGCTACGCGCAATGGCGGCGCGCTCCTCGGCGGACGAGGCGCAGCCCATGGCGATGGCGCGCACGGCCTGGCTCGCTACGCGCGGCAGCGCCGTGCCCCTCGCATGCTCGCGGCCCGTCGTCGCGCGCACGTGGCGCCGCGCACGCGCGAGCGAGCGCACGCGTGCCTCGGGAACCAGGGGGACACGCACCACCACGAGACCGGCGACGATCCGGCCTGACGCACGCGAGCTGAGCGCGAAGGAGCTCGGGGGGCGAGCGGAGCGCTAGTGGCGGTCGAGGTGGCGACGCGGCGTGAACCCGCGAACGAATGACGGATCGCGCAGGCCTGGAGCGGCGCGCGTACTGCGCAGGCTCCGCCGCCGCCGCGCGCCGGCCGCCGGTCGCACGCTGCCCGCCCTGCTCCTCCTCCCTCACATACCCACTAACACCCTACGTCAAACCTACGCGGCGCCTACACAATGACACAAAAATGAACGGACACTTACACAAGTCAGGCAAACACATTTAAAACAAATTTCGGTGGGTTTCCTCCTTTAGGTAATTTCCGATAAAAAAATATAGGTACCGTTGGTAGGGAGGTACATGACTTTACCAGGTAGCAAGGTGCATTAGAGTTTATGTATGCGTAGACTAAATGTTCTAATTAGGTGGCTTATCCGGAATTATCAACAAAAAAGAAACTAGTATATGTACATACAATACAAAGGGACGGACCTGGCATAGCAAGATAATGCGATAACAAGTACGTCTCCATTATGGTATATATTTCTTAAAAAGTAATAGAAGTAGACAGGTACGACCTCTCCCTTTAGCGTAGGTACTTCTTTTATTTTCCACACTTTTGTAAGTGTAGCCACAGCATCCCTGGCCTCCCTAATTAGTCCGACATATCAGCGCGGCGTTATGCGCGTGATTGCTTTTGCTCTTTCTCGTTCAAATTCTAAACAAAGGATGTGAAATTAATTAATACAATCGCGTGTAGAAAATCGCAGTCATAAAATTACATATCTTGATAATTACCTCTGCTGACTGAACGAGAAGTCAGTGATTTCTGGAAAATGTTACATCAATTAACTGATGAAGTCGGCAAGTTGTGTTGCGAGGTAGACAGTCACCCGTAGACAGGTCACCTGATCTAGTTACTTCATTAGTCTATCAGTATGCCCGACACATAGGGGCTTGTAAAAGTACGTTTATAGGTCATCAATGAGCAATAAAACTGCCTAGTAGCTGCTTACGAGTATGTAGAATTAATTGTTGACGAATTACAATTTGTTTTGTGAATGTTGTCCTGTAAAACTTTATTTGCATATATCCATGAGTCCATGTGACATCTATGATAGTTCTATGAGTTCAATCAATTTTCAGAGATTTAAAATAATAGATCAAACTCAAAGCATTTATTTCAAATAGACCCGTGACAGGCACTTTTGCATAGTCAAAAATAAGCTACCTACAGTCCCGCCACAGGCATAATAACTGAATGGACTGTAGTTGCCCATTCGAAAATAGTAGATCTCATGGAGAAGAATGGGCAAGAAACTCCATGGACACTCTTTTCAAATCAAGTTATATATATTACATAGTCCTGGGTACAATATTGTTGCTTCTATATGTGAGCACAATGTAGAGATAGGAAAATAAAACAAAACCACAGTTAAAACCATAAAGATTAGTATAAGCCCTACTAACCATAATAGAAAGTCTCCATGGTACTCACACTTACAAAACTCAAATAATGCTCCAAACTAGCATGATCCAAACTAGTAACTACCCTCCTATTTCGAAAAAACAAATTCGTCGCTTCCGAATCGCGGGTTCGATTTCGGCAGGGAAAATGTAAGTGAGTCCGGATTGAAAATCCTAGTATGGTTTGCAGATGAATGTTCCAGGTTTAGAGTGCCTGTTTGTCTACATGGGAGACCGCCGAGTTGTTTGTCAACAGAAATAAACGTGAATAGATTTTTTGTACAGGGCAAAGTTATGAAAAATATAAATCAATAGAGACTACTTTATTGATGTCCATGAGCCATGGCATATGGCGACCTTTAGGGTCGCAATCATCGGGACCTTTAAGATAAGAGGACTGTAGCATTCGTGGATTTTGAAGTTCACTATAATAATGTGTTGTGGGAGTTAGAGCCACTGCGCGCAGGAGTTGCTCTAATACTTTTAACCTGTGAGCTCCTTCGTATTAGCTGAATACACTGTATTCAGCTTTATGTTATAACTAGCGGCCCGTCACGGCTTCGCAAGGGTGCACATCTATTTTCCCCTAATTCCCCCCCCCCCCCATTTGTTTTTCTAGTAATAAATATAGGATAATAACTAGCTTACAAATGGTGAAAAAATTTTTGAAATCGGCACAGAAGTTTTTGAGTTTATTCATTACAAACATACACACACACAAAAATACAAATCTTTCCTCTTTATAATATTAGTAAGATTACGTAGGGTCAGATTTTTCCTTCTCGTGTCACTCCTTAGGTTACAACCAACTGTCTTATACTCTACTAGTCAGTCAGTGAACTATGAATGGAATGGCTTGAGGAGTGAACACACTTATAGACGCGGAATTGGCTTGAGCTGGTCGGAAAGAGCTTTATTTTCATGCAATAAAAGCGAAAAAGACGTCAATCGGCGAAAAATAACGATGCGAATGATCAACGAACGACACGAACTAAATGGGACAAATGTTGACACTCGTGATCGTGAGTAGCCGCTCAAGCAGATTTCTCATTGATAAGTCTGGTCACTCGCAAAGTTGGTTTATTTTTGCGTACTGTGTATTGGTTAGTAGTGTACCATTACTATCATTGTAATCTTTAAATGTAACGAAAACATAAATTGCAATAAAACATTTCAATAAACTTAAAGAGTCTTTTAATTCTATTAAATAATAATTCAAGTACACTGACAACATTAAAATTCACTGAGACAATCATTTTAAATGTAAAGGGAGCCATCAGCAGGCCCCAAGTGGTGGATCCCAATAAGTAAGGCATCCACAAGAGTCCAGACTCCCAGTCCCCCAAAACTGAACAGTTTGCCTATCCCCTCTTGCCAGTGGCCCAGGTAGAACCGATCAGCACCAAATCCTCCAAGTGTTAGGGCAAGGATGACTGCGGTACCCCAGCGAGTGCCTGCGGTCCATGAACATCGGATCTTCTTCAGGAACCTTCGCTTCCCTAGGCACACGACATCGTCGGACACTGTACAGTTTGTCCTGAAAATTTAATTAGAAGTTATTTAACTTTATGAAGGTATAAGAAAAATGTAATATATCTATGATTTATATAAATGTGCCCTTTTACAACAGTATTGCATTTTTACTTACAAGTAATATTTCAGTGGTGAAGCCAAAGAATTGCAGTTCGCTTTCTGGTCACAGCGATGTTCCCATTTCTCAGTCTGGTAACAAAACCTGCACATCGCTGTTCTGTTAAATGTTTTGGTACCCTGGAATATAAAGAGACACATTATTGTAGGAAAATTGAAGTCTTCAAGAAATCTCTTTGTGCTGATGTTGTGTTTACAGCAGGTACTTACATTACAAACAATTTTTGGTTTAACAGTGCAGGAATAATTGTAAAAGCCTCCATATCTACAATCTATGCTTCTATCACAATTTATACATGGATACTGCAATGAGGAGCACTCAGAAATGTCCTGGTCAACAGAAGGACAACTCTTCAAGTATTCTTCATTCTCACTGAAATTCACTCCTTTGTCACTCGAATCGTCCTTTATTTTGTTTTCTTTGCTTTGTATATCCATATTGTTGTTGGCTACGACACAAAACTATATTAAAACAACAGAATTAGGTGTAAAATTGATAATTTACTTAATCATTGTTTCAGATCAACTTACCCATATCAGTAATGTGAATTGTATTAAATATAACTAATAGAACTAAAACTAAACAGTCTCTTATACTTATTCTTAGTGGCAAACTTCTCGGCATCGTGATATTTATAACATTTTACTAGTAATCCAAGAAAAACGAGCAAAATTTGCTCAGACTCGATGTGAAAACAACAATAATGTCTATTTGTCGAACTTGACAGTAATGACAGCAACACTGACAGCAGGATGGCGTGATTGGGTTCTGTGAGTGCGATAAAGACAGAACTACAGAATTTATTGCTCAAGATATTTACAATCTGTTCTCTGAAACGCAATACGTTAATACATTTCACGCTTGCTATGGCAAGACTAGCAGCAGACCATTTAGGTGCCCAGCACCCAGCATAGTATGGGTCCAACAATAATTCATTCGTGTGCCCACAACCCGTATCCGAGTCGTCGTTATAATTAGCTATAAATTACTTGTATTTTAAAATTACCAATTTTTATAGCTGTTACTACTTTTACAATTTTTATACTATTAATATTTATCCAAGCCGCCTTTATTTGTCCTCAAACTGAGCGACAATCCACAATGGACGGTTCCTCAAGTCTTGGGAGGTATACATATTAATCACTTCTACATTTTTTGCTGCAGCTTTGCGGCTAAAATCTTTGTTTTTTTTCTTAATACCTACTAGTTTTTAAGGTAATAACTTACTTTAATTACCTTCATTACCCGTTTACTATTCAAAGCATCCATCGGCTCAATGTTTTGCGTGTGCTACTTTGAGTTTTACCGTAAGACGTGAATTTTCACCCCAAAAAAAAATGTTTCCCAGCAATGTTTGCGTAGGTTTGATGTACAGTCACGAGCACCAATATGTATACATTTTCCTACATTTAAAAGCAATTTTCGTGAGAAATAACGATTGTAACTTGGAGATAGGATTTTTTTTCATTAAAATATGTGTTCTAGAATACTATGTTCGTAACAACATGAAATTTTAATCAGAACAGTAGGAGAAAACCCCTTTTAAAAGTTGTTAAATGTTTACATATTGGTGCTCGTGACTGTACATAATGCTTGGTTGACGGCTTCGTGAAGGGTCCGTTTACACCCTGCATAAATGTGAATGTAAAATGAATAACAATTTTGCTGTAATCCGCTATGTACTGAACGGCGTCGCCGAGACCGGCCAAGGAGGTGGCGAGACGATCAGGAAGCGTACCGCGAGGGCTGGTTCGGGGAACCACGGGAAAAGGGCTCTTGGAAGGTATTTGGGGAAGCTTTTGCCCAGAAATGGGACAGTAAAAGTAATAAAAACTACTGATATATCTACTGCTGGATGGCGATCACACGTTTGTGAAATGCAACTCGTATACCAATAAAATAAAATTTATATAGAAAAATAATTGAACATTTAATGCATTAAAAAATCATCATAAAATAAATAAAAAACTAACAAAACAAACATTATAAACTAGATTTTTTTATAGCACCCGGCTGGAATGGATTAAAGACTAAAATTAGAATCAAAAACACTTAGTGAGTTGAAATCGTCTCCAGTAAGACCCTCTAAATCTTCTACAGTAGGCTTTCTGCTGCTGTCATTCTCTCTGGACATTTCTGTAATGGTTGATAGGTCTGGTATGGCGCACGTAATAGGGAACAGCTGTTTTAGATTAGAACCGTAGCTTCCGCTGCTCAACATAGTTGATCCTGCCCCAACCAGGTTGGTGTTAGTTTCATCTTCGCTGAGCAGGTACCATTTGGAAGCGGACGCGGGCAGCGGGGACCCGTCCGACAAGTCCTCGGTGATCAGGCTATTGTGTGAGACTTCAGTTGCCAGTGAGCTATAGTAGACTGTGTCGCTTGTACTGGCGATGTCTGAATGAGCTTCTGTAAACAGGAATTGTTGTTTATATTTGGATAAATTTTAGGATTACATGACTTTTCGGTTTGGGTATACTATTAGTAGTATTATGTGTTAGACTGGAAGGTGACCTCAACATAGTTGGAAGAAGTCTAGGCTTTAAGGTATAAAATCTAAAAAAAATATTTTTAATTTAAAAATCGTATGTTGGTATTATTAAAGCATAATTAAGTTTTATGTAGTCTTTGAAACTTGTAATACACAATAGGAGTGTTGCCTAGAAACATAATTATGTCTCTCTTACAAAAATTCACAATTTAACATACTGACTGGCTAATCAACAGATAATTATGCCCACAGGGCAGAAATCGACTGCCCCAAGTTTTAGTTTAGTTTGTACATGATGTGATCCTAGTTAAGTTTTATGAAATTATGGATGAAAAAAGCATTCAAGTAAAAATAACCTCAGTCTAATTAGAATTATGAAAAAAGATATCTTTTTAACTTACTATTGTAAAAGCTGACATCTTGAGCATTGTTACAGAACAAATCAGGCGACGTGCTGTGTTCATCATTATTCTCACATCGACTGCTCCATGCGTTATCGCCGGACTGCATCGAATCGCACAGCGTTATCACAGACTCCGAGTTCTCTATGAACTCTACACTGACGCCGACACACTCAGTGGCAAGCAGACATGTTTCAGAGTGATTGTGTATTAGATCCACACTATCGTTTCCAGGAACAAATACTTCGGACTCTGAATCATTTATACCGCTATCAGTGAATACAGAAATTTTGCTTGCATTCTGGGCAGATTTAGTACTAAGTCTCTCTGCGGCCTTTTTAGTTTGGGGTCTTTGTATTTTAACTCTGATAATGTCTTTCTTCTTCTTGGCTTTTGGTTTTTCATTCGCGATAGTAAGGTTAGCGATATTAACTTCTTCTGTAACAGCATTGTCATCGCGCAGATTTGTTTGAAATAGAGGTGGACAAGACTTCCTGCCATTCTGAGAACAAGACTCCACATGTTCTTCTTCCACTACGGGATCTACTGTGGGAGCGACTGATTTCTTTGACCCTTTCCTTTTTTGAGGAGTGGAACATCTCTTTTTACTAGCCCTGGGCTTCTTTTGAACTTCAACAATAGAGACATCTACATCCATCATGCTTGCTTCTTTTTGCGCACTTTCAGATTTGGTCGTCTTTTTAGCGCTTTCCAAAAATAAATCGTGCAGTTTTCTATTCAGAGTATCTGTTACAGTAACATTATCATTTATATTAAAATTGCCAATTTTCTTTACCAATGATTCTGTAACTAAACTTTTTGGTTCAATTGACATTTCGGTTACAGTGTTGCTATTTTTTAATTCACAGTCCTGTTTCATCAGCGGTAATGAGAAATTGTCTTCTGATATCATATACTTGCTGCACATTGTTACTGTTGCGTCTTTCGATTCATTACATTGCATTTCAGTGATAGTAGGGTAATCACCAACCGAGTTTACCATCTCCTTGGATACAGACATGTTTTCCACAATTGATAATTCTGGAGACATTGGTAGAGATACATTACTGGAACTACCGACGTCACTGGTCATTTGACAAGAGGGACTAGTTGAACCCTTATTAATTTTAGCCGATATTTCGTTTCTACATATTGACTCCATGTGTCTGATAAAGTAGGTTTCATTGTCCATTGGCGCTGTTTCATCTATTGCTTCGAGTTGTCTCGATGAAACCTTCGCTTGAGGATTCAGATGTTGGTAAGACTCGGATCTGTAAGCTTCTGAGTTCAGACTAGAATGTTCTCGAGTAACTACCTGTACAGGTGCATCTACCGACGAATTACTGGAGTCGTTGTATGCATCGTGGTATTCATACGGGTGAGTTTTCCTTCTCGAACTGCGCCGTAATGAATTTCTGGTTTTGATCGCAAAACTTGACATGTCATTTCTTTTCTTCTTCCTAGTTTCTGTATTGTCAGGACTGTCGTCGGTATTTTGATAACCTTGAGTACTGTCCATGGAGCGAGCATGGAGCGAGGCAGTATTGGGCGTAGACGGTATCTTCGGAGCTTTTTCCAAACTGTTAGAAAGGAAAGTAAGATGTGCATATTAAAGTAAACACACACACACACAGCAGCAGAAGCTAAAGTGCACAAATGCAGTGAAAAATATGCGACAAGCAACATGCAGTATGATATGATACTCATAATGGAAGCAGGTTTACACACAAAACATTGTTTAAAATGCACTCACCGACATATTAAGCTTTACGAGTACAACACAAAACACAATGAACCAAAATAAAATAATCATTACTGACTAATCTATCAGAGAGAATAGAAATAATACACAGTTCACAGTCGAAAATTTTATTGATCGAAGTATTTCCACCTGCTCCCATTCACAGATACTTAATTCATTTAGTATAAAATACATGGTTGAGCTCCTTTAACTACTGCTTTTGTTATTTACAGAAAATGCATAATTTCAGAGTCAATGCCAATCTTTCTAGCACACACTTATTACAACCACATATGTATTAGTTTAAAGAGACCATCATTTGACTTAATTGAATAGAAAATGTATAATGCTCCATTGCATGCGATATGATTTGTCAAACAACTCAATATGCGTACATCACTTGTACTTTTAAAATATTATTTCTATACATACTTCACATTGAGTACTCATAGTCATACATTATATTTGTCTTGCTACCACAAGTGGATCTTAGATTTAAGACGGATATTCTAAGTACATCTTATGTATACACAATAATTTATTTAAAATAATTTAAAAACTATTGCAATTTAATCCCAGCAATAAAATTAAAGATGAAAGAAATTTTGAAGATTTATAGAAGGATAGGGTAGTTAAGAAACACTTTCGCTGCCCAGCACCCCGCGTAATTTGGACTTTGGACTCATATGCTGGGTGCTGGGCAGCGAAAGTGTTAAAGAAGGATGGTAATTGACACCAATTTTATTAAAAAAATACTGGAAATCTAGCATCTGTTTAAGATAAACCCTTATTTTAATTTAATCAAGGGGCCTTTGGCTAAGCTCTGGATTTCTAACAGGTTAAATTAAAATCCCAATATTTTCATAAAATTCCTAAATAAGAGATTCGGAAATTAATAGTGGCATAGATACCTAGAGATAGTAGCAAGTAGTATAAAATATTGTGGTGCGTGGGATTAAGAATTATAAATATTATGGTAAACACACACTTTAACATAACTAGCGAAATGTGTGTGTACAGGGGTGACGTTATGTAATATTATGGTAAAATAAATTCTGCAGAGTATTATTCTAATACATACTAAGATCATACGTTAGTGTCTATCCGATATTTGACTTGATGCACTTCCCAATACAATTCTTTAGTTAACCTAAGTTTAAAGATTTAAATAGTTAGATTTTAAAAAAAACCGCGTCAAAAAATGATCACGTTTCTGTTACTGTTAAATCGACAATGAAAACCATTGTCTCATACTGGAAATAGTATATATATATAGTCGTTTCATGCGGGATGTGCGAGCTGACTCTTTCGAATTTCGAATCTTGTTGCACAACCTATGTGCAGTGACGGCACATCTAACAATTTAAATCTTTGCCTATATTAAAATTAAGTTACAGCTAAACGCTTTACCTTTTCTTTTTATTTGTCTTTTTGCTAGCTGGCGACTTCGCCGACCGCTTGTTGCTTTGTGGCGGTAACATGTATCGCACTTCCTCGTCTTCATTTTCTACGCTTGAGTTCAATTTTTGTGTTGATCCCCGAGTCTGCCTCGTTTTGGATTCGTTTATGTTCACTGTCTCTGTTGAGATCAAATTATTACCTTAGAAGCTTTATTATTAGTTCAGATAGAATTGAATTATTATACAGGTTGGAACGCGACGCGAAAACGGTTACCACGCATGAATGAATGATGTAGGTACTGAATACGTGGTCACCGTTTTCGCGCCGCGTTCCAACCTGTATAATAATTCAATTCTACTACTATTCCACCCCGTGTTATATTCTTTTTTTTTTTAGATTAATATACAACGTGTAACAGAAAGGAGGAGGTGTATATGAAAGGATATGCTGCAGACCATCAAACTAAACAACTTCCTCCATGGGTCCAATATACTAAATTTCAATACCTACTCGACCCAAATGTATGGGACAGCTGATATTTTTTTCGCTTTTACGATATTGGACCCATGGAGGAAGTTGTTCAGTTTGATGGTCTGTACCCTTTCTGTTACATGTTCTATATGATAGAATTGCGAAAGGGGCTGACCCCTTTCTAGGCAAATAATCTTTCACACAGTCTTATCCAGTTTCTTTGATCTTTTAGCTAACCACATTCATACTCAATACACACAAATATGAAAAAAATAATAAGATTTTTTGTATCTATGGTATGGGTAGGGTGGGTGGTATCATTCATAAAAAAAAATATAGCGAAATGCATGGCTTACCATTTAAAATTCTACGAGGAGTTCGCGTCTGGCGATTTGGTAATTTTTCTTGAGTATTATTATTATTATTTTCAGTCTCTTTAGCGTTCTGCCTGCGCGTGCGACTACTTTCCTCAGATTGTTTTGTTTCCTGGCCATTGGTAGTTTTTGGTTTTTCTGGACTGAGCGTTGATGATGATGATTTTCGTGGTCGGCCCGTTTTCCTAGAAGATAGAATGGCCCTTCTTAATAGTGGGTTTTGGAAGTATGCACTCTTCTTAGGAAATATACTTCAGATCACAATAAGCTGACCATCCTGTGTTAAGGTGGAAGGTGAAAATGTAAGAAAATATGAAATAATATGTTTTCTTAAATTTTTCGCAATTTGCAGGTCAGTGCCAGATTGTATGTTGATGAAAATATGAACGAATTTTGTCATAACAGAGTTGTAATCATTGAAATGATCAATACAACCCTCTATATCCATTTAATCCCACTTTTTCATGAAATAGGCATTCAATGGGATTACGTGAATGGGCTACCCTGGCGCTTCCCCCTTTAGGAATATATCTTGGGTCCGTTTTCACTACCTCTAAGTAACACTTATTTTGTACAGTTGGAATCTCAGCCTCTGGTGCTAAGCCTAGGGTTGAAAATTCAACAGACCGCTTTTATTGACGGTTGATAGGCGAGAATGGAAGACGAAAACATGGTGTGCCGACTCCAAGTAACATGGGACAAGGGCAGGAAGATTATGAATTAAAGTAGTGTGGGTCATCATCTGCCTAGTCTTTTCCCAACTATGTTAGGGGCGGCTTCCAGTCTAACCGGATGCAGCTGAATACCAGTATTTTACATGGAGCGACTGCCTATCTGACCTCCACAACCTAGTTAGTAAGGTAGCTAGGTAATACGATACCCCTTGGTAAGACTGGTTGTCAGACCTTTTGTGCCACTGACTACCTGTAACGACTGTCAAAGATCTACAAATGACAACCGGGACCAACGGCTTAATGTGCTTTCCGAGGCACGGAGAAAACTCGGTATGTAATGGGTGGTCACTCATCCACAGACCAACGTAGACAAGCACGGCTTAACCTAAAGATCGATCCGAGCGGCCGTTATTATTTAGCCACGAGCTCCTAATTAAAGTAGTGTGGGTACTGGATGTTTAAAGTTATGGTTGACATCGCTTCGCTAAAGATGTTTAATACATATGTATACTTTGAACTGGACAAACAATAGCTAATGTAGGTAGACTTTACCTTGTAGTGACGTTGGGTGCTTTTCCGTTTGGCTGATTCTCTTCCTCTTTATCGCGTTCTTCAATCTCTTTGAATATTTCTTTTTCTAATTCATTGACTTTTTCGTGTATTTCTGCAAAAAATATTATAAATTCTCGATTGGTATATTATTATAAAGGGTGTAAAAAGACCCTTAACGAAAACGAAAACCACATATTCTGCCCATCATTGGGATCATTTTTTTCTTCTAGACATTACCTGGGAAACCACAGGTTCTGGAGATATTGGAGGTCGAAGTTCCAATTTTTTCACAAGTTTTTTTTTAAATACTACTTTTTAAGGTTTAAACTTTACTTTAATTACCTCCATGACCCGTTTAATATTCAAAGTAACCATCAGCATCAAGTTTTGAGTGCGTGACACTGAGTTTTACCGTAAAACGTGATTTTTCACCCCAAAAAAAAAAGTCGTTTCCCAGCAATTATTTTTGCGTAGGGTGACTTAGTTTGATGTACACAATGCTTGGTTGACGGCTTCGTGAAGGGTCCATTTACACCCTGTATACTGCAAAGAGCAGATCACAAATTACTAAGTCCTAAATCTCTCCAGTTGCGCGCGAGCAGTCTTGCTCGCCCTATGCCGCATGTAGCTGTCAAGTATATAGCTTCACATATCTCAGCTGTTACATATTAAGCTAAGATTTATGACTCCATTAGCTAGAAAATACACGTTTCCGCCTCAGTATTATAACTTACCAGGGTCAACAGTAGTGATGATAATAGGTGTTGAGGCCCCACTACTGGGCTCCTTGGATTGGTCAGGGTGTGCGACTGACAGCCTGGACTTGTTATCATTGGCTGGCATCTCAGCCTCCTTGTGGAATATTTGCACAACCTGCTCTAAGACTGGATGGATCTGCGGCCAGTGACCTTCGAGGTAGACCTCCTGAAATGTGGACTGAATTAGTATGGAGCATGATATGTCACTTGAACTTCACCTTTATTGCTAGGGAATAAAGGCGCTGACAATGTTCAATTATTACCATGGACTGGCTGTTAACTATTACTGAATAAGAACCAGTAGTGAAGGGTCAATTTTTGTAAGAGGTAAGCCGTAGTACATAGTTATCTTTAATGTGATTATATTCTTTGTCTATAGAATACTGACTGTGCCGCTTTTCAAAGGGAAGCCGGTAGGAATCCAGTTGTATGGAACCTTTGCCACTGATATGAACAAACACTATGATGAAAAAAAAAACCTACCTCATTGTTCTTAGTGAATTTTATTTTTATTTTCTCGGGAGACCCCGGTTTTAGTTCTTCTTTCTTTTCATCGGGCGGTGCCGCTATTTCTTTTGCTAAAAAAATATGATTTGGTCAGTTAAAAGTGTCAGTTACCGAATATAAATATTAAACATCATATTAAATAGAAATTGAGTACATACCGACGCCATTCGAAGGCCTTGCCTGACTAGATTTTCTTGAGTTCCTAAAAAAATGCCGAAACATAACATTAATATTTTGATTCAATTTTGGAGCGGGGTTAAGCGGTGTGTCACTCATATTACTGAGAATTAGCACTACTAAAGTTTCTAAGTGTATAAGTGAAAGCTTAAAAATGTGAGACATACCTAAGTGATGCAGCTTCGGAAACAGGAGCGGGAATTTCTATGACTTCCCGCGGCTCTTTAGCTTCCTCTAATAACCTGTTAAATTTACAATAGTAAAATGTAACTAAAACTCTAAGCACAAAATGTATCTACCACAGATCGCGCATCTGGCAACGTTTCTAGACGCGGCATAGTCTACACTTTCTATGCATACTTTTACTCGCACTAAGGACGTATAGAAACGGACGGCTTTGATGGCAACCGTGATTGAAGTTGTGCGCCCAATTTATTTTTATTTATAGTTAATTGAACACCGGTTACAATAATTAACGTAGAAATGGAAAACAAAACGAAAAAAAGAAAGTAAAACATCCAGTTTACAACATTCATTAAATTAAAACTAACACTCTTGCATACTTTCTCTCACCAGACATATAAGCATTACTTTACTCCATTCATCCGCACACATCACATTCAGGGTTGGCAGTCAGAAGGGCGTTGGTCGTCTTAAGAGTACGACACAACGGAGATTCAGCTCTGGCGACAGTTTTGGATGACGGTGGGGCGAACAGATTGTGCCGGCAGCACTGACGGTGTTCGATATATTTGTCGGGCACAAATAGCCGGCAGAAAAGGCTGTGGAGCTCTGGGCAGTCGATTAGTCATTAATGTACTTTCGGAGCCATCAATTTTATTACTACAGCCGTCTCTAGATGCTACTGGTATTTCCATGCTGTGGTATCTACCATGCTATGCTATCAACACTTACTTCTTTAATTCAGCTGCTTTCTTCTTCTCTTCGACATATTTCTGTTTCCAGAAGTTCTCGCCATCTTCTGATTCACCTGAATTTTAACGAATCATCAGTAAGAATGACATATCCAACTCTTAGATGAATAAAATGCATGTGCCTGAGCGTAATATAGCACACCAAGCTTACACAGTTAAGGTAGCTCGGACAGCAGCAATCAATTAGCAATCTTATTGGAATGAGAATAAAGTCACTCTGATTTTGACAGTCATGTTCATGGTAACAACCTCTTAGGCGCGAATTACACAGAAATGGCGTAAGGTGAAGGCGCGGCGCAGGCGTGATGCCGCTTCAAAACATTTTCATACAAAATGTACGTAGGCGACGTGTCGTAAATTACACTCAAGCGGCGCGGCGCAGGCACGTCGTCCTTTCGTTTTCTTACGCCTTATGCCGTTTCTGTCTAATTCGCGCCTTAGGTGATGATACAGACCAGAAAAGGTAGAAAAACAAAAATTGGACTTCCCATACAAAAGATCGCATCGGCTGACGAAATTAGTATGAAAAGTCCAATTTTTTTCGACCCATTTTCCTTATGTTTACTTGTCCTGTTTGGTGGTCTAAACCACCACCTAAGAGGTATTTCGCTTTTTACTGTGGTAAGGTTGTAGGAATGACAGGAGGAAGCTCTACCAAAACGAATCTTTCGTAAACTCGGATGTGCTATATTAAAACCGGTTGCTGTACAAAATACCTACTCTCTGGTAAATAAGTGATATAATTCTTGACAATTTTGCCATCCTTTACTACTGGATATATTTTCTTTCCATACATGACGAAAAGACCACCTTCTTCTTCTAGTGCTGATATCTTGTGGGTGTGTGGCTTCCTGCAAGTAAAAAATATTTCTAACGTCGTAAGAAAACTTCAGGTACTCCTACAATGTACGTAATATATGTTTTTCTCCTGTAAAATTTTAGGGGCGTACATACTTGTTCGGGCATAATATTCGACCCCAAGAAATTACAACAAATATTGAGTTCGTGCCGGTCAGTAATTCATTCGGCAGGCATTCGGCACCTACCCATGCTGAATTATGTTCAGAACGGTTCGGCATAAATCCAGCTAAACAGAGCAAGATCTTAACCTTTTGACCGCCATTGTCACATATTATACGTGACAAGCAAGTGCGTGCCCTGTACGCCAAGCGACACAAATCTGTGACAAAATGGTAGGTGAAATTGTGGCTTGGCGTGGAGGGCACGCGCGTGCGTTTATGCCCTGGCAATCAAAAGATTAACGATATGTTCGAAATTATAAGACCCAATAACATTTACAACCCACACATCACACTTTACATCCCAAAAGAAAGAATTGTAGAAGAAATATCAAAAATCTTCAAAAATAAATACTTACCGATATTTCCTAGTCGGTCTATTCTTCCGGCTGCGCGGTGGTGACACAAAGCTGTCGCTGCCGCTCTCTGATGTCCAGTCACTTGAATTTGAGGCGGGCGCAGCAGGGTGGCTGAAATACCATTAGACTGTTTATAAGGTTCAAAATGCAGCAATAAAAGACTAGAAACGACCATGCCTAGGAAAAATAGATGGTATGAATACTATGAATGCAAAACATTCGGCAGAGAATATAAGTGAAAACTATTTTGTGCCCAATTCTTAGCGTATCAATGGCAAAAAGTTTAAATATGTTTACCCCAAAACTCAGCCACGCGAACCCCACTCACTGATGCAGTAAATAAATCATTAAGAGCGCAGGTGATAGGGCATGCGGTGCAAGATGGAAGTTGGGCCATTGTTTGTGGGGAGACGCCGCATACGCACTTGAGTCCATGAACTCGGCAGAGATTGTCTTTGCTCCGGCCGACTTGGGTTCGAAGCCTGTTTAGAGATTTCCAAGTCGGCCACGAAAACTGGTGCCCAGGTGGAAGGACTTGGTAGTAAACTCTTTACTTACTGTGAAGCTGCATTATTGTGTGATATGGTCCTTCTGCGACGACTCAGCTGGTGTTTACGCTTTGCGCCAACTCCACCTATGAACCAAAAGAATGCCACTAATTTCTAGAAATACGTGTAAATGAACATTTTAATTATTTATGTAAAACATAGGGGCATGCAGGATCTGAAAGGAGGGTATACTCAATGATGACATGCAAACCCAATTATAAAAATAGGCCAGGGCCAATTGAGCATCCTGAATAGAGTTTTAAACATTCCTGATTTATTATAAACAGATGATAAAACATCATACAAATATTTCTGGAAATACTTCATGCTGTGTGTGACATAACAACGTGAGTGTGTATGTATAGTCGAGTGCAATTAGACAATAAGGTGGAACGATATTCCAAAGGCAATAAAAAAAAAACAGGTGCCGAGCGGCGATTTTTTTTTTACTTTCTTATACACACTTCTTGGAAATTAAAAGTCCCATGAAAATCCGACCACTATAAACTTCGTTCCACCTATTGAGTATTTTTTGTCTAATCACACTCAGCTAGTAATGTTACCAATTAATTATATGAACAAGGTGTGTCTGAAAACCAATGCAAGCATGAATATCATGATTTTAAACCTATCTGATATTGACCATGGTTCAAAAGAAATGCAATTCATGCTTATTGAGCCCAATCAGATCACCAAATCTTAAAAAATACCTTATTTATGAAGCTCCACTGTGCATTCAACTGTACCCAAAGTACAAAGTCTAACATTGCACATGCCATGTTATTCTACAAGCAGTGACACAAGATGCCTATAAGTATCCCTATATGCGTAACTTACCACTAGAGAATCCAAACATGTTTGATATAGCTTTGTCTCTTTCTGTTTTACATAACAAGATTCCAGCGCGCTGCTTCTTCTTCGGCGAAGGACGACCATCCTCCGTATCAGACTCCGAGTGGGACCTCAGAACCACTACTTCGTTTGATTGTTTCGACACAGAAGCCTCCTGTTTATCCTTTTGAGTTTCTTTCTTATTTTGTACAGTATCACTAGACTCAGACATATTATATCTAGTCTTATTAAATTGTTCATCAAACAGACTAACGTTTTGCAAGCAAGGGTTTTGGATTTCTGGGGATTCCTTTTCAGTTTCTATTATGTTTATCACATGAGCTTCAAAACTTGTTGAAGGCTTACCAAGGTCCTTGAGCTGGTCTCCAAGCCATGGTTTTTTAATAACATCTGGTTTGATAGAGTCTTCATTGCCTTTTAGCCTGTCCTCTGCCGTTGCATCCAAATGAGATTCTGTAATCTTTGATTCTGATTTTGCTGGCTTGCTATCTAGTTTCTTCTTCTTGATGTCTATTGTGCTTGAACTACCTTCAGAATAAGATCGTTTCTTACCAACTTTCTTTGGACTCTCTGATGTTTTGCTGTCTTTGTTTAAAGCTTCGGGATTGTTCGGTAGTGAAGCATCTACTGTATTGTTGGAAATATTTAGGCCACTTGCTTGTACAGGATTTACAGAATCTTGAGCAACCACAGGAGTGGAAATCTTTGTTGATTTGGAAGTGTCAACATCAGCATCATGAATGTTTTCAGACCCATTCTCTGCTGTCATTGAAGAAATTTCATTATCCAAATTGGTGACTAGTAACTCATCTATTTTATCTGTTACATTAGGAGTTTTTTCCTTAGCAGAGATATTTTCTGGTTTGCTACCACCATCTAGTTCTTGAGCCAAAACTTCCTCAACTACTTCAGCAGTTAGTCCTTCAGCATTTTTACCAACATCAGTGGCTGCGCTTTTCACTGGTATAGATATTTCATTGTCAGGTTCAGGAACCTCCTGAATTTCTTCTGGTACATTTTCAACTATCTCCATTTGGCCTTCCCTGTCTGAATCTTCAGGTTCAGATGCAAAATCATCCCAGACTTCTTGCAGCATAGGTGTTAAAGGTTCAGAATAAGTGATGCAATCCCTGAGAGATTTGGATTTCAATGCTGCTGGCTTTTCATCAGATTCATTGGATTCTAACTCCTTCTGAATTTGTTCAGCAGTCTCATAGCAGTTTTCTAGTATTACAGTGTCAGCCGAAGATCTATTTCTTACAGGTACCTTTGAACATTGTATACTCTCACCTGCTGTGGTCTCCCCTTCATTGGACGGCTCATTATCCTTCGGATCATGACCTACAATAAATTAAACTATGTACAATCAATTGAATTCTGACAATGACAATTTACACTAAGCCATTTTTATTTACCAAGTTCTACATTGCAGTGGCATTTTAGCATCGATCTAATTTTTTTATAGAAAACTTTGTATTTGTGGGCTTAACAGTCTACATTATATTGATGATATTAACATATTAACAATTTAAAACATGAATTACAACATTTCCTTTATAACTTTATACTTTATAATGAGAAACATGGAACAACCACATTTGCATAGGCATGAAATAAGGCAATGCTTCAAAATCAAAAGTACTTTTAAAGAGTTGCATGGAACCATACCATTTGAGTTGGAGTCGTCACTAATAGTCTGGATTTCAAGCTTCTTTTTATTCTTATCATTCTTATCTGGGAGATCACATCTGAAATCATATGAATAATTAATACATAAATTATATTTCATGGATTAACCCGACTATAAGTTAAAGTGCATGCATATACAACTACATCAATGCCTAAATATCAGCCTAAGCAGCACTAATGTCACACTGTGAATGAAACATGGAGGATTCATTTTCTTTTTGTGTGATTAACAACTAAACCCAACCATCCTTTTTACCTCATCAATCAGTGTTTTTCCATAATTAGGGCAAAATACAGGCATGATATTATGTTTAAATGATGAAAGACGTGAATAACTTTACCTAGATCTAAAGCTGCAGATTTGTTCGTTAGTTAGATTGTAGTATGGATTATGAATGTCTGGTAAAACCCGTTTCAAGAATGCTTCCTTCAAACTCTGCCATGTCCTCGTTGTACGCTGAAATACAACATTTTGTTATTTGTTTGTCTACTCATAACATTATAGATTAAGCAGTACTAGAAATTTCTTACAAGATTCATAAAAGCATTGTTACCTTTGAATTGGCAAAATCCACCCACATCTTCCTAGCCTTGATTTTACTGTATAGGTTGTTTTCAACTAAATAGTCCACTATTGTCTTGAACTCTTGAATGTTATACGGTATTCTACAAAAAAAATAAAAAGATAAAAGGAAAGAGCAGACTGTGTTAAACAGTTTGATTGTAGATAGTTGGAATATACCGAAATTTTATGAAAATACATGAATCTCACGATGCAACTTTGAATGCAAATGAAGCTCTTAATAAAATAGTGATTCTAAGTCTTACCCCGACATCTTGATGCGTATTTTCTATTGTAATCGGTTTACAATGCTGATGGTCAATGTAGGTATACAATATATTCTGCAGACGCTTAAAAATGTAGTCACCTCATAGTCATCCTAAGGTAGAGGTAACTTGCCAAATGTCTTTTAAAATGTTTCTGGGAATTCAAGATGAAGTCTTGACTTGTCTTTCTTTTAAATAACCTGAGTTTTCGGTAAAATTTTATCAACCTGCCGATAAACACTTTCAGACGCAAGCCAACGATTAACCGATATTGCCAGAAAAAAAAAAAAACCATATGCGCTTTATCTGGTTTTATGATGTTTAGTTTATTTTTACAATATTATTTACTAGACTAACTATACAGACATACATTAACTCATGCCTTTTTCCATGGGGCCTAGGCAGAAACTAAAGTACGCCCCTGCCTCCGATCCTACCATACTCCTTATTCAGTGTTTATTAATATAATTTTGCCGAACCTTAAAATAGACAAAAGACAATGATTCAAAAAGATATTTAAAAAAGTAATAATGCACAAAATATCTTCAACATGCCTTGGAACACTTTTTTAGAATACGCTGTCAACGCTTTTAAGCGACAACTGCACTGACTGACAACAAAAACAAATCTTGCATTTTGTTTTCAGTCGGTCACATTAATAATTTATCTTTTCATTGTTTGATATTAGAAGACTAACTTAAATGCCAGGTGCAGTAGTTGTAATGCAAGCAATGATTGCGAGTTGCTCAAAAATAATGTTCATACAATGTCTTTTAATAAATGCGATTTCGTTCTGTCTAAACAGTCCCTAAAAATTTACGCACTTGACTTTGACATTTCGTCAAAATTGTCATTGTCAATGTCATTTAAAATTGCGCGCCAAATTGCAACAAAACGAAGGAAAAAGAGTGAAATTCTTTGATTTTAATAACAATTTACTATGGATAATAGCGGTTACCTATCTATATCAGATATCCTAGTAACAAATGAGAAAATTCCTTGCAAATTTTTACATGACCTTCCAAAAATGGGTTAGTAAGACTTAACCAAAACCGGCATTTGTTTGTGTTTATTAAGTTAATATGTTTGTTTACTTTCGCTTTCAGGCTTCTTAGATCCCTCCGCTGCAGAAGATGATTTAAAAGCAGGAACAAATGTGGAAATACCTTTGTGGTTAGCTGAATCCTTATACTCCAGAAGACCACCCTTGGTTTCTGTGGACTTACCCAAAATTTATAAAGATTCGTACAGAGAAATTCTTAACGCTGATGCTTGTACTGTAGATATGCATAAATTAAGCCAATATTTTTATGAATTTGGATGTTACATAGCAAAACATGATATAAAAGGTGAAGTGTCGGCTACTCTCATAAATGTAAGTAACAAACTTGATGCTATTTTGTCAACGTAATCACACCGATTCACCAATCCGTTCGTCCAATAGTACCAGGGTCAGACCTTCAGGGATTACAGGTGTGATGTTATAAAATTATACTTGAGTTCTTTTTATAAAATGGAATCATTATCCCATCATAGACCCCAATAAATTGTCTGTGCTGATTACTAATCTTGACTTTGCTAAATGTTTCAACCATAAATGTGAGCAAAAGCAACTATACAGAAAAAGACAGTCAATCATGATTAATTACAAAACATTGCTCACATTATGCCAACAATAAGTACATCAATACCCAGATTTGTTAAGAATATTACCAAAAAGCATTGTTTTTCACAAGTTTGAACATATCTCTTGATCTCTTGCTACAGAATAAAATATCTGTCAAAAATTCTAACATTAAAATTAAATTATTCTAATTTCTTTTTCAGACATTCAGGCAAAGATTCCGAATGCTGCTATCAGCCAGTGTGTCTACAGACTCGGTGGGTGCTATACAACCTCTGTCAGTGAGTGAACGCCTCCAGGCCGCTGAGGCTGCCAACACTGAGAGAGCCCTCTCAACCTGGCTACAGAGGGGAGAAAGTGTGCTCACTACTGCTAATATGGTGGCTAACCACCGTAAAAGGAAAAGGGCTGAAATGGAAATGCTTTAGCTATAATTATTGTTTAGGAATCTTCTTAATATATTGGTTTGAGTTTAACAGTTATTTCAATTGTAATATGATTACAAAACAAATTGAAGTTTTGTATGGAGTAATTGATTCCAATTGCCAATAAAACTGACTTATATTATCTCGAGGAGCTTGTGGCTTTATAATAACAGCCGCTCGGGTCGATCTTAAGGTTAAGCCGTGCTTGCCTAGGTTGATCTGTGGATGGGACCCATTCATTACATACCGAGTTTCCTCTGTGCCTCGGACAGCACGATAAGGCCATTGGTCCCGGGTGTCATTTGTACATCCTTGCCAGACGATAGGTAGTCAGTGGCCCAAAAAGTCTGACAACCAGTCTTACCAAGGGGTATCGTATTACCCAGTACTAACTGGGTTGTGGAGATCAGATAGGCAGTCGCTCCATGTAAAATACTGGTATTCAGCTGCATCCGGTTAGAGTGGAAGCCGACCCCAATATAGTTGGGAAAAGGCTAGGCAGGATGAAGACTTTAAAATAAGTAAAATTATAGTAATAAGTAATATTACAGACGCCAGCACATCACGCTACTGCTATCTGTCAAATTTCTTTAATAGATTTTCAACTTTATCGCTAAAGCATTAGGTTCAAGGTTGATTGGGAAAATTTGACAGTTTCGGGTAGCTTGATGTGCTGTACTTGCAAACGGTGAGAGTGTATGCACGAGACGAATGGAGTACCTATGTAAAGGCGCTCTCTCACTGGGATCATTTGCCTGGAAAGTAACAGTTCGCATTCATTTAGTCTCAACACATTCAAGTTGCAAAATAATTTACAGTTGCAAAATTTTCAAATAAAAAATGAATGTTCCTAAACTACTGATCCGATTATGATGAAACTTTGGTGGGTGCGTCTATGAACATCCGCAAACGTTCCTGGCCCGAGAAATCATGAAAAGCTCTAAGTTATTCGTAGTGGGATGCGAAATTTTCGAGTTCTCTTCGCTTGCTTATGCAGTTGCCTTTCATTCTTAGACTTTTTAACCGACGAAAAAAAGCAGGGGGTTCTCAACTCGACGCCTACGTTATTTTAAATTTATGATCACGCAAAACTTAAAAGTGGCTGTCACTCTCGCCAAGACACTCCGACAGGGCGAGTCAAAGAGTATAATAATAAGGGAGGGGCGAGTGCGAGAGCGGTAATGATAAATGATGTTTATTTTGCAAATAGGGGTTTACTAAAACTTTTGCGGCGGTAGTCCTAATCCCAAGCAGCCAATAGGATACAGCATGGACTTACGAAATCTTTGGGATCAACAATTTGGCATAAAAGATAGGTAGTCTATAAATTTTAAGTATGTAGCTGCCAGCTCCAGTCAGAGGTGTGCGCGTATCTCCCGGGCTTCCGACCCATGGTAGTAGTTGTAGGATCCCGATAAAACCCTCCATTCTCCCCAAACGAAGGTATCCATGAGGACTTCCCTGCACAAAAACAGGTACTCGTCACCTTTTGCTCCCGGTATTCGATTACCTTAAGAATAACCAATGTTGTTCGTTTACCTGGTGTTATTTATTGCAGGTGAGGTTTTAGGTTCGATTCCCAGCAAAGGCAGTATTATTGATTTTTTTCACCGGTAATATTTTAGTTAAAGTTTGGAGTTCAAATGTGTGTCAGTAGATCGATTGAAATACATGGGACCTACCTACTGCGTACCTTTTCCAATGTAAAAGATATATGCTTTACTCTACGGCTTACCCCTTTAATAATACACGCGTCATGTTTTGCTATAGCCTTCGTATCTACCTACTAATTAAATTAGAAGCTAACATACCCTTACTAGAGCACACGACAAGTAAACAGGAAAGACCTAATTGCTCGATAGAAATTCGATCATGATTCTAATAATAATCCAATCGGAACAGAGGATCAGCGTTTGAATGTCAGGCTATTTATACAGCTGCTGAGAAAGTTCGAGAGTCCAGCCGTCAATCAATGACTGACTGGTGTCGATGTTTGTTACGTAGGGGTGAACCATGTATTCAAAAGTTTATGTCCCTAAGTAAGGCAGACGTCTGTTGGCGTTTTGGTGAAACCATCGCCATTACATTATTTGTATTCATGGCAATAAGGTACATAAGTGGATAGTAACCCAGAAATTTGAGCTCTAAGATCTGCAGATTCAGAGTTTAAAATGAATATCTCTCTCATCTTCACGCTTCTTCATAACGGGGAAAGTATGACTAGGGATGAGAATGCCACGTTTTACGTTCCTTGCCAATTTAGGTACTCTTCGATTTATGTAAAGTTTACAACATACATAGGTAACACATCCGTACTTTTCTAGTAAGAGGCAACCATGCCAAATATTTAGTACAGGAAGTATAGTTGGCTATAAAAACAGTTGGCAGAGTCTGATGCAGCTCAGTCGTTGCTATTGTTTACTTATGTTCGAACGTCGCGCATCGAAATCATAAGATGGCGTTCCCTAGAATAATTCCAGGTCGGTGGCTATCAGACCAAAACTTTAGCATGTGCATGCCACCACACGACTTTCTATATCCATTCTACGATACGAATTCCAACTATTTTCGTTCTTGGAAGTGTTATGATAACGGCCAAACTATTTCTAAAGAATTCGGATCCACAATAGAAAACGAGAAAGGTAACTATAAAATTACATTGGATGTTCAACATTTTCGTCCGGATGACATCAGCGTGAAAGTGACGAATACTGAAATAATAGTTGAAGCGAAACATGAAGAGAGACAGGACACCCATGGATTTATTTCGAGGCAGTTTAAAAGGCGCTATCCCTTGCCAAGCCATTGTCCCGGGGAGAACGTCGCCTCTACAATGTCTTCAGACGGTGTCCTCACTATTATTGCTGAGAAGAGATCATCTAAGGAAACGGAAAAAATTGTACCAATCAAGATGTGTGGCGCAAGTTCCAGAAAGACTCAAAATGAAACCAAAATGTCTTCAGAAATTATATCAACACAAAATTCTGCTAAGAAAAATATAAGGGATACTGAAGATATGGCGTGTAGCAAAGACAGAATTCAAATATTGCGGAAAGAAGACCATAGTCGTCTGCTAAAACCAGAACTACTCAAGGAGGCAGTCTCAAGCACTAATGGGGAGAAGACGTCATCCAAACAGGTTTTAGAAATTGTTGATGTGTCTGAAAAAAAGGACGCCACGAATGTTGGTGGCGCGTCGAACAAGATCGACGAATCACTTGCCAAATCAAGTCTGGGGTTGTCCGGGCTGTCTGAACAATTGGATCAAACTTTAGCTTCTACTTCAGACTTGTGTGGAATGAAAGGCATGTCTAGCATGTCAAGGACATCAGTAGAGGAAAGTTCCTCTTCATATAAGTCGTCGTCATCCATGTCTTCTACCATGAAGAGTAGTGGGAAGATCGGTGAATATGTCAGTGACATTATCAGTGCAGAACTGAAGGAAGCCGCTGAAAACATATAAACATGTCTGCTGATTTTTACAATGTTTATTACTTAACTATAAAAGATTTTGTTTATTACAAATTCGAATCTTAATTTATATTAAGTATAAGTCATTGATTTGTAAACTTACTAACAAGAGCATTATTAATTAATTTGAATGTCTATGAACTCATAATCTCTTTAATTAAACCCTCACTTTGGTGAAGCATGTTAATATCAATACAATAAATAAGCAATAAGAGATCATTGAAGACTAATATCAAGTATCTATACATCAACAGTATGAGCGTAACTTGTACAACTTCACGATAATTATTGTTATCTTGATGATGCAATGGACTTGGTCATTTCAAGTCAACTATTGATTAGTATGTACAACTGTAACAAATAATATGAATAAATACTTGCTTCTTTCTCAATTTAATGTCTAATAATCTCTAACGCTAGCCGCACACTAGACGTAAAATTACTGAAAAAAAAAAACATAACAGAATAACAATCTTAACGACAAATACAAACATCACACTGACTACAGTTATAAATTCACTGGGTCCACTATACGTATAAGAGTCATTATCCTTATATTCTATTTAAGTCTCTTCGTCACAACACTCTTGCACCTCATCATTGTTTTTATCACTAACCAGTAGTTCTGAGGTGCAGCGGTAAGGACGTATTGATTGTTAACATCTGTCATTCTTGACCGATGGGTTGAGGTCGTGGAAGTAGGCATGGGCCATGGCGTCATCAGCAGGCATCCTCAGTGCTGGGTTGCATGTAAGGAGGCGGGCAAGAAGGTCCCGCCCTCGGGCTGGCAGGCGGGGCACTACCTGGGCCAGCCCTAAACTAGGCTGATATATCGGCAGTGGCTTGTAGTCAGGCAGTTGAGTCACTCCAGGCCATGTGTCTTCATTTGGAGTACCTGGAAATTGTAATAAAATAAACAGATTAATACCTTGTATTGAAACACTTACATCTTGTTAGGAAAGAAGACTGACAATTTATTTAATCTAATAAGAACAACACTGGACATATGTCATGTTATGCATGTTTTATTTCTGTGATGTGCAAAGTCTGCTTACTTCTGAAAAGCAACTTATATTTCTAAAGGTTTACTGATGATTTTGAAAGTAACATAAATAAACTTTGTAATGATTACTCAGTTCATTTCAGTATAAGTTATAATATTTACCACCAAAACCAGATTTCTCTCCATATAACAGCAGTCCTTCTAACAAGATAAACAATCATGTTTTAACTATGGGCCTCAGCTGTTTGATGTTAGAGTAACATAAAGTTCAAACAACTACTTACCAAGAAGTTTGAAAATCCTTTTCAATTGATCATCAACATCAGAGCCAGGGAACAGTGGTCGTCCAGAGTTGGCTAGCTCTGCAAATATGCACCCTGCTGACCACATGTCAATGCTTGTTGTATAGAGCTTGGCGCCGAACAGGACATCCGGGGGCCGGTACCAGAGCGTCACCACCTCCGCCGAGTAACATTTCACAGGAATACCAAACGCTCTAGCCAGGCCAAAGTCAGCTAATTTCAATTCCCCATTTTTATTAATCAACAAATTCTGAGGCTTCAAATCCCGGTGCAGAACATTGTGACTATGACAAAAGGCTAGTCCTCGGAGCAGCTGATACATAAACGATTTGACGACATCCAAATCTATCTCACCATTCAAACTGTCGAAATACTTCTTCAAATCTTGATCGCAATGCTCAAATACAAGAGTTAATTTCTTTTCACTGTGCAAGACGTCATATAGCCGGACGATATTCTTGTGCTTTAACTCTTTCAGAAGGCATATTTCACGTAAAGCAGAGGATGGTACCCCTTCATCATCGTCATCTAACCTCACCCTCTTCAGGGCCACTATTTCATGTGTCTCTTTGTTTTTAGCTTTGAACACTGTGCCGTACGTCCCCTCACCAATTTTCTCTAATTTCTCGTACTTCTGCATTATTTTTAATTACAAAGTAAATCAGCAGTGTAAAATCGATTGTTTATTCCGCTTCGCTAAGTACCTCCTCCCCGGATTTATGACATTGACAAGTGACAACTGTCAAAGCAAGTTTAGAAAGCTTGATATGAAGCAACTTGTGAAAAAACAATCGTTGTGTGTCAATAATTATTATTTTAAAATGTTTTTTCAAATAAAAATATCTGATTGTGATACTAGCGATTTGGACTAGTGATATGAACGAGTTAAATTTCATAAAAATTTGCTACTTCAACTTAAGAAAGTCTGTAACTGTCTTTTAAACGTGTGCACGTTCAGAACATTTCACAAAAACAAATTTGTGCTCTTACTTTTTAGTATTTCATTAGTTTAGTTTAGTTTACGATATACAACGTATTATTTTACAGTCAGCTCTATACTATAATGTATTATTGGTATCACATAGGTACTCGTTAATCAAAATTTGCAGTGACCTGAAAACTATTTGTTTCTGTATTCGGAACGGCTTCTGTGTTTGCAAAATAACATTCATTCAATGATCAATCAAATCAATTCATTCACAAAAAACTCAAGTCAAATCAAAAAAGTTGAATTGTCATATTTTCATTATTATTTTTTTTGGAAAGTGATCTATATCTTTAAGTATTTCAAACATTGAACTGCTAAGGTAAGAAGAGTGCTGTAGTTATTTGATAACATTTTGTATTTTTATACGACGTGTTGAGATGTGTATAATGTATGGAAAGTAAACATTATTACGTATTAGTTGACGATGAACACATTATCACGAGCGCGTGTTTGTAGATGAGCGAGGGCGAAGGAACACTAGTGGACAAGTCGGAGAGCAGCTCGTTCGAGGACCTCGCAGCTGCGGCGGCACATGAGATCGAGGAGGCGAAGCTGGCCGAAGCAGCCGCTTCCAAGGAGAAGTCAGATGACACAAAAACTGATGAGTGGCAAGATTTGCTAGGGTCAGGCGCACTACTTAAAAAGGTCAGCTGAGACTTTGATTAACTTAGTGGATCCACAATAATATCATTATCAAATATTTTCTATTTGTTTCTTGTTTGGTTTAGATTGTTACAGTTTCATTTGGTGAAATTAAACATTCAATACTCTGAGATTATTTTTATACTCACTAGATGAAAATATCATAATTTTGGGTCATTTATAATCGGTTTTGTAATTTCGCTTGTCTACTTTGGACCAAGTTTTGATAGTTTGTATGTAAAATTATGTAAATAAGAAGCATCATTTTCTTACCAATCATGATTTCTTTTGTTTTGATAGTGATTCATATGACGATAATATTACATGATTTAAAAGTCATTGGTGTTCACATTCAAATATTATTTGCATCTTGTTTGTTGGACCTGATGTATTTAACAAAACATATTAGCTTTGACTTGACATCATCAATCTCCATTTTTGCTTTAGTTAAAAACCAATTAAATTTCTAGAATATTTTTTACAGATAATAAAAGTAGGTGAAGATGCAACTGGTTTGCGACCCCACAGAAGTGACATTTGCAGAATTAGTTATGAGGTCAAAATTAAAGACACTGACAATGTTGTGGAAAAGCGAGATCATGTCAAGATTTACTTGGGTGACAATGAAGTAAGTATATTATTATCTTTTTTGGTCTTACAAGAATTTTAAAAATATGTTAAAAAAAATTAATAATCAAAATTATACAAAAAGTAGGTAGTTAGGAACCTGTATGATGTTATGGGCCTCGGAAATGCTTGCTTGCAAGAATGTAAAAAACATTACCCTCCTATTGGGCTCAATTTCAGTCTGGTAAGAAACCAAAACACAAGGGAAAGCAGAGATGGAGAAGTTTGTTTAACAGGTTCATAATACAGGTTTTAAAAAATCTGCCTACATGACTTACGAAATAAAAAACTTTCATATTATGTGAGATAATCGTCAAACTTGAGCCAAAAAACACAAAACTTGCAAGTCACTATGAAAGGATTATTTTATCCTGTCATGATGAGACGCAACTTTTGTATTGAAGTTATTGTTGTTAAACTATGTAATGCAAATTATTTAGTTGCTCAAATTCAGTATGAGATTTAGCAATGAGTAGATAGAAAGAAAAATGGATATTTATAATACTTTGCATACAAATTACATCATATAAAATATATACTTTTTACACAAAGAGACACAATTTAGAAAATAATTAAATAATATCAGCATAAATGTTATTGACTTAGTATTTTCCTGAACAATAGACCTGACTATCTAATCTTTCATCTGCCTATCAGCGATAGATTTTGTTCCAAAAGTTTATTTTAGTTGCCAATCAAAGGAAGTGTGATATAGTCCAAGATAATCTTATCAGGTCTTTATATAAGGATTCTATTGTTTATATTGGTATATAAAAGCATGTGATTGTTATTCTATTTTTTACTATGTGGTTTTGTGCTGGATTAGGTGTTATGTTGGGTATACATACAGAATGTATGGCATTAGTAATGACTTATAGGTATGTTATTATTCTTAAATCTAATCTTAAGGCTAGATTGTTGCTGAAATAGTAGACAAAGACTATTGTTGTTAAAAAACTGGAACTTTGCCAAATTGGAACAAAGAAAGCACTTTCAATAGTGCAAAAGTAATTGAGAAACCATGACATAATCATGTGTGAATCTTACTTAATATTATAAATGCGAAAGTAAGTTTGTTTGTTTGTTACCTTTTCACGGCTAAACCACAGAACCGATTATCCTGAAATCTTGCATGTACGTTGTCAGGTGTACAGAAACGGACATAGGGTACCTTTCATCCCAAAAAAGTACTGTTCCCGAGGAAAACAACAATTACGTTCTTATGATTATAGATGGCGCCACGTGTCGTTCGTATAATGATAGAATTATATTATTACAAGCAGAGTACAACCCAAATTGATTGTCAAATTCTAAATTACGCGAGCGAAGCCGCGGGCAAAAACTAGTGTTAAGATAAATTTTTGATGGTGGCAATATAAACATTTGTTTTATTTCCACAATTAAATTAAATTTGTAGAACTGATTAGAAAATATTTAATTTTTAGATCATACAAGGCCTGGACTTAGCAGTAACAATGATGTACAAAGGTGAAGAATGTCTTCTACAATTGGCCCCACGATTTGGTTTTGGTGAAAATGGCTTGAAGCCTGGTGAGAGTTTGGGCCTCATTGGTGTGATTGATGGGCCCAAGTACGAGGGCCCTGTCATTAATGGGGAAACTTGGCTCGATGCCCGCGTTGAACTTCACGACTGGGAGGAAGAACCTGATCATGAGACTTTGTCTGTCGTTGAGAAAATGGAAACTGGGTAAGTCAAAAAACCAACCAACATTATTTTTATGGACGGTACAAGAGATTATTTCAGGAATGTTACTCTTTTGTTCTCATACGCAATGTATCGTTACCGTGGCAAAACGCACGTAGCGAACGGCTAGCGCGACGACGAGTTCGATGAACTCTGTAGCTAGGCAGGAAGTGAACAGGAGATTTCACGCGTCGTTCGTTACAGTATTTCAACATCCATTGTTGGATTTTTGATGTTTGCCGTATTATTTGCTTGGGCAGGGAATGTAATTTTACATTGAAATAAAGGAAAGTAAATTTAAGGAAAAAAAAATCGGGAGAAAAATTCCGATGGAATATGATTCAAAATAAGGAGCTGAATGCACCCTGTCAGTTTGTGGATTTTTCTAATTGAAGGACCTAGGTAGTTAATTTCGTTCCGAACAAAATTTCGGACAATTTCGGATGCATGAACTTGAAAATGAAAAGCAAGGTTCACTTTGGTACGGTCCGAAACCGAAATTTGAGACCGAGACAGACCCAATGTTTATCTTCCAAAACTCATTTCAACCTGTACTTTGTAAAACATAATTCGCCGGTTGTTGTGCCACTTTTTACACCGTAACAGGTTACTCAGTTTATTGACCTTAAAATATTATCTTGGCACGTAATTTGATTAAATTTATAAAATCCAAAATAAGACTGAAGATAAAAAATATTGTGTAGATATGCTAATTATGGCTCCGTGGTTCAGGTTTGTTTTTAAACCGGTAGCTAGTGGAACTTAGGTTGTTCTTGCATGTCAGGTGTAAATTAAGCTAATCATAATGGCAACTACATACTTCATTAGTAACTTTGTTCTACTGTTCACTTTGTGCAAAAACAATATAGTAGGTCTTAAAAAATTAGAAAGTTGTCAATGCTATTGTCCTGTTCCCTCTTTTAATGTCAAATCAAACAAATGTATTATTCTGTCGATTATTTCAAAGCAGTCTCGCCCTTGAATATATTAACATAAAACTCAGTTTGATGTAGATAGCAGAACCTTGACACATTTTAAACGTTGACAAATGCTTGCTTTATAGTTTATTGTGACTACTTATAAATATTGGGGTCAGTGTATACGCGTATCGTACAGTTTTCTTTATCATGTGTTTGGATTGGATAGACTATCAAACTATACCAAACAGATATATTTGATTTCCGAAACAATGATGAGCGAAATATTCTTTACGTTCGTTTTGTACATTGAATTAACATTGCATTGATTACCTTGATCTTAGATCGCCTTAATGCTTTAGTTTGCCTTGGCCGAAACTATATTTTATTTTATGGTTATTTCATGGCTACAATGGCCATGAAAGTGCTAAAAAGTCCGTTTTATGTCGAAACACGCATTTTGCAGTAAAAAGCTAGTTTAGACTTGCGTCACACTTGTTGACCTTTTACTTAAAATTGATGTCTCTTAGAGTGGGTGTGTCTCTTTTATATAAACAGCTGTAGCGATTTCGCATAATAAGTGTTCAATTTGTGAGTATGTAACCAGGAAGTAACAGACAGGAAATTACAATATATTCAGTTGGCGTTCATTAGCTAAATATTCAAAACGTTGGTTTATTTATGTTCGGTGAATTTGACGTAATACCAACTATATTTGATGTACGTAATATGTAGGTGGTGGCCTAGCCCCGAATGCCGGACAGATCTCAGTAACACCACTGCTCAACTTGAACTAATTTATTCGCACTTCGCAATTTCTGAAAAATATACAGGGGGATTTTTTCAAGTGGCGGGGGGGATCGCTATTCGTCATAGTTTGACTATGAGGAATAGCGAAAAATACTCAAAGGAGTTTCGGGCCCGATTTTGATGAAAAATTAAAACTGTATCATTGCATTTTTGAAAAATCTAAATATATCGGAATTGAAACCCATTGATTTTGGAAAAAAGGACTGTATTAATACACCATCCGGTAGTGTCGCTAATGAGCATCAAATTCTGGGAAGTAATGACATACGGTAAACTCAAGGAAAATGTTAAATTTTAATAAACTGGCTCATATTAAAAAAAAAACATTGAAGATGACAACCGCAGCACAGTCATGTTCACAATATTTTATATTATTATCAGCCATTTGTGTCCCACTGCAGGACAAGGGCCTCCCTTCCCTCCTTCCACTTATCCCTATCCAGTGCTGTTACTCGCCAATCTTTGTGAAAACAGTCGAGCTCGTCCCGCCATCTCCTTCTGGGCCTGCCGCGTTGCCGTTTGCTGCTGTTTGGGACCCATTGTGTGGTCAATTTAGCCCATAGTTTTCGTTGACCTATTTTAACCCTACTCTGCATACTCATAAAGTCCACTTTCTTCCAGCGTCCGTCGCCGTGCCCGCGGCAACTGGTGGTATGGCCGTGGGGAGCCAACTCTAGCCGTTCAGCTATACAGGCGCGCTCTAGACATCTTGGACGAGAGCGATGGCGGAATCACTGCGCCGACGCCGACTGGCGACATACCGGCCACGTCGGATGATCTGCAGATGCTGTTGGATGAACGACTCCGGGTACATAACAATATGGCTGCCGCACAGTTGAAGGCGGGAGCGTTTGAGGCTGCTTTGCAGGTATGTTGGGGAATAAAGAGATGTTCACTTCACTTATTCATTCACCTTCAATTACATAACAATATATGTTCATTATTATTAACTAGAAAGCATTTCCTATATCGACCATGACGACCGTCTCTGACAACCAGAGGAGGCAGAAGTCTTTTGTCTTGAATCCAGATGCAGACTTCCTAAATATAATGTGGTCCCGTTCAGATAATTTCAGATCTCCAATATCAAATATCTTGTTATTGTTACAGGCAGTAACTCGAGTGCTGACCTGCCAGCCGCAGAACGCAAAGGCCTTATACCGCAAATCTCGCATCCTATCCTCGATGGGACGCAACTCGGAGGCCCTGGAGGCCGCGCGGGCCGCTGCAGCCGTGGCCCCGGAGGACTCGGCGGCCCGCAAGGAACTGCAGCGTTGTGAACAGAAGGCTAATAGAGAGAGATCGGTGGAGAGGAGGCTAGCGAAGCGTATGCTCGGTACCACACAGCCGAAGAGCGGTTCGCCTGATAAGAAACCTAGTAGAGCTAAGGTGAGTTTCTTTTTAAAACATCGACGGTGGAAAGGGGAATGCTGATTTTAGGCCCAAGAATGCCCAACAAATTTGTTTGAACTCTGCTACTACTACTAACAAGTTTGAAGCATTTTTGAAAAAATAAAAAATATTGAAACAATAACGACATTCTGTATCTGTGGCTGTTCTGAATAAAGTGGAATTACGTTTTTTTGTGCAATTAGAAAATCTCAGTATCATTTAGCGAAAAATTAAAGATTTGTTGCAAAAATTAACTTAAGCGTTTACACATACATGTACTTTACTTATTTGTCATTTTGTGTAAATAAATTCCAATGCATTTTATGTATTAAATATACATTTACAATCGACTTCATGATCGAAAAAAAAACCTTAAAGCTTTAAAAAAACCATATAATTTGGAAACTGAGTTGTGTGTGATGTTTTTTTTGCAATAAATTAATGATTTATGGTGTATACTAATATAAGCATGCGGTTTTACAATTGGGCACTCAGGGCCTGAATCACTATGGCGGTCTGGCATTCCCCTTTGAGCGTGCTTTTGCATATTCAACTTACAGCGCCGAGCCGAGCATTGCGTTTCCTCCAGCATGCTCGCTCAATGCCCCTTCATATCGGATCGCAAAGAAAAGTGTCAAGTATACATGGGATATAAGAAAATATGGATGGATTGTATGGAAGGACTGAGAAGATATGTTGCGCCGACCCCCAATAAATTGGCAAAGCGCCTGGACAATGATTATGCTGATGTATACTCTTTTTGAAACCATAACCGTGTGACGTAATATTGTTCTGCGCACAGATGTTGGTGTGGGGCTCCATCCTGCTGAGCATCCTGATGGGCGTGGCGAGCGTGCTGGTGTACCGCTACAAGCTGCAGGCGCACTGACGCACTGATGGCACGGCGCGACCTGTACACCACAAGTAAGTCGCGAGACGCAACTCCTCATCATCACCAGCCTACGAGTCCTCTGCTAGACACATGCCTCTCCATTCGCACGCCACTTACTCGTTGCTCGATTCTCGGCAACTCTCAACCAGTTGCTACCAGCGACCCTGTAGAAATTGTCGCTCCATCTAACATGAGGGCGTCCTTCAACACGTCTATTCCACAACAGTGATCGGTTCTACTCGTCACCGGCTTTTAGCGAGCATAGCTATAACTAGAAATCAATTCGGCACGATTGGCGCAGTGGCTGAGCGATTGCCTGCTGCGCTGCGTGTCGCGACTTCGATTCCCGCACGGAATAAACATTTGTATGGCCTACAGGTAGTTGCTCTGGGTCTGGCTGTTTGTCCTCCTAGTGAGGGTCAACGTCAAAAAAAACCGATATGCGTATATAGGGTGACTGGTAATTAGTGTCCGATACTTAAACACGTGATTGTAGTCATGATAACAAACAAGTTTCCCAAAGAAACATTTTTTTTAATACTCATTCACTCTTACTACAATAACACAACAGCGGGCCGTATGAAATTCGCGCGCGCGCGCCTTTGACCTATCAGCTGTTTGACGCATGACGCCGTTCTGGCTCATTGCTATGGTACCATGTAACAGTGGGTAGGCAGAGCACCCGCGCGGCTCGCAGGCCCGCTCCGTTATGCTCCGCTGCTGTGTTATTGGTGATAAAAGTCGATGAGTACAATCATGTGTTCAAGTATTTACCAGTCACCCTAAATACTAAACTACTGGAGAGTGGTTCTCGACGACACGGCGGCAGTGAGCGATCAACTATCATAATATTTATCTCTTTTACTGGTACGAACGTACATCTATTGTACGTTTCTTGAGTGTAAAAATAGTCGACTTATATGATCGTTTTTTTTCCAGGTAATGGAGAGTCCAATGGTGTTATTGGAGGGGAATGGTGCACACTATACTTAAGGCCACGTCATATCTTCGCTGATAAAGAATCATAAGCCTTCGTTAATCTATCGGTCTTTACCTTATGTAATGATGACGAGAGAATAATATGTATAGTTATTGTTACTGCTGTAAATAATTACTTTAAAAAAAAGTTCTCGTTAGAATTGCCAGAGTGCAATCTCATTATTTTTTTATATTTATACAAGTTACGAATTATTTTGTCTATGACAAATATAGCAGACTTTAATTATGTGGACTTCAGACAGTATTTGAATAGAACAAATTCGGAGAGGTCATGATATTACACGGTAACAGCTGATTCAGTTGATTTCATGTGCACGTCTAGATAAGGCGTTTTATGTGCGTAGGTAATATTGCACGCAACAAGACGGATCGCCGAATTTAGACTGGCACCTTTAAAGATATATCAGTAATCTAAAAACTTTCCATATTTTCGTCGTATTTTTGAACTAGAATCCTAAATAAATCTAGGATTCCAATAATAATTGTTATTCTTAATAGGCAATACTAAATGTACGTTCTGTATTGTAAAACGGGGATAGGTGTAGTTAATTAGATATTTGCAGTTATTTTAATTATTGGCTTTTTTCGACCGTTCGCCACTATGTGCATTTACGTCTAAATTTCTATGTATATACTTATATGTTTATGTGTAAATTGTGTTTATAGTTAGTGCCAAAATGTACCATATTATTATGTATAGGTATATATTATGACAGTGTCTGAAATCGCATTCTGCAGAAGATATTTATAGAAAAACAAAAGTCTAACTTATTACATATTTTTCGAGTCTATATTTAAAAAGGAGGAAGATGTAAGCGTTCGGGTAAATATTTGAAGCATTCCAACTTGTTTGTATTTAGAACACAACTACTTTTTTTATGAAACGTTGGGAGGCGCTTTCCTCCAGTTGTAAGGGTGCTTTTCACTCGCATTTATGTATCCATTGCAGTTTCAACCCCAGGTAGCTATACACTAGATAAATTATATGTAGTATTCACGTTTATCTCCTAGATATTGCTTACAGGTGGTGAAACTGCAGATCAACAATTCAGTACCAGTGATTATTTTCACACAGTATACGTATACTTCGAAATATATAGTTATTTTTGTCAATTGAATTAAAATGCACACAAATTAATGTAAAATTAGTTTTATTTAGGACATCGGTTTGGTTAGGGGTCGCTGCGACGCCTATAGAATATCATTATCAATAAAAAACAAAAAAAAAATGGTGGTTCCAGTATACACTTATACTAATAAAAAATTGTTAAGATAATTTGTTTATTATTTTTGTTCCTGTAACATGAATAAATAAATAAGCATGCTGTTAATGCAATAAAAATATTTGTAACAAAGTACAAAAATATTTTGTTCAAGGAATGTCGCACATAACTTTTTTTCTTCTAGTATCTATACAAGTGGGAAGGGACACCGACGCACAAACGCTTATCACGTATTCAGTAATCATACTGAACCCCCAAAACAAAAATCTGATGTTTCATACAAAAGTGCAATACCTACACGATCAAAATGCAAAAGAGCAAAAAAAAACATCTGTTCCATACATTTTGACCGTATAGGTGAAAACTTATGAACACACTCAAACACTTCTGTGAAAAAATTCTATGTGCGGGAGGGGGGGGGGGGGCTGGTTCAGAATGATGTACTGAATACGTGGTAACCCTTTGTGCGTCGGTGTCCCTTCCACCCAGTATATATACAAACTTTCTCTAAATAACGTTATTATTGCTATATTAATGTACCATCATAGTAAGTACTAAATATACTGCAGCATGGTACTGTTGACGCTTGGCCATACTCGGAACAAAAGCCGCCATCTTATTTTTCAGTCAATTTCACAAAATGTTTACCAACATGTCCTGGAAATGTCATTCATGTGCCGACTGAACTATGCTACACCATACTTATTAGTTAGCCTCTTACATTTAACGAGAGCTTGTACTTCTACAAAGCCTCTTACAACCCATCGTGTCACTATAAAAATAATAACATCTCGCCTGTATTTCTCCAGCGGGTTAGGCAGAGGTACGCCACGACGACCAATCAAACTATGCTAACCCAAATTAAGGTGATCTCTTATTATATCGGAAGCTGATACAATGTGAGGTCAGGTTATACTGGATATGTATAACTTGATGTGTCGCCGTGTGTACTGTAGCACAACTATCATCATTCTCATATAAATAAATATCTATACATTAATAATTCACGAAATAATGGACGCTGCTATAATAAGCGGTAATCACATAAAATTAATGGCAGAATTCATAGACCGACCGCTTTAATGAGTCCTCCGCCTTACCCCATCAAATGCACATTAAGCGTCCACAAAGTCCTAACAATAACCCACAGGTTATTTGATTTAAAATAACCATAATCCACGTAGGTCTTACGATACTAATTAAACCAATACATGATCAACGTTCAGAATATTCCATTTAAATTGATACCTTCGCGAGGACTCATTAAAGCGGTCGGTCTATAACAACATTTATGCGTATAATCTCACAATTCACTGGGTTTCAACAACATAGAATACCTTTGGTAACTATCAGATTTAACTATATCACAGCCTTGATTTGAAGGTGAACATCCTGGCCAGCCAGTTGATGATGTGAGCTAGTGCTTCTAACTGTGCTACCGTGGCTAGTGCCTGGATGCTGAACAATGTTGCTACGAAGTCGTACACCAGTTTAGGCGAGAAGACACTCCACACGAACAAGTGATTTCGGAAGACTCTCGCTACCACACAGTACACTAGTACGGCGTATATTCGATGTAACGCGAGGATGTTCGTAGCTCGCCATATTGTTTGTAAGTACCTGCAAACAATTAAAAGTGTTAGGTCCTTTCTCCTCACCTAGATTTATCTGAATATATAACTACTGGAACATTGAATCCGTGGTAGATCGGATGTGTATCACTGGTTTAGCTCGAGGCTCAGAACTGATCCTTATGTCACTCCATCTATAATTGCAACATTTCGCCCAATAGATTCAACTTATTGATTGATTTATTTAAACTACATGTACAAGAGTGGTACATGGGCGGACTGAATGCCGCAAGGCATTCTCTACCAGTCAACCTTTGGGTCAAATAGGACAGCATTGTGATACTTAGAGTACAAAAAAAATAATTAGGAAAATACTATTTTGTTTGCATAAACTGATATAGTTTAAGAGGGATATGCTAATACATAAATAAAAACAGATAAAATTAAATAATATACAGGGTTATTGAACAAAAGTTATTAAATGTGATGTAAAGAAGCTGCCTGTAAGATATTGTTATTTCAATAACCCTGTATATTATAATAAATCTATTATAATATATCAATTATTCCAAGTAATTCTAGTATTCTGTCGCTCAGATAGGATTCTATGATGGTAAAGAATGAAGTTATCAGAATGGATTTAATCCTGCATTATAATAGCTTATTACGTCAACCCTGGGCGAAAACAGTTGCATTTTGATGTGAAACATCTATCGGCGCACCTCGTGGGTAAGACTGACTCGTATGCCGAGACAAGCGGCATAACGTTCTCCGGTTCTCTTATGGTGTCATATCCTTTTCCGCAGCCGCTTTCTACTCCTTTGTTTAGTTCATATCTGACGAGCTTCCCGTGACGGCCAAAATTTTTAATCACAGGGTTTAATAGTTCAATACTCACTGTCGCCACGTCTCGGCACGCGCCGCTATGGCACAGAAGAGTGCGGCGCCGGCTAGCGCGGGCCCGGCGTACGCGTGCAGCCCCATGCGCAGCGCCACGCGCACGGGGCAGTACTCGCTCAGCCCCACGTAGCCCGAGCCCAGGTCTACTGACGACAGGCTGTTGGAGTTGCCCTGTGACGAAGGTGGAAGAAACAACAATTAGTTATGGAAGGTATGAGCGTCAGTGCTGTTGAAATTACAAGCTCATGAGAAATTTTAGCTTGGTCTCTAAGGTTGGCAATATTTCGACGAATCTCTTGGTGTTGCAATGCTACAGATTTTTATCAGGTGGTTTTTTTTTTTAAATATTTTTTTTTTGTGATGTTATTATTTTTTTTTTTTTTGTGTTGGTGTGACAACTTTTCATCAAGTTAAATTCTTGGCTAAATTATTATTAGAAGAACTGAATTACATTTCAACTAATTAGGCAAAACTCACCTGATAAAAGAAGAACAGGTTCCCGATCCACATGTGCACTAGCGTTCTACTAATAATATCAACAACTTCACTCTTTCTAACTGACTTAGAATGTAACAGTTTGTGGTCCATACAATCAGAGGTCAACATACAAGTTATATAAATACTGGGCACCATTATCACATTATGTGGTCTCATTAGTAACAAAACAATCAACATGAGATCGTTCAACATGAGGTGGCAAGCTGACCGAACCAGATTTAATTTCACTTCTTCAACATTCCATGGCTCTTCGATCAAAGTATCATAGAAGTAATCCTCAGTTTTCGCCTTTGGCTTATTATACACGAACTTAGTAGCGCTTGAGTTCGATAAATCGATGGGTTTCAAGCCGCAGTACTTCAACGATCCGACATACGAAAACATTTCAAGTAGGAACTGCACTATAAGTATGGCCCAGAACATATTGACTATTAGTACTGGGTCCCAAGTCTTGATAGATTCGATTGGTGTTTCTAGGGCTTTGGATGCGATTCGGTAGCAGAATATGCATCCCACCGCGCCAATGGTCAGCCCTGATTGGATGTAAACGACGTTGTTGAGGTAGCGAAGGTTCCGTAAACATATTATTAATGTTGCTATTGTGCCTGGAAAATGAAAATAAGATTGTAGAACCAAAATGATAATGTGGTAAATTTTCTTTGTGACTTATTTATGTCAGACTTTACCTATAACTAAGTGGGCTTGAAGATAGAAGGCATTTTCTGGTGCATTTAACCAGTCTGCTGTATCCGGGAGGAACAACCACCGGTCCCCAGTCTGGTTCATTGTTCTTAGATACCTGGAGCAACAATTTAATAACATCAAGATGCGTTATATGACATCGCGACAGTCTATGTCGAAGATACAGGACTCCTTAATATGGTGCTGATGTTAATACATCAACAGCTGCAAAAGGGAGGGGTCGTACGCAGAGTACGTACATAAATATTGGTATGGTGGCTTTAAAAGAATCGAATTATGAAGAATACAAGCCAGTCAGAAAAAAGTATAAAAATAGCACTTACCTATGTAGAGCTATAAGCAGCACCCATTTGGGCAGTATCCCCACTCCTATCGCACTCATCTTCTGCGCTAGCTCCGGTTTCTCCTGCACTTCCGTAGCACCACTCCATCTCTTACTCAAGTAAATGAGCAGTACCACCACCGTCCTCACTAATATGAAGAACATCAACGTATTCCAAAAGAAATACCACGTCATATGCTCTTCTTCAATAAAACTCGTTCCGAAGAACGACCAGCAATGGAATATCGTCGCACCGATTAGCAAGTACTCTGTTGCATTTAACTCTCTCAGCGGAGATAAATCTTTGATCCTTTCTAAACCAGTTTTTATTAAGAAATACGTCGCTGTAAATGCGCAGGAGGTTGCAAATAAAACTAAATTCCAGGGAGGTTTGAATTCGCATAGTTGGCTTTCGGTTTCCGAGATGTAACAGGCCGTGATAAGGCTTGCCGTGACTAAAACTAGGACGACAATGAAAGCGAGGATGGATCCCGCGGTGGAGCGGCGCAGAGAGTGGCTGGTGATGGTGTCTTTAAGACTAGCATCTGGTTGGAAGGAGTATAGAGTGACTAGTAGTAGGCATGTGGCGACCTGAAACAAAATAATATAAAACGTCAAAATTTTCTTAATTAAAAGGTACACGTAACATATGGCCTCCAATCAATGTATGGACATTCATCGTTAGCGAATAATCACATCAATTTTACTATAAACTCGAGAAGTAGATTTATCTTCTGAAACAATCTCAGTTCTAACATACATACCTCCGCGATGTAATACACTGATATAATAATAAATTCATATTCAGATCTTCTGTCTGTTACATTTTCCCGCCTTGACGCCAGGTAGACCATGACATTTGACGTCATAGGATATGGGCGCCGGAAGGATTATTTTCAAGGGGGTTTTTGTTCCTACATCCAGAATAGGAGTACGAGCGAGCGAAGCGAGCTCGAAAATTATTCCTTGGCGCTTCGGTTAAGTTGGTTGGTCTCTATAGTTGTCAGAGATTTCGGGGGTTTGCCCAAAACCCTTTCCCCCCGACGACCCTGACGATGGATGACGTGAGTCTATGGATACTTTTGTCACGACACCGACATAGTTTTCGACCTCGACCCGGGCGAAGGTAGGGCCAAAAGCATGACTACAAGTAACTTACCAAATACAGCAGAACAATAGCTTTGTGTATAGCGAACAAGTCCTGCTCAGTCTCGGTCCCGGCGAGCAATAGCGACATCTGTTTGAGCGACTCTTCGTAGAAGTCCTTGGCGATCTTAGCAGCGCTCTGCTGGCCGGTCGCGAGGTAGTGCGCGAATTGCTTCTCTGCGCGTCGAAACTGGTTGTAGTATTCTACAGATGAGAGTTGGTATGGTAAGAACTTTGAGCCTGTGATTAGAATGGGCTATAGTGGACGGTGCCCAGTTTGTTCTTCATGCATGCAGAATTCGAAGAACATTGCTAGACAGCAATTTTATTTAGGCATGAGTTTCGAACGCAGCGTGATACCATTATTACAATTAATCTTTAGCCATTTAAAATTGCTTTTAATGTTCAAGGGTGTTCTACCGTGGTTCTACCACTAAGTTCGAATTCGTTCGAGTTGTTTTTGCTTTTCAGTCGGGTTTTTTGGTTTTTATAATTACTTTTTTATTTGTAAGTTCGAAACCACGAATGACACTTGTCAAAAATGTATTACTGAAATCGGGAAAGATAAAACATTAAAGATAGTAAATCTGACGTTGTTCAGTTAGAGAGGTCGCATTTAGAAGTGTGAGAGATTCTTGACACTAATATAACCCACATTTGTAGCGGTGCCGTTCGGGCAGTAGTTACCCACTAATTAACGGTAATTAAAGATTTATGGTGACATCAATTAAAACTTGTAATCTTCTCTACATACCCATATCAGTAGGCAGTTGTTTTGAAAACTGCAGTGCATGCACATGTTGTAGGTACAGGTACTGCCGTGTGTCTTGTGGCATTAAGGCGGGCAAGATTCGGCCTGCGTTGTCCTTCGGGAACTGAACGCCCAGCAGCCAGGATATAGTGGGCGCCACATCCACTTGGGCCACTGTCGGCCCTGGGCCTGGATAGCTGAGGAAGTTAGAATATGCTTCGAAAATGGTGGTTCACTTCGATCACATTTTATTGGAGGGTGATCTATTCAGGTGGGGCTGTTGGGTCAGTATGGACTATTCTGAAACTATTGCCTATGGCCGTTTCGGCAGAATCATAATAGGAGGATAAAATTCTTAAAATGGTCAAAGACGAGGCTAATATTATGAATTGTCACTTTGTGACCATTTTACGAGTTGTAACGTAATTCATATTATTATCCTATTAATCCGGTAAAGCGGACATTTTAAGCCCCCAGTTTTTGCCATAGTAAAAACGAGTTTTCACGTGAGTTCTCCCGACTTTTCCCCATGAGGATAGGCAGAAACCTCAGAGAGCCACCTACTACGATCCTTATGTACTGCTTTCGCCTCGTTGACGTACATACATCTGGTCATACACATACGCGAGTACTACGCACATGACTTTTCTGAAGAACATCAGTAATCAGGTATGTGTCGTTCTAGGGCGTACCCTCCCAGCGTTGCCTTGTAAATACTTTTTGTCAGCGCCTTTCACTCATCCTGTCAACATTCATACCTTAATCAAAACTCCTCATAACCGTATCAAATAATACAAAAGGCTATACATACGTATGAGGACACTGGAAGTCATTACTCCTTATTAAAACGAGCGGTACCAGCACTTCACTGGGCGTGGAGCCGCCGTGACCACCCGCGTCCAGCATGCCGTGGTCTCCACACACAATGAGGACGCCTGTGCGGTCCTGGAACCAATACGCCACTTGTTGGGTTAACGACTATGTTGGAGTCGGCTCTACGAATTCTTTACATGCTGCGCTCAGTACTTTTAAAAGTGGAGTTAAATACATAATTACATACTAACCCATTTCTGCATGGCAGTGTATATCTTCTTAACAATGTCGTCCATCTCCAACAGCTTCGGTTTAATCTTAGAACTCCGCGCGCCCTCCAAATGTCCGATATGGTCTAATCCCAGGTAATGTAATACTAGGAAGTCAAAATTGGGCTTCTTATTCTCGTCAGGTGTTAATATTGTGTCTAGATGTCTTGTTACGTTGTTGTCTACCTGAAAAAAATATATATTTTGTAGAATTATTAAATAAACAGAACAACTCCTACGCCTCCAAGGGAAATGCAAATTCCATAGTTATAGACTAACAAGCAAAGTCTCCAAATACAATTGAATGTCTCGTCTCGACTCTGGTCTTTCGTCTTGGCATTTATCATCATTAAACATGACATAAAACTGGGCGTATTATACGCCCCGAAATTGTGAGTGAAGTAATACCATCGTGAACCCATTGGAAGCAAGGATTGTGCTTCTTTTTCCATGATAAGCCGGACAAATGAGATCAAAGTTAGACCCCAAAGTTCAGGGTAACTAGGAATACGAACTGTCACTAATGTAAAGGTCGGCCTCTAATAAGTACCTCTGTATAATCCGAGACGTAGAATGAGGTGGTGCCATCGGACTCGGTCCAGAGCCCCGGGAACAGTCTGAGCCAAGTGTCGTCGCCATACATCACTGTACGGCGCCCCCTGGAGTTGGCTACGCGCAACACGCTGTCGCCACGCACGGCCGGCGCGCCGAAGTTTAGAGCTACGTCCGCAAATGTTGATACACTGCCTGTCATCATGGCCTGGTAGAAACAATATTGGTTATTATACGGACAAAATCGTTTTATATTTTATCCATTAAACGTAGCGTTTGCTCCGCTATAGCCTGATCAAAAGAATTAGACAACTGGGTGAATTGCGGATTCGTTGCACTAGCTACTAGTTGACTGCACGGTTGGCGCAGTGGCAGAGCGATTGGCTGCTGCGCTGCGTGTCGCAGGTTCGATTCCCGCACGGAACAAATATTTGTATGGCCTACAAGTAGTTGTTTCGGGTCTGGCTGTTTGTGTATGTAAGTTTTAAATGTTTGTAAACGCACCCACGATACAGGAGAAATTCCTAGTGTGGGGCAGCGTTTAAAAAAAAAAGCTGTTCGTTTACTGCCTAAAATAATTTACACGTTGTTATTTTTCACCAAATAGCAGACAGTTTTCTAATTCATTTGATCGGGTAATACAGAGTATCCCAAATCATGCACATACAGCAGGCAGCACAAATTGACAGAAACAAAACAATAATGTTACTAAAATGAATATTGGTGTTATATTTTCGTTTCAGTGTATAAGTGGCATCACAATCAAGCCAAGAAAAGAGCAATGATGATGTTGTTATGACGTCTACTTTACTATATTTTAGCGTTCATTTGTGCGTACTTATTTATCTATTTCTAAAATGATGGATGGATTTGCAACTATATTTTGTCGTGTCTTTCGCTGCGACGCCATCTGCGTCGCTCGCCATCGTCGTTCGACAGCCGGATTTTGTAGCCCGTGTAAGCACGAGGACCAATCAAGCTATACGAAACCAGTTTAATATGCGGATCTTCTCATTGTACGGGAAATCTATATAAAGCGAGGCCATGTTATACTGGACAAACATTTAATGAGCCATACAAGTTCAAATTTTCATTAATTTTCAGACATAATCTGCAACAAAATGGTTTTGTGATGGCCGGACCATAGTTGACAATATTGTACCTACACATTGCATTAAAAAATTGTCCGTATAGGAGCCCCTTTGCTAAAACAATGGCACCAAACACGAATATCTAAGACGGAAATGTATGAAATACGACCGTTCTGCACTCTTCTACGAAAAGCCCATAATTGTACAGCCAAGCCATCATGCATAGCGACAAAACGTTGTTGTAGCATTGTCTCGCGACGAAGCGAGATGGATTATACTTCGTCTCGTTAACGTTTCGACATAATGCAACGACAAAATTTTGTCGAGAATATTAGTAATGTAGAGAAAGGGAGCAGGAGCAATAAGGAAGAGAAAGTGCAACAGATATCAAAGTAATGCATGCTCTTCCTAAGGTGATGCGCATGACTGCAGCAATATTTACGGTGTGCAATGACTCGGAACCACAGGAACTCATGTAATATTGGTAATTAATTGAGTAATATCCATTAATTTAATCGGTGAATAGCCGGTCTAATGTTTGTGGCTAAATTCTCTCGAGGTAGAGGAGGTTTGGTATATTATATACCAGATATTTATTGCACTTCCATTGCATACAAATTTTCTAAATAAAATCTTATACACATTTCCGAATTAATAAAATACCGACTAATGATGTAACTATCTATAAATTAATGAAGCTGGCATATCTTCATGCTACATAGTTTTAGACACGCTAGTCATACCAAAACACGCCACGTATGTTGTACCAAAACCTGATGTTAAAATGTAGCTTAGTTATGAAACTTTAAAATACTAATATATTATATTCTATGTCTGTTGCACAAGCATGCAATGTAATAAGTGTTAATTCCCAACAAGACTTAGTATAATGTTAAACTGTTCTATAATAAGATAAATGATTGATGATTGAATGAATGATTTCTTAGGGTGTCACCACACCAATTGATCGATTATAGATCGATGTCATCGATGGTAGAATGGATTAGTCGAAAGAGAAAAACTATCGATCGACGTCGAGTAATCCATTCTACCATCGATCGACGATCGATCGATCGATTGGTGTGGTAACACACTTAGAAGTTTGAAGTAATTTATTATCCGAATAGGATTTTATAGACAACAATTTCAAAAAGTTGGTGGAAAATGTCAGTTAGGCATGCAGTAATTAAATGAGTAGGAAAAGCACAAATAAAATAATGATTCAGACACAAGACCAAAGAAAAAACATGTACTTTGAGACAGATTTTTTGGACAAATTGTATAAAAATATTTTAAAGTATTGATTTCAGCTAAGTTCTTTGTTTTTTCTTTGTCTCTACGATCATGTATGGAAAGCTGAATAAATAGAACTATTCTAAATATTTAAAAGTGACACTTGCAAATGTATCCCGCCAGAAGTTTATTGTGCGCCTCCACTGTGCCTTTTCCTTCTTTCTCTCAGGTGACTGTACACAACAAAATAATTGAGATTTTTTACACTAATTATAATACTAATTTAGAAATAAGACTGAAATTACAATTGAATATTAAACTTTTTTCTTTGGTTTTGTGATTGGAAATAAATTAGGCATTATAAAATTGATTTTATTTTTAAAGTTTTTAGCATCTTTTCTAGTGGGTGTCAGTTATTAAAATACACAAAAAACAGTATTTGTTTTTTTTTTTAAGTTCTTATTAGTATTTTCTTTTAAACTTATCTTACCTTAATCCTAGGCATGGTGACAGTAGGTGGTTCAGCCATGGCTACATAAATGCATGCAGACTTGTTCTTAATCATCTGTCCGGTGTACGGCATGTACTCTTCCGTTACGAAGTCATAACGAATCCCATCTATCACCATGAGAACCACACTGTTCTCACCTGAACTGTACACTTGCTGGCCATCAATACTGCAAGTTTGAAAAAAGAATCTATACTAATATTATAAAGCTGCAGTGTTTGTTTGTTTGTTTGTTTGAACGCGCTAATCTCTGGAACTACTGGTCCGATTTGAATGATTCTTTCAGTGTTGGGTAGTCCATTTATCGAGGAAGGCTATAGGCGTAGCGTGATGATATATATATATATCATCACGCTACGACCAATAGGCGCGTAGCAGCAATGAAAAATGTTGCAAAAACGGGGAAAATTGTATTTTTAATAACTTGACGCGGACGAAGGTCGCGGGGAACAGCTATATTATATAAATGTTACTAGCATAGTATGTGAATTTCTTTTATTCTTCAAGCTTACATATTAAATTAAGTTTTTAAATATTTTTATGAAAATGTTTTGAAATAGTAGCCTAGGGGTATCAGGAATAGGGTCCAAGCTACCAGTGGTCAGGGGTCCAGAGAGAGGAACCTCCTAACAATTCCTCAGGTGTTGGTCAAGGCTCTTGGCAATTGAGCCATTGGCTGACACAACTATTGGTAAAATTATCGCTAAGTCCACATCTCACACGTCAACCTCACAAGCCAAGTCAAGATACTTGATTTGCTTATGCTTATTATCTTTTTTGAATTTAAAGTTTGTAGACAAACAATAAATTACCTACCTAAATATTCGTTTTTTATGCAGGATTTGTGAAAATAATCTAAAAAGAAACAATCAAACTAACCTGACACCATCTATGAAGTTTGGTAGATCATCTTTATCTGATAGCTTCCCTGAATCGAATTTCATTGGGAAAAACCCATACAGGAACATCATGAAGGCTAGAAGGCCCGTCACAAGGAGACAGAGGCCGGTCCACCGGTGCTGTATCCAAGGCAGCATGATGATCGACCTTTGCCGCGTTCTAATCACTTGAATCATCCACTAAGACTAATTCTGAATTACCGGCACTCGACGAATTTTACGCTACGTACACACACTTTCGCTTCTGCAATATTTCATATCAGTACTTGTCTTCCCGTTATAGGAAACCGCATTGTGCAATGAGGATGAGGTTTACTCCATTCAATACACAACGACGTGCGCACCTATTATCAGCAGTACTCACGATTTATACGACAATACGATAAGATCGGTACTTTTTATCACGAAACTTCACGTTGAGGTTACCTAAATAAATAAAATATAGTTTAATGGAAGAGTGTTATTAAAGAAGTATACAAGGACATGAGCATAGGACAGAAGCTGAAGTATTTTAGTCTTTGAAAAGCTGTACTTTTCGAAAGATGAACAAAATAATACTATGGAAAATGGAAAACAATGGAAGATATAACATCAACTAGGGATGATTGATATTCATCGATGGTAGATAAATATCGACGTTTTTAAATCGATGTTAAGTCCTCGTAAAAGTCGAAACATTGATGAATAATATTGCTTCATCGATATACTCTAGGCTAGGCTAGGGTGAATTGGGTGTAGAAGTTTTCGCTGACAAGTGTTGTTATCATTAGTTGAAGAAAGTAGCCATTAAAACATTGTGCTGCACCGCAACATCGACAGCTTCGGAACGAGTTTTTCCAAAAGCTGGCCAACATATCAACAAAGGAACCGATTTACACACAAAAATACACACACACATGCTCTTTTTACAGAGTGGAGTTTGCAAATATACAAGACATGTTTTTGTTTTCCTAATTGGCGTAATAAGTAATTAAAAAATAAAACACTAGGCTGGCCATATGTGGAATGTGAACTCAGCTATCATTGTAACGATTGGCGTTACGGCCACTGGCCTGGTCGCTAAGAGCATCGATGAACATTTTTTGAGGCTCTCGCTTGGAGGTTGGATCAATGGCCTGATTCAGAAGGCAGTATTCCTCGATACGGCTCACATTGTGAAGGGGTTCCTGTCTCTGAACCCTAACAATGACGAATGAAATACCTGTCGTTGTTTATGCTACATCACTAGTACTATAATATACACGGACTATGACATCATCACACCACTAACTGATGGGTGACGTCTTGTCATATTTGTTTTGCTGTCAGTGACACTGACAGTGGCATTTATGAGACACTGACAGTTTTTCTAGTGGCTTTTTTAATAGTTGATTACAAAAGTTTGAATACTAGTCTTTTTAAGGCTGGAACATGCCTGAGTAACTGGCAAATTGTCAGTGTTCTATTAAATACAGTCACGAGCACCAATATGTACACATTTAAGTAATGTCAAAAACGATTTCTTGATACATATTTTATAATAGTAGGTTGTATGGTATGTGCCATTTAGTATGGGTTCCAAATGACTAAGTGTAGGTACCTACTCTAAGTTCTAAAGTTTGTAAAATATTGGGAGACATCCACTTTAAAAAGTTGCTAAGGGTAACATATTGGTGCTCGTGACTGTACGTACATCTGCCTAACCCTTTGGGGATTACAAGTGTGATGTTATGTTATGTAAGTCTGTCAGGAATTTCTGAGTACCAGCCCGAAGGCGGAGGCTTAGCATAATCAGCCTATAATGTTCCCACTGCTGGGAGACACGGCCTCCTCTTTATGTGAGGGAATGGACTATAATCCACCACGCGGGCCCAGTGCGGGTTGGTAGATGTCACATGTCTTCGAATTTTTGGGGTTAGAACATGCCGGTTTCCTCACGATGTTTTCTTTCACCGTTTTGAGAGCAGTGGTGATGAAATAAATAACACAAAGTAATGTGCCTGCCTGGGTTCGAACCCACGACTTACTGTTCGTAAGTCGAAGCCGCCACCACTGCTCCACCGCTGCTCTAGGCAGTGGCGTAGCGTGGGGTTTTGCCGCCCGGGGCCGACTGTAATTTTGGCCGCCCCCTCTAATTTCATAATTAGTCTAGAAACGTAGGAAAGAGTCAAAATACAAAGCATTTTTTAAAATTATTTAAAAATGTTATTCTATTAGTTTATTTTTCAAAGTAAAATCTTTTTTACACACAATTTTATTCAATAAAGGAGTTGTCTGATGAGATGACGAGTAATAAAGAGTTAGAGAGGTATGGAAGAGGAAGACATACTGCGCCGATCCACAATGAATTGGGATAAGAAAGGCAAGAGAATGATGATGATGATGATGATCATTTGTTCGTATGTATGTAGGTTTGTCATGTTCAATTGCTAACATAGCTAATACCTAGTGTATAATGTTTGCCGTTCCGGAAATTAAGCACATCGGATAATTACATTTTATTTAACTCTTCATGTAGATAAATAAGTTTTTTATCGACTTATGCATAAAAGCTATAGACTTGAGAGTAGGTAAGTAGGATGCAAGAGCGAGCATAGCGAGCTCGAAAATTTTAGCACCCCGCCTCGGATAGGTAACAGATTTTCTTTTTACGATTCAAACAAATGTAATTTAACATACTTTTTCTACGAATGCATTAAAGGTATGAAACGAATAAGAAAACTTAGCTGTAAGAGCGAGCGAAGCGAGCTAGAAAATTTTAGCATCCCAGATAGGTGCGTATTTCTTTTTACCATAAATACTAAAATAAAAAGGTAGGCGGCAGGCTAGAAGAATAAAGTGCTTGTTTTTAGAAAATACGGGGCAGCAGACCGGAATATACGTGAGACTTGTATGAAAAGCCGCCCCGGGCCAACGGCGTATATTAAGAAAAATTCTCCACTTCTTGGTTGTCCTTGTTTTTGCAAAATAGTCCCGATGACTTTAGTAATTACCAGATCTGATAACTATGACCTGACGCTGCCGCCTGGTTCCGCTTGCCGTGTCTTGGCTCTTACTCTCTGCCGCCCCCTGACTCTAGGCTACGCCACTGACTCTAGGCGATATGTTTGCCACCTATTATACGGGACTTAAACATAACTGGTGAAATGTGTGAGTGTAGGCTAGTTATAGTTTGGTACATCTCTGCCATATCCAAGGAATACAGGCGTAATGTTATATTATTCTTCTTCTTCGTGATCCTCTTCGAAGAGCGGTCGTAGTGAATACGTAGCGACTTCTGTCGGGGCAGATGTAATTTGCCTGACGATTACTCGCCACCTCTTCCTGCTGGCCGACATCCTGTTGCACTCGTGCAAGGGACCGATCACAGCAGACTTAATTTGGTTGGTCCATTGCATGAATGATCTTCCTCGCCCCCTGGTGTCTGACGCGACGTGTCCGAAGAATTTTAATATGCGTCTCTGTACTACCGCCGAAAGACATTTAACGCCGAGTTCTTAGAGTATTGAGTAAGAAGTTAGCGAAATTCAATCCAAGAGACTCCCGGCACCACATCTCCAGAGCGCATAAAAGATGGCCAAAAACAAGTGTTTGAACGAGCCGCAGCTTTAGTTGTTTCGGGTCTCTCATATTTTCTTCAGCCTATTCATCGCAGTTCTATCTAATGCCACACGTCGCTTTACTTCTACGCTATACCATTGTTAAAGAATTAATTAATTAATTCGCATTATCATTAAAGCCCCAAGATAGATGTAGGTAGGATTACTATACTAAGATTGGACTACCTCACACAGTTCACTATCTAAGTGACTTCGGGCGAACTATTGTTGGCTGTTCTGCTATATTTTAAACTATATTTATAGCATTAACGGCTCACATCAACGCATTTAATCAAAGCTTTGAACATACAATTCTTTGGCATCGGTCTAGAAAAGATCGTGAGTATTCGGGAGACATGATTAACAACGTATTTACACCACAATGTTATTCAGAAAGCGTTGGCCGAAGTATTCTTCACCTCTATTTATAATCTTATACAGTCATCTACTCTTGTATTGGGATAAAATTGTCACGGACTAAAAATAGAGGGTTTATTTTGATCACTCGTGAAGTCGTGACGTCCGTACTTGAGATGACAATGATTCTGAATACAGTTTACTATGATATGCAGTACGTGGGTGATGTCGTAGTTAGCATCATCATCGTCCCACGTTTTTCAGGAAAGTGGATTTGTTCTCGAATGACACCTACTGATTTTCCATTGGAAAATAAAATCGTTTACTAGAGTCATCATAATTATGATGACCATGATTTTTGTATTCTCCTATATTATGTTTTGAGGACATGAAATGTGTATCATGTCTGCTTGTTTTCTACCCCTGTGAAAAAAATATAGTTGTCATGTAATTCCTGAAATGATCGAACCTGAAATGGTACCCGGGAAAAAAATACTGTCGTGTGCTCGTAGTTGCTATAATTCAGCGGTAAAAGTACTTTGAAAATTTAGCTATAAACTCTGGTAATGTGGTTTAACCGCTGTGGATAGTGTGGATGTGAAAAGACTTAGTTGGAATTGATTGAGTTCTCGTAAATTTCGAAATAGATCATTTTTAGGGTTCCGTAGCTGAATGGCAAAAAACGGAACCCTTATAGATTCGTCATGCCTGTCTGTCTGTCCGTGTAAGTATGTCACAGCCACTTTATTCCGAAACTATTAGGACTAACTATTATTATACTCTTTGGACTACACAGTTGAAACTTGGTAGGTAGATGTATTCTGTGTATCGCTTTACTGTGTATTTTTTTACAAAAAAAAAAAAAAAAAAGATTAAGGGGTGGCTCCCATACATGGATCTGAAACAAAAAAACCAAACCTACACGTGCGGGGTGTCTATAGATAGGTCTTTAAAATGCAATTGAGGTTCCTAATACCATTTTTTCTCAAAGTCAATCGTTTGAAAGATAGATACTTCCAAAGTGGTAAATTGTGCGCCCCCCCTCTAATTTCTAAAGCAAGAGGAGGAAAATTCTGAATAAATGTAGGATTGTAGAACGTAAAAAAAGCTTTCAACGAAAATTGGTTTAAATAAGATTTGATGTTTAGTTTTTCAGATATGGGACTTTTTCATCAATCTGGAGCAGTAACTTTAATTAATACAATACTACATATTATATCTCCACCATGGCTTTCCAATTTTGTTTATCATTTGTCTTCTCCGACCAATCCATTAAAAATGAGTCCAGATCATCACGACAGAGTTTCTTGGGTCTGCTTCGGTAACGACGGATAGATAGTTACCTTATACAATCGACACTGCAATGGTTACGGGTATCGGGTATAGTATGTTGAGACTGCTTACTTTTTGTTATTAACGATTTGAATACCAAGAAAACCCTCAACATGAATCGTGGTTACAGTCAATCTGGGTAACTTTGACAGATAAGTGCGATATTTTATACTATATTTAAAAAATTTACGCCTATCACTCGAGTGTTTTTTATTTTATCAGTGCTCTCGTATTACTTTCCATCTATAGAAATTCACAGAAAGTTTATAAAACATACCAATATAGTAGAAAATCTCAATTCTGTGCCCCGTCAAAGTTACCTTCATAAAATGGGTAACTTTGACACACACACAGAGCCATGCATAAAAAAGTAGTAATAAGTATTATTTTTATCAATCTGGGTAACATTGCAAATCTAAAATAAACATTTATGAAGTGTTGGCTTCATGCGAAAAAATAATCAAAACTAGTTCATGGTCCCGCTGTCAAAGTTACCCGAATGAATCAAAGTTACCCAGATTGACTGTACCATCACAGGTATCTACTATCTCCGCTAGAAAGTTCCATGGCCCATAAACGGCAATTTCCCGCCCAAATAGTCCGTCGTACGGTAATGAATGATACCGTACCTATAGCTTCAAGTTCAAGGTGTATCCTCGTGAATCAGCTAGTGTGGGCCGCTGAAAATTCTATTTAAATCACATTATATGGCGTTCGTCTCTAGTCTCGAGTCCAGAGCGGCGCGCGCTTGCAACGAACTAACAACCACAAAGGTGAATTGTTTTTTTTTTAATAGTGATATCGTATCGTAGTGGTGTTTTTCTTTTGTGATTTTTAAAGGTAATGTAGGTTTGTTTTTGGTATTTCAATTTGTTATTTATTTCGATAGGTTTGGGAAGAAATATGGGGTTTCGTATCTATTATTATTTTGAAAATTAAAATATCTATACAGCATTAATTGATTTTATAGTTGTGTGTGAACAGGTTAAAGATTTCTTTAATAAGATCAACTACTTAATGTACCTACAATTAATTAGTTAAGTACTTAGTTCATACATTTTTGATCGTTAACACTTTAGTACACACGGCGGCACATGAAGCTATACATTTCCAGTATAAATTGGCTTCGCTTTGTATGGATTTCCTATACAATGACAGATCCGCATAAACTGGTTTTGTATAGCTTGATCAGCCGTCGTGCGTACATAAAACAACACATTAATATGACCAGTTTAAAATTCTAACGTTCATGCATCCTACCTGCAAAAATGTAGATACTACATAGGTAGGCATATATTTGTACAGGTACTTCTATAACGAAACAAATCTGAAACACCTCATCCCGAAGATACTCCACCTCACATTGTTTACATCAACACTCGATCTAAATATATCCTATTACAAAACTAGTAATGTCGCATAACTTTCATCACAGTATAGCGAAACCATTCGGTTCAGCGGGTTGCATCAGACTTCTAAAACGGTTCCCAGGTGACTCATGCGCAGCGGAATCGTTCCAGAATTTCGTCGATTATTGTATGCACGTATTATTGCTTGTAAATGTAAACAAACCCGGTGAGCTTCAACAAGATTTTCGTTGTAGCAATAAAATAACTGCTAATCTTGTAATTGAATTTGGTTAAACAGCTCTATTGATAGTGTTTTGTTTGTTTGGATGTTTACTACGATACCTGATACGCGTCCTTGATTTTCTTGCGGGTTTACTAAACTGGGAAAGGTTTAGATTTTCTGAATCGGATTAGGTTTACAAAAACGGATTATCAGAACCTGAAAAGAATATTTTCCGTATTTTTCGTGGTTTTGCTTATTTCAATTAGTTTCTTTATTAGCATCTTTGATTAATCACCAGTTCACAGCTAAGTTGTTGCTTCTGATATGATAAATTAAAACAACTGGCAAGTTTTGAACTTACGCACTTTCTGTTGTCAATCGGACGCCGTGACCTTTGGACTATTGCCCTAACAATTTTCGTAAACAAGAAGTTTTAAAAATAAAATACCTTTACATAGCTAATGCGCATTCAAATAACATCGGCCCGTCATACATTATAAGCGCATAGGATACCTATGTAGCCGCTGAAAATAAACGCAACATGAAAATATCCGCCATTTATATCTACGCGATGAATAGACAATGTTGTTGATTTATTTCAGTCCAAAGATAAGTTTTACGAGTTTTCGCGAGAGTATCGACTAGTCTATGGTTTCCATGACCGATTTGATTGCTGTTTACGACTTGGCACCGTGTAATGTTATAGGACAGTCATGAGGATCTTTTATATTATGAGTTTTAGTTATATTGTGTGGGGAGGAGTTGGTTTCATGGAATTTTCCGAAGGGGACTGGGGTACACTTGGATAATATTACTCGGTATTAGAACACAATTGTTAAGGAATAATATTGGAAATAGGGTTGTGCAATCTACGACTAGGTACTTTTAGAATCCAATGAGCGAAACTTTCGGATTCTGTTGATAGATAGGTACAGTAGTGATGTCATAAGTAATTTAATGATTAGTTGTTCAACTTGACAAGTCTAACTGAAACAAGTCAATTAATAACATTCCCAGATAGCTTCTAACACACATATAATTATTATATCTTCTATTTCCAGATGTCGATAGTACCTCTTATGTTCCGTGACTGGTGGGATGAGTGGGACAGGCCCTCCCGCCTGCTGGACCAGCACTTCGGCATGGGGCTGAAGAGGGACGAGCTCCTGTCTTCCCTCTCCACACTGCCAAGCTCCTCGCTGTTCAGAAACTCGTACTTCAGACCCTGGAGAACGAGTCTGACGAGGCAAGAGTCTGCTTCTACTATTAACCTGACTAAGGACAAGTTTGAGGTAAGACCGTCATTCGATATTTTTGAACTGTTTGTGCTAACGATCTTTGATATTATAATTGGAAGAAGTTTTCGGAAAAAAAGATGGGTTTTTTAATTATAATCAGCTTTGATTTGCTTTAGCAGTTAGTCATTATCTATTTTTGAGCCATATGAATTTCGCTCTAATTTTCGCTACTCTACTACATATTTAGAGTCGTACCTACGAAGTCTGTCAGTACCGGCCTGATTAAATTTGGCACAGTCAATAGAGCGAGTTAGGAGTGTTAAATGTGGCTTGTTATTACATTAGTTATGGCACCTGAATGGCTAACAGTTAAATTGTTCCGTCAACTCTGACTTTACTACTATTAACTCAATTAAGGAATGTCTTGTAGGTGATAAGGTCTCATTTGCTGAACTGCTCTATTCCAGGTCATCCTCGATGTCCAGCAATTCACACCCGAAGAAATCACAGTAAAGGCCGCGAACAACAGTGTAGTGGTCGAGGGCAGGCACGAAGAGAAGCAGGACGAGCACGGCTTCATCTCCCGTCAGTTCACCCGCCGGTACATCCTCCCCGGAAGCTACGACGTCCAGGACCTCGTCAGCACACTGTCCTCGGACGGCGTTCTCACCATCACCGCCCCCAAACGACCCCCTCCCAATGCAGGCGAGAGAATAGTCCCTATCACGAAGACTGGCCCCGCCAAGCAACCTGAACCCATCCACATAGAACAGCCCCGCGAACAAACAGTACCTATCGTTACTTCTCCTTAATTTTAATATCACCCCTTCATTAAACGAGTTACGAGACATCGATGCTCATAAGTAATCGATGTTCAACGACCGAATCATAAATAGCATTTATTATAAGCGCCGTTTGTTGGCCAATAACGACTAGAGATTCGAAATGAACGAATTAGGTTTTTTATATTAATTTGTATAAAAGAGGAATGCAATATCATTGTTTATAATAAAAATTGAATAAAGATTCCTATCATCACTGGTTATTTTAATATTGAAACCGGATATTGAGCAGGACTTTCGAAGACTTAACTGGAGGCATTATTGGTAAACGTGCGTGTGTCTTATACCGTAACTTTTAAGAGGGCCTAGACAAATTAACATTCATGACAAAAACCGGCTTAGTACGAGTGGAATTCGCGTGAAAAAGGTTCGGTACGATGATTATTTTTAATCTACCATGAACTTAACATTGCTAAGCGTTATCACACAATCAATCAATCAATCATTTTATTGTCAGGCAACTGAGGCCCATAGATAAAAATACACAAAATAAACTTATACAATAACAAACTTATACATATAAAACCTTATTTAATTAAAACTAGACACGAATCGTTGACGGCGTAGTGTTTTGCTGCATGGTGTCGCGTAATCGTCCCCGGAATCGTCGGTATACAACACCTTTCGGCCAAAAGTCCTCTTTCATGAAGGTCTGTAGATGGTGAGTTGGATCTCGTACCACGAACGACGACGATGTGGCTACGCCGCCAGTCTCTTGGGCACATTACCAGCTGACAGTGTTGAGGAAGAGTTTTTGTGATGCGCTTTTGTTAAATACCTTGTTTGTTGTAATTTCAGTTAATTTAATCGTAATAATTGATACACCCTGTAAAGGACACCACCTGAAAGGGACACATGCTAAAAAAATTACTACCTACGTATTCAGTACATTATTCTGAAGCTGAACCCCCCCACATATAAACTAATAACCACGGTCAAAATGTATGGAACAGCTGATTAAAAAAAGAAACCTTTGGATCAAACAAATAATTTAACAATTTTGTAATCGGTTTCCATATTTCCAAGCTAGTCTACCTGCAAGCAGGTGCGGCTAGCGACTATTCACTCTCACGTTTATAAGTGACAGAACACATTACTAAGAAACACTTAACCGAGGCTCGAAGCAAACCGCGAGCGTACATTAATGCTCAGCAAACTGCCTAGCCACAAAGAAGAAAGTACACCAACAAAACTATACTGAACTACAAATAATGAACAATAATTCCTGCACTAGTTAATGTAAAACACAAACTGCGGTGTGTCAAGTGTGAACTGTCACGACTATAATGACAAACTTTCTATAAGTCAACGTGGCGAATGGCCCTGGGGCAATAAGGGCTGCGTTTGACTAATTTAATTTTCCCGCGAAGTGTTGACTCTAATAGTATTGTTAATTTATCATTGGGACGAGGGTTGGAGCTGAGGAGACATTCCGCATGTCAAAAATGTTTGTCGACAAAAGAAAGGTTGCTTTTATAGATATTTTTATCAATCTAAAAATCTGGTAAAATTGAGATTGCCAAAAGTCCTTGCGTCTTGCCTCGCGTCTTTATTTTAGACTGATATCTGAAAATATCAAAAGTAAGTTTAAATTATTTTATTAACTACTAGCGGCCCGTCCCGGCTTTGCACGGGTGGACATTTATTTTTTAAACATTTTGGGATAAAATATAGCCTATGTTACTCAGGGATAATGTAGCTTACTAACGGTGAAAAAATTTGAAATCCACACAGTAGTTTTTGAGTTTATTCATTACAAACATACACACAAAATACAAATCTTTCCTCTTTATAATATTAGTAAGATTGAGTTCCATGTTCCTGATTATGCTCTGATCAATATGCTAACGCCATCTATGCAGCCTTAGAGGAACCAAACAGCGCCATCTATTAATCCTGAAGTGAACTTTGTTTATAGATCTTTGCATAGATCATTATTACCAAATAGTATAGTGAAACAGAATTAGAAACGTTTACTCTACAAGATGTTTGCTCGTGTATTTCAATATTTGCTTACAATTTCATTATCTACAGCGGAAAATATTAATGTTTAAAGCTTACAGATTCAAAGCAATAAAAAATGGTTGTTTAGTTCAATCTTCTGACATTTGAGAGTCCTTGAATAGTGAGATATAGTATGTCTGAGCATATCCTGGAGAGTAGGAGACGTTAGGAGTTTCAAAAGAATAAGAGACAAACTTATCCTGATTTTGACCTGGCTATCAACGAATTAAGGAACCAGTTCAAAAGTATTTTTTTTAAGTTTATTCTCTGCCTAAAACTTTCAGAAAGGTAGATATTTAATGGGAGCCGCAAAATTAACCCACCAAAATGAATTTACATGAAAAATGCTCTAATGCTTATTCTAAAGTTGATACAAAAGTAACAATTAGTCGATGTTCATGTTAAATGCAAGTACGCAGCATGTTGTCACAAAAAAATCTGTTCCAATATACAAGTTATACAAGTTATCACAACCATTTTCTAAAAACCATAACTCATCACTGAGACCACAAACTAACGCTGTGTGCAATATTTAGCAAAAAAAAAGACAAAAAGAAGGCTGTAAATGTGAGTTTAGTAACACGCTGTCACACGATTTAGTTAAGAACGCACTGTGAACGACATTTTATTTGTAACCGTTGAGATTGGGTCTCCGTTGTGGTAAGTCATAATACAATTAAAGAGACCAGTCTAATGGACCACCAGCAACTATGACTAGTTGAAATCTTCTCTATATAGAGTAGTGATTCCTTCTAGAAAATAGGTTGGTCTGTGGATAGGAGGACCGCGCATTAATTACCGAGTTTCCTCGGTGCCTCGGAGAGCATGTTAAGCCGTAGGTCCCAGCTGTCATTTGTAGATATTTGACAGTCGTTACATGTAGTCAGTGGCCCGAAAGTCTGACAACCAGTCTTACTAAGGAGAATCATAATACTCAGTACTAATTGGGCTGTGGAGGTCCGATAGGCAGTCGCTCCATGTAAAATACTGGTATTCAGCTGCATCCGGTTAGGCTGGAAGGCGACCCCAACATAGTTGAGTAAAGGCTTGGCAGATGATGATGGTTCCTTGAAGAAAATGTATACGTTACTTCCTAGGCAGGCGTCGACCCCATCATCACTTCCTTTTAGGTGAGATATTTGTTAAACATGAGCCTTAGAATAGTAAAAAACAATGCATGGGAACTGCTATATAAAATCGTACGAGACAATAATGGTTAGAAAGAGTAGTATTAGCTGAATAACTAACTGCACATAGTACCAACTTCACATTTATTCAAACTTTCAAAAGTTCAGTCACTTTCGAGAATTTGTGAAGCATTTTTGAGAAGTAACTATAGCTAAAAGCATGTCTTTATCCTTCATCGCAAAATGATTTTAGAAATATCAAAGCCACTAGCCACTTTTAACCTATGATAGACATTTGCTAAATTAAAATGGACCTACAATTAAGCATGATAGAACCGTGTAAAATAAAACGGAGTTTGCAGGGCATTGTGGTAATGTAGCCAGGGTAATAGATCTCATAGCCATGGATCACTCGGGCTAAACGGCGGGGGAGTCCACTCCGACCGGCGAGGTGGGAGGGGGTGTTCATCAATCAGCCCGGAGCGATTACAGGGGCGGTGGTGCAAGGTAGGAGCGAGTAAGTTAAATAGTGAGTATTGTTTCACAATTTTTAAGTAGTCACACTATAAAAAGACAATGAAAACAGAGGTAAATTTGATAAAATTGTTTTCCAGCAGTAATAGTGCTTCCTGGTCCGAATCCATTTGATTATAAAAAAAAAACTTAGCTATGCTCACGCCCCATGTTTACGCAGTCACAACTCACTGCTACGCCGTGCCTACGCAAAACTATGCTGTGCCTTTGCAGTTCTTACACAGTGCTACGCCTTCCTACACAGTGTCTACGCAGTCGCAACGCACTGCTACGTCGAGTCTACGCAAAGCTACGCTGTGCCTTTGCAGTTCCTACACAGTGCCACGCCTTGCTACACAGTTGCAACGCAGTACTACGTCGTGCCTACGCAGTTTCTACGCCGTGCCTGCGCGGTTCGCCGTACCTATGCAGCTCCTACGCAGTGCCGATCCGCGCCTGTGCATTTATTTATTTAAATAGTTATTTATTTCTTCTCCATCTTACGACTATCTTAACAGGGTTATGAAATGCGATAGTGTACACAATAACAATATAAAATTTTGTAACAAATCTCAAACAATGCATTTTTTGTGTACTCACTCACTCGTTTAATAGTCTTATCTGCTGAAATTAGCTAATTGCTAATAAAGATCGTAGTGATACGATTAGGGCAAAATATTTACATACCTTGTGATGAAAACATTTTTGAGAGCTGCCCTTTTACCCGACTGTGGCGAAGTCTTTATGTCGCTAGATTTGTCTTAGTTCGTTCGTTTTTGCGCCATATTGTGTAGTTCGACTCTTTTTTTCTTCCAAGTTCCTCCATCAAAATGAAGGGTTTTAAAAGGTGCTTACAAAAATATATGTTAACAACAACTTATATGTTAACTTTATGTTAATATGTATATTGCAATTCGAAATAACAAATCATATAAAAAGTGAAATGTATTGTAAAAAGAGTTAAATAGTCTGCGAAATCTTTCATATTACTAAACTAAAAAGCTTGAAATAATAAAAATGGAAAAAAAACACGACTGAAAAAACTGAAAAACAAAAACAAGCACATAGAAGCAGGCGGTAACACATTCCCTTTTCATAATTTTATATTCAAATGGGTCTTCTTCCAACTTTAATTTAAAATGTGCTTGTTCTTTGTTTTTCAGCTTTTACTGTCGGATTATTTAATTTTTTTTAATAATGTTCTTTTATTATATTTTCTATGGAGCTATTCTCCCATACCTTTCACCACACAAAACCGCTTGCAGTGTTCGACAAGCGATTGATCTGCCGGCCGTATTAATTGTTGCTGTCTGTACTATACTACACAGTACCTACACAAGTATGTAGTACAGGAGGTACTCTTGTTTGTATTGTCTGCCCCCGACTACATCGTGAAAACGAAAGCTCATTCTAATCGAGTTTCGGAAATATCGATTAATTGGAGACGATTCGGTAAAATTAGTTAGATTATTGGTTTCCAGTTTTTATTCAAACGGAATAACAGTTATGTTGCATCCTAACTTCCTAATCTACACTAATATTATAAAGAGGAAAGATTTGTATTTTTGTGTGTGTATGTTTGTAATGAATAAACTCAAAAACTACTGGACCGATTTCAAAAATTCTTTCACCATTAGAATGCTACATTATCCTTGAGTAACATAGGCTACATTTAAAAAAAAGTCCAACCGTGCAAAGCCGGGACGGGCCGCTAGTAAAATTATAAATGCGAAAGTAAGTTTGTTTGTTTGGTACCTTTTCACGCCTAAACTACGAAACAGATTATCCTGAAATTTTGGGTATACATTGTCAGGTGTACAGACACGGACATAGGGTACCTTTCATCCCGAAAAAAAGTATTGTTCCTGAGGAAAACAACAACCTTCTGATGATAATAGATGGCGCCAGGTGTCTTTCGAATCATGATTGAATTATATTATTACAAGCAGAGTACTGGGTAAAACGGGGTGAATAGGAACGCAGGGGTGAATAGAGACGAAACTTTGAAAGGGATTTTAACGTTGAATTAATAATATTACACACATATGTTCAAAACGAGGTACCTAAGTTATTATGTATAACTAAGTCAATAAAATAGAGTACTTTTGGTAACATATCATATCAATTCACTGTTAAAATCCCTTTCAAAGTTTTGTCTCTATTCACCCCTGCGTTCCTATTCACCCCGTTTGACGTACAACCCGAATTGATTGTCAAATTCTAAATTAACGCGAGCGAAGACGCGGGCAAAAGCTGAAAGGTTCATTAAGTCCTTCAATAGTTGATTCCTCCCAAACGATGCCCCATCTATTGTCCTGTTCCTTGTGCAACTCCGAACTTCCGAAGGATCTGTCCGAAGCCACTGATAACGTCGTCGAAGTGACAGTGGTCGAAGATCATCTAAAGGGATCATCGTCGAAGAATAGTTGATTTTATGACAAATCAAATGCTAACGGCCGTTGTGATTGGTTGGCATGGCAACGATAACAATAGTGCATAGATTTTATTGATTAGATATTCAAAAACCTTAGTCATCTATTTGGTATCAATTAAATATTTAGGTATTGCTGAGACTAGGGCAGGTAGGTGATGATGAGTCATTACGACCGGGACATCATTGTAATTTGTAAGATACGTTTTTAAACTGTCATGGTCACTAACATTATCGAGGAGCTTGTGGCTAAATAATAACAGCCGCTCAGGTCGATCTTGAGTTTAAGCTGTGCTTGCCTAGGATGGTCTGTGGATGGGTGACCACCCATTACATACCGAGTTTCCTCCGTGCCTCGGAAAGCAAGTTAAGGTGTTGGTCCCGGGTGTCTTTTATAGATCTTTGACAGTCGTTAGGTAGTCAATGGCCCAAAAAGTCTGACAACCAGTGTTACCAACGGGATCGTATTACCCAGTACTAACTGGGTTGTGGAGGTCAAATAGGCAGTCGCTCCATGTAAAATGGTTAGACTGGAAACCGACCCCAATATAGTTGGGAAAAGACAAGGCAGATGATGGTCACTAACACTAGGAACGGGATATTTACCATGTTTACTGTACCAGGAACATGGTACCACGGTACCGGGGTGTGTATATCGGGAACTCGAAACAAACAGTAAACATGGTAAATATCTCGTTTCTAGTGTTAAAGATAAATTTTTGTATAAATTTTATATTGAATTTACTAGTTATTATTCTCACATCTCATTATATTTCCTAAGAAGCAGGTGAAGCTGTAAAATTATGGGTTTCTAGGAAAAATGCACCACATTTTTCAACAATAATCTATCTTATAAAGACCTAGGTAGGTTTACTAGATAATAAAATAAGAAAAGTCGTTAGGAGAGTTGGATTCCTCATCCTGTCTAGGAACAGACATGAAAGAGTAGAACAAAACAGTTTTTTAAGATATTATCCGTAAAAACCATCAGTAATCGAAAACCACACCACCTTCATTGTTCTTCGCTATTTTCACATTATTTTTCTAATTCATGAAATTAAGAGAAGATGAGAGTGACACTACAGCCACATTCGCAGATGATGCGGCTATCTTAGAAAGCGACAAGAACCCTGTGTTCGCAACAGAAAAATTACAAACAAACTTTAGTGGTATTACCAATATGTGCATAATGGCTCTAAAAATGGAGAATAACGGCTAGCGCATCAAAATCAGTACATGTTACGTTCAAACAACGATGATGAAATTGTCCTCCTGGACACCTGGAACATACTACACACCCTGATCAAGACAGTGTGCGATATCTTGGACTACACCTAGACCGACGCCTTACATGGAGTCACCTTATTATATCAAAACTATGAGACAATCACACAAAGTTCGATATACTCGCCTGTCTTGAATACTGGGTCGAAACAGCAAGCTAAGTGTAGACAAGAAACTACTCACATACAAGAGTGTGTTAGAAACCTGTCTAGAATTCTGGATGTATGAGTTACTGCTGTGGGGCAGCGCTTGCGACTCCAATATTATAATAATACAGCGAAAGCAGAACATGATTCTTAGAAACCTATGCAATGTCCCATGGTAAATCATCAACGCAGAAATATACCATCATCTGAGGATGAGCCCGGTGAAGGTAGACAGCCATAAAACTACGAAGATATACAAAGGGAAGCTGGAAAGATACCCCAATAATCAAGTTGACAACTCGAAGCTACAAAAAGCGGCTAAAGAGGAAAGACATATTGACCATATTATCCACTTCTAAGGTCTACTGATGAGGAGCTCGTGGCTAAATAAAAACATCCGCTCGGGGCGATCTTGAGGTTAAGCCGTGCTTGCCTAGGTTGGTCTGTGGATGGGTTGGTGGATGGGTTCCTCCGTGCCTCGGAAAGCACGTAAAGCCGTTTGTCCCGGGTGTCATTTGTAGATCTTTGACAGTCGTTAGGTAGTCAGTGGCCCAAAAAGTCTGACAACCAGTCACCCATATTACCCAGTACTAACTGGGTTCTGGAGGTCAGATAGGTAGTCGCTCCATATTGAAATACTGGTATTCAGCTGCATCCGGTTAGACTGGAAGCCGACCCCAATATAGTTGGGAAAAGGCTAGGCAGATGATGATGGTCTACTGATGAGGAGATGGCCTCACTGAAGGACACACTCGAACTGCCACAATCTACAAAATACTTGCATATAGAAGCTTATAATGCTGATTGCAGATAAAGAAAGGATTAAAAAACCATGAAATTAAAAAGAATGCAGTTTTTAGTGTATGGTTTTCAACTACTTCCTGTATCTTTTTCCAGACTTTATCATGGAAGATCTGATCCTGGTAATTACTTAATGCTTATTACCGAATTACCGATACCAAAGAACGGTGTATTAGGTAATAGTTTGTGTGTTTTTTTCCGCCAAAATCAATTCCTGGCTAGCAATATTGTTTTTTTTTAAATCCAATGCTACTGTTTTAGTTTTTATCAACAACGGGCCCATGACTCCTTTGAGTAGTTTTCGCTATCCTCATAGTTTCGTATTTACCATACATTTACCACGCCCTCTTGAAAAATTCAACCTGTATATTATACTGAAAGGTTTCTGGATAATAAATAATAGGATAATAAATTGGGTAAGGTAATCATGCAGTACTAAGGCAAAGTTTCGGTTTTATGTCAACTAAGGTCCAACTTCCGGTGTAAGATTCATAATAATTAATGCATGTAGAATAGAGAGGAGGTCGTGGCTAAATAATAACAGCCGCTCGGATCGATCTTTTGGTTAAGCCGTGCTTGCCTAGGTTGGTCTATAGATGGGTGACCACCCATTACATACCGAGTTTCCTCCATGCCTCGGAAAGCACGGTAAGCTGTTGGTCCCGGCTCTCATTTGTAGATCCTTGACAGTCGTTACAGGTAGTTAGTGGCCCAAAACGTCTGACAACCATTCTTAGCAAGGGGTATCGTATTACCTAGTACTAACTGGGTTGTGGAGGTCAGATAGGCAGTCGCTCCATGTAAAATACTAGTATTCAGCTGCATTCGGTTAGACTGGAAGCCGACCCTAACATAGTTAGGAAATGGCTAGGCAGATGATGTAGAATAGAATACACAATTTTTTAAATTATATTTTAATACTAGGTAAATCTAGGTAGTCTAGTTACCTCCCATTAGGAGGACCGATGACCTGGTGAAGGTTGCAGGGATCCGCTGGATGAGAGACGCACGGACCGTTCAATGTGGCGGCACTTGAGGGAGGCCTATGTCCAGCAGTGGAGGTCTTTCGACTGAAATGATGATATGACTAGGTAAATCAATCCTTGGGTGAAAAGCCTGGTTGAGGCTGGCACATGAACGTAGAACGTAGAAAAGAGAGGCCTATTATAACCAGCAGTGGGTGAATTCAGGCTGTGTATGATGGCGGTGGTGGAAGTCAGTCATTTAATTGAAAAAAGGTCACACCTACCTGTTGTAAATTGCAAAGTAAGGGGCCGCGGCTGCTGCCGGGGCTGCGGGACTGTTTGAAAAAGATACCGCGGCCCTGGAACATAAAGGGCAAAGAAGGAACATGGATGGGTTTTAGTCAGCACGAGTCTGACACTCTCTTCCACTCCGTTCAGAGCGGGAGGCGTCATTTGATGATTTCCCATCCGAAAAAACAAAAGGCTCCTGGGATGGACCCTGTGGAAAGCTCATAACTATGTCAAGGTGATCACTTTTAATAGTTTGTAGATTTAGCGATACTTTTTGGGTACTTAGATAAATATGTATTCTTTTTCAACCTCTCCAGACATGCATATGGTAAGTACTGCACTTTTAGTGCAATTTCGGGGATTTAAAACTTTAAAAGAAAATGTGTTTAAATTAAAATTGAATTCTCAATAAATAAAGAAATGAATTGTTTGTCAGTTTAAATCAAATCTAATAAATTTTCTTGTACCTAAATATTGAAAATCTTAAAACATTTTAAGGTTATATTTATACATTTCGATTAAGTTATTATGTTTTCTACTAATTTTATACCAATATTTATAATACTCGGTGTAATCTATTGCCCATCGGGTTATAATTATACATGTGCTTAGAAGCCAAGTAAAGACTTCAACGCGTTATTTTTAAGTAGCCATAACACAATACCATCAAAAGCAATTCCTGAATTAATTAATTAAAAAACTGTTTTAGAAAGCCTATACCAATCATATTAAATTTCCTAAGAACCAATTAAAACGAAACAGATTGCTGAATGAGCGGATTGTTCGTTTAACAGCCGACCTCATTCATCCGATCCATTAATCAAACGCAGCTATACGAACACTAAACAAAACTAACACTAACAGGCTCATTAAATGCGCAAACGAAACCCCGATTAAGGCGCATTAATATCGCGTTTCACTATCGCTATTAATCACAAAGAACGATCAATGCCACGCGATTATTTTATAGCTTGAATAAAAACAATATAAGTGTAGCGGGCGGAGCGTGAGCCTGAAGTATCAGTTTGATATCGCGCGGTTTGATTCGCCATGACGCGGCCGCCTCTAGGCGGGGCCTCGCAGAGAGGGGCGAGCGGCGACCTGGCGCGCCATACCATTCCGTGCGAGCACACGCAACGCTCGTTTCTCGCCTCTACGGCCCGTGATCTTGTGTATGTCCGACGCGAGTGTGTGAGCTAAGCACGTGCCCTTCCGTGGCGTATTCGTTGCACCGTGCTTTGTAAAAGCCGCCAAGATTCGGGTGAAGAACCGTGAGCCGGTGCCGGCGTACGCCATGGCCGACGCCGACCGTGATTCGGACCTTGGCGACGACAGTCCAGTGGTGAGTTATCTTTTCTTTTATTTGACTCCTAACAACACAGGGGACGGTGAAACTGTGCTGCAAGTTTGGCTGCCTCTATCAGCTTTATCAGCATCTTCTGCCTCCGTTTCTTATTAGCTCTTGGTCCTGTGTTCCCATGCGGTTGTTCCAGTCGTGCTGTCAGTCTGTCGGCGTCTCTGTTGGCCGTGGAAGGTATGTTTGGAGTGTTGTTAGCAAGCGTATTGTTGAGCCGGTTGCGACGCGTTGTTATGTTGCCGACTGCAACCGGTTGTTATGACAACCGTAACATGATAAGCTACCAACTTACTTGTGTATTTTTGATGGAAGTTAAATAATTGTTTTATGTTGATCAGTTTTTAGAAGAAATGTATTTTGATATGAGGGTAGGTCGAATTTATTGACGAAGATGACTTGAGTAGCTTAAATGACAGATGTTAAGAAAAGTAAGATGAATGAAGATAGTTTAAATATAATTACGAAAATAAGAATAAATAAATAAGATTTGAATGGAAAAACAAGCATTATTTATGTCGTTCACAGTTTTTATGAAGTACCTAACCCAAGAGCCATGTGTTGTCAACAAACCTGGCCGATGCTAGGCGTAAAAATATTCGTTCACAACATAAACTTATTTATTTGTACATTCATAGAAATATTTGTATACGCTATGTTAACGTGTCCTAAATATGAGTACGTCTCAAGTATGTAAATTACACATAAACATACATTCACATGAATGCCATTTCACCGGATTTGTTTAGCAATATTATATTAATTTACATTGGAAAGGAGTTTCAATAGGGACTTTACAAAACAGACTATAAATTGAATTTGCTTAATCCTTTGATGAGAAGGCGAAGCCCATTCTCAAATCTATATGGCGTACCATAATGTATGTAGTTGGTATGGAAATAAATATATTAGTCACAATTATGGAACCTGTCGCGCACAGCATAGATAAAGTAGGAAAGAGGAGGAAGAAGCCTGTGGGTAATAGAATATCTATGATTGAGTATTTTGACATTTCAGCCCACAGAGTATACATATATCTAGCTATAAACATTCTGACATAAGAGATTCAGTTAGAAACAATCTTAGGCAGTCGTTTTTAGTCTTGGCTCATATTTTATGGTATTAGGTACATTAATTTATTATTGACTCCCCACCATGGTTGTATACTCGTATTTCCAGATTTTCTAGTATTATTTACTCTATCAATAGTATTTTTAAAGCGATTCTCTTCTGATTAATGTTTCTGTTAATGATTGATGTCGTTGTGTATCTTGTCAACTTCTCCAGCATTTTATCTGACTATATTTTTAATCAAATGAACTTGATATCTATGGTGAAGATAAATGACTAACCATGTCAGATAAGGGGTTCATTAATGAATATACTCCAGTACATATTACATTTTGTAGTTTCAGTTGAGTTTCGGAAAATATGGCTTGGAAGAAGCCATATTTGTTGGTTGAAAAATGTATAAGGCAAGCTAGACACGATGCATTACACACACCTTTACGTTATTTATTTATATTGAAAATTCCTATTAGAGTTAAAAGAAAAAATGTTTCTTCAACGCCAGTACCTACACTTTTGAAATAAGCATAATTTTAGTAAATATTATCTTCTACCATTTATTTCTTTGGGTAATAAAAATGAAGGCCTTCAAACACGACATCAATCCCTTGTGGTGTTTTCTTCAATAGCAAAAAAACTTATCGTCAATTGTTTTGGACCGATAACTGCGCCTGAGCCTCATCTGGGATCCTATTCTCCTATTGTCATACTCAGGTACTAAAAGTTATTGTAGGTACATGGGATTTAGTGCACTTTTATTATGTTTTCGAATCCATCGTACCGATGAGAATGCCCTGTGGTGTTTTGTTTCGAAAATAATAAGCGGAGGACTACTACTTTTAGATGTTGCGATTTTTTGCTTGCACAGGGCAATGTTTCTTGCCTTGGTACACGATATTCTCAGTTTCTTAGGCTTGTGGGCCCTTCAACTCAGACTGAGTCCCTCATACAACTACTGAATATCCATTTGTGGGAAGTCAAATTCAACGTTAATATTACTGAAGTCAGTATCACTAGCGTGAGTGTCAGAAAGCTCATGGAAGGGATTAGAAAAAAAAAGATTGCTAATGCAAGCAGTCCAATGTAACTATGACTTGACATAGTTTCTGAAGATAATTTAACAGTGTAGGAAGACGCTGCCACTCATAAAAATCCTGTACAAAAACTATAACTGCGAAGGCTTTCAAAAGAAATGAAATAAACAAAATTCGCAGCTTTAACAACACGCAGTTAACAAAAATGCATGTTTATCGACATCTATGCAACACATGTGTCGCCGTCAATGTGGCGGCTTCAACAAAATGGCGCCGATATGATTATTAATAACGAATTCGGCTGCGATTCGGTTTCAAGCTTGTTTTATTGCAGGGCGAAGGTTCCCATCTGCGGCGGCTCTACGAAATTTGACTGCACATTGTTTATTTAGCGGAACTGTTTTTGTCCTTGTTCCCTAATTCGTCAAAGGAACGGCATCGATTTTTGGCGTCTGTTTTTTGTGCTCCCCGCAGAGGCACCAGTTTATGGTTTCTATGCTAATAGTGACGTTGTCATTGATAAGATGTTACTTAAGTTATTAGTCTTGTAATAATTGTTGTTATCGAAACAGATACCCTAGTGCTAAATACGGCACCTGTGATTCATGAAAGTCATACATTCAGCAATAATACACACGCTGTCACATGATTTACTGTTTCCAACATAAACATAATAATAGAATAATCTAGATTCGAAACTAAAATAACTGAAGCTGCATCAAATGTACCCGAAACAAATATAATCTGAAACATTTTGAGCGCGTCAGAATTGATGAACAATCCAGGAATTCTAATGATGTAAAGTAAGGAGATCTGAAGACTTTATTATCGCTTACCTGTATAACACATCATTAGCCGTTTATTTCTGTCCCGACACATATAATGTTTGCGTTTGACTCAATCATTTATTCAGCGGTGTGTCGAGCTTTGGCGACATCTCACGGGAGGCCAGGACGCACGATTTATTATCCCCACTCGGCGAATAGAGGGCCACGAATTAATTAATCAAGCCTAGCTGTCACTCAGTGCACAATCGCGGACTATACTTAGCTCATATCCCGAACGCACGCTTCCTTTTCCTGTCGACACCGCGACGTACCATTAATTGAAATAATTGGCGGGCTTGGAGATTTTATTTTTTCGCGTTGACAACACCGCTTGGCGGTTTGCATTAATTTTAATTAACTATGCTTGTGTGGCACTTATTTTTACGCCATTTCTTGGTATTTTCGATGAAAAATTACGTTATTCAGTTATGAACTTATGAAAGTTATTTTTGAAAAGGTGTTGACTTTTGCTGTCGTACTTTATAATGATATATTTATTTATCAACGTTAAAGTGGAGTTATTCGGGCGAAAAACATGTTTGCTTTGTTGTTTATACAAGGAAAATATACAGTTTGTTAGTATATTTTTTCCAAGTCTTATCAGAAAATGGAAACCCTAGTTATCTACTATGTAATATTTGAACGCGTGAATCAGTTTGTTGCATAACATTGCGCGTTAGAATATTTATTTGGCTTCATTTCAAATGGAGATGTATTCTGTAGAGGAACGAACTTTAGTTTACATAAAAAAAGGTCAATATAATTTAGTTCTGTCGGTACATCAACAGAGAAGGTGTTTCTAAATCACGTACCAATTTAGATTATAAAAGTGAAATACTGAAAGATTTTTTTATCTTCGCTATTGACAAAATCTTTAATTACAAATTATGCAGTAATTTATTAGACATTAACGACGTTTAAAAAAATAGGTTTATAAGAAAACACGTATTTAGTCTTTCTTTAACAATGAGTTGAACTAAAGCCACATAAAACTAACCTAACGGCTAATAATAATTTCATTACATTAAATATTTTGACGTTAGTTTTTTTGCTGACGTAACCCACTTGTGGCACAAAGAGGTGTAACACACAGTTGTCGGCAGGTGGAACACACCGCGCTACCTGGTCGCGTGCTAGCCACAATAGTAGGTGGGCTATGTGGGCATCCACCCTATCTCATCTATTGCTCTAGTCGTATTACGAAAAAAAAAACATTCACACGTTTTTAACGTGACTTGTTAGTGCAACCTATAATAAGGATTCTTATTGTGCCTTTATTGGTTCAAAATAATGTTAAAGTTTGTTAAGCTAATAATCTTTGGCCAATCAGGTAATTTTGCAGCATTCATCATGACTTTCAGTAAACTAAGTTCATCTGATTAGCAAGTCAAACAAAACGGTAAAATGTAGTGTCAGACCGAAGCTCCGGCTTCGGCTATCTTCGGCCAAAATGGGCTGAAGTTTTGGCCGAAGCCGAACGTTTCTAGCAAGCGCCGGAATTGAACGAACTGATACGAATGCGGGAGAGCGCGGTGGAAGAGGCCACACGCGGGGGGCAGGGGGACACACATTTAGAAGTGTTATTATTTTAATCAAATCGCATGGTCCTTTTAATCAAGTGTCAATTAAGTTTTTCGTAAACTTTTAATTTTGAACAAATATCATAATTAGTATTCACTTGTAGCCAATCTTGAACTGAATTTCTTAGGGTTATTAAACTTTCGGCTTTGGCCAGTAATCGGCCTTCGTTCGGACGCTAGTAAAATGTGATAAATATGATATTGTATTGTATTGTATAACGGGCTGGTGTCCGCAACTCCACGCCAAAGCGCGTATTTAATCCATCTGTGAGTTTGAATTTGAAAGTAGCTAGAAATACCGATATTTCTATTGTTTTTATACATGTTTATTTATGTGACCGTGCACTTACATGGTTCCCAGTGTTTTCGCTTTACTGTTAACTTGTATTATGTAGACATTTACCTACATACCTATCTCTTTTGTATTTTTTATGCGAACCTGCATATCAAATTGATACTTTTCATATGTTCAGATATTTTGATTATCCGACACGAACGGCCTTTTGTTGAACATTTTAATTTGCATACAAATAAAATGGCTGACTCGACAAAAGAACCATTGTCACTGTTCTTTATACAGAAATCGAAGTTGATCCTTTATCTCTCATTTATATTCAACATATCTGTCGTAAATAATCGTATTGACATTCAATATTTATAAAGGAAAGGTTGCGTGGGTTCGCGTCCCTCGTCCGTCGCTGCCCCTCACACCGACGCGTAACGCCCTGAAGCGATTCTATTATTGCTACTATCTGCGATCACGGATAGATTTAACTCCGTATTTTGCTCCGTTAATCCTAGCTAATTCGTTAAATGTCAGCGTGTATGTGGGTTTGTTCGACTGTTGATAACTCAGCAGCTTTTTGACATATTGGTATCGAATAATAATTAATTCCTGTTTGAAAACTTTGGACCGCATTCTAAGACATTATAAATAGAACAATTGTGTAACATTCCACAATACAATCTGAGCATGTCCTATTAAAGAAAATGATGTACTTTCCTCCCAACTGCATAACGCAACATAGTGCGAGGTGGCGACCTCATGTGTAACTAGTCACAATAGAGACGCATTATTCCAATAATATCCGTGTTTATCAGAAGCAGCATCAGTATTCGCATCTCATAATGTTTACTCGGAATATCGGAGAATTACAATATTAGTGTCACTTGATATTAATGATAAAAGGAGCGGTTTCCTGTGGTTGTCGTCTACTCCATATAAATGTTATTTTTTTGTTTTGGTTTACCAACGAGTGACATTACATTAAATGAAAACTAGTACAGAATACATGATCTTGTAACGCACACTCAATTACAGGTAAACACACAGCTTAGGTACTCATTATCGAGTACACATACGTATGCCTGTATTACGGTATTCTTAATCTAGTGTTGATGAAAACGGGCATAAGAGTGGTCTCTTAAGGAATATACAGTCTGATACAAGCCTTACGATATAAAAAATAGAATTCTTTTAAAAACAGACCCAAAGGATAGAAAATTATACTAGGATAGTGAGCTGGGAACTCCAACACGAACGTTTATCAAAGAAAGAACTGAAAAGTAAATTCCATTGGTCAATATTTTGGTATAACGATCCGGATGTTCTCAATTATTATTTTTAATTCACTCCATATTGACATTTGCTCTGCTGTAAAACCGTGGATTAGTTGTAAAATAACACAAGTGTGCACTATGGTTTGTTTACACCACTATGTAGTATTCTATTACGTGTTTGCATATTAATCACGTCAAAATGTCTATGAACCGTAGAATGAAAGGAAATTACTTTTCTATGTTTTTATCCATATGGCGTGTACAAATATTAAAATGTTCTGTTTGATTTTGTAAAATAACAAGTCTTATGTGTACCTTTAATACGTGTGCAATCCATAATCCATAAAAATTTATTGAATGGCTATGGTTTTTGCAGAATTATTCTAAATTGTTTTTATTAAAAATGATTGATGGTCAATGTCAATGAATTAAGGGGGTAAAGTGATTGACATTATTTTGTATTTGTAAGTGGGACTGGGGGCAATGAATAAGAATGGTATTTAAAACGATTATCAAGCATAATAACGGGTGATAATCATTATTGACATATGAATCAGTACTTATATGATATCATAGTTTTTGGCTCCTGTATATTCAATCGGCATATTTATATCAGCATAATCAGTAGATTAGGTACATCTATACAGGGTGTAAACAGACCCTTCACGTAGCCGTTAACCAAGCATTCTATACATCAAACTAAGTAACGCTACACAAAAATTATTGCTGGGAAACGACTTTTTTTTTTTTGGGGTGAAAAATAACCTTTTACCGTAAAACTCAATGAAACGCATTCAAAACATTAGCTTATGAATGCATTGAATAGTAAAAGGGTCATGGAGGTATTTAAAGTAAAGTTATATCATTAAAAATTTGTATTAAAAAAAAAATTGTGAAAAAGTTGGAACTTTGACCCCGAATAACTCCGTAACTAGAAGGTTCCCAGGTATGGTCTAGAACAAAAAAATGATCACCAAGACGGGCAGAATAAATACAGTTCGGCTTCGTTAAGGGTCTTTTTACACCCTTTATACATACACACTGCGTTACTTTGCTTATCTGCTTAAACTAAATGTTTAGTCTTATTAAAATGATTACTCTGTATAATAAAATGAACCCATTCTTCTTTGTTGATGTTTCTTTTTCATAGTTATAGAATCAAATACGAATATTTTGTAGGTTAATTAACTCTTTAATCTTTTATATGCGTAAATTGTTTAGTCATTTAAAGCATTTGATACATTCTTTGTTTTTCTTTGCTCCAGATTGCTGGTCTGGCAGTAAAAGAAAGGAATGGATTCACACTCAATGTATGTTTGTTGCTTTTTTTATATTATTTACATTTTGTCATGTCAATATTATTCGCCAAGTAATTTCCAACATGCGTAAAGCTGACAAAACCCGTAGCAATTCTTGGCAAAACCTTATCGGTTACTATAATATTTTTCTATCAACTATTAAATTATAGGTACTATTACAATTCACTATTACTTATAACTTATAAATTCTGTTCAATACTGAAATGACATTTATTATTGTCAGCATAAAGTTTATTTTGGAATGTTGTTCATGTGGTGTTATAATGTTTTGCTAGGTCAGTTCGGCGACGCCGGCAACTGCGCGGGCGCCCGCATATTCGTACTTAACAGAAACAATTTATTCCATAATACCTTCCCTATTGGTTAATATCGCATTCCTATTAATATCGTTGATTAACAATTCATGTTGGTTAACGGTTTTGTGGTTATAACGAATTTATTGGTTTTATCGATTGTTAGGACTGCTTTAGCACAAACTTTATAGTTTGACAAATAACCAAATTATTAAGTTTCTCTGTTGTCAATTTTCTTTTAGATAACTGTATCTTGTCTCTTCTCACATAATTTCATAGTTTGATGGTATTTCTAACGATACATTTTATGTAGCACCAACGTTTCCGCCTCATCTAATGAAGTCGGCACCTCCGCCGTTTAATCACATTTCATTGATCGTGTATGTTTGTCTGTCATTACATAGCGTCTCATTTGCATGCACATAAGCACGTTAGATGACAGGGCGGCGACATACCGGCAACATTTTATTCAAATCTAGCCAAGGAGAAATTGCGAAGATTCATTTACTCCGACATCTCCACAAGCTTTCTTCTTGCATCTACTCAAACTAACTAACACCTCTATCATTAAAACGTGTCTTGTTTATATTGAATCTTGATTCATTAACACTGTATCCCAATCGAACTCTGAAATTGCTTTTAATTTAAAATATTGCCAATTTTATACCATGTTTATTAGACATCAACGGCTTTAATTTATTTGTAAGCACAAGATTCTCGCTTCAAAGGATAAACTGTGATTATTCAATTGTTTTATCTGCCCTGACGTCATTAATTAGTATGTTGGTCAATTATAATTTTATGTTTGGATATTATACCGTTTGTTAGCGTGTTGTTAAGGTGTAATAACTATAAAACATCAGGGTTTGGTACTAAAATTCAAGCGATACATTGTAACAAATTGTTCTAATGTAATTAAGTGTCACATCTCGTCGATGTTTCCGCGAAATCGATGATTGTATTTCATATTTCTATGATACATCTAGTTAGTCACACAAAATTATGTCTGATACGCAAATATAAGATTGCAAATATTCGCACCGTAACTGATCATAAATATCGCCGGCTAAAGAAGTAAACACCTTGACTCATTCAATTTAACTGTTAAGGAAGTAATATTTCACACAATTGTGTTAAATCAACATGAGAAAAACATCGTCACGCTTACATTTGCGAAAGGGATGAATAGGAAAGTTCAATACCTTCAATTGGCGATGTTGTGTCTACACCTCCAAATGGATCAAGTTTCCAGAATTTCATAGTTTTTTGACCTGCCAATTTTGACAGCCAAATAACTCTCGCGACTTTCTGGAATACTAATCCAATGAATTAAACCAATTGGAATTCACAAGGGAGGTGGATATGTCAGGTAGACCGAAAATGGCAAAAGGTGATCAGAGTTTGCTAGGGCAATTTTCCCAAGGGATGCTCAGGAATCTTAACAAATTTTCACCATAGGGGCCATCCATAAATTACGTCACATGAATTTCATGATTTTATGACCCCCCCCGGCCTTGTCACAGCTGGTCACATTTGTGAGTCTTTTGAGTGTCCCTAATGTGACGTCACATATTTTACAATATTTACATGTTCATACAGATGGAAGTTAGAAATATTTTTAACTTTTTCGTAATAGTTAAAATTTTATGTTTTTATACTTACATCACATGTTAGATTTTGAAATGTGACGTCACAAAATTTAGGAGCCCTCCCACCCCTTGTCACACAATGTCACACTTCATCGACCCCCTTAACGTGTGACGTAATTTATGGCAGGCCCCCTTACTCTCAGAATCATTGCTGTAACTCCTGACCTGCAAGATAACAAAGTAAGATAGAGAAACGAGCATTAATTTAGACAGATGCACAAATTGCAGCGCACACAAGAATATTGATGATTCAAAGCTTAGAGCTGTTTATTTTACAAGACCTAATGCGTTGGGAGAGCAAACAAAGGTCGATAAACGTACGTACGACACGAATACCGATGCATTAACATTGCTTATTAAAGGCCTTTCTCTTACCGGAGCTAATGTTATTTTAATAGAAGATTTTTGTGGTGGATCCAGGGCTTCGCTTGTCGAGGTCGGTCCGTGGATGGGTAACCATTCGTTAAATATCGAGACTCCTCCGTGGCTCAGGAAGCAAGTTAAGCCGTTGGTACTGGCTGTCATTTGTAGATCTTTGACAGTAGTTACGAGTAGTCAGTGGCCTGAAAGCCTGACAACCAGTCTTATTCGTCCCCGTGGGTTAATTTCCGTAAATAACGGGAGCGAATTCGCAAGCAAAAGCTAGTGTAAAATATTTTAGGTTATACTCGAAGCCGACCCTCAACATGGTTGGTAAAAGGCTAGTTGATGATGTTCGTTAGTAATAACAAACATAGCGTTATGTAAGGCGACACCGCGCGTATCACTGCACCGGTGGGTCTTCGCGAAGTCATACGAACATTATAATCGCGTTCCGATATTGCGATCAGTGCACGCCTGTCCTTAATTAAAACGTCGCGCGTGCATGTCGGACTTTACTCGTCTAGTGTGAAGGAATTGTCTATGCTTGTAGACGAGAATTTTCCTATTACGGCCTCTTTTCCTCTTTCATACTTGGAAATCGTTGGATTTGATTGGATTTTCTCTAATCAATCTTCGGCACTGTTGCTTGCAGAAAACTAATTAGATTTTTAGCCAGATTTTCCAATGAAGTTTCTTGCTTTATGTTCTTTGACAGATGAATATGCCAATTAAGTGGGACTTATAAGCTTTCTTCCATATTATTGACGAAGTCCTGATGCATGCTGTTGACCATTTGTCAGTTTCAGACCACACACCTACTAATGCCATTATGATAAACAACAACAGTAAAAAACTAGCAGTAATTATCGTTCTTTAAACTGAACTAAACACTATAAACTGAAGTGAAGCTAAAGAAGAAACGTTACTAACTCACTAATGACGTTTTACATGGCTGATAGCCAATATTAAGGTAAAAAGTAATGGCGAAGATGCACGATCGCAGTGTAGGGGGCGGGGTGGGGATGATTGATACAGCCGCATGCGCGCGCGCAGCTCAAGCGGTCACGACGCGCAAGTAATCGTTGCTTTTAAATATTTTCATAATTTTCTCCTTGTTGAGAGTTTACAATGAGTTTCGCAGCTTTGGCGAGGTTGTGGTGGTTTGATTGGCTAAGGGTCTTAAGTTAATATACTATATTATATTTATCTAACACGATATACAGGGTGCATTTTCCAAGTGTGCGTGGGTGGCCAAATCCGAAATTATGTGGAATAGCGGAAAATACTCAAAAGACTCTGGAGCCCGATTTTGATGAAAACTAAAACTGCATCATTGGATTTAAGAAAAAAAGCAATTTTCCTAGCCAGGAATCGAACCAAACACACACTGTATTATTAGACCATTCGACAGTGCTGCTAATAAGGATCAAATTATGGAAAGTAATGACATACGGCAAACTTAAGGAAAATGGATATAAATAGGTTTTAAGGAGTACAAAATTTGTAAAGAGATAAATAAAGGAAATATTAATAGGAATTGATTCTGATAACATACAACGTGTCTGTACTTCCCGAAGGGTTTGGCAGAGGTGTAAGACTAATTGAAAATTATGTCATTGAATCTATGTCTTATAGGCTCACTTATACCACCAAACACTTATCAGTTCTGTAAACATATTTGAAACATCGTTATATTTCAAACACTGTTTTAAGCTTTCACGGTTTACAACTAAATTAATACTGTCAAAAAACTACCTACTGTAAAATAATGAATAATCACGGAAGATATCTCGTAAGTGACAGTATAAGTTTATCGTTATATTTCTTTAAATCCTTTGAAGATGACCTAGACAGAATGATGTTGTAAATATGTGTAACTTTAAGAGTATTTAGTGAGTTATGTCGAAATCATAAAATTCGTATAGTCCACCGCTCAACCATATTTAAGCCCCTGAAAATTACCGCGGCCCTGGAACACAAAGGGCAAAGAAGGAACATGGATGGGTTTTAGTCAGTAAAAGTCTGACACTCCCTCCCGCTCCGCCCAGAGCTGGGGGGTTATTTGATGATTTCCCATCCGAAAAACCCCTAAAAATCATTCTGTATCTGAATGTGAACGAGTAATTCAACAGAGGTAGAAAGCATCGATTTTCTTAATCAGATTGATTCAATCACTTCCTTTGGCGTGTCAAGTTTATAAAGTAACTCGATGCGTCTTACAAGGTAGGTCGTCTTTATCGATTGGTGCAATATGATAGTGATATGAACTTTGAAGAATCAATACTCCTTGGTATGTTACCGTTAGTCGTCTAGTACTAATTTAGGAAGTGATACATTCTATTTACAAAAAAAATCGAATGATAGTGTAAATTATTAATAGGAGAGTGTTCTTTGCGAATTTACAAGACTTAATTTGAAAAACCAAATGTCCAGAACTGGTTTAGGTGGTTTACGAATATAATACGGTTGTGTTTTGGTTGACTTTTAATTGTATAGGTAATGAGAAAAGCGAATTACAAAAAGTGACAGAAAAGTAACTTATCATAACTTAATTTAAACTACAGCATGACCACTTTATGTGTGCAGTTCAAGATGACGCTGCTTGTCAAGAAAAAATGCATCGATATGTCAAACTTGGTACATGTTTATTTAAGTTCTGCGCTTTCCCGCCTGCACAGATATGTTGGCTATAGTGTAAAGTCCTTTCACAGTTATTTTTACTTCTGACAGCGTTTTGACAGCAGCAACCGACCAGTAAACGAATAGCAGCGAGAATAAAACATCAGTTTATTTAGCCAGTGACGCAAAACAGGGTCAAAATAATATGAAAGGACTGTAGGTACAGTCGCCAACGCGTCAAGTCACCACAAACTGTCAAATTTTCTCATTCGATTTTGAACTTAACGAGTAACATTTTATGGTTTAAAATCATTTGGATAAATTTGACAGTTTGTGGTAACTTAATGCTCTACCGACTGTACTAGGTATACCTAGCCAGCAAGACCTTAAAAATGAAACTAAACGTCATAAATATTCATAATAGTATTAAAACCCCTATTTATAATACAATTGTGGAAGGTTTTGATACCATACCTTGCAGATTAGATCGCATTACCCTGCGTAGGGCTTCCCAAGACTTCTTGCTTGAAATACGATAGGCACGGATTGTAATCAATAATATAATTAATATATTGCTACAAACACGGAACTGTTTTGCTGTGGTTTATGATGTATTTATGTTAGTACCAAGGTTTTTAGGCGTTAAGTAAATATTTTTGAGTCAAGTTTTATACATTAGCTAACATTTACCACTTAAATTACTAGTAGTAGTACATAGTGAATTAGTTATTTTTAATCGATCCATCATATCATTTTCAGAACGTCATTTTAAAAACTTTAAAATCTAGTCTTTGGACAGATTATAAAACAACACAATCATTTAGTTAATTATTGTTTGTTTTTATAACGAAGCATGTATGATTTTCATTTTAAGTACTTAGTTTTTATTTTATCTATTAGTTTTAATAATAGATACTGTGTATTTTTTTTAAAGTAGAAAATACATAATCATGTGTAATAATTAAATATCATTACAAAAAATAACTGGCCAATACCTATACAAAAACCATTTCGATGACATTAAACGCCAAAAAGAAATTAAATTATTCATTCTTAAATTGTTCTAATGCCATCTAACGATTTATTTGATGATAAGTGGCCAGTAGTGATGCGATATATGACAAGGTTGAATTTAACGTTAACCTCATTTTAATAAGTTTCTACAGCATTGAGGAGGAGAATTTGACGCCATTTTTAAGTTTATTGTTAAATTAGTTTAGGTTATTTTAATTATAAATGTATACATTTATTATTGTTACATTAGTAAAAATAAAACATTCTAAAGAGTTTGTATCAATGGTGTTTTTTCCTTTATTTAGGCATCAATGATATTGTCACGACACGAGGATGTTGTTGGTAAACATAGTGAAATTATCTACTGTCTATGGTATTGTCGATTCGTGTATGACTTCCATTGAAAGTAAGTTGTTTTATTAGTTTTAGTACATTATTTTTTTAGAGGAGATTATTTAAAGAGTATTTGTATTATGATGAAAACAATAAAATTCTCAATACAACAGAACACTGGCCAATCATCATCATCATTCTCCTGCCCTTATCCCAATTTATGTGGGTTCGGCGCAGCATGTCTTCTTCTTCCATACTTCTCTATTACTCCTCATCTCTGCAGTCACCTCCTTTCTAGCCATATCATCCTTCACACAAAAATAATAAATAACACAAACACTGGCCAATACATCCAGAAAAACATTACGTTGACATTCAACACAAAAAAAAAATCACTTACTTTTATTTTAATTTTAATGTCACCTGAAGATTTGTATTTTTAAATGTGGCCAGTAGTAATGTAATTTACGAGAAGGTTGACTAAGACATTTAACTATTTCAGTAAGTTTTACAAGGACTTTGTAATAATAGTTGTCTTTTTTCCTTTATTTACTAAGAAGGTACTTATATACCCAAGTATTTCGTATTCCATTGTTTAATTAAAGTCTTATTTCCCCGCCATGATTACGCGCGCGTGCGGCGTCATTCAATCGACGTTGCCCACATAAACTACTCACTAAAGAAGCTTCCTTCGCATCAAATTAGGCGCTTTAATTATTTACTAGCACTAAAACGTACTGTTAACACTTACAAAATATAACTTGACCTACCCTCACCCTCTTTTTACTACCGGGGCAAAGAGGCGGAGGGGAAAATAAAAGGCTCTTCAAGGATCAAATTAGGGTAGTCTTTTCGGACACTAAAACGTTGGAGGAAATAAAAGTGATGCGAGGAACAGACCGCTCAGGCAGGTGTATTTTTCCTTTGGGGATAAATAATTCTTTCTTTAATTTTGTATAAGTGCCTACACGGGTCTTATGTCTTCATATTTGAGTTTGAGTTGAAAATACGACGAACAGTAATTGTTGGTTGAAGAAGATAATTAGTTTGAGCATTAATATCGAATTATCTAAAATGGGAGTTTTCCATTTCATTTGTAAAACTTTTAAAGATAAAATACCATTATTTATTATTACGTACGACCATCTGAATGTAGCAGGCAAGTGCGGCTCTTGATGTGTCAATCGCACATACCATCTGTAGAACGCTTGTCATTATAATAATTATGATTTGAGCTAATCTCGCACATATCCTACGCATCAAGATTTGCGTCATTCATTATTTACGCTGCGTGTGCGACTTTACAACATAACATGCGCAAGTTTATACATTACACAAAAGAATTTAACAAGTCGTCTAAGAATATGTTTGCATTTAACGATTGATATTACCGATAGCTTAGATTTACCAACGCCATCTTCGTAAGTTGACCTTAAGCTCAAAAGCCGTAGGTTTTATGTGTTCTATTCAGCTGTGACTAACAGCAATTCATGTTTGACAATTTTACGAGCGCGACGATTCACCAATGGCGTCCACTTATAACTGCCGGTTACGCTCAATAAAATGATCATTTATTGCGTGTACGGCGAGTTAGTTTTATTGGGAAAATGTACTAACATTTTTGTTGCGCTACAAGGAAATTTATTTGTAAACACATTCGCTGTGTATGTAAAATGACGAGATTTATTGATAAACTCTTGCAAAATATTGTAAGATGTGTAGGTGGACATTTGGTTTGCAAACTTTTTGGAGTTCATCATTCTAATTTTGAAAATGCTTGTGCTCTAGTTATGCGGAATTTTGTGAGATATGTAGTTAATTTGTGAATGTATTTTAGCTACAGTAAAGCAATAGTTTTAAATCTTGGTTCAACGGTGTGATTGATTATGTCCATCAGTATCAGTATTGTGCATTTTGGATTTGAAGGGAAGTTGAATAATTCAGAGTACAAAAAGTAGTGAATAAAGGCTTTCACATTAAATGTTATAATGAAAGCACACATACGAGGAGCTCGTGGCTAAATAATAACAGCCGCTCGAGTCGATCTTTAGGTTAAGCCGTGATTGCCTAGGTTGGTCTGTGGATGGGTGACCACCTATACAAACCGAGTTTCCTCCGTACCTCGTTAACCGTTGGTCAGGCTGTCATTTGTAGATCTTTGACAGTCGTTACAGGTAGTCAGTGGCTCAAAAAGTCTGACAACCAGTCTTACCAAGTGGTATCGTATTAGCCAGTACTAACTGGGTTGTGGAGGTCAGATAGGCAGTCGCTCCATGTAAAATACTGGTATTCAGCTGCATCCGATTAGACTGGAAGCCGACCCCAACATAGTTGGGAAAAGGCTAGGCAGATGATGATAATGAAAGCACACATACATATTTCTTAAGAAACTACTTAAAGATACAAAATACCCATTATCACATTGCGTATATCCATCAAATAAATAACTAATAGAATTGTGACCGTGTTTGTCGACATCGATGCACAAGTATGGCCATGTTGGCACACTCCGGTATCATGGCATGCTGTTTACACAAACATCACAAAGGTGCCGCCCTACACCGAAATGTAAAGAGACCATAGAGGAGGGAATGAATGGAGAAGCAGTCCCCTAAACATTGAATAGTTTCAAATTGCGAATCCTAGTCCAAAGTAGATCCCAATTCCTTACAATAATTGTCATCAATTATTGATGTCTAAAAACGCGAGTTATGAAATCAGGCGTTACTTAGCGGAAATCTATGACAGTATTTTTGCATAACACTTTGTTATCACTACATAGTATAAAGCAAAGTCGCTTCCCGCTGTCTGTCTGTCCCTATGTATCCTTAGATCTTTAAAACTACGCAACGGATTTTGATGCGGTTTTTTTTAATAGATAGAGTGATTCAAGAGGAAGGTTTATATGTATAATACATGCATAATATAGTAGAGAAACACTGATAATTTTAGAGGTTTTTAATGTAAGGTCGTAAGTCGTAAATGAACACATTTTTTTGCGCTTACATTGCAAACGCTGGCTGAACCCTACGAGATAGATCAAAATAATGTCCTACAGTATTATACACCTTAAAAAGGTCTACAAAAAAGTCCGCGATGGTATATGTCTATCTCTTACGGATAACCCACAATAACCATTTTTTATCCTTTACTTACGAGAAAATAATGGCTTACTTACAAAAAAGCGATTTTAAGCAATACAGCATTAATCCTTATCCAATTAAGTACCTTAAATACGTTGTGCATGTAATATAGATCAATATGGCCTTTTACAGCATGTAATTTAAATGAATATTTTCGAAGATATTACAGATTTAAAATGCAGGGACATAGCGGTTGCGGCTGTACCGGCCGGGGGCCGCGAGCCTATCAATAGTGCGTCGAAGGCCGCGCTTCGCCCTATAGCACTTTATGATTAGGAGCGATCGCACGCGTTTATCGGAGCTCTCTAGCGAGGAAAATAACAATTATCTTAATATATAAAAGCGAAAAGTCACTCACTCTCTCACTCATCACGAAATATCGAAAACCGCTTTTTTTTTTTTTTACGGATGGGAAATCATCAAATGACTTCTCCCGCTCTGGGTGGAGTGGGAGGGAGTGTCAGACTCTTACTGACTAAAACCCATCCATGTTCCTTCATTGCCCTTTGTGTTCCAGGGCCACGGTATCTCTTTCGAACAGTCCCGCAGCCCCGGCAGGCATCGGCCCTTGCGGGCCCCTTCCTGATTGCTGACATCTCTTTGAGGCGCGCGTGGAACACGAACGCGCCGTCGACACAGCCTGTCGTCATAAGACGGACGGACGGTGAGCTAACCCATTACTCACCGTCCACAGGCCCGCGCCTACGGTGGCCGGGAGCCACCACGTGGCCCCCGACGCCCGGTGCGTCGCCCGCGGCGGCTGGGACGTGAGATTCTCTCCCTCTCACGTCCCGCCACCTCCTTCGCTAGCATGACTGCTTCGCAGAAGAAGGTGATCGAAAACCGCTTGACGTATAAAGATGAAATTTGGCAAGGAGGTAGTTTATAGGTAGTAGACGTCCGCTAAGAACGGATTTTGCGACAGGGCTGGATTAAGGGAGTCTAAGGGCTCTCGCAAGTTTGTATGAAACTCCTTCCATTTTTTGTGCTACAAACTTGAAATTTGGCCAGGAGGTAGTTGATAGTTAGTAGATGTTCGCTAAAAATTTCGGATTTTGTGATAGGACCGGATTAAGGAGGTCTAAAGGCTCTCGCGAGTTTGTATAAAAGTCCTTCTTTTTTGTGCTACAAACTTAGAATTTGGCCGGGAGGTAGTAGAGTAAAAAAAGTTTTGTCTTTCGTAATATAAAACAAAGTCGCTCCCGCTGTTTGTACGCTTAAATCTTTTAACCTACGCAAAGGACTTGAATGTAGTTTTCAGCAATAGATAGAATGATTCAAGAGGAAGGTTTATATGTATATATTGCACCCGTGCGAAGCCGGGGCGGGTCGCTAGTTCAAAAATATTTGCAAAAAAAAAACTACTTTGGCAGAGAAATGTACCTACGGACCTCTTAGTGCACGAGTCCAACTCTCACTTGGCCAGTTTATTTTGGTTGCTACGAGAGCTACGGACGCACATTAATCCGTAGCACGTAGCCTCCACATCATTTTTTTTTCAGAAGAATTTGTTGTTTTTGTAGGATGTCATGTTTTGCAGTCAGGATGAGAAAATTAAATGCTACTTAGAACATTTCCATACTAACTTGCGCCGGTTTTTAGTTCTGGAGATAAAACTGCCATACTAAGAAAATAAAACTTAATAAGAAAACAGAACAAATAGATATCAGTGTTGCATTAAATTGCTAAGCATAGGAACATCACAAAAAAAAAACTGTTAGAAGCTAGATTTGAGATGTTTACTTTGAGTTTACCTTATTTATCTTATTTATGTCTGAAGTTGAAACGGTACAAAAATGCCCCGGCTATTATACACTAAAGTATTAACAAGTAAAATAACCAATACTTATTACACAAAAATATACCTACACGTACCTTATACACTTCATAATTCTTTTACAAATTCATCTTCAGAAAAGTCAATCGTAAACAATTTCACTTAATTTTACCTCATTAGAAACCTTGAATGATAAGCAGTTAATACAATCGACAAAAAACTCTTTTTGTCTCAACCTCCATTGTTAAATCTATCTCTGATAGTTCTCCGAAGGGTGTGGGGTATTTCCCTTACGTCACTAAGATGTCCTGTTTACCTCGCTCAACCAATCTTGATCTTTGACACATTTATACGATGATTGCTTATGATAATTATGTTTATCGTAATTTATAGCGACGTAGTTAAAGGTAATATTCTTTTGTTAGATTAAATGCATAAAGTGCTCTGAGAACCTCTCGCGCATGCACGTAACACTTAAAACTCATTATTAGAGACCGGATTATATGCAACTTAAAATCGTCGAAATATGCATAATAAAATATGTAAACCTTCAAATATGTAACAAATGTTCCAAAATATGTAACATGAAATTGAAATATTTATCAGTAACTTAGTATGACTGAACCTTCACTTTTATAACTTGAACACGGTCAATGGGTACTATTTGAATTTAGGTGTTTTTTTGCGGGTCTCTCACCTGTGGCAAATTTAACCATTTTTTCCAGTTTATAGATAAAGGTCAAATTAAAGGAAACAAAAATGTGTGATATGTCGATTTTAGCCGAAATATACATTACCTTAAAAAATCAGCCATAATATGCAAATACATATATATGCAAATAAGCTTTTGCATATAATCCGGTCTCTAACTCATCATAATACAACTACTTATAAGATGAAGTTTTGAAAAATATTGACTCTTGTGCGTACATAACATTTGTAATATATTTGTACTTATTGTTAGAACTAGTCGTAGTATGCATATTTTGTTATTACTTATTGTGAAAATATTAGAAATCTGGAATAACCGTAGTTTAAGATTACCCGTAGGGGCGTGTAAACCATGGCTTATCGGCTTAAATCTAAGATTAGAAACCATAGAAAATGGACACTGTTCTGTCCTCAGTATAAAACGTGATGACGGCTAGGTATTAACGATCAATAATAATTTTAATGATTAGCATACACTTCAAACCTAAATACTTATTTGTTGATGTCATTACTTATTCGATTGACAGAACATTAGCTAGTATCAAGTAGGTTAGCGTAGAGTTTTTGCGAGGGATTGAAGTGTGATCTCTCTAGTACCGTTAGCGGTCGAATATAAGATGTTTGCGCAAACTATTTCACGCGTACTTTACATAAAGTTTATTGAACGATGGCCGAATGTGATTCGAACTGAATTACTGTTACGAGACATGACTTGTGTTTGATGTTTCTGTTAGAGTGGTCTTTCTAAGTGGTATACATTGTCAAGTAGGTAAGAACTTCAGAATTACCTATAGGGACACCGAACAAGTTAAGACTACCCACCATCACTCAACACTAAATTCTTTATTGCATTCCATATGTATTACAGTGGCGAAAGTTCCATAAAACTCGATTCCTACCGGTTTCCCTTTGAAAAATGGCATAGTCATACCTTTTACAATATTGGCTCTTCGCTACTGATGTATTGCATACGAAGATGGTAAAACAAAGTTAAAGATCAATATGGACCCTGTCGGGCACAGCAACATTAGGAAGGAAGAAGAGAGCTAAGTAGCAATTCAATTCAATATCTATTAGTTGTAACTGAAAACGCTTTGAAGAAATCATTGTACACTTTATTATGAACAAATGTTATAATCCTACATTTACCCAGTACCTAAAAGTAGTATAAGTTTCAGTTGTACCCTGTACAAATCATTTCTCAGTACAAACTAATTCACAATTTGATTTAGTGAAATTGGAAAAAAACTGGCGAAAGTGTTCGCTTCTGTTAACTCTTCGAGGACTACAGATGTGATGCTATGTTATGAAACTGAAAAATATTTCTGCGAAAAAAACCGACTTCCAAAAAACACTAAAAAAGTCTAAAATAAATTTACTTTCGGAAGTCGGTGACAAAAAAGTCAATGAAACAAACAAAGTCACCGGTAGAAAAAAAAGTGTTTTATTTTTTATTTTACCCTTTATAGTTGTAGTACTTATACCACACAAATTCTTGTCATGAACTAATTTTGACATTGTAACTAGAAGTTATTAAGAGATCATCATGCCATCAACACAGCCCAAAAAGAAAAAATACGTATTAACACGTTCATTGCCAAGCCAAAATGCTGAACTTACCTAGATGGCCAAAATAAAAAATTCGTTGAATGTCTTCCCTTGTGGCCTAAACAAATACCAGAACCCAATACGCTGCAGCCGCTATTTTATGGCTCGTACATAATTGTAAGGCAACTTCACGCGACATCGCGTGATGTAGCAATTAACGTAACGAAAAAAAAACCAAATAACTCATCCGATTTTGATAAAATTTCTATGGGACCAATCTGAAAGTATTTCTTTTCTTATAAAAGAAGAATTTTTCAAATCGGTTTAGAAATGACGGAGTTATGAGGTAACAAACATAAAAAAAAATACAACCGAATTGAGAACCTCCTCCTTTTTGAAGAAAGTCGGTTAAAAATAAACCAGCAAAATAATGTCTTCGTATATTAATCCAATCAATTAAAAGTCCCTTCCAAAGCGTCAGGATCACGGCTATCAAGTTGTTTATAAACAGTCGGGTTTAGTAACGACGCGTGCGCACTTTGATCTCCCCTCTCACACCCACGGAGACGATTAATTCGTTCTCATGTTTGTTAATTTGTTACCAAGCTTTTATAAGAAAGGGTTACATTTATTGTTTTAATGGCTATAGTGGTGTTCACATAATTCCGAATGGTATTTTGTTTTGGCTTAAATATACAAACTGGTCCTCAGAAATAAAACTTGTAAAGAACTTTTGATACATACATTCTTTTAATAAGCGATATCGTGGAAACAAATTGTATTATAATTCAAAAGAGTTGTCTTTGTGGCACATCAACATAATAAATGAACATTTTAAAGCCCTCATACAAAATGTCAACCATTGCGAAATGTCATTTCATCTACCCGACAAAGTGTTCAAGTTTTATTCATCATGAATAACAAATTCATCAGCAACGCACAAAAAAATATTAATACGACTTAGTAACAAACAAACGCGACAAAAACGAGCGACCGCATTAAATATAATTAATTAACACCACATAAAAGAGCATTAAGCGATCTTCACAAACGCTATTCAATGGCCGAATGTTTCTTTTCAAGTAGCTGTCTCTATAAACGCGCGGTGCTAGTGATGTGGCGCATGCGTAATCGACGTGATTAATTGTCCAATCACGGACCGCTATAAAAAATCTCTTTATAATTTGAAGGCAACGTAGGGATGGCGACATTAAGATTGAAATGATAATCATGTGCGGACATTTGCGGATTTTTACAACACTAATATTTATTTTGTATGATGTGCTTGTATTATTTATGAATTTGATTACTAATTTTGACAAAGTTGATAAAAAATACAATTATTAATGTGTGCCTATTCATTGAAGCCATATAATAACGTGTTGAGGACACACTTGATTCATACATGAATATACTTTAGAACTTAATTCGCTAGTGAATTGAGCCATTTCTTATCAAAACTTGGTCCTTCGGATCTCAAAATATTTTCTAAACCTGGTACCAATCTACGCAACACGTCTTTTGACGCCTATTCTAAACATCAGTAGCCCAAGTAGCTCCATAACCAAACAAAACAAGAACAGCATGACATTGATCCGCCGTCAATCTAGCAGGTACGAGATATCGCACAGATTCTCACGGGCCGCTCACGCCACCGGACTGTAGTTAGCGGGATCATGCAGACGATCCCGATTCTCGGAATAATGATGTGTATCGCAGCCCTAATGATATGTTTCCTATGCTTGAAGATATAACAATCAAAATCTAAACGGAGCCTGTTACGTACTATAGGCTATTTGGTGTTTGTTTTTAATGAGGACAGAAAAACAACGCAATGTTATTTGGTATAGAATTAGGGAAGAGCAACAAAAATGATCTGAACCTTTTCTAAATATCACGAAAAAAATAACTTGAAGACGTACTATTTAGTTTAAACTCAAAAGTCATTATGTTGTTTCCCTATGTTTTCTTACTGTGTGTATATACCTAACTAACGAATTTATTAATAATAATAAAAAAGAAAACTTTGAATTCAACCACTATTTGTATTTTTATTACTGCTTGCTAAATGCTTTTGTCTGCAAAAGCATAATCATAACAGAATTAGATAGTTCATTAACACCTCGGAATGATCATAGAAGCTTATCATTTTACCTTCCTATCGACGTTATAGCAAATAGACGAGTTCGTAGAAAATGTAACATGTTACGAATACTCAGTAATCATTTATCGGAACGGTAATTCACTAGAGTCAACATTTAATTAAAACTTTATCATCCATTGACATTCAAGTCCCTATATCTATTTCCGCATCCCTATATCAATTTAGCAACTAAGCGCTTTCAATAACATCGAATTAAAGCTTGTCGCCTTATTTGAGAAAATAAGGCGACAAGGAATCAACGAAAATTTCGTCATCAGAAGCGGGATGATGAAAGTTTAAAATGGTATGGAGAGATATCAAGAAAAAATGCTATGAAGGCAAAACTTTCATGGCAAAAGACAATGACTAAGCAAGTTTGTGTCAACTGAATCTCCATAGAGTTTATGTCCATATTGTGTTGTGTTGCTACTGTTTAATAGCGGGCGTTTTGATTACAGATTACAGTAATTACGTATCTGGATCCCTCACGAGACACGCGCGGCGGAGGGCGGAGCGCACGCGCACGCTAGCGTAGCCGTCACTATACATCACAGCTAAAATTGAAACAATATTTTTGTATTTTAGAAATTAAAAGCAAATTAACTTGAAACATATAATAAATAATAAAATAAATTGGAAAGAACAAGTGATGGTCAATGTGTTGAGCCAATGAAAGAATTCTGCCGCATTGAAGGCTTTGATCTACGGATTTACGGAACCGTTTCTGAACTAATGGCTTGAAAATCGAATAAATGCAAAACGTCGATTATGCGTCCAGTGATGAAAATAGACGGCAATCAGCTAACTCCGAACGCTTCTCATACATTAGAAAGCAATTATTCGACGGGTTTACGCCCATTTTACGCCACATGTAACACCGCGTCGATCAAGTGAATTATATTTCCAGTTTATAATATCCAATATTATTTCTATTGCGTTGGGAGGCACCGGTAGCGGATAATTAGAGGATAGCGGGCAGGTCGCGCGATAACTAGTCTTAATGACGTGAAATCGCACTCCGACGCCCGCCGCCATCTTGAAAATGAAGCAGCGATGGCGGGAAAGCTTGCAATTAGCCATAACCGCACACCGCTTGATCACGGCATATCGAGCTTTGCCGCACATCTCAGGAAATGTTAGGACTATGAAAGTTTTCAAAACTAGCACTTACGCAGCTGCCATCAATTTCAAAGAAACTGTTCTTAAAGCTATCATAATTGTTTTTGCGGTCTTTCTGGACTCCTTATTGGACTGGTTAGTTAACCCCGTGTTCCAGAACACCATTAAATCCAATTCAAAACTCCCACGGGTGACTTAGACAGCTAGCTTGAGAAATAAAAACTACCCACCACTTAGATACCAATTTAATGAAAATTATATCGAGCTCTTCAAGAAAGAAATCGCATTGATGCATTTTTTGTCATATCAGACAAAGAGCTCTAGAGTAATCGATTCCCACAATTTAGCAGTGAGTTTGATCGGCTGTGAGATCGGTTGATCGTCTCGTCCTGACTTCGGCTCTGACAGGCCGCAATTTGGAGCCACGATCAGTGCTACTGTTCCCCTGAAGCAATGATTTGGACACGCAATCTCCAGCCAACAACGTGGAGAAAAAAAAACCTTGAATAAATGACGATGATAGATTGTGTTTAGATAACTTTCTTTCATGTAACGCTTTGCCATGAAAACCCTACTAACTTTTCAATACTATTGATATTAGTGAAGTTCTGTTGTCAATATTGACTTTTTAGACGACGAAGACTTGTCAAAAGTTTAAAAACCGCGAAACTGACAGTTGCAAAAAACCTCGAAGGACCAAAAACTGTATTATTACAATTTCTGGTCCTTCGCTTTTTTGTGTGTCATCTTAAAATACCCAAACAAAAAATGGTTCGCTGATTGAACTCATTTAGGATGCAAATAATATGTATGATTAAAACTATCACTTTGATAATGATTTTAATGATAGCATCAATATATTTTTCTGGCTGAGACTAGAATATAATATTGTCACATACTGTATTTAGATTCCTAAAAGCAAAGTACGATGAGTTCCAAAATCTCCACTGTTATTAGATGCTAATTTAACAGAAATCAGTTTTCGCACATCTCTGCAAAACTATTTTGTTGTTAAATTGAGATGATTATGTTCAAATGACTACTAAAATGTGGATCCATCGACAATTGAGCTCGGCTGTCGCCGCCGGCGCTCGTGACGACACGCGAATCTAACTCGATGCTCCTGCGCAACTCTATTTAGTTTTAATTTGAAACTAATTCATTCTCTCTAATCATTATACTTTTTCAACGATGGAATGTGAAAATTGTGTTGGTTTTTATGTGAATGCAATTTGACAGCAATTACTTTTGAGATGTCTGTAAGGTCAAATAAGATAAATGCATTCGGTTGCCCATTATAAGTTGCAAATATGCTGGCAAAAATATTTTGCCATCGGGAAAATCTTGGCCATTTATTACCACGTAATAATGCTGAAGAAATTTTTGAAAAGGAGCTTGTTTTCAAGTGTTATGGTGCATATTTTCGAAATACATGTACAAAGTGTGCATACTTGTTATTGCGAATATTTGCATTGCCATTATATGCGCTGTAGTTGGTTAATTACAATATTGTATTTATGTTAGTAGACATGAGACACATGATTATGTATTGGGTAACACTTTGGAAGTGACACAAAGTTTCATAAATTATTTTCGATTCTATCGAAATAGAGGGAGCGTGCCCAGCTCCCGCCTTTAATAATATTTAAATTTAGAACAGCGAAGGGATGGGACATGTGTGTTGTAACGCGTTTGGCGAAATGTGATTACAGTCGGTAATTAACGAGCCGCTATTTATGGGCTGCCTACGCGACATTATTTAAATATTTTCTTTTCATATTCTAAAAACGGCGTTGCGTACAGGCCTGGCCGTTTCGGAATCATACTCTTTTGTAATAATTATCATTGTATTCGTGAAAGTGTTTTACCGTTGGCCAACCGTGTCATGTCCGTTTTGTCCGGTCTCTTGAAATAAAGCACGCTTTCAATTGCAGACTAATTATTCCAACACGAGAAACTCATTCGGTGCCGTCAGTTTTTACGTGTAAAGAGATTAGTCCACTTAAACGACACTCGCACTCAAAGGAGCATTGTGATGTGGACCGATAATGATGATACGTTAAGAAAAGTATTACATTCTGTCCATAATGGGCTGTTGAAAAGGAGCGTTTCTTATAAAATTTCATTTGGATTCAGTGCTCGTCGCGCCGGTGTGTCACAGACTCTCCGCGTATGAATAAATTACGGTTGTACATTAATTTATTGATTGTTATTCAAATTGGGTTTCTCAATCGGAGGTTGGAGGTGATGTGTCTCGTCTCGGCTTTTTGTCCTCTCTGATGTTTTGAGGTTGAGTTGTGCTCGTTCTACGCGACGGAAAATTGTTTTCGAATGCTCAACAAGGTTTGAATAGATACCTACTCGTGATATTATTGTGATTTACTATATCTGCGTCATTCCGCATTGATTTCTTGAACGTATCTAATTTTATTGTGTATGAGTTTGTAATTTGTGACTGACGACTGGAAAATTTATACAAATCATCATTTTACCGACTTTGAATTCTAGAAATAACTTTGCACTTGGGATTATTTATTAGTAAATCTCTTTCATGTTTGTATGGTATGTATTATGTTTACGGATTGGCTCTGCAATATTTTGCATTAGATCTACTCATACTGTTAACAGTAAATATTGAATCGTAGAAGTTATGTGACATTAACTGGAAAATCGAAGATGATTATAACAAAGAATGACCATTTAAGGAAAATATAAAGAAAAACTTATTTGAAAATGAGTCATCTTCCAGATAAAGATTGAGACATCTTTAGAAACTTTGTGAGCGGTCCGTTATAAAATGTACGTGTCCGGACTTCATTACAAATAACGTCTCGTCCTCAATAGTTTCAGACACACTCATACGTCGTATGAAACTATAATACACAATATAGTGAGTAATTATTATATCCGCCATATTGGCGATTTGCGCGCGCGCCGTCCGATTGGTTAACGTCTGAAAACCGATTCATCGTCTATACGGAGTTATTATTATTCTTGGCGTTATGGTGTTTCTAAGAATGTTCGTCGCCTCGACTGTTTGTAATGACAAAGGCACTTTTTATTATTTGATCGCTCGCTCGTTTCTGTTAATTGTTCCGGAGACGTGATTTTAATATATCATGCATGTTGACTGGTCTCTTTTATCGTGTATGCAAATGTATCGATCCGCGTCGTGGGCCAGCGCCCGGCCGCTCGGCTCTCGGCGCGAGACCTGCGCGCGCGCAGCCGCCTGCAAATGGCACATAAAACAGTCGTTTAGCGCTCGTTGCTTTGTTTTGGGGTACCTTTTTGCGTTGAATTGAATTAGGCATTTGTTCGCCAAAGCTTGAATGTGGAACTTTATTCTATACCTACAGTCGAACAATGAAGGCATTACTTAAGCGTTAATTTGCATACAAATGGATTAATGAACAGTATTACTTGGTTTCAAATATTGGTCTACTACTGCGGGTAGGTACTAAGAAAGCGTCAGTATTTTTTCTTATAAAATAAAATGAGTTCGGTCAACTATAGAAATGAGCTGTATCTCGGCTCATTGTATAAATTCAGTAGCTACACTTCAAGCGCCTCCGTAAGGCTTGGACTCCACTACAATCGTAAGACTACAGGCAGCTTCAAAGATAAATCGCTTTCGGAGACATTATTATGAACAACATTTTTTTTAAATAATCTATCATATTTCACGATATTTGGTTTCACTTATTGCATCAGAGCTTTTCTATACAAACATAAACATTAGGAACAGTTCCTATAATACGAACGATAAACCGCTAATATTTGCTAATAATGAAATGGCAACACAAAAAAACGGTGCGAAATCGAACAGAAAACTATCGAACAAGTCATTAATAAAAGTATAAATATTTTTAAAAAAGAAAACCTCAAGCTACATTCAGTCTTACCGCATTAAGTAGATTCAACCCTAAAATGACTCGCGTATTTCTAGCTCCATTTGACTTGCTGATGGTAACACCGGTGGTCCTTCGGGATCCGGGGTCTCTCAGACCTCTTCTATTTGTTAATAAGCACCCACTAGTGAGCATTCGAGGGTTATGTATACATATCATTGTGGTAATATTATCGTCAGATTAAACTTTCCGTTCTTATCAACTGAATTTGATTGTAATTAATTATTCAATAGCCATTGTTATGTTAAACATGATTGTAAGTTTATTATTAGTTTTCAGTTAACCTTGATCTTGACTTTCAGTTTCATGAGAGTCAAAAGATATAATATTTGTTCTTCGTTTCTGTTTATGGATTCAGGTATAGTTAGATAGAGTTATAATTATACTTCATTGCAGCCCAAATTGTTATATTGCTGCTAGGTTGTAAATTACAAGTCAGGTAAACTTAGATTATGTTGAATATGTTTTCTGTTTGTAACCTTACAATTTTAACATGATGTAGCTGTTTTCCTGGTCACTTGGTCAGTGTACCTTTAATGGCTGACTTTACTGCTGATTTGAACAGCTACAGCTGTAGCTGTTCTGTGTTCTGCTTCACTTTCTGGTCCTAATCACCGATAACCATTGGTCCTTCTTCCTCCAATTACTATTCCTCTTCTATTGTCTTAATTCCATTGTCAATACCCAAAACATCGTCGTTACCGGATCCCTCCCAGCCCGGGCCTCCCAGGAGGGCTCTCATCTGAGGGTCATCACTACCGTGTTACGGATCGCCCCCACACTGTTTACCCTCTCAAGCTCTTGGTCCACGTTGTCACATAATTGGCCACGTGTGGTCCGTAACTGTGGAAGCTCGTCCACTTGTTTGCTGTATGTACTGCCTAGTGGTTTTAGTGGAAATTAATGGACGTTTTAAGTTCTTCAAATGGATTTGTAATTAACTTTCTTTTCGTTAAAATATTTTTAGCTTAAGCTAACATGGACTCTTATGTTAATATGATATACTAAAAATCTTTGCTTATTTTGATTTGAAGTCATAAAAAATTCAGAAATGCATATAAAACCTACGATAAACTCACCTAAATCTTTTAATTCCCACTTTAGATAATGACGGGCTCCTGCTACATATTTAAGTGGCAATTATAGCATTTTTCCTTCGTTAAAGATGACGCAAGTTATTAATGTCCTTATGATATTGGGAGTGGGCCCAGTGTTGCCAGTGTGTTCCCCGAACAGTCGCTAATGTGCGGCGACCACGCCCCTTCCTGTCGCCTCTCCCGGCTCACCCCCGGACACGACGCGCATGCGCCGATGACACTGCGCAGCTGAAGGTTCAGGATAAATATAATCACTTAGCATTCAGAACTGCATCTATGTATTTTATGATTTGTTAATTTTGGTACTGCGAAGATTTTTTATGTGGTTTAAAATGTAAGGATGATTAGAAGGGTACATGAAGATGGTGTGTTTTACCATGAATCATTTAGAGGGCCTTCTACCAGCGATTACGATGATGGACGAAGCTAATGTCAATTATGTTGAAAATCGTTGAACATAAACGATACACTTTGAAAGCGACTACCACTGTTTGAAGCCCTCAAGGTATAATATATCTACTGACATCAGTTGATAGATTCCAAAATAAAACACACTCATTCTGTAAAAATTCCCAGCCCTAAATGTTCCTAAAATCGTATTAAAAACTAGCTTATATTCGATAATTGTCCCATGGGATCATACTCAATACTCGATACTTTATTTGCATTCCACAATGTGTCTTAGCTGGTAACTTAAAAAATTGTGATCATTATGGACCCTGTCGGGCACTGCAAAAAGAAAAATATATTAGGAGCATACTACCGGGATAAAAAGTATCCTATTTGTTAATCCAGGTTATGAACTATCTGTCGTTTTTGCGTGAAAGAGTAACAAACATCCATACATCCACACATCCTCACAAACTTTCGCATTTATAATATTAGTAGGATGAGTTTAATCCAACTCCAATTGACCGTAAGAATCCCCATATCAAAAACTGGTCCCGTTTATTCTTCAACATCTTTTACTATGACAAATAGTTCTATAAACGCACAGTAGTCCACTCCTCGCCATTCAGGTTTGTGCTACGAAGGCACGAAGTTTTACAATGAGTAATCGCCATTGAGTCATTGATTAATGTTATCAATCAGACTTTATTATCAGATTTTATTTTGATCGTTATTTTCTGACAAGTTTCGATATTATTTCTGATCTAGAGTTGGATTGGTCATTTGTATCGTTGGTCTTCTCTAAGGACTGAAGTTATTTTTTTTATCTTGTTGTACTAAATCTTTACTTAGGCTGCATGGTTTAAAATTCTTGGTAGATGTAGAAGACAGGGTGTAAGGGACAGCCCTCCACAAACTGACAGTGTGCATTCAGCTCCTTATTTTGAATCATATTCCCCCATTTTTTTTTCAGTTACTATTCCTTTATTTCAATGTAAAATTACATTCCCTGTTAGCCTGGGCAATGAATGATTGTGGTTGGAAAAGTTGAAAGCAGAAAATCTGACTTATGAACTTTGTTTGGACTAGTTAGAAGATAAACATATTAAAAGTCCTGACCCCTCTGAGGTGAGCCCGAGGGATGGGGGGGCAAAGAAGGTCCTGTTTTTTGGTTTTTTGCTTATATCTCCAAAACGATGCATCGTATTAAATTTCGTTGTACTACATAATGAAACATCATAAAATTCTCTTGAACGTTGCTTTTCAAATTTTTTATCTATCCTTTATCATTGAATTGGTATGAGTTCCGAAAAACGAACAATTTTTAAAAAATTGTCCAATTCTCTGTCCCGTTCGTCTTCGTTTTTGGTTTGCATCTCGAAAACGGTGTGTCGCACGAATACTTGTTGTACTACACAATGAAATCTGATAAAATTCTCTACAACTTTGCCATTTTTTTTTTTTTTTTTTTCGTTTTTTTTTTTTGGAGATTGATAAAAAGTGTGACAAACAAAGTTGTAGAGAATTTTATGAGGTTCTATTATGTAGTACAACAAAATTTTATACGACGCATCGTTTTCGAGATATAAGCAAAAAACCAAAAAACGGGACCTTCTTTGCCCCCCCATCCCTCGGGCTCACCTCGGAGGGGTCAGGACTTTTAATATGTTTATCTTCTAACTAGTCCAAACAAAGTTCATAAGTCAGATTTTCTGCTTTCGACTTTTCCAACCACATACCCCTTTTGAGCACTCATTTACCAGACTATGTACGCAGCACTCCTTTTTTGTAAATAATACGGCAAAAATCAAAAAACCAACAATGGATTTTGAAATACTCTAACGAACGACGCGTGAAATCAGCTGTACACTTCCTGCCTAGCTACAGAGTTCATCGAACTCGTCGTCGCACTTGCCGTTCGCTACGTGCGTTTTGCCACGGTAGCGATACATTGCGTATGAGGAAATAAAATAAATCAAATTTATTGGATTCCTATAACATTCCTGAAATAATTTCTTGTACCGGTCATCTTAGTATGATATACTGAATTTACCCCGTCAACAAACTTAGTCCTCGATCAACAAACTTAGTCTACTTTAGGTAGCCATACATCATATACATACGGCGTTGGGCCTGGTTCCCAATTTAACAGCATCCAGACCTAGTTTATAATGCTTCATTAGCCATTTTCCTTAAATTACACCTGATTGCTCAATTTAATAGCAAGATACAGCTGCATTGCTTCTGCAACGTGCAGTTGCACTTAAAACGTCAGTGTTCGTGACTTATGCGTCTCGTTGTCGGGTGTCATCGGGTGTCGTCGGCGCGTCTGGCTACCGACGCGGGCGCAGCTTCGCCCACACGACCTTCACTGCTTATTCACCACCTCGTACATTAATTTTATTGTTTTCGTTACTGTGTAATTAAATCATCTGAAAACTCGTTTTCCTTATCGGGAAGTCTTGTTTTCTGTACAATGCTGAGGTTTTGGTTTTTGAGTGGTTTCTTAAAGGTAGCTAAGACCATTAGCAGTATTGTACTACTCACTAAATGTTGTCTAGCATTGATAGATTACTTATCTACAAGCACCTATTAAGACAGGCTTTTGAGTGGATAATGATGTCTATTGCTAGGAGTTCTGAATTCTTCGTGCGTGCCTGTTTGCTGTCCAAAATCTTTACCGCTTTTATTGGAAAGAGATTGCATCTCTTGATCTTAGTTAGGACCATCATTTTCATGTTATCAATATTACTACATAGTGGGAATATTGTATTTACAATTCTTAATTCGCAAATCCCTACGTTTTTGTTTCAGATTAGATATTATTTGCTCCCACGCAATTACTTTCACCTAGGATGTACGCATCATTTTGGGCAACGCAATCGCGTATCAATTTGTGTGACGTGTGCCTCCAAAAGCTACTAGTTTACCTGTAAAGTATACTAAGTGCTATAGTGTTGTTCTAGGGACTGATGTTGACTTGCGTCCGTGTGTGGTCCTATGGCCGCACGTGGTCCTAAACAAAATGCTATAACTCACCCAAATCGTCAAACAAACTTGCATCTTATTTCTACTTCATAAAGACACAATTCAGCTCGTCCTAATATTGACTTACCACATTGCCTCTCGAATGTTTGGCTAAATAAGACAGTGTTGCCTTTGAAAAAAAAGAAGGATAATAGCGAAAGTGTTAAGTCGGTCTGGTTTGTTAACTTTTTGTAAACACATAAATTGAATTTACGTTATTTTTAGACACGAATGACGTGTGTAGATATGCAAATTGTTTCAAATTGCAAGAGGATGTGCAAGTTTCACGCCAGACGTTGCGTGGGAGAGCCATTGTGTTCTGTGAAATACTGGCGAGCATGCTATTACGCATTCAATGTCGCAAACTTTAATTAGATCATTTAAATCGTCACATCATGGAACGATATCACTGCAATTATTTTCTTTATCGCGATCAAATTCCGCAAGAATAAAAACCTAACTTTTTTATAAAACGAAAGATAACATGACTCAAAAGGGCTCCACTGTATTGAGTCGTCATGTTTGTTTGTAAAATTAATGAGTACACAGAGTGAGACAAAGGGCCAATAAAACTCAAATAACTTTTTATTCTATCAAAATGGCGTTCGGCGGCCATTAATAAGCTAATGACAGGCGAGTTTGACAGCCCGTTATCGCGCCATCTAGCGGGAACAGTTTAATATCGAGCACGTTTCTCTACGTCAAAATGTTATGATAGACGGTCACTTATTCTTTTTGATTTAGTGCCCCTCGCGTTGAGAACTGCATTGATTTATCAATTATTTCAGGTATGCGAGCTTGGTATTTTTAAGACACGATCTTACTTTCATGTCATACCGTTTGAATTAAATCATCAATTACTGTGTTCGATGCGTATTTTGGTATTATCTGATTGGTATGAGTAATACTCTTAATAAATGAAACGAGATTAAAATAACAGCGATAAACGTGGAGGTTTTATAAAGCTATTATACGGATGAATCGGATGCGAATGTGAATGGTTGCGTGGAGTATTGTTTGTAAATGGGGTGCGCCTGCGCAGCGGGGTGCGCCGTTTTATTAGGAAGTGACAGGATCTGTGGCTTCGAAATGACATTGTCACCTTATCTTTTTTTTTCTCCCGTGTCTGTGACGTGTTAGTGGCCGTGTCAGTATAATTTGCGACAAAAAGTTCAAGTGTGGCAATATTATGGACAACTCTAGAGACAATTCAACCAATGAAACTGAACGCGCTCACCTCATCTTAGCCACGTTCAAGAGCTGTCAGTTTCAATATTCTATAGCATGATACAGAAAGCTTGATTCATTGCTGAAATTCGTCCTTGATTAGATTTCAGTAAATTAAAACTACCAGTTCAATTTCACCGATGTTTCTAAGCAATGACCGAGTTCAAGTCATAGATTAAAATCAATCGATTTATTATAATAATATGATAAGTTGTGTTCGATACAAATATTATAATACAATGATGGTTGACAGATTGTTGGCCTTCGATTACGATTCTTTTGGAACCCGAGATTTTTTGTCGATTTGCTTTTATTTGAATCGACATGGTTTATTTGAACGCTATCGGGAAGGGTTCACGTTATTGATTTTTAAAATGCATGTTTGTTTTGATGGACTGACTCTTGGATGGTTTAATAAAAATAATGGATTCGACAGTGGTGGTTTTTGTAGCCGTTGATACAGAGATACGCTTTTCTGGACATTGAATTTGGTTGTTATCGAAGAGGAGAGGCCAAAAGAAAATAGAAAAACTATTATTTTTCGCATTTTAGCAGTATATCTTAGGCAAATAAGATACACTATTTATCATGAAGACAAACATAATGAAATTAGCTGAGAAGTAGCTGAAGGTGACACAATTATAGAAACATAATTCAATTTTATCAACACCAGCAAAAGCAGTACGAAATGTGTTGAATGAGCCGCATATTGTTGATACAAATGTTGGTGCAAATATTAAGATCACGTGTTTAAATAAACTTGAAAACTATAGAAGGTGAGCCTAGACGTCATAATCTTCGAAGAATGGCGTTACATCATGATAATGATTCATTAGCTCAAAGAATGTAATAAAAATAATTTGCATAAGCAATAAAGATAAACAGAACGTTGAATACTTTTTATTTGTTTTGATATATTTCTGAAAATGTTTCGCAAGAAACAAGGAGGAAGATTAGAAGGAAAAACAATAATACATCTGTAGAATTGAAATCTAATTCATCGGAGGACTAGATGCTGTCGTTGAAAAGTTTAAACATATAGATACTGGAATAGACAAAAACAATAATGATTCTAGTTCTTATGAAACACTATTCGAAGCAAAAGTTGTAAAAATAAACAAAGAAACAAAAAAATTTATGGACCTTAATCATCTATCACCAAACAAACACACGACACAACATAACCACATTAATATGTCCAAACAAAACAAACCACGATCCACGATCGGAATCCTTCGTGTATCATCGGGATCGATATTAACGATGTTAGTGGGTCGATAAGTGTCACTACAGCACTACTCGGTACCACAGCCTGCAGAGATTGATAACGTAGCAGGTACACATCAATTCTCTCCTTGATTAATGATAGCAATGAATTGTATTGACGTACTGCGAATCGTTTTGTTTGTATCAAATTCCTGGGCTATGTCTCAAGTTGGTTTGGCTTTGATGAACTTTTCTCATAGATTAATCAAGACGGATATATTCGGAACGGTCGATGTATAACATTTTTGTAGCGAGTCTCATATTTTGATGAAATTTTTATATTTTTTACGGATGGGAAATCATCAAATAACTCCTCCCGCTCTGGGTGAAGTGGGAGGGAGTGTCAGACTTTTACTGACTAAAACCCATCCATGTTCCTTCTTTGCCCTTTGTGTTCCAGGGCCGCGGTATCTCTTTCGAACAGTCCCGCAGCCCCGGCAGGCATATTTTGATGAACTTTTTCCTTAGATTTTAGACTTTGATATTTAAATGATCGATATCATCAAACGCATTGTCATTGATTTTTGCTGTAGTTACGACATCAAGTTGAAATGTTCGTTTTCTTTAAAGCTTTTCTTGCTTTTCGATCACAATCAACTCAAGGGCTGTTGTTGATGCTGTGTCCTCATCTAAGTACTTGATACAAAGTAAACGCATCCGTTTCACTAGACAAGTGACCTACCTGCGGTCAGGGCATTAGTTTCCTGAAGTGTTTACGAGCACCGCAAGCCTTAGGTAATTAAACTTCGGTTAGGGCTGGGTTTAACGATACGGTTTACAGCCGTCACGCGGTCATTGTATGTGCCATATCTAGTGTTACCAAATGCGCAACTATGTAAATAGACAATGAGATTTTCAAATATTTTGTACTAATCGATTCTCATGTCTTAACTTCCACTAAGGTGTTCGAGAACTGCCTTTATCCACCTTTCTCTGCCTCGATGCCTTGGAAATCTTCCAGTTGTGTCAAGGTTAGGTTTGATCAAGATTAAGGTTCATATTTGCCTTCTTTTTTGTTTTTGGTCATCCCACTTCATTAAACCACAACTTTTCGTATCTTACCCAAACATGAGTGACATTGTAAATATTACTCAAGGCGCTCAAAAATTCTCCAAGTTCTTAATTACTCATGAGGTGACAGGTCACCTGCCTATAAACGGAACGATTGTCGATTTCCACAAAGGAAGTGACACAAGTCGGCCATCTTATATACAAATACCTAGTACACATCCGTTTGGCGCCTCTATTGATCAGCTTCAGTCAATAGGTACTGCGAAGATTAGTACAAATTGTTTTATTGGAAATTAGCTTTTAAACCTCCGTAATAGATTTGTTTATTGCTTACGTTCAGTTGGTTACAGTCATTTGTATTGCGGTGATTTCCTTAGATGGGTTGCGTGTTAAAAGATTTTCTATATGGACAAAATTTTCCTGTTTGAGATTTGTGATATACAAACAATAATAAACATACAATATGAGAGGTGGTAGTGACAGGCTTTTACGTAGGTACAATCCATTGATTGATATCCAATAAAAATGTTCAATATTTTTTTTGCGGCATCAGAAATCATGAATTTTTTATTTGCCAATCTGTAGTTAGTGATCTCGATCATCCACATCCATTAGAGCTTTTGCTTGATCATTTGAAAATCTTCCTCGTCGCCCGGGGAAATTGACCCAGGGTCGCTTTTGCGAATCAGTGACTCTTCCCTTTAAAAATAATGAGTCAAGCCAAACACGCTTAGCGTCACAAAGAACTTTATACACGATGATGGCTGTTTGCCGCTTTGCAGAATAAGTTAATAATGCAAATAAAGGCTGAGCTTGGAAGTTTACCTGACATGTTCACATTTCACACGGTAACTCCGCGATGCGTCAGCGTATCAACAGATAAATCGATGACAAAAGCCCTGCGTACAGGCATACAGGCCGAGTGTTCCAACGAAATCACGCGTTAAGGGCCGCTCCAGTTTGTCGGTCCACTTAACGTCCGTCTCGCGTTCGATTCGTCGGCAAACGACATTTCACATTAAGGTTCCTCGAAATGTCACCATCGGCCGGCGCGCCTACACACGCCACGCAATAAAAGCGATCGATTATTACCTATATGTGTGAAAAGCGGAAGGAATAGGGCGCGAGCGTCCAGCGGCGGCCGCGTCCGCCGACGCTCGTGAGAACTGTCAATATTTGACCCCGGCTCGTTGCTACGCTTCGAAATTGTCTCAACGATTTCGATATTTTCCAATCACAAATATTATCTTAATAACTGACAGCGCCAGATTCCCTACGTATTAATCGACCGTCGAGGTCGCTCGTCCGCGTCGGATCGCGCACCGCGGCTCTTCGTAAACATCGATTCATTATCTCAATCGCAATGTTAAAGAACTCGTTTTTATTTGCGCTTTCTACGCATAAATAAATATGTATAAAGGTATATTACTGCGGAATCTGGCACGCGTCAATCAAACGGAACGTACACGAAACCCAACGATTTGTCACTCCGCCATTTCGAGGCATCCACAATAACGGCCGCCATTTTGGTGACAATAATTAACAGATAGGCACTTCGTTCGACCGCTTTCTAGTTTTTGTTTTCTAAAAATAATTATCATCACAATAACCGACGCGATCTCTTTCTACTTACCGCTGTTGCGGTATTTTGAATAAAATTAAGAGGCCAAATGATTTCAAATTCAATAGCGTCGGTACGGTTGTAATGAGCATCTATTAGAAACCGTGGAACAAATGTTTATGTACCTAACACTCAAGAAACAAGTCGTACCTCCGGCGTTATCCTCTCGATGCTAAATAAAATATGTTGTGTAGTGAATCGGTCGGTGAGTTCGCAACGGCTCCATTCAACTCGGTAGCCGTCGGTCGCTAAATAGTCGACGCTGAAAATATTTCAGCGCGGTATTTGAAGCGTTAAACAGCTGTTGAACGAGAGTTTAGCGCCGGTGGCGGGTCGCGGGCATCGCGCGGCGCGTGAGTGGTGCGCGCGCGCCGCTCGCCGTCACGCCGTCAATGGCCCGGGTTATTTACCTCTCCTTATCACCTTTTGTTTTGCTCAAATACTTGTCTCGTTTCGTGTGACACTCGTAGCTTCCTGATATGCTACTGCACGAATGCACTATGCGACGTGCACCGACGCGACGTTTGTAAGTCAACGTAGTAGTATAAAAAGTATGTACTAGGATTGTATAGACTATCTGTACATGTAAAGAGTATAATATCGTATTTAGAAGATTCAGAATCAGGTAATCAACATGTTGAATTTGAACATAAAAAGCTTGAAAGAGAAAAAACGACAAAGAATCCGAGGCATGTTTGCACAAGGTATCGAGGATATCGAGCATCGCAGTGAAATAGAAGAAGCCACAGCTATTGGAAGGGCTAACAATAAACGCATCGGAGGCCGATCGGCGATACAGGTCCTTGTGTCCACATTAGCATCTCGAGCCAGGAGTGTGTGCAAACACCGAGGGTCATCTGATGAAATGTTCAAAGGCTTTTAGTTCCCGAGAATTATTAAATGAAGCCCCAGGATCGTAATGTAAACACTGTGTGTTTGTCGAGCCAAGAACCTGTTGCTTTGTCGACGTTTTGATGCGTGCTTCGGCTTATTGGCGGTTATTTTATGTCTGCTAATGTTAATGCGAGTGCGGCTGTTAATGTGGCAACATTGTGACACCAAACACATTTCCCTAGACGCGGTATTCTCGCCATCTTTGTTAGATTTCAGCTTATTACTTCGAAGTTCCTATGCATTCTTCAAATCATATTTCGTTTTCAAATCGACGAAATCATGGAATGCATCGTCCACCATAATAACGCGGAACGTCTTCAGTGGGCACAGAATAGCTGCATTTACAACTTATTTGTGTGAAGCATCTTGTACAATCAGCATTCCCTCGTATATTACGCAAACACGAAGGCAGATTTCCCTTCGACGTCAACAATACATTGCTCAAATGAGTGTTGCAACGACCTCTGCGAAACACCAGATATGTGTGGATATCTAGGCAAATACGGAGGGGTTATGTCTAGGTAAACATGCAGGTAGCCATCCCGGGCGCTAACACTGCTAATGTGTGTGGACAAAGCTCGTCGTGACGGATCCTGCTAATAAATATTCCAGGGAGTGTGGATGCGCGAACATTACCATCACGCCGCGCCGCCGCGTCGCTGTCCGACGGGAACCTAATGAACTTCTTTGTCCTTTATGCGATGCTGCGACTCTGCTGAAACAAATGAATGTGTTCTTCAAGTTTCTGCTTGCTTCAATAAAAACTTGCTTGTATTGAATCAACTCAGGGACGTTTAGCAAAGTTTTTAGCAGAATTACATCTGGACCTATCGACGAATTTGCATTTTCGAGATCTCATCGACGAAATTTGTTAATGACTATTTCTGAGTCCTCGTGCCGGATTTGTTAATTGTCGTGTGTTCGATCAATTCACACAGTCATCAATGTTTTCACCTCGCACAGCGACGATATCTCCACCGACATTAACAACTAAATGTTCAATATTTTATTACCACACGTATTTGTCTTGCATACCGACCAAACATGTTAAGCGCACACGACATCTTTCATTACAAGTTTCTATTTGATTTCGCCTCATAAAATCTACTCGCATAGACGCGATTATGATTTCTATCACAAATATTACATTGTATAAAGTATCTGAAAGTTTGCTTTTTATAATATTCAACGGTGTTTCGACGACATAGAGTTCAATATTAGGTGTTTTGACTCCAGAATGATTGATGGCTAAGGCCGCAGCACCTGTGTCATCGACATAGAGTATATTTTCCACTGAAGCTAATTTAGTGTTGTTATCTTCATTGATATCGGTAGCTGTAAATCATACTCTATTTAGAATTGAGCTTAATTCTGAATGGTTTAAGACCACTTTTGGTAGCGTAGTGTTGGCAGTAAAAGGCGCTAATCAACGGTGTGTCCTCCTGCTTATATCTGGGTAATACTTCGGGATTCTTCTGAGAACGGCATCGAGTCCATTCCCTGTTTATTCAAATAATAAGCAAGTGAGTTGTTTAATGGTTCCGATGGATGAATTCTTTCACTTTCCGTTTTTTTGTTGGGGTCACGATCACGATTTAAAACGTATCAGTGTGTTTTGTTTACATGTTACAAATTGGGTGCAGTATTGTGTCAAGTGTTCGCTTCGCTTGAAGACGCTGGCGACCTTTCATTCTTCAGTTCCCTTGGCTCTGTGTTAACGTGTAGTGAAATTCCGGTCGGCTTTATTGACTCGTCCATTACAATGTACCTTTTCATCGGCCCACTAAACAACTTACAGTTATCATTATATTATAAAATCACGCGAGGGATTCCACAAAGCTGCTAAGTTGCTCCGATTCTGTTTGCCGAGGCGTTAGCGCGGGTTGTGCTAACGTTATCCTACTTATCGGAGCGTGCAACTGTTGATTTTTACAGTTCGTCACATGATAATAACATCAATATTTAGTACGCCGTGTTTGTTTTGTTCACTGAATTTGGTAAATCTGCAGCTTATAAGGTAGACGAACTTAAAATAAACGCCTTAAGTGGCTCATTTTATTGATATAACGTTTAAATAAAATTGCGGTCACCTTAAAAAGTAATAAAAGGTGGAAGGAATCCAGTAGCAGTCTGGAACCATGAGAAAGAAAAGTCGAATGAAATGACAGGGTGTGGATACGGGAGCGCGATTGATGTGATTATAGGGTTCCGTAGCCGGAGTAGAGCGTTTCACGTGAGAGTATACTCTCTTGAATGGTGATAAAGTGACTCCTAAATGTATTAAAAACACAGGCATTTTGACTGCAAATACTTTCTGGTGGGTCGATGACACTTGGCATTTTTGTAAAAAAAATCGGTGATCAAGCGTGGTATTTTTATACCTACAGCAAAGTTTTGTTGTTATTAAAGTACAAAAGGTGCGTACGCCATGAATCGCGAATCATGTACAGCCTTCAGGATACTTTTTTTTGACGCTCAGCATTTACCCAATTTGGAAAAAAGCCGTCAAGTATTCCGAAGCACGATAAATTGTTGCATATTAATTGATATAACACGCGGAACCCTGAAGAGGGCCGGTGGAGGAAGCTTGCGTGTCGTTCGGAGGCGAGCGTTTATCCGAACGAAACATTTCACCGATAATAACTCCACACAATATAATAATGCGAATAATAAATAAAAATGGAAATAAAATAATAATTTTAATGTCGTAATTGTGGGCCGGGGGCTGTGTCGGCGCAAAACGCGCTCATTTCGAACAACGATTTGATTGCGGCCCGCAACACTTGCCTTATATTGATTCCGATGGAACTTTAAGTGCATTAATACTGGGACTGGTTTCGCATAGTCGGTACTTGTGTTCCTCGCAGTGGAATGATGCATTACGCGCGGAGACCTGCCATTAATTCCCATGTGCCGAGTACTGCCGAGCCAGCGATCGTGGATTTCCGTGAATCCGATTAAATTCACTCAATTGCTGTAATAGTTGTAATGATAGAACGGTAGATGATTGTATTAGTGCTGGAACATGTCTAGTTGCTTTCTAGGAATACAAATAGGTCCACTTTTCTTGTTTTAGCACCTTTCTTCCTTAGGTTTTACAAACAATGCTGTATTTTTTAACTTTATGAAGTTATTGTCCGGCATGGATCCACAGTGTTGATGTGGAGCAATTCAACTACAATTCTTGAATAATACGGCTGGTTTCAGCAAATGTTGTAGGCCCTAGGCGACTTATTGCGGCCGCCACATGTTACTCTGCCGATATCGTTATAAACAAAGAATAAGTATAAATAATTGAACAAATTTAACTCCTCGGGCACTCCAGGAACGGAAGCTCACGGCAAATTGTGTTTATTAAATGTAAGCATCAGAAACTAAACAATTGTAGATTCAATGCGAATCGAAGGTGAATAATAGTTTGTACTAATTATACTGAATACATTGTTATTACTTTATTAGTTGTTAACCCTCTGTATGCCGACGATCGTCCCTGAACGATGCTCTTGGAAAAAATCTTAATAATACTCATTCGTGAGTAGTTTACGTCAAATATAGACATTTTTATTTATAGACCCTTATTTTTACAATAACTTGGACATGTAAAGAGTATTGTTAACGTGACATCTTCGTATTTTTCTACATTTATGTGTAAGTTTGACGCCTTGCGACATTTATAGGTAATTGCAGTTAAACCGACCAGTCTTGGTGGCCGCAGCTGCCACTTGCTTATAATTTAAAAATAAGTCACATATATGAAACCTAGTTGTAGCTGTAATTATCTTAACGTTATACTGGAAAAGTCTATGATTTATCAAGAAACCGTATTTCCGTATAAACCGGTGTAATTTAGATCACTGCTGCAGTTTTGGGTTAAGGATTCTAATTGAATAATGTTTCAATGTTAGATTTGTTTACGTTATTGAATTAGATTCGTCTGTTTTATTGTAATTGTTAGATTAAGCTCTATTATTGTTTATTACTTCCGCTACTAATTTATAATAACGACCTGGTTCTATTAGTAGTAGACATTTAGTGCTTAAGTTATGTTTGGTTAAGCTACTGTAATATGTTGCTGAAATAAAGACAAAAGGCGTATAGTTCACCAATGAGGATGAACACGATCAGCACATCTATACAGCGTTTAAGGCGAAGCGCCAGGGTAGCCCTGACCTGCAGATTGCTAAATACCTAAGAAAAATTGAATTTCGCTTCCCCCTAGGAAGCGCCAGGGTAGCTCGTGAACTTTCTTCTTCATTGTGTGGTTAGGGCCTAACCTGGGGTCAGAGTTTCTATGCCGTCAATGGCCTCATGCCTCTGACTTGGCTTTACATTACTTGCCGTCGAGAAATATCTCTCAGGCAAGCTGGTTTCGTCACAATGTTTTCATTCACCGAAGCAAGTGATAATTATAAAATATGCACAGGAATCTGAAAAATGTAAATCCGTGCTTCCCTCTTAACAGCTGTCATTGTCATCTTTGTTATGGGATATTGACACAGAAAGCTCTTGCACCAGGTTTAATTGGTGAAATTCGCCTTATATTGCATAATTTCACGGTTTATCCCTAAATGGTCTTGATTTTCCTTCCATCTATACCGAAATAGCAGCAGAAGTCTTAACCAATATTTCCTTTGTTCCAGTCCGCTCGTTCTGAAGGCGAGTCTTCCGGGGAGCAATCCTGCGAGAGTTCCGACGAGGGTGTGGGGCGGGACGCTCCTGCTCCCCACCCGCACCAGCCACACCAACCGCTGCCGCTGCAGACGCACCAGGCGCTGCAGCACCAGCCCCTACAGCACCAGCCCTCGCATAATCTGGGCCATCACGCCTCCGTACAACATCAGCCGCTGAACCATCAGATGACGCATCCGCATCAGAGGAACTCGCCGAGACCTCTTGAGAGGGAACTTAAAGTAAGTCACTTACTGTTTCTGTTAGCCTGCATCATCACATTGCTAGGCAAGGACTTCTCCCTATGAAATCTAGTTCTCTATTGCTAAGTGATTCAGGGATCCAAAAGTCAATGTGGACATAGCTTAAGGTATGGTAACAGCAAGTGTGAGATGACCCTTGTTTGGTTGGATTGAAATGGATGTAAGGACTTAATGTTCTCATATCCCAAAGGTCTCTTGGATTTATATCAGTCTAATGATGTTTTCGAAACACCTACTCATTCTAATTTTGACGTGCTCATCTCGAACGATGTATTTATGCAATTTGCATCGTCATATCAATTGTGACAAACTTACGTTAGGTATTGGCACAAATAATATAAGTAATAATAGACCAAAGAAGAATTGTATGGAATGAATGGTTTTGGGGGTCCTAAGGAAGAAAATACTTCATATTCGATCTAGATTTTAACCGACATAGAGTTACAATTATTTGTTTCCTCTCACCACATTATTTCTTAACCCTACCTATCTCCCATCAGGTACGCGACGACTTCGAGTCCCTCAAGTCTTCACTCCACCCACACTTATCGTCACTGGCGTCCCTAGCCCAAGGGGCGCCGCTGTCGACCCCCAGCAGTGTGTTCGCTCTGGCAGGCGCGGGGGCAACTGGAGGCTTCCCTTATGCACCCCCAGCTTTCTTAGCCCCAGCTCCACCACCGCCTGCACAGCCTGCTGGCTCTGCGTCATCGTCATCGTCAGAAGGCAGTGCTGCTGGATGGAGCTTTGAAGAACAGTATAAGCAGGTCCGTCAGGTAAGTTCGGCTTTCATTGATTTGTATTTTTTTTCATCAGAGGTTATTCCGCCTTTAAGGACGTATCCAACTGAAAAAGTTAATGATTAGGAGGACGATATATTTCAATAGGAAATTAAAAGTGACTGTAAATCTGCCGACGTTGCACGATTCATTAAAAAGACATTCAAATATTTACAAGCGATAGACAGGATAAGACGAAGAAAATCGTAATCTGATACTTTTTACTACTTAGTAACAAATCGATCTGTCTAGTGTCGTACGCCCGCTTGTCAGGGAGCATTCGTGTGTCAAAATCGAAAATGTACGGGATCAAAATTTTTGTATGAAAATATTCCCAATGGCCGCTCTACAAGTCCTTGCTACATTATAAAATCAATAAGACAATAACCATTCCAATAGTCAAAGCAAAGTAACAACGTAATAGCCCAACCGTTGCATAATATACCATAAACGATTTGCCTACCTAGAGCAATCAAATAAAATCGCGCCAACCCTCACACAACCCTGCTGAATTATTCACAACCACGCATTACGTGTCTATGTGTCCAATAAAATGGATTCCTAAATCGCTACATAATGGTCGGTTCAACCCGTTCCCTTTGTTACATATTTCATTGGTTTTGCGAAGGGTTGTCAAAACATGTGAGGGGTCATTCGGGCCCCCGGATGAATAATAATCCGCTGTAGCGTTTGGAGGGTTGACGGCAGATTGACAATGTTCTTTATGACTTTATTGCGGTCGTACAAGGGTTCCGTGGTGATGTTTTTATTATTATCAACTCACTAACTGTTTATGAGGTGGGTTTGGTTATTTTGACGTTTGAAAAGTGATGTGTCAGTTGTATTTTTTTTTTTTTACACAAAATACATGTTTCGCAGCAACAAAAAAGGTTGTAATCTTTCTTTTTCTTCAAGGATTACTCTTTCATTCCCGTTTTTCACTTTTTCGGCACCATTAACTCCATTTAGCAGAAAGTTAACAAGTTCCGTAATTTTCTGATACAATAGCATAAATAAGTATTTTATTTTCACCTCACGACCTTACTGAACAAGCTGTTAAGTATTTTATCAAAGGGAAGAAAGGTATAAAATTGTTTAAATTGTTGTGGCTGATCACGCCTCGCTTCTATTGTTCCATAATTAACTGGGGGCAGGCTTGTGTGCCTTTACGTAATACTGAATAAGGTCTCACATTCACGGTAAGACTGTTTTCTTTACGTTCCAACTGTTTTGAAGAGTTTTCAAATATCTTGAACACTTTCATAATGAAATTTCATTGATTCTGGTTAAAATGGAAACTGAGGTCTCCTAGGGGGTATAATGATTAGTGTTTTTTTTCCTAGCATTGCTAGGAGGAAGATGATTCAAAGTTAATTCTTATACTTTGTTTAGTAAGTTACAATTTTGATGTCGTGATACTCATGATCGTAGTGCGCCTAATCCGTGATAACCATTTCTAGATCTAGATGTCCCCCTTTGACAAGCTTCGGTGTAGGTGTTGCAAGCTATTAAAACATAAGCTTTATTATGATCTCTGAAGTGATGTTAATAAAGCATATTGCTAAAATAAAAGTAAGATTGTTGAAAACTGTATCAATTGTATCGTTTGCTGGGGATTTTGTTCCGCCACTTCTTACCAGTTAAAACACTAGGAATTGTCGTTTTGGGTGACTGTCTCTTGTAAATTGGACGTTAAAAAAATGCTACTTACCAGCCTAATTTCAATAGGTGACTTTTCATTTCGAATTTTCGATACAATATCTAAGTTGATGAAGCTAGAAAGTCATATCAAAATAAGCTATTTTACTTAATTGTTTATAGCTTTCACAGCTTCTTCTTTAGACATGCATTAATGTATTTCGATTAAATATACAAGTATGGCATAGCCTTTCATCGTAGCATCCATGGCCACCTTACAAGCATACATATGGCGTCTTATTGAAGTCAAATTATCGAGTGGTATAGTCTCTTTTATCTCAGTATGCTCGCGTGCCCCGCGCGTTAACGAGGTGCACAATGACTCCAATTGATACCTACCCAAAGGATCAATTATAAACTGAATGTACGCGGTTCAAAGGAAATTATGGCGGCGAGATATTGTTGAAATGTACTTTTGAATTTAATGTGTAGTGTAGAGGCTTTTGGATATCAATAGGTTCAGGTTGTACACCATACATTTACAGGTTTATAAGTAGTGAATTATTACCCCCAATTATTAAATTAGCTCAATTGGTCCTCTTTCATACATTACAGTTCCTATTATAAGGTCGGGTAGGTAATGCTTGCAAGCACTCTTTTGTAAACTTTTGCCTTACAATCTTACATTTAAATGTGACCTGACCATGATTAAAATTATACCAAAACACTTCATTATTAATAATGACTGAGAACTTTTCTTTACAAACTACAATTTACAGATCTATATTAATAATAAAATATGTAAAAATATCAAAAGGGGAAAAGAATTACAGGGCGCGGGGCGTCAAAAAAATCGTCCACGTCGCTGTCAACAGGAAAAGTGCCCCGAAGGCTGGCAGCATTGCCACGTTGGATGGCAATGTTGATTCTTTGGCCAATAAAAGGTCAACCCTCTGGTCACGTGAAGAGTCGACCACTGTGTTTCACAAGTCTTACAATTTCACCAGAAGCTTTAACACAATGTTTTCCATGTTTCAAGGTGAAAGTAATTTCGGGAACGAACCAGTTACAGACAATGGCCCAAATATTGTTATTTGTTGTTTAATTTAGGCTTTTAGCCTTTTTGGTCTTACAAGCCATAAGGTGCAGACTGGTCCTTTGTGTCTAGGCTAAAGTTTAGCACGTTAATTCGTTCTACATATCGTAATTTGCGACACAATGTGTGAGCTAACAATGAGGACAAAGGCCCATGAGCTCTCACAAAGCAACATAGGCAACGTGTTAATGTATTGCAATTGGATGTTGACTGGTGCTCTCAGGAACACAGTTTATGGCCTGTTATTGGTATTTATTCGGTTTAATGCATCCTTCCTTTGTGATGGTAGCTTGTATATGAAAGAAACTACATTGTTGATTGATTTTATCTTGATTAATAAAAGTGTGAGGTTTTATGTAGTTTGATGCTTTGGACAATGTTGCGGAGTTAATCTGGCGCTGCTATTAATTTTGATATGAAATGAAGACTATTTATAAAGTCTTACTGGATGAGTAAGTGTTAACTCTTTGCAACAGAAATGATGGTTTAGTTTAATGGTACCCCAGTTGCCCTCTTGCGGAGCTTTTGATGCAAATATGCCATTGTTATTTTGTGAAGTTCGCCATCTTTGCTTTTCCCAAATATATTAGGAACGGCTTCCAGTCTGACTGAATGCAGCTGAAGACCATTGATTTATATGGAGTAATTGCCTTTCTGACCTCCACAGCCCAGTGGCTGGGTAGTTTTCGATACTTCGCAGTAAAACTGGTCGTTAGTCTTTCGGGTTTCTGCCCGTAACAACTTTAAAAGATCTGTTAATGACAGCCAGTACCTATGGCTTGCCATGTTCTCTGAGGAGTGGAGGGATCTTGATGGTGATGGTCACTCATCCACGGACCGATTTCGGCAAGCGCAGCTTAACGTCCTCTCTTGGTTCGTACATTGCCACGAGAGAATTTTCGGTAGCTATCAAGGAAAGATCTCTCATAATTGCCTTAGACCACACACCAACCATAATTACGCCAGCAGCAAATTAATTAAAATACAAGAAATCTCAGAATAGCATTTCGATAGTCGTCACCAATCGCGCCGACCGTAACAAACGCGCGTCACGATAATCGCACGGCTGCACGCGGGCGATAATCGCGCATTTGACGCGCGACTGCGGTGCGTTTGCGCACACACCGGTCCACTTGCGACGCGTCACGGTGCCTTTGTGCGAATGCCGCTGTTTAGTTAGATATTGTTCTTATATGTACTTCTGATGCTCTAGTTTAAAATGGGTTCAGATTTATATTAAACGCTTTATTATGTTTGAAGCCGCGGAATAAGTTAGTGTTAATTGTCAGAGTTGTGCAACTGCTTTTCTTGAATCTGAGCTGTCTGTTATGTCTATGGCATACTTGAAATTATTAATAGTTACCCTTGCTGCATTGTGTCCTGCAACTGGAATAGGAACAACCCTTACAAACACGACAAGACATGCTGCGCCGATCCCAATTAAACATTTTGGAATAAGGGCAGGAGAATGATGATGATGAGTACCAAACACGACGACACAGTGAAGTGTTTCACTGACTGTTACTCTAGGGTTGGTTTTTTTTTTTTTGGATGGGAAATCATCAAATAACCCCCCCCCCCCGGCTCTGGGTGGAGTGGGAGGGAGTGTCAGACTTTTACTGACTAAAACCCATCCATGTTCCTTCTTTGCCCTTTGTGTTCCAGGGCCGCGGTATCTCTTTCGAACAGTCCCGCAGAGGGTGGGCTTACTGTAAAAATTCTAAAGCTCTATCAGGCATACTTGATTGTAGTCAGACTGTTTACTATACGAGACATGTATAAGGCGAGTCGTATCACACTTTGCTGTTATAATTCTATCACTTTCCTATATTTGATCAATCCACTTTGTACCTCCTCTATTGACACAGAGAGTGATGAATTTGACGATTGAATGAAATCTCTGCCAACGTTTACTTACTCAAGGGACTCGGTAAATACGTTCCATTCATTCGTACTTCATTCTTCAATTAAAGATAAACTGTGCCGTGATTATGAGCGGATCGCACCTCTACGTGAGCTTAATGACAAGTTTCAATATCTTGCAACTTTAATTACATAGTGGACGTTGTTTGCGTGCGTATTTAGAAAATGATACATTTATGTATTACCTTTATAAATAATGACCCCCTATTAACCGTTATACAGTTGCTTAATCGTAAATACGAAGTTGTAGATAAACGGTAGCATAATAAAGTAAAAAAATACGTCGTTTTCCCCCTCGCTCCACCTACATAATTTCTTCCCTATGACGAAAATGACAAGGTTGATTCTCCTGCGAGGTTCCGTGTGTATAAACATTTATATTTCTGCTAATAGTATGATTATCGCACCCTCTTTAGGGCGTTGTCGTTGAATTAACAGTTATTCGTGCAAAAACCGGAAACTGTTCGACTTTCCACCTTGTGGCGAGGTGGTAGGGTTATAAATTAAAGAGTGTGGAACTGACGTGAGACTTAAAGTCCATAAACGGCGGCCATGTTGGAAAGTCCGCTGTTTTCCGACCCTAAATCATCGGCGTGGATTATTGTTGTTCCTTTTATTAGCAATACTGTGTTGCTACTTGTCTGATAGCGTATTCATACAGTAATTTTAAAGCCTACAACAATGTGTTTACGTGTATTGTATAGGCAATGCTTTTTAGATCTACCTATTTTGTGTCACAACAACCAAAAATGTTGAGCGTTTGAGGTGTGCCGTTTCCGCTACGTCACACCTGTGTTTAGGAAACTTTCTAACTTATAAGTACACAATGTAAATAGTACGAGCTTTGTAATCTTGGGTCCCCTGATGTACTTGGATACTTATCCGATTCCGAATATCTTCGTTTCCAAAACTAATAGTCTCACATCTTTGCCAAATTCCAAGCTAACTATCCCGAGAGTAGAAGCATTTGGTGTCCCTGTCATTTGTCATCATCTTTCGTTCCTATTTCGAAGACGAAGATTGCCGAAAATTACCGAAGCATATACTTTTACTAGGATACCTCTCAGTGTATTTCCGAAGAGAGGCGACGATTGCCGAAACACATAGTTTTCCTAGGACAACTGCAAGTTGCTAGTTACTGACCTGTCCAGCCTGTTGCAAGGTCTCGTCGTTTATAAGTAAAATGTCCTCTTAGTTCCTTTCAATACACATTTTGAGCTAGCTGCACTTGTTTCAAAGACATTCAAATACCGTGTCACTTGTTTAACTGTTTTATTACGAGCTCCTATAAAGTCCCTCTGTCCAAGATTCAGTATTGTCACGTCTCTGCGCGCACGCCGCTCGTCCATTACTCAGGCACCCCGCGCAGGCGCAGTGAATGCGACACGTTTGATTTTATACTATTTATCATTGCTATAAATTGCTTACATTGCGAAACACGTTGCTTGCTACAAATTGATGGGGTTATAGGCCGATTGTGAGGTTGAAATTGATTGTGGAATTAATCATGAGGATAAAAAGTAATACAAGATATTATTTTTATTCCGCAAATAGATACAGACGCCAGCACATCAAGCTATCCGAAACTGTCAAATTTTCCCAATCAACCCTGAACCTAATGCTATAGCGATAAAGGAGAATGGGTAGAATTGCCCTGGCGTCCAATAGCGTTAAGATATATACCAATAGATAGATCTCTTTAAGAAGAACATTTCTTATTATGGCGACTTCTCTCGATTCAGAGTCAGAGAGGAGCTACAGAGGTCTAATGTTGAGAAATTAAGTTAGATTAAATACTGTTATTTCGTCAATTTTTTAACTTTCATTAATACTGTACGTTTCAAACATCATATTATAAGCCTATAAACATCAATTTCAAAATATTGACATCTTAAAATGCTATTTTAGGAGCAAATCCTTACTGTAACAGTAACTTGGATAGATCGTTAACACAACCCCAACGCCCAATAGCGTCAAGATATGTATCAATGGATTGATCTCAACAAGAAGAATATTTCTTGCTTTGACAACTTTTCTCGATTCAGAATCAGAGAGGAGCTACACTTTGGCGCCTAATCAACTACCTAGTTAGATCAATAAAACCGAACAGACTACGAATTAGCAAAAGTTGTATAGTAGCAAATATTGTAATTGAAAGCTCTTTCGAATGGTGTACGTCTTATAGCTACTGGTTACCCAGAAAATGTTAACTTCGGTGCTCAATTAGACACACATTTAGGTCAATAATTCCGAATAGACTACGAATTAGCAAAAGTGATGCTAGTAGCAAAAGTTCTCTTTGAAAAGCTCTATCCAATAGTGTATATCTTATGACTATTAGTTGCCCGTACACTCTTAATTGGTTGTAAATAAAATCTTTACTTCGGTGTCCAACTAGTACCTATTTAGGTCAATAACTCCGAACAGACTGCGAATTAGCAAAAGTTATGTTAGTAGCAAAAGTTGTCATAGAAGAGCTCTCTCCAATGGTGTATATTTTATTGCTATTGGTTTCCCAGAAAACGTTAACTTCGCTGCTTAAATAGTCACCTATTTATGTCAATAACTCCGAACGGAATAGGAATTAGCTAAAGTGATGCTAGTAGCAAAAGTTCTCTCTAAAAGGCTCTATGCAATGCATCATATGTTATTACTATTGGTAACCCAGATAACCTTAATTGGTTGCCAAGAAAATTTTAACTTCGGTGTCCAACTAGTCAGCTATTTTTGTCAATAACTCCAAACGGAATACGAATTGGTGAAAGTCGTTAAATGGCAAAGGTTTTTCTTGAAAAGCTCTATACAATGATGTATATCTTATTGCTATTGGTTACCCAGAAAATCTTTACTTCGGTGCTCAAATAGTCACCTATTTAGGTCAATAACTCCGACTGGAATACGAATTGGGAAAAGTCGTGTAACTGGCAAAGGTTCTAGTCAAAAAGCTCTATCTAATTATGTATATCTTATGGCTATTGATTGCTAAGAGAATCTTAACTTCGGTGTCCAACTAGTCAGCTATTTAGTTCAATAACTCTGAACGGACTGCGAATTAGCAAAAGTTATTTTAGTACCAAAAGTTGTCATTGAAAAGCTCTCTGCAATGGTATATATGTTATTGCTATTGGTCACCCAGAAAATCTTAACTTGGGTGCTCAAATAGTCACCTATTTAGGTCAATAAATCCGAACGGACAACGAATTGGAGAAAGTCGTGTTTCTGGCAAAGGTTCTCCTTGAAAAGCTCTATGAAATGGATTATATGTTTTTACTATTGGTTACCCAGACAACCTTAATTGATGCCAAGAAAATCTTAACTTCGTTGTCCAACTAGTTACATATTTAGTTCAATAACTCCGAACGTACTACGAATTGCCAAAAGTCGTGTTAGTAGCAAAGGTTCTCCGTAAAAAGCTCTTTTCAATTATGTGTATCTTATGGCTATTGGACCTTGGGGCATATGCCTATACATGGATGCCCATTGTCCTTTGAAAATCTATTAAAGAAATTTGACAGATTGTATGTAGTAGCTTGATTTGGTGGCGTCTGTACTATATGTGCTAGATTTAGCTTCGGCGCAGAAACCAGCAAAAAATAATTTTGCATTACATTTTACTGTCATGGATTACTTGCGTGATTTTATAACTTAATCATGGGATGGTTTTCGATTTATTTATTTAAAATTGGTACGCCAACAGTACATACATACATACATTTTACATTTAACAATAAAAGTACACAGGTTAGGGTTCTTATGTGGGTACCAATTACAGGTGTACACAACATTCTCTTGAGTAGAATATAGTACAATATATGATTTGTTTATATCGTGTAGCTGACTTAAATATAATTCTTGTTTCTTTTTTGGTTGTTAGTCAAAAAAAACTCCATTTATCACCATAAATATTTCGCCACCAAACAGCTCTTTTTCGTTGCCTTTATTTTTTCTCAACCCTTAACTGATTCATTTGTTATCAGTAACTGTTTCACTGTTTTGCTCCCTGTGGTTAGTCAGTCCATAAGATTGCAAATCGCTTAATTTTTACCGAAAGTGTGTAGCTAGGTAGTTAAAACGTAAACAACATCACCACACCCAAAGGTTCTGTAATCTCAAAACGTGGTTGTTTTAAATGCACGTGAACTATTAGATTCGCCGTAAACCTTTTAAAGTGGCAGTAAGGTTATGGGTGCGTTCGTCCAAAAAAAAGTTTACTTATTTTTTTAACTGGCAACCCAAACGATTAGCCAAGTGAGCCATCGTGCTGGTATTCGAGTGTTTTGGATATTTATTCCGTCTAGACGGTTTATCTAGTGGATACTTTTATCAGGGTGGAATGTTTTATACACTTGAAATTGGAAAGGTAACGACGAATGAGCTTTTAAGCTTTTTTTCTGCGGAGCGTAAACGTTTAAGCCGTTTAAAAGACGAAATAATTGTCTATGGATTGCTGTTATCATTTTAATAGACACTTTTGTTTATTGTTTTTTATTTAAATGTGGTAAATATTTAAGTTATGTGCCGTAGAAGTTTTTATTTCCCCTAAAGAATTATTTGGCTACACATATTTTTCTGCCAATTAGTTTAAATTTTAATGGCGTCTCGAATTGTAATAAGCTCTCGTTTCGAACAGTACTTTCGGCGTTATCGAGGTACTTTCTCGTGACGTCACACTTACAGCTACATAACAAACAAATTAGTCAAACATTAAAAAGCATTGGAGACTTCCGATCCTAATTAAGGTGTGTTCAAGCTCGTTATTTGTTGTTTTTTCTTCAGATTTAGATGCGGCTATTATCGTTAAATAGCCGATTTGTCGTCGCAATTAGCCTTAAAATGTTGAGTTGTACATAAATCGGTACGATTACGTACATCGGCCTCATTATCGAGCGGGCAGCCGTTTATCTTGTAACTACGTGTTATACGGACAGTTAACATTGAAGATTTTATTGTTGTGACATCTGGGAGTATCATTCTACCCTCCCTGCCTATACCGGGTGGAAGGGACACTGACGCGACGCATTAACGGTTACCACAGTATTCAGTACATCATTCTGAACCACATAGACATTTTTCAGCGGCAAAGTAAAAAAAAATCAGTTGTTCCATACATTTTGATGTGTAGGTACTGCACTTTTGTAAGAAACATCAGGTTTCCACCGGTCGGTGTCCCTTCCACCTAGTACCTACGTAAAATTTTCATAAAACTTAAGAAAGCAAGCGTTGAAGCAAAAAGTTCATAAAAGGAAAAGTTTCGATGTCAATTTAAATTAGTATGGAAACTATTTATTTTGTGCATACCAATCTTTAATAAGAATCAGATTCAAATCTATTAATGCCGCATTTAAGGCTCAATCAATCACTAAAAGGACCAGCTGTAATATGGAGGATACTAGATATAATACACAACACTATATTATTGTCAAGACATAATTTCAGATACAACTTCAGTATCAAGCAACAAAGTTACCTTCAGGAGTGACTTCACCGCAGTTATCAATTGTTATTTTAATTTAGTAATTATCATTAATATTAACTTTGTCTGAACATACTTTAATGTATTCAACGGACTAAATACAAAATATCGATACATTTAACTAGCGAAGCAATAATAACGAGGACATTATCTAGTGACGTGCTCTGATTGGTCGACGTTGAATGTCATTCTTACTATAATGACATTTTGACGAGACGTTGTAACTAATTGCTGACAATTGTACGTATTGTTTGGTTTATATTTTTAAGATTAGATTAGTTCAGTTTTGTAACAGATTTTTCCTTATGTTAAGCTTCATTACTTGCTTAGTTTAAGGTTGTTATAAAATAATCACTCACATATTTTGACAATTCATCAATATCCATTGCGTTATTTACGTTTTGAAAATATAAAAAGCAATTAATTAATAATTCCCATCAAAATCCTTCGGATTGTGATGTGTGTTAGGCAATAAGGATGGGCCTTAAAACTATAATTTTACTATAACTTATTGAGATAGTTTTCCATTTTCAAGCAAACTTCCCAATTTCTTCACCTACTTCTAAAAAACCACAAATTTTATCAAGATAACTTGATCAGTCTAGAGTTACCTTCTATTTGGACGACATATCACGCGCATGCGTGGTTCTCGGCGTGATACCGGCGCTGACGCACCCCAGCTGATCGCTATTTCTGGGGGCTTGCATGGGGCCCCTACGGTGGTGCAAGTCACGCGCCTTCGGAGTCGGGAGATGTGGAGCTATGGGACTGGTGATGGGATGAGGCTAAACATATTAAAGACATTTATTTAATTACTAAAGAATCGGTCCGTCAAAATAAAAACGATAAAGTAAATAATGAAGTTACAGTCGCTTCACAGTCACTCCACTAGCAATTGAAAGTTGAATTGTGTACCTATACGAATGTGTATGTCATGTAACTTTAAAGCTTACGATTAGGTTTTTTTACTTGTTACTTTACATCACTTTTTAGCATGCAAAGTGACCGAGTCCACGACACATTCTGTTCAATTCAATTCACTCCTTCCAATTCAGTCTCGCTAGACACATATTATAGGAATTCTTGCACATATGCAGCGTTTCAGTAAATATAAATTTTCCGCCATTTTTTCTTCCGAATTCTTCACTGTTATTTTTTGTATTTTCGTGGTTGTGCTAAGTTTTCTGATTTCATAGGTTTCTCATTATTGGTGATGTTTTCTACTATTTTTTCTGATTGATGTAACTACTCCATTTATTTTTTTAATATTTGGTTTTCCAACTTCATCGTACATTTGCTCAGTAATCGCTATCTCTTGTATCTTGGAGCTGATTGCATCGTGTAACAGTGGGAGTGCTATCAATGCGTGCAACATGCCGCATGTGGCGTATTAATTCGATATCCTTTTTATTCGCATATGCACCGACCAATAAATATGGTCGTTGATCAAAATAGTTTTGATTCTATTAATATTTTCTGGTGTTTTAGTACAGTTTCTCAATCAAAAGGACCAAAGCATCCATACCTAACAGACAGTGTGTTGCTGGGGAGTTTGTTCCTCTACTTCTTCTTCCAGCTACGACACTAGGAGGTGGCGCAGGACAGGCATTTTGGAGGACTGTCTCTTGTAAACTTTGAAGTTCAAAAAGTGCTGATTACCAGCATAATTTGAATAAATGACTTATGATTTTCATTACATTGCTTTTTGTATCTTTCATCTATAAATGAAGTTCGATTTAAGTTCTTACTTAAGTTAATTGTTGTTGTGAATGTCCAAATTATGCTAAAGATAACATAATTTGGACATTTATTAATTATCATTAGATTCATCAAAATAAATACTGTAGTTAATTCGCCATAACCCTGTCACTACAGAATGGATGATATCATTCGCAACTAGAATCAGCCCAGTTGTTGAAATTTAAACAAAAACAAATCTCTACTATAACACTTTCGATACTGGAATCTAGCGTACTACAAGATATTTTGGTATCAAATGATTACTACATCGTGAAATTATTGGCTCTTCTACTTATTGATGAAATATCGTATCAACGATTACGTTAACTTGCTGATAGACAGAAATAATATTGATGGCAAATGGATGGTAATTGAGCCTGTTGCCAGGTTTGTTTTCGCCATTCCATAAGTACATTGTTTAAGAGTATAAACTGATTTATTATTTGATATGATCCGTCGACTGACGGCTCACACTCGCGATACAAACTTGTTAGAAATATGTTTTTATTGTGTGTTAATTCTACGTTTCTAGTAATCTGCGTCCGTAAGCGATTCTTTGTGATTTAAAAGAATGTTTATTTGCTCTCCGTATTTTTGGAACCGTGTACGTTTAGAGTATTTTTTGTATTTGTAGTTTTTTGTTTAACGGATCACTATGCAATTTTTTTTTTTCGTATTCTAGGAACGAATGGTTGCGTGAATGATTTTTCCTGGTGTTTGTGAAGACAGGTGCTTTTACTATATTGAACGTGTTAGCCTAGATGTTAGTTTGTTAGAACTATTGATCTATGATGTTTGGATCACTAGACTTTCTTCCTTCATAACCAACAGTCGGACTTTGTAAATCTTGAACAACATTGTTGTTGTCTGAACCTAGACTTATCTTTACTTCTTTACTAATATTATAAATCTGAAGAGTTTGTTTGGTTGAACGCGCTAATCAAAGGAACTACTGATTCGAATTGAAAAATTATTTCAGTGTTAGATAGCCCATTTATCGAGGAAGGCTATAGGCTATATAACATCAGGCTACAGCCAATAGGAGCGGAGCATCAATGAAAAATGTTGCAAGTAAACGGAAAATAGTATTTTATAATTATTTCACGCGGACGAAGGTCGCATCCAAGAGCTATAATGCTGTAATTTTCTGTATCTTTCAGAAGCAAAGCTCATGTAGCTTCTCTATTAAAATGAACCAATTTTGAATCAGCAATCTAATTTTCATTTGCAATGTCGAAATTGTGTGGATGGCCATCGCCATCGGCCATCGGTGTAGACACGTGGGCCATATGTATCGAGTCATGGCGCATTAACGTGTCGGGTGACCGTCACTCCGCAACCGTGCAACACGTTATTAATAGTCCAACCGGGATTCTGTTATCATTGTCGGAGGAATCAAATGATGAAATTGATGGAGTATTGAAGATGGATTTGATGAAGATTTTGCGACAGTTGTAGATAGAGAACTTCGTCAAATGTGTTTGCTTAGCATAGACTTTTTTCTCATAGACGATTCGACTTTCTAAGAAGGCTGCTTTTTCCCTAATTGACAATACTACAAGCGCTATATGCAGATAGTACATCCAGGGTGTAAAATATTGTCACTTCTACTGCATTGGTTTAATTTCACATGCACATTACAGATTTGAAATTTTTACTATTATACAATTTTTGATTTTCTTCTACATCTTTATCTTAGAAATTGGTCGTTTTTGCGACTGTCTTTTTCAGCTTCTTTCTGTCTGTGCCAGCCTTTGTTATACCTAAGAGTTTGTTCTAATTTCACATCATCTTTTTTTGCCATAATGTCTTCCGTACCTCACCCCATATACCTTGAATCACTTACGATACGTACATTAAATCAGTGATCTGATCTACCCCTCTTGGCCACGCGTCTTATTCTCGTGTTACTGGAGTGGCTCGCGCCGAGGGTAGCTAGGGTGGAGGCGCCGTAAATAGCGCACACGCAGCATCTGCCGATATTAATAGCCCCCCAAAGAGAATGTAGTATCAAGGACGCGGACGTTTATATCGCGTGATTACTTACTATGGAGCAGGATTGGACGGAGCGATGTTTGGGCGAGGCCATGAATTCATAGACAGAGCTTTGAATGGTGATACAGTGATTTGTAACTTTAATTATAAAGCTTTGGAATGCGAGCAGAAGCTTATGCTGTGTCATCAAGTAAGGGGGGTTAGGACACAATTCTGGTACTCATATTAGGTATGATCTGAATATAAACGTGTCTCTCAACGCTTCCAATAATGTTAATGCTCTTTGGTTTATATTTTCCCTTTGCATTAAAAGTTATTTTGTCAACTGCTTCTTCTTCTCATTCTTTGGGCTTATTTGCCAATTCAATCACTGAAGCCTGTGTTCCGATACGAATAACTTCATGCCCAATATTAAATTGTACTGCAATTTAGGTAAATACACGGACTTCCTTTAACAAGTTGATGACTGCCTCCGTCCTTTTGTTCCTAAACCACGGACGCAGATTTATTATTTATATTACAACTTCCTTTACGTGAAACCCCTAAATCGATTCGAACATTTGGTTAGCAGTTTTTGCTCCAAACATTCCTATAAAATGTTTATCACCGATGCCTCGTACACATGTGGCGGCAGCCCTCTTGACTGAAGATTATTCTAAAATTTCCAGATTGCCACCCCGAGCAAAAAATAAATAAATCCATGGTTAGGGACAAAAAATGTCCCGAATCCTTGAGTAGATGATTACAATCCCCTTGAAATACAGATTTACAGTTATCGCTGTCACGAACCCTGAGAAGTAATCTGCCGCCATTTTTATGAGTGTTTTTAATATTTGTTTCATAATTCTTTCAGTGTGTGGCAATCATTTAATGTAAAGGGGGATGGATATTCCTCACTAATATTATAAATGCGACAATTTGTTTGTTACCTTTTCACGCTTAAACCACAGAGCCGATCATCCTGGTTTTTTTGCATATACGTTGTCAGGTGTACAGAATCGGACATAGGGTACCATTCATCCCGGAAAAAAGTACAACAGTACGAGGAAAACAACAATAACGTTCTTATAATAATAGATGGCGCCACGTGTCTTGCGCTCTGACCCGAATTAATTGTCAAATTCTAAATTGCAATTGGAGCCGCGGGCAAAAGCTAGTATGGAAAAAATTATCAGCTCGATTTATTCCATAGTTGCTGTTACTTTGTTACACAGTAAGATCATCTCTACTGTGATTTCCGTTTTTGAAATATTATTGTTTTGTTAATTCTATCGTCTTCCATATTGTACACTCTCAAATAAATAATTTTCTTTTCTAAATACCGTGACTTCTTTCCTCAAAAATAATCCATCAGTGTACGTAATTTAATTGCCATCTTCCTCGTGTAGGCGTGCCCATTTTGTTTATGTCAGTGTTATTTGCATGTGTTGGTGCGCGATGCCGGGGGTGCGCGGGCGCAGACGACCCGCGGGTTATCATTTCCTGTTCTTATTTTAAATTTTACAACATAATATTTTTTGCTTACGGCGGGATGCTGAAGCGCTTTTATTACTTTGTAACTGCTGAATGTTTTGTGAAGAGATGGTTGCGTCGGTATCAGGCTAAAATGGCCGTTTTAGCAGAATCATAATCTATACTATATAAAATTATAAAGCTGAAGAGTTTTTTCGGTTGAACGCGCTAATCTTAGGCACCACTGGTTCGAATTGAAAAATTCTTTTAGTGCTGGATAGTCCAATTTTCGAGGAAGGCTATAGGCTACATCACGCTATGACTAAAAGGAGCCGGGCAAAAATACAACAAGTCGGAAGCGGCGGGTGAAACCGCGGGGCACAGCTAGTAGGATCATAATATGAATTACGTTGCAATTCGTAAAATCGTCACAAAATGACCATTCATAATATTATCCTATTATGATTCTGTTAAAGCGGCCATTTTAGACCCCCTGATATCGATGCGACCATCTTTCGAGTCAGGACTTTTTGATGAAATATATTTTTGAGTTATCTTTTGCTTGATCGAAGGTCTTTTGCAAGAGCATTGTGAGTGGATACAATTCCAGAACGACTTGTCGCTTCATTGCTTTTAACGACATGAAAACATGTTCCAAGCAATTGTAGAAAGGACTCGATTGTTCCCATTATTTTTTAAAATTCACGGCTTCCTCGCAATTTCTCAGCTACATGGATTGGCGGCACAGTCGATTCGGTCGATAAAACTGCAAACAACAATAATTTTACTGTTTATACACGTAATTGTTTATTAGGGCGAGCTCGGTCGCAAGTCGGTCGCCGGCGCCTTTTGTCGGTCGATACGTCAATATGATTTTATTACATGCGATTCGCTGCGGCCGCACCTATGTGTAAGCACCTTTATATTTTTCGATTCGAATGCAACACTTGACCTAACCTGTTGTAAGGTTACGTTTTTAATTCATTGTTTCTGTTCAGTAGCTTAAAATGTACGTATTCTATTGACATTCGGAGCCGACCGTTGTAGTTTTTTTGCAGGAACTTTATTTCTGGTCTGCAGAGACTCACATTCAACTGAAGTTGCGCATCTTAACGAGTAAACGTATACTACATAGTTAACAATTAAATATAAAATCTGATCTTAATCTGATTTAGCTCATTAGAAAAGACGTTCTAATAATTGTTCTCCCTCCCTAATTGACTGCTACTGAAGACAATACTAATACAATTAAAGAAAAGATTAGTACCATTCCAATAAAATCTTAATAGCCCAATTAGAAGAAGCACTCAACTATCAAATCACCCCCAACAAGGCGAATGATCTACCAAAAGAAAACGTAACAATGCTCATGTCAAAACATTGGTCCTTTGATCAGAGTCCAATTAAACGTTTTCTAGGAAAATCACTTAATGAGTTGCACGTAAACAGCTGCGGCTTGTAGCACTTAGAGTTGATGCACTTTACGTCTGGGGGCTAAGTAGAAGAGCAGGTGCTTGGTGTCACTGGTCCTTTGGTTCGGTCTTTGTGGACAAGATTAAAGTTGATACTTATTGTTCTTGGTCACATTGAGGATCTTCAAATGATATCTTTCGTTTGGTAGAGAATGTATTGTTTTCTTCAGTAGAAAATTCTTATTTGATCAATTGAGTAGGTGGATTAGCTAGATGTTTTATTAATTCTAGCTTATAAAAGTTTATTTCTGCCATTATTTACGAGTTTTGCTAGTTGCCAAGCTGATAAAAGTGTCAAATTTTACTTGACTCAATGCCATAAGGCAAAAAAGGGTGCGCTCGGAATATTAAGAGCACACTGAAACTTTACCTCTACCTATTAAAATAAAAGCACAATAAAGCTCAATCAATCGCTTGAGCACGCTTCAAGCGCTAGCCGGTAGCGTACACGTCATCCTCGCTAGAGGAGTGCGCTTGATTTGTTTAGACAGCGGCGATCACAAAGCGCCGGCGATCAGCCTGTAACGTTTCCTCTTTACGACCTCCCCAACTGTGGAACACTTTGTATAGTTATCCATTGTTTTATCAATTTCAATAATTTATCACTTGTGTCGAGAACGGAACGCGTCCGTCGCCACGTCGGTACAACGTGTGATTCTTGATATTCTTAGAAGTAAACATGCAACTGTTACGATTGCTGATGGCTTTTTTATTACGTTTCGTTGCTGTAATCTGTTCGGCGTTGTGCAAGGAGGTTTGTCAAATATTTGTAGCGTGTGATGAAGTAAATGATGCAGTTGTTTACGAGCTTGCTATGTACCGAACGTTAGTTATGGTTTCAGAGTAAACAACGTGCACTGATGTGTAGTGTGGCATTTTCTTGCGAAAAAGTTTGTAAACTTTAACTGTATCTTGCAAGATTCTAAATTTGCTATCTTATTTGAAACTGAATCGAATATGCTCATTAGAGAAAAGTAAACTAGTACCACAAAATTCTAACAGAAAATCAATAATTGTCACAAATGGTAACAGTGTTGCAACAAGAAGACTACTAAATAAGAATTGTCAAGTTGAATCTTACTTGCCAAGTCGCAAAACCAACAATGCCACTCAGACAGAAACTATAAACGAAGTCAATCTAATTAAAAATCAAACATTTGTGATAGCTAGAACAATAGTAGCGACGGGCGCGCCACCTAGGGCGCGGGGCTGTAAACGAAGCGCCATTAACGGTCTGTTTATAGGCGCTTTAAACACTACTTTAATTAAGTAAGTCGCTTATGTTACGTTGCGAGTTATAGCACTTATAGCTGGTGTAACGCCGGCAAATGCATTGAATTTCTTTATGTATTGTCACGATCTCAGCTTTGAAAGGGAAATTTCAAGAGACAAGAATACTATCTGTTGCTACTATAAGAGCGAAAGAGAGAGTAATGTCTTTCTATTCGATATAGTCTGTTTCATATGACAAGATATGGATATTTGCTTCTTCAAATGAGCAATATTCTTAATCAGGCAGGTAAAATTTACTAGATGCTTCTAGTAGTTGTTTACAATTCGTAAGTAGGGCTAGTAATGCGTTGTCGGGCCGTTATCTGTTGAAAACCATTTAACCCTCTTCTTAGAAGACTTTTACAACTTATGTGGGAAGATAAGCCGTTGATTGATTCCACGTTTAGTTTCATCATGGTAAAACAAAACGAATGGAATTGCCATAGAAATGGAGATTCATAAAATCGTACTAATGAAACTGGGCGAGATAGTGACATTAAAAACCAAAATAAAAAGATGTTTTACGATTCAGATCCATCTTAAATATTAGTATTAAAAACGGTCTCATGCGAAAATAAAACTCTTTCATCAATACTAATTTTTACTGCAACCAAAGTTGTAAAACATACATATTTATTTTCTTTTTCTAAAATACCTTTAATCTTGACTTGGTTTAAATCTGTTGTAAAACCACGAGTGGTTACGCTTTTAGTAAATATTGACGATGAAATTATTGAATTAATAGGTGTTACTCAGAAATCGGAATCAATTGGCAGTTACGTAGACTGTTCGGCTAATTCTCTCATTATGTTTGTCTAAAAATGCATCACGGGATTCCCATTGACATCTTTGCTTACAGCAATAATCCGCGAACATTTTCTCCTTTATATGCGCAAACATTTATGTGTTTTGTTGCTATTAAAGTGAGTTAAACTTAAAGATTACTCATTCATTAAGTAAGTTTTCTAATAATGCATTTGTCACTGCTATCTCTCAAGGTGCTTTCACTGTAGCTTTACTACTTTCTCTCGATTAATTTCATTCCAAGTATTTGCGATTATAATAACTACTTTATTTACAAACATTAATTGATCATCACCATTGTCTGTGGTTATTTTATTTGTTGTTTCATTTTGTACTAATCATTCACTCCGTCGTAATGGCTCTCGATCACGTTACGGTTTTCCAAGCTCACCCAAACATTGAGCTATCACGAGCTTAATTATACACACTACGAGGGGAGATTCGGGCGATCGGAAACTATTGACTATCACGTGTTAATTAAAATCGCGCGACGATAAATCTTCGCCCCGTGCGAAACGACGAGTGTTGCCAAAAGGCAATTAGGGATGATACTTGAACTATCTGAGGGTAGCTTAAATACCTATTGTTATTGTTTGGCCGTTAGTGATTCTAATTCCATCCCACACTTTTAGTTGGCGGTATGAATATTTTATTGGTGATAGTTCCATAACAAATGACCATAGTCAGAGCTTTAAAATATAGATTGTAAAAATATTCATCAAAAGAACCCTTTTTACAAGCTTTTATTTTTCTAACAATAGCCTTATCTCCAAACTCTAATTGCACGTCCCGGATTGGTGCACTGATAAAGAAATTACTAGTCGATGGTATAATATCGTAGCTTAACCCGCACTCACTCTATACAATAATATCAGTTATAAGAATGTTAATTACATAAGTATTTTTGGAGTAGATAATCCTAAAATGGGTTGAAAATGTGATAAATATCCATCTGGAGTACACATTTTTATGAATCCTCGATTTGTTATATTTATCCAGGCTGTTCCTCGTCGGGTTGATGCTAAAGTTAGCCTAGACGCGCACGGGTCAATAGGCCTATGTCAGAGGTCGATTATGAACGTACTCGCATTAATTTGGTCGAGTAGGCTTGATCCCAAAGCCACAAGGGTAATTGAAAAAATATTGTGTTAAAAAAGCCACTGGCTACGGCACTAGTGCAGTAATTGGCGTGAACGCTAATAGAAAAGAAATCAGGCCTAAGGTTCACATAACTCAAAATTGACGAAAACGTGACTCACAAACAAGTATTCACACAAAAATGTTAAAATACCGTGTATTTAAAGTCGAACATTTGTTTCTGATTACGTTGGAATTTTTCGTATCCATTTCATTGTAATTGCTTTGTACTAAATCTTTATTGTACATCTTTCATCTCACCCACATGGTGAATAAAAACTATTGGTGTCCGTCTGGCCCATTGTTTCACGGTTTCACAGAATATTTCGTAGAATCGTGCCCAATAATACTCCGTATCTATTGACTTCCTTTCCGATAATAAAGATTCTTCGACGTTCTATTGTTTGTGCGACAAAAATAATATTTTAATCTCTATTTAAGCTTTTTTTGCCAGAATTACCCAGTCGACCCATTCTATTGTAATTTTTATTGCAGTTAGAAATTATAATGCTTGGGATAGTGAGTTTGGCGATAGTGGCAATTAGGGATTTCGTTGTAAATTTTATGACGGTTGAAATTGTTTCAATACATTTACTTTTAAATGCAGGTAAGCTTATAGAATTGGCTTAAGCTTTCGATAGAATAGATCAAAGAAAATGTTGGTGTTGTTTTAAATTGAAATATTATTTTTGTGTTCAAGTTCTCCGAAGAATAACTGCAACAAGTACAGAAGGAGAAAATGTTACATATTCACTACTTGCAGATATTTCAGTTTTCCAAGGTTGTTCAGTTGATAGGTTATTTCAAACACCTAAAGTACCACTTGCTAAAATTGCACAAGCGTAGGCGAATCAAGTCTCTAAAATAAACTTAAGGAAAAGTCAACCGCCGTTAGTTCAAAGGGTGTGCTTTCCGATCCCATAAGGGATGGGATGACGTCACCGGGATTTTTTCGGCGTCTATTCAGTGGATTCCCGAAATAACGGCACCGGCGGCGGTCGGGCGTTCCAAGGAGAGTTATTGGAATTGTGTCATTTACGCAAAACTCCCTCTTTTTTGCGTGTATTAGATGCAAAAGTAATCATGTGTATTTTTTTTTAGTTAGCCCGTTTTGTCCCACTCCTGAGCAAAGCCCTCCCCCATTTCTTCCACTTCTCACGATGGTGTGCTTCTTCTCGCCAGTTTGAGGAAGCCATCCATCATGTAATTTATTTAAGAATATTTGTTTTTTTACAGTGTAAAGTTTCAAGATTTTGGCATGTACTACTACATAAACCTCTTGTCATAATTCCTTTGTAAACGTTTTCCTTATCGGAAAAGTTAAGTGATTTAAGTAAACTTTGGAAATCTGATTCAAATGCTTCATAGATTAAATACAAATCACTAATGATTCTCTCGAACAAACATAATAAGCTAATTAATGGTGAATTTAGTTCTATTTTCCAAGAAATCAAACAATGAATAGTTAACCCGTTGAATGGCCCAATGGACCTGTCACAACATAACTAACCCTGCCAAATCCACCCGTATCAATTCAAGTGCCCGTATGACCAGATTCGCCCACTTTACCCCATTTATAAAGATATCAATAACAAGATAAACTCACCCCATGCAATCCTGTGACATTTCAATAGTAGGAATTTAATTGATTATTTGTGAAACGACAAAATTATATTGTGGCGAAATTATTATGGGACCCCTCATCGCCTGTACAATTACACAATTTCTGAGGGTCTGTGAGATTCGCTAGTGGGTTTTGTGGGGTAATGTGACAGGTCATCGGCAAAACTGTGTTACAGTCATCTTTTTTGCCGTAGTTCGGTATAATTCCCGTGAAAATTTTAGCAACACTTCACCTATATCCATTAACACCAAAATATTTAAGGGTTCTTCAGTTAAAATGTGATGCATGAATTATTTGTTCATTCCGTCTCATATCTTCGTTTACGCGTTTAATGCGTGTTCGTGTGTCGTTGACTGTGGTGTTTATTGGTTTTCAATAGGTATAACCGATGGTAAATTACGATTCTGTTAACCTAAATGTTGTTTGAAAACATAAATACATATCTAAGAATCTCTTTGTACTTTTATGTGTTGTTTTGCTCACAATTCACGCACTAATTTAAAACAGTATCTTTCAATCATCAATGTTAAATTATAAAACAAGACAAATTCTCAGAATAGCCTTGCGCATTGTATCCACGCGTTTGCTATTTATAATTACAACTTAAAAAATCATGTTCTAGAAAAGCTTATTTATCTTGTTGGTGTACATATAAAATAGAATTTTTGTAAAAGGAATAAAGTTCATAATCGTTTGAATGAGTTGATGTTGTTTCGGTTTAGTCGCAGGTAGAAATTTTAAATTTCGTAGCGATCTCGTCTGGCGACAACCCCTGCGCCGCCAATGTCGATGGGGTGGAGCGGAGCCGTCTCGCAGGTCGCGCCATCTCGCTCGCTCCTCGCCGCTCCGTTTATCTCTGTCTCGCCTATTATTGTCATATCAAGATTCGAACATTGCATTTTGTTTCCAATTTTCAATTTAGTTTATATCGGATGTTGGCAAGAGCAAGACGTCTGGCGTGCCGCCATACTTCATTGTGCACGTGTTTATGTCGCGCGCTCGACTTATTACATATTTGAATTATTAGTTCGCGGTAAATAATTGAGTTCCTATTGTTGTTTAGTGTGAGTTAGTGGACTTTGATAGTAGTACTATTAAATGGAATTCATGGATTTCTTCAACACATTCATGGAGGATCATCATCATCACCGTCATCAGAACTCGCACAGCGAGCCTCCGAAGATGCCGAATTTTTTCGAAGTAGATAAGAAAAAGGTTGGCAATTTTTTCAGTTAAAGATAATTATAATCACTTATATAATTTATTCAACGCTTAAGCAAACTTTTTTTTTACTACGCGAGCTCAATATTAGCTTACATGTTTTTATCTAGCTTTTTTGGATTTTTCTGCATAATAATATTAACTTAGTTAACTAAAACGGAGCACGGGCAGTGACAGGTTAATGACAGTTGACAGTGACAGCTCAATACTTTTTTTGCATTTTTTTTTGTGTTTATTAAAGGCGCCTAGTGACTTGTGCTGCGGCTAACATTAAACCTTTTTTTATTAATAGTCTAATAATAATTTATTAACTATTAATCAATTAAAGGATACTTATCTACATTTATATAATTGGGAGAAAATATCGTTGATATTTTTTTGTACCATCAAGTAACATCCTATTTTTTATCTGTTGGCTTCCTCTTATTATCATCATTCCACTAATTTTATTTATATTATTTAGATACCCGTGTGTGTTTAGCATGGCGGTGTTTAATTTATTTCACAATAATGATTTTGTTTATACGGACACGGCCGCTAACGACCATTAATGATTTCAAAAGTTAATTAAGGTTTCGAATGAAGAGAAAAGGATGTTTGTTTGATTAATTATTTATAATTAATAATTAAACATTAGTTTTATTCTTATTATACTGAACTAATTAAGATAATTCTTAATTAGTTTATTCTAAATCAGTACAATAGGTAGGCTTTACAATGTTAGTATGTGAGTCACAAACAAGTTACCGACAACTAAGTTGCTCCAAAATTGCAATAACAATTCTGCAGTTTTATATTAGCACATAAAATTATGTTATTATGAATTCCATTTTAATAATTCAAATATATCGAACAGAGAATGAACTAACGAACGGGTTTCGAATGGCGGACTTAAACAATATAAAATAAATTAGTAATAAAATAGAGGAATGAAGCATAAAAGATTTATATGAATATTAAATCGCTTAATAAAAACTGGCGATCTGTTTAAAGGGACCTTTTTATGTGGAAGTTAATTATAGTTTTAATATAAAACGATGCCGAATTAATAACGAGAAGCGGACGGATTAAAAAAATGGATTCGATATAAATTTCGATTATTTATGGGGCATTTAATAGGCGTTTAATATCGTGTCATTATGAATTAAACTTTTGGTATATACCTACTTCAGGTTTCTGTATTTGTATGTCAAGTAAACAGTTTACTATGGCGGTAGTTCTATTCAAGTTTTTGCTGGGTGGTCTGCCTTCTAAGAATAGGCGATCCTGATTCCGCCCATGGGGTTGCACTCTGGTATCTCCAAACGATTAAAATACAAAGTGATTTGATAAACATACATTATGAAAACAATAACATGAATAATAGCTTCAGGAGTGTTATGTCATGGACATACACCAATTATGCGTTGGTCAACACTCGTTCTCATTGGCCAGTCTTCCAGATGGCTCTTCCCAGAAATTCCAGAAAACTTGAGTATGAGACAGAAAAACTGCTGAAATGTTTTGTCAGTGCTTTTTTTCTTTTGGCCACTGTTTGTGCACAAGTTTCCTGACATAAATATTCGAGGGGTTTTTCATTTACATAGGAAAAGTTCGCTGAAATCTTGTCTCGATATTAATCACGACACGACAGAAGAAAAGTCAGCAAACGGTGGTTTCGACTTTTGAGCAGTATTTCAGTGAGCTTCTTGTAGGATTGGGTCAAGTAGCATGGTAGCGACGTCAGTTAAAATGTAAACCAAACCGAAATTAGTTCCACATTGTAGGTCGCTTTCTTAAGCATATCTTATCTAGTTGACAAAGTTGTAGTGATTGTGATGTCAGGGGTGGTCAAACTGCGCCCGTTTACTTTTATGACGCACCTCCGTTTTATCACCGGATAACGCGTGAAACGGATCATTTTATAACGACAACATATCTTAATGATCGGATTAGGACCCTTCTTTATCCCTATTGATTTATCTCTACATATCACTTAAATTTTATTAGTCTAACTTTTAACTGCTAGTTTTGAGTAATGGCGTCATGAAAACAAGATTATCTGGAGACTCTGGAGTATCAAGTACTTAGGGAACTCAAATAGTACATGTGCAGTCATAATTGTAGGTTCACTTAGGTTCGTAGTAACAAAAGTATTGCAAATACGCCTTGAGCCGGGTGTCATTTGTATTTATACGTACAGAGCGATTGTTGGGCTTGGTAAGAAATTAGCATGTCGTCGCTCAGTGCGGTGTGGTCATCCCCCCGCCCCCTGCTCCCCTCCCCGACGTGTGTGTACAACTATGTTGGTCGCTGGTGTTAGGGTGTGTTGGTGACGCACACAGCCGCCAGAGAGCGTTGACCGCCCGTTTGTTACACCTGCAAATAAACTGGAGTCCATTCGCGGGACCAATAAATGCATGTTTCCATGTAGTGTGTATTCATTAAGCACCTTATACGGTGAAAATCTTGGCTTTGTGAGCACGTTAACATGCGATCTTTATGTCTGTGTGTTAATGTTGTACATACAAACACTGTATAGAATTTAACACGTTTTATTATTTAGACATAGCGTTTGAATAATTTGTTTAAATAGAAATCATTGTATATTATCGCTGGGGTCTGTTTTAGTTGACATTTGTTTTTACAAGTAGATGGAATGTTTAGTATTGTGAAATCAATTTGATAATATTTCTGTTGAAGCGACAAATATCGAGTTAGTTATCACTTAAACAGGAAATTGGTCTGTTATTTACGATGCGGGCTGTTTACCTCCAGTTTTTGCATCGGCATACTATCTGATATTCTAGCGAGAATAAAATTATCGTTTACATTAGTCATATTAACGACTTGCTAACAAATAGCAAGCTTATCTCAATTGAATTATCAAAGAATATCACCCACATTATATTTTTCATGAGCAATGATCACTTTGGTAATGAAACTGCGATTAAAAAATAAGATGGAAAACCAAACATCGTTCATTTTATATTTCTAAGGAGTAATTATTTTTTTAAGTGAACCTAACTTACTAAACTACGAATGGATTTTCCCAATGCTGGACAAGCGCCCTCCCCTACCTTCTCCAAAGAATTCTATGTTTTGCTAGAGACGCCAAGTAATTTTTGATAGGAGCTGTAAACTTGTCCCGCCATTTTTGCTTCTCAACATTTTCTATTCCAAAAAAGTGTCTTATTTTCCTAAAATCATATATTCATGACCAGAAACGAATGTTTTACTAAATATCTGAAACTTTAAACTAAGTCCCACCATAAGTTCAGTACGGTGCAGCCCGGGCCTTACACAACGTATGTCTGAATGGATGCGTATGCGCATGTGTGCGTCACCCGCTAATGCCTCTGACACGCACTGACCGACGTTTAGCGTGTTTCCCTGAGCGAGGTGAAAACATGAGGGAAATGTTGGAAAAATATATTGTATAGAACTAAGAATAAATAAGATGTTGAGGCTTTAAGATTTATGTTGTATTTGCACTTTTGTAATGGGCTTGAGGTATCTTTGGATGGTCAGTTTCTAATATTCTTGTCGTCTTGAGAACTGTAAAACTATAGTCAATATTTATTATTGCTAGATTTCAGCTGTGCCCCACGGCCGTCGTACGCGTAAAATTATTATAAAAATATGACTTCCCTATTTGGATCGGATTTTGTTAACAATTTCAAGGGTTTTAATTTTTTTGTACGGAACCCTAATACTTTTTCTAAAATAAAAGCCTCAGTAACTCCTTATAACATCAGCTATTTTCCAGGAAAAGTCCCGTCAAAATCGGTCCAGCCGTTTTGATGATTACCCGGAATAAACAGACAGAAAAAGTTCCGTATTAAATTCACATGCATTCAATAAAAAGCTGTTCTTTCGAAATTACAAACAAACACTTTTATTATTAACAATTTTATTTATTTGTATAGATTAACATGTAAGAAAGTTAAAAAAAAAAATTGTTTAAAAAATCGCCACGACTCAATGTTGACAACCACTGTCGAAACGTTAAAAAATAACTACGAACACAGTGGAAATAAGTAAAAAAATACATACATTTATGAGCCTTTTGCATACAAACTCTCAATTTTCAAACATTAATTTGTATGATAAATCTTAAAACTATTGTTATGTACCAGCGGAAACTTCGCAAAAAAACATAAGAGCCAAATAAAAGATAAATATAGACGTAGGAAGCTATTCAATCAGCCGAGAAAATCTTTCATCACTGGCAGGTACGGAATTCTGTCAAAACAAATGAGTTTTTACTTGAAAACTGTGATATCTTTACAGCTAATTGTTTCATGAAACTAGTTATATATGAAGACATAGCAATTAAAACGTTATAAAATTAAGAAGGATTTTACTCCTCATAAAACTAATCATTCCAACCAATCGTAACATTTTTTTTACGATACAATTTTTTACGAACGATAATACTATATGTTTTGCCCATAATATGATCGCTCATTTTATTTTATTTCCAGCTGGCTTGTAAAAGGTTTTCCATTGAAGTGTTAAACTTATAGAAATGTCCAACACTGGGTGTAAATCGACAATTTATCGGTCAACCTGATCTGAAAGAGGTTCCTATCCGTTTCCTATTCCAAAACGTTTTCACGGATTCTTTCAATTTATTCTCGTAATAGGGGATCGAATTATCCAAAGCTAGATTTGTCAGTTTAGAGGTTTTTTGAAATCTCGTCCAAATCTACAGATTTACTTGTACCTGAAACTTTAACCTTTAATCGTCTTAGTCACATAAACGTGACAAGCAAGCATGTGCCCTGTACGCCAAACGACACAAATATGTGACAAAATGGTAAGCGAAACTGTGGCTTGGCGCGGAGACGAGTGCGTTTATGCTCTGGAGGTCAAAAGGAAAACATCAGGTATTAAACAATCTAATATTTGTATCGTTTTACAACTTAAAAGGAAAAGAAAATTTAATGGCATCCCACAATTTTACGAATAACAGAATAATGACAAAAATATAATAATATCTCCAGTAATATATTATCCACTCATTAGTACATCTATACTAGTTTACACTCGACCGATCCGACTCTAACCGGCTAAAACCGGCGACAACCGACTTAATCCCCGCCGGATAATTGCGGCCAGCAATACGAGGCTTTGCGGGCGGGCGGATTAATTTTCCCCGCCCTAGTTCGTGCCGCCCGCCCTAGTGCCATGTTATTATTTCAGATTGATTATTTTTATGAATTGGTTTTGTTTTGTTGAATAGAAAATGTTAGTAAGTAAAAGGGTTGTGAACGGTACTGTTAGATTTTTATATTTATCTATATATATATATTTTTTTTTTGTTTTATCCACAATCAGAATTAATAAGCGGATTTGTTGAGTTACTCAAAAGTCTGGTCAAGTGTGCCTTCCAGTGAAGACATCTACTTCTTTTTTTCCTTCACTTCATAATTTTAAATGAAGTTTGAGTACCTGTGTTTTTTCTTTTGAGCCGTTTGACATAGCTTTGTTAGCTGAGTTCGACTGCAAGTGTATTTGGTTTTGTCAGATGCGTTTGGTACACAGCAGCCTCTTGAATTTCTTCCTTCACTGTGTTCATTTGTAGGTGTTTATGGATCTCGTTGTTGGTGCTTAGCCACGATGTCTTGGATATTGTTCTGAGTATCATGTTTTGCATCCTTTGCAGAATCATGATTTTGGAGTTACTGGTGCTTCTCTAGATTTGGATTCCATACATCCATACTGGTTTGAGAATTGACTTGTAATCAGTAGAGAGCTTACTATTGCGTCCCATTAGCCAATGTAAGTCTCTGTATTGGATCTTGAGTTCCTCTCTTTTCGTCTTAATATGTTGTTTCCAAGTCATTCTACGGTCGAGGTGTACGCCAAGGTATTTCACACTATTCTTGTGTGCAGTGTTATTTATTTCAGTGTTAGAAGTGGACAGTCTGGTGGACAGTTAGAAAATGACTAATTAATGTCGTATCCTCTTCTTAGTGATTATTCGAAATTGGGTCACGGCCAACGTGACCTTAGCCTGTTTTCTTTTCTTTTTTTGTGAATTCTCAATTTCCACAGTTGTATTTTGTTGCTAGGTAGGTCCATAATTTTAAAAATTCCACAAATTATCACCCATAAATTCTTGCCCACAAAATGATCTAATTTGGCACAGTTGGGAAAGTAATTCACACCCTCGCCCCGACCGGACGAGCACGAACATATTTATTTACAATCGGTGGCTCCCCTATCATACGGCAGATATGCGGAACCCCAAAATGTTCATCTAATTGGAGATCAAAGAGAGGGCGTGTAATCGTGTACACTTTGTGTATACTCTATAGTTGAGCGTACAAGGATGTGTGAAATACGGAAGCGACATGGAGCTTTGTTTCAATTGTCTTAGATAACTTCTTTTTTTCTACGCTTGCTTATTCTTGTCATGATTTAGATTGACATATATACTTTTCAGCACAGTAGGTGAAATTATTGACGTTTCTTAATCATTTCCTGTGTCTTTTGTTGGTTAAATATAAATCAATTTTTTGATATGAGAACTTGAATTCTCAAACCTGTTATGTTTATAGTGAAAATGCAACATTTAACAAAATATTAAATGATTTCATTCTTTTTTCTAGTTTTCTGTAAACGTTCCTGTCTTTTGCAGTGTTAAATGCCAGGGCTATAAACTAACAGCGTCGTTCATTACGTCCTTTTCGTCTGTCGTTTCCAGTGCCCGATAATCCTTGTCCCCATGCGTTGATGACCACGCGCGTGTATTGTTTTCGTCAATTACGCGATTACTTGCCCGGAATAATTCCACCAGAGGGCGCTATCCGACTCCCTGGACATAAGCCGCTCACTATTATGTAGTTTCATGTATATAATGTAGTCTTCCGTGTGTAATTAATTGTTCAAAGACCCGAATTTATGCCTGGGTTGTTAGACTGGAAGATTTCATTGAGTCATTGATCAATTTTACAGATATAGGAGGGCTTTTCTTTTAATTTTAGGTATATTATTTTATAACAAAACTTTATGTTTCAATAATAGACTATATTTTGAACACTGTTTTAAGCTTTCAAGGTTTATAACTAAACTTATAATGTCACTTACGGGATATCTTCCGTGATTGTACTCGAGTCAATGGCGCTTGCAAGAGCGTCGAAATATCGGGAGCTCAAAATAATGAACAATCACGGAAGACATCCCGTAAGTGACAGTATAAGTTTAGACTATATTTTATCAGGCAAATCTATTAAAACACAGTTGTATCAATGAAATCTTCACTCCAACAAATGGGAACACACCGTCCTATCTATCGACACTCTCACGAATTGGTATTTCGAAACCATTAATAATTCATATTAACATCAACATCAAACAAGTATAAATTAATCTAATTGTAGGTGGAAATGATAATGATACAAGTGTGTGCAACGTAACCTATCAATCCAGCAGAGTACTGGCTTTCAAATGAGAAGTAATTTATGAGTAAACATTATGGGAAGGGAATCACTTAGCGCTTTCGTACTTGCTATCAAAGAGCACACCGATTGGGGACGACCCATTCATGAGAGAACCAAGACACTACTTTCCGTGAGTTTCTCAGAATTCACAGATTCGAAATAGAATTTGGCTTTGAAATGAGTCATGTTGGAAAATATTAATTTATTTTCATTGGGGCATTACAATTCGTTTAACATTGGGTATTTAGTCAATGTCAATGTAGTTGGTTTATGATTTTAATTATTATTTATTTATTAAAACGTTTATGAATAATATGTATAATATGGAATACATAGATGAGAGGTGGAAAACAGTAAAACAGGCAATACCAGTAAATTGCCAGCCGTACTACTTCAAAAGCTTTGTAAAAGAATAAGCTAACTTTATTCTTCCCAATCAATTTTAACCAACCATATTAGTGGCGAATGTTCCATACAACTCGATTCCTACCGGCTTCCGTTTGAAAACTGGCACAGTCAGTATTTTATAGACAAATAATACAATCACATTAAAGATACGTACTCCGGCTTACCTCTTACAAAAATACCCTACCTTATTATACATATTAAAGACAATTACACTATTATGTCCTGAATTAAATGTTCCATAAACAATTAAAAGTTCCATAAACAATTAAATGTTCCATAAACAATTAAAAGTTCCATAAACAATTAAATTTTCCATAAACAATTAAATGTTCCATAAACAATTAAATGTTCCATAAACAATCAAATGTTCCATAAACAATTAAATTTTCCATAAACAATTAAATGTTCCATAAACAATCAAATTTTCCATAAACAGTTAAACATTCGCCGTTAAAACTGCAACAGTAACAGTTGGTTCCATCCGCCATCACTGGTCCTCCATTAGTAGAAGTAGAAGCTGCTACTCTCTGGTTTCGACACTAGGCACAGCTATCAATTGAGGCATTGTTTTTGCGGCCAACGCCCCCTCGGCTACTTTGCTGTGTTTTACATATAATGCGTACATTAAACCAAGTCATAGGCGGAAGCGTTTTTTGTTATATTCGTTATAGTTTTCTATCTCATTTTAGACTTGAATAAACTTGTCAGTAAAGTGGAGCTATTTCTCGATGCTTTGAAAATAAATAGATGGTAACAAGAAGTTGTCATGGCTAACATCGGTCACCTTACCATCCTCTATTTCTGAGTAACTTGGTCACTTGCAAGTATTTCCTAATTAACGTCACATTTTGCATTTATAGCACCCAAAGCACTTACAACTTCAAGTCCAATGACTGCTGTGACTTCCCACACTTTCATTACCACATTTTAAACCAGGTCTAAATTATGCAACTACACCGTATCCTCACAAGCGAAATTAAGTGCTTTTTCTTACCCAACAATGGAGTTACCAGCATCGCTGTCACTTACACCTTGTTCCACACCCACCCAGCGTTTGTTTACCTCATTACAGCTCCGGTTAAAACTGTGCTACACACAATACAGACGCGACACCTGCCGGCTCTTCGACAACTCTCTCTTATTTCATTATTCTATTGATTTCAGCTTTTAACTGATTCACTGGTAGAGGTTGGTTACGGGTTATACGTGTGTCCTTTTGTTTGGTTCGGTTTTGCAATTCATCATGAACCTACAGCAGTTTAATGCTGGACATGGGCATCTCCAATCGCTTGCTATTCAACTCGATTCCCGACAACTCTCAGCCAGCTGCTTGCTACCAGCCTCGCTGCGAATATGGTCGCTACACCTAGCCTGAGTGCGTTTTATCTTATGTTTGCTGATTCGCAGTCTCCACGAATGTTAATTACTATTGAAATATTTTCGGTTTGATTTTGACAAAGATTCATAGTAGTCCTGACATGATCGTTACCGAAGCACTAACAGAATTTCAAAGAGTTTCGCTGAAAATATAGGGTTAGTTGAATGCTTTTAGGTACAACAAAGTTACCATACTAAAAAGCTTTTCAAATTCTGCGTTCCCTACTGAAGCACGGAGTCTGGATTTGTGCCCTGTTAGTGCAAATTGCTTTTCCCTTCATTAACGGTTCTTAAAAACTCCAAAATCAATTCAATTACTGTTTTATAAAATGTAATAGCCAGATATATATAATCGTGAGCTTCGTGATCCACGTCAAATTGTGCTTACATTGACTCCATGATACATTTCAGCTGCATTCGTTCAAATTATTTGCTATCATGATCTCTATCTAAATAGTCTTGTGTGGGAAGACGATTAGATCTCACATGTGTCTCACGATCTTCTTAATGATGTATATTAATTATTGAGTTCATTTCAGCAGTAATTGACTTATCATTGTAGGAAGTTGTCGTTGTGTCTTCTTCTTGTTTGTTATCGTTAGTATCATTTGGGATGTCTGTATTTGCCCATCTCTACATTTAAAGAGGTTGGTTCAGCAAATATAATATCTCTTTCCTCATTCTGGTGATCTTTTTCTTTCTTTCTTTTGATGCCTCTTCGATTATTGAAGTTTGGCCACCATCTATACTATACGGGGTGTAAACAGACCCTTCACGAAGCCGTCAACCAAGCATTCTGTACATCAAACTAAGTAACTTTACGCAAAAATTATTGCTGGGAAACAATTTTTTTTTTTGGGGTGAAAAATTACATTTTACGGTAAAACTCAATGTAACGGACTCGAAACATTATGCTGATGGATGGATTGAATAATACGGGGGTCGTGAAGGTGTTTAAAGTAAAAAAAATACATTAGAAACATGTATTTAAAAAAAAACTTGTGAAAAAGTTGAAACTTTGACCCCCAATATCTCCGTAACTAGAAGGTTCCCAGGTATGGTCTAGAACAAAAAAATGATCGCAATAACGGGGAGAACAAGTACCCTTCGGCTTCGTTAAGGGTCTTTTTACACCCTTTATAATATTATAAAGCTGAAGAGTTTGTTTGGTTGAACGCGCTAATCTCAGGAACTACTGGTTCGAAGTGAAAAATTCTTTTAGTGTTGGATAGCCCATTTATCGATGAAGGCTATAGGCTATATATCATCTTTCACGCGGACGAAGGTCGCGGACAACAGCTAGTTTCGAATATTTCTCCTTGTCCATTGGGAGATGCAACCGCTGAAATGTGGTATTTAAAGGACCAACCTCTAATGCTATATTCGGCAAAGACAATACGCATTAATGTACAAATACCTAGTTTTTATGTTCTTTCATTAGTATCGCATCACTCTACTTCTACTACTAGACACAAAGTGCTATCACAGGTACAAACAGTGCGTGACTGTGACAATCTACAGCAACTTAACATTTGACACTTATCAATACATTTTAATTTATTACAAACGGAAAACTGCGACTGTCGCTTATAATTATAGTATTCTAGCGATCGGTTGGTGCTCACAATATGGGTCGCATTATCGACGTAATGTGCGCGAATACACGAGCAGACATTACCATTTTAGTGCTCTTGCTGATTGCAATGAAACATTGTCATTGTTACCTTCGACGCAATGGAAAATCAATTTCCTTAGTCGATTGGTACTTAGTATATGTTATGTTTTTCTTTTGAATTTGCGACGTAATTACTGCTACTTATGAGTATTATGATACTTTGTTTCAATGTTTTAATATTATAGAAGCGATGAAAATAAACAAGTGAATCAGTAGGTCTAATAATCAGCTAAAACATTGTAGATTGAATTTACATTTCAAGATCTATAAAACGTTTCGAATGATGTAAACTTTATTTAATGTTGTAAAGAAACGTAAAACAAGAATAAAACAAAAAGAAAGTGCAATAAATTCTTGAAAATTAACGCCGTAATGTCCGTTATGAATCACGCTATAAATGGCAGACGTTAAACGCAACAGCAATCTATTTGTTATTAAACAAAACACGAACAAACGTAGAAACTAGTCTAACACCGACCATATTGTATGCAAAGGGAAATTTATATAGTAATTTCTCCTGTAAACCATCAAAAGCAATAAGTATAAATCTCTAACATTACCATAAACGCTGTTACTATTATGTTTAGATACCCACCACGAGTTTATTTATAAACGCATCCTTCTTAAATATTACGCCTTTAAATTATTGCAAGCAATTTGAAATTGTCTCGCGGCGCGGCGCGGGCGCTTGCAAGGCACGCAGCGAGGCAAGGCAGCCTTCGCTCGCAGTCTAAAATGTTATTTAACGTAAGCGCCAATGTGTCGACAAGTGCAGTGTAAATTGTATTGAAATTCATGAGAAGACTGTATGAATCAGTCTCAGTATCTCAGTGCCTTGGCGGTTACGAAAACGGAACTGATATGGACTGATGTTGACCTGTATTGTGATTTGAAGAAAGTTGTACGCATTGTCTAGTTCAAACTTGTTTGTTTGACATACCAGTACCTGACTTTCGATGTAGATAAGATAGAGCTTTTACTTGATTGAGAAGTACTGTAGATAACGTTAATGTAAAACACTACTCTTTCGCATTTCTTTTTGCAGTCAGTTCGTCCTGTTTCTTATCGTTTCCTTTCAGCTGCATTTACAGTAAATTGCTAGTGTTGCTACTTTAAAACAAAATGCACTTTCAGATAGCAACCTACTAACATACCCCTCCAATGATAGTCATCATTCAAATCCCACATTATGTCGTTGCAATGAAGGCCTTATAAGTTATAAAAATCCGTTCATAAATCTATCTGCGTACACAATAGTCTATCAGAGTGGTCTCGCCTACGTGTCCAAACTGAACGTTTCCAATATAAAGGTAATGGCGACTACACCTTGTAACATTTGCCAGTGATTCAGTGTTGAACATTGATTTATATTATTCGATACATCAATGCGTTGGTTTCGTTCTTTTACGCAATTTTGGTACGATTGTTTTAGGGATTGAAATATTGGGGCTTGTTGCTAAACAGGACAAGGTTACCATAGCGAAAAAAAAATGACAATTGGTCCAATAAAACAAATGAAACTTCAAAAATATAACCTTGCCTTTGCTGTCGCGGTAAAAAACATACAAAAATTAAACATTACATGGCAATGAGACGTTGTTGATAGACTAGTATCAGTAAAACAGTAAAATCAAGCTTAAGTTAACTAAATAGTTTTCCATCGATTTCGTCGTCGGCTTTACAGCACAATAATAACGCAGAAGATTGATTTTAAAATCACCTTGAGTTAAAGGCCACATCGATAAAATATGTATGGGGCCGATTGTTGACGACATCGCGCAAACGACAGTGATTGGCGCTTATTGTATTATTGTTGTACATAAGCGAGTCGATCGTAAACGCTGTTGCAACGACTAATAATGTGTGCGATCGATTCGTCTAGTTTGTGATTCTATGCGATGTGCGTATCGATATCGATATTTGTATTCTCTGGATTGGTTCTCGGTTATGTCAATGGCGATTTTCCTTGGTTTGAATTATCAATGCAATGGTTTTTCATCTTCAAGACGCTCAGGTTGTGTCCCATTTTAACCATGGTGGGATGGTCGTTTTCTTTATTTTTATTGGTTTGTTTGATCAGAAGGCTCCAAGTATTTCAACTTCTTTCTTTCTCAAAAACAGATCAATGTTTACTTCTTATGTTAGTCGATCTTGTCTTCTATCGAATCATCGATACATTCTCAGGCATCGGTCTTTTCTGCACACCAGTCACTACTTAACTATTTATGAACATCATTGTAATCATAATTTTATTGTTTCAAAACTATAAAATTACACGATTTATGTTATTTATAACTTTGTCCCATTTTATTAACAAATTGCCATATTTTCATACAATGTTTATATTGTTAATAGTAATATTTTAAATAAATTGAATAACCAGGAAACGTGCGATGTGCGTCGGTACAAATAATACAAAAACGATACAATTTTTATGTGTGAACTTTGACGCGGAGTTTCATCACATAATAGACCTCAAAGTATTTGAAGAAGAATTATTTTTAAATCTCTGTGGCTACCACGGTACAATGATCATGTTTTCAAAATATTTATTTATTTATTCAAGCGGAAGGGGAGAGCTCGTTAATTGGCACATCACAATAGAGATTACGGAGATTACCCAGCCAGTTTTGTGATTCAAATATGGCCGCGGTGGGCGACGGTATCCCGGCCCTGTTATGATAATATTCCCGTCATTTCATACAATAATTTGTTCGGGAATTGTTCGGGTGGACGTAGTAATACCCTTATAACACTCGACGTCTGTTTTGCGATAATTGGAATGCATAATGTAGTGTCTTACCCTATGACAGTTACGACTTACGATAGTTCGGGGTCAATTTTGAGGAATCGCTTATGTTGTATTGAATATTTTCTGTAAAGATTAATCCTCTTTATTATTCGATTTTTTAATTTCTTGCTTTTTTGTCATAGAATACCGGTGCAAGTTTTAACAAAACTGTCAGAGAGAGTCATAATCAATTAAGCATTCCGCATCTAAAACTGTAAATGTATTCACGAATCGTTAGCCACGTGTTACCCAGGTGTTGTTACATTAGTCGTGCCGGTGTCAATAGACGATCATGAGCGTTTGCGCGAGGGCTTGACTCTTAATAGCGGCAACAGGCGATCGCCTCTCGCATCAATCTTCTCGATCGTCACTGTCTGCCCGGACTCGCCCCCCGCGATTAATCACCAGCCAGAACGTTTTCGATTAGCGCCGGATAGCACACACGGAATAAAAAAGCACGTTCCATTTACGAACGATCACCGTACACCATTTGTTTTAGCGTTTGGTCGCGGTCAAATGTGTCCCGCTCGCGAAGGGTTAACCACGTAATAGTTTTTTTTTTTTGCAAGAACAATCTATCTTTAATGAGTATACAAAGGTGTTAGACGGAAACAGGAAGTGTCAAATGGCGTTTCGTTGTCTCTCCACGGCCCAGTTCTTCGTAGCGCTAAGTGCGTCGATGTAATTGCCTGGGCAATGCAAATAGCTCGGTGTTTGATCGCGTGTACGAAGGCGCCGACGTGTATAGAGCTATGGGACACTTTTGCCCGCTCTTCAATGTACACCGGACGAGTTGCGCATGATTGTTTAACGGGATTCCCTTTGTTTGAGTATGATGTCAGGATCTCGCTTTCGCGGCGACATGTGGCGTTATTACGATGATAATTTGTCAATATCAGAGATTCGATTGGATTTTCCATGAATCTCGACAATTCACACTGCGCGTCATTGGAAGGTGTAATAAATATGAATGAATGGCTAAACGTTGTATGCAGAATCTTGCGCCATTTGATAAAGTGATTTTTAAAACCATAAGCTACATGGAATAACTCTAGCAATTACCAGAAGTACCCAAGAACCATCACTAAAACTTTGAAACAAAAGAAATAGGTATTAATTAATACAATACCTACCTTCTGCCCCCTCCTGACCAATCAAGTGAGACGGTTTTATCTGCAGTAGTTAGTGATACGACCATGTTATCAGTATTTAAATTGCCGAGTGCATTTAAATGGCGGATATCGAGCTAATTATGTAGAAGACACGCCTTCTGCGGCTTCGAGTATTTCCAGCAGTCTTATCTGGAACCCCTGGGTTTCTGTATAATTAATTATAAAAGTATGAGTGCGAATGTAAAGGCGAAGTACAAACTGTGAATTAATTTCTTCATCGAATTGGTGTTCGACCTTCTTTTCCTAATCTTCTTCGTCTTATCGATGGTGCTGTTCCTCGATTTTCTCATCATTCTCTTGACCTTATACCAATTCATTTGGCGTCGGCGCAGCATGTCTTCTTCCTCCATACTTCTCTATTACTCGTCATGTCATCAGACACTTCATTTCTTGCCATATCATCCTTTACACAGTCCATGCATCAATTCTTTGGTCTTCCTCTACTCTTATACCCATCCACATTCATACTCAAAACTTTCCTCAAAACGTTTTCCTTATTCCTCCGCATCGAATTTCTAAACCAATGATATAATTTTAAACTCCATCATCTATTATTCAAATTCCCATATGTTTATAAACTTGAATCGGTAACCCGATATATATATATATATATTTTTAGGATGGGAAATCATCAACCCGCTCTGGGCGGAGTGGGAGGGAGTGTCAGACTTTTACTGACTAAAACCCATCCATGTTCCTTCCTTGTGTTCCAGGGCCGCGAAAGAGATACCTCTTTCGAACAGTCCCGCAGCCCCGGCAGGGTATCCCGATATTTGACAAGTCTTAGCCTATCTCCTGGTTCTCACTTAATTCACAACATATCTAATAAATTCCAGCTATCTATATAAAAAGAACTTAATAGTCAATTTAATAGTCAGCTGAACACGCATATCTAAGGTACGAGAATTGAATAAGGTGTAATGCAGTTCCTATGTTCTCTGTTTATGCGGGCGCACGTGGTCGCGTCGCTCCGCTGAGCATCGCTTCCTATTCGGAATATTAATATCTTCATTAATACAACTGTTTTATGTGAAAATGACATTTTTTTTAAGTTGTTTTACTTGTACCCGCAAGTGGTGGTACATGAATTAGTTGATTACAAACCGTGTAACCGATTCCAAACGGCAAATATGATGAACTGTCATACAAACTGTTATCCTCTGTATTGTTTTTTGGATCTCTTTAGTAAAATTTTATGATTCTCACCAGCAGTTTAGGCTGTGCATTAAGGAGTTTTATTAGGTAGATAAGATTCGTTTGCACCTTGCGTAAAAGCATCAATAGTTCAATTACATCCTCACCAATACAGTAACGCTTAAGTCCAAACGTTTTTAAAATTATTCTTCTTGCCTTATCTATCTGTCTTTAACCATTTGTCTCATTTCATGTGGTCATAAGTTCTGCACCCTCGTTCAACTTTATTTATTTCGTCTTGTCTCCTAAATCCGAAGAAAGTCCTTAGACTCATCACAATCCAAATTCTATGTTCATTATTATCAAAATAATAATCTTTTTCTTTATTTTCAGTTATACGAGATCAGCGACGACCCACAAAGGAAGGAATTCCTGGATGACCTGTTCTCCTTCATGCAAAAGCGAGGTAAGTGCGCTTCCCACATCATTCATCCCTAAGGTTGCGGTTTCGGGTCCAGCGAGAGCGGTGTACTTACCTGTAAAGAGTTTATGGGTAAAGAAACAAACGCTGTTGTCGATATCTATCCGAGTTATTCTTAAAAGATGTACACTATTAAGCAAGAATACAACTGAGGAATGAGAAACTTTAATTTCAGTCGGTGATTTAAATAGACAACTTTTCTCATTTATTCTTTACCTTCAATTGTCTGTGGTAAAAAAATAATTTCGATGTTTCTTTGAAATTATAAAAAGTTTGACGGTTGATTTTACGTCGCTACATCTCTATCTGTAACCTCAGCCTCAACTTATTTTGATTAATCCTTTGTAACGATTGATATTCATTGTAATTTATCACTACTCCAAATGCTCCATTCACGATCATCGATCCGAATGATACGAAACAATCCAGTTCAGTAAGATATCTCTTCTCTAACAATTAATTATGGAACAGGGGTCAACCTATTATGGTTTTTAGATACAAATCAGATACAGGGTAATATCAGTCATTGGTTGTATAAACGGTTTTATATTGTGGAGATCGGTGATCGGGTGATAAGATCACGGGTGATGGACGAGCATGGTCTATGATGGTCGAACTATGAGATATTAATGAAGCTTAGCTACAAGATTTGAACGACGTCAAATTAATAGGGGAAAATTTCAATCGGGCACGATTGTGTTCGAGAAAGCCTCCTTTTATATCTGCGAAGTCTAAATTTTATTGTTTTTAATATTCGTAGTTAATGTAGCTGTACGCATCTAATTTCGTTTGAGCAATGTCAAACAAAAATATGTTGCTGTCAATCAAAACTAAAAAACTAGATCACCAACATTTTTCTTTTGCTAATACATACATAAATACAAAATCTGTAAAACCCAATCAACATTAATTTCTGTTGCGAGCGTGTGAAGACCAATTACCAGAATACGGCTATTCAACAGCATATTGCACTTATTCCTCTCAATCATCTATTAAATTTATAGACGTGCAACATTCAAAACTGTGGGAATTCGCCAAACGAGACTTATCCGTGGAGATAATCATTATATTTTAAATATCATAATAGAAATAATTAAGCGGGAGATCGTCCGATCGCTTCGGGCGTCGAGATCGTGCGCGGGCGCGTGATTGATAACTCGACACCTGTCTCTTTCACTCGCGTGTGTTTCTGTATCTCTCTCCTTGTCTAGCATTAATTGATCTTCGTTGTAAATGGCGCCGATTGTCGCTAGATAGATCATGTTGATATCTGACCGCCTAGTTGTTAGTCAAATCAATGGTTATTGTTGCAGTTGCAGCTTCGTGCTTGCCCTGTGTAGGATATGATATTAATTATGCATTTTCTAAACTCATTAACTGTATTTATTGGTTGTGATTTCTCTTTGTTTTCGTTCTATTCATTTGTAGCATTTATTATAAGCGGGATTGTAATTCTATCATTGGTTTTAGTGTCTCCAAAGCTTTCAAACAAATTCTATAAGGAATTCCTGATTGATTGTTTTATGCACACTGAAAACTAATTAAGTTTAACCCAAGAACAAGCGTTAATTCTTGATGATTATAAAAAAAAACAATTTCCATCTTCTTTAATTTCATTATGTCGCAGTTAAATGATTAGGAACATTTAAAGGCTAAGGGCATGTTTTCCGTTTGCGAGCAGTTAAGTTGGCAATGTAATAAATAATTAAGCAGATGTAACTGTCAGCTGTAACTAAGTGTAATTTACTGCCAAACCTGTTTATTTAAAAATACCAATCAATTTTCTGAAGAATTCTCTACTCTTTTTAACCAGTACAGTTTTATTAAGAGTTGAGGGGGAAATACAACACAATATGTTGATGTTAAAGGAGAGTAATTCATAAGCTACTTGTATGAATCAGTAGAAACGAATTGTATAACGCAAGGACAGTCAAAATCTTAAAACAAAAGGACCGGCTGTGGAACTAGGGTGCTTAAAATGGCCGCTTTAGCAGAATCGTAATAGGATAATAATATATTAATAAAATTCTTAAAATGGTCACAGACGCAGTTAATATTGTGAGTAGTCACTTTGCGACCATTTTACGAATTTTAACGTGATTCAGAATATTATCTTATTATGATTCGGCTAAAGCGGCGTTTTGAGTCCACCTGGGGTCCAAAAACGCCGCTTTAGGAGAATCATTTAGACCCCAGGTCCTTTTTCCCCAAAACAAAATTTAAATTCTGTTAACAGCAGGCTTAGTATCTTGTGGGTCCTTTTCTTCACAACTCTCGCTTTAAGGGTAGGGTTGGTTCTCGTATAAAAACCTGATAGCTTCATCGGGGGTTGGCATCGGGGGCGGCTCCACTCGCTCGGCAGTTTGTTAGCCCCTGTGTGTAATTGAAACAGAATGTTGGGAGCACATCACACCGATGTTCAGCGACGAACGATGTAAAGCTGAAAATTTATTTCCGTATCAACAACCAGTACTAATGTTTAGCTAGTTGTAAACTACTAGGCGATATGCTTCGAAAGTGTCATAAAACGAAAGAGGAGGTATCGATCTATTGTTTACGCAGCTGTTAGGTTTTGCAACCAACCTAAGGTTATAATAATTATATACTGATTTGTTACAAAATCGTAGATAACAACAATTTCGTAGCACATAGTAGCACCGTCTACGAACACGTCTACGAATAAATTATATTAAAATAAAGTGGAATCTATATTTCAGTTTATTTTAATTTGATTTGCTCAAAATGATTGCAATTATGTTATGCTTCGGTGTAATACGCATCCGCTCACACGTTGAGAGTATCACAGCTCGCGATCTGAGCGCAGCCTTATCTTGTTCGGAATAAATTATTATTCAATTTATCATTCCGGGGAACCGGCCAATAAACTTCTGGTTATTATTACGCGACCAGATAACACAGGAAACTAATCGCATAAGACTGATTACGATTTGTTGGCTAGAAAACCAAGTTAATCTCAAATAAAATTTATCCATTTTCAATTCTGCATAAATATTTAATTCAAAAGCTACAAATTGTTGCAGCCCGAGGGAGGAAACAACATTTAATAATTAGAATTAATTTATTCGACGTAGGTTAGCATGTGTGAGCCATCAAACGGAGTGATCTCCTCGTATTAATAATGTTTTATCATTTATTATTGCTGGTGAGTAATGAAAGTTAGTCTGCCACGCCCCGCGCCTTCTCCGCACTCTGTCTTCGTCTCAGTTCAAAAAAAGAAATTAAAACGTTTTTTTTTTTAATTTTATCGAGTCCCGACTCGGTTTTAATGCGAGCGACAAACGTTTATGTAAATGTTAATCAAAACTGTGCATACGTTACACGGCTGGCGAAGTGGGTGTTCTAAATTTGTAAATAAATCGATTAGTTTTTTGTATCGAGTCTAATGCTGCTATTGCAAATCGATGAACGAGTTTGATTGAAGGAAAATTACTCGATAATTTGACGGCGATTGATGTCTAATTTGTTATTGATGATTTAAATGTAAGTTGCAGTTAATTTGTTTTTATTCGGCTTACAATGCAATGAACTCGAGAAGTGTAACAAGCCTGTCAACATTTTAAATTACGTCTATTTTTATACAGGGTGCTATAAAAAGTCCTTTATCAATTTTATATTTTGGTCTATTTGTCTATTTTATCAGCTAATTATGATAGAAGATATGGTAAGAGTGTTGGATGCTGTGACCACGTGACCGGCTCGTTAGCAGCTGATTGATCGGCCAGCGGCCGCTCCTTGCCGTCTCTTGCATACAGGGTGATTTTAATAAATTTATTATTTTATAAGTATTTTTAAATAATGTTTTGTCAAACAAAACTCTTAAGAAAATAATTACATTCTAAAGTAATTATATTTATTTTCATATGTGTCATGGTAGATATGTATTTTTTTTGGAAAAGCTTGATAAGTATTTTTCATATCAAATGCGTCATTCTTAATGTTCCGTAATTTAGATTTATTTTCTAGATAATTGACAAGTTCTAACATATTAACGAACATTTAACATATAAAATGTCTTATCACGATATTGATAAAACAGTCACTAATTGCTAAACAAACGAACGGTAATTTCTTCCTGTCTGAAAGAACAATTAACGCCATATCATATTAGTGATGAATAAGCGCACATTCACAATGCCATTTAATCATAAACTAAAGTTAATCTTCGTTTAACGATCACCATGTAAAGTCGGGCTATTGTTTCACTTGGTAATAGCGAGTGTGGTATAACTAATAACATCTCATTCGGATTCATTTCCCGTGATTAATTATCTGTTTAATCGATATAAGATGTTGTGCCAACAGCCTTCTCGGGTTTCTACAAGGACCTCACCTTCGAAATTTGAACCATAGTGTACGAGCATAGAGTATTATTCAGGTTGATGTTAAACAGATGATAGATTAGGTTAAAGAGTTGATCTATCAAATTTTTTTCGTCTCATTGAAGATAGCCTTTGTTGGAGGTTTAATTGGTGTCTTAAACATGCATGGCGGTTAATTCGATTTCAAGTTTGGGCTTCGCTCATTTGTTTTTGTCTGTTTAGCCTTTAGTTTAGACGAGTGTTAATCTAAAGTTGATTGATTAGAAGCGACTTCGATGTATTAATGGGCGTGGATCTTGTTACGGTTCGAAAGTGGATTGTGGATTTAATATGAATGAAAAAATGTAATTTTGTTTTTGTTGACCTAGATGATTTGTTTTTGAGTCGCTGTCTATTGTCTGAATAGGTTTGTGACTGATGGTAATCGAGCTTGATGGTTCTGTCAACGGATTCGAGATAATGTTCATTTTAATTGGATTTGAAAATTGTCCTGTATTGCTAACAACACACGGTGGAAGGGACACTGACGCGAAAACGGTTACCACGTATTCAGTTCGTCACTTTGAACACCCTTACTTCTTCATCATTCTGAACACCCCCCCACACACAAATTTTTCTTCAGTTATTAAAAAAAAACAGCTGTCTCCTTCAAAACTGTAATACCTATACAGTCAAAATGTATGGAATAGCTGATTTAAAAAAAAAATGCCGATGAAAAATTTCAGAACGATGGACTCAATACGTGGTAACCATTGTAGTATCGGTGTCCCATCCACCTTGTATCAATAAGACCGGAATTCAAAAAGGATGTTCAAACACTTAATTACAAGATACCTATTAGTATGAAATCTTTCCCTTCCGAATCGAGATCAACCCTTAACCATCGTTTTAAGACTCGAACTTAAACTTCACTCTATTCTAACATCATCATCATCATCTGCTTAGCCTTTTCCTTACTATGTTGGGGTCGGCTGCAATTCTAACCGGATGCAGCTGAATACTAGTATTTTACTTGGAGGGACTGCCTATCTGACCTCCACAACACAGTACTGGGTAAGACGATACCTCTGGACAAGAGGTTGTCAGACTTTCGGAACACCTGACTACCTGTAACGACTGTCAATGATCTACAAATGACAGCCGGGACCAACGACTAACATCATCAAACTTTTTAAAAACAAATGAACACTTTAATATTAAAAACCCAATGTTTCCTATTCGTCACGGCCCCGTTTATTGAAGTAACAAGTCTAGGCATGTCCCATGCTTTAAATAACTAAAGATTGATGGCGACGAGTCCCCGATCAGGACAAGGGGGAAGATTAATGGAGCTTGAGTTAGTAATCATTGTCAGAATGATGTGCTTACAGTTGTTACAGTTTTAATTGAATTTTTGGTAGAACAATTGCAATGATGGTGTTAATTCGTTCTTCTTTTTGTTCTTGTGCTGTTACTACATTTTCTTTTATTTTGTTATCATCTATTTTTTTTTTTTTATGGCTTCTTTTATGAAGCATTGGTAGGGTTGAGTGCCAATAGTATTCTAATTCTTTATTGCGCACAAAATCACAATATACATATAGCTTGGAATGGGCAGAATTGGGTTTTCTTACAGCAAACCTTACTTTGATTGCGAGATTTTTAGAAGAGGGTATACCGTATACATATACCTAGGTGCACAAACAGTAACAAACTAAACTAATACATACAATATAATATACGTAATGCATACAATACCTATGTAGATACATACATAGTAAATACTATATACATAGGTACTGTCATCAATTTGACAGGAAATGTTCTCTAATTCCTTTCTTGAACACATTTACCGAAGGGCTATCCCGCAAAGAGTATAAAATGGCGTTTAGAAGTGTTCAATAATTTATAATAGTAACAATACAGGGTGGAACTGGGGGAGGGAAATCGCAGTACAAACTCTTACCACGTATTCAGTGCGTCGGTGTCCCTTTCATCCTTTATGTTATTATAGTGATAGGACGTAAAAGACAATCATTGTAATCATAGTTTTAAATGTTTAATTATTTTACCCAGGGTAATAGCTGTTTTCTTCAGAAAACGATTGCTTTTTAATCGAACCTGATTACAGAAATATAAGTACAAACAGGAAATCAGATTATTACTCACTTAATTTTATTGTTTGATTATATTTCGGCTTATCTTTTGATGGCACTTTTTAGACCAAATTCCCGTGTAGTCACGTACCTTGGTATTTAAATATCGATGAAAATTTGCGGATATGACTTGGCAAACATTTGGCTTTTATAATTAACTCGACTAAGAGCTTATTTATTAGTGGACATCAAAGCGCAGGATCACCGCCTATAGCTCTTCTATTAACGCGGTGTCGTATTTAATTAATTTTAACCTTTTAACAATTTCAGAAGATTTTAAATAGGTTTTTATCTCTAGGTAATAAAAACACCCTGTATAGTGTATTATGTACTGCCAGAGAAGTAAACTGTTAAGCAAATTGACACTCTATGTAAATTTGCCGTGTGCTAGCTGTGATTTGAGGATACAGACAATTTAAGTTAGGAGTCAATCCGCTTCACTATTAATTTACCAAGCTTTATATTATAATCTATTGCCTCAAAATCTTAATATTTTACAGTTAACTTGATACCCTGAGGACCTATTAATAAGGTTGAAAATTGGTCAACCGTCAGTGAGCTCCGTAGTACATGGACATAGTTCTTTTTTCGAAAATTTGTTTCCAATTCGTATCCTTACTCCATTTCCCCAATAAACTGCCAGCACGCGGCGTCAGTCAGCAGTGAGCTGTGAGGAGGTGCACATCGGACATTGTGACGGTCATCTCGCGCCAATAACGGTCCGGATATCGCTGCGTCACGATAGGAGACCCGCACCGTGACGTGGTATAAGGGATAGGCGGAAGTAGGGAAAACTCATGCTGTGGGTGTTAGCCACTTAATAAGTTTGTGTACAGGAGCTGGTTATCCAGCTGGACGGAAGTTCTGGTATCGTCGTTGATATAGATAATTTTAGTGATTAGAAAAATAACCCGTTCATTCATTCATCATCATTTTTCTGCCCTTGTTCCATGTTACTTGGGGTCGGCGCAACATGTTTTCTTGTTCAATTCTCTTCTACGTTATTATTTACTACTTTTTCTTTCAAATCATTGCTCACATAATCAATCCATCGTTTCTTTTGTTTAACTAATATTTGAAAAAAAAGTAGTAAGTACTTAGGAATCTATAAACTGTTACTTTAATTATTATAATGAAGTAATTGGTTTCAAACCTTTAAGTATAATAAAATCAAATAAACAAACTAATACAGGGACATTAAAAAAACTTGTAATATAGGTATTCAGTTTAACATAACATCACGCCTGTAATGCCCGTAGGGCTAGGAAGAGATGTACCTAATAGTACACCCGTATTTCGCCAGTTATGTTTAAGTCCCATATTAAAGGGGACGAGCATATTGCAAGCAACCAGATACTATTCAATAATTGTGACGCTACCTGCTGCTAGACATTTTTTTATCTACACATGTCACATTTTTTGTCTAGTCTTACAGTAAAATGCCGCTTCTGCTCATAACTTAGGCCTGCGACAGTTGTATGGTTGTATGCAAACAGGCAACAGTATCAAACTTTGTGGGCCGTGAATGAATGTCTAACTTGAAAGAGGTAGTATGTAACTGTATTAAATACTTTTTTATTAAGAGCTCGTGTTAAAAGGCTCTATAAAAAACACTGCCTCATTCATTCAGCCACAGATAATATAATACTCAGGTTAAGGTTATTATCATAGACAGACCTTACGAAAATATTATTGCATCTCGTATTTTCTTAAATTAATTATTCCAATCACACTCGTACAGTAAGTACGTTACTCAAATATTCCACTACACACATAATAATGACGACATCTGACATCAAGCTATGCGCTTTCCCAATTAGCCGACTTTCCCTACGTGTGCGTCTGATAATTATGCCGTTTACACAAGTCTGGTAGCCGCTACTGGTTTGTTTGTTCATCTCTCATTCAATGTTCATCGAATAACTCACTCGTTCAACATTATTTTGATAACTGCTTGAATTTTTAAACCGTTCGTTGCGTTCTTTTTTGTTTTAATTGTGAATTAATGTTCCATATTCAAAAGTGTTGGTGTGCCAGTTTAATTTATCGGATTATTAGAGTTCCATTTGAATTTCAAAAAGCATTTCATTTATTTATAAACAACAGACGATCTAAAAAGATTTTAATTAAAAATACAGCTATCTCATTTCTTAGAATTCTTCAAGATTATGATCGATTATTTTTGTCGTGTTTTCGTCGTGTCGTGAAAAATGCTCGCGACGTTATGTCGACGCGCTCTGCGGCGTATCGGGATCAAAAGCTCGGTGCCAGCTGCTTGATTCTTATACAAATAAAAGTGGAATTAATCAACGCAGTGCTAGTGTTGGGACAGTTTCTAGTTTTAATAGAAAAAAGTGAATGACCGGTGAAAAAATCTGAAACCGGAGATAAAAATCAAAACCGTGTCTTTTAATTGGAATAAAAAAATAAGTTTGTCTCAGTCTGATTTCTAAGATTAAAGTCTTAAATTATAGCCAGTATTATTTTATTTATTTTTTAATTTTCTCTTAATATTTAGTAAGTGCTAGGTCTCAGCACTAGCGGAGGCGCGGATGAGCGGTTCCCGCGGTTTCCTGCGAATGCGTCGGCAGTCGGCACACACGATGACAATCTCGCGCCGAAACGTGGATTAATATATCAAAGTCGCGGAATGTCCGACTTACACATTTTTAATTTAACGAAATCGTCCCGCCAACGTTTACCGCTCTATTAATAATTTTTATCGCGTCTTAAACGTTCCTTTTGTTTTTGCTACCAATAAAATTATTTTATTAGTCTTTATGCGACGTGCTTTGATCTCGGAAACGATATATATCTGTTTCCATAACGCATTTGAATGTTACTTTTTATGTTGGACACTGTCATTTGTAAGTTTTTATCGGATACAAATTACAAAGTCTGAGCGTCGTTCATATTTACGATCGCTTAATGAACCGGTTTCCTTCATAATGCTAATGTTTATTGTTTCACAAATTCGGCTCTCTTAAAGGCCGATCCGTCAGATTCCCAGAGGTTAATATTTATTCTTGGGACGAGCTTGAATGAGCTTGCATATATTTAGTGTTCATTAATAAAAGTCAAAATACGCTAAGGGTCGCGGTCACGACGCGGTTAAACTTGGTTTAACGTGAACTTCCAGGGATTAAGTGATTGTAATGTTAATATGACATGTCGAATTTTTCAATTTGTAAATAACTTCCGACAATCCTGTACCCAGCTTCCCATAAACAAGTTGTCTAAACCTGTTTCGTAAGTGGTTTTAGAAAAAAATACTACAAAATCACAAATAATAATAACGTGGTCATATCAAACCAACAAAACGGCGCCAAAATTCACGATAATTTATAATATTTTCGTTTATACATCAACACCACATCAATTCACAGCTATAAAGTAGATAAACATAATTTTCCTGTAATAAATCTTTGGATTCTATCGACATAGCGACCTGTCACTTCATGAGAGGAGAGTTTAGTTTGTGATGGTGCCATCGACTGAAGTCCGGTCCAGTGGGTGTGGTATATATCATCTCGCCAAATTAATACCACGAATAAATCACACAGAATAAAAGAAAACAGTGTTAATGCATATTTTAATGACAAATACAGGAACTGAGTAATGTGTGCGAATGTTGAGAATGCCAGCTGTGACAATATAGTTTTTTTTTCTAGAATTTAATTTAGATTTAGAATGCAGCGTTTTAGTGGTGATGTTTATCGATCGATATCAATTTGAATCACTTAAAGTGCTCTTAGAAATGCTTTGCTTCATGTGCGTATCTGACTCAACATTTTACAGTTGTTTAGAGTTTCTAATGACTGGAATTTTCTAAATATGTACCTGTTAGTTAAGTATGAGATTAATCAATCACTTGGTAGAAACTCAATCGTGTTTGATGCCTTAATTTTGCAAAAGTTAGAATACTTTTAAGGGAAAGATCGCCCTTAGGTACTTATACCAATTTCATTTCAAAAAGAGTTGTAAATGTTATTATACTCTATAAGAGAATTTCTAGATGACAATACATTGAAGCGAATCCATTCAACGAATAATTTGTAATTTTACATAAATATTTTACTAATTTAATCATAATGTATAGCATGACAATTGGATGTATTGTATTTTAAGTTTTTAACTACATATTCATGTTACTTGTGACATGAATTTTGTATGTCTCATTGGCGGCCTGTATTTAATGCAACTTCTTATGATCCACAATAAATTATTTGAATTTGTCCGTAGTTTCCTACGAGCAAAGTCATATTAATCTCAGTAATTCAAAGATTTGCATAAAACAAAAGCCGTCTATAACACAAACGTACATGATTCATAAATACTATATTCGTCACATGACTGGTCCTAATTCTGCCAAAAATAATCACGAGTCGAACTCGCATTGTATTCGAATCGAGCGCGTGTTTAATCGATTATGTTTAGGTATCGCATACCGTCGGCGATATTTGCAATTTAATTGACCTTTCGACATTCGAAGCTTTTGATTTTCCTTTTTTAATTTTTCGGTAACAATGGTTGGCCTCTTTACTGAGTTTCGAGCTTTATTTTTGAAGATTGATTAATTTACGCATTATAATAATATTAATTAGTAGTAGTGGTTTATCATAAAGGGTTTGTGAACAAACAAGTACTTAGGGTAGGTAATTGATTGAAAATATGGTCATTGACAAGCGAAAATGATAAACGTACCTAATAATAATAAATTGCGTTGTGGTCTCCAGACGACAGGAAATCGTAACCAGTCATAATGAAAGCGGTGTAAGGTTAACTGACAGTACATTTGAATACTCGATTACTGGCCACCTTTCATTTCAATTTAACACAATAAAAGCCAGCGATAAAAGTAATCGAGCATTTGTTTCCGAGAAGTGTAGGTAATAAAAAAAAGGTATTCAGGCTATGTAGGGGGAGTGTGACCGCATTATAATACTAAAACATGGCGCGAGTTCCTTCCCCGCCGGTCTGTACGACCCTATTGTTGTCCGCCTGTCCATCCGCATCAAATACGCCCGTAAATCATATTCGTCGTAAATTCGATACGAGTTACAATGAAAGATCTGTTCTTATTTTGAATCTCAACGATTTTTGTGTGTGACATTCTTTTTATGAAAACAAATTGTACGAATGCAGAGGACGTGTTCTTTAGAATTTGGTACGCAAATTACTGTGTATAAGAATTGCTTTGTGTCCATTTAATGGTGACTATTGACGTTAAACTTGTGCAACACAAGCCCGAGGCCACGAAAATCGGGGAAAATAAATAATTTTTCTTTGGTGGTAATTATGGTGTATTATAGAGTAGAATCACAAATTGCACAGTAGCTATTGTTGCGTGGTCGGCCCCACACATCATCGCGTGTTTACGCAACAAGCACGTACGTTTTACTTTGTCGCCGGCGACATCTGCTACACTAAGTTGACGAATGATACACCTCTATTACAACGTAATAAGGTTGAGAATTGATGAGCTTTGTGTCAAGTGTTGAGAAGCTGACCTATCAGACGTGTGGTCAATTCTATATACAGCCGTGTTAAAGGATTTTTATTGACTTTATTTCAAGCTTTTGTTTTATGAAATTGTAGTTTTTTTTATCTTACTGGCCATTGTAGTAGTTTCGATACAATCAAATCGATTTTTAACCAATAAGGTTTTAAGTTTATACAAGCGACGTTATGCCGTGAACGTCTTCATCGGAGGTCTTGTAAAATGACCAATTTGTTATCTAACAAAAACAAATACGTGACCACCAACACAATAAGAGACTGAATCTCCACCGAAAAAACAACTTTAACACTAACTAATTTAAGTTGAAGTTACTTTGGATATTTCTAAACTGTGACAAAAAAGTGATAAGTCCTTTGTAATCCTCCTGACGCCACGGAGGCTTACTCGACTTAATTGTTTTGAAATAGTTTTTTTTTTGTAACTTAAATGTTTTATTATTGTGTTCCGTCTACCTGAATTGGTGGAGACAGTATCGCTAAGCTGCAATAGATACGTAGACGTTGAAAAAACTCGATAATTTGTCGCCTGAGTCACGATTCAGCAATGTTATCGATTCGAAGGAATGTTTTTATCGAATTCTGTTTGTTTTGGTTTGTCGTACTTTATTAAGATATTTAGTTACATTGAAGTTTCAGTATGTAACTGATAGGATGTACTTACGTTATGTAATGTTACATAATTTTACATTTTCATTTCAGTCGCTTACTGATGAATTTCTTTATTTAAATCTTCTTTTATGGAAGTCCCTGTATTCTATTGTATATTCGCACAATTTTAATAACTTACTGGCATAATTACTAACAGTAAAACTTAACAAAAACCAAGTCCTGATATTGTGATCAGCCCCGTTTTATGACCAGCCATTTGGGCCTAGACGTCCCTCGGAACTTTCCACAATGACAGCTTTAACTTATGCCGCCATCGCCATTGTCTATGATTTGCTTCTCCACAAACATCCCAATTTCTTTTCAATGTACACAGCCCCTATAAAATAAAGAGAAAGAAAAAACTGGCCGGTCATAATTTTTTTTGTCAGTTCTTATTACTGACATTATTTAATGTCTTGTTATTTTCTGAGAATTTGAAACGGCATTCTAGAATTTTATAATTAAGAACAATGTGTTCGAATTTCAAAATTCATTATTCTTTTTCGTAGCATCTAGTAATGATTTACTGCCAGTGTTTGCTGGAACATAAAATTCCCGCATCCATGTTTTAAAATAGTGTTGTATCAATGTAAACTAATTACATAGAACTATTTAAAATGTACGTGCTAACCAAAATAGGCTTCTCTCGCAGCCGCCTTATTGACGGCAATAAGTAAGTACAGTTCGTTCAAATAAAACGTTTCAAGTTATTAAACGGCTCCACCACACCCAACAAAGGACTATTCTGGTAATGTCAACACGCGTTTCCGTCGCAAACGAGGCATAAGGAAACAAATGAAGTAAAACAAATGATTCGCAACTTTGTTACTGATTCATGAGTCGATATCGAACTTATCAACTACCAACCTACTATTCTGATCTTAACTGATCCAAGCAGATTGACGACTTCAATAAAAAATGTATTTAAAACAATTATAACTTTTCCATGATTTTTTTTTCATAAAACGATTATGACTGACCCAAGCCCATCGATTAAGATGCAAAATAGTTTGAATGAGGAAATTAGATTAGTAAACATCTTAGATTCTTGGAAAGAAAACGTAGTGTAATTTATTGACTTTCAAGAATCTTATAAGTATCATTAACAAACACAACTGTACTAAACCACCATCTTGAAGTTTACAACTATTTCCAACAAGCACTCTTGCGCCTCATTTACAGCTAGCCAGCCCTTCCCGATATCGATCGTGTTCGAGATCGCGCTGCAATTTGCCGATAGATGACGTTTCGCGGAAGCGGCGTTCGACGTCACGCTGCGCCCGCGCACCCACCATTGCCATATAATTTATCGGCCATTTCGCTGTAATTGTACCCTTGCCGCCCTCTACTAAATGTTTCTTCTGCTTAGTTCTTAGCGTGTTGCACAACAATGTTATAAGCCTATAATTTTATCTACGACTCAATTGAGTTGGTTGCGTTTTGGTCCAGTAGTTAGGACAGTTGTAATACCAATCAGAATGACGCGCTTTTCTTATTGGCTGTTGTTCAATGACATTTAGAAGAGTATGGCGGACATTCTTTCTCATGAGAAAAACCGTGGAATATCTTATAGAACGATGTTCATTTGTTCGATTGAATTTTGACCTACAAGCTCTGATTTGATACTAAGATCTGATACTAAGCCAATTGGATGAGACTCGCCCAGAGCAGGGAAGCATGGCATCAAAGGGAAGATCCGATACTTAGCAGTGGATGGTACAAGGATGCCATTGACGATAATGATGACTCAGTCGGTTAATCAAGAAGAGCTCTACGTGAGGTTTCATCATCTTGCTCTATGTGTGGCTCCATACATTTCTCTTTAACCACATACATCTCTAGTAGAAGATTATCCATTCAACAAATCCAGATATTGACCAACTCATTATAATTGGATGAGTGCACTGGCGGGTAGTACTCGCCGCTAGTAGTCACGGTACTTAACCGCCAGTTGTGCGGACAAACATGGCGTCTGGCGCAGGCGCAGGCCGGTTCCTAATTGTTTTCATCGGCCTTTCTATTGATCGTGACACAATACTGGTGGGCAGCAATCTGAATATACCCAAGTAGGGACTGTGTTCAGTAAGACGTAGTCTGAGATTTGTCACCCCTCGAATATTCCCACAAACTACCTACATGGAATTTGAAGTTACTCATACTGAAAATCCCCATAGTAATGGGATAGTATGTAAATTGTTTAAAAAAAAAAATTGAATGCTTCCTCAGACTTCTTCTTAGCGTGTCGATGACAATTCAAATTGAGTCAGCCCATTTTTTTTTTTTTTGTGATTGGCGCTTTCAGTGAAGACCAAAGAAACGATGGATGGATTGTGTGAGGAATGATATGAAAGATAAAGGAGTAAATGATAGCGTGACGGTTGACAGAGGAGAATGGAAGAAAAAAACGTGTTGCGCCGACCCCAAGTAACATGGGATAAGGGCAGGAAGATGATGATGATTGGCACTTTCAGTGGCGCCCATCAGCTCCTGTGATGTGCAAACAACAGGACAGGCAGGACATCTTCCGTCATATAAAACAAAAGTTGAAAAATGTAATAAAAACGCAAAATTAAATCTAAAGCCTGCATTTATGTAGTCTAATCTACACGATCTATTTCATAAAACATTCACCAGCAATTATAACGCCATTGTGGTGAATCCCAAGCGAATTGTGGCGGGAAACAATTGTGTGGTACTTCATTAAAATAATTGTCCAATTGTCGCGGCCATTGCGACTGCTCTGATGGATAACGTGCGAATCACACCTTACCATCTTGATTTGTAACTCTAACTGTGGATATGTAATTTTCAATTTACAAGTAGGTATGCGTCTGACGCAAATGACTTTATATGAGTAGATAATTATGGGTCGCAAGCGCAGCTTTTCTTTATTGCAGGAACATGGTCTGACATTTTGTTTAACCTTACTTATGGTTCAGGTGCAATTATCTTAAAAGACGAGCAAAAGAAAGTTGACTGTGAAAAAATTATCGGCACTAGAAGGACTCTTTATCGGCCTTTGAAAATAATTTTGAACCGGTTTTTGAATAATCATAAATGTTTAATGATAAAAGGCTTCAGCTTGCAAAACTATTACAATTCCTTGAAGTTAATGATTCAGTAGTAATTCCTGAAAATTTATGTATTTATACATCATAAGTATCCGAAATAGTTCCACCGACAAAGACTTAAACAATTTTGTTTTAAAATGAAATCAAGATTATTATTTAAACATATAACATGAATTTATAAACTGTACGAAAAACTCGGAATCGAAATAGTCCAATGTTGTAATGGTCTAATTCCAGATAAATGGAATAATGTGGAGGTCATGCGGTTGGCTCTGAACCGTCACATATTGTGACTGGTAACACGACACTGACATCTCATTTATTCCGACTTTAATGCACGTTATCACGAGTCAAATTGAAATGTATTTTGATAGCTTAAAATTTCGTGAAAAATCTTTCAATTAATTTCGAATATTTTCAGCGACCGGACTAAATGGAAGCTGTGACAGAATATTGTGCCGATTTTGTTCGTGTTTTCACATTCCAGTGTCTTGTGACTTTGCACTCACATTGTGGTTGGTATCAAGACTCAAGTGTTTATCCATTGGCCTATTTTGATGTCAACAAACGCTAATTCCCTCCTGCCGGTGACTAGGTTATAAATAAAAACAGCCACGATTAGCGTCTGTCTCATTAATCATCCAGTGTATAGTGTCACAACACGTCCACGCACTCTGTGATCTCGGTACCATTCAAAAATTACACTTTCCAACTCTCTTGTGTTATAACAGAAACGCTGGAAGCTAATTGCTTTTAGATTGTGTTTCTTTTATTTCTTTCTTCACATGAAGTAAGTAGGACACTTGAACTCTCTTTCAATTCAGTTTGTCACATAAGATTAACTAGATAGATCGTTATTTGTCGTATTATAATAATTACGGCCTTCGGTGTCAACTCGTCTACCTTAACGACATCGTTCCAGCGCTGCCTACTCCTCACAATCAAAATACAATAGCTCATATTTATTATTGGATTGCGGAAACGTGTTTGGCTCTGTTCCATCGTGTGGTTATTGTAAAATTTCCACGGGCTCTATCAAAAACATTATGAAGGTATAACTCAAATTGCATTTCTGAACCAAATGAGTCTTCATCTAGTGGGCATGCATCACGTTAATTTCCTTTAAAGTCACCATTAGAGCTATAATGATTTGATTTAGATGAATTTAACACAATGTCTGGTCCAGCATCTTTCGGCGAGGTGCCAACGTCCATAATAACAGCACTTGCCCACAATTAGCCGAGTGGTGGATGATAAAATAATTCGCCATGTCTCAGCAATCGCTTTATGTGTAGCATTGTTTCAACATGATCTAGTGCCGCGCTCTGATCAAAGGCGGCTGCACCCGTTACAGTTGTTTCGCGAGAATGATATTAATCAAACACATTTATTGCGGTCGCATTCAAAATTAACAACCGTATATTAAATTTGAGTTCTGAGAACTGTTGGCTATCAAATATTTCCTACAATAAACCAGTTGGGCCCGCTGTTAAACTTCCCAGATTCTTGTGCCATCTGAACATTACAACCACAATAACAGCGACGTCATATTTCTGGATTGCAGCCAATGCTTTATGGACATTTATTATGGTTAATATAGTAATGTCATTTAGCTCTAATAACATGTCGTTGTTGGAAATTCGGTGCGCGCTAGAGTCCAGAATCAACCGCACCTATTGTGATGCGATTCGTAACGCGCTCACTGTTAAAACAGATGTGGCTCTCGCTCGTGCTTCTAATACATAAAATAATTAAAATAAATAACAAAGCACCAATCAAAGAATCCTGCCGGCAAACAAAAAGACACGAAATCTCCCGCGACGTCTGTCAAATTAGCATCACAAACGAAAATAGCGTCATTCTAATTATTTTGATGACTCAACCGAAATACAATTAATCTTGCCGCTTCTGTGAACTGTCCAAGTGACGGACGGACGAAAATATCGTCGCATTTCGCGATAAATAAACTTGTGAGTCGAATATCGGATTTCGATTCCATCGGTGCTGCGTATCAAAGATTTTATACGCGTGTTGGATGCGGCCAGCGGAGCGCAATGCCGCAACCGCCACCGGCGCGCGCGCTCCGTCACGTCACTGTACAGCCTGCCAATACTACACGAAAATAATTGAACGCATTCTGTTAACAGAAACTGCAAAATTCAGCCACAAAATCCATCAGATCCGCAACATCTGCTCATTAGGCTGCCAACATAATTTTAGTAACAATCTTCATTCTGACAGGATTGAATCGGAGACTTGGTGCTATCTAGTGCTCGCGGTACCTCGGGCCGGAAATCAGCTGTCGTATCCCGATTCCTAGTGGGAGATCGGCCAATGCGTCTGAGTCTACGATTACATTAGATCGAGTTGGTTCCTAGAGTTCTGATTGGAAACTCGAGACGGCTTGTGTTCACCGGAACACTGTCTCGGTTAATTAGACTGCTTTGTAAGAATAGATTTGCCATCGACTTTCGAATCGTGCTCCTCGTGATTCATCTCGTCTGCAATCATTACTAATCTCCTTACATTTGTTACTATTATCTTGATCGGACGGCGCGTTTATTTTATTATAATTCTCCACTTGTATGCCAACGAGAGAACAGAAAACTATGTAGCGTTACATAAAACAGAATAATCAGATAGGAAAACAGAGAAAAATGTGAACGTTGGATTTTCCGTCATTAAAAAGTTTAGATAAGGTGTTTAACATTACACTTTTCATGTAATAATTTTACAAAACGCGATAAAAGACATCAAACACCATGTAAACTTGAGCGTAGAGCGTGAGCGCATTGCTCTGATTCGTCACAGTTCGTTTCGGTCGTAATCCAATTTCAGCCTTTAACTTATTCCAATCGATATCCTTGACAAGTATAAGGGGCGTTAATGTTACTATTTTATAGCTAGTCGTCATCATGGTGATACAGTGAACACTGCGAACAGTGGCTCATTGTGAGCCGCGTGACGATACGTCTGCGCGCCGTCTAGCGTCGATCTGGCCGCTCGTAAATCACCCGCGCCACAAATTGGAAACCCACCGCTAAACAGCTCGCCACTATAAAAATCTCAAATAATAACTTCGGATCTAAATCTCATAAAAATATGATTTCCAGTATTTTCGAGTGGGTTTTTAATCCCGTCGTGGTTTTACGATGTTGTAAAATTTGATTAATAACAGTTGTGTGTAGGTCTACAGAGGTCGGACATTGTTGCGGTGACCCATTTACGGGGCGTGATTGTGCCGTATTTTGGCGGTGGCGCTCCGCAGACCAAACAAGCCGCAGCATGGCGTGACCCTGTAACATGACTCATTTTAATCAAGGCCTTGTTCTCTTACGTAATAAGAAACTGCTTCTAAACCCCTAAAACGACTGTCGCCAGAAGTAAAGCTATTTGACTGCTTGAGTTAGTAACCATATAAATTATCTGTACTCACAAAATTAATCCATCTGTCACTAGGAAATGTTTATGCGCTTGTATCTGTCCCTGTTCTGTGAGTTTATGTATTGACACAAGTAAAGTTAAACTTAATTTTAGTACAGAGATTTATAGTAAAATAATCATAATTACTGCAAAACTTCATAAATCAGGAACTAAAAACTGTGTTCCTGTCAATTCTCCACACTTGACGTAATTAGATGTACCTACATTGCATTAAAAATAAAACACAGCGATTGTGTGTGTGGGTGTGACAATAAGTCATTATGTATGTAGGCACAGCCGTCAATCTACGTCCGCTGTCACTTCAATTTTTCTATTCTATTTTTCTCCTGTTTTCTGTTGGATTTCCACATTGTGTTGCGTCTGCGACGCGACGCCGCGACGTACGGATGCGACGTTATTCCACGATCCGTCACATGATTTGAACGGTATCGGATTTAGCTCTCGACAATGAAGGGACGTTACCGACTTCTTTTTTATTATTGCTTTGTCCGATATTTTTAGATTTGATTCCGTTTTTAAATTGGATTTGGCTGTAATGAGTTTTAAAATTAGGGACTTTTTTTGTGAGTTTTCTGACAGTTGTATGTCATTGTTTTTACGTAACATCAGCAACCAGACACGTGGGATTTGTTTCCGGGCTATCTATAATTACAACAACTCTAATCCCAAACAAATTAATTGCTTCATCTACTAATAAATCACTTTCCAAAATTAAACATACCACTAATTCATCTCAAAATATTTACACCATTTCCTTACATTGATAATATAAGTTGTAATGGGATGCCACAGCCGATACATCTCGTTACGAATCGAATTTATTCATCGGCATATATTTTATAGTGTTAGCCTTGGGCCCAGGCCCGCCGCGGGGGCCTATAAAATCACACGGATAAATAAGCACACGATCGGCCCGTAATTAAAAACATAACTTATTAATATCGTTTATTAACGCTCGCGGGTCGTACGCGCACTCGACTCGTCCCGTGCCTCGTTTGGACGTCTCGCACCTTCTTCCGATAAATCTACTATGTCTTCAATTTCATTATAATTGTCTTATTTATTGCATATAGCTTGCTCGTAATCGTGTTTGATTTAATTTGATTTGTTTAGTGGTTAGTTTGTAAATGTTAATTTGGTTGCATTAATGCCAAAGGGTGCGTACATCGAATATCAATGTGGAAATCTAATGACAGAATTCTACAACTAATCATTGACAGTAATTGACAAGTCTAGAAGTTTGAAATTGATTGGTTTTGAGAAACATTAATTACCTGAAATGTTTTGAGAGTGCTACATCGGTTACATACTTGTAAAATTGAGCTTGGGGCGCTTACAATATCGTATGTCGTTACACAATTATTTTGACCAGTGCAACATGGGGTCGAGTAACATGTTTATACTCATTGCGTGGTACAATAATGTGTGGATTACTGTAGCCAGCCCGCCGGCACATGCAATGTTTATAAGACAGCTAGTCGCGTGCTGTTCTCGATGATTTGTAGATATTTAAACACACGCTATCTAGTTATGTCTAGATATTATATTGATGGCAATTTGTTATTCATAAATCCCGATGTAAGTCGATTAAACTTCATTGAGGTATTAAATGCTTCCTGGCTGATTAATCGAGAGCATTGAAATAGCTAAAATACCTGGTACCTATTACTAAATTTAATATTTAATAATATTAACGCGCATTACAACCACACAGAAAGCACAATATTCGTCTCCCAAAACAACAATAGTCGCAAAGGCGAGAAGAGAACAATAAACTGGCTGATTTATTTTAATAAAGTAATTTATGGGCCCTTACAAATTGGCCTCATGACGGCCGCCTTATCGAGTGGCGAGAATCGATAAAATCGTTGGCGATGTATCGATACAAGGTTATTAATGGAGAGCTTATTGTACTCGGTAATGAGATAACATTTGTTTTCTTACTACTTGTCGCTGTTGAGGTGGATGTAATTTTTGTTGATTGTGATTCAGTAAAAATTTAAATAATTGTTTCATTTGGTATTAAACTCACAATTGGAATAGTCGAAACTGGGATCGCTCCAAAATGGAACTGAAGACTGTAGAAAAATAAAACTATAAAACTGAAAACGATCGATTAAAAAGTCGCAAAATCGATAATACTGATACTGCACCAAAAAAGCACTTTCGAAAACGCAGTAAACCCCAGAACAGTGTGAAAACAATATTTTTTCGTCAATTGGCCGTCCCATAAAGCAATCGTATCGACGATCGCTGATAACTCATCTGGCTGGATCGTAAATCGAAACGGGGTCCATAACTCGCGCGGCTTAATTACGAATAAATAAATAAATAATTGAATGTGAGCGGCCGCGGGCCTAATCGATCGTGTTCCGAGGTGTCGGAGGTGCTAACAAGGGCCCGGCAGCATTCGAAACGTTTGCTTTGTGATCGCGTACGAGTCGACAGCGAAGCGAAAACCCCGCTACCGCACGAGATAACACAATTGGATGCAGCAATTTATTGTTATCATAATCTCGTTGAGTTAATTGATTTAGCGAATATTCATCTTTTGATTAAAATAAATCATGCAGTATTCTTCGTTGTTTTAAACTGCTAGATGCTAACACACTCATTGAAATCCGAGCACCTCACGTCGTTCCAATTCAGACACCTCCTTCAAACATCATCCATTCAGCTTTTAAGAAGGTCAGAAGTCAATTCCACCGGTCCATTGAAACGGACACCATCTAAACATAGCAGCACGGAAGCCGCACATTGTTCTTTTCATAACGCTTTTTTCGTGTGTCGGACGATTGACGCGTATCCATTTCCTCGGACAAGAATAGTAGCCGGAGAGCCGTACTATAAAATAAAGAGTATCACTCAACGACCACCGACCATCTAGATATTAGGAGATGTCGCTGATTGCCGGTCGTTAGAATCTAATTAGCCCACGGATCACTCATCGTCGTCTATTTCAATGGCTGTGGAAAATAATGTATATTTTGATTCGGCCTTCCCACTCAGTTGTTATTCGCGAAAAATCAAACGTCTGTCGTCGCGTCAAGTTGTAATGTGCAGCCTACACGAATTCGATCTGCTCATGTGACCATGCATATAACAAAATGCGATATTTATATAATTATTTTTAAACGGTACCTGCCTATTAGAGCTCTACATATGTATGTTCATAAGATTGACGTCTCCTTGCCAAAACGGTTAAAAGATTTGACAAGATATCTTGACAAATACGTTGTCAATCAAATTGGCTTCAAGTGGACGACTTATATTTTTATTTTCTGTATTCAACTTTGATTTCTATAAACAATAAGTCCAGCTCATTAAAATGCCTGTCGTAATTAATATATCTGTGCATTATACAATTGGGCATGACATGACAAGAGGTTTAATGTAGATTTTGATAGTAAATCCGTGACGATCATCAATCGATAGTAAATGTGTGTGACTATGTTAAAGGTGTCAACACAGGAACTTACTTATATGGTATGTTAACACAACAATGATTTATTTACAAACCATATATTAGTATCCTTTACAATATTATAATATTAGCCACAATAAACATATCATCCATGTGAGTCCGTACATTAAATCCGAAAACATCTTTGTCCATTAAACGTAAGATTTTTAAATATTCTTAATTGAAAGCTAAATCCAGGTCGGTGCGAAGGTGTGCTTGATGGATGAGCAGCTAAATTACCTCTTCCCCCCTCGTCCCTCGCACCGGCTTCCCCCACTAACGACCTGTTGGCCAAAAGTGATTATTTATTCTGGTGATGACAGCACTTCCGGCGTTATAACTGGTGATTAAGACGCTGCCCGATTGAAATCTAGGACTATTCTAATAGACACAGGTGCTGAATATATTCTGAATAATAAAATATGACTTGTGGTTGAAACTGAAGATGTGGATAATAATATGACGGTCGACAGTGTCGTTTTCGGAGGAGCTTTTAGGAATGTGTTCGATGACAGGTTTTTGACATGACTGATTTTTGAATATTTTGAAGTTGTGTAATTCTCAAAACTGTATTTTTATCCGGGAGATAGTTTTGTTACCTAATCATTCAAAGTTTTTAATGTTTTACTACTGCATGTCTTCAAATTATTATGTAAGAATAGTTGGTCTAAGCACACATTGAATTCTGGCTACAAAGGTCAACATCATCATCTGCCTAGCCTTTTCACAACTATGTTGGGGTCGGCTTCCAGTCTAACCGGACACAGCTTAATACCAGTATTTTACATGGAGCGTGCGACTGGCTATCTGACCTACACAACCCATTTTGTACTGGGTAATACGATATCCCTTGGTGAGACTGGCTGTTAGACTTTCGGGCCACTGACTACCTGTAACGACTGCCAAAGATCTACAAATGAAAGCCGGGACCAACGGCTTAATGTGCTTTCCGAGGCAAGGAGGAAACTCGTTATGTAGTGGGTGGTCCCATCCACGATCAAAGGTCTCAGTCTAACAATATTTAGCAATTTGAACCCAGTCATCATAAAGCCAATTACGTAACTCAAATATTGACAGTATTAGTTAATATCCGCCGATCGACTAATCTAAAGGTGCCGGATACCCGTTATCTGCGTACACATGGCAACACAGCTTGCTTACAGTCTCACACAAATTGTCACGAGTGTACAGCACAACTTTAGTAGGCCGGTGTACACTACATATCTCATATCCGCGAAATGCAATAATGTGTGTCTTTCCCACGGATGTCCACGTTTGGGCATCGTTAACTTAAGTTACTATTTTAATTATCTTATGGTGTGATTGTTTATATTTTGTATTGGTTTTGCAACTTCTAATTGTATGTAGCTACAACACTGCTGAAACTTTTGAAACCGACTGTGTTAATCCAGGTTATAAACAATCTGTGTGCCTTCCATTCAAATCCGTTTAATAGTTTTTGAGTGAACGTGTAAAAAACATCCATCCATCCTCACAAACTTTCGCATTTATAATATTAGTAGGATAGTAGGACTATTCATTACCTCAGTAATAATTTGTACTACGAACTTAATTAAATGATAGAGCGTAACACGGGTAGGCGGCGCCGGCCCGCCCTAGATCCCCGCCCGCCCTGCGAGCTGGGCGGATCTCGTAGGGGAAGCTTATTGCATTTATAGGACTATCAATTTAATAGGGAGTGGGAAATAGAAAAGGAGGAAATAGACAACCTATATATTACACAAGTAATTAGGTAACTAGTTGTAGGCATAATGGATAAACGGAAAGCTAAAGTAGTAAATATAGTGAAAATGATTATCGGTGAACTAGAAAACCTTATAATAGAAGTGAATGAAAACAACGAAAATAAAAATGTTCACAGTATCAAACACTACAGTTTTCAAGGAAAACACACCCACAAATCCCACAATCAAACTATACCAACAAATATCAGCCCACTAATACCTACTGACGGAAATCAGTACGCGACACAATATCTACACGTATCTAAATGTAATCTATTATATAGATACGGATAGGGTCGAGGCGGGGCGGCAGGAAGTTTCAGATATAACGCCGAGATAAGCTAAACCTATCGCCTCATCGGATTACTTCACAAAGAATATCGATCCATCTCAGATATAGAACTCTAATTCGATTACTGTAAATGTCAAAGTTCAGGGAAGCCAATTTCGTTGAGCACGATGTTGAAGAGGAAACGTTGGAGATGACGACGTTGTGTCAAAAGATTTAAAAGATGGCGCAATTTTGGTGCTAAATGATTATATTGATGTAAAGGCAGAGAGCAAGAACGGAAGAGAACTTCCTAATATTGAATAAAAGAAAAACAAAACAAATTGAATAAATAAATTGATCATTCAAACTTTAATATCACTAAACCGACATCCATCATAACCACGCTCAAACAGTCAGCCCCACTAACAATATTCATGAGAGAATCAATAATAATAATTGTCCTTTCTTCTCGTTTATGAACCACTGTCGAATGTCACCCTGTTTCTTCATCCCATCTTCCATCCATTTATGTAAATGCAGCATTGTGGCAGACACCTCATTTGTTCTATCTGCCAAGCACGGCTATTGTCAAAACTTCTTGCCCTTTGACTCCATTGTCTGTTTTTTGTCTACCAACACCAGATTATTTTATTTCCGTTATAAGTTTGTTATTCTTATTCTTTGTTGGCTCATGTTTGTCAATATTAGCTTCGATCGCTTTTTATGTTGTTTTATTGTGATATGCTAGTTTATTATTTTATGGGCGTGGACCGTTAAACTTGGTTTCAAAGATGACATTTACCACAATAGATTTATTAGACGTTTGGGTTTTACGTAACGCGTGCTTCTGTTTCTCTTGAACATGACATAACGTAATATATTTCGTGTAACTACGTAAATTGATCTAATCTTAATCAAACAACCCAACCAAAAAAAAAAAGAACATTATACCTCTTAATAAAATCTTTTATGGGTTATTAACAGTATTCTGTTGAATAAATGCTGTAGGTGTTTGTTCCCAATTTGCTTCGTCATCACCGGGACGCCATTCCACATTATAATTTAAATTGTCATTCAAATTACCATTGAGAGGAGACAGTAAACGCGGTGGCACTCGAATTCTCGACACCTTCGTCTAGACACGTTCAAACATGGAGCTTTTATGAATTCTATTATTTGGGTACAACACACGTGAATATGGTAATATTTTTTTTTTATAATAAGGATAATTCTGGTGCAGTCAAGCTAAGGGATAATTCCTAACCCCAAGACGTATCTGAAACTTTTTATAGGTTTTCTTCAAAACCAATCTCTGCCCAGGAACATCGTAAACAAAGATTAGCAACAGTGTATTACAACAAAAGGAGTGATACACAAATTAAGGGTTTCCATTCCGATGATATTTTACGATAGCCGTAAGCGACAAAACGAGAGTCATAAAAGAGACGATGTAGTAAGTAGAGATGGCGAATATTTGTGGTACCTGAACAATGGCTGCGAAGTCTGTTCGGTGTACAACTGTGAGTAAGACTAAATATCTGCACGTATAGTATTTATAGAATACAATTTTGATTAGAAACAGCACCATAATGATGTTGGTCGATGTGTAATTATGCACAGTCGTGGAAACAACATTGTAAGCACCAGACTCGTTTTGTCGGCCAATTTTCTCCGCACCCATAAAAAGGGCAAACATGACTACGTTAATAATAAATTACATACATCGCAGCCAGACGATACTACCATTCGGAAACAACAAATGCTAATAATTACTTTTCAGATTTTAAATGTTCGAAGGGTCGAAGCGTACTCGGCCGACCGACCCGAAACAATGCTTTTTATTGATCGTCTTAGAGACTTATTGAAGAATAAATCCGAGAGGCTTCTTGAGTTACAGTGCATCGGGAGCCTTTGTTGTCATATCTGGCGAGTTGCTTCGACCGGCCTGCTGCATTAAACAAACATTTTACGACCCACATTTATATCAGACGTCGGCGTCGCATAGCTACGTTTTCCCTAGATTTAAACTTCGCCCGCAAACAGGTGGAATACAGTAATGGTATTCGTTCGTTAACATTGTGTACGCATGCGCAGTTTTATTACAATTACATTATGTTGGTATTGTTCGTATCTGTCGAGTGTCATAACGGCGGCCGCGTCGCCGGATAGCTCAGCTTTATGGCCGTCGATAGTTGCCACCTTCGTTTGGAGGATTCCATTGTTGCATTCATCGCAATGATCCGGCGTAGTCGCATCGTCGTCTTTCAGCCGCATCCGACATTTCCATTGTTGCAATTTTATTGCCGGTGTTACCGTGCTGGCGGAGATCGTAAACTACGCACCAGCGCTCGATACTATCGGCGGCGGCGCGCTGATGGCCGATGGAAGTGATGGGCCCGCGACCGCACCGCGCAGCATTATCGCGCGCCACCGCCACCGCAGCCGCGATTTTCATTCGTTTCTAATAAATTGATACGAGGGCTACGCGACGCGCCATTGGTCGACTCGCTCCCCGGACCTCGATCCTCGGACCCTGACCGTAAATCAACTTTACAACCTTTAATTACAGATATTTGCCGTCTCATGTGAGCGTACGGGATATCGGAGGGCTGTGCTCGCGAAAATATAGCATAATAATGGGTATTGACCCGTAATGGCTCGCCTGTAGGTACTATCGGCCGCCTTTGTCTTGATTGTTCGAGCGAGAGTATATTCTTTTCTGAATGATTGCCAATTACATCGAATGGCCTCCTGAATTCCACTGTGAGCGATACTTTAATCTTTCTCGGTTTTGATTTGCATTCGAATAAATGATTTATGTGTTATTGGGATCCTGGGTTTATGTTGTGACGTTTTCTTGATTCATTGGTGGTTTTAATGTTGTCAAATTTCGGAGCGGGATCATGCTTAACGCGAGCAGTAATTATAAATTGAAATGACTGCAGCGAGTGCAGTGAGTGTGCAGTGTGCAGTGATTGCGCCGTGCGCTGGGCCGGTGTGGTGCTGGTGCACGGGGCGATGGCTGCCACATTGTTGCACCGGATAGGGCCGGCCGCTGTTTTAATGTCTCTCAGACGGAATTACGCTGGATTGTTCTCAACTTTACTGCTCCCTTCATGATTGATCGTTGTATCCTCAGCCTTATGTCATTTTCGCGCCGTATCTCCTGGAATTTGTACTACAAGCAATAAATATTACATTGAGTTATGGTAATTTCGCGAAATTATAGTATATGACTTTAATAATAATAATAATAATAATAAAATTTATTAAAAATATAAGGTACAAAATTTTACAGTTTTTCTTAAATCTATGTCAAGTTCACCCATGTTTTGTGCCTGAACTAGGTAATCCTGTGTTTCAGGCGATTGGAGGTAACATTAATTGATTAATAATCACATCTCATTTAATCTTATTGGTACCTATGTAAAAAAAGGTATATAAAAAAGGTATATAAAAGTTATATTATCTTAACTTAGCTAACTAATTAAAAATAACACTTTGACTGGCGTTGTGTATTATTAGGTCTTAATTTATGTAAAAGAACATATTATGAGTTTTAATAAATAATTATTAGCTCGTATTAGAAGAGGGTTATGTGCGTGCGCGCACGTGTTTTGTTCCGAAGTGTGGAAATTAACACTAGAATGATCGTATTTCTAAATTAAAACCTCGCTCCGAGGAGCAATAAATTCTTCCGCCCATAAACTTATAACGACTGTCTAAATAGAGGCTAGCTGTCGTTTATAGCCTTAATACTCGAATAAGAAATAAAATAAACGCTATGCACTTATGTTTTTGATCCATTTTGCACACCTTTTTAATTGCGAATGATATTAAAATGACTTGTAAGAAACATAATTTTTAGTTAAATGATGAATCGAAGTGTTTTTACGGCTTTCTTTTGTGCTTTTTATTTCTCAATAATGGGAGGTGTTTTAATTAAAAATCTGGAGCAAATTGGGATGAATTTTCCAGTTGGTCTGACTTTCGACTAATATATGGAATTAGTACATAATGTTGAAGCTTCAGGTAGGTTTTCTTTACAACTTTATCGTTATGTTATGTTGTTAACTTCTTATATGTTTCTTTTCAGTACAAGTTAGTAATTAATGAGGTTTTATTTTGAAAGATTTTTACATGGGAACGTAAGCTTATGAAAATTATCCATAATTAATGTAGGTTTATTTGTCACATTAGCATTAATTTATCTACAATCGTAAATGTTTTAGTGTTGTATTGGTGGGTTTTCTATATACGTATATGTATCCCAGTACCTATGTGTATATGCGAGTAAGAATAACTGATCTTACTTAAATACCCATTATTGTTCTTATGTAGGTATATTTCATTATTATTTGAGCTTTATGTTGATTTATAATGTAATAAATTAAATCATAAATATTGCGTCAGTGTTCAACCACATAATCTCGTCTTTAACGTTTTATTGTAGTAAAGTCTCTACCTAAAATCTAATTCTGCTAGTGTACGAATTGTGAAACAAATTCCCTGAAGTTAATGTGCAATTAAACGCGGCTGAGCCCGGCCACTTGGAGTAGTACCAACACTCACGAATAATTGAGATTGATCGAGTCGTGAATCGAGTGGGGCGGTGCAATCAAAAGCGTATCAGACCAATGGGCGGCCACGCCGGGCTCGCGGACGCCTCTCATTGGCCCGCCGCGGGGTAGTCGGGCTCCAAGGGCCTTGATACTGCTCTCGATAAGCGGGAGGCGTCGAATGTCGATTCGATCGATTATCGCCCGTGTCGTCGCACGCCGCCGACCGCGACGCCGCGCGCTGGCACCTCCGCGCGACCGCTGCACTTGACATTTTGATGACCCGCGCCGCGTCATTAATACTTCCATGTCATCACACTACTTTATCACCGCATTTATTAACCAAATCACCATTTTAAACTAATAAAACGTCGCTCAGAATTTATTAATGCACCTCAACAAAATTAAATTTCCAACTTAATCTGGCTGTAAAACGGTACGCAAATCAAAGTTGCAATCTGCAACACTTAAAAGAGATTAGTTGGCTAATCGGGCGTTATTTACAATCCTTTATCAGCACTCGGAGGCGTTCGGTTAGACGATTTACGACACTCGCGAGTTGCCAGCACAAAAGAATTAGCCTTTCTAAGCGACACCGAGTGCCAATAAATATCGGGCGAGGTGCGAATAATCGCGGGCAACAGTGTAGCGGGCAACACTCGGAATTTATTCCGTACGCAGTTCCATAAAGCGTACGTTAGTCCATAAAGTGAAATTCATAATACAAATTTAGCGTAAGGTTTCGTAGGAAAAGCAATAATTTGTCACAATTGGGCACGATTAGATTGGCTCCGCTGCCGATTAGACATAGCTCGTAAATAACGCTTCGGGCGGCCGAATTGAGTGAGCCGTCAGCCGCGCTACGTTGTGTGGGCCTTTATAAATGGTACGTGTATGCAAATAGCGCGCGCGGCTCGGCGCACGCGCATCGAATCGCGCGTTTTCCGCCGCCGGCGAGCCCGTGCGTTTTGTGGAAATCGTTATTGGGGTGATTGCTTTCATAAACAATAGCTTTTGTCCACGGTTCTTGTAAGCGCTGTTATTTAGACGGATAACGGGACTGTTGGCGCGCCCCGCCTGATAACGCACCCAGCGTTTATGCAATGTTGTTTAGAAGCCATTCGATGTTGGAAATCGTGCTTTATCTGTACCATGTTCAATTGCGGGTAATTTGTATTATGTATTTACGATATTCTCGTAATTCACCGTAACCACTGACCCATAAGTTTTCTTGCCTCATTTAACAGTGATTTCATCATTATTTTGTAAGCTAGTACCAAGAAACTACAAAGTAAGCACACTTTTCCCTGCTACTTGAACTTTCCTCTTTGTACTAAGTAACCACTTAGACTTGTCATCTCTAAGACATCCGTCAGTTAATTTGAATTTCCATTTATAATAATTTATGACTGCAGCATGTCATTAGTATTTATTTAGGCGACCTTAACACTAAGGTTTCACTTTATGGTGACCATTACACACGTCACGGCATAGAAAAGTTACACATAATCTTGCACATCAAAGCGAGGTGTACTATCAAAAGATGACCAGTATTTCTTGGACCTTGTACTCTTTAAGGTGTGAATCAGAGTATTGAAAAGTCACAGGTCATTTTAGTGTGGGTGAAATGTTGGCCGTAAAAGTCGCTATCGGGCTCAAAGCAACTTAGTAGGGTGCAATAAAGGTTGTCAACGTGGTGTGACGAGCGTGGGTGGCGAGTGTAGAGCGAATCCAGAGAGAATCGATAGTAAGGATTAGTGATGCACGAATATTGATTTGTGGGACGCAAATGATGGGATATTAGCAAATGTAGGTGAAGGGGTAACAGCTAAAGTCTACAAGTAAAAATATTTAAAATCAATTTCTTCCATAGTTTCGATTAATGTTTGGAAGTCAGAATTTAGTTCTATTGGCTTTATTGTAAGAAGACTCAACAGACCAAGAGAATCAAATGCCTTACAAGAATCAGATAAAATTGAACATTTAGTCGGAACAGTCTTTGATAACATACGTCAATTATTTCATTTAGTCAGGATCATTTCTGATCAGTCGTTTCTTTGCAGAAATTCTGCTTACTTTTTCTGCTTGGTGAAAAAAACTTGCGAATTCCAAACTCCTTGGCTCACTGTTATCATGAGTCATCTATTGTTACATTTTGTTATTGACTGCCGGTTATATAGCTCAGTTTACGTTATCTTGTTAGTATTTAGGTGCTACCGTTAGTCATAGCTTCTTGACGATCATCTATTGTAAGTATTCGGTATTTCCGACCGTTTACTTTTTGTATTGTATTTTCGTCTCTGTACTTTCCAGATTTAGGTTGGTTTTTATGGTCATGAGTGTCATGATTGATAGTAATTGTAAATAAGTTTTCTGAAACGTGATGACTATTATTGGAATTGTTAATGGTACCTAATGATGATCATTCGTTTCTTTTCCAATCTTCTGTTTTTAATTGTTTCTTCATCTTTTAGTTCTGATTCAATTGTTGATTTGATTTGCTCATTAGTGTAGTGATATTCTGCAAAATATCTAACTCTAGTGTATTTGCATCACAATGATTATTTTTTGGGTTTCAAAGTGATGTTTAGACGATACCATTTTCTGCTGATATCTGTCATGATAGATTAACAGACATAGTCAGCTCATCTAATAACAAAATACCAGGTATCTTCACAATACCCAACAAGTACTCTACACCAATTCTGCGCATCATGTTGCTCCATTTACTCTTCAAACGTGGCAATTAATCTGAGCGGGTGACGTTGCCACCCCTTAAGCTACCACCCCCGGACACCCTGCCTCACCCCCGCTCACCCCCGGCCCAGATAACCGGGGGAATGATTAACTGCAGACAGGAAGACGGATTGACAAATAGTCGTTTAGGTATTTTGCTAATGTTTCGCTCTCATCAATAAACGATCGAGGCTGTTACATGGAAGGGCTGTTCTTGTTTCGGGAATTTGGTATTAGGTTGAAGGTTTTATTGGTTTGTAGAAGGTCAGTTGTAAAGGCAATATAATGAATGATTATCAGCGTTACTTGCGAAGCATGTGTGGTGTAACTCTGAATGATAAATTATGATAAATTGTGGAATGAGGTTATACGAGAACGTTGCGGTTTAAAAGAAGATGTAGGTAGTGACAAAAATTGAAAAAGGTATGGTTTGGTCATGAGGAGAGGATGAGTGGAAGGCGCCTAACAAAACATATAATTACGAGGCAGATGTGAGTGGCAACGCCAGGAGGGGACACCCTAGAAAGACATACACTGACCTTATTGGTGAGGTTCTTCGGAAAGGTCAGGTGCGTAGTACTCGCAACGGGCATGTGTCTATGACCAGATGAATGAACGTGAATAAGGCATGAGGAGTATTTAAGGATCGTAGTAGGTGGCTTTCTGTGGTTTCTGCCTACCCTCATGGGAAAAAGGCGTTAGTTTATGTATGTATGTATTACCATCAGCAAATGACATTTTATCATCTGCCTAGTTTTCTCCCATTTATGTTGGGGTCGGCTGCCAGTTTAACAAAACTCTTTTATTGATCTATTTCTAAAGTATTACATAAGTTAAGTAATGAACACTAGTTGAGATTTTATACTAAATTTAATAATACTTTGAATGAAAGAGAATATTTATATTTCCTAAACGTGAACCAATAGAAACCAATCGACACATTACCATTCAGGAGCAACCCGTAATGCCGACAGGCGCGAACTGAGACAGCTTGTAACTTGATATCGAGCGCGAGGTGACTGTGCAAATGTAAGGAATTGTTTGCAACAATCATTTAGACAATGTTGATTGATTGCCGCTTGCCGCTGCCGGCGCGTTCCAACAAGTCAAATTGAAATAACTTTCAGAAGCTTGCGTCGGAGATGAATGTAATGAATTTGGAATAATTGGCGTTGTTCTATTGTTTTATGATATAACAGTGTTTGCTAGTGATGCCTTGAAGGATATTTGAGATAAAACTGATGAGATTATGAAAATACTTGGGGAGACATTGATGTGATCATTTAGTGAAGACTTAACACTTCCTAGGCGGTAATTTGACATCCACTTCGTAGTAACAAGTGCGAATGTAACTCCGCCTTCAGTCGTCGAAGTAATGGGATATAAACACTGTTGTTTTCTTGTTCCAAAGATGTAAACATCACAAGCTGACAGTTCCACTGTCTCACAAGCGTAACTAAGTGGCTAACAGTTCCTTATTGTAAATCGCAGTGTTAGCGTTGTGGGTACGGATTCGTCACGTCATCGGGTAAGTTAACAGCCAAATTACAGTAAATCAAATAGTCGCAAACTAGCCACATAGAACAAACGGGCCTGGCTTCCGTGGCCACACGGGCTGTGCTAAATCGGGGCCACTAATGCTGCGCGCTCGCATCGTAAAAGCGCGATCTGACTCGCTCGCGCCCGTAAATCATCGATCGTGCGATGCGATGCGATTTAGCACGCTCGCCTTGTTGCCCACTTGACGCGTGTTGTCCCGGCAAGCGCTGTAAAGCATGTTTTGATAGATTGTTTGACCTGCAACGTTTTTGTCCGCATCTCGTACAAAATTGTCATGTGAAGCGCTTTTTAGCTTGATTTCATAGACTTTGATATCCGACAAGCAGCGTTTTACCTCTAAAGGCTACGGTGTTGTTGTGAGATCACATTAAAGCGTGTAATGTCGTCGTATAAAATTGTGATTAATGTCTCCAAAGGGATACAGGTGGCGATAAGTTATGGTTGTCAACGTAATCAGCTTTTCTTCTCATTTAATCGTCACTGTTAGATATGCGGTTGGAGCAATAAAACAAATTCTATTCTTCCGATAGCTTTATTCATTTTGTCGGAGGATAGTTGGAAAAAACAATAAAATTGGTTGTATTAAATTCGAAATCATTTCCATAAGAATTTCAGCATCTCTTCAGCTTAATCTAGCGCTTTATCTGTTTCTGTATTTCTATATAGACGTAGTTTGCTTTTACGATCTTTATGAAGTACGCAGTAAAGGGTTTTACAACTTGCAATAGTGAGGGAATGTACTGCTCTCCTCTATTGGAAGTCGTGATGAACATGTTCCCAGTGTTTGTGAAGACTCTTTTGTTACATTACGATATATTTGCTATCCTCGATTTTGAATTGCTGCTGTTGTATTTTGAGAAATTTTATTGCTGGCGGAAGTTTCAAGTTGATGTTCTTCCAATACCGGGGTAGTTAAGTTATCCTGACTTCATTGCCTACTTCGTTATGGTATTTTATGTGTAGCATTGGGTTTCTCTGTGGAATTTCGTTATTACTGAACACTCTTCGTACACTATTCTAACGATGGGTTTGTTATCCTTAATTTAATGTACATTAACATACACAACATATGTAACTTTAACAACTATTTTACTTTGTTTAAATTAATCTCTCTACTAGTATGCATATTTAACTTTTAGCTTGATTCCTTTTAATGTCATATTCATAATCATATTACTTTCCTATTGCTGTAACGCAGGCTACTGCTGTTAGAGGTAGTGGCCACAATCAACTGCCCAGTGTGAGTGGGCAAAAGTCACACGTCATCCGTACTAATCCTGAACTATCTTTTGTTGCAGGCACTCCAATCAACCGGCTACCGATTATGGCGAAGTCGGTGCTCGACCTGTACGAGCTGTACAACCTGGTGATTGCCCGCGGTGGGCTGGTGGAGGTCATCAACAAGAAGCTGTGGCAGGAGATCATCAAGGGGCTGCGGCTGCCGTCGTCCATCACGTCTGCTGCCTTCACGTTGCGCACACAGTGAGTACCCAAGCCTATCATCGTAATGTAGAGATCATTTGTTAATTTAATTTACAGCAAATAGAGAATGCCTGTGTTCTAGCTGGTTAAATTGTACGCCGTCTTCATGCTGAAGATGTGAGGAAATATCGTAAATCTGTTGACTATTAAATTAGAGCATGATTAGAAGAATTCTAAAAGCCAGAGTATACGAAGATTTAAAACCATTCAAGAGGAGATTCTTTTTGGAGACGTGACACAATATTCTCAAAATGAAACCCTTTCGAATAGCTTTCACTGTAAAGGCCTCTACCAAATCAGTATCCATTACCCTTCAATCTAGAACATGATCGACAAAAGATGTATCTGTGTGGTCCTACAAGTCAGGAGCTCGCTCCATATTCGACCTGCTTTGTATCACATCCTCATTCAAATTCTCACGAGGTGGAGACAAAAGATGGCCCACAATGGCACTACGTGAGCGTCCGACGCGACAATATGACAACTTCATAATTAATAACCTCAGCTCATCTCAGCCGATATAATTTCCCATTTATCTCGCTAGAGTTCCTTCACCTCGTCTTTTGTCGGATGTCATAAAGGTGGTTTACGTTTATGATTCAAAATGTACGACGGTTACGCACGAACCGATGATTTCGAACGCAGCTTCTTTTATTTCGATCTGTTTCTGTATGCGTCTCGTTACGTTAATTTTCATAGTGTGTTTGGACTTTGAAGTGATTTTGTAACTAAATGTTTCAAACGATGTCTCGTTGATTGTTGTCCTAAATAGGTATTGTGATACTAGAAAGCTTACTATTGTTTGGTTTGTATACATAATTGCTTCATTAAAGCAAATTATTTCGAAATTGATGTTAGCTGGACATTCATTTTCAAGTATCGACTCTTTTATTCACAATTAGTCTTCAACATAATGATTTCTAGTTTCTATGTCAAAAAAAATTAGTCATACGTTAAAATTCTATCGAAACAAAAGTATTCTAATGCCAAAGCTTACATCTAGCAACATTCATAAAATTAGACTAACCGTAATGACGAATGTCGTATATATAGATCGCTTGACAGTTTTAGAGGTGGCGTTTTTATGAGACGGCGGTTCTCATTGTGTTACGCATTAAATATGTGACCGCTTAATATGACATATGGGAGGTACACGCGACAATGGGGTCATATAAAATTGACACGTTACAGAATAGGCTTAGGATTGTAATGGTACGCATTATACTTGAGGGATAGACTTTTGATAATAATTGGGCTTGTAATATGATTTATAAGGCTGTCAAGCCGGAGCCACGGGCGGAGTAATAAAGTTATTATTAGATTAGTTCGTTCTTAAGGATTGAATGGTGACATCTTTTGATTTATATCCGAGTTGATAGATATGGAGATTATTTTGGATGATAAAAGAATCGAAATGAGCTTTGACGGTGCCGCTTTGCTATCGACTCTTGTCCATTCTATTTTTGTTAAAATTCCATGTATATTGTTAATAGCTCAAAATAAGTTGTTATTCTAAATATCTCCACTATACCGTAGACAAGCTACAATTACGACATTTGTCATATATTTGTAATATTTTACAATCTGCTACGTAAATTCGTCATAACCCAAGACTATGAAACACATCAATCAACCTCGAGAAACAAAAAGGATTCGGCCCCTTATAACAGTTGTATGATTTCTTTCCAGATACATGAAATACTTGTATGACTACGAATGTGAGAAGAAGAACCTATCAACCAGAAGTGAGCTGGACGCAGCTATTGAAGGCAACAAGCGTGAGGGTCGCCGCGCTTCAGGACAGTATGACGCACAAGCTGCTTTAGCTATGGTAAGTATCCTCATAACTTCAGATTTGGAAGTATTTCCCGCCATATAATGCCCGTAAGATAGATACAATATAATTGTACCAAGACAAACAGAAGATAAACTACAATGTCCGTAATTCGACACAGTCCGTAATATAGTACGTTTACCGACTAAACGTTTGGCAAATTCCATCAGTCCAATTTTATACATAGCAACATAAAATACATGCTCCCAGTTGGCAATATGCTGTTCAGTTGTACAGTCTTTTGAATATAAATGAATGCTAGAATTTTCATGAATTCTGATGAATTTTGAAAAAGTTGTATGGTCTAAGTCTTTTTCACTCGCACATACATCTATTTTTAACATTATCTTAGTATTCACTTCCTTCCTGAACACCTTCTTTCACACAGTACATCTTTTTAAACAAATTCGTACACAAAACCACTTCTTGGAAAAAGTGACAATGTCCAACCTTCGGTGTCTGACCATCGCCGCCTAACGTTCCCTATACATGCTTGGAAGCACGGTTTGGAAAAACTCTTAACTGTAGTCAAATTTCTGGTGCTTGACCATCACCACTTAACGTCCCATCTTCTTGCAGCCCCCACTAAATCGCGTGCCCGCGTCTCTCGCGCAGCTGTCGCAGCACATGCAGCCGCTGTCACTGTCGCTGGGGGGCGTGGCCCCGCGCCTGCCGCCACTGCCGCCGCACGCGCCTCATCTGGCGCAGCATGACATTGAGTACAGGGTGCGCGAGTACATGAAAATGATACAGCAACAGAGGGAGCTTATGAGAAATGGTGAGTTTTTCTTGTTTACTTTTGGTTTCTTATTTAACAACCATATTATGAGCTCAATCCTTAATTATTTTGATTAAAAAAGCACGTTTAATGATTAATTCATATGTCTGAGTGCAGATATTACAACAAAACTTACCGATTCTATAAATGTGAATTTCTCATTGCAACAACGTTAAGGCGTATCCAAATTCAACCTGGCTGTGCTCTAGAAGTATCTCTAATATCATTTTCTCTTCTTTTCATAGGCTCCGAATCACCCCCCAGCAACGGCCAAGGGCCAATAATGTCACCCCGCGACGCCGCTCTCAGTGCCATCGATGTCTCCCGCCTCACCCTCTGGTCGCTTTACAACAATAACAACAACAACAGCCCCCAACCGGACCTTGAGCCACAACGGTAAGTTGATATTACTTGGAAACTAAATATGAAATTTGTATGGACCCAAGACAGTTCCCTAGGATACATCCTACTTTTTGCGGGTCATAACAACACATGTAAAAGCCTCAGAGTAATTACTTTGCGAGACTTATTGGACTGAATTACTTCTCAGAATAGATAACGTTTAAGATTCGAGTCAGATATATGATTTAGCAGTGTGTACGTGCTATGTCGATTGAAAGTCATTGTGAGATCCGAAAAAAGGGTTTGTAAATGGGATTGTAAATTCACACGGGCAACTACTTAAGGAATTAGAGTAGGTACTATATCTTTGTCGTTGTATAAGGTCAACTCCCGGTTGACACATTCTGACACTCTCCTTATCCTCAGTATGGGTTACAGCGAGGCTCTGAACCTGAGCGAGAGCCCCAACTCGCTCACGCACGGCGGCAAGCGCGAGGCGTGCCGCTCCCCCGCGCCGCCCGCCAAGCGCCGCACGCCGCGCCCCGCGTCCCGCCCCGCCTCGCCCCGCGACCACCTGCACTCGCCGCCACAGCACCGCCACAGCCGCCGGGACGCCACGTCACCGCCACAGATCAACGGCATGCCTAATACTAATGGTGTCAATGGAGCTGCCTTCAAGATTACCACCAGAGGTAAGCATCTTAAACGTTGTTTGTTTCTATTATTTGTTACCGCAGCTTAGGTCTTTGGCTATAGCTTTTGGTTATCTAACATACGGTTTCCTTGTCATGTAAAATAAATAATCAAATTAAATATAAATTCTCTATGTCATGGTTGATTGGTTGATTTACATCCTGCTCTTCAACTCAATCTGTTTTAGGCCGATCTTTTATTGGCTGATGCTTTTATCTAAAAAACAGATCTTCCTCTATAGTTATATGTAATTTAGCATTTTCTTGTCCACCAGGAGACGCAAGCACAGGAGACCAGCAGCTAGTAGTGTCAATAGAGCTGAACGGAGTAACGTATGAAGGTGTACTCTTCCCCTCAGGCAACGGTCAGAACGGACACAGACAAATGGTGTCTTAAACACACATATTATAGAGTAGTCGTTAGCTGCTGCGGATTCAAGCATCGAGTATTTACTGAATACTGACTCCTTGGACTTGGTACGGCACAAAATATTTGGCCTCAGAGAAGCAAAATTATTGGTTTCTTTGTAAAGGTAATCTCCGTGGAAATAGACTTTTTAACTACTGTTAATGCTCTGAGAAATATATCGCCATCATATGCAGAATGTTGACGAATTGTCCATGTTTAGGAGTTGTGTTGAGTGAGGAAAACGCGGTCACTATTTAACGGGATAAAGTCGATGACTCTGACATATCTCATGCATGTTTGAATGCCATGATAAAATAAAATATTCCAATATCATCCCGGTTCCATTTCTCCCCTCTCTCCTCTTCAGAGCATAGGCAGCCTGTTTCGTCATCAAAATGTGTATAACGGTTGAGTTTAAATCTTAGATTGCTTGAAAACTACAACATGAGGATCTTCGATAACAACAGCTCACTTATAAGTTGAGCTACTCGTAGTGTCAGAATTTTTGGAAACATCTTGAATTTAGTCTGATGTGAACTCAACAGCAACGAATCTTTATATTTTTCTCCGGCGCTTTTCTTTGTAAATACTCGGGAGTTGTAACCGTATCTTACAAAAAAGTATTGTTTTAAAGATTGAACTCAAATTATTCGAGATAAGTACAAAATTTTCACCTTACGGATCATCCAATAAAGATATTATCGTATGTACTTAGTTATTTTTAAATGTGATTAAGTTTTTTTTTGTATTTTTTCAAAGTATTTATAGTTCTCAAAAAAATAAATTACACTGCCTAAGAAGAACGTGAAATTATTTGTAAATAAAAAAAGTATAAAATAATTTCATTGCTGTTCTTTAATGGATGTTTTGTATGATAATTTTAGTACATTTTTTATGATGTCATACAGTAATGACAATTTGTGTAAATATAGTTTTTAGTTTAAACGTTATTTATAATTTGACAGATGTGTGATGAGTGGACGTCGACGTCTGGGCTTGTGTTTGCGTTGTGACGGAACCTATTTAGATTATGTTGGTATATGTATACTCAGGTGCAGAAGTGAGTGAGCAAATTGGAAATGCAATGTGCCATTGAACGAGTTAAAGTTGATGTATGGGCACTTAATTTTGTACTTGTAATTTGTTTCCTTATTACTGCGCCGGCAGCTTGTGTCTAGCTTAATTATTAGTTGTAGCACATTATTAATCTATTTAAAAACTCATTAAAGTGACAAGTAATTTTAAATATAATGTGTTTTTGTAAGTACTAACGCGTTACAACCAATAATGTGAGTTATATTACGTCTATACTTAGTGAACGTAATCTAAATGTGTTTGTCGTATCTGTATATTATTGTAAATAGAGATATTGTTGTGTGGAAGTAGTGCAGCGTTTTATACACCGTGTCGTACGTTTGTGATTCTTGATTCAAAAGGTGTATATTTTAATTTTTCTATGAAGATGTCAGTATTGTACTTAGTGAGTAGGTATTTATAAATTGTGGATTGTAACTTTGTGCACTTTGGATGGAAAAGTCGATTTATTAGGTACCTACCTACTGATGATTGAAGAATCATTTGTCAAGGGCTTATTTCGACTAACTCGTTCAAGGTGTACGTTGTTTTGTCTAATCCTGTAGACGTTTATGAAAATAATGAATGTTACTAAAATCTCTAAAGTACGCGTTTTTTTTTACTTTTATATTTCAACTTTGTCACAGTTTCTTTTTATTGACATTTTCGGTTGCAAAGCTGATCAATAAAAATGTGACTTAGCTGAAAGTAATTCTCGAATAGACGTTTGAAATAGTCAAACCATTATTATTGTTTTATTTAATAATTCAGACAGAGGTATTATTTGGACGAAACATTTCAGGCTACTTAAAGTTCACAAATAGTTCGTTTAGCATCACAACATGCCATTTTATTAGTTTTAATTAAGTGTAATTTAAGTAACGTTTGCCGAAGTGGTTGAATGAGTCCGTTGAGCTGAGCAGTCGAGCAGTCGAGTTGTGGAGCTATGGCAGCTTGCCCTATTCATAAGTTTTCATAAATTATAATAATCTTAGTGCAATAAGCAATATCCAAAATTATGAAAAAAAAAATCTCCAGTAAAATAGAAAAAATCTTATCGTAGCGTTGTTGTAAAAAATATTGAAAAAATGATTTTTTTGTAAATGACTGATTTAATGTTTTATAATCTTAGTTAATTTAATGTATTTAATTTTAAAGATTATTGTGTAAAATTCAATTTACTGTTAGCCGCATTATTGGAGCTAAGTAGTGGTAGATGTTAGTACATTCCTGACGATGTACAATACTTGTTAAGAGCAACAATATATATACTGGCCTACTTATATACAGGTAGTTAGGCCAGGGGATTGCGCATTAGCGAATTTCGTATTACACCAAAAATTTTTGATGTATTCAAATAATTATACACAATTAAATAATTATGTATTACGAATTCTATATTTTATTTAATGACGTTAACCCTACAACTCCCCAATCCCAAGTCCATAGTGATTGCCTCCCTATGTTAAATTAATCTTAAGAAGATCAATTACACCATGAGAGTCATCCGTAGGTATTTGAAGCAAGTATGGGACTTAAACATAGTTGGCGAAATATGGGTGTACCTACTATGTACTCTGCCGCACTCTGCGTAACCCCACTTGGTATAGAGGCGTGATGTTATAAAGATATCAATATTCAGCACCCCTGTGCCCCGGTGCGTGACACGCTTACAACCACAAAGATAAAGATATTGATAAAAACAATCTGTGGTTTCCTACGTTTGAAAAATACATCTTCTCGATAATGTAAGATAAAACATTGAATATTTTTTTATATTGTTAAAATGCAAGGCATTGCTCACGACTGTGCTGCCCAATTAGGCTGCAGGGTAGCTTTTACTTGTAACAGCAACGTCGTAAACGTAGATAATCAATAATTTCATTCATTTTGTTTCTTTACTAGTGAATGATTTAGGCGTGGCATCAAACAAAGCATTTAGTGTATCCTATAAAAAGTTTCAATATCAGTAACTTAGCGTCTTTTGAAATAAATTTGCTTTTAACAAAATCAATTTAACCCTTTAACCGCCACGATTTAATACCTTTGACTTACCTCCAGCGCCACGTCACTTTAGGTATAAGTTGGAATAGTGTTGGGAATACTTAATATCGATGCATAAATTCTTTATTTATTAACAAAACTAAAAGCCGGAAATTAAATCAATGTTTTATTTACTTACTTAATAATCTAACGACGCAACGATCGACTAGGGATCCACCTTAAAGGGTTAATATTTTACTAACCCTATATAGATAGTTATGTTGGTTTCTTAGTATAACGCCATCTATGTTACGGAAATGGAACTTGGAATAATAGTACTAGTAGCGACATCTGTACTAACCTTCCTTAACAATAACGCAACGGCTCTGCGTTGATTCTGCTATGAGTTGGCAACCGAACGGTTGATCTGTCTCCGCTCGAGGTGTTAGCAGTTCCCATAGTTGAACTGTAGATGGCGTTGCAAGTCAGATCCAAACTATGTTTTACAGCTTATTAACTTTTTCATATTATTAATATAATAAAATTTAATATCTTTATTCAAAATTACAATTTGCACAATACATGCAATTTAAATCTTAGAAATAATGTTTGTATAAAAAAGTTCGATGCCAATGAAATATTTAAAATCGAAAAAGGTGAGTTATCCAGTGGATAGAAAAATCACAAAAACTTTTTTACAAAAAATTAAACTTCACTTCTAAAAACTTTACTTTCGGAAGTTGAGGACTTTTGTTTGTGTCATTGACGTTTTTGCCAAGTAGAAAAATACGTATTCCAGGAATAAAATAAAATAAAATAAAATACTCATAAACTGCAAACAGCAACTGCAAAGTTGATAAAACAATTGTGGAAACACCGCGTGGACTTCCTCAACCAAATAAAAATTTAGGGTTGTTTGTATAAAAAAAATCTATTGCGTTATTGAATTAACTCGAAACTCAGTGATAATAAAAACAATTGATAAAAAATAAAGAAAATAGAATGACAGTAAGAAAACAACTTTGTTTGGTTTTTACAAGCATTTCATAATTGTTGATTCTGCCATCAACAATTAAGGTACGATGGACGGCTTCGAAATCAATACAAGCGGTGGTCTGCGAGTCGATACTGCCGAGTTCTGGAGGTACCTGAAGAAACTGAGAAGAGCCATTAAGTTACATTTAGGAGGTCATGGGTTCGATTCCCAGATCGGGCAGTGTTATCGAGTTTTTCCTTCAGGAATTTCTCAGCACGCCACGGAGCCACGGAGCTTGGATTTGTGTTTGATGGCAATAGGCGCGCCCCCTGTTACATGGGACTTAGACGTGACTGGCGGACTGTCTTACTGAACTTCGAAGTTTGAAATACCGATATATCTATGTACATAAAGTTTGAAAGTACGACTGACGCGAGTCAGAAGGTACGCTATGAGGAATTACTTAGTTGAGTATATACTACAAGGGTAAACCTCTGACTAACCCTACGGTAAATTCACACCGACTCTTTCAAACGGTACTACGCATTTCCTAATGGAGATAAAGCATAAAATGACTTGTCAGTGAAACTGCGCTGCCGACCGCTGCACTTCGGTGTGAATTGACCTTTATACAAAAAACTGCACGTCTTAAAATAACAAAATTAAATATAAGAATTTGAATCCAAACTCCTGTGCCAGCTACAGGGTTGAAAATGCTTGCAAACAAGCATCGTTAGAAATGATTACCCCATAACAGGGTAAGAAGCAGAACTGAATAAAATAGCGTTTAACTGCAATCATACCTCAACCTCCATCATTTTACGAATGAATATTTTAGAAACCCATCTATCATTATTTGTTTTATGGTTGCAAAAGGAACCTTTTGTCGATGTATAAGTTCTATGAATAAATGTAATTTTTTTATCATCATCTACCTAGACTTTTGTCAAGTATGTTGGGGTTGACTTCCAGTCTAACCAGATGCAGCAGAAGTACCTATCAGTATTCTCTGACCTTCACATCCCTTCGGTTACTGGATAACACTATATCCCTTGATATTACTACAGACTTTCCAGAACTTTTCTGAATACTCTATCGACGGTCAAAGTACTATATTGTGAAAACCAGAGACAACTTAACGTGCGTGTTTATAGATCTTGTGCATCAAAGATATTCGTAGGTAGGTACACTATAATTATACAATACATACATAAACACACGCCTTTTTCCCATTGGCGTAGGCAGAAACCACAGAACGCCACCTGCTACGATCCTCACATACTCTTTGCGCCTCGTTCAAATTCATACATCTGGTCCCATGTACTTCAGAGTCCAAAAAACTCGAAGATCGTCAATCTTCATTTCAGTCAAAACTATTTACAGAAGTACTCATTGTGAAAACGATTCTGGATAAGATACACAAACTACTTACTAGAATAATCCTTTCGTCTGAGTATGCTAATGTTTATTCCTAATGTTTTTAAGATATGCAAACCAAATCAGTTCAACCGTTCGAGACACAATTAATAAAGAGACAAGAATCTTGTGGTCCTGCCCCAAACATCTTAAGTGTCGTTCCGAAAACCTAAACACAAACTTCATCTAACTTCTCCCCAACCCTGAACTTGTAAACTTCCAAATTGTGTACTTCCAGGGGTCCAAAATTAACATTTGAATAGAGCTTAAGTAGTTCAGTTGACCCCTAGTGGTGGGCCTTTGAACTTGGGGCCTTGGGCCCGACGATGTTAGCTTAGGACCTTTGGCGTATGGTTCGGGGAATAGATACAGAATCTCATCGGATATCTACTGTTATTATTAGAAAGAGGTTTTGATTGATAAGCATATTGGTAAGATGGGTACGATAGATTGGTTTTATAGTTGTGTAGATAGGAAAATCATTGAAAAGTTGTGCGGTAATCGATTATTGTGGTGTAGACATGTGATGCGGAGGAATGAGGAAAACGTCGTGAGGAAAGTCTGTGTACCTATGAATGTGAATGGCTATAAGAGTAGAGTGAGATCAAAAAAACGGTGGATGGACTGTTAAAAGTATGATATGGTTAGAAAGGAGGTGACTGCTGAGCTCACGAGTAATAGGGAAGTCTGGAAGAAGAAGACATGCTGCGCCGACCTCAAATAAATTAGGATAAGGGCAGGAGAGTGATGAATGACGACATAGGAAAATCATTGATTCATGAGTTGGTACGCAAGTTTTGGACTTTGAATCAAGTTCTACATGCTATGTTAGTAAATCCTAGCTATAACGGCTATAAGAGTAGAAAATTAAATTTAGATCCACGATTGCGCCGTCTCTCTTCGTGTAAAATTAAGAAAATATTGGCATCACAGAATTCAAGTTTCAGGTATGGTAACTGTACCTAGTGTGTATGAAGTGTATGAAACTAATTTCTAATCTAGAGGCTTACTTTTGGCACATAATAGTAACACTCATCGTCACGGAAATAATGCAGTTTAGATATAATATGTAGACGAAGTAACACTTTGACTTTGAGGTAACCTATAGTAGTACGGAATTTCAATTGAATGCGAGGTAACTTGATGAGAGTGGAGTGATGCCCCGCTGTTGAAAAAATATCCAGCTAAGTTAAAAAAATGTGAATATGTCTGGCATGGCTCGTGGCGGCAACTAGTCGCCGAGCTGTGGCTGGCGCCAGTCGTCCAATGTGTGACAGCTCCAATGTGTGAGCTCGACATCCCGAATGCATACTCGATATAAACACGTGCTGACAATGTAGCATGCTTTTATTTCACGCTGCTGAACCTATATTAGACGCTTCACTTTCTGGCTGGCCTTTCATTTGGCATCTTTCACTAGGTCTTTTTCTTCTACTGCTCGCAGTGAAACGTCTGAACCAAAATGGGTGAAAAGTGAAAAATTAATGAATTAGTGAACTTATCTAACAATGCTGGAGTTCGTCGCTCGCTCTTTCACTTGCCTAACAAAATTATCGAAAGCTAAATGAAAGAAACCAATTAATGTTAATTCCTAAACAATTTAAACGGTGTTGTGTAAACATGGCATGAAACAAAAGGAACAGTCACCCGAGAGAACCATTTACTCAAGTGATACGCCTGATATCAGCCTAACGTTTCAGTCTCAATACGTCTCTGGACGTGATGCAATAAATCAATGCGAATTGCTGTGGCGGTAACGCGTGTCACCGACGGCGCAGATTTCAGAGTGTTGACACGGAATAATTGATGGCACTACCGCACGGTTGATCCAGCCATCGATGCTCTGTCTATTGGATAGCTCTGCCAACATTCCGGGAATTCGAAATGAGCGTGAGATTTTCTCAATTATGTACACATATTTATCAAAAAGACGTGAAAAAACTTTGCTTCATCTTAACAAATTTTACACATTGAATTGATGGAAAAGGTAAGACAATCTGGAATAAATATTTTGAACGAATTGAGCAACTGTAATGACCAAAGATTGTTTCTCCGATTGAGACCTGCAGTGGGGCATAAAACATAACATCACGCTCACTTTCCCTGAAGGGAAGAGGTGACCCTATAGTCCACCCACACTTGGCCAGTCATGTGTTTTAAGTCCCATGAAATAGGGGTCGAACCCAATAGGCTCGATCCTGCACAAATCCGGACACCGGATAGCTACTGATAACTGATTTCTGTGTGTAAGGTTTTTTACAGCCGTAAGCAAGTCCATGATTGTCACAAAACCAGAATAAGTAAGTTCAAAGTAACATATTAACGCATTGCGTGTCAATATAACCCAATGTGTACCTAGCAACAGCGCCACGCCGCGATGTCGCGCATTCCGCGTCGCCGGGGGGAGACCGGAATGTAGCCCAAACAACAACACTACCGAAATGGAATAAAAATGTTTTCACTCACTTAATTTTAACTTCCGGGCTATTATAAAGGGTGTAAAAAGACCCTTAACGAAGCCGAAAGGTACTTGTTCTCCACGTCATTTCGATAATTTTTTTGTTCTAGACCATACCTGGGAACCTTCTAGTTACGGAGATATGGGGGGTCAAAGTTCCAACTTTTTCACAAGTTTTTTTTTAAATACATGTTTCTAATGATAGATTTTTACTTTAAACACCTTCAAGACCCCCGTACTATTCAATCCATCCATCAGCACAATGTTTTGAGTGCGTTACATTGAGTTTTACCGGAAAAAGTAATTTTTCACCCCCAAAAAAAAAGTCGTTTCCCAGCAATAATTTTTACGTAAAGTTACTTAATTTGATGTACAGAATGCTTGGTTGACGGCTTCGTGAAGGGTCTGTTTACACCCTGTATAATATTTTATATTCAGTTAACATGTAACTATATTTGGACTCGATTATTAGGTTATTATATACTAAAGGCTCCTCTATCCATATCCATACTTCCATACTCCATACTAAAATTATAAATGCGAAAGTAAGTTTGTTTGTTTGTTTGTTACCTTTTCACGCCTAAACCACTGAACCGAACATCCTGAAATTTTGCATATACGTTGTCAGGTGTACAGAAACGGACATAAGGTACTTTTCATCCCGGAAAAAAGTTCTGTTCCCTAGGAAAACTACGATAACGTTCTTATGGGAACAGATGGTGCCACGTGTCTTTCGAATCATGATTGAATTATATTATTACAACCCGAATTGACTGTCAAATTCTAAATTAACGCGAGTGAAGCCGCAGGCAAAAGCTAGTTGTTTATCAATTTCTCACTATCTAGGGCTATTTTGGACTAGTCTATATGAAAACAGTCCAGTTCGTCCTGCCATCTCCGGCTGGACCTGACTTTGTCGCCTGCTATGTGAAGGGACACATTGGATTGATCGTCTGACATGCGACAGACTTGTCCAGCCCAACTTTACACGTTTATTGTGCGCCAAAGCCAAAGTGTGGAACTTTCTGCCGGCATCTGTGTTCCCTTCCACATTTAACCCGTCTGCCTTTAAAGCAAGAGTGAACAGGCATGTTCTGGGCACGCTCGTTCCATCATAGACCTCATCTATCGCTTTCCATCAGGCGTGACCGAGGTCAAGAGCAGACCCATTATGTAATATAATATAAAAACTCCAATCTAGCGTGTATTGTATGGACTCTGAAATAATAAATGTCAAGCACCAATATGTACACACTTTTCTAAATTTAAAAGCAGTTTTTTTTACATACGGGGTGTAAACAGACCCTTCACGAAGCCGTCAACCAAGCATTCTGTACATCAAACTAAGTAACTTTACGCAAAAAAATTTGCTGGGAAACGACTTTTTTTTTGGGGTGAAAAATCACGTTTTACGGTAGGACTCAATTTAACGCACTTAGAACATTGTGCTGATGAATGGATTGATAAGTACGGTGGTCGTGGAGGTGTTTAAAGTAAAAATCTCACTTTAAAAAAATGTATTAAAAAAAAAAAAAGTGAAAAAGTCGGAACTTTGACCCTCAATATCTCCGTAACTAGAAGGTTCCCAGGTATGGTCTAGAACAAAAAAATGATCGCATTGACGGGAAGAATAAGTGCCTTTCGGCTTCGTTAAGGGTCTTTTTACACCCTTTATAGGTAGGTGACCGTGACTGTACTTAAGCATTAAACTAGTCTATTTGCAAGTCAGATACAATAGTTGACCAATCAGAACAGCAGAGCCCACATATGAGTCATAGGACTGTGAACATCGAGAGGTCTTTACCCTGGAGTAGGACAATACGGGCTCTTAATAACAATAGCTCAAATGTGGGACATCATACTGTGAATGAGATACATTTTAAATCGGTACTTTTTATGGATGTTTTGGAAATCCCCAACTACATAAGGTTTGAAAACGCAGTTATAATTTGAAAGAGATAACGCGACTAGGTCGCGATTCTCACGTTTTCAAAAGACTTCATAATTTTTTTCTTTCATTCATTTCATTATTTCTTTCCATTTCCTCCTTGGGGAATACCACAGAACTTGGGGGAAGTATTCTCCTAAGCAGCTAAATATAGACGATAACAATAACTTATTGTTAGCCGTAACCAAGTAACACAGACTGTTTTCAGTAGTTTGATTTTTTGTTAAGATAAATAATAATCAATTTCTTCAGAATAATTTATCATTATACAAATAGAATTATAGGACACTATGTAATGACATTTCATTACACGTAGGTAGGTAGTGTGCTATAATTATAGGGTGACTGGTAATTAGTGACCGATACTTAAACATGTGATTGTACTCATGATAACAAACAACTTTCCCGAAGAAACATTTTTTTTGAATACTCATTCACTTTTGTCACACAACTGCGGGCCGTATGAAATTCTCGCGCGCGCGCCTTTAACCTATCAGCTGTTAGCCGCATGACGCCGTTCGATCTCATTACTATCGTACCGTGGAACAGTGGGTAGGCAGAGCATCCGCGCGGCTCGCAAGCCTGCTCCGTAATGCTCCGCTGTTGTGTTATTGTGATAATAGAAACATTTTTTTTAATACTCATTCAGAGTATTAAAAAAAATGTTTCTATGGGAAAGTTGTTTGTTATCATGAGTACAATCACGTGTTTATATATCGGTCACTAATTACCAGTCATCCATTATATGTAGGTCGAAATATTATTAAGTGAAAGCTAATTTGGGCGTTTGTAACCCTTCGGGGAATTTAACATCTTATTGTTTAATTAAAGCATAAACACATTATTCGTCGAGTGAAGATTTTTATAAATAAAGAGAAAGAAAAGAAAATAATTCGACCCCCAATGAACTTCCTAACTATCGTCACACGACGTTATCGGCAATACAGCAAACCTACCGGATCAAATGACTACTATTTTATAAAAATAAACTCAGTAAATAACTTAACTAACAACTGCTGAAGAGGGAGATCTTTACGACTCTTAATCATCAGGGAATACAACCATTACAACACCTGGCTAACGGAAAACCCATCGTGTAATTCTTCTATGGTTGATATTCCCTTGGCGACAATTCTTGCATGCCTTTTACGACAACAGAAATAGTGCTAGAGAGGTACTGCTCTTAAACAACAATATCATGTCTGTATCCCTAAGAGGTGTACACCTAATAGTGCACCCAACTTGGGCATCGCACGCTGGACCTCTTGCTCAGCAGTAGCCAAAAATGAACATAGCATCACCCTGTTAACCCCTAAGGGTTAGGCCTCTGTCTAATCCTCTACACGTGGGTGTACTACTAGGTACACATTTCGCCTGTTATGTTTAAGTCCCATGTAATAGGAAGCGAGCCTATTGCCATCATCATCATCTGCCTAGCCTTTTCCCAACTATATTGGGGTCGGCTTCCAGTCTTAACCGGATGCAGCTGAATACCAGTATTTTACGTGGAGCGACTGCCTGTCAGACCTCCACAACCCAGTTATTACTGGGTAATACGATACCCCTTGGTAAGACTGGTTGTCAGACTTTTGGGCCACTGACTACCTAACGACTGTCAAAGATCTACAAATGACACCCGGGACCAACGGCTTAACGTGCTTTCCGAGGCACGGAGGAAACTCGGTATGTAATGGGTGGTCACCCATCCACAGACCAACCTAGGCAAGCACGGCTTAACCTAAAGATCGACCTGAGCGGCTGTTATTATTTAGCCACGAGCTCCTCGAGCCTATTGCCATCAACCGGGCACATATCCAGACTCCGTGGCAGCTACGCTTTCCCCGACCTGGGAATCGAACCCAAGACCTCTTGCTCAACAGTCGCGCTTGCGACCATTAGACCAACGAAGCAGCCGAAATTTACAAAGTAGCCAAAATAATATGTACTAACTGCAGACCAAAAAATTATAACACAATTTTTACTTAACATTTAATGATGGTACTTTTGAGATGTATTAGTTAGGAAGGCATTATTAAAATTGTTTCAGAGATGCGTATCGTGTTCCTCGTGAACTCGGCAATCAACAGGTTCTGAGTATCGTAACACGATATCGCGAAGTAATAAACTGTATTTGAGAGCTTGAAATTCTTGAACATTTCATAACTTACTTTACACCCTTGTAAATTTAAAGCCGCTTTATTATAATATGGGACTGCTTAACTTTGAATTATGATAATGTTAATACTTGCTTAGAGGAACTCAGGTCGATCTTTAGGTTAAGCCGTGCTTGCCTAGGTTGTTCTGTGGATGGGTGACCACCCATTACATACCGAGTTTCCTCCGTGCCTCGGAAAGCACGTTAAGCCGTTGGACCCGGGTGTCATTTGTATATCCTTGACAGTCGTTAGGTAATCAGTGGCCCAAAAAGGCTGACAACCAGTCTTACCAAGGGGTATCATATTATTCAATACTAACTGGGTTGTAAGGTAGTCGCTCTATGTAAAATACTGGTATTCAACTGCATCCGGTTAGACTGGAAGCCGATCCCAATATAGTTGGGAAAGGGCTAGGCAGATGATGATAATACTTGCTTCGAGTCAATTTTCCCAATGCATGTCAAAATTGAATCGCTTTTACTCAATACAGAAGAGACGGTCGTGGACCAATACATTTTCTCTGAGTAATTTTAGTTTACCAATTTTTGATTATGATTGATTCCTCACGGATTTTTTATCGCCATCTGTCTCTGTGTCATCTGCATTTAATTTTTTTTTTCTTTAGACTTTGCCCCACAATAAGAATTTCTCCTATATTATGGGTGCGTTTACAAACATTTAAACTCACATACACAAACAGCCAGACCCGGAACAACTACTTGAAGGCCATAAAAATATTTGTTCCGGGCGGGAATTGAACCCGCGACTCACAGCGCAGCAATCAATCGCTCACCCACTGCGCCAATTAATATAGTATGATTAATATTATGTTGAAAGCGGCAGGGTAGCCCGTGAAATTAAAATTTTCTTACGTTTTTTGACCGCCCGCGAATCATATTTTGTTAAACATACTGCCTGAAACTGACCGATCTGGTCAGTGTCACGTTGTATGTTGATGAAAATATGATTCGAGCAAGTAACACGCATGTAGTTACAGAATTATAATCATTAAAATCATCAATACAACTCTCCAAGTTCATTTAATGACTGAATGAACCATTGAATGACTTTTTAACCGACTTCCAAAAGGAGGAGGTTATCAAGTCGCCTGTATTTTTTTTTTTTTCATGAAATATTTATTGAATAAACTCATATTTTCATCAACATACAACCTGACACTCACCTGCAAATTGCAAAAAAAAACTTTCACCTTAAACATGTAATGGTGTCTACGACGCTACGCCGTAGTAACCACATCCCTTTTTCGTAGCGTCGTAGCGAGCCCTTTTAGCATAAATCTCATTTTTTTTCATACCATACTATTAAAAAAAAAACTGCAAATAAGTTCTTAAAACTCTAAACATTTTACAATTTTCCTTTGCTAGTTTCAGTAGTTTATCCTACAGAGAACAGTGATCGACCGGCATTCCACGGAATCCATTGTACTCCATTTCAATTCAAATTAGTCGTAAGTTGAAATCCGACTCTATTACCAAACACACGTGTGTCTATGTAGGTAGTTCGTAGCTATGGGCGCGTTTGAATGTGCTAATAAGCTGTGAAAATACACGTATTTCGCATGGTTATGTGAAATGTTCGGGTAGATCAGGTCGATTTGGCGTAGTTGATAGATAGACGATTCAGTTCTGGAGGTTTCGTGGGAATTAGGGATAGCTGAGAGAATTCGAGCGATTAGTTGTACGTACTACAAAGCTTCCAGCTTTGTATAGTCTTGAAACCAGTCGAATTATGCTCATGTGGAAAGTGACCACTTATTTCTTCAGTATACGGTGTTGTCCTCCTCGATATCGCCTGATGAAAAATAGTAAATGAAGTTCTTCTAGGGTTCGTATGTCCATCCGTCTGTCTGTCAGCGGGCTTTATGTCATGATTCGTAATAGGTAGACAGTAGAAATTATCACAGAATGTGTATTTCTGTTGCCGCTTTAACAACAAATAATAAATTAAAAATTAAAGGAGGCTCCCCTACTACGACGGTACGGAACCGTCCATGCGCGAATCCGATTTGCCGGTATTTTTTATACTAAATAGGCTTGCGCCTGGCTCAACTCGCCTGATGTGAAGCGATGATGCGGCCTACGGTGGACCACGCATGCCTTGAAGAAACCGATTCACTCGAACTTTGAATAGATCCATATTATAATGATCAGGAAAACAAGAATCCGACATTGGCCGGAATTTGAAAAGATCGTAGTTTTTTATTATAATATAGAAAGAAAGAAAAAACATTTATTTGTCGCAGGGACATGGCGTGCATCATACAAAATGGCAAAAAAATACAATAAACATACAACGCATAACAAATATACATAAATTCAACAGGACAAAAAAAGAAAAAAATACGTTAACATCTTGCACGTCGTGACTGCGACAAGCAGGTTACCACTCAGCATAATGCTGTGCTATGGGGGGCCCACAGCACAGCCAGGCATGTATTTATGTTTCATGAGCCATATGGATCTTCTCATTTATAAACCCTAAGTTATATGTTAAAAATAAACAAACAGAAACAGGCTGTCCTATTAACTCTAGCTGAAAAACACATGTTATATCTACAGAAAATTTACTACAAAAAATTTATGTACGAACGGAAAATAAAAAAAAGATTTCAGTGTTGTCACGAAAGTCCCAAGAGAAAACCAATTACTGGCTCGGTCGGAAATCAGGAAATTGGTAGAAATTGAGCTCCAAGATTTTCTATTAAAACATACAAGATAGTAAAGTGTTGATATTATTTTGTAAATAAGAATTTGCACTTGACTAAAATATTTTTTAGGTATAATTAGTTTTGTATATTGTGAGGAGCTCGTGGCTGCATAGCATCCGCTAGGGTTGATCTTTAGGGTAAGCTGTGATTGCCTGGGTCGGTCCGAGGATGGGTGATCACCCATTACATACCAAATTTCGTAATTCCTATTATCATCAACCGGACACAAATTCTGGGTATCTAATGAGAAATTCTTGTTCGAAAAACCCAACAACACTTTGCCCGACCTGGAAATTGAACGCAGGACCTCGTGCTTCGTGGTAGCGATGCATTCACTAGGCTAGGGCAACGAAGCATTCAATTTTTATTTTTCATTTCATTTTCAAAACATAACATCACGCCTGTAATCCCCTAAAAGTACATCCATATTTCGCCAGTTATGTTAAAGTCATGTAATAGGGGCGAGCCTATTGCCATCAAGCAGGCACAGATCCAGACTCCGTGGTTGTAACTAAAAAAAATGTGATAGAAAAACCCAATAACACTTTGCCCGACCCGGGAATCGAACCCAAAACCTCTTACTCAGCAGTCGCGCTTGGGACCACTAGACCAACGAGGCAGTCTTCATTAAATGTTGACATGTAATCTGTACAGCACCAATAAACTCTATATTTTAATATAGCGTCAAAAAAATATCATCAAACAAAAACATTAGTTTATTACTTTCTTTGTCTTGTAATTACAATTATACGTGAACGTGGCGACTGTCCGGCCCACGCTTAGTCTGCCACTAAACATATCAAAGATGACCAAAACAACTTATTTTTCTTCGTTCTTTATTATCACTAAAACATTACATTTATATTTAGAATCTCTGATACTTGAAAACAGAACTCAGAAAAAAAAACTGGGTAAGCAAGTTTTTTTCTGAGATATTTATTTTTTGTAATTTGAGTAATGAATATAAATGTTGATGGATCGAGAGGGAGAGGAAAACTAAAGAAAATATGGATGGATTGTGTGAGGAATGATATGAAGGAAAAAGGATTCAATGATAGCATGACGATTGACAGGGGAGAATGGAAGAAAAGAACTTGTTGCGCCGACCCCAAATAACATGGGACAAGGGCAGGAAGATGATGAATTTTCCCAAGAAAATGCCATTTCTATTTAGTATTTTATTGCAAAAACACAACAGTGTTACTTGTAAAGGTATCTTTATACTAAGAGTATACACTACAATCAGAAATATAAAAAAAAAAAAAAATATATAAAAGACGAAATTCAGTTCGCAACTGTGAAGAAAAGAAACCACTTGTAGAATGTATTTAGATCGAAAAAACAAGTTACCAAGTGACGTTCTCAATACATCACACACGCAAGTCATCAACAAACTATTAGAATTAGCATATTAATGAAACAACAGTATTAAAAGTGTGGTATATTAGTTGGTGGTTATGCAAACGTTTTTCGCTTGGGCGGTGGCGAGGCGATGGGCGGGCGGGGATTCGTCGCCAGTCGTCATGCACCCGCGGCCAGAGGTGCACGTCGCGTCGTTGTAGCAAGCACCCTCCGACATCGCCGACTCGTCTGAGTACCAGACCTCCCCTGCCCCCCGCGGCTAGTCCTCCGCAAGGCGACAGAGGGGAACTTGGATTATCACAAAAGTACCCCGTGATTGGACGTCGTGATTGTCGAAAATTGACGTTTCACGAAAACTAGAGTTGTGTGTTTAATGTGTTTTTTTGTGTTGTGTGTGAATTAGGTAAGTGGGCGTAGTTTTTTATTATTATTATGTTATTTATTTTGACGTGTTGTTGTAGTCAGCTGTTTGTTTGAAATTGACACGCTCCAGAAATGGATGAACAGAAATTGCGAGTTAATATTTCTTTCCATTCTTGTCGTAGCTTAAGACGTTGTATCCTTATTATGAAAAAACACAAACGTACAATAATTGGTAGCTTTTCTTGTGTCTCAAGGAAAATTCGAGAGAAACGTTCGCACAGTGTAATCCCGCCAAAATTAATCCCAAGTCTTATGTCACTGTTGTTGGCATATCCAAACAATATGTAGTATTATATTTTGTCATATTTTATGCAGAACTGTGGTAAAGTCTCTTATCTGAGTGATAATTTATAACAATGTTCTCGGAAAATATATTATATGCTGATATCACTGTTTCAGCTTGATTATATGTGTTTTTAGGAAATGGAGAGGGTACATAAAGTTTGAGTGGATAGAATGTTCCACAAGCCATGACTGGCCCCCTAATGGTGTGGAATTTCGTTACTTATATGCCTTTAAAGAATTTATTTTCAAACAACCTAGGCTATAAAAAAACCTCTAGTGCCTTTCAAGCAGTACATTTTCTTTCAATGAATTAATGAATTTAAGAAGTTTATCTGCTATTCCTCAATTTAAATAACACACATTTTTTTTCCCTTGATTGGCCAGCCAATAATTGCTTACACTGTATATATTTTAAGTAATTATCTACCATTATCTCAGGTTAGTGTAACAACAGTTCAGGTTAGCACCGCATGCCCCATAAACATATTAGATGTGCCACAAGCACTGTACTATAAAATTGATGTTTAATTAACTTAAATTAAAAATTATAAAGTTTCAATAGCTCAACAGCTATGTCATCTAACTGGCGATCAAGATTTTCTAATTTCGTTACCCGTCTGTTGCACTATTTTGACATGAACTCAGTGCTATCATTAACATCTTAGTTGACAGATATGTCTATCTAATATGCAACCCATTTAATTAGTTATCTATCTGTCTGTTTTTAAGATAAAACAAGACAAATAACATAAAACATAATAAAGAGCACACATAACACAACATATGGTATCTTCTTATGATTTCAATAGTTAGTATCTCCATTCGCAAATAGATAATTTCTAGTTTTTCTTGTTTATTTATCTACTTCATTTTGTGTACACAATTTAAAATTTTATGATATTTTTAGTTCTTTGTAGATCATTACCTACCTAGCCTAGTGCTAAATTGTTGTTAGGATCTTCCAGTCTAACTGGATGCAGCTGAATACCAGTACTTTTTACAGACTATCTGTCCAACCCGTTAGCAGTATTTTTTTTTCGTATTTGATTACTTTGGACATTTTTCCCAAAGTAGTCGATGACTACAGAAAGGGGTATTCCTCAAAGTGCAACTATTTTTAAGCGCAACGAACTAAGCGCATATTGTTAATGAATCGATCATACCCATCTTTATTTTTCGTCATGGTTGCGCTTTGAGGAATAAACAAATAACATTTTTAATTTGAATTTGTGAGCGCAGCTAATGGTTGCGCTTCGAGGAATAATTTAGTTGAGCTTAGTTGGTTGCGCTTAAAAATAGTTGCGCTTTGAGGAATACCCCTGCAGAAAGCTCTTACTCAAATAGTTAACAACGGTCTCCTAAATACGTTTTTCTGTAACTGCAACGTTTTAACGTGTACCGTAAACGTCTTAAAACTCCCTTAGCGAATGTAAAGAAAATAAACAGTCAAGTTAAAACTTCAGTCTAAGACATCCAAGACGACTCAACGTCTCGCTGGTTATCTTAAAACATTCTTAGCAGTAATCGTGGGACGTGTGGAATGTTGAGCACTTAACTATTAAGAGATATCTTGGCTTTAAGAGTCGGTGAGGCGGAGAGTTAAAGATTTATACAATACTAGGTTATGCCCGCGGTTTCAACGCGTGGAGGTCGGGAGTTATCCCAGGGGAATGTTAATTCTAGGATAAAAGTCAGACGTTGGGATAAAAGGTAAATTAAAGAAGGATAGTCAGACAGACAGGCAGCCTAAGTTACTTTGGCGTTTCTAATATTTCTGTGTAGTTCAAATTCAAATTAATTTATTTGTCAGAATATGGTAAATTATTTATGGTCTTAAGTTTAATCAGTGGTCTCATCACATTCTGCCACGTGTGGTGTGCAAATATTAGGTACATGAATATATTTTTTACAAGGCAAAATATTAGGTTGGTACGAATTAAAATTACATAGTTAGTCATACAGTTTAGTGCTAGAATAATATAACTTACTTACTTAACTTGTTTGGTGTGAAGATTCCCTTGCGGTTTTGTCATATTTAAAGCGAAAACCTAAGCGATTACGAACATTCGTGCATTTATTAGTAGTTCGTGTATTCGTTGAAAATAGGTTAATAGAATAAGAAGAATAAGAATAAAGAATAAAATTTATTAAGCCATTGTTACAAACATTTTCTTAATCTAACTTAGAGCTATGATGTAATCGTAACAAGTTAAATTTTAACATAGTAATTAGTAAACAGAGGTCCCCAAACTAGGCTGCGCCTGTATCTTGGGGGCCAGATAATAATATAATAATAAGATAATAGGCTGAAACTTTCTTATAAACACCGACTGTTGTTGCCAGTCACTATTTCAAGAGTAGGAAATATCACTGTCTTGTTGGTCTAGTGGTCGCAAGCACGACTGTTGAGCAAGAGGTCCTGGGTTTGAGTGGGTCAGGCAAATTGTGATTGGGTTTTTCCATCAGGAATTTCTCAGTAGCAGCCACGGAGTCTGGATTTGTGCCCGGTTGTTTGCAATAGGCTCTCCCTTTTACATGGGACTTAAATAGAACTGGCGAAATGTGTATGTAATATTAGGTACTCCTCTACCTAACCCTTTGGGGATTACAGGCGTGATGTTATGTAAAATATCTAAATTTTCCTTTTGCGTATGTTTGACAAAATCCTTGGGATAGTTACTTACTGCCATCTCCAATCCATTTAAAGTTTCGTTACTCAAACCCTTATAGGTCCAAACCTTTTAAAGTCTAAGTACTTAAATTCGTTCTTGACAAGCAAGTAGCTCCGACGTTTTGAAGTGAAGGGCTAAAGCCACTTAAAACCGTTTTAGATTAAAAGATTTCGTTTTACAGAAAGAAAGGGAACGGTCGGGAATAAAACCGGTTTTTCATTGTTTTTCTTTGAGTATGCAGTTAGAGTCAACAATCGGTTGTTTGGTTTTCGTTTTCTCGTTTGGAATGTGTGACTTAACAGCTTTATTTGAACGTATTACGATTCTCATGGTTATTTAATTAAATTAATTTCGGACAGAACTCGTTGCTAAATAATAACAGCCGCTCGGGTCGATTTTAAGGTTAAGCCGAGCTTGCCTTGGTTGGTCCGTGGATGGGTGACCGCCCTTTACATACCGAGTTTGCTCCGTGCCACGGAAAGCACGTTAAGCCGTTGGTCCCGACTGTCATTTGTACATTTTTGACAGTCGTTACAGGTAGTCAGTGGCCCGAAAGTCTGACAACCAGTCTTACCAAGGGGTATCGTATTACCCAGTACTAACTGGGTTGTGGAGGACAGATATGCAGTCGCTCCATGTAAAATACTGGTATTTAGACTGGAAGCCGACCCCAACATAGTTGGGAAAAGGCTAGCCAGATGATGAGTTTCGGACAGAACTAAGCCACATCGATGTCGTTGATATGGTAGTGGCTTCGGACAGGTCCCTTGAAGTGAAGGTGGAATTGCACAAAGAGCAGGTCAGGAGCTGGTGGGACATGGTTTGGGGTGAGACTAGACAAGAGGGCCCTACATCTAAAATGAGGATGAATGGGAATAGCTTGCAAATCATTTAGTGTTTCTATTACTATTTTCATTGGAATTAACATAGGCATTTCGGTAGTACAAGAGAACCCATTTAACGCTAATACTAAGCCACTTTGATTTCTTAATGACTCAAAACCCCTTGTTTTTTTGCAGAAAATGTATCTATAACTAAGCTTAAGATTTCAAAATAATATTCAGGACATGTTTATTTTACTAACAAATACTTTACTTATCCACTACTACGCCACCACCACTACTTACCTAATTAATTAATGTGTATGCGAAATAATACTACTGTGCCTAAATTATGTATACAATTTTTGTGAACATACTTTTAAAATGTATTATTAAATTTTATCTTAATACGACACAAAGGCACGTAAAAACTCTTTTTATTTTTTACTGATGATGATAGTACAACAATCATTCCGAGTCCTATTTTGCTTACTGCCAGAAAGATCTTGATGACCGCCCCAAACGTTTGACTTATCTCAATGCTCATTCATCCGATGTACCCCGTTCCTTTTGTAGTATTGTTCAGCGAACCTAACAAAAGAAATATAATATTCTTCATAAAATTCACTTATATTCCATTATCGAGGTCGTCTACCCCTTCATTGTTGGCAAGAGATTTTTTAAATCAATTTCCACGGCGATCGGGAATATAAGAAAAACTGCGTATCTGTATTTTTGTGTCGAATATTTGGAAGTTATTTTGACACGTTCAGAAACCTTTTACTGCTTGGTAATACCGTGAATGATGGGTGTTTTCAAAAAGATTTAAAAGGAAACAATAAAATAAAATGGAGGAAAACATAATTATTTTCTTTATTCTCGAGTTTTTTTAAAGGTTTATTGTTGGTAACGTGTTCTTTAAAAGCTTACAATCTTTTACATTCTTAACACATAGCTCGCAATATCTTACTACTTATATAATATTATGGCGTATATTACCATCTTAGGCAGTTATGGCAAGTTTCTTACTATTTGCTCAAAGATAGCATAATGAGGTAGGATAATTTTATCCAAACAAAACATTTATCTAGAAACGACGTTTTTCCGCTATGAAACAAGGTATCTTCACGAAAATTCAAGGCATTTCCCCTTATACCGTCCGTGTGCTCTTATACACATCATCTGCCTAGCCTTTTCCCAACTATATTGGGTCGGCCTCCAGTCTAACCGGATGCAGCTGAATACCAGTATTTTACATGGAGCGACTGCCTATCAGACCTCCACAACCCAGTTGGTAATGGGTAATACGATACCCCTTGGTAAGACTGGTTGACAGACTTTTTGGGCCACTGACTACCTAACGACTGTCAAAGATGTACAAATGGTATCCGGGATCAACGGCTTAACGTGCTTTCCGAGGCACAGAAGAAACTGGGTATGTAATGGGTAGTCACCCAACCACAGACCAACCTAGGCAAGCACGGCTTAGCCTAAAGATCGACCCGAGCGGCTGTTATTATTAAGCCACGAGCTCCGTGTGCTCTTATACTACAAGACTTTATTATCGTGCACGTATGTTAAAAATAAAAACTAGAAGAACATATCCACCGATAGCAAGTATTCATTGGTACCAATAAAACCCTAAAGAATTCACCTCCGTCTCAACCCGTATCTTAAGACATATGAAAGAGGACAGTCCAGCTGGTGACCGCCACATCTATCATTGCGACTGACAAATAACTTTCAGGGGTCCCCAATGACTTACCTAAAGCTGTATTTACACGGTTGTATGAGTTATTTGAGCAATATTTTTAGTAAAGCAATCTGTCGTATGACGTTTATTTTGACAGTTCAACAAAATTCATAACATAACATCACGCCTGTAATCTCCGAAGGGTTAGGCAGAGGTGTACCTAATAGTACACCCACATTTCGCCAGTTATGTTTAAGTCCCATTTAATAGTGGGTGAGCCTATTGCCATCAACCCGGGCACGAATCCAGACTCCGTGGCTGCTACTGAGAAATTCCTGATGGAAAAACCCAATCACATTTTGCCCGACTCGGGAATCGAACCCAGTACCTCATGCTCAGCAGTCGCGCTTGCGACCACTAAACCAATGAAACATTTATTGCTTTATTTTCGTTGTTGAGTAGACAAATTATTACCAATTATAAAAATATCTATTTGCATTAAAATTATTCGAATTGTGATTAAAAGTGTTTAAGTATAGAGTGGGTTGCTGGTACATTTACTATTTAGTTCCATTGCTTTCTGAATTTATCTTAAACCTATATTTTTAAATTGCTCGAAATCAGTCAATACGGTGTAGCTGTAACTCCAGCAATCCATACTAATATTATAAATGCGAAAGTAACTCTGTTTGTTTGTTTGCTACCTATTCACGACTAAACAGCTGATCGGATCGTAATGAAATTTGGCGTGGACGTAGACTATATCCTGGGGAAGGACATAGGCTATCTTTTTTTTTCCTCACTCGTACTCATCGAAATTACCACGCGAACAAAGTCGCGGGCAACAGCTAGTAATTTACATATGTTGCCATGCAATGAATTACTTGACATTGCCCTTGACGTACAATTCAAGCAATATTGCCACAACATGTTATTTAGCAACTTAAGTCGCCCGTGTAGCGTTTACCTTAACTTTAAGAGGAAAAGACGTTCGGAATACGTTTCAATGGAACCCCAATAGTTTTCCCTGAGGTGACCGCTCTTGAGTGCTTTTCCAAACCTCCGTCCTTTTTCTGTCTGCGACAATTTTCAAGGATGGGTCGATAATTGTGGCCTACGGTTATTTAATTAGTGGTCAACTCAATCGTGGCTAGCATAAACATTCTGGAAATCTTCCAGTCCACAAGGCGACGAGATTAGTACCTGCAGATAGCGTTCATCAGCTCCTTTAGTGTGCAAACAATAGGACAGCAAGACATGATATTAGGGGTCTTCTCAAAAACCGTTGACACTTCTAATTTTAGCTATCATCAAATTCATATCAGCCGAGACTGTCCCACTGATGGACGTAGACCACCCAACTGTAACTTCAAAACCACGAGTCGAGTAGACGTGTAAAAAATAATTAGACAGTCATCACATCGATATGAATAAGGAAATCAAGAAAGAGAAAAAAACGACGCTCGATTTTTACTCCTTTAATTTACCATTCGTATTCCAAATCATTCCATCTCTCGAACACTCCTCTCAATTTTTTGGGTCTCTCTAATGAATTTATAGGAAATCCTGTTACTAGGCGGAACGGAGTTGTCCAATTAATCCATTAGTCTTTGTTAATAAAAGGGTCTGTCTAAAATCTACGCCTTCCCATCGCCTCTTACAAATTACTCTCCGAGTTTCCTGGTATATCTGTGAAGGTAGGCAAACATTATGGGTATTATCATAATAAACCGAAGCCTGAATTTACCCACTGCTGGGTCATCATCTGCCTAGTCTTTTCCCAACTATGTTGGGGTCAGCTTCCAGTCTAACCGGATACAGCTGAATACATGTATTTTACATGGAGCGACTGCCTATCTGGCCTCCACAGAAAGCTACTAGGTACAGGTACTAGGTAATACGCTATCCCTTGGTAAAACTGGTTGTCAGACTACTGGGTATAGTTGTACATTTTGTTGTGCCAATTCTCACGTCCCTGTGCCAGGCTCATCCAGATTTTTCTCCCGGTAGCAGCAATGTCATCTGCCCATCTCGCCTCCGAACAAGTACCGTTTATTTTTCCATTCCTAGGACATCACTCGGTCATAACTTTACTCCACCTGCCATCACCAGATCATGTACACCTTCGACGTATTAACACGATGTGGAAAATAATGTTCTGGAAACAAAGTTATGAATAAGAGGTATAAGGTAGATTAGGTAGGTAAGGTATAAGTATGTATATCATCAGCTACTAAAAATATAAAAATGAATAAGAAAAGACACGGAAATACAAGATGTTTCTCTCTCTTTAATCGATAGCAGCCGGCAAACCGAACCTAAACAAACGGATACAGTACAAATATTGAATCGAGATCAAAAGAGTTATAAAAGGGTTCTCAGTACAAATGCTGGGCTTTCATCAGTTTTGGAGCAATTTTCATTCAGCCTGTAATATGTTGGATGCAGGGATATCTTGGTTCTGAACAATACACTGATCCATACGTGTAATCAGCTTGTAAACATGCCCACTGCTGGGACACAGGCCTCCTCTCTATGAAAGGGAGCGATCTAGAGGCTCTAATCATCCGCAACCAGTGTGTTGATGGATGTCACATGCTTGCGAAATTTTGGTTCTAGGACTACCTAAATGGTGTAAAAAGACTCTTAACAAAACCAAAAAGCACTTGTTCTCCCCGTCATTCCGATCATTTTTAGTTCCAGACCATACCTGGGAACCTTCTAGCTACGGAGATATTGGGGGTCAAAGTTCCAACTTCTTTTTAAATACATGTTTTTAATGTAAGATTTCTACGACAACTCCACGACCCCCGAACTATTCAATTCATCCATCAGCACACGTATCTAGCATCTCTGTTTTAAGTGCGTTACATGGAGTCCTATCGTGAAACGTGATTTTTCACTCCAAAAAAAAAGTCGTTTCATTAAATAATTTTTGCTTAGTATTACTTAGTTTGATGTGCAGAATGCAGCTTCGTGAAGGGTCCGTTTACACCCTGAATGTCTGTTTTTTCATCATGATCACAGTTTTCTTCTGACTGCTACAAACTGAAATGCCAACAGCCAATTTGGTTTTTAAGGTTGATGTCCGTCTGTCTATCTCTCACGACCCTTTTTACATCACCATTCTTATATGATCATAGAAAGACAAAGGGCACAATATCTGCTACAAGACTGTACGTACGTACAATGCTACGTTTATAAGCATCATCATCTGCCTAGCCTTTTCCCAACTATGTTAGGGTCGGCTTCCAATCTAAGCGGATACAGCTGAATACCAGTATTCTACATGGAGCGACTACCTATTTGACCTCCACAACCCAGTTAGTACTGGGTAATACGATACCCCTTGGTAAGACTGGTTGTCAGACTTTTCGGGCCACTGACTACCTAACGACTGTCAAAGATCTACAAACGACAGCCGGGACCAACGGCTTAACGTGCTTTCCGAGGCACGGAGGAAACTTGGTATGTAAATGGGCGGTCACCCATCCACAGACCAACCTAGGCAAGAATTGCTTAACCTAAAGATCGACCCGAGCGGCTGTTATTATTTAGCCACGAGCTCCTCAATGCTGGTTTATAAGCATATACCACAATCAAACAACTTGAAAATAAAACCAACAAGCACACACCTATATTTTCCGTCCCCTAGACCTTTAGTACAACTACGGCAAATACTCGTTCAACGTCAAGTTATAGCCGCTCTGCTCTAAGAGCTATACGTCTACAACACGGCTATCGAGGCCACGCTAACTATTTCGTCATGCTGACGTTTTGCTGTTGACATAACACTCTCGGGACTTCCTGAATTCATAATACTAGACTGCAGGCAGGTAGAACACCTGAGGATATTTAAAACTTGGTGTTGCAGGCCAGGAAATTTTACTCCAGGCGATATTTTTTTTATTATTACTGCTTTGGCTACGTACTACGGACTACATTTCGTAATAATTAGGTTCTGTGTCTTGTTTTGCTTTGTTTTGTGAATGGTTTTAAGACGTTTTCAATAATAGTTTTTAATCTTAGCCAAAAAAACCGGCCAAGTGCGAGTCGTACTCACACAGGGTTCCGTAGCACCAAGCAATATAATAAAAATATTTTGAAGGCTCATTCATGTGTTGTATTGTATTACATTCAACAGCAAAACTAAATTTGTTTTTCATAGTATGTTAATGAAAAACAAAGTTACTCTGCAGTTTGATGAAAAAGTCCCATATCTTAAAAACTAAACATCAAATCTTATTCAAACCAATTTTCATTGAAAGTTTTTTTTACGATCTACAATCCTACTATTTTTCAGTAATTTCGTCTTACTTTAGAAATTAGAAAGGGGGGACACACATTTTACCATTTTGGAAGTCTATCTTTCAAATGATTGACTTTGAGAAATAATGGTTTTGGAACCTCAACGTCACTCGCTCCGTGCGTTGAGGTTCCTAGGTTTGATGAAAAAAAAAAAAACTTTTAATTTTTGTATAAAAATTGTAAAGAGGTTCACAGAATACATCTACCTACCAAGTTTCAACTGTGTAGTCCTAATAGTTCCGGAATAAAGTTACTGTGACATACGGACGGACAGACAGACATTACGAATCTATAAGGGTTCCGTTTTTTGCAATTCGGCTACGGGACCCTAAAAAGATCCACAGTAGGCTGAGCTATCATGGAACTGGCAGCTTGTTTGTTGATTTTTGTGCTGGCCTTTCAGAAACCAGTAAAAGCTTCTAAATTTCGAAAAACAATGCAGCATTGACCTGTCAATAAGATACAGTGTTTGTTCTCTGGGTAAAATTATTGAGTTTTTGTTTGTACCGAAAAAAATCTCTTTTATCATAAATTAACACCGGTTAGTGCTGTCATATAAGTTTATTGTTATATTCTACATCTACAACAGTTAATTATGTTATGAATGTTATTTAAACACGGCTGTTTGTTTGTTTGTCGCTCATACTCGTGACTGTGCCTGTTTTGTTATTATTGTTTTAGACTCATAACATCTTTCTTTCTACAGGTTTTAAGATAATTTCAATAGAGTGGCTGCCAAATTCGTAAAACAAGTTTTTGTCTATGGTTACTTGTTCTTGTCTATTTTAGTAAAAGCACTTTATATTAAGTACCTCCCTTGTAGACGACATTATTTTCAATACACTTTCTCGAAAACTGGTTCTTATCGCACAACGATTAGGTTCGTAATGCAATGTATTTCACACGTGTGGATTTTTAATATTTTTCCGCACACGTGCGGAAATAAAAATTTCCACAGATAACTATACTTATACTAAGTCCAAATGAGTCCAATGACTATAGTCGGCGGTGTTTGTTTTTTGCAAAGACATATGCGTCTTAACGGCGTAAATATTTTTTGAGTATTTAAATTGTGTTTATAAATAGAATATCATAGATAAACATGATAAAAAATGAAAAAATTAAACTATGAACAAATTAACATTTCTTTGTGTTCTAAATTCAAAAATCTTTGATTTTTCTATATTTATTATTAGGCTGTTTAGCGGCATCATACCATTTTAAATCATAGTTTCCTTATAATTCCTGACAAAAATACTTTCCGTTCGAATATTTAATTTTTTCGAAAGTATATTGAAAAACGTAGTTTGATAGTGGGGATTTGTAACTGCAGTTTTCGGCTCCATAACACCCTCGCCTGCAGCTCGGGCGTTCCACCTCGAATGCAATAACAAAGTTTCCCCACTTATATCAAAATGTACTTCAGATGAGTACGCCAATAACACCAATAAACATATCTCATTAAACTTTGGTAATCATACCTTTTCAAATACCCAGAACTTTTGAAATAAAACTTTCCAAAAAAGTTAAAAAGTACATACCTACCTGCGGGCTACTGCTCTTTGAGACTTTGAATTTAAAATCAACTGCAGGCGAAAGGTGTCAGAAAACATTAATATTTAACGAAACTGAATGGAATAGAAGCTCTTTTACTAACATAAAATAAATACATCAGGTGAAGGACCCTTCTTAGACTTTAAAGTTTAAACAGTTATAAAACCACTTTCAAATAACTTTTTAGAATATATTTTACTAGCTTATTTTATTTAACCACCTTTTGTAGCCAGAGTAAAGTAAATAATAAATTAAATAATATGAAATCTAAAAGGAATGTTGGCTCTTCAACTAAAAGTGCTCTTCTCTGGTTCGATTACATAGGTATACTGGAAAAAATATTAATTAGTAGCCAGGTTGTCCAAGGCACATATCTTCATTTAGAAATACTGTATAAATGATCATAAATCATCATAAATCGTTTTTGAAAAACATTGCTTCAGAGAAACTATATCCAACGTATTCCACGCAATCACAAAAATTGTGCGAAACGAAAATCCGTTCCACAAAAATCCGTGCCACCATTCAACAGGTAGTAGGTAGGGGGCATTAGTTCTAATACATTGTGTATGATAAGCGGTCTCATCATTCGTTATCACAGCGATAAATAAAGATAAGAGGGTACAGAGCACTTAGCCGAGTTATCTCTCGGGTCACAGTAGTCTTAAAATAGTTGGGCAATTTGTGACGCACGCCCGGAGGATGCATTACTTACATGTTTTATTTTGGAACTGTTAGATTATGGGGCTTATAGATTGGCTTTTTTTGGCCACCGACAATCTGGACGAACATTCACAAGTTCTGATACCTAATCAAGGGTTAGAACGGGCAGCGGGACTGTTCGAAAGAGATACCGCGTCCCTGGAACACAAAGGGCAAAGAAGGAACTTGGATGGGTTTTAGTCAGTAAAAGTCTGTCAGTCCCTTCCACTCAGCCCAGAGCGGGGAGGGGGGAGAGTTATTTGATGATTTCCCATCCGAAAACAAATAAAAAAAAGGTTAGATAACTAAAGTTTTCGGTCTACTCTTTGCAGAGCATAAATTGGCGATCGATTCTTACACATTGCTAAAATCTGTTTTATTTGGCGCTTACAACTTACTGGTAGAACAAAATTTGAATTCATGGGCAAGAAAAGATGAAGAAGTCTTACAAAGACAGACTGAAACTAGGTCTCAAGTAGTTGGAAAAGGACAGTAGTAGTAAGTAGAAAATGATGACGTAGAAGATATATTGTGTACAACAACGTTTAATACAAAGGATAATACGTAAATGTTGGGAAAAGACGACAAACATTTGTTGATTGATTCCATCAGTTGCCAAAATCTAGTAATTTTGCCGCGCGCCGACTGATGAAGCCGACTCACAATCACAATATCAGAATCCAGATCAATCGTTGTGTGAAATATTATGATAGGTATGAAAGAAGTAAACATTGTAGTTACGTAACGGCTGTTAGAGATCAAAGGGAATTTTTGGGAAGAGGTTTTCAACATCTGGCTAGACGAGGAGAATATGGTCGATGGAGTAAAGTTTGATCAAATTGTAGCAAGGGTTGTGCCAAAGAAACCTGGCCGTCTTACCGCGCATTAGGTTGACGATTATGACGACGATGGTGGCTGATGACGGGGAACTCGGATGAATGGCAGAAGAAAGAGGAGGCCTAAGCTATACATGAGGTGGTTCCAAGTTGAAATGATGATAACGATGGAAGAGACACACGTACATGATAGTACGGAAAGGAAAATAGCCATCAGTCGAGCAGATCAGTAGTCACCACTATTTCCAACCGTTAGACCTAGAGTTTCGGTTTGATAAACCGGTATTATGATTAATGTATTTTTTATCTTTAGAGCCCTAATGTTAGTGATGGTATGACGTGTGTGTTGTAATGGCTGCAGTATCAAGGACCATTGATGGCCGCTATTTTGACGTTCTTTTATTTGTACTTCACTTTATGAGATCTGCGTTCAATTGGTTTGAAAAGAGATCAGTGTCAGTTTGATTTGTTCTGAGATTGACGTTAAAGCTGTTCAAGGATCTTTCAGTGAGTGCCCAAAATCAGAATTTACGTCACCATCTTGTTTTTTTAAATAAATTTCACAGATCCTCACACAAACAGCGACCCTCTGTCTAATTCATTTGAGTACCAAAAGCTCCTTCTATCATTTTAGACTGTGACAGCTGCTGTTCTTGGAATTTTCGTTACTGTGAAATGGGCTTTAGAGCTGTCATCTAGATCTTACATTGAAATAGACGATGATTGTCGGATTATATACGAATGAAGCGATATAACTTCACAGTACATAAGCTAAGGGCATTGTTAACAAGCATTCATACATAATCGGATGCAGCTTAATACCAGTAGTTTACATGGAATGACTGCCTATCTGACCTGCACAACCCAGTTACTGTTGTACTGGTTTATACGATACTCTTTGGTAAGACTGGTTGTCAGACTTTCGGGTAACTGACTACCTGTAACGACTATCAAAGTTCTACACCTGATATGCGGGACCAAAACGGCGTATCGTGCTTTCCGAGACACGGAGGAAACTATGTAATGGGTGGTTACCCACTCACGGACCAACCTAGGCAAGCGTGGCTTAACCTGCAGATCCCGAGCGGCAGTTATTTTATTATTATTACAAAAAATTCCCAGTAGCAACCGGGGTTTTCCAATATTGTCTCCCATAAATGGCAATACGGCTGGTCTTATTACATGCCACTATGGGACCCAAGACCGCCATCGGGTAAATGTCAAACCTACCAACTAATTTTTCTTTTAAAGAAAACATGACTGCAGAGACCAAGAATTTGAAGTAAAAAAGATGTTACGCAGTGAATGGAGTGTAAACGCAAGGAATTTGATTTAGTCGGGGTACACAATTTATTCGGAATTCCATACATACTGGATCAGATGGAGATACGGGTATATGTCTTTCTTTATACGGCTGTTATCTAGGATTCTAGAATCGAAAAACGCTTTGTCGTTGTGTCCATGTTTGATTTCAAAATTAATTTTTTCCTTAGTAGCTTTTATTATTGTTGTTTTATTTGGAGTGCTCTTATTTTCTCGTTAATTATACAAAAAATTGCTAGTAAAAATCTTATTTAAGTTGTTCCCGATTGTGTTAACGTAAAAATACTTTAGGGATCTTGTTGAATTTTGTTTAACGATTTATCTTCCGAAGTTTCCGGACAAATATTATTTCTGCTGATACGTTTTATCTTAATCTTTGATGTCTTGTAAATATTTCATAACAAAATTGTATTCATCTAGATGAGAATTTGTTTATCACCAGAAATATTTCTGGTTCTTTTTTATTGGATTCTATCATAATATATTCTGCTGATAAACTGCGTATCCTTGTTTCCATCTACTTCTAAAACCGATTATAAGGGAAGCCGTCATCATCATAATCATCATCATTATAGCCTTTTCCAAACTATGTTGGGGTCGGCTTTAATACCTGTGCTGTGTGTATACTTGTGGAGCAACTGTCTATCTGACCTCTACATCCATTTGCTACACGACACCGATTTCTAATACTGGTTGTCAGCTTTTCAAACATATGACTACCCATAACGACAAAGTCTTCGCAGTCGCGAAGTATTGATTCATCATCAACGTAAATAAAAACATCAGAAGTAGGTATATTGTCTTCTCTTTGCATCATAATACTCTTTACGCTCTGACGTAGCAAACACCAGTGTTGCCATAATAACAGTCTAAACAAAGCTAAGTATTTCATCGACCTGCTGTAGTGACGACATTTGTGTTTCGTATGGCGAATCTAAAATACTCCACTGACGATGCGCTGACGTCATATTATAAATAACTTTCGCTGTTGAGTTCGTCAGACATTCGATTCAATTGAATGGGAAAATCGAGAAGATTTGAATAAAGATCGATGTTTTTTGATGCAAAATATTTTAAATATTTTTTATTTTATTAGAAAAAGAATTTAAGAACTGGTTTCATTTGTTGGTTTCTGATAATGATTTGTGTTGAGAAGTAGTAAGTAGATAATTATGTTGTTGGATATAAAACACTCTTCCTATCTATTCTTATCTACTAGATTATTTTCATACACGAGTTTTGCTCTATAAATATTACGTGTGTGTGTTTGTCTATGAAATAGAAAGCAGGAATAGAAACACTATCACGTTTGTATGACTGAACAGTTTTATTTGAAGTGAAGTGCATGATTTTTTGCGTAAAATCAAAACGATACGTACATGTGTGCAGATATGGTTGAGAGCAAAAAAACAGACGCGACATCGAACATGTTTTCTAAAGGAAATTGGAAAATTGGTAAACTTTATTTGCCCTGCACTGTTTGATTTGGAACATTGCATGGCAGATCGTACGGTTTCTTTTTTTTAAGGGTACGTACGCCATGTAGATTGGGTTATTCATCGGTATTTGTTCAGACGTATTCGTCATTTTGGAATTCCGTCCAGACTTAAGGGTGTTTTAAAAAAAGGTAGAAATTGTTAAATGAACACTGAAACATTAAGCATGAAAACCTTTTTTTCAAATAATTACTAAGAATTTTACAAATAACGAAATTATCACTAATCTTCATCAGCCTAGCCTTTTCCCAACAATATTGGCGTCAGTTTCCAGTCTAACCGGATGCAGCTGAATACCAGTATTTTACATGGAGCGACCTACCTTACCTCCACAACCCAGTTAGCACTGGGTAATACGATACCCCTTGGTAAGACTGGGTGTCAGACTTTCGGGCTAAGGACTACTTGTAAAACTTATACAGTCACTTACGGGATATCTTCCGTGAATATCGGGAGCTCAAAATTATGAACAATCATGGAAGATATCGCGTAAGTGACAGTATAAGTTTACTTGTAACGACTATCAAAGATCTACAAGTGACAGCCAGGACCAACGGCTTAATGAAATTGTCACTCTATTTTGAATTAACCACGTTCGTACGTATGCTGTCTTTTTATGTGTGAACTCCTCCCTCTCAGAAGTTCATACCCATGTGATTGTCCCAGTTTCGATCGACCCCAATTTGATCTGCCCTGTGTGAAGTGTTAATAAGTACTTCTGCAGTTGAATGCTCTCGCAGATTGCCTTCATGGTGTTAAATATAAATGCGGTGTACGTCAATCACAATCTTTCTGTGAATCGATCGCTTTTGGGCGCCATCGCCATTTTATCTGAATCGAACATTGATGCATACGTTTGTGATATGATGTCAGCATAAACTGCTTTTTTTATTCCCGGAATTTTATATCAATACTGTCGCGATATTGTGTCATATCTTGTTAATATTGCAGTATTTTGATGATTGTGATGAAAAAAAGCTTCAGTTAAGGCGGACAACATAATTATATAATCTTTTATTTTGTTAAGTTTTGCCACGAATATTTTAAAGAAAGAACGCCGAAAATTATTTACACTTCTCTGAAAAAATATTCATACACTTTTTTTTAATAATTACGCTCGGACGGCGCGGCGCCGCCGCAACCGCCGAGGCCGCCCCAGAAAGAGGTAGCGAGACGATCTGGACGCGTACTGCGAGGGCTGGTTCGATGAGGCACGAGAGCTCCCTATAAGTTTTTTGCTCTTTGCAAAAAACTCTCGGAGTTACATTTGTAGAATACCTGGATCACTCCTTTTTATTAGGTTGGTTGGTGTAATAATATATCAGGGTTTAGAATTTATTTTATTACAAGACGAGAGTTATATTTTTTCCGTCAAGGCTTATAGACGGAATTGAACCTCAATCCCCACTTTGAAAGTCTAAGCACGTAAGCAAGCGGACAGTTACATTAGTCATATTGTAATTAACTTTCGCGTATACGTGTGACTGGCATTAATTGATCGCCTGCAACCAATCACGGGTGTCTTTAGGAACAATTAAAACATGTATGTCTGACTGACTTAATGTGTGACGTCATGTTATGAATGAGGGGCTTATCAGGGCGTTTCATCTTTTGATTGTGAATGGAATACAAAGCAGACGGTTTTTTGGTGGTGTACTGCTGGTTAGGTTACCAAATAGTTATACGCAGTGGGTGGTTATGGAACACCTACAACCTGCCTCTCATCTTCAACTGATAAGCCTTTTTTCAACAATGTTGGCGTCGGCTTCCAGTCTAATCGGAAGCAGCTGAATACCAGTACGTTACATGGAGTGACTGCCTATCTGACCACCAGAGCCCAGTTAGTAATAGGTAATACGATACCTAGTTACCTACCCCTTGGTAAGATTGGTTGTCTGACTTTCGGGCTACTGACTATCTGTAACGAATGTCAAAGATCTACAATTGACGGCCAGGACCAACGGCTTAACGTGCTTTTCGAGGCTTCGAGGAAACTCTGTATGTAATGGGTGGTCACCCATACACAGACCGACTCTGCCTGAGTTGGTCTGTGTATGGGTGCGCGGCTTAACCTGATGATTGAGCCGAGCGGCTATTATTATTTAGCCACGAGCTCCTCAACCTACGACCTGCCTCAGCTGGGCAGATTTCTTTATTAGGAATGAATTCTCTAATGTTCGTGCGAATCGCATCAAAATCCGTTGCGCAGTTTTGAAGAACAATGCGACTTTATTATAACATACACATGCATTTGCTTACTTTCGAAGTGGTTAAGAGTAGGTATGTTAATTCTAAGCCCTGTGGCATAAATTAATATTATTCCAAGCCGCAGATATTTCCCCTAATTCCGTCATACTCGCTCCATCGGAGTACAATTCCGTTGCATCGCGTCAACGGGAACCCTATCTTGTATGTACAGTCGCGCTCATCACATTCTTCTATAGAAATGGGTTTATTGCGATACTGTTTTAAAGCCTACTTTATTGTTCGGCTATGTGGTAAAATAAATACGAATATATTCTAGAATAAAGATAATATGACGCCTGTCATACTCGAAGGAATTCGTAGAGGTGTATCTTATAGTACACCCACATTTCGCCATTTATGTTTAAGTCCTTTGTAAAAGGGGGCAAGTCTATTACCATCAAACGGGCACAAATCCAGACTCCGTGGCTGCTACAGAGAAATTTCTGATGGAAGGACCAATAACATTTTGCCCAACCTGGGAATCGAACCCGGGAACGCGTGCTCAGCAGTCGCGCTTGCGATCACTAGACCAACGAGGCAGTTGAAAGAAAAAATAAATACCACACACACTCACACCACATACACAGTCTACTTATATTCAACTAGCTTATGTCGGCGGCTGCGCCCAGGTAGAGATCGACAATCGTCCCGCATGATCGTTCTAATGGCAAGTGAAAAAACTATGTGTGTGTGTAATCCAGGTTATAAACTATCCGTGTGCCAAATTCATCCCAATCCGTTCAGTACTTTTGGCGTGAAAGAGTAAATATCCATCCATCAAATCAATAGTAGAAAGATTTTTTAGCCTGTCATTGTAAATTAGTGTTAATTTAATTTTGCTTTCAAACACACTTATTCAAACATAAAAGTTATAATTCTCTTGAGACCAACATAATAACAAAAATGGGCTAATCAACAATCAAAGGCAACAGAACTTGTAGCCCTACCTTTAGTTTGACCATCAAGTACTCGCGAGACCTTCTGGTCATTACAAACATTATAACGAAGCTCCATTAAAGTAATTAATAATTCCACAGTAACCTTTGTCAGCCATGACATCGGGTTAAATCGCCATTTTGTTTCAACTAGCGCAAATAAATTCAGTCCAATTTCCCTCTTTATTTTACTAACTTAGGGGCGATTTTTCCTTGACCTGTTTGTGACAAATCGGTGGATAGGTTTTCCCGGGGGTGTATGAGTTTTATTGGAATTAAATGCTCCGGGACTCGTTATTGTCACTTGTTTTGTTTTGGAGTTTTCTGATATCAGAATCAGAATCTTTTATTCATAAACATAAGTAATAATTACATTCAAGATCTTAAAAAATAGCTATGTTTTGCAAATTAACATTAAAATTATTGAAAAAAAAAACGATTATACAAGTGGGTACCTACTATTAAATTAAAATATAAATTTATTGCAATATAATTATTAACGCATTTGAGTACCAAAATATGATTGTATTAACACATGAAAACAATTTCAATTTTATAATTCATATTCAATGTCATTTCATGTCAAAATTCAAAGTCAATTCAATCAAAATAATGCTAGACCAAATACAATTCAGTTTTACCACAAAAATACAATTTTGATCATCGTAGTCACATCATCTTGTTCGTCTAGTTTCTTATTTTTTATTATCCTTGTCTCATTGTTTTTCTATTCTTACATTTGTAGCTAAACCACTTGAATGATCCTACCAAGTCCTATCAATACCAGCAAAGAAGAATGGCAGAAATCTATGCAATCTGGGTTTAAAACTTTAGCAACACCATACTCAACCTTCTTTCAACTCAACTTTTGCTGGTAGGTACTGTAAAGTAAAATGTTACAACATACTGAAAAATCTTTTGTCGACGTTACAAAACTTGTAAGGGGTAACTTTGTACACTAGAATTAGAATTTTATGTCTACAGCTTCGTTCCATGAAATTGATTGATTTTTTCCACTTTTTTTCACCGTACTAAATCCTGTGACAGTTGTCAGAAATATTTTTTCCTGGAAATCAGAGATATGTAGTTAGAATTTTATTTGGATCAGCTGTCCAAAAAGCTTTCAAAATGAGACTTTTATTTTGCCGAGTTTCATTTTTTTAATTAGAGGTTCTTTTTAATATTAGTCTGCCTTTTGTCTCTGAGCTTACTTAGGAACATTTGCCTAATTGGACAAAAATTAGAGTAAGTATCTACTTGGTTTCCTAAAAAAGCTTTGAAAATCGGAGAGTCTTTATAAAGTCTCCAGGAACATGTACAGAGATCCTTTAGAAACTAGAACAAAACCATTAAATTAGTAGGTATTTAGTCATTTACTAATCATTATTGTTGGCACGCACAAAGTCAGTGTGTGTGTGTGTGTTTGTAATGAATAAACTCAAAAACTACTGTGCCGATTTAAAAAAAAATTTCACCATTCGAAAGCTACATTTACCCATTCCCATTTTTTTTGAGTAAAATATAGCCTATCTATATTTATTACTAAAAAAATTACGGGGAGAGGGGGGAATTAGGGGAAAATAAATGTCCACCCGTGCGAAGCCGGGACGGGCCGCTAGTAATATAATAAAGAGGAAAGATTTTTTATTTGTTTCAATCGAATAAGCTCCGAACTTCTGGGCCGATTTTAATATTTTTTTCACCATAGGCTATAAATTATATTTATATCATGCATACTAGCCGAGCTATCACAATTTTTGCGGACGAAGTCGCGTGCAAGGTGATAGTCATAAATAAATTATATTCTGGTATGTTTGAACCGTCTTATGTCGTCCCAGAAACTTGACCCACTGACGAACTCAAGGGGTAGCTACCCTTAAGTAAAACATAGATAAACGCTTAAATAACTTATGCAAACCTATTGTCCCTATTCTAAAGGGATTAAATTTAACTGCGTAACCCAATTGGGCCTTCAATTTGCGAAGTTATTTTAGTTATCCTAAAATTTTCAATGAAATTCTGTCCTGTTTTTGATTTGATTTAATTATTTCTACACCGGGTTTTATAATTTCTTGTTTGGATTATACTATTATAATATAACATAATATCACGCCTGTAATCCCCGAAGGGTCAAGCAAAGGTGTAGCTAATAGTACTGTACCCACATTTCGCAAGTTATGTTTAAGTCGGAAATCCAGACTCCGTGGCTGCTACTGAGAAATTTCTGATGGAACAACCCAATAACACTTTGCCCGACCTGGGAATCGAACCCAGTACCTCATGCTCAGCAGTCGCGCTTGCGACTAATACACCTACAAGACAGTCTAGTACTACTGTCTACTAGTCGGTGTACTATTATAAGAAAGCAAGAAAGAAAACATATTTATTTGGCACATGCCACAAGTGTACACAACAAAAAAATAAAGTACAAAACTGAAACCTACTCTGATAATATTGTGTCTCACAGCTGCCCCAAATAGCTAGTGCCCGGCGTTGGTTTCCAACTGGACCTGTTTATTATAATAAAAATAATAAATAAAAATTTATTTAAAAATATTACGTACAACATTTTACAGTTTTTCTTAAATCTAAGTCAAATTCACCCATGTTTTGTGCCTGAACTAGGTAATCCTGTGTTTCAGGCGATTGGAGGTAACATTAATTGATTAAATAATCACATCCCATTTTAATCTTATTGGTGCCTATGTAAAAAAGGTATATAAAAAAAAATATGTAGGTGTAATATTAAGGAAAACACTGAAATTATGAATTTTATAATTAAAATGAAGTAGGCCGAAAACTTAGAATGTTTGCTTGAGTATTTGTTTGGCTTATGACGACCCACTTGTAGAAGACTTCAATTTAGTTGCTTTGCCTAGGAGTAGTCAGTTCTTTTCGTATTTTGTTATGTATTTGTTAGCCTAGGACTTCGCCACATCCACGGTGTCATCGATGGCGCAGATATAACTTTGACTGCATGTTATGGAGCATGAATGGCAGGATAATAGTCAGTTGGATACCTAAAACAGGGTGTAAACGGACTCTTCACGAAAGCGTCAACCAAGTCCATCAAACTAAATAACTTTACGCAAAAATTATTGCGGGGAAACGACTTTTTTTTTGGGGTGAAAAATCTCGTTTTACGGTAGGACTCAATGTAACTCAAAACATTGTGCTGATGGATGGTAGTAGATGGTGATTAGTATGGGGGTCGTGGAGGTGTTTAAAGTTAACGTCTTACATTCATAACATGTATGAAAAAAAAAAGTTGCGAAAACGTTGGAACTTTGACTCCCAATATCTCCGTAAGTAGAAGGTTCCCAGGTATTGTCTAGAACAAAAAAATATCGATATGACGGGGAGAACAAGTGCCTTTCGGCTTCGTTGCGTGCTTGCTAATTGTCCTCTGAAACCTGTAGAAGGCTACTAACTTAAAACACTTGCCTCCAACAGACTGCTATTTCAATACTCATTAATTATTGAACCTTCAATGAAATAACTTACCGAAAAGTACTTAAGAACACAACAGATCCCAAATTACCTCATTAAACCACCTGCCTCACCGTAATGCTATAAAATTATCAGCTAAAACCTTCGGCCTAACGATGTTCTCACTAAACCGAGTTATTTTCAAATAATGGCCTCAAGGGAACACGAATGGACGAAGACAGCTCCTTCCCCCTATTTTTTGTGGTAACAAATACTCTAGAGCTGCCCTCGTTATTAATAGAGGTGTGCTGACGAGAGCTAATGAAGTTGTCTGGTCAATCGAGTGGATGTCTTAGTTAATTGGTTGCGCTTGATGGTGGTTGGTTAATCGAATGCTTTTTACTCGTCTGAGGAGGGTAATGTGTTTATCAGCCTATAGGGTGACTGGTAATCAGTGACCGATACAGAAACACGTGATTGTACTCATGATAATAAACAACTTTCTCAATTTTTTTTATTCTCATTCACTTTTGTCGACGGATTTGTCGACGGAAGAATCGACAAAATCACAGATCAAAAGAAATAATCTGTCATTTTGTCGATTCTTCCGTCGACAAAACCCGTTTCTACGGTGTTCATGCTACGCGTGCAGATTTTTTGTATGAATAGATACCATGAAAAACAGGCAATGGAAAATAAAAGATCGATGTTAAAAGTTTCCACCTTACTTTGTTGTGGGTTTCAAAGGAGATTCGTGTGGTTTTGTGGCCAGTCTTATTGCTGGCTATAAATTATAACGATACTCACAGCAAACGGTCCACTTTCCACTAATTGGCCACTAGTTATTGTGCAGTTATAATTCGTTGTAAATCACGGCTGTCAGTTCCTCAAGGATTAACTTGGAATTAAGTGGTAAGGCTTTAGAGAAAATAAAACTACTTTGGCCTAGTGGAACCAGACTTGGAAACGTAACTTTTAAGTACATTTATTTTCAAAAAATGAATCTATCAAAAAAGTTCATTTATTTTTTATTAAAGTCTGTGTTTGGCCGTCCTTTTTCTGCCTGTTTGTTGAATGACCGTATATCACTGTCCTTTAATTATTCAAAAATTAACCAAAATACTTTAAAAATCCTGTCCTGCAATGTCATTCGCCAATTTATTTACAAAAGCAACGGGCGTCGGATATTTCAATGACACTGCCACTTTTGCTACGGAACCCTCAAGAAGTACCTACTCAAGCACTTGACCGATTTACATTATTGCCTCCGTAGGTACGGTAAAATGGTAAATCCGGTAAAACGGAAAACAAGAAAAACGATAAAAATAATGCATAAAACTGCAAATACAAACTGAACAAATAACTCAAGTTCAACAGTACTTAAGTCCACATGCATTCTATTCTGCTATCTACCTGAGCAAATACAAAAAAATAGAAATAGGTGTATTCGTAGTTAATAAACTGTCCTGGGTGGGAAATGAATGCTCTAGAACATGGTTTCTCAAACTGTGGGCCGCAGGGCCCTGGTACGCCGTAGAGTAAAGAGGGGCGCTGTGAGGCGCTTCTGTTTACTATTCTCCGGAAACTAATCTTAAGTATTTGATAAAAATCTTATGAGCTAATACAATTGTTAAATTTTTGCCACTGTTAGTCTGACATTTATTTTTATTTTTTGTAATTCTAATGATTTGACATTTAAATTTATTAAGAATCAATACAATTTCTCTTTGATTTTAGAGTTGAACATTATTTGCATGCCCATGCGACGGTAGAATATGGAGGACTATATCATATTAGAAAACACCTATGTAACAATTACCCATGTTTGCAAAGAAATAAATGATTTGATTTGAGCTTGTTGTCTCACAAAAGTTATTGTCCATTTTCACAGAAAACCTTTCGAAGCTCACTTAATGGTTTTTAAAATACTTTGCCGAAGACGATGTCGAAAAATTTTCGTGAATTCAAAATCCTTTCCATGCACAAGATCCACCAGATTTCACTTCGTAAGAAGAAGAAAGTCTCATTGAACTCAGCCTTAAAACAAGGTTCACGTGTGACGATTTGGTGGAGTTTTGGATATTGGTTCAAAATAAATATCAAACTTAAAATTCTAATCCTCTAAGAATTCTCATTCTTCTTGCAACATCTTATTTATGTGAAATGTACTGTTGTGGGTCAACACTATTTTAAAAACTCTGCTTTTTCGACTAGCTAGGGCGCCGAAGCAAAATATTAAACTGAAAACTGAAAAAGTTGGGAACACCTGCTCTAGAACAAATATCAGTTTGCGTCAACAACGGCCGTGGCGACGTTCTCTGTATTGATGAGAACGGATCTATCTTGTACTGCATTCTTTTTATTCGTTTACCTAGATACAGAAAATATTTTTATATGCGTAGGAAAAGACTAGTAAAGAATTTTAATAACAGTACTTCGTTTGACGAACAAAAATAGTAAATAATTTGGCGCCAATATAAACCAATTTAAAACATCGTTCAAACCAATTTGAAAAAAGAATTCTTTCTATAGTTTCAAATTAGGGAATATGCAAGAAATACAAAACTTTTATTATTTCTTAAAAATGCCTTGTATTGGTCCATAAAAACATTGTGGTACACTTGTTTAATTTTCTAATACAACACTTACTTTACAATTTAATATTTCATGTAGCGTGTTTTTGGTGAAACGGAACGCAAACTCAAAACGCATCGCCCCTCGATAACGCCGGTAGTGACGTCAAATACCATGTGTCAAAGAAACACTTTTATTTGAAAAGTACTTAAAGTTTCACTAAGATTTTATTATAATATTGTTATTGCAATGTTTACTTGAATAAAGGACATGCAATTTGCTAAATTAATATATTAAGGGTAAAAAATTAAATGTAAACAAGGCAGAAAGAGGTAAATGACGTCACATAACATGACATGAATGGCCGCGACAGTCAGGGATGTTTGAACTGTCGTAGAAAATTGTAGGAGTTTAATTAATTTTTTGAGCGACAAGCAGTAGTTGAACTTAACTTTTAATTATTTTCTTGGGTTGATAGTATTGTATTTTATTGATTTAAGTGAAGAAAAAATTACATGCATATTCCCTATTGCGAGTACGTGTTTTATGAATATTATATCTAGTAATTTTGGCGCAAGTTGACCATACTACGGGTAAAATAAGAAAGAAGAAATATGCCTTGAATAACCCACTTTAACTTTTATTAATTTTTCATCCCAGAGAATATCAATACTATCGCATACAAAATATTAAATGTTACTTAAAATATTGAGTTTTGAACTGGCATCAAGATTCTAAGTAAAAGCGAGTGCCAACCCGCAAAGGTCTTACCTCAATATTTCAGTATTCTACTGTCAATAATAACTATGAGCTTATAATTGCACATTTCGTAAACCTTAGCTCTCTGTGTTTGAAACTAAATTTTCTGCGACGATCATTTTAAGGTGAATAGTTGGGGTTAAAGATCAAGGAGCCTAGTTCGTTTGTTTATCTTTGTATTTAAATAAAATTGAACCGTCAATTTTCAGCATTACTTCTAACACAGTTTGTCTCTGCACCACTCAAGGGCAGACTGGTTAAAAAATACCTATGACATTAAGTCTGCCTTTGTACATATGTGTGCTTAAAGAACTTATTTAGATCGTCTAGCGATTATATTATGAAGTATAGAATTATCTCACCACGTTATGAAATTCTTTTCGAGTCCGTAACAAGTTACTTCAACAGCAGTCCTGAAACATTCACGACAGTCTAGACATGCTCGAAAGTACGATATTCAATTCACGACATTAGGGAAGTGAGTGTAGGGGGTGAGTGAGGAGTGTGATATTTTAGCTAGAAACTGCAGCGGTAGATACCCTGGTAAAATGTATAGTTGTAGTAACGTTTTTCTTTATTTGTCACTAGTTTCTACCCTTGATTTCGTCCGCGTCGACGAAACAATCATCCTATGGCACTCGGTGTAGCTTTAGCATTAGTATATTTAGTGTATTTGAAGGGTCAATTTTTGTAAGAGGTAAGCCGGAGTACATATCTTTAATGTGATTATATTATTTATCTATAGAATACTGACTGTGCCGTTTTTCAAAGGGAAGCCGGTAGGAATCGAGTTGTATGGAACCTTCGCCACTGGTAGATTATACTGTTTATAGTCATTTAGGTAATCTCTAAGGTTCACTGAATAAATTAAAATTTCAACATTATTATTTTAATAAAGAGTACTCTAGCGAAATAAACTAATTGTTCTTTGAAGTATTAAGGCTTTAATTCAAAACATTGTAATTCAAGGTTACTACAGTATAAGGTCACGTAGATCCTAGTATTACAGGGATAAATATAATTAACTGGCTGATACCGCCAATTTCATTCGTTAACAAAACTTTAATACCTAGATACTCAAGGGTTTGAGTTCTTAGGTATAACTCATACCTGTTGAACCACAAACACACGCACACACACACAAACAAGCGCAAACACACCATTACTAAACATTGTTTTTTTTTTAAATATATTTATATATATATATATTTTGTTAAATAATGTGATTCAGTTACCTTATAAAATTGTTTTGTTATAATTATTTTTACTGTATTCCTATCCTTAAGTGTAACTTTAGGTACACCTTTTGTCTTTCGGCGTGAGTTGTAGAAACAGCAGAAGGCATGCAGTGTTCAATATAAGCCATTCGACAGGTTAATAGCGTGACTGTCGACGATTACTTAGTTCGGTCGCTTATAGGAGGCACTTTTCTAGCACTTTCAAAGAAACTGTTATGTTCTCTTCTCGTCTTCTATGCTTTATGGTCTTGTAAGCTTTGATTGTCGGACAGTCATTCACGATTAAGCTCGAAATCAAATACAAAAATCAGATTTAAACTCCATATACTTAATTTAAGGGGTATTCCTCAACTAAATTATTCCTCGAATCGCAACCATGATGAAAAATATCGTTAATGAATCCATCATACCCATCTCTATTTTTTATCATGGTTGCGTTGCGCTAAGTTGGTTGCGCTAAAAAAAAGTTGCACTTTGAGGAATACCCCTAATTTAATTTCAACGTCTTTGCTTTCCGTCAAAGATAATAACATCAGTCTCTAGGTAACAGCTTCTTATATAAAAAATACACGGACGGGATCAATTTCAATTTTCTCAGACAACTAAAATTCGTGTAGGTGAGCCGAGATGAAAAATACAGGGATTACGAGATGAGGGAGGATGACGTTCTCAGCTAGTACTTGACCTACTTCTAATAAAATGATAAATATTCTCTGCTTGAGAATGTGCCCGGTATTTTTATTTTATTTTATAAAATAACCCGAGGTGTTGGCGGATCGATGGCCCGAAATTTTTGTTGAGGGAATTTATGTTGCGTTTCGGTGTTTTATTATGGTTTTGTGGTGTAAGAGTTGAAACTTTACGAAACACACCACAGTTTTGTAATCAATAAATACAGATTCTGGTTTAAGTTATAATAGTGGTGAGAGGAAAACTAAGTAATTGGTTATCGTGGTATGGACTTGTAATGCGGAGGGATGAGGAAAATGTAGTGAGGCAAGTGTTGAGTATGAATGTAGATGGCTATAAGAGTAGAGGAAGACCAAATGACCGATGGATGGACTGTGTTAAGGATGATATGGCTAGAAAGGAGGTCAATGCTGAGATGACGAGTAATAGAGAAGTGAGGAAGAAGAAGACATGCTGTACCGACCGCAAATAAATTAGGATAACGGCAGGAGAATGATGGAGTCATTATAGTCGTGGTAAATTCTTTGAAAGGAACTCACTTTTACAAAACGTTTTCCCAACAATCTTTACATAGTGTAAAACAAAGTCGCTTCGCTGTTTGTACGCTTAGATCTTTTAAACTACGCAACGGATTTTAATGCAGTTTTCAGCAATAGATAGAGTGATTCAAGAGGAAGATTTATATTTTTATATGTATCTACATTGCACCCGTGCGAGGCCGGGGCGGGTCGCTAGTTGATTATAAATGGTAAGTCATTTCGATTTACAGCGTTCTAGTTCAACTTGGCTTGAAGTAGCTACATGACAGTTGTCAGTCCTTGTAACGATGGCTGATAACACCCTACGAACTGGGCCAAAAAATATCCTAAGAAGTGTTCGAAAGGTGTTTTGATTTGTAAAACGTTCTTTACTAGTATTTATGGGAATCAAAAAAAATCTGCAAGTTTAAAATTGGTGAGGTTGGATATCGCCGAAGCAATGTTCACGCATGTTCGCGGGGCAAGTGTAGCCAGAAATTGCGCAAAACAGAGAGGTTTGTAGGGTGAAACGAAAGAAAGAAAGAAAAATTATTTATTTGACTCAAAGGGAACAAAACAAAAAAAAATGGTTGAATTCCTATTAAAATATAATTATTTGTAAAAGTAAACATAAGAAAAAGATAAAACAAATAAAATTGGACCCGTACGAGGCCAAAAGACCCCTATCTCAGCATGGTGCTGCAACATTTAAAAAAAAACGGCAAGCCTTTGCCCAGCGGTGAGACACAACTTAGGCTAAGAAAAAAAAAAGAAATTTAAAATACACATTCGTGCAATTGTGCTGCATCGTAATTATCTACGTTGAACGTTAAGAAACTTTTGAAAGTACAGGCAAAAAAAAAAACTTATGTTTACACTCGAAGACTTCCTTCTATCTCCTTTGACTAAAATGATGTTGATGTTTTGTAAAAGTCTGAGTAATATTTTGGTAAGTCTTTGCAATTAAAATAATGTCAGAAGTCGAGACAGGAGTCACGATCTTCCAAACGAGAATCATTCTACCATTATAGCGTTATGTTACGACTTGAAACTAGAGACTTACTAATTGATTATTTTTCTTGTTACTAAATAATTATAACTAGACTGGTTCAGGTCAACTATAAGGACTTAGTTATTTATATATTTATAACCTTAGTAAGTTTTTCTTTGCCTCCATAACATGTCATCATCTGCTTAGCCTTTTCCCAACTATATTGGTGTCGACTTCTAGTCTAACCGGATGCAGCTGAATACCAGTATTTTACATGGAGCGACTGCCTATCTGACCTCCACAACCCAGTTAGTTCTTGGTAATACCCCTTGGCAAGACTGGTAGTCAGACTTAATAAGTTCTATTTGTCATTTTTATAATAACATCCACACTGGGGCTAACTTGGAGGAGTCAGCCCCGCTATCACCTTGCTGACTGATGGACATTCTTACCACAGAATGACCTTATTCTCACTCATTTCCTGCCTTTAAAAGACAATATCTGTACAACATTATTTCTACCGCGAACGAGCAAAAACAGCGCCAAGTGCTAATAACACGATAAATGAAACTGCAAAGCGAAGATATCAGACAACTTGTAAATCAAATTAACTCGATTGTCTTACAGAAACAAAAGCGGTTTACAATCCTGTGAGATACCTTTCACACGTCGTGTTAGAATCGCGAGACGTCGGGACGTGTCGAAGTACAATAGCGTTGCGACGCGTCGCGGCGACGTCGTGGTGTCGCGACGTCGACACGAGGTTTATTGTGGTTACGGGAACATGCCACGCGGTGAGAAACCACTAGACTAAAAAAATGTGTTTGTTTGAATATACAGCGTGAAGTTTTGTACTGGTCAGCTGTTCACACCCTTAAAAATGACCACACCTTTCACGCTTTAGATTTTTATTGGCGCCGGAGTGTTTATGTCTATGACAATGAGAGAGCGAGGGCCTGTACCAGTGGCAGTCGCTTTCAAAGGATTTCTTATACTGCGACTTTCAACAGGATTTACTATCATTTTCAGCACCTTGTTTCAATTTTTTTTGCTTCTCCATCGTCATCGTCAAAACTGTAAATCGTTCAAAACCACTTTTGACTGGTGTAAATCAAAATCCTTATTATGTTAAAATGTGTTTTCTCCATTTAAAATATGTTGTTTCAGAACGTTGTAATTACCTAGTCCTAGAATTACTACGACATAATGTTTTGCAAAGGGTCATAAAAAAACCTAACAACCTAATAAGTGTCTAAGTTAATGTTAGTTATTGTTAAAATAGTTTTCACTGGTCAAAAGTGCTTTGACTGCGACATATACAAGGTGTAAACGGACCTTTCACGAAGCCGTCAACAAAGCATCAAATACATACATCAAACTAAGTAACTGTACGAACCCTTCAGGTCTAACACACATATTACAATCCATGTGACGTGTCGAGGCGTCGAGGTACAAAAGCGTCGCCGTGTCGACGGGTCTTGCATTGTGGGTGAGAGGCAACATACGCCGGCCGACACAACAAAAATGTTGCTTTATTTTTTATCACAGAACCCGGAAAACGCAGGGAATATTTTGTTATAACTTAGCATTGATTACGTTTGTTTTAAGATGAAAAGTAACTTAGCATAATTTGCAGATAAATAAATAATGAATGTTTCCACGGCTGCGACACTGCTGGCCTCATTATATCTGTGAGACTGAGCGGTCCTAGTACGTATTGGTGGATGTCACAGTCATATATCTTCGATTTTTTTGAAGATTTTTTCTTTCATCTTTTTATAAAGTATCTTATCTTAGTTGAGGTCTGAAATTACCATCACCCTTCAATGTATGGCCACTAGCAAAATAATGACTAATGAAAATCAGTTTAAACAGTTTATAAATCCAATCTTCATTGCAGTTTTTACCAAACGCTTTATTTATACGGTGCCAACAAACTATACAATTTCCAATCGATCGGCCCCTATAGAGATACACTGTATTCTCCGTAATTAGAATATAAACACTTAATTAGTCCAATTAGTTGAAATTGTTAGCTTACCCCAGTTCACGTAACAGACAGAATACTCCATTGATGTGCGCAGGGCACAAGGCCAGGTGTGCAGTATCGATCAAATAATTGATATGGGAATGAATAATAAGTACGGAATGATAGTATAGGGAGGTCCTCTTTAGGTGAGTTTATGAGATATTATGTCGAAGGAAATTACACCCTTTTTTTGTTATTAGCTGGGTTTTTTCATTGCGGATTGGTACTTATCATCTGCCTAGCCTTTTCCTAACTATGTTGGGGCCGGCTTCGAGTTTTACCGGATGCAGCTGAGTACCAGTTTTTTTACATGAAGCGACTGTCTATCTGACCTCAACAACCCAGTTAGTTCTGGGTAATGCGATAACCCTTGGTAAGACTGCTTGTCAGACTTTCGGGCCACTGACTACCTGCAACGACTGCCAAAGATCTACAAATGATAGCCGGGACCAACGGCTTAACGTACTTTCCGAGGCACAGAGGAAACTCGGTATGTAATGGGTGGTCATCCATCCACAAACCACCCTAAGCAAGCGCTTCTTAACCTGAAGATCGACCCAGGAACTCCTCATTGTTGATACTGTCGCCGTGATACAATGTGGTGCTGTCAAGATTGGGTAAAGAGTGAAAGCAAAAACTATGAGAAGGAGAAAATGATCATGTTCAAAGTAGCCGAGGAGTCCATTTCGGACAAAGATTCTTGTAGAAAGCTATATGTTCCTCTTATTCCTCTGGTTTCTTTCCTGATAAATTTAATTGAGGGACATCCAGACAGGCTTGTCAAGCTTTTTTATTTATTTATTATAAAATGGGCCTGCTCTTGACCTCGATCACGCCTGATGGAAAGCGGTAGATGAGGTCTATGATGGAACGAGCGTGCCCAGAAGATGCCTGTTCACTCTTGCTTTGAAGGCAGACGGGTTAAATTGCTACTTTGCCTCGAAGATTTGGTAGCTTTAGAACTCGATCGTTTTGGAAATACTACACATTCTTTTCCATCACCTCTTTGTCAAATTCTTAATGTTGTTGTTGAGTTGAGTTGGATGTTTTTCTCTACTAATAATATAAATAGTTAACATTTATTTGTAAGTTTGTATGTGGGGAGAAACCCCGGAGCTTATGATCCAATTCTGAAAATTCTTTCACTGGCAGAAAGTTACATTAGTCGTGGGTGCTATAGGCTATAAATTATATTTATATCATGCATATTAGCCGAGCTATCACAATTTTTGCGGACGAAGTCGCAGGCGAAGTGCTAGTATTACAATCATGGACTTTACGCGGCAGTCATTAGTTCAGACATTGACTTTGATAAATTCTACGGAAAATAAACGCAGTGACGCTAAGCTTGTGTAGACAAGGTAATTTGTCAGTCGTTTATATGCGACGGGAACGTATTTAAAACGACTCAATGTAGTTTTTCTTCAGCAAAAGTTTCAAAGTTTATTTTTTGCTTTCGAACTGGCAGTTTTTACCGAGGAATGAGGACTCTTGTTCCGGTTGCAACTAGAAAAGAAAAACTCATTTGAATTTTTAAAATAAACGATATTTTATGACTTGAAAAATATTCAAAAGACTTCTATTTTATTTGCACAAAATCTGAGTCATAACATACACCTAATTGGTGACAAATTAAATTTTGCATGTGACTTGGAACTTGGCACTGATCTTAAAAAACATGCCACTGCCCGACACACACAAATTAGCGATTTAACTAATTCCAACGTCCATCATAATTTATTAATTTTAACATGAATCCCGTCACTCATAATTACTCCATATTATTTCACAAGATTTAAGCTAGAGACAGATTTGTAACAGAACACGCGAGCTCAATTTGGTCACTTGTTGAAAGCAAAGCTTTATAGATACGTAGTACAGTTACAAGCGACCAGCAGTGTAGATAGATAGATGGATAAATCATTTATTTAGTGCACAAAAAATAACTGGTTGCACAACACACAGAAGCACAATTAAATAATACGAATTACACGACTATATAAAACAAGGTGCCAATACACAAAAAGAAAAACATATTAAAAAAAAAAAAATTTAACACCATGACATACTTCAAATCAAATAACGAGTATACAAGGTGCGGTGTGCGTCTCAAGGTTGCACCAAATGGGAGTCCAGCTCAGCATGTGTCAGGCATGCACCTGACGCTGATATTCTGCTGGATCCCTGTATAGACCGAATAATAAATTCTCTTCTAAACCAAATGGGCATTATACAAAGTTTTTTGTAGGTGGTGGACAATCATCTGAATTGTCTTTTGCAGAGATCTGATTCCAGTCTAAAGGGATGCAGCTGAATACCAGTATTTTATACGGAGCCACTGCCTATCTGGCCTCCACAACCCAACTTTTCTCACTAATAATAAAATGTGTTAAAACGCGACATTTCATGACGCAGGTCGTCATCAACTCAAAGCTTTTTCTATATTAAAATTTAATTTTATGTTCGTCTGTGTGTCGAATGATTACACTCTAACGACCTGACCAGCGTTTGATGATTCTTTTGATACGAAATAATTCATCAATTTGATGCAACTATTATATTTAGACGTTTCCTTGAAAATAGAGTATTTCGTGGAAACTGTTATTTGGGCGCAATGTTTTTGAATTCCTGAATTACGGGAAGTGTATATATCAGTGTATATATAGTGTATATAAGTGTATGTAATATATCTGTCAACAAATAACGTAGCGTTTATGTGTCCGTTTATAACAGGGAATTATTACGGTCGTGCATTTAATAACCAGTAGGTACTGCAGGAATATTTGTTTCATTGGAAAATGTTTACGGCAATTGCTATTTGTGATTCTGGAAATGTATCTATGACAGCAAACTGACTGTTTAAGACAGTCAAAGATGCTACATAATAATACCTCATATTACTTAATAAACATATAAACTAACCTTTGTAAATTATTTACGCCAGATGATTACCACAAGTCTTACCAAGGGGTATCGTATTATCCAGTACTACCTGGGTTGTGGAGGCCAGATAGGCAGTGGCTCTATGTAAAATACTGGTATTCAGTTGCACCCGGTTAGACTGGAAGCCGACCCCAATATAGTTGGGAAAAGGCTAGGCAGATGATGATTATAACACTGAAATCTGCCAAAAAATACTTTATAGGCTGATCTTCAAACCGAACTAATAAACATAATTTTTCTCCATAGGCATGTTAATGTATCTCTCAAAAGAAATGACTCCCTATCAAAATCGTAGTCAACGACAGGTTTATCTCACCCCGTGGGCGGCCACCACTCTATCTCTAGATTGACAGCTACAATAACAAACACCGCTCTTTTATACCCACCGTAAAACTTTAATTACGAATCACCATCACAAATTTAACTCGGTGAAACTGAATTTACTGCCAATAAAAATTGTGCAAAGAAAAATATATCGCGTACTAATTTAATCTTATGAAGTGTGCAGACGAGCGACCGTTGATGTTGCCGACTGTTGGCTAGAAACGACAGTAAATAGATTTAATTTACCAATTAATGTTGTAGAGGGCGTGCGTATATGAACATGGATAAAGCAGAAGGTGTATATGTTATGGCTAAAAGCCGAAGTAAGGTTACACCTGGTTCTAGCCGGCTATACCTAGGTGCGGCCGGTAGCAGTTTGTTAAACATGGGTATATCCTTTTTATTGCTAGGACACACCAACCAAATGGATTAGTTAGGTTAGGACTGAGAACAAAAGCGCGCGAGCCGAGTGAGCGCTACATCCAAATTGGTTGCATCAAATCTCCAAATTTAAAGCCGCACCTAGGTATAGCCGGCTAGAACCAGGTGTAACTTTTTTTTTTTTTACGGATGGGAAATCATCAAATGACTTCTCCCGCTCTGGGTGGAGTGGGAGGGAGTGTCAGACTCTTACTGACTAAAACCCATCCATGTTCCTTCATTGCCCTTTGTGTTCCAGGGCCACGGTATCTCTTTCGAACAGTCCCGCAGCCCCGGACCAGGTGTAACTTTACTTCGGCTTTTAGCCGTAACATATATATATATTTTATCTATCGTAGCTGGCGTTTTGTAGTTTCTGCCATGTCTATTAAAAAAAGACGTGTGATAATGCATTAATGGGTATTATCAGTAAATTAAGTTAGCCTCACCATTCACTACCTCTTGAAGTTTGAGCTGGTAGGTAGCAGTAACGCAAAATTGGGGCGTTTTCGCGCCATTTCTTCTATATGTCTTGTAAGAACTTAGCTGAAGTGTGACAATTTATGACACTCACAAGTATCAGCTGTATCTAAATACAGAAAAACAACTGAAAATGCGGCAACGCAATCGCTCAATCGCACACTGCACACTGTACTACAAAGTCAGATACCGATAAAAATCGACAGTGTTCCCGATAAAAATCGGTCGTTAGCATAGAACATCTAGTCCCAGAAACAGATGGATCTCGTTGTTATTGCAAGCTGATTGGTCATCCTCTGCTTTAATTATGTTATCTTAGCGCTGACGTTAATGGCTAAAGAAATTAACACTTTTTCTTACAAAGTGGAATGTTAAGATACATTCAGTGGACGATTATTATGATAAGCAATGGAACTTGCGTCATTGTAGAATACTGTAATGGGTAGTAATGCAGCCGTTTGATGTCAAACTGTACATTTGTACTGAGCTGTAGACTGAGAAAGATTTGCGAATGGACCAGGATGATTCAGAGCTGTTCCAAATCGCAAAAAACAAGGAGAAACATTCGGAGTTGACGGTTAACCTTCAGTAATTGGAGAGGCACCGGAAGAAGAAGAAGAAGAACCAGTGCGCTCACTGACGGTCGACCACTTTTCAACTTATTACTCAGGGCATAAGGGTGAAAAGTGGTCGACCGTTAGTGAGCGCGGTAGTACACTTACTGCCTCGGTTGGTCTAGTGGTCGCAAGCATTACTGCTGATGCTGTGTATGAGGGCCTGGGTTTGATCTTTCATTAGGGTTTTTCTGTAAGAAATTTGTCAGTAGCAGACCGGAGACTTGTGCCCGGTTGATGGCAATAGATTCGTCGTAATAACTGGCCAAATGTGGTGTTAAGTAAAAAGTAGTTTAATAATTTAGTACACCCGTATTTGTAATTTGAGTACATAATAAAGTCTAGTCTAAAGTCCCCGAGAACTTGAAGTTTTAGCCCGAAAATCCTACCCAGGTACCTTGTTGTACATGATTTTGCTTTTATAGGATTCTGCCGACCGAACCAGACAGATTAGATTTCGTAGAATCAAAGCCGTTTCTAACACCTCGATTTAGTTAGCGAAGATTTGTAAAGATTTTCATTGGTAGACAAAAACGACTGTTTGGCATATTAGACAGATGATTTGTATCCTATCATAAATATGTATGCGTACATAACATCACGTTTTATCTTCGAAGGGTTAGGCAGAGGGGTGCCTTTAATATACCCACATTTCGCCAGATTTGAATAATCAGAAGCCTGAAATTCTGTCAACCAGTCAAACCAAAGGGTATTGTAGTGCCCAGTAACTGGGGAGTGGAGTTCAGATAGGCAGCCGTTTCATGCAAATTACTGATATATATAGAAGCCGTCTTCAACTAAGTTGGGAAAAGGCTTGGCAGATGATGATTAAGTGTTAGGCAGACGTGTACTACAAGTACACCCATGGTCGCCAGTTATATTGAAGTCCCACGTAATAGTAGGCTAACTCATTGCCATAAACCGGGCACAAATCCAGAATCTAGGCTGATATACATTGAAACTCCTGGAAAAATCTAGAAGCACTATCCCCGACCTCGGAGTAGCTGACCTAAAGTAATTTTGTTCAAAATATGAGTTCACAGGGGAGCTACTATGAGACAAAATTACTCTATTAGAATGAAAATTAAAAATATTATACAGTACATTTTCCTTATTTTCCACTACGCGATAAGGAAAAGTCTCCATCGAATCTCCATATTAAAAAATATGGAGATTCGATGGAGACTTTTCTTATTTTCTCATGCATCTTAGTAGAGGATAAATATTAGAGGCCTATCTTCCTCAATCAGAAGTATAACATTACTGGTTTTGTTTCTTTTTTTTTTCGGATGGGAAATCATCAAATAACCCGCACTGGACGGAGTGGGAGGGAGTGTCAGACTTTTGCTGACTAAAACCCATCCCTGTTCCCTCTTTGCCCTTTGTGTTCCAGGGCCGCGGTATCTATTACTGGCCTTACAGATGATTTTTTAGAAAAAGTCTTACTTTTTGGCGAATATAAATCATTTTTATGCAAAACATCTTTTAAAATACGATTCTCGTGAGCTTTCTAGTAGGGGCTGAACAACCAGTGCTCACTTGCTCAGGGCACTTACGGCTAGTTTGAATATTCCATAATAAATTCCAATGCGCTTAGATTTTTGTCAGGTAATTTTGCACAAATTCTCTGCCAGTTTTGAATTTGCCTAGTAATATAAGTAGATAGTAAGTGCCTTTGACGAAACTCTGAAATTGGCCCCTAATCATCATCTTCCTAACCTTTTGATAAGTTGGGGTCGGCTTCCAGTCTAACAAGATGCAGCTGAATACCAGTATTTTACAACAATCGCCTATCTGACCTCCAAAACCCAGTTAGTACTGGGTAATACGATATCCCTTGGTAGGACTGGTTTTCAGACTTTCGGTCCACTGACTACTTAACGACTTACAAAGATCTACTATTAACAACCGGGACCAACGGGTTAACGTGCCTTCCGAAGCACGGAGGAAACTCGATATGTAATGGGTGGTCCCCCATCCACAGACCAATCTAGGCAAGCGCGGCTTAACCTGAAGATCGACCAGAGCGGATGTTATTATTTAGCCACGAGCTGCTCCAAAACTAAATCTAGCCCGATAATAAATCTAGCTAATTGTCATCGACTTTGTATCAAAAGGCAAGGTACCTTATCAACAAAACAAATTATCTTTACGTGCTTAGACTATGGTACTACGTTGTCAATTAATTTGGAATATAATTGATTAAATGCAATGTTTTATTGCTTCTTGTAAATGGTCTAATGGGACGTGTCACAGAATTCATTAATAGAAGTTATTAATTAATTTATTGATTTGGTACATTGATTATCATACTGTACCTCCATGATGTAGTCGAAAAAGAAAAACAGGTTGCATATAAATAAGTAGTTAGATTGTCTGAATTTGTGACAAGTTGATGGCATTACACTACTATTGCAAAGTTAATATCATTGTAATTGTGGTTTTGACTGCTGGTTATGGTTCTATAACGAAGTTATAAAATTAAATCTTGGATTATATTCTTCACTGACAACTAGCAATATGATTGTCATCATCAACTGCCTAGCCTTTTTCCTAACTATGTTGGGGTCGGCTCCCAGTCTAACCGGATGCGGCTGAATACCAATATTTTACATGGAGCGACTGCCTATCTGAGCTCCACAACCCGGTTAGTACTGGGTAATACGATACCCCTTTTTGGGTCACTGACTACCTGTAACGACTGTCAAAGATCTACAAATGACAGCCGGGACCAACGGCTTAACGTGCTTTCCGAGGCACGGAGGAAACCGACACGAGCGGCTGTTATTATTTAGCCACGAGCTCCTCACTACGAACTAGCTATATGATTGTAACTATGCTATATCCATACAAACAATACTACTACACTACAAAAATAAAACCATTTCCGTGTAGCTCTTGTCTCAGCATATCAGGGGTCATTACGCGACCCATAAACAATTGTGTGGTGCCCGCACTACAAGATAATCGCATCACTACGTCCCGCACTAGCCCGATATTATTACCTACATCACTACTTACGTTTATTTTGACTGTAAACTACGTCTTTCGAGATAAAACGTTACTCTTTAGACTTTAATGGATGGTCCAGTTATTTTGCGGATCAATTTGACTTGTTTTTTTTGGTGGGAGAGATTATTTTTGGTGTTTTCTTTTGACTCGATTACCTGGGACTGGGTATCTGAATAAACCTAATTGTATGAGCAAAGCGTTTCAGATTTAACATTGTTTCACTAATTGTGTCACAACTTTTTTTTTGTAATGGCATCTTTCAGAATTAACCTATGAGGCTGGCTTCTGCTTAACCGGACTATCCTGTGGATGCCTTGAGAGTAAGGCTTCCAGCTAGGAGCATAAAACGTATAAACTAAGCGACCGCCTGTAGGGTACGACCCTCGGCTTTGAGCGTCGCTGGGGAGGGCAGCAAAGGGACGGGCTGGATCTGAGTGAGAGGTATCACTACTAAGAGGCGCAAGATCTTTTATACCTAGAAGGTGAGACAATCCAAGGTTGCAGGGGACTGAGAAGTACACTTTCCTTATTTAGGGAATCCATATTATCGTACTAGTTACAGAAAATTATGTAACAACAAAAAAAAAACTTGTAAAAAAATGCGTAAGGCTACTTCAAACGCAAATTGTTTTTTCCGTCACGTAAACTCATTCAGCGCTTTCTCCTTTACCTCACAATCACCGCACGGCGCACACGCCTCACGTTGATCAGATAAATACAATTATTTGACAACTTTGCATTCAGGTCCTCCGCCTGAAAGCCGTTCATCATTCACAATAACTCATGGAGTAGGTACAGCGGTACCTAGAGTATGTTCAAATCTTTATTTCGTATTTATATTTTTTTACTTAAATAAATATCAGCTTTAGGTTAGTTTGTTTAAGGTTGATTTTAAAATGAATGGCTTTTTATTATAGAAAACATTACAAAAAAATACTGACGTTGTGAAACAAACTGAACTTGGTATCCGCATGATTCAATTTTTAAAGTAATTTTTCCAAATACTCAAGTACGTGTTTAGCGTGAGGAAAGTTTTGAGTATAATGTAGGCTTTGAGAGTAGGGGAAAACCAAAGAAACGATGGATGGACTGTGTGAAGGATGATATGGCTAGAAGGAAGGTGACTGATGAGATGATGAGAAATAGAGATGTATGGAAGAAGAAGACATGCTGCGATGATTAACCATGATTATATTGTATTACCAAATGATTTGAAAAGAGTAACCATGGAGTTTCTTGCCGGTTCTTCTCCATAGGAAACGACCAACTTTTGATTTTGATTTTGATTTTGACGACCCCAAAAAAACACGGATAAGGGCAGGAGAATGATGATGTAGCGTAAGGAAACTAAATTGTGAATGCAGAATACTCGCAGAGGTACTTCACTGAATAAGATATGAGAACAATTGTGTGAGATCCTTGGCACGTGGGCCTCTGCCCTTACATGTCGTGTTTACAGGAATATACTACGCATTTTAATGGCTTATTTATAGTGTGGACTCGGCTTTACAATAGTTAGCGATCAGCTGATGTCTCTGACATTGTATGGGTTCAAGTTTGATCACTATCTCTACTTTTGTTAAGAGATGAATAGTTGCCGCTTGTCTAGAAGTAATGGCACACACATGCTTAGAATATACTAAGTGCTACCTTTGTGAAGGTATATGATTTATTTTTGTTTCATATTAATTTCATTTACCTATTATTTCCGTTATTTATTTATATACGAATCTAATAAAAAAAAAACAATCTTAAAATAAAAACAATAAAAAAATCATTAAAAAATAAATATATAAAAAATTGCAGCCCACCGGTATCAGGAACAGGGTTCAAGCTACGGGTCTGTGCTATCATTATTACCTCATTTTTCATTTACCAATTTAGAGGAGCTCGTGGCTAAATAATAACAGCCGCTCAGGTCGATCTTCAGGTTAAGCCGCGTTTGCCTAGGTTGGCCCGTGAATGGGAGACCACCCATTACATACTGAGATTCCTCCGTGCCTCGGAAAGAACGTTAAGCCGTTGGTCCCTGCTGTCAATTGTAGATCTTTGACAGTCGTTGCAGGTAGTCAGTGGCCTGAAAGTCTGACAACTAGTTTTACTAAAAGGTATCGTATTACCCAGTACTAACTGGGTTATGTAGGTCAGATAGCCAGTCGCTCCTATAAAATACTGGTATTCAGCTGCATCCGATTAGACTGGAAGCCGACCCCAACATAGTTGAGAAAAGGCAGATGATGATTAATTTCGTATACATACCTTAGTATATTGAAAGAGACTATCATAGTAAACCAAGTCTTTTCAGTCCCAAAAACTCTGCTTCTTCTATTCATCAATTCTAGCCATTATTAAACACGATTTTCCTTTCACACTTTGTATGAAAAAGGTTCAGTAGTCTAGTAAACAGAAAGGCCAATACCTGAAACTCAATGACGTCATTACAACAAGGATTTGTTAAATAAAGTCCATTATTTCCGAAAATAATACCTTATTCACCTTTTAAAATCTATTTGTAGCCCAGATCGCACGAGATCGACCGTTTCGTACCCAAACATATTGAATTTTCGTTAATTATTTATAAACTTGATACGGTACCGTCGGGGGTTGTAATTGTACCTTTGCACAAAAGGTTGGTACGAAAAGCTGGCTTTTCCGATGAGTTTACCGGCGAAAAAGCCATTTCGTTTCGTGTAATATTTTATTAATAAACAATGAAAATTAAAAAGTTAAGTAAAATAAAGATCTCCACCTGCATTGTTCTGTTTATTTGTTTTATTAGCAAAAGCTTGATTATTTGGCTACACGAAAACATTTACTAGTGGAATAATTCATAAGACAACGTGTATTGAATATTGAATAATCATTATCTATTATTACTAAACGAAACGAACCGAAATTCCGATAACCTCACGAGACACGCTTCAGTTGTTCTCGAGATTAGTTCTCACATTTACACTACGATATACATATATCTACCAAAATAATAGTATTTACGAACATTTAACACAGATAATAATTACCATAGATAGATAAATGTAACAACACGGTCAAAGTCACTTAGATATTTTAGCAAAACCAAAAATAAAAGACGACTCCGCTTCAAAAATATGGCGGCCGGCGGGAAAACATTACAATTAGTGGCTGTCAAAAAACAGATAATTTAATTTAACTAGCATGCAAATTGTTTCACAGTAAGGAAATACTGTGAAAATGTGGCTATTGTTGAAAAATATGGATTTTTGACGGTTACGGTGTCACATTATTGAGTTTTTAAGTAAGTAATTGGTGTGGCCAATGCTCTAATTTGACAGGCGTGACGTAGAACGAGGTCCTTGACATACTGGTGTGTTATCTCGTTGAGAGGTTCACTTATGTGTTAGCGATAATGTGGCGTGGCGTTTTGTGTTTTTATAATAATAAATTCGGGTTTACGCTAAAAAGTAATGGGGCAACATAATTTTGATTTTTGATAGCGTTTAACTTGAACATATTGTATCGCATATTGGTAAATTGTCCCATATTGAGACAATCTAATACGTCGTTTTCACGTGGCTTTGTAAGTTGCTAGTATAGTGTGACAAAACTAGTCAACCGCGATAAGAGACAGGTTTTAGTAACTCTACGAAAACAGCAACCAACGGCAATGTCGTCATCTACGGAAGCATTTCCATAGAGTATACTATACTGAAGAATTTTCTTCATGCGTAACGTTTTGTTATTCAAATGTCAAGTACATATTTATGAAAGCAAAAATATGAGCTGAAAATTATTTTAATTAATCACTCAAAATCTCACCGGCCATAGACTCGCTGGCAGCAGTCCCGAGTGACACTTGTGGCTCTCGCGCCACTCGTGAGTGACGCGTGATGTAGGTACCACATAATGAGCTCTTCAGTAATGTGGAGCACTAACCTGCCTGAATATTAAGTAGAAATTTCTGAGTATATGAGGGCTAGCTTTTGCCAGCGCTCATAATCAAGTCGACAACATAACACTAATGACATCTATGGCTCAAATGAAGAACTACAAGGTGTAAACAGACCCTTCACGAAGCCGTCAACCAAGCATTCTGTACATCAAACTAAGTAACTCTACGCAAAAATTATTGCTGGGAAACGACTTTTTGGGGTGAAAAATCATGTTTTACGGTAAAACTCAATGTAACGCACTCAAAACTTAGTGTTGATGGATGCTTTAAATAGTAAACGGGTCATGGAGTTAATTAAAATAAAGTTAAAACCTTTAAAAGTGGTATTTAAAAAAAAAACTTGTGAAAAAATTGGAATTTTGACCTCCAATATCTCAGTAACTAGAAGGTTCCCAGGTATGGTCCACAACAAAAAAATGATCGCAATGACGGGGAGAACAAGTGCCTTTCAGCTGCGTTAAGGGTCTTTTTACACCCTTTAGGTATATGACTTTTCAATAATGGTAGTAATTCTGAAATTAACTTAATTTATAGATACTTGTATAAAGTTGTTATTCATTTATTTTATATTTTTGTTAACAAAATAACACGATTATGGCCAACAAGTGAACAAGTGGAAATAACATCAAATAGAAACAAAAAAAGTGATCGCAATGATGGGAGAACTTTCGGCTTCGTTAAGAGTCTATTTACACCCTTTATAATCAAAATCAGATGTTATAATTATCCCGCTGGAACGTACTCCTGCTAATACGTAATCCAACACATTTTCTTATGTCCACGTCATGGACCATCTGTGGCCTTTCATCCAAATCTGTTCAGCCGTTAAAGCCCGAAAAGGTTTTTCAGATAGTGTTTCTTTGATATTATAAGATTAGTTAATATTACTAGTCATTGTTTATCTACCGATTTAATGACGTTCTAAGAGAATCACTTCATTATTTGGATAAAAGTATCTTATGTTTAATAAAGACAATGATCTTTAACGTGTGAACTGCTAAATGATATGCGTGACATATGTAGTAAGTTGTATTATGCCATACAACTTGCGTGTACATATACAAACGTGTAAAGTAGAATAAATCTAAAAATCAGGATGGAAGTGAAATAAATTGAAAACAGCAACAAACTATTGATATAATTTGCGACGGAGGGCATCCTGGAATTGATTTTAAGAAGACTGCGTACGTTTACAAATAAAACTAGGAAACAATCTACGGCGCGAATTACACAGAAACGGCGTAAGGTGAAGGCGCGACGCAGGCAAGATGCCGCTTCAAAACATTTTCATACAAAATGTACGTAGGCGACGTGTCGTAAATTACACTCAAGCGGCGCGGCGCAGGCACGCCGTTCTTTCGTTTCCTTATAAATTCCACGCCTGCGCCGCACCTTACGCCTTATGCCGTTTCTGTGTAATTCACGCCTAAGATGGCCCATGGTAGAAAGTCTTCCAAGTAGGTATATTGAGCTTAGCTTTACACACACCCACACACAAGTACAAATGTCACATTGCAAACATGCATACTTCCAAATTCTAATTCATTACAATTCTAATACATATTATAAGTGCGAAGTAACTCGGTCTGACACCTTTTACGACTTAACGGCTGTACGGATTTAGATGCGAACGAATTTGACACACAGATAGACCATTATCTTAATTAGGACAGGTTACCTAATTTTTGCCCCGGTAGTCGTAGTACCTATATTCACGGCCTCCGCCTGGGCGAAACTGTGGGTAAAACTAGTAAATTTTATAAATGGAAGAAGATCGGTTGCTCAACAAACCATTTTCTACGTAACACCTGTGACATGAGAGCACAATTTGCAGAGCTATCTCAGCACAGAATTTGACACATTTTTGAGAACATGAAATTAATGTTTTTCGTCATCTTGGTAAAAGGTACCAGACACCTCTCGTTTGGGAGTTCAAATTAGAATAATTTTATAATACTAGCCTAAGATAGGATATGGATGTAATTATACATATTTTAATACGCATTTTTTTGTTATTACTTTGCAGACAAAGTTATGTACTTTTTAGGCCGTGTATTGTTTTTTTTTCGGTTTGGAAATTATCAAATTACACCTCCCAGCTCTGGGCGGAGTGGAAGGGAGTGTCAGACTCGTACTGACTAAAACCCATCCATGTTCCTTCTTCGCCCTTTGTGTTCCAGGGCCGCGGTATCTCTTTCGAACAATCCCGCAGCCCCGGAGCTGTATAGTGGCTGTGTTGGTGTCTATCGCAGTCCTGCTACAAGACAAGATTACTCCGAGTTTCGCTAAAGTCCTCCGTTCTAAAAGACGAAGTATCCATTAAATAAAAACTGAACTACTGACTGTGTTATAAAAACTGTGTCAATTAACATCCTCTAGATAATTTTAAAAGCGTTACTTCTAAAATATCTCGTAGTACTCCACGTCCATTAACATTACTCGCCAGACAAATGGAGAGATTACGCTTCTATTTAGATAAGGCACAAACAACTTTTGAAAGAAAAAATAAATACATATTTTTATACTGCGGGGTCTTAGGTCTTGACCACGAGCTACACGCGTCTTGCGACAGCGGAGAAAACAAAGGCTACTTTCGCATTGACAGGTGACTTGCGCCTAGAGCCTAGAGAGTCGCCTTGCGAGTAGCGAAGTGAAACGAATATTCTAGAATTTTCGCATCCGGCCGCACTGTACGATTGGCGCCTTCGCTAGTCGCCTCACAGTGTGCAGTGTGGCCACCGTGTATCCTAGCAAGTAACCAGATGTTAATCACTAGGCTCTAGGCGCTTGGATAACCCATTGTTCATACGGTTTAAAACAAATTCAATATGGACTGTCATAATTATTATGATCCCAAAATTATACTGCAAAATAACGTAGAAACAAATGAACACTGAGTGAAAGGAGGCAATGCCAGTAGTCACCGAAATGCGACGGCGATGGTACTCACGAGAAGGAAACAAGTGACGCGCGAACGTGTCGCTTGACGCAAGTCGTTTCGCACGAAGTCGTGAACGGGTCCTTAGGGCCAGTCCATTACTGCGGAGAGCTCAAATAGTTATAATAATAACAAATAGGTGATGTCGGTGACACGTGTTGTCCATGTGGGGTACCTTTTAGCGGGATAAAGATTGTACAATAGATGTGTCGTCGCTAGGAATTCTAGAAAGTGTAGGACGAATGGATTTCGCCTTGGATATTTGGCACCTTTTTCATGTATTTATTTAAGCGTGCCTAGAGTGGTTAAAGGTCCTTTTATTTGATAGAATCATACGTAGTGATTTTACTTGACTTGACTGCGGTATAGTGGTTGCAAGTACTTATACTACCGTGCAGTGGCGAAGGTTTCATACAACTCGATTCCTACCGGATTCCCTTTGAAAACTGGCACAGTCAGTATTCTATTGACAAATAATATAATCACATTAAAGAAATGTACTCCGGCTTACCTCTTACAAAAATTGACCCTTCGCTATGTAGACGCAGGTATGTACTTACATCTCTGCCCAATCCCTCAGGCTCTACAGGCATGATGTTACGATATGATGTTTCGCGTTCCATTTTAGTTTCTGCTAATCAAATAATATAGTTTTTCTAAGTTCCACAAGATAAATAGCTATCTGGATACTGAAACTTTATACTATCACTTCAAACTAAGTGATATTTGGTAAACTATTCTAGTATTTATTATAACATATACATACTAAATTACGCCTGTAATGTATTAAGGATTAGGCAAAGGATTAACGAACCATATTTCGTCATTTATGTTTGAGCCCCAATTAATAGGGGACGAGCTTTTTGCCATCAATAGCAGAACTCACAAAGCCAGACTTCGCTGCTACTAAGAAATTCCTGATAGAAAAACCCAATACCACTTTGCCCAACCTGGAAATCGAATCCAGAACCACGTACTGCTCAAGCTGTGTGTTGCCATTAGACTAACGGGAGAGTATTTATTATCTAGGCTCCGATTTCTAGGACATGGGAATATTGAATCACAACGCAGTGATTCAGTTTGCATAGGTTTAAAAATCGATTGTTTCATGGTCTGCGATAGGGATGGCCTAATCGATAGTTTTACATATTTTATCTATGGGAGGCTCTTTGCTGTTGTGTCGTGTTATAAGTATGTGTTTTTACAATTTGCGATGGATGTTAATTTTCAAGTTATTTATTTAGCTTGCAGTTTAATTTGTGTCTTACTTTACATCATAGGTTTTATTTAGTGTAACTCGATTTTTCTTCGATATGATTCTTTTAATTGCACAGTAATATTATGTCTGTTAGATGTCGCCTGTTCTAGCAATAAGTTCTCGAAACGGTTTAAAATAACATCATAGAGAAACCGGCATGTCCCAGAAGCGACAACTCGAATACGTGTCACCGAACCACACGGGTTCCACGTGGTTTGTGGTCTATACTTTTTAGCGTGAGACGAGGAGAGAACGTTATGGTAATTTCACCCCACCGTGAGAATGTAATACGATTATACATATGATGATGCTGGCACTCATTTAAAAAAAAATACATGATTAAATTCTACTATTTTTACAATTGCTGGTCCGGTTAAGGCCTCGCCTCTCATCCACGAGGTTGTCCAAATCCAGGCAAGTGACTTTTTCAATTCATATGTACTTTCTAAAGTTTATCTTGGACATCACTGACATCGGTGAAGGAAAAAATCGTGAGGAAACCTTCACCTAGGCTTCTGTCATTCCTTAATTTCATTGATTGTCAATTTTTATTTTATTTTGCTTTGACATTAATTGATTGGATCTGACATTTATTTATTTATCATATTTTTACATCATTTAATTGACTTTAATTATTTAGTCAAAGTAGTTAAATTGCCTGTAAATTGACAAAAGTGTTTATTTTTAATCTAATATGGGTCAATGACCTGAATTAAATGAATTTTATTTTATTTATTTATTTGTCTGAAATCGCAAGCCCATCTTGAGCAAGCATGGTGATCAATGCGTGCCTTCTTTGTATGAGACGAGGCAACCCAACAGTTGGACGGTTACAGGCTGGTGTTATATTTATTATCCTACTTTGTTCTGTTAAATGCAAAAGCATCCACCCCACGTTAATTACAATTAAGCACATACTAACGACACTAATCAATCATGCTAATCTTCATACAGCCGTCCAATCCCCATTGTTCCACACCTCGTTCATTTCGATGTCCCCGCACTCACCATTATTGAGTTAGACCATTATTAGATAATTCCACTTCCGATATTATTTTGTAGCTGACAATTTTCCTGTCCCAAGTTTGGAAAACTTTTAAAATGGCTTGGACGGCATTAATCGGATTTTGAAGAACAAGCCAGTGGGCGTAAAGCTGGTTGAAGGTACATTTTAAACTAGCTTTTGGACGTGGGTTCGTCTGTGTAGAGATTGTAGATTATCCTACGGAATGTACTCATCATCTGCCGAGCCTTTTCCCAACTATGTTGGGGTCGGCTTCCTGTCTAAATGGATGCAGCTTAATACCAGTATTTTACATGGAGTGACTGCCTATCTGACCTCGACAACCCAGTTAGTACTGGGTAAACCGGGCAACCCAGTTAGGACAAACTTGTAGGTTTTTTTATTTAACTACATATTTACGGTTTCCAGATTCAAATTTCATGATTCTAGATCAACGGGAAGTACCCTGCAGGTTTTGATTCCCTTGTGAAATCGCAAAATTTGTGACATAAACGGTCGTTGAATTACATTTTTTCATAGCTGAAAGAGACCGTAGACCCAAGCGTTTGATATACATTTCAACTTGATACCTTTAGTCGTTCCTGAAACAAGGGCCTTGACAGACGGACAGACAGACAGACAGACGGACAACAAAGTGATCCTATAAGGGTTCCTTTTTACTGTTGAGGTATGGAATCCTAAAAATTTCGTCTAAATTGATTGTTTGTTTTGTCTTTGCACAGTATAAAACAAAATCGCTCCCGCTGTTTGTTTGCTTAGATCTTTTAAACTACGCAACGGATTTTAATGCAGTTTTCAGCAATAGATAGAGTGATTTAAGAGGAAGGTTTATATGCATATTGCACCCGTCCGAAGCCGGGACGGGTCGCTAGTGTATAATACAGAAGAAAGTATTTTTAGATGACTATAAAAAGGTGACCTGGAGGATCTAGACTCAAGGAACCTTTAATAATATAAAGACGTGGGCGATATTGCCCATTAACGAAATACTTATTCACGTTAATGAACATACGACGAATACTTTCTTTTTTTCGTGATTTTCATTTAAAATTATTTGTGTTTGCCTAACGCGGATGGTCTAATTCATATAAAGAGGGTAAGCAATAGGGGTTTTTGTCAAACCGTGAGGAAAATGATCAATTTTTGTCATCCGCATCACCCAAATTCACAATTGTATTTTGCATTAATTTTAATCAGACATGACTGCCTAAATGGTGTAGTTGGTGCAGGCGCGACTGCTAATCATGAGGTCCTGAGTTCGATTTCCATGTCGGGTAAAGTGTTAAAAGGTTTTCCATCGGAAATTTCTCAGTAGCAGCTACGGAGTCTGGATTTTTGCCCGTTTAATAGCAATAGACTCGCTCCATATTACATGGGACTTAAAAACGTAACTGGCGAAATTTAGGTGTACTAATAGACTCTCTACACCTCTGCCTAACCCTGCCTAACCCTGCGGGAATTGCAGGCGTGATTTTTTTAATCTCCTAACGAGTTCCAGTTCTTTCAATCCAGGAATACTGTAGACCACTGGCCCATATCTTGCTGAGTTTGGTTGGGACTAACAGTTTTACAGTATTCATTGTTTCTTGGTTTACAGTCCAGATGGTATGACAACATTTGCAGCATTTGGAAAATATTCCTGCAGTGGTGTATGATCATTCATTCTCATTATAGAAGGCATCTAAACACCACACAATAAATTCAATTAACACACTAGCGAAATACGTAAAGATCGTAATCAATAAATTAGATTGTATCGGCGCCCGCGCATCACGATAGTTCATTGCTAAAGTCTATTCAAATCGTCGTTTCTATTTTATTTCCACTTGGTCACTTCTTGGCCGTAATCGTGTTATTTTACTAACAAAAATATAAAATAAATATATCATTAATAATTACTTTATACAAGTATCTTTACATCAAGTTAAATTTAGAATGACTAGTATTATTGAAAAGTCATACGTACAACATAAATTAAAGTAGTACCTATTCCAAAAATACGCATTTTTTTACATAAGAGGAAATAAAATCGCCAACAATGTTTACAATGTTGCAAAACACAATCGTATCATTGAGCACAATCTGTATACAGCATCACGATGTGGACCTCTGGCCCGCATTCTCTAGGGGTCAGGACTTGGCTTTAAAAGGCAGATATTTTGTTTGATTTATTTCTCAAACTAGCTTTTTTCGGCGGCCTCGATGGCATTAATTTAGAATTTTACAGTCAATTTAGGTTGTACTCTGCTTGTAATAATATAATTCAATCATGATTCGAAAGACACGTGGCGCCATCTATTAGCACGAGAACATTATTGTTGTTTTCCTCGGGAACAGTACTTTTTTTCGGGATGAAGAATACCCTATGTCCGTTTCTGTACATCTAACAAAGTATATGCAAAATTTCAGTATGATGGGTTCAGTGGTTTTTCGCATTTATAATATTAGTTAGGATTAGGATAATAGCAAAAGATTTTTAAAATGATGTAGGGGATAATGATAATGCTACGTGGTGATGAGGTCAAAGCCTAAGATAGACTGGGTTGGGAAAATTAAGGACTAGCTGCGATGTAAGGGTATCCTCATTTTAAATACGGCTACAGAAGTAATGTTTTCAAAGTAAACAAATAATGAAGTATCCGAACCGTGGCGTGCTTAGAGGCCAACCGAATCAAGCACATAAGGCAAGCAGACTGTTCATCAACTCGTAACATCGTGAAGAGCAGTAGGTTATAAGGTCAAGCCAAGCTTTTAGGCTTGTATGATAGTACCGCCACTATCCGAACCATCAGGCTAGGTTTAGATATTTATGTATTTCGCAAGATCCGTCCCAAATTAGGTCGTACAGAGACCCAAATCAAATGTCTTAGATGTGACTGTCTGACAGCAAAGAATCACTAGGACTGACGAATAACTATTGTGATACAAAGGGAGACAGAAACAACTCAGTAATATACATAATATAACATAACATCAGAACTGTTGTGGCACCGAGTTGCCGGGTATTTAGTCTGAACGGCCCAAATTGAATGGCCCACGGGCCGTTCGACCGTAAAGAAAAATTGTCTACGTTCGAAAGGACCGGTGTCAAAATAAGTTTAAAGGACAGTCGCGCAGGTAAGCGTCAGTATAGAAAAAACACCCGAGTTGCCGTATCTGGCATACCACTGTTAAACCTCGATGGTTTTGTAAAATAGTTGTAACAGTGTTTATTGAATAATAAAAAAGAAAAAATACCTGTAATCCCCGAAGGGTTAGGAAGAGGTGTATCCAATTATAGAACACCCACACTTCGCCAGTTATGTTTGAGTCCCATGTAAGGGGGGCGAGCCTACTGCCATCAACCGGGCACAATTCCAGACTCCGCGGCTGCTACTAAGAAAATTCCTGAGGAAAAAACCCTTTGCCATTTTGTATGCACGCCATGTCCCTGCGACAAAAAAATATACATATATTTTTTTCTTTCTTTCTTTGCTCGACCCGAGAATCGAACCCAGGACTTCATGCTCAGCAGTCGCGCTTGCGGCCATACCGCCAACAAGCCAGTCAATAATAACCAAATAATAATATAAACCAAAGTTGTTCATGTGGTTCCTAACAATAATATTCCCAACCTGACTTCATTAATATATGCAAATACTATTCTCACAAACATAGATCATTGAAGATAATTATCCGAAGTGAATATGAAGGAAATGACAGCCTCCATTAACGTACTGACAGCAAAGGAAACTCATTACCAATATGTCTAGTATTTCATTCAACTGTAAACATAATACTATCATAATATCACATAATCCTATCATTAACAGAATATATCAAACTACTAAGAAATACTATTAGGTCGATATTTGTAAGTATCTACTGTGATATAAGTAGTAGAAAATGTATGAACTGTGGATCATTAAAGTTTTCGGGATTTCGGATTTACATAACATAACTTCACGCCTGTAATCCCCGAAAGGATTGGCAGAGGTGTATCTAATAGTACACCCTCATTTTGCCAGTTATGTTTGAAGTCCCATGTAATAAGGAGCAAGCCTGTTGCCATCAACTGGGCACAAATCCAGGCTCCATGGCTGCTACTGAGAAATTCCTGATGGAAAAACCCAATGTCACTTTGTCCGACTCAAGACCTCATACTCAGCAGCCGTCACGCTTGCGACCACTAGACCTTGAGGCAACGGATTTATTTCATAAAAAACCGAAGTAATAAGACCACGAATACTCCTTCCTCCTTTCTGCCCTGTATTCCCATGTTCATAAATGAAAAGACCATCACGGACTCCTAAACATTTTCAAAGGGAAAATACCCTAGACCCAATCAATGTACCAACTTAATAATATAAATTGAAAAGTTATAAGGGCAAAAGTTATGAGAATGAGCGCAGCCATTTCCCGGAATCGAAAACTCAACAAATAATTAGCTGGGGGTGGAAATATTTCAGCTATGTGGCTAATTAAAAGTAGCTTATTATGAAAAACAAACAATTTTGAACGTTATTATTTCGTACAAGATTTTCATTTCAAAACACTTATAATTTTATTACTCGTTGTGGAAAATCCTTTTTAAGGTGATCATTATTTCATAATAAGATTTCACTTACTTGAGAACATTTTTGGAACTTCTTATATAGTATTACATGAACGTTCACATACAAACAAAAGATTTTTTTCTTTACAACAAATCATTAATTTACTAAATAAAATTTCATTTCGTACGCAAATAACATTAACGATACATAAAGTTTAAGACTTTTCAAACCCAGTGTAAAAGAAATAATTACCGTGGTCGCAAATAGTCATAACCAATCATAATAGATAAGGAAATGCGAACCGGGTGCCACAATAAAACCTACGCAGCGGTAGGACAAGTTTGGTTAAGGCAGTAAAGTTTGATCATTAACACGCCTTAGTGCTCATTTACGCGTCGGGCGGTGCGTTGCGCGGGGCGTCGCGCGGCGCGTTGCCCGTTTTTTCCGTTTAGGGAGAGGCGGCGCGTGCAGCGGTCCGCGTTATCACACGCCCAAACACAAACATATGGCAATGTACGATGTTGTTTACGGAGACACGGGGCGTGCACCGCCGCGGCGAACGCCGCGGGCGACGCGACGGTGTCATTTGCCATATGTTCGTATTTGCGCGTTTGCCCGTGTGACGCCGCGTGCACCGCCGCGTTCATCTGCGGGCAACACTGCATTTCAAGCAAACGCGCGTAAAAACGCTTCTCCGTAAACGCTCTCATACATCGCCATATGTTTGAATTGAAAGCGGGCCGCGCCGCACAACGCGCCGCGTCTCCGTAAATGACCACTAAGTCTTATTCTATAACCGCCAATTTAAATTACAAAGATACTAGAAAAGCTTATAAATAAAAGGCTCAAAATTGGCGTCTTTACCAATCAAAACACTAATTGTGGCAACTCTGAGAGGAAAACCATGACTCTTTTTAACCGACTTCCAAAAGGAGGAGGTTACTATTCGTCGTTTTTTTTTAAGTAAGCATTCAATGTTCAGCGATAGTTTTCAATAGTTTTCTTGCTCTAAAATAATAGAAAAAAATATTTTCACAATTTTTGCATCAGCCTATGATTTGTTCCAAGTCTGCATTTTCGCGTAGGTAGGTAATACGTGCACATAATATCACCCACGACACTATAACTTTGCTATAAGTATGACTAAACGGGTTATTATTACAATTCCTGACCGCGGAACAAATCTCTGTTCGCGCCTAAATCGTATTTTCACAGTCATGTCAGTTATGATGCCAAGGTTCCAGAAAATTCTCTGAAAATGTATGTTTTATAAACATTGTCCAGTTTAACGAGGTCTTGTTTATAAAACCAGAGGCCGAAGAAAATGTAGCTTCAAGGATTATTTTATGTACGGTGAGTCTGTGAGGTGAGGAAAATTCCTAGGATACTGAATTTTAATAAATAGGTCGGTCTTAGGAGTCGTCGCCTTGGGACCTAATTTATTTACGGTATTTACGGTTCAGTACAACCGGCTCGGACATTGCGGACGCTGCTCCAAACACGGATAGTGAAAAAGATTAATGAATTTGTCATGAATTCATTGATGATCTTGTGTAAGGTAATTTGTTTTGCTTGACTTCTAAAATCAATAAGGAAAATTCACAGTTTTCACTTTCTAACTTATAACGCGATGATGGATTTGAAACTTTCGGCACTGAGTCGAGTGTTGTAAAATACGGCTCGCTTTTTTGTTCCTCTAAGTGTTCGCGATAACGGGCACAACAGGCATCATGATGTTGACACATACGAGTACCTATATCGATACAACAACAAACAGACGACGGCAAGTAAACGAAATAAAACACGAGAAAAAACCCGCCAATAACTTTAGTAGCTGGAAAAACCACATCTTTGTATAAATGTACCAGGAGTTAATAGCAAGCAAGAAGCATACTGTTCATATTTGTATGCCCGTTTATTGCTTTTTGCGGCTATCAACATTTGCATTGGCTTATTACTTCGCCTACACATCTTATTCATAGATAATTATAGAAGACCTCCTTCCGTGTTGAAAGACTAGAGAACTAATACGCGTTTATTATCGACTTATTGTTTGTGTGGTTCCTGTGATTAAGTGACTTGTTATGTTGAAACTATGTAGTTAAGTGGCTTCCAATGTTGGAATTATGATCATGAGTTACTTGAAATGTTGAAAAAGTGCAAATATTGGAACTGATTATAATGGAGGCACTACACTTGGCAGATCTGGGCAAAATTCGCCTTCTATCATTTAAACAAAGTGAACTTTATCGCAACAGGCATAAAAAACATTGTGTTTTGGCTTAATATCTCGAAAATTTTGACAAATACGCCAAGTCAAGTGCTAGCATAAGATAGAAAAATGAAAAAGAGTTTCTTTATTTGAAATCAAAAGACGAATTCTACAATTGTTTATTTTTCCTCGATGATTTCAAATAACGAATTTCAATTTCCCAAGTTTTCATAATGTTTTTTTTTTATATGACGTCTGTGCGTTAGCACATCAACCCAATTTTTCTTTTGTTTCGTGTCTGCATTGTTCAGACATTTGTGATCATGTTTTATATGATTTGTTATTGTCTGTATTTCTGACAGAAAACAGAGTTTAACAACATGTTTTATGACGACCATACGTCATGCAGACTTTATTTTGAAGAGTGGACCATTGTATGTCTCTGTATAAATATGTTGCATACAAATATAACACGCAGCCTTGCTCCGTATACATTTTTACCGCCATATCATAATCCTGTATCGTTTTATTGTAACGGGAAGATAAATGTGCATGACGCCATACTGACACCTGCGTGCCTACATAATTATAAATGCAGAACAATGTTCATGTGAAAAGCAACTTTAACGTGATGTTTGAAAGTTCTTATTGGTGTTTTGAGTGGTGCTTGATTTTTTAAATGGAACGTTGCATTGATGTAGGGATGTAGGTACTACTTACTGGAAACGATAGTGAGCTGTGCATGAACAGTTGATTTGTAAAAAAAAATCGTCTAACCACGATTCAATCAGAAAAAATATGATTTACCTGCTAAGTTGTTGTTGTATTACCATGCTTTCTTTTTGGTATGGGCTCCTCAATAAGTCTGAGTTACTCATGGCTGTGGAGTAAAAAGATAAGCAATAATATGAGGTAATAGTCTTACTATATAGTCTTACTAATATTATAAATTTTAATGTGAAAGTTCGTGAGGATGGATCGATGGATGTTTGTTACTCTTTCACGCGAAAACTACTAAACGAATTTGGATGTAATTTGGCACAACGATAGTTTATAACCTGGATTAACATACACAATACTTTTTACAATTGTAGTATGATCCCGTGGGACAGCTACCGAACTTCACGCGGGCGAAACCGCAGACATAAGCTAGTACTCAAATAAACACAGGATGTCTCACAATCAAAACAATAAGACTCACAAAATAAATAACCCTTTTCCATATTCATATCGTAAGAATTCTCCAATTTCGGTACCCTAGATACAAAAATAGCGTGGAAGCGCGAAGGTGTCGGGTTCTAAGCGATCGATCATCGTCTCTGCCAGCTCCGAGATAATAGGCTGGATTGATGACACTTTCTGAAGGAAACTGAGGTTCATTAATACAATGATTTACTACGGTTTCTGTTAACACAGCTGAGTTTTCAATGTTTGTTTTTGTTGCTGAATAAAAAGGTTTGTACGGGAACGAAGTTTGTTAAAACAAATATTTAAAGGAAGAACTATACTTTTTTCTTGTTTAATTTTCCAAGCGTTGTGAGGATAAGGAAAAGTAAAATTAAAGTAAACAGCTTGACTGTTTACTTTTTTTTTCTAAGTTTTCCTTTGGTGTTGTAAAAATCAACAATGACAATCTTGCAAATGTTTATCATCCTACTAATATTATAAATGCGAAAGTTTGTGAGGATGGATGGATGTTTGTTACTCTTTCACGCAAAAACTACTGAACGGATATAGATGAAATTTAGCATACATTTAGTTTATAACCTGTATTAACACATAGGCTACTTTTTATCCCGGTAGTAAGATCCTGTGGGACAATTATCGAAGTCCTCGCGGGCGAAGTCGCGGGCAAAAACTAGTACAATCATAATGCAAGTCTATGCCTCGGTGTAGAAAGCAGAAAAAAAGATTATAGTAACGCTGACAATTTATTTAATCAAAACGGGGAAAATCATCATCATCTTCCTGCCCTTGTCCCATGTTACTTGGGTTTGGCGCGACACTTTTTTTTCCATTCTCCTTTGTCAGCCGTCACGATGTCATTTACTCTTTTCCCTCTTTATTTCTCAAACAATCCATCCATCTTTTCTTTGGTCTCCCTCTCCCTCAAATCAGAATGAGGAAAATACACTGAAACATCACTTAAATAATAATAACTCATAACATTTTGCTTTAAAAATCGCCTTCGTAAAACATTACATCATACCACATCTAGCATCGTACATCCACGTCATAACGATACTACACGATTTTCGGGAAAACTGTGTTGATGTACAGCACTCATCTACATCTCAACAATGTGCTCTATGTTTATTAGTTTGAAGGTTGGTTTTCGGTTGTTGTGTACTGTTGACCTTGGTTAATGGTGACAGATAAACGCATGTTAATCTGCGATTATCTGACGGTGGCACGCAAACATGCCTTACAACTAGGTTATTAGGCTACGTAGCCCTTTCTTTAGGTAGCGTCGGCAAATGATAATATTGTAACACCAAATGATTTGAAAAGAGTAACCATGGAGTTTCTTGCCGGTTCTTCTCCATAGGAAACGACCAACCCGAACCGTGCACCTTTTTGTGGACGTTTTATAAGTGCCCATCTGGGTCTATGTGAGATAAAACATTTTGATTTTGATTTAAATCATATGCTTCTCAGAAAATGCACGTTTGAAGAGACTTGAGAACTAGAAATATTTTACTTATTTTATGTTTTTGAGTCTGATGAAAGCAGTTTAATCATAACATAACATCACGCCTGTAATCCTCGAAGGGTTAGGTAGAGGTGTACCTAGTAGTAGGTACACCCACATTTCGCCAGTTATGTTTAAGTCCCATGTAAGGGGGCGAGATACATCCCTTCGATTTTTTAAATTCTAATAATGACAGACTGTTTTCTTACGACTTTTCCCTTCCATTTTGAAAGCAGTGGTTATGAAATACATATATTTAACAAAGAAGAAAGCTCTAATTAGTAAATCTGCTGCCTTCGTAGTAGTTGTCTATAGAATTTATTTATTTAATAATGAGAGCCAATCACATTTTTTCCACGGCAAATGATTTGATTACATAACTTGTGAGATCTATTTCAAATCTCAGGAGTAATTAAATTATGGTATTATTACATATTAGATAATTATTAAATACGCTTTCAGAAACCGGAGATTTCCTATCTATCTGATCAGTGACTTAATTTATTTTCTACCTTACTATGTCGAGAAAAAATTATTTCGGGTAGCCATCGAAAAGTCTTATTTGCTAACTCTATCTAGTATAATTAGAGCTTCATAATTTATTAGAGGACTTTTTAATAGATTCTCGCAAACTACTTTTACAGAACCGAGTAAAATACTTAATTGCTGTAATTTTGCATTTTATTTCTAGCTGCATTCGAAGAAATATTTTAGTGCTTTAGCCTTGAGGTCTTGCATGTTTTTTTTTAGTTAGTGGCTTCTGAAGAGATAAATGGTAGGGGGTTATAAATTTAGAATGATGTAGCCTGAGGATTTCTAATTTATTTTTTTTTTTTTACTTCTTGACAAATTTCCAAACAGGTTTTAATACTGCTTTGTAGATGAGTACTTTGTTTTCCAATGAAACGTGTGCAAGTTCCAATGAAATTTATAAATTATGTATTTTTTAAATAGACGCTACTACTTTTAAAGATTTAATGTTGCTGGCACATAGGAATAGATGACATAGTCCAGTCATTTAAGCTTAAATTAGGTAAGAATCTCGGAATTCGAGATACCCAGCTGTAAGTCTGTAAATACTTGTATATTGACACCCTAAAAGTTGTCTCAAAACCTACATATGGTAGGGTGTAAGCAACTATTAAATTTCAAGGTCAAAGGTCTCAAAAATCGGTGTTCTGCGCTTTTTTTGGAAATATCTCATTTCCTATGGGTTTTTTGCTATTTATATTTTTTATCAATATTGTAGAATACAAAATTCTCTACAAATTTTGTTTAATTTTTTTTTATACGAACAACCGTTTTCGAGATAGAGGGCGGAGAGCGCGCGGTCACAGCATCACTTCAGGTCAACCGGTGCCTCCGGTCGAAAACGCGCCATATATAGTTGATGAACTATGAACTAGTTATATATAGTTGATAGACCTTATTGGCAGTCTATAATGCTCCGAAATCTGTGAAAAGTCTCGATAATCTTCGTTATATGCATTACATCAAGTCTACAAAACTTAATAAACCTGTGCAGCTTTCAAATATTCCACCAACAAGTGCAGCTGCTCATCAACATTTCAACCGTGTATATTATCAAGTTCAAACTTGGTTAGGACATGATTTGGAACCCCAAGTATGGAGTTGGGCAATGCGAAACGATTTTCTGGAGCCTATCATGACAATTTTACCACCTGCTCCAGAAGATTTGCTAAATACAATTTTCTGCAACTGCAAGAGTGGTTGTGGTTCGCGATGCGGATGCAGGAAAGCGGGCTTGCAATGCTCTTTAGCTTGTGGCCAATGTAATAGGCAAGCTTGTCTCAATGCTCATATACCATATACCATATACCATATCAGAGCGACATTAACGAAGATGGAACCTTTGACCCCGAAATCATGGGAGAACTTGAGACAAATGTCGTTGAAGACGACTATGAAGACCAGTTTGAAATTTACCAGGAGCCAGAAGACGACGATGAAGAGGAAAAAGATGATTAAAATTATAAATTGTAGTTTTTGTACCCTTTATTCCATTTTTTTACTTTCAATAAAAATAAATGTATTGAATGATATTTTTTAATAAAAAGATTAATTCATAATTTATTAGTTTTTTTTTTCATCATGTAAGAAGTTATTACTATTAATTAGGTTAAAATTCAAATATAATTCCTATATTTTCATTAACAATTCTGCAATTACATGGGCAGGTAAGTGTTGTTAAATAAATTAATACTGAATAAAAAGTGGATAGGTTAGGAAAAAAATGATAAAATATAATATAATAGTTAATAAAAATTGACAAATATTTATAATCATTGATTTATCGATAGTTCATCAACTATATATGGCGCGTTTTCGACCGGAGGCACCGGTTGACCTGAAGTGATGCTGTGACCGCGCGCTCTCCGCCCTCTATCTCGAAAACGGTTCATCGTATAAAGAAAATTTTAAACAAAATTTGTAGAGAATTTTGTATTCTACAATATTGATAAAAATATAAATAGCAAAAACCCATAGGAAATGAGATATTTCCAAAAAAAGCGCAAAAAACCGATTTTTGAGACCTTTTACCTTGAAATTTAATAGTTGCTTACACCCTACCATATGTAGGTTTTGAGACAACTTTTAGGGTGTCAATATACAAGTATTTACAGACTTACAGCTGGGTATCTCGAATTCCGAGGTGAACTTACTATAATGACTGGACTAACAGGAATTTATCGTATTTGTCGGCTATAAAATTACAACTTTATGGAACAATGAAAATGAAAACAGGAATGACGTTTTCACATAATTGCCGAGGATGAAGTTTTACCTGACAGACTAAGTTAACAGAAATATTCTTTCTCATCTATACAAATTCATAAAATTGAAGTGTCTGTTTGTAATAACAGTTTTTTACTGAATGCATATGAAAGTATCCTATACGCTACATATATATATTTTTTAATTATTTTCTGTATCTCTGTGTGTCTGTTTATTCCGGCTAAGGATTTTGACGGGACTTTTACTGACATATACAAGGAACAACTACAAGGAGGCTAGGCTACAAGGAGTAACTTAGGCTACTTTTATTTAAAAAATAGGGTTCCGAGCAAAACAAAAACCCTTGAAATTGTTAACAAAATCCGATTCAAATAGGGAAGTAATATTTTTATAATCATTACATGCGGACGAAGGTCGCGGGGCACAGCTAGTTTAACAAACAGATACACAATTGCAACCCTGATTCCAGTCCAACCCTGATTCTTATTTTAATCAAAACACAAAATAAGAAAAAAACAATTTTTCACGTATGCTTACTTTACTTTATATTTACTCACGCAATAGCTCCTAAAAATCAAACAATTAAGTATTACTTCTTTGTTTTATTTCTGATTGACGTCACACAACTTTTTTTTACGAAAATTGATATTTTTTCGTCCACCGTGACATTTGTTTTACTGTTAACTTGGGAAAACAGTTGATATTGACGTCTTCAGTCGGTGTGGGTGTCAGTCCAGCCCCGAGGGGACGATAACGTTATTTTGGACGAAAATCTGTTGTTAAGCCGTGATTGTAATCCTTAGAAAATTGCTGAAGATATAGTTGATGTTTTGGAGCAAATGTAGGTACACCGGGACTGATTGTAGATTAGTTTATATTTAATGCCGGCCACACACGTTCCAGTATACTTGCGCAAGTCCAGACTTGCACAAATACACGAATTTCGGAGGTGACCACAGACGGTTCAAGCATGCTTGCACAAGTATCATTTCAATGATACTTGTACAAGTGTGCGTACATGCAGCGAGCTACTTATGCTATGGATATATATTACATATTATATTTATAAATTACGTTTGGTTCGAATTTTCGGTATTGCTCAATTGTTTTATTATAAGCAGCATTTTTTTTTGTCCCTGTGGTGATAGTCTTTACTTTTTATTTGCCAAAGACTTGGCTCATTTCTGTACATATTTTATTAATTCTTCTATAATATCGCGAACTCCTTGCCTCTCGGTAGTCTCGTTCATTTTGGCGCGAAAATGACGTGCGTACATGTAGGTGGCTAAAACAACACTGAAACTTGCGCGAAATGCTCCCACACACGTTCAAGTAAACTTGCACAAGCGCAAGTTTGCACAAGTTGGGAATTGAAATTTTGAACTTTTTCAAGAACTGTAATACCGAAGGGCAATGCAGTGGTGTACTTAAAAGTATAGGTACCCACATTTCGCCAGTTATGTTTAAGTCCCATGTAATAGGCGTATTTAAGTCAAACATTAATTAGATGTTCTATTAAGCAATCTTTGATTTAAGTAGCTTTAGTACCTACCTTTTACATACTTGTCGATCGAGCAAGCTAATTGGCGACTATGAGGGCATGGTTGGCGCAGTGGTTGAGCGAATTGGCTGCTTGGTCTGGCTGTTTGTGTGTGTGCGTGTAAATATGTTTTAGTGTTATCTTTTTATGACACTAACCACACTGTACCTAATAAGATTTGAGAGTTCAGTGGGACCATTCAGTCTTGTTAAAACAGTACATATCCACAGAAACACTACTTACTTACTGTACCAATCGTAGTTACTAGGTATTCCGGTTCTAAAATTGAGTCAGTCGGTGTAATATTGTCAAGCGACTAAACAACAAAGTTACAACTTCTTTACAAGTGGAAGTTTTCCTTTCAGCAAGCTCCCAAGTGGCCTATTTAGAGGTTGATTGTATCTACTAGTAATATTTTAAGGTAACTATGAGTAAAGGAAAAACTTTTAATTTTATCTGTTTCCATAACTTATCTTAGGCAGCCTTCTTCTTCGTGGTGTCGATGATTTCCCCTTTAAAAAAAAAAATTGTTTCATCCGAAACTCTGCCACCTCGACGGCGTTGGTGGTGGCCTCGGACAGGTCCCTCAAAGTGCACGTGGTACCACACATAGTGCATGATAGGAGGTGAGCCATAGTTTGCTTTGAGGCACCGCAGTCACACATGGCTTCAACGGAATAACCCCACCGGATCAGGTTGTATCTGCAGCGCCCCACCTGGCTTCGCAATCGGTTTAGGGTCTAGGTGGGCCATGGCAGCAGGTGTCCCGGTGGGAGTCTTTCCGCAACTTCAATATAGTGTGTCGGAGGGGGATGTCTTGGGAGCCACAACTGTTTAACAGCAGTAATAGCCTATTGGTGTCACCGTCGGACTGCCAAGTCATAGGTCTCGAGTTCAAACCCAAGACCTCTGATTTTTCGAATTCATGTTCCTATTGTATGATTAATCACTTTGTTTCGGTGAAGGCAAACATCGTGAGGAAACCAAACCAGCATGCCTGAGCGATATTTCTCGACGGGATGTAAAGCCAAGTCAGAGCCTAATGGACGGCAAAAAAGTCTGACACCAGGTTAAGCACTAAGCACACAAAAAAGAAAAAAGGTCTAAGGTATCAGTGGCGAAGGATCCTTACAACTCGATTCCTACGGGATTCCCTTTGAAAAATGGCACAGTGAGTATTCTTTAGACAAATAATATAATCACATTAAAGATCTGTACTCCGGCTTACCTCTTAAAAAAATTGACCCTTCGTTACTGAAAGGTATTCAATTAGTTCAGTTCAGATTAACCATTTGAACGCTATTGTCACATATACGTGACAAGCAAGCGGGTGCCCTGCCAAACGACACATATATGTGACAAAATGGTAGATGAATTTGTGCAGGCACCTGCGTTTATACTCTGGCGTTCAAAATTAAAGGTCTCTCTTTCTACCTTCTCTACAGCCAGCAAAATGAAATAATTTCATTCATTATCTCTTCTGCAACAAACAAGAGTGAAACACACCTATGTTTATGTATGTATAGTTCCTACGAGCATCGGACAGCACTATCGCGCTATCTGACACCAGTCAGTTCGACGGCGAAGTTCTCTACTCTGTGGTAAAGCACTAAGTATGTTACACGAAGCTGCTCTGTGGCGCGGGGGAAAGTTTTTAACATGTAAATAGAAAATGACGTGTAGCATGAATAAGTAATGTAGATAGGTATAAGTAAGTACGAATATTAAGTAGGTACCTATCTTTTTTTGCATAAGTTCTTACCTTATTTTAGTACTGAACATACAAATATATACACCGTGACTTTTTAGTCGTCTTACAACGGCAGCCCACTTCATGTATCCAATTACTACTAAACATTCATTTATACAAAATAGATATTTAGAGATTTTAATAATTTGAAAATAAATTTTTTATTCAGTATTATGACGCATGACGTAATTAAAACACCTTGTTGCGAGCGACAATCTACTCGACTCAAGCGCTGGGTAGGTATGTTCTCCCGTTTGACACTTAAACATCATTAACAAGATGTTTCATAATGTTATTCTAATGTATTATTTATTTTTCTTTGTACCTACTGTGGTAGGTAAAAAAAAATCGCGTCTAGAGCTATTTTATGTCGGGTACATTGAGTGGACCATCTTTGTAAGACGACTAAAAAGTCACGGTGTATAAGGTGACTGGTAATTAGTGACCGATACTTAAACACGTGATGGTACTCATGATAACAAACAACTTTCCCAAAGAAACATTTTTTTAATACTCATTCTTTTTATAACAGTATTTTGAGAATTGTTTACGTTTGACCTATTTTAGTCAGAGCCTTGTTCGTCTCATCGAACATTTTTAATGGATGAGCCCAAAACAATTGAAATAAAGGTTTCAAAATATTCCTTTATTTGCAGACACAAACTCCCATTTTAATCTCAAAATCGTATAAAAAATTACGCGACGAAAAATAAGGTCAGTGAGACTGTTTATAAAGTTTGTTATACATTAACGCTTTTGCATAGCAAACAATGAATGATGACGTTGAAACTACGCAATGGACTGAAAACAATAGCACCTATGATTACTTTGGCACACGATCAAGGGGTTTAACTAAGAAAACATTTAGTGTTACTTCATAAGAACTTCACTGAATAGTGTAGTAGTTAAAAGCGATGAGAACAGTACTGTTTTTAGTGTGAGTTATGCACACAGTTATATCAGAGTTCCTAGACAAACCGCTCGGCCACACTACACTCACAAGCGACACACGTGTTGCAACACTGACTGCGGAGAAAACAAATGAAAGATAGATAGACAGATAAATCATTTATTTAGTGCACACAAAAGACATAGCACAACACACAGAAGCACAATTAAATAATACAAATTACACGACTATATAAAAACAAGGTGCCAATATACAAATAGAAAAACATATTTACGAAAGAAGTATAGTAACACCATGATATACTTCAAATCAAATGACGAGTATACAAGGTGCGGTGTGCGTCTCAAAGTTGCACCAAATGGGAGTCGGCTTAGAGCATGCCACAAGTTACCGGGACATTCTCCAATGTTGAGGATAAAACGATTCCGGCCCTAGTATCCTGACCAATAAAACTACAATTGGAGAAAACCGAATGATTTCCGATACTTTTACTACTAGTGCAACTATCCATTGACAAAAAACAAATTAAAAAAATATTTTAATTACATTTATAAGCAAAAATTTACTCGAATCGTCATTAACTCGTGTGTCCCACACGCCTGTTTCCGGCTATTTGGTCACATAAAATATTCAAATATAAATAAAAATATTTGTTTTAAATGCGAAGTTGACTTCAAAGATCCAATTTCTTCAATCCTAATAATTTTAAACTTTTCACTTAATAAACAAATAAAAAAATCAGCCTGTTAAAAATTGTTACAAAAAAATCGTCATTATTAAAACAAAATTTGTTTGCAATTTATTTACGTCCTGAAAACTCAAACTAAGTCATTTCAGTGCCTACGGGCTTCCCCTCGGCGCCCCTCAGTTGAGCCACACACTTTGAATGGACTGCACGTGTCGGATTTCTCTGAAAGGGTAGTTTGAATTTGATTCTCCAAAATGTGTTTTTTTAAAGTCATTATCCTTTTTTAGCATATCGTAGCAATTAACTATTGTGCTTATCATAATTTCTGCTCTCATTATATATCGTTAAAGGGTTTAAATCCCTCTTGAGGTGTTTTAAGCAAGATCGTTTCATTTTCGTTAAGTTACGACATGTTTTCTTGTGATTGTCACTATTGATAACATCATTATCCTGAAAACGCATGTAAAGTATAATGACGGATGGGTTAGATTAATGACGTCCGTGTTTTTAACAATGACAACTTATTAGGTTAATGACGGGTATTGGTAAACATCATACTTATTTAAGTATCAACACTTCTTTACCTAAAAAGGTCAAAAGACAACTTGTCTTTTGACCTTTTTAGGTAAAGAAGTGCCAACTTGGCAGTGTATAATTATTGGGTAGGTACTACTCCCTCGTACGTAAATATAGACGCTTCCCAAACGCTGCCCAGCCCAGCTGGATTCTTCTGTTAGCCTCCCTCTCAAAGTTGTTCTTACCAAACTGCAGAGTTTGCCCGAGGTAAACATATTCTCGAACAATTTCGAGTGGACCGCCATTGACAACAACAGGTCCTGGGGTGACGTGTTCGTTGAACATAATCTGGGTTTTGTCCAAGTTCACCCTGAGACCAATGCGTATTGAAGAATCAACTAGGCCATCCAGCATCTGCTGCAAGTCGTGCAGCGATTCAGCCAGTATGACGATGTCGTCTGTAAATCTCAAGTGTGAGATGTACTCGCCGTTGATGTTAATCCCACGTCCCTCCCATTTTAGCGTCTTAAACACATCCTCCAGTGCGTTGGTGAACAATTTCGGGGAAATTACATCCCCTTGCCTCACCCCCCGACGCAATGGAATATGTTCTGTTTGCTGGTTCTGAGTTCGGACGGTCATTGTGGCGTTTTCATAGAGATTTCTCAGCACTTCGCACAGCGCTGCAGAGACTCTAGAACTGACCAGGTCTCGACAGAGTCAAAAGCCTTCTCATAGTCCACAAATGCAAGACACAGCGGCCGATTATACTCTTCGGACTTCTAATACTTCTGCGCTATAATCTGCCGCACTGTGTGGATGTGATCTATGGTGCTATATCCTTCTCGAAACCCAGCCTGCTCCGGTGGCTGAAAGTCATCGAGTCTTCGCGCCTGACGATTTGTGACGACTCTTGAAAACAGCTTATACACGTGGCTAAGGAGCGAAATGGGTCTGTAGTTCTTTAATAGGGTTTTGTTCCCCTTTTTAAAGAAAAGAACTACCACGCTCCTTTTCCACGCTTCTGGAGTTCTCCCAGAGAACAGGACCGAGTTGAAAATCTCCCGAAGCTCTCTTAATACAGGGCTTCCTACCGCTTTCAGGAGCTCAGTCGTTATGCCATCCTCACCAGGGGCTTTTCCATTTTTAAGTCTAAGAGCCACCTCGATTTCGTCTTGGCTGACTTCTGGCAGGTCTTCTGTGAAATGGCGGGTTAAGGTGGCTCTGGAATCCTCATTTTCGGGATCAGGTCGAGACGCGTGCGATGCGTACAACTGGCCGTAGAAGTTTTCGATTTCTGAAAGAATATCCGGCTTCGAAACGACGCTATCCCCACTAGATTTGGTCAACTTCGTCAGGTGGCTCCTCCCAAGTGATTGGACCAACACTTTCGACCCCCGGTTTTGCTCAATCGCTTTTTGTATTGAGCGTGTGCTGGAGGATCGAAGGTCGCGTCGTACTAATTTTCTAATCCTTTTATTGAGTGCCTGTAGTCCTGCCGAAGTGATGGGTGTGTTTTCACGTCGTTCCGTCATAAGCTCCAGAGTCTCCTCCGAAAGTTTGGACTTCTTGCCCGTACGCCGCATTTTACAAAAACGCGTCCCTTCCTCCCTGAGGATTTCCACCATTTGTTCGAGCGCCTGGTCAACGTCATTTGTGGTTTCCACGGCCGCGAATCGGTTCTCCAGATCTGACTGGAACGCTTCAGACCCTAGCATAGTTTGGAGCATATTAGGACGGAGCCTAGACTTCATCAAACAGGTTTGCTCCAGCTTGAAATTGATATTCAGAGTGCCACGAACAAGTCTGTGATCACTACCGGTATTGAACCTGTTGATCACCGAGACATCTCTGAATATACGCTTTTTATCCGCTATGATGAAGTCTATCTCATTTTTCGTCATAGTGTCGGGGCTTCGCCACGTCCACTTCCTTTGGGGCTGTTTCTTAAAGAAGGAATTCATCACAAAGAGTTGGGAAGGAAGTTGACAAGCATTTGCCCCCTATGATTTCTGCTGCCAAACCCGTAGGATCCTACTACCGATTCACTGGAATTTTGTACTCCCAGTTTAGCGTTAAAATCCCCCATGAGAACGTTGTAGTGGGCTTTAGTAGTGGAGTGCAAGGCCTTTGAAATGTCCTCAAACATTTCCTCCACCACGTCGTCCGAGTGTGCCGAGGTCGGTGCGTAGACCTGAACAACCTTGAGGCTATACCTCTCGGTTAGCTTCACTATGAGGTACGCTACCCTGTTCGATACACTAGACACTTCCACCACGTTGTCACAAAGGGATTTATGTACCAGGAACCCGACTCCGCCTTGAGATAGCTGGTCTCCCTCTCGAAAATACATCAGGTGGCCCGATTCAAGGGTAATTGTGTCCTCCCCCTCTCTTCGGACTTCACTCAGCCCAAGAATGTGCCACCTTACTTTTTCGAGTTCTTCCTTAAGCTGCACCAGATGTTCATCGAGCCGTAACGTGCGTCCATTGTACGTCGCCAAGGTCAGTTGGGTTTGGCGGCCATCCGTAACCCGGGGATTCTTAGCACCCCCTACCTTTACCGTGATCACCGCCAAAATCAGGAATAGCAAGGCCGCCGGGAACTGGGGGCCGTGGTTGATTGTGGCTTGTCATTGAGGGGGTTTGCCCATAATCGCCACGCTGGGCATGCGGGTTGGCGATCGCAGATCACAACTTCTCGCACTAGTGACGCTGCTAGTCCCCGTCGCTAGTCTGTGCTATTTAGTTGTGAACTTTTCGAAATGGTTATACCGCCATTTATCGGTCGTCAGAGCCTCGTTTGTTGTTTAGCAGGATGTACCACGAGCAGGTGAGGTTGACTTGGGGCACTGAGATGGTAGGTGTGCCCCCTTAAAATTATGTTGATTGTTAATTTTGTTTTGTTTGATTTATTTATTTGGACGTTTTTTACCCCCGCAATTAATATTAGAAGTCATTGTTCATAACATTAGTCATTTATCCTCATTGTATTGTCATTTTCATCAACACATGGTCATTATTCTCAACAGGCATTTTTGAAAAAACTTAATTTATTCCCAAAATAATAGCAGTATAATGGTGCCTCTTACATAGATTTCCTTATTATGAATCAAGTAATGATGTTAGCACAAAATAACTGCTTTGCCAAAAGGTTTAATAGCTTTCGTCAAAAACCGGCCAAAATATATTCCGATCAAAGAATGTCCCCGCGATGCGGCGGTACTCACGCGAAGGTCACAAGTGCATCACCTGAGGGCGTAAGCGTCATTCTATGATGATAGAAAAAATAATTGGATTGACAGTAGCCACCGAAAACTTTAAGTAACATAACACAATATCACGCATGTAATCCCCGAAGAGTTAGGCAGAGGTGTTCCTAATAGTACATCCAAATTTCGCCAGTTATGTTTAAGTCCCATGTAATAGGGGCCGAGCCTGTTGCCATCAACCGGACACAAATCCAGACTCCATGGCTGCTACTGAGAAATTCCTGATGGAAAAACCCTATTATAATTTGGCCAACCCGGGAATCGAACTCAGGACCTCATGCTCAGCAGTCGCGCTTGCGACAGGCAGTCAGTGTTTCGTAATTTCGTATCAAACACTGAGCCCTCTGACGTACACAAACACTGAGCCCGGCCGGCCCAGTCCCCGGAAGACCTTGACCCGATACTGTGTAGATGGGTCAGTAAATAGAAAATTTTCAATTAATTCTGAACGATACTCATATTATGACTTGAGCAACATTATGATGGATTTGAAAAGAGACTGGGATCTCTGAGTTGGTTTTGGTGTTTCTCCTCAGAATGGCGGACTAATGTACAAAATGCAGTTAATATACAGCGAAATATCAGTAGGCCATGCCTTGGACAAATTCCGAACATGTTAATGGCGAACTGCGTAATAGGAGTATAAACTAGTTTACCACAATACTATTTTCTCAGTGGTATAGTTTTAGACCCACCATACCACCAGGGTTATGGCCAGTGGTATGGTGGATCCGCAATGATCTCAACTGGTTTTAATAAAAATAATTTGACGTTTGTGTAATAATTTTACAGGACATCATGCATTTTTTTGAGCTAAGCCCCTGCTTATAAGGACTAGATTATAATTCCAAAAATCTACTAAATAACAACGTCATTAGCTCGGCTTTAAGAAACAGCCTAAGATCTAAGGTACCTACTACTATAGCCACTCTTGATGCCCGTTTAATGAATGCCTAAATAAAGCATGCTGCCGGATTTTCATATATCGGTTTATATAGTTTAATATATCCTACAGCTCACTTCTTTATAGGCATTAATTTAGAAATCGCCTCGTGTTAGTGAAAACGAAACAATCACGACAAACAACACATTTATTAGTATTGAGTTGAATGCACATTGTAATATGTAGGCAGTAAATGTCTATTTTAAATGTATTTAGGTTATAAACCAGCCGCATACCTATCGTATGCAGCTTGTAAATACGAGAATTCCGCGAAGAGATGGGACTACGGGAATAGTTACCACAAATATTCACGCTAGAACTTTGAAATGCCGTAACATTGTGGTCGCTTTTGGATTTGCAGCTTATATCTCTCCGCTGAAAGTCGAAAATTCAACAGCAAACTCAATGTCGCTTAGGACATTTGAAATATTCTACGTCAATATGTGTTTTGGATTACAAAATAATAGCAATAGTACACTTGATCAGTTGCTATTGTTTTTAAAGTGTATTTCTAGTAATTTGTTGGAGGAAAAACTTGGTTTTACAGGAATATCTTGTTGCTTTAAGAGTCTGGATGGAATCCATTCATCTTTTTTAGTTTTTTCAATCGAATCTAATCCACTGTTGATTCTAGGAATAGAACTGTAGTGTAAATTAATTTTGTAGAGATGGTAATGATCGCTTTACAAGTTTAAGTAGGTCATCCGATAGGTTTTGTTGCAATAACTTTTGAATAAACCGTATGATCTTTCCATTTAAACAAAATTACAATCTTTATCCACGATTTAAGTGGAAAGGAGATTGTTTAAATTAGTATATTAAATACGCCATCTTAACTAACTCATCAGCATTCTTCTGGCCTTATCTCAATTTATTTGGGGCAGGCGCAGCATGTCTTCTTCTTTCATACTTCTCTATTACTCGTCATCACACGCCTCCTTTCTTGCCATATTATCATCCTTCACGCAGATGTAATCTTACTAACTGAGGGATTCAAAATGCTCGGAGATTATTTCCCAGAGCTTTTAATAAAAAAACAAACATCCAGCTTTATTTCTGCTTAAATTGGAAACAGTAGAATTTAAACAAGATATGGCGCCATCGCCTTCACAGAGGAATAACAATCTAAATCAAACGTGTCATAATGCAGTGTATACTGGATATCATCATCTGCCTAGCCTTTTGCCAACTATATTGGGGTCGGCTTCCAATCTAACCGGATGCAGCTGAATACCAGTATTTTACATGGAGCGACTGCCAGTTAGTAATGGGTAATATGATACCTCTTGGTAAGACTGGTTGTCAGACTTTTTGGGCCACTGCCTACCTAACGACTGACAAAGATCTACAAATGACACCCGGGACCAACGGCTTAACGTGCTTTCCGAGGCACGGAGGAAACTCGGTGTGTAATGGGTGGTCAGTGTATACTGGATATAACAAGATATATCATAAGTCGTAGGCATCAAGGTAAGCCGAGCACCAAAGAGCGTTTAGTTTCACTTTGATAGCCCCCACCAATCATTGCAGATGCCGTCCGTCATCACGCATCTTTGTCAACGGTTCGGACACGGCAACCGGATCGTTGCAGGTGACCAAGTACTCTGACTGATTACCTATGATGCCTGCAAGTGCACACTTGATAAACTCAAAGTCAAAGCATTTATTTCAATTAGACCAAAACAGGCACTTTGAATGTCAGAAAAACAAAGAAGGCGAAGCTGCAGTCCCAGACACAAGGCTTAATAACTTGTGAAAGTACTCTAGTTGCCCATTCCAAAGCGTAGATCTCTATGGAGAAGAATGGGCAAGAAACTCCATGGACACTCTTTTCAATCGAAATATTTTTACAAGATCTTGGTTACATCATTCATGTTGAGATAATACAATATACAGGGTGAAAGGGACACCGACGCGAAAACGGTTACCACCTGTGGTTACCTCGATTCAGTACATCATTCTAAGCCCCTCCCACACAGAATTTTTTCATCGTTTATTAAAAAAGAATCTGCTGTTCCATACATTTTGACCGTGAAACAGCTGTTTTTCAAAATCAGTTATTAAAAAAAAACAGCTGTTTCCTAGAAAGTGCAATAACTACACGTACATGTTCTTTGTTTTCTTACAAAACAGTAGGTTAGTACAACTACAAACATCAAATAGGTGTCTAAGCTAGCAAAGGTTAATTAAAAAATACAATTTTATCTTCGAAGGTGTCAAAGAAGTCTCTTCAACGGTTTTAGATCCAGTATATTATGTTCCCAAGTCTAAACTCACCTTATTGATACTCCACATCCAATATCAATATCGGTACGTTCCTACATCAAAGAGGACGTCTAAATTAAAATAGAAACTTGAGTAATTGGAGCAGGCAAACATCGCCTATACGACATGCCTCGAGGCAGTACGGCTGATAATATGTAGGCATATGTCCGGTAGACAGGACCCCTGTGTACATAGAACTTTGGACGAACTCAACCTTTTTACCAAACCAAGACACTATTGAATTTCGAATTTGATTTCTATTAAAGTTCTAATTACAAAAACAGTCGCTAAATCCGAGTCATTTGTGTAAGCTTTTGCCATTTATTTCGTCTAAATTACTTAATTGTTTTATAAAAAAAAAATATACATTTATAATACCACTTATTTGTGGCATAATAGTTTGTGTCCGTAGCCTACGTTTTTTTACCGCGGTTTTACCATAGTGAAGCGATGGATATGGCGGGAGAATACGGATCGGTGAAAAAGGGATAAATAGATCTAAGTAGAATAAATTCTAAGTATAAATAAAAATCTAATATCTAGTAAAATCTAAGTATTAATTATATCAGTCAGTATAATAAATTGTTAACAGTGTGTCTTAAGGACGAATAAATAGTTGATTGATATTAAGTATTAACTGTTTTATTGATACACTACTATGATCTATTATTTGTTGATTGTCAGTTGTCTCAACAACTGATAATTAAAAAAAAAGTGATTTCTAAAACTATTGTCAACAGGATTTGACATACCGTCAAACGGGGTGAATAGGAACGCAGGGGTAAATAGAGACAAAAGTTTGAAAGGGATTTTAACGTTGAATTGATATGATATGTTACCAAAAAGTACTCTATCTTATTTACTTAGTTATACTTAATTATTTAGATAGTTTGTTTTCAACATATCATATAAATTCAATGTTAAAATCCCTTTCAAAGTTTTGTCTCTATTCACCCCTGCGTTCCTATTCACCCCGTTTTACCCGGTACCTTAGGTTTTTGAAAGCTAGACTGCCTTTGTGGTCGAGTGGTCGCATGCGCGACTGCTGAGCATGAGATCCTGGGTTCGATTCCCGGGTTGAGCAAAGTGTTATTGGGTTTTTTCATCAGGAATTTTGCAGTAGCAGCCGCAGAGTCGGGATTTATATCCGGTTGATGGCTATAGGTTCGCCCCCTATTACATGCCCCCTATTATAACTGGCGTAATGTGGGTGTACTAATCACAGGGGTACACCTCTGCCTAACCCTTTGGTGATTACAGGCATGATGTTATGTTATGTTACATTTTTGTCGTCATCACCATCGTTTACGCTGAAAAAAAAAACCAATTCGTTTAAGCCCTAAGTGTTAGAAATCTTTAACAAGACATATGTGTCGAAGACATTCAAGAATGGAAAGTTCTAGAAACATTATGTAGTAGAGATGTAAGGACGAGCTATTGTTTTCAAATGGCCTAGATTCAGGTGAGAATATGAATAATGTGCATTTAAACATGAAGTCACGATTTAGAAACTAACATGTTGTGTGTAAACAGGCACAGTTTTCCTTACGATGTTTTCCTTTATATTATGGATCTGATCTTATTAATACATATTATTAGCCATTTGTGTCCCACTGCTGGGCAAAGGGCTCCTTTCCCTCTTTCCATATATCCCAAAACAGTGCTGTTATTCGCCAATCCTTGCGAAGAGTCCAGCTCGTCCCGCCATCTCCTTCTGATTTGATCTTAGTTTAATTTATACACCAATAGCGACCAGCCCCGGCTTCGCACGGGTGCAACATACAAACCTTCCTCTTGAATCACCCTATCTATTACTGAAAACTGCATTAAAATTCGTTGCGTAGTTTAAAAGATCTAAGCGGACATACAGCGGGAACGACTTTGTTTTATACCATGTAATTATTTGAAAAATAAGTCGGAAAAAAAATAACAGATTTTAAACATATTCCAACAATTCACATATCGCCAATATGCGACGTCAACAGCAAAAAAAAATAAATTACATATTTACATCACCATAATATAATAATAATTCCTGAAAAGTCTAAAATAATAAATATTCATAAATCCGTAGCTAACCCACCATGCATATTTTAATTCACTACGCGTCATTTACGACAAAAGGTGTGTTAATAATACGTTAACCATAGACCAGTCTATTCCTACGTTCTTTTTATTCGCTTACCAAGCCTCGTTTAGCCAGGAATACATACAACACATGCAAGCTACTTGCATACTTTGTTAAACTTACTAGAATGAGTAATCTCGGCTTTAAAAGTCCACCATCTATTTACATTACATATGCAAAACACTGCCTGAACAGAAACTGAAAACGCTTCGCCCGACACAATGCTTGTTGAATAATAAATACGTTTGAGCAAGTAGAGCGAATGCATCACTTCGACAGCTCGATTGTCTTATTTTTAAACCGTCAATGTCTTTATTAGGTCGCGTTTACACCGTAGCGTAAAGTCGGTCAGCGACTCTAAGCATTCACTTTGTTTTTTAATATGGCATCTCGCAGTTCGACCTAGATATTGTCGATTGCTTAACCGGGCTATCCTGCGTGTGCCTTGAGTGTAAGGCCTCCAGCCAGGGTCTGTGAGCATTCAGAGGCCCAAGTTTGTTGTATAATGAAATGGTGCCAGAGTAGCCGATCATTGACATTGTTATTGTTGATTTTTTCGTCGTGTCGTTGATTTCCTAATTGACAGGCGTCATTGTGTACCTGCACATCGTATTCAGTATACGTCTATTACTTTGACATTTCTTCTGTGGTGTCATCTCTTTTCTACAAGCTCTATAGACTTTTCTTTCGTACGATTCAACACAATCAAGCGAACATTATAAATATAGGGACTAAAAATTTTAAGTACAACGGTAATGGCGTTGTCCTGGTTTGTTTGTGATGTGAATAAATAATCTCTAGGTTAGGATGTCTGAAAAAAAAACAGTTTGCCCGTCGGCGAACATTTGGTGTGAACGCGGCCTTAGTCGTTAAAAATAAAATATCGTATGCAGTATTTCATCATTAATAATGTTCCGTGTTCAACAGATTGGCAGGAGATTGACAGGTTTACAACAATAGAAGAAGCTCTTTAAAATGCGTATTTACAATGAAGTCTAGCTAGTTAGACATTGTCCGTGATGCCGCGATGCCGTGAAAAAAATAGTTAAAAATATCAAATAGCGATCTACCCACACGAAACGAACTATAACTAGCAATTGTATTAGAACGAAACATTTACTACAAGACATTAAAACACAAAGAGAATTAACAAGTTTTATAGCCTGCTCACAAAATGTGGGAAGATTCGGGGAAACTTGGAACAACTGTATCTTATGCCCGTTTACACAAACACTAAGCGACACCGAATTGAATGCCTAAATAAAAACATACTGTTGAGTTTTCAACGCTAAACGCAAGTACAGAGATTTGAAATTCCAAAAACAATTAGACATTAATAAATTACCGTCCGGCATGGAATACGTAAAGAGTATTTTAGCGCCGCTCCCAATGCATCACCATCAATGTACGAGCCAATAACACATCTTTAACGTATCCAGCTGTCTCATAAATTCTTCGAAGGAGCCACTTCAGCACAAAATACGCCCGACCAAATATTCACTCTTCGGGTTTGGACGGCCGCCAAATATCAACAGGTGTAACTTAGGGTGGGCTCCTTTTACTACTCACCCCCCTACGACGTGGGGATCACGGCTGTACGGAGGGTTAGGGTGAGCTATCAACAATTATGTTTACATGTCCACATGATTAAGTATTTTTCCGGCCCTTTTTGCCTTGGCTTTTCCTGGCTTTTTCAGGGTTGACTTAGTGAGGGTCGTTGACTTATGACTTTATGAGTTTGTTATTGGACCTGCCTTAATATGTGGTACAATCCTGTGCATTTGCAATAGAATAAATATACACACAGATGTCTAATGCATAACTCATAATAATCCTAATCCTAACTAATATTATAAATGCGAAAGTAAGTTTGCTTGTTTGTTTGTTACCTTTTCACGCCTAAACCACTGAACCGATCATCCTGAAATTTTGCATATACATTGATAGGTGTACAGAAATGGACATAGGGTACCTTTCATCCCCAAAAAAGCACTGTTGTCGAGGAACACAACAATAACGTTCTTATGATAATAGATGGTGCCACGAGTCTTTCGAATCATGATTGAATTATGATATTACAAGCAGAGTTCAATCCGAATTGATTGTCAAATTCTAAATTAACGCGAGCGAAACCGCAGGCAAAAGCTAGTAATGCGAATACGAATCATCATCACCTGCCTTTTCACAACTATGTTGGGGTTCTTAATCTAATCAGATGCATCTGAAAAGTAGTATTTTCCATGGAGCGACTGCCTATCTGACCTAGACAACTCAGTTAGTACTGGGTAATACGGTATTGGTAATACTTTATATTTTTTGGTAGACCAGCGGTTTGAGCTGGGCGTTGATATGTGTATCAGTCAGTCAGGACTTTGAATTTTACATGTATAGATTGAGTATTAATTGTGAAAGTAACTCTGTCTGGACCTTTCATCTATTCACGACTAAACAACTGAACCGATTGTTGTGAAATTTGACAAGTAGGTAGTCTAGGACCTGGAGAATGACATTTTGCTACTTATCATCTTTGATTGCAGACAACAGAACACGTTCATCATTTATTTCTCATGATCTATGTACATCCTTTTTTGGAGATCCTAAATAAATAAAATAAACACCTCGTAGTTTTAATACAAAAAAAAACCTTGGTTAATAACAAACGGTGCTAACTAGACAAGGAAAGTGACAAATCTATAAGCGTTTTACCTGTTGATGTTTATTGGAAAATAAAACAATGACGCCGATAATATAGAACTTTAATAAAAATTGAATCCTCTTTGTTAAACTGTATTCTTTGTTACAATACCTATTTGTTTTTTTTTACCCACAAACTGACCGCAGTCATGCCGATTGTTTTGAAGAACAGTTTGTAACAAACAGTGCGTGCGCTTAAGCTGTTTTCTAGGTACTTCATTTTTCTAATATGTATACTTCGGACATTGTTTGTGCCTTTGATCAAGGAAAAAATAATTAACATTAAGCTTGAGAGTTTGCTGTTCCGAACGATCAATTTTAAATAAATGACAGTGAAAAAGTGTGTAATTGATTGGTAAGTTTTATTTCACTAGTTTGTACCTAAAATACTACATATTGCACTTATTGTGGTTACAGAAGTAATAAAATTAACGCCTTAAAGAATGTAGAGAATTATAAAAAAGCTTAATTGATATTGATATGTTATTAAACGCTGTTTTTCATTCGCTCATTCGGTCCATTCATATTTTATTCCAAGTCATTATAAGCTCAGCATCAGAATAAGGAATCAGAATACAGCTGCATGACCAGTCTTACAATGTAAAAAACTTAACTTTAATTTAAGTTAAGTTTTTTTCATGGTACGTGTAAACGTGTATCTATTTACTTCTATCCTAAACTATTAAAAGCAATATTTGTAATCACGTTTTCGGAAACGGTTCTATCGATTTTGATGAAAGTTGCAATGTGAGGATTAGGCTGCGTTCCCACCAGAGATGAGCGAGGATGCGCACACTACTATGTGTGGAACTAACCAATCACAAAGGTTTAATATAAATTACCTAAATATTATATACGTTCATAAATTAAAATAACCTAAAGTAAGTAACTTAACAATAAACTTAAAAAATGGCGTCACAAATCTCCTCTTCAACGCTGTCAACTAGTGACCAAGAGACTGGCGGCGTTGCCACGTTGTATGGCAACGTAAAAGCCAGCCCTTGGGTCACGGGAAGTGTAATCAATCATCATCTGCCTAGCCTTTTCCCAACTATATTGGGGTCGGCTTCCAGTCTAACCGGATGCAGCTGAATACCAGTATTTTATATGGAGCGACTGCCTATCTGACCTCCACAACCCAGTTAGTACTGGATAATACGAAACCCCTTGGTAAGACTGGAAGTGTAACCAATCACATAGCTAGAATTTCTGAAGCTGTGAAAAAGAAGCGATATTATTGGCTAGTTTCACACACATCCCTTGCTACGCAGCCTCGCTCGCGAAACGCAGCCTTACGAGGGCGAAAAATCGATCTAACTAGGTCTCATATCTGGGGAAGTTCCTTTTTTCTATTTTCACCCGAGCAGAGCTCGGTCGCCGAGTAGGTACTAAAGGGCGTAAATAGACCCTTAACGAAGCTGAAAGGCACTTATTCTCTCCGTCAATGCGATCATTTTTTTGTTCTAGGCCATACCTGGGAACTTTCTAGTTATGGAGATATTGGGGGTCAAAGTTCCAAATTTTTCAAAAGTTTTTTTTTTAAATGCATGTTTTTAATGTAAGAACTTTACTTTACACCTCCACGACCCCCGTACAATTCAATCCATCCAACAGCACAATGTTTTGAATGCGTTACACTGATTCCTACCGTAAAACCTGATTTCCAAAAAAAAAGTCGTTTCCAGCAATATTTTTTGCATAAAGTTACTTAGTTTGATGTACAAAATGCTTGGTTGACGGCTTCGTGAAGGGTCTGTTTACACCCTGTATATTTATTCTATACTTGCGTTACAACCCTACCTCACACGCCCAGTTCCCAGCCCCCAGTGCTCTGGACAGCTCATTGTTGCCGCCGCCATGACACCTACATTCAATTAACAACACAATACCTTTAATTTCTTCTAAACAATCGTATCTCACTTCTTTGTTTTTTCCAATCTCACTAGACGGAAGAATCGAGTGACGTAATAGAAAAGGGTACCGCCAGCACATCAAGCTACTACAATCTGTGTGTTAATAGAGTTAATAGATTTTCAACTTTATCGCTAAAGCATTAGGTTCAAGGTTGATTGAGATAATTTGACAGTTTCGGGTAGCTCGATTTGTTAGCGTGTGTACAGTCACGAGCACCAATATGTAAACACTTAACAATTTTTAAAAGTCTTTTTCTCCTACTGTTCTGATTAAAATTTCATGATATTACGTACATAGTATTCTGGAACTCTTATTTTTATGAAAACGATTCTATCTCCAAATTACAATCGTTATTTCTCGCGAAAATTGCTTTTAAATTTAGGAAAGTGTATACATATTGGTGCTCGTGACTGTACATAGATGAAGGATTTCTTTTTTTTTATAAAAAGTACTTTAATATGAGGTCAGGAGGATTTTTCTTATAGATGAGAGAGTTCCATTGAGATCTATTTTAATCAGAGATTTCACTATTGGCTTTATTTGCTGATTAAAATAGATGTCTGTTGATCTTTAGAAAAAAAGGAGAACGTAAATATTCTGCGAATTTGTTTTGAAACTAATAAGAAAACAGAATTTACCGAAATGACTCGTTTTTCTTTTGGGCCATGTGGTTAGGTATTAATTTTCTTTGAAAGTACAAGGACATATAAATTAGAAATCTTCTAAATTGCAATATAGAAGATTTAAGAAATATCTATGCCTATGACTGGCATGGGCATATTTAAGAAAAATGATATCGTCCAGAGATCTTCACATCAACACTTTTACTACGACATAAAATTTCAACGACACATTTAAGAGAGCCGCTTCGTCGAGTAATTCGAAACAGCGCCATTTATCATTTCTCACAATTTATCAACGGAACCCATTAGCTAATTAGAGCGGCCATCTTCTTTTTGTATGAATATTATAAAATAATCTTTTAGTTCCTGCCTTTGTATTGTTTTAGTCCTGAGTAAACTAGAGGTACTGCCTCATTGGCCGAGTGGCGGGTGGTCCATGAGGTCCTGGGTTTGAGTCCCAGGTCGAGCAAAATGTTATTGGGTTTTTCCATCTAGAATTTCTCAGTAGCAGCCACGGAGCCTGGATTTGTTCCCTGCCCCCTATCACATGGGACTTAAAACATGATTGTCGAAACGTGGGTGTACTATTAGGTACACCTCAGCCTTACCCTTCGGTATTTACAGGCATGATGTTATGTGAACTGAAGGTACTTTTGGACTGAGTTCGCCCTTCAGCTTTTTATAGCCACTCCCTGATGTAAGTACCTACTTATAGGTACGTCTGAACTATGCGAAGCCAAGTCAACATTGTGTTTGTTTTAAGACGACAATGTGTTTGCTTGCTTTACTTAGGTATGAACATAAACTAGAAGTTCTGGAGAGCAGAGAGTAGTGCCTATTTAAGTACTACACTCTAAAATAGCTAGTTTTGTTTAAATAGGTAGTTTTAGGCAGGTAAATACTAGCCTGGATTCCCTCGAGGTTACGTTTTTAGTCTGGCAGCTGAAAATGTGCTCTGAACTTAAAACTATGAAACATCATCTGTCTAGCCTTTTCCCAACTATTTTTGGGTCGGCTTACAGTACAACCGGATGCAGCTGAATACCAGCATTTTACATGAAGCGACTGCCTAGCTGACCCCCACAACCCAGTTAGTTCTGGGTAAAACGATACTCTTTGGTAAGACTGGTTGTCAGACTTTCGGGCCGCTGACTACCTGTAACGACTGTCTAAGATCTACAAATGAGAGCCGGGACCAACAGCCTAACGTGCTTTCCGAAGCACGGAAGAAACTCGGTATGTAATGGGTGGTCACCCATCCACGGACCAACCTAGGCAAGCGCAGCTTAACCTAAAGATCGACCCGAGCGGCAGTTTTTGTTCATCCACGAGCTCCTCCTTACTTGAAATTTAGCTTATTTAAAACTGAATATTATTTAAGTTAGGTAGGTACTTTAATGAAATCTTTAACTTTTCATGATATAATTCACTCCTCTGTAAACTGGATGCGTTGTTATTCCTGAAACAAACACAAATAATGAAATCCCTTAAAATTATATATCAACCTTAAACCTGATTAAACCATTCTTAAGTCCAGTGGTTAATCAAGCTCACGGGATTATAAAGTGAGATGAGACACGGTTCCGCTTCTGAGTGATCTCCTTTGTAATGTCTTTTGGCTTGACAAGCTTAATTTGTAAAGCTTTATACAAGGTGTAAACGGATCCTTCATGAAGCCGGCAACCAAGCGTTCTGTTCTTCAAAATAAGTAACTCTATTAAAAAAATATTGATGGGAAACGATTTTTTTTGGGGTATAACATTAAGTTTTACGGTAGGGCTCAATAACGCACTAAAAACACTGTTGGATGCATTTAATAGTACGGGGGTCGTTGAGGATAAAATGTCAAGAACATTAAAAAGTTGGAACTTTGATTCTCAATTATATTCGTAACTAGAAGGTTCCCAGGTATGTTCTAGAACAAAAAATATGACAATGACGGAGTAAAAGGAGTACCTTTCGGCTTCGTTCAGGGTATTTTTATACCCAATATTCTGTTTTCATTCATACTTTTCCAACTTCATCAACTTTCTGCCCTTGTCCTTGTCAGATTGCTTGGAGTCCGTATTGTTCTTCCATTCTCCCCTGTCAACCGTCACTCTATCATTTCCTGCTTTCCCTTACATATCCTCACACAATCCATCCATATTTTCTTTGGTGCATCCTTTTCCAAGTTACCCACCTTTAAACAGTCGCAGAACCAAAACATTCTTCACGCTCAAAAGAAAAGAAAAGATATCTCTGTCTTTTCTGTAGGGAATTTGTGTAATTTGTTCAGCCAAATTAGAGCAGTGAACATTTTATTAAAAGAACAAAAAACTCGCTTCTTTAAATTTTCTGACAACAAATATTACCTAGTATGAAAAGTATGTTATTATTTAAATTAAAATAAACCTAAACTCTCCCAAGACAATCTAAAATATGGTAGAAACACTCTCAGGGGATCTCATTGCTGTATTATAATAATAGAAATATATTGGGTTCCGTAGTCAGCCATTTTGGAACTGCATTCTTTAACAACCCCAGTGGAACTCTAACTACTGGTAGTTTAGCTCTATTGTAATTTCAAACGGTGCAGTTTTATTCAAAAAACTTCTTTAAAATGAGTCTGTATTTTTATTTACTTTTATTCACATTGTACTCTAGAGAATTCTCCGGTATAGTTTTTTTTTTCATATTTCTTAAGAAAATCTAGGTACTATCTTGGCATTAGATAAGCCACAATTATTTCATTTTTATTTATACAAATAAAAAAAAATGTACCCTTTGGTCTAAAAACTTATTTAGTCGAATTGATTCGCGAAGATAGAGAAAATACTTGAAAACAAAATCTCAAAAATTCAACACTTCTTAACAAAATCCTTTAAATAGAAAAGAAAAGTTAAAAATTCACAAGCAAACTCCAAACAAGATATTTCCAGTAGAAACACGACACCGCATAAGATTACCATTCGCAGTAACAATAGAATAGATGCTACAACATTGTACCACAGTAAAGTTTGTTCCACCCAGTTCATACTGAACCACAGAATAATATAGTACAGAAAGTTAGCTTTGTACAACGAGTGAACGCCTTGCGCAAACTAAGAAGAGGACGTACAGTCACGAGCACCAATATGTAAACACTTAACAATTTTTAAAAGTGTTTTTCTCCCCCTGTTCGAATTAAAATTTCATGTTGTTACAAACATAGTATTCTGGAACTCATATTGTTATGAAAAAGATCCTATCTTCAAGTTACAATCGTTAATTCTGGCGAAAATTGGTTTTAAATTTAGGAAAGTGTATACATATTGGTGCTCGTGACTGTACGAATGACAGTAATAAGAGCTCTTGCACTCGACGATCTTAAAAGTATCGGTGAAACAAACGAATACAAATTGTTTATCAAACTCGACCAAATTATTTTTGTATAAACAAGAATAGAGTAGGTAATCTTTCGTGTTAATAAAATGTTAAGAGAAGAATGCCTCTTGATAATAAATAATCTTAATGAATCTTGTACAGAGGGCCTAGACAAGTTATTGTCAATCCCGTTCAAAGCGTTTCGAATTTCTAAATCATTGTTTGACACAAGTTTCTCGGGAGCTTATGTCAATTCAATACATTTTTGACTTTTTGCCATTGTTATCACTGTCATTTTATCTAGGCTTTCTGTTCCTATGTTCGTTTGGTCTGAACCGGCCTTCAGTAGTCGTCTGAAACTAGCCACAAGTGCACTTGCACTCGCTGTACGTGAAGTGAGTCAATGTGTGCGTGCGTTTTCGCTCGTTAAATGTAGCTGATCTTCTGTATCTATCTATTCTGTGACAAAGGTTCCTCAGAAATCTAATCCTAGATAGCGAAGCATGAAATTTGATCTTCAATACTCTTTTATGTCTCACCTATGATTTTCTCTGGTTGAGAGAATCTGGAATCTTTTAGTTTTGCTGGCGTGAGATTTTATATGGTAGACTCTTTTATTCAGTTTTGGCTGACTTGGTGTTTGATACTTGGATTGGCTTTGGTTGATTACATATTTTTTTTTAGATGAAATAATATTGATATTAGCAAATCGGAGTTCGTAAAAAAATATGAATTGGGCAACATTTTCTTAGAGAAGTTGATATTATTCCATATTATTTCCTTTATTCATTTCTACAGGTTATATTAAGTACATTTTTAAATATTCTAATATAAAACAATATAAAAAAACATTTAAAAATATAAAAATAGTACCCCCCAGCATCGGGAACAGAGTCCGAGCTACCGGTGGTCAGGGCTCTTGAGAGAGGCACCTCCTAACGATACGCGCCGTGTCCAGAAGTACTGCTTTCTGAATCAAGCGCTTGATCCAGCTGCCAAACGAGAGCCTCCTCAGATGTTGGTCGAGGCTATTGGCTATTAAGCCATTATATATTATTGTATGGTATTATATGATCATCGAAATTAGTTTATACAAAACCTTTTTAATTATATTAGTAAGATTGGGAGGTAAGAAATATAATGTAATTAATGTTGTTATTTCTTTGTTTTCAGGTAAGTCTGATTTCTGATCAAGAATTTACCCTTGTCGTACATCAAAAGGTAATTTACTTTGTTTTCTTAAGAAGCATAAGGTCAAACAGTACGAAGACATAACACAAACATTCTCCAAGAAAATAAGCTTAGAAATAGTATCATTTATATAAACACGAAAATATGATTTATTTCATTACATTTTCTCAGAAAGGGACTCACAAACACCCGGGAATTTAATAACATAACATACATTTATTAATAAATAGGTATATTTCGTTCTGTCTGCTTGTTGCGTAGGGCTTTAGCACCAAACAGATAGATACATACAAAAGGTCAGTTTTACACGACGAGCGAAAGCAGGCGCACGCACACGCCTTTTACGTATAGAGATTTCAAACAAATTACAGTTAAATCAAATCATTAATTTCTTTGCAGACATGGGTAATTGGAACATAATTATATGTTTTCTTTTTCATGCAAATAATATTCAATTCTAAAATCAAAGAGAAATTGTATTGATACCGAATACATTTAGATGTCAAATCATTAGAATTACAAAAAATCAAAAAATGTCAGACTAACAGTAGCAAAAAATTTACAATAATGGCAAACGGAGTCGCGAGTGCACTTGCACTCGCTGTACTTGAAGCGTGTCTGTGTGTGCGTGCGATTCTCAAAGAAAATATGCCGGTCGCGAGTGCGCTTGCACTCGCCGTGAGTGAGGCGTGTCTTCATGTTCGTGTGTTTTCGTTTATTGTATTGAGCCTTCTGTACAACGTATTTTGTAGCCTAAGGCAGCAACAGGTCAATTACGGAGAGGTCACGAGGTCATTACTAAGTGAAATGTATTGAATTTGCGCCCTAAGTTAGGCCATTAAGTTACGATGTTTATCAAATACAGTGTCACTTAATGGTCAGAGGTGACAGTTTTGACAAACTAGATGGTATTGAAATGGAGTTAATAGTAAATTGACTATCATTAGCGGTACTAAACTAGTTTTTCCCGCGGCTTCGCTCGCGTTATGGCCAATAGTTATCCTACGGGAACTTTTAAAATACGGGGTGTAAAGAGACCCTTCACGAAGCCGTCAACCAAGCATTCTGTATATCAAACTAAGTAACTTTACGCAAAAATTATTGCTGGGAAACGACTTTTTTTTTTGGGTGAAAAATTACGTTTTACGGTAAAACTCAATGTAACAGACTCAAAACATTATGCTGATGAATGGATTGAATAATACGGGAGAAACATGTATTTAAAAAAAAACTTGTGTAAAAGTTGGAACTTTGACCCCCAATATCTCCGTAATTAGAAGGTTCCCAGGTTTGGTCTAGAACAAAAAAATGATCCCAATAACGGGGAGAACAAGTACCTTCCGGCTTCGTTAAGGGTCTTTTTACACCCTTTATAGTTTGGGTACTCGGGATGTAGCTTCCCATTGGTGAAATACAGGGTGGAAGGGACACCGACGCGAAAACGGTTACCACGTATTCAGTACATCGTTCCCACCCACATAGAAATTTTTCATTTCGGTTATTTAAAAAAAAACAGCTAAAAACAATAACACAACAGCCGTATGAAACTCGCGCACGAGGCACCTTTGACCTATCAGCTGTTAGCCGCGTGACGTCGTTCTGTCTCATTACTATCATACCGTGCAACAGTGGGTAGGCAGAGCACCCGTATGGCTCCGCAAGGTTTATTGTGATAAAAGCGAATGAGTATAAAAAATATGTTTCTTTGGGAAAGTCGCTTGTTATTATGAGTACAATCACGTGTTTAAGAATCGGTCACTAATTACCAGTCACCATAAATATACAATTATTTATACAAAATAGTGAATCGACTATCGTTAAACAATATTAAATTAGTTGCAATATCACTTAATGGTCAAAAGTGAGAGTAACATCGAACTAAATGGTATTCAAATGAAGTTATTAAAACAATGAACAGTAATTTGACTATCGTTTACCTTAGTTAATTGATTTGTTTGATCATTCGCCGTATCCACAACATCAACATGTCATAAATGAAATGTGTGTTAATTAATAAAAATGTTTAATATGAAAGTGAGTCTAATGTATTTTTTATTATTGTTGTACTATTAGAGTAATGGAAGAAATATGATTGTCATGGCCAAAATGAGCTTAATTTGTTTAAATGCAATTTGTAATTTTTTTGTCAGCAAACAAACAAACTGACAATACACTGACTATTGTTTACAAATCCATATATATAGCTTTATATTTCCTTTATAACTTTGCCTCGCTTTGTATAGATTTTCTATACAATGAGAGATCCGAATAAACTGGTTTTGTATAACTTGATTGGCGTGCGTACAATATTTTGTTCGGAACGAAAACGAAATGAAAACGATATAAATTTTGTTCTTCTTCAAAAACGTTTTTTATAACGTTCCGTTCGAACTTAACCGAAACAAATCGTTTTTTTAGGTATTTAAGACGAAACCGTTTCGAAAAATATACCGGCATCCGAGCCTATGATACCATAATACATGCAATATCTACAACATGTATCGGAAAAGTGTGGTCATATTTAAGTATCTGGATAGATAGACCATCAAACTGAACCACTTTCAGTATGGGACCAATAACGTAAGATAACCAAGAAACAAACAAAGCCAGCTGTCCAATACAAAATTTAAATACCTACCCAATTACTCATCTCATAGAAAAAAGCACGATTGCGGCAAGAGGCTGTAAGTTTTTATATCCACGCGCAACAACATCATCACCTGGTGATGGGGTCGGCTTTTAGTCTAACCGGATGCAGCTGAATACCAGTATTTTACATGGAGCGATTGCCTATCTGTCGAAAACTGTCGACTGTGAAAGATCTACAAAAGAAAGCCGGGACCAACGGGTTAACGTGCTTTCGTAAGTGATAACGTGATCATCATGACATCCACGGACCGGACCAACCTTGGCCAGCGCGGCTTAACCTTGAAGAGTGGCCCGTGCGGCTGTTATTATTCAGCCGCTCCTCCACGCACAACAAAAGACAACTCTATATAATTGCCCTCAGAACCGTCATCTCATAAAACATAAGTCCGTCATAACTACCGTGCTGGTGTGAAAAATTGCAATACTACTAAAACCGATCACCGACACAGCTGCCAAGTTTATGTCAAACGGACGGAGTAACACGTCAACACCGATCCGTGGATAAAGACATTTTGTCACAGAACACTGTTTTCCACGAAATCCGGTTGACAGTACCGAGACAAAATCAGTCCCGACAAACGACAAATTGGCTTTATTGGAGACAATTCCCATTAAAACCACTGACTGTGAGAAGGTTTCACGCGTTGTAATTATTGTTACTGATTTATTTGACTGTTTATTAGTCAAGTAGCTTATGCCTGCGGTTTCGCTCGCGTGGATTTCGGGAATAAAAAGTAGCCTATGTCCTATTCCAGACTATTATCTATCTCTGTACCAAATTTCAACTAGATCGGTTTAGCCGTTCTGGCGTGATTGGGTAACAAACATCCATCCATGAATACACATTTTAAAAATTGGAATTGGAAGTTTTTCGTTTAGTTCAGAAGTTGCATTTCCAAAAACACAATATTTTTGTTTAGGTATACCATTACATCATAGCATAATACCAAGCTTGTGATCCCCGAAGGGTTAGGCAGAGGTGTACTTAATAGAAGACCCACATTTCGCCATTTATAAGTCCCATGTAAGAGGGGAGTAAGCATTTGTTCAGGCACATGAAATAAATCGCGAGCGCAGTTAAGGTTGATTCCATCAAGCCATGAGAACCAGCCCATAGCACAGCGTCATGCTGAGTGGTAACCTGCTTGTCGCAGTCACGACGTGCAATCTGTGCATGTTTGTTTTTTGTCCTGTTGAATTTATAAATATTTGTTATGCGTTGTATGTTTATTGTATTTTTTTGTCATTTTGTATGATGCATGTTATGTCCCTGCGATAAATAATTATTTTTTCTTTCTTTCTCTCTTCCATGTACCACAGAATAAATAATAGTACTACATGTTGTGCATTAGTTGCCCAAAGTCGTAAAAAAACTAAAAATACTGTAACATTCCCGCAAATACTCCACGTTACCTAGAAACGCGGTGTTATGAAAAAGATTATAATTTATTATGAATGTAATATCAGGCCCCTCAGTGCGTCTTCCTTGAAATGAACCTGCATTTTTTCCTGGAACGAAAGCTCTGAAACTTAATAAAAGAAAACGCGAGGAAAGTTAATTTGCTACTATGTTGCTATTGTAGAAATTAGTTTTCTCGTGTTTTTACGTTTTCGTGTTGCATTTACTTGTAACAGAACAACGAGCCGCTCTATGATATGTTCTAGTGTATCATCCTTTTACGAACTAAACGTCGAGCACGTTCGCCTCTTTGTTACAAACCAACGAGCGTATTGGTGTAACATTTCGTCAAGCGTATTGGTGTAACATTTCGTCGAGCCACGAGTGCGGGCGATGCGCGGTTGCGGGGTGACGCGGAGGGAGACCCGAGGGAGGATTTACCCGTAACACAACGCCGAGCATTCGCAGGAACGTTACATTACATGGAAATGCTTTGGAAACCGAGCTTTTGCCTGTATTGTACCATTCGTAAGAACGTTACATTACACAGAAATGCTCCAGAAAATGTTGTAGTCTATACTCACCTTTAAGTTCCATGTACCAGCCTACCATTACCAAGCATGAATCTAGACTACATTTTATTTATGTTAGTCTGTAAGGTTACATTTTAAAAGTAAAAACTAATATTACACATAATTATATCTAACATATTTAAAAGGATTACACGGCGTCAAAAAATTCATCCACATCGCTGTTAACAGGAAAAGTGCCCAGAAGGCTGGCAGCATTGCCACGTTGGATGGAAATGCTGATTCTTTGGCCAAAAAATAGGCCCGCCCTCTCTTCAACTCACGTACAGAGTCGACCATTGATCAACCACGACTACATTTGTAACTAATTAATCACTTAAAAGATTTATCTCAATCTTGTAACCGCACTACGACTTTCTTTGTCAAAACGAAACGGTATGCATCTCAATCACTTCCCATTTTTAATTGAAGTGTGACGAAACAAACGATTCCATGATAGTCAGGAACAGCATCACATTCTGGAAGAGACAACCGCTCTGGAATTAGGAAGGAACCGCTCTATTTGTCGGATCCGAAAATAGAGCGGGTATGAATCGGATCCATTCGCTCGGATTGGTCGTACGCGATACGATAACCCAACTGCATCGATTAAAGAGCAATCGTCTAAATAGTTCCGAGTGATTCTTTCCTAATACTCTCTCGACGGGTCTATGGGAGCTGGGTACAGGTAGATAAACCGCATCATTTATGCGGCCCGATTTCCCTTTTTCATCTGTGCAAATGGAGTTTGAATGTTTTTCTCGAAGTTTGAGGTTTTTGGGGTGTGTACGGTTAGGATTTCTTGGGACGTTTCAATAGGAATGTGCGTGATGTGTATCTTTATGTGTGTGTGTGCGTTGATATGTGAGTGTATATGTCTGTCTATCGATCTTTCTACCTTTATAATGCTGAAAGGATTTAGATGGACAGACCATGAGCTGCTTGAACTGGACGTAAGATAATTTTATCCCGGTAGTATCTCTCAAGCATCGCTGGTCTAGTGAACGCAAGCGCGAGTGCTGAGCATGAGGACCTGGGTGCTATTCCCAGGTCAGGAAAATTAATATTGGGTTTTTCCACCTGGAATTTCTTAGTAGAAGCCACGGAGTCTGGATTTGTGCCCTGTTAATGGTAAAAGGTTCGCCCCTTTTATATGGGGCTTAAACATAACTGGCGAAATGTGTGTGTACTATTAGGAACACCTCTGCGTGACCTTTCAGGGATAACAGGTATGATATTATGTTCATGTTAGTACCTTTCCATAGGATTATTTCCGACTAGACGCGTGTAAATGGAACTACCATTTACACGCGTCTAGTTATAACAAAAAGAAAGATTATAAATATATCTTAATGCTAAAATAGACAAATACTTATGTAAGCATGTAAGTACCAGATCTTTGTTTGAGTAAAGACTGTAAATAATACAGGAAAAATCCAAAACATAAAAGAAAAACCATGTGAAAGTAGAAAAAATCTCACAATGAAATTCTTTCAATTTAATTGTATAACATACGACAAAGGTAACTTCGTCAAATAATAGGACGAACATTCTATTGAAACACAACACTGTGTTTCGAGAAACATCCACGTGTAACCGACCTACATCATATACTCGTAGGTATACTCACACGCATGACAATTCAATTATTCCTATGTCGACTCGTCTCAGGTAGTAGGTACTGTAAATTTACCAACAACTACTATTGGAGTTTCCTCAACTTGGTTTATTGTTTCCAGAGGTCCAAAGTTAAAGCTTATTGTTTGTGAACTATGAAACATTAGAACAAGGAACGTAGAAATGTAAGAAAAGCAGGGAAACTCAGCTATTCAGAAGCCAATTAATGTGGGGTATTCCTCAAAGCGCAATTATTTTTAAGCGCAACTAAACTATTCCTCAAAGCGTAACCATGATGAAAAATTGAGATGGGTATGATGTACTCATTAACGATATTTTTCATCATGGTTTATTGGCTCTTAAAAATAGATGCGCTTTGAGGAATACCCCATTAATGCTACCAAACTTCGGGTAGCTGAAAAAAAAGATACTTTGATAGATCATCAGCTTATGTATTGCGAAAATTCCTTTATTTATAGTATTTCTATACGGTTGACACTACAGTACCCCAAAAAACGTATTAGTGAATAAGTCGTTGGAGTGCCCATAATTAAATACACATTAACGTTTTTTTTTTTATATTTCAATGAATAAAATAATATTTAAAAAAGCATTCAAAAATAAAAAAATATTAGCCCACCGGTATCGGTGCTGCTGTAGAGAGAGAAACCTCCTAACAATACGAGCCGTGTTCAGGAGTACTACTTTCTGAATAAATCCAGCTGCCTAACGAGAGCCTCCTCAGGTATTGGTCGTGGCTTTTGGCAATTAAGGCATTGGCTGAATCGACTATCGGCACAATGATCGCTGAGTTCACATCCCACATGTCGACAATCTCGCGAGCCAAGTCAAGATACTTGATTTGTTCATATTTCTCATAATTATTTCTCTTGATTTTTTTTTCTCATAATTATTATTTTCAGGCGTATCCGTCGAACTGATGATTATCGTATCTGGAGTAGGCGTAACACTTTCCTAACATTTAGGCATCATAGATTCACGAAGGAAGCCGTTGATTGATTTGTCCCGTTAGTGTATGATCAATGAAGCACATGTTTGGAAGCTTATTTTACTTTTTTCTGGAAGATATTTGTAGATATGTAATCTGCATCTTGTATAGTGAAACATTTTAAACTTATATGGGTCCATACTAACACTTGCACATACCCCGTAGTTGAACATTTAGTAATAAGTAAGTAAAATCATTGTAAAATAATATTACAATAAATAAATAATATTAATGTTTGTAAAGGCGATAGCTGCCTGTGTAACGACATAAATCGTGATTTGTGTACAAACAGAACTAGATCGTTTGTAAACTACATATATTGTAAATCACATGTATCAATAAAGACCTTGAAAAATGAAAAAATGAATGTGTATCTACCTTGCGTCTAGGTAGTATTCGTGAATTTCACAATCAAAACGCAACTAACGAGGCCTCTGAGCCCAAAAAACTTGATGAAGTGAAAGAAGAAGAAGAAAATTAAATCATCTAACCACAAATATCGCTGGACCTAACACTTGCACCACCCCCTACCACAGACCAGCTTGTTATAGTTGTCCAACTCCACGGGGATTATTGTTTATAGGTCCCTCTCGAACCTTGCTCGAAGCCATAAATTGGCAAACTACTGAGTGATACGAGTGGCTTATCAAGGATCTTCAAGGGTCTTCAATTAGAACTATGATGAGGATTTGATTCTATTGTTTTGATCTGTACCTAGTTTTTGAGAGGATTAGTGGCTTTGGAAACTAGTGTTTTTTTAAAAATATTGTTGGCTCAATGGTTTTGCCTGAATAAGAAATTAAAGATTCCATTTGTTTTAGTATTTATTTGGAGGAGCTCGTGGCTAAATAATTACAGCCGCTCGGGTCGATCCTTAGGTTAATCCGTGCTTGCCTAGGTTGGTCTGTGGATGGCCGTGGTGACTACCCATTACATACCGAGTTTCCTCCGTGCCTCAGAAAGCACGTTAAGCCGTTGGTCCCGGGTGTTATTTATAGATCTTTGACAGTCGTTAGATAGTCAGTGGCCCTAAAAGTCTGATAAGAAGTCTTACCAAGGGGTATCGTATTACCCAGTATTAACTGGGTTGTGGAGGTCAGATAGGCAGTCACTACATGTAAAATACTGGTATTCAGCTGCATCCGGTTAGGCTGGACGCCGACCCCAATATAGTTGGGAAAAGGCTAGGCAGATGATGATGATTTGTTGTAGTATTTATGAAACCACACCAGTCTCTGAAGTCAATTATACTAACAGACGACACTTTAGCCACTGAAAATGGAGATTCAACTCATTCACAGAATATCAATTAGAAGACGACGATGTGATTATCCACAGATTTCCTCAACTCCAATTGACTTCACCAGCTACGCTAGCACCATTGATCGATTCTTCAGCCACTAACTAGAGTGCAAATTTAAATCGAATGTAATCGACTTTAACATCAGCGCAGATAGTTGTCTGACAGAAGACATTTTTGTTGCTTTATTTATTATGGAATCAAAATCACAATATATTTTTTCACATAGGCCCAGATGGGCATTTATATAACGTCGACAAAAAGGTGCACGGTTCGGGTTGGTCGTTTCCTATGGAAAAGAACCGGCAGGAAACTCCATGGTTACTCTTTTCAAATCATTTGGTATTTAAATATTATCATGGTTACATCATTCATACTTAAGTATGGGGGGACAGCGTAGGCCCGACAATAAGTCGTTGTTTACTAAAAAAGATGTAAAAAAGATACAAAGTTAATAAAAAGGTAAGTAAGGTCCTATTCAAAGGTTCAGCAGTTTACTTCAAAATTTTAAAATATTTGTAAGATTTCAATATCTAATATCTAAAGGGGGTAACAAGACCCGAAACATAGCCGAAAGGCACTTGTTTTCCCCGTCATTGCGATATTTTTTTTGTTCTAGACCATACCTGGGAACCTTCTAGTTATATTAAGGGTCAAAGTTCAAAATTTTTCACAATTTTTTTTTAATAGATGTTTTTAATGTAAGAGACTTTAAACACCCCCACGACCCCCGTACTAACTAAAAATTCATCCATCATCACAGTGTTTTGAGTGCGTTACATTGAGTCCTACCGTAAAACGTGATTTTTCACCCCAAAAAAAAGACGTTTCCCCGCAATAATTTTTGCGTAAAGTTCCGTCAACCAAGCATTAGTTTGAGGAAAATAATGCTTGGTTGACGGCTTCGTGAAGGGTCCGTTTACACCCTGTATAGAGTCAAAAGTTCATTATTAAGTGAAAAATAAATGGACAGCTTGACAGCATTCTCCGAAACTGCTGCTGAAACTGAAATAATTGCTTAATTCAGCTTTCAGTGCCGGGTAATTAAGCAATTCTAAAGGTATTGGCAGCTCTGCTTTTGTTGTTCAATTAACTGGCATTCACTTATTGACAGATTTCAGGAAGTAAACGTAAGATAAAGAGATACCGTGGCCCTGGAACACAAAGGGCAATGAAGGAACATGGATGGGTTTTAGTCAGTAAGAGTCTGACACTCCCTCCCACTCCACCCAGAGCGGGAGAAGTCATTTGATGATTTCCCATCGGTAAAAAAAAAAAAAAAAAAAGATAAAGATAGTGAATATTAACGTATTAACAGTTAATATTCACTTTGTTTTTTCATACAGATGATGTGTCGGTTTTGTGCCCGGGGATAATAATCAGTGTTTTAATATTTACTCTTGAGATCGTAACAGATGGGTTATCAACTGGTTGGCATAGCGTACCTAAATAAAAATCATGGCTTCTTAGGTATATAACCCAAACCAGTTCAATTATGTGCGTTAGATAATTTAGTAATTGCAGGATTAGTGCCTTCCGTCATAGATCAGCCCGTTTCACAATTATGATCATTCAGCCGTATGGCTGTCACTGCTGGGCATAGAACTCCTCTGACCGTCTTCATAATGAACGTTCCTAAGAGTCAATGGCAACATTCTATCAGCCATATACGTATACAGCGTCCAACGATTTTTCAACAGCATTTTGGAGGCCCAAGTCAATCCTGTTGAACGTTGTTGCAGAAATATGAAACGCACACACGTTGAAAGCAACAGTTACTTGACTAAGCCGTCTGTGCTCGTCGTATTGACCAATCGAATGGAGTCTACACACCAAAGCCTGGCAAAAATGTTGGCGGCATGTTTTTTTTTGTTGTGCGTTTGGCCACAACTCGCCTTAAGTGATGCGGCCTAGGGTGGAGCATGCTTGCATAGACGAAACCGATTCACTCGAACTCTGAATAGATCCAGATCCTAAAGATCAGGGAACAGAAAAGCCGTCAGTGAATTCCACAGACTGGCGGTTCACACAATAAACAATTAATAATGAACGCGTATGAAAGTTGCCGACATGGCTTCGGTGGAATATCCAGAAATTGGCTACAAAAGACAGTTCAAATACAATAGAACTGGAACCAATTTTGGTTCCATTTATTGAATCAATGACACATTCGCCGATCATAGAAAAAAGATAATATAGACTTCATTGTATGTTTTCCTATGAGTCGAAGTCAACACGGCGAAATGGATTAATATTGTATTAGTCGACGATAGCTTAGTACTGTATCACTACTTACATAGTGGTGTTTGTATTTTATACATGTCTTCAGTTAGGTTCGAGCTTTTTATTACTCGATATTTTTTCTCGTTTTGATGGAATATTGTTTCTATATAAATAACGAGAGTAAAAAGATATATTTTGCGTTTGTTACTTGTTTTTACTAGCAATGTTATTTGTTTATTTACCGCTGAAAAACGAATGTGATATATGAGTAAAATGATACGATTATACACTCTGTTGATAGACGTAATCAAAATATTTTTCCTGTATTTCGTTTGCTTGACGATTAAAAGCTACGTTGAGTACATTTCGTTTGAGTACGATATTTCTGTCAGAAGTTTCTACAAAATTTCGCTGTTTACATATGTACAAATGTTTATATTCACTTAAACGAGGTTACTGCTTGAGCTGTCACAAGTACAAATACGTGACACAATCGCCAAACATCTACAGGCAAAAAAATAAGGTAAAATACAGACTTTTACGCAAAATACTCAACAAATTGTTATTTCGCGTTTATATTTATTTCTTTCACCTCCCTGTTCAATTTCCTTTGCGAGGGGAACTAAATAATCTTCCTTTGGGGTGTGATAAAAATGTCGAATAGGCGAAAATTACTGGAATATTGTCGTGAATCTTTCAACAACGTTACGTCGGTAACGGTTCCCCGATTTGACGGGGTTTGTTTGGAAGTACCTACCTTGGGGATGCTCAAGCCTATAAAAATACTTGGTTTGTTGACAAGTTTGTTATCAGTATGAGTGTTGTTCCGTTTTTTAATAATGTAGAGAGAATTGGTTTGAAACAAAAGGTCAACTTTCGAATAGACTTCGAGCTTTATATGGTCCCTTTGTATAATCTATAAATTAGTAATTATTTTTGTCTTTTTCTTTATCGTGTGGTTAGTACCTAACCCGGTGTCAGAGCTTTTATGCCGCCCGTGGGAATCTTAAATGCCGTCGAGAAATATCTCTCAGGCATGCTGGTTTAATCACTATTTTTTTCCTTCACCGAAGCAAGTGATAATTATACAATACGCACATGAATCTTAACCCAATTCTGGGTTAAGCTCGCCATTGTACATAAGCTATGTTATTGCAATTTGTATGTATATTTTTGTTGTTTTGTGGGCAATAAAGAATAAGAATAAGAATGAATCTCAAAAATTAGAGATGCGTGTCTTAGGTCCAAATTTAAAACCTATGACTTGGCAGTCCGATGGTCATACCACTAGGCTATCAGCTTATTATTTTGTGTAACATAACATAATAATAGTGTTGTAACGCCTGTTGTCCCCAACGGGTAGGGCAGATGTACAAGTCCCATGTAACCCTCTATTACATGGGACTTATCATTAACCAGGCACATATCCAGTCTGTCATATGACTGACAAATTCCTAATGCAAAACCAAACACAACAAAAACTTTTTGCCCGACCTGGGTATTGAACCCCATCACCCGCAGTAGCACTTGCGCTCACTACACCAACGAGGCAGACAATTACTGTTGTGGTTTGAGTATTATTAATTTACCTTGTCTTTAAACAAAAACACTGTTCATCATCATCATCTGCCTAGCCTTTTCCCAACTATATTGAGGTCAGCTTCCAGTCTAACCGGATGTAGCTGAATACCAGTATTTCACATGGAGCGACTGCCTATCTGACCTCCACAACTCAGTTAGTACTGGGTAATACGATACCTCTTGGTAAGACTGATTGTCAGACTTTTTGGGCCACTGACTACCTAACGACTGTCAAAGATCTACAAATGAAAGCCGGGACCAACGGCTTAACGTGCTTTCCGAGGCACGGAGGAAACTCGGTATGTAATGGGTGGTCACCCATCCACAGACCAACCTAGGCAAGCACGGCTTAACCTAAAGATCGAAAAAATCTAAAAATACTGTTCATTCAGCCAAAATGGTAACTATATCTTTTGCAAAGACTATTCGCACAGTTCATTAATCAATACCCATTATCCATTCTTAATGCCGTACTGGAGCTTAAATCGAAATCAATGTCCCTGATTGGCAATAACTGGCAATTCAAATAATTAATCAAATTACAGCCTCCTTTGAGAGGCAGAAAACTAAAGTGGCTTCCGTGAGTGTATGCCAGTAAATTGCATTGTTTGGGACTGAATGAATAAATTAAAAGGCAGCCTTTTATTATGACGTGTCGTGACGTGGTGTGACGTGATGTGACGTCATATGGACAAAGGGTAGGGTTAAAAGGGTACAATACGTCCCGTTTGGTTACTTTCCCGTTTCGCCAACTAAACAAAAGACGTGCAAAACAAGTGAAAAAAAGTCCCCTTTCGTAACTATTTTAATCTTCGTACATTGATTTTCGTTTCGTCAATCATCAATTTTAACTGTTTTTTCTACGGTACAGTCAGCTGCCAAAGTTACAAGGAAACTTCTCGTTGATGTTGTTTTATTTTGTCTCTTTCTGGCACACTAAGGATTGTTACGAGAGAACTCCTAGCCAGAAAACCAGAAGGTATTCATCAAAAAGACTGTTCTGTTACAGTTTGTTACTTTTTTTTCAATGTTATTATTTTTGGAATTAATGAACTATTTGTTTTCTTAGTCATAAGTCTAATTACTCTTTTTTTTACTCATAGCAAGGAAGGTTTATTTTTGTGTACCTTGTTTGAGTATTCACGGTTAGTTAGAAATAAATAAGGGTTTACTGAATAGTAATTGAGGTTCACCACAGTCCTAACTTTACTTGCGGAACAAAAAGTTTACCAAACGGGAATGAATATACGAATACTCAAAAGTTGATGAAACGAGACTCAATGTATGAAGATCAAAATAGTTAAGAAACGGCTCTTTTGTGATGGTATTTTGTTTAGTTGGCGAATCGGGAAAGTTACCAATCGGGGACGTACCCGGTTAAAAATAAGGTTAAGGGTTCTTGCTGACGGCGCGGACGTTGGCGTGCGTTCTTCTGTCAAGTGTTTTGCGATGGACGAATATATTAGAAGTTGGGGTATTTTTAGTACGCTCCGTATTTTTCGTTGTTTATGGTTTAGTGGAAAACTAACATGACAGAAGGAAGCCACACTGAAACACACAGCTAAAGTGTATGGGAAAAGGCTAATCAAACTTATTTTTGCAGGACATTACACAATTTTTTTCACAGTTATCTTACTAATATTATAAAGAAGAAAGATTTATATTTTTGTGTGTGTATGTTTGTAATGAATAAACTCAAAAAGAACTGTGCCGATTTCAAATTTTTTTTCACCAGTAGAAAGCTACGTTATCTCTGAGTAACATAGGCTATATTTTATCCCAAAATGTTTAAAAAATAAATGTCCACCCGTGCAAAGCCGGGACGGGCCGCTAGTCAATAATAAAGACATGCCTTAAAATTGCTTGCTTTTCAATAATAACCTCAATGCTACATTACAGATTTAAAAAAAGTCGTAGCTACCGTATATACCTAATTGTAATTTGTAACCTAAGACTTTGAATTTTCAGTACAACGGGCAAACTTGGATGTGTTCACACTAATTACTATTTCTAGTCAGTATTCAATTAATAATATCTTCTAACCAAATTGAGGGTAGCATAGTAAGCTCTCATGTTACAACTATATTCAGCTAATTGGTGAGTAGGAAGCCTCCTCTAATTACCACAATGTGGATACCATGACGACCACTTAGCTCCGCGCCTGTAAGTACTCTACCAATTTTCAGGCATGTCAGTGACCTTATGTGTCATTAAAATTCGACTTCATTTTATGAGAAATCACTCGAACGACAATTTTATTTTCATAAAATAATGAAACGAATGAAGAATCAGTCCTTTAATGAATAGATAGGTTTAGTAAGAAAATATTATATTACATAACATCACGCCTATAATCTCCGAAGGGTTAGGCGGAGATATACTTAATAATACACCCACATTTCTCCAGTTATGTTAAAGTCCCAGGTAATAGGGGGCAAGCCTATTGCCATCAATGGACTCCGTGGCTGCTACTGAGAAATTCCTGTTGGGACAAACCCAATAACACTTTGTTCGACCTGGGAGTCGAACCAAGGACCTCATGCTGAGCAGTCGCGCTTGCCACTAGATCAACAAGGCAATCGAGAGAGTCATAGAGCAGGCTATTAAAAATATTTAAAAATAATTAGAAATATGTATTGAGAAATAGTTGTGTATCCATTTTGGTGTACAATAAGATATATTCCATCTATCTATCTACGGGCAGGAAGGGACACCGAAAACGGTTACCACGTATTTAATACATCATTCTGAGCCGGGCCCACATGGAAATTTTTCATTGGTTTTCAAAAAACAGTTGTTTCGTACAAAAGAAACAGCTGTTTTTTATAATAAAAAGTCAAAGTGTATGGAACAGCTGAAAAATTTCTATGTGACGGAGCTCAGAATGATGTACTGGATACAAGGTAACCATTTTCGCGTCGGTGTCCCTTCCACCCTGTATATTGTGCTACACTATTTTAAAACTTTTATAAAATAATGGTTATGGTGGTGGTGGTGGATGTTAACGTTTTTTTTTTGTCCCATCCTGTTGAAATTATAAATATTTGTTATGCGTTGTACCTACCTATGTTTATTGTATTTTTTTTGTTATTTTGTATGACGCACGTCATGTCCCTGCGACAAATAAATATTTTTTCTTTCTTTCTTTCTTATTGATATTTCGAGATCAATGAACAGTCCTCCACTCATAAAATAACAGCCTTCTACAACTCCGCAACATCCCACAACTCAATCCCTTACATATTCCGCTAGCGTACTCCCATATCTAGACTAGACTAAGAAATATGACATTGTCAATAATAAACAAGATTCGCTATGATCCCGTGCTCCGGACTGCATCGCAATGCGCCTCGCGTGTTATATTCGTGTCACGAACAGAGCTATACGTGACCCGCGTCGGAGATAGAACGCATGATTTCGCTTTCTTAGATAAAATTGAAAAGTGCAATAGACAGTGAAGAAGGGATAGGTTTTATGTCACGGAATTGATTTGAGAATCTGGATTTTAAAACGCAAGGGTAAATACCTGCCGGGGCTGCGGGATTGTTCGAAAGAGATACCGCGGCCCTGGAACACAAAGGGCAAAGAAGGAACATGGATGGGTTTTAGTCAGTTAAAGTCTGACACACTCTCCCGGCCACCGTAGGCGCGGGCCTGTGGACGGTGAGTAATGGGTTAGCTCACCGTCCGTCCGTCTTATGACGACAGGCCGTGTCGACGGCGCGTTCGTGTTCCACGCGCGCCTCAAAGAGATGTCAGCAACTAGGAAGGGGCCCGCTAGGGCCGATGCCTGCCGGGGCTGCGGGACTGTTCGAAAGAGATACCGTGGCCCTGGAACCTGGAACACAAAGGGCAAAGAAGGAACATGGATGGGTTTTAGTCAGTAAGAGTCTGACACTCCCTCCCACTCCACCCAGAGCGGGAGAAGTCATTTGATGATTTCCCATCCATAAAAAAGAAAAAAATGGGGGTGTACTATTAGGTACACCTCTGCCTAACCCGTCGGGGATTACAGGCGTGATGATGTTATAATAATTAAATAAAAACTGCACTTTCCCTTGCGTGTGTTAACGCTTTAAACAAAAACGTTATCGGTAAATAATGTAATTGAATCCTTCTAATTTTCTTTTACATTGCCTGAAAAGGTACATAACAAAGAAAATGCTTTTGACATAAATCAAAAAGTTACTGAAATCTGAAATGCAGTGAGACATTTGTTGCGTGGCAATAATCTTTTTACTTAGCAGTGACGTCACAGAATTAATTAATTAATGCCTACTGAATGGGTTTGGAAACAAAGGGTGCCATTTAAATTAAAGTTAAATATCTACTAACAGGCCGATTCTGTAAGGTGTGACTTGATTTTAATTAATTAATATTTTGTCATTTCTTTTTGACATTTGATGGTTATTAGATGTTTGAGTTTCAATACTTTTACATTACCCGACTGGGGCAAAGCCCAAAAGGAGGGTAATGTTTTTAGTTGTGTGTGTGTTGTGTGTGTTTGTGTGTGTGTTGTTTTTTGTTGTTGTTGTGTTGTGTGTTGTGTGTGTTGTGCTCTGTGGTCCCCTCCTAGAGGCTAAATGCGAGGACCGATTTCAATACATGAGGCGTCCTTTGATTGACGTAGGCTGTATCAGACTGCTTAAGTGATAATAAAAACATTTTGAACTTTTTAGTTGCAGTTTTCTATATTTCTTAAGTTGGAACAAGAAAGGGATGGTTGATCTCATCTCAGTCACTTAGTGATGTATAATGAGTTGGAATATGTACAGACGCCAGCACATCAAGCTACTTCAATCTGTCAAATTTCTTTAATAGATTTTCAACTTTATCGCTAAAGCATTAGGTTCAAGGTTGATTCGGAAAATTTGACAGTTTCGGGTAACTTTTATGTGCTGGTCTGTACAAACTTAGCAAAATTTTTCACGGTGAAATACACCGAAATGACGTCAAAATGAGTGTGAAGCTATTCTTGAAAGCCAATTACCTACTTCTATCTCTTTCATAAACTCAGCGACATTTTCAATTAAATTACTCGATACTTTACAGAATCGACCTCGAATCGATATTATTCGTTTTCATAACACTCGGATACGAGGCTTAATGGAAGCCCTTTTATAATGATTGCTTTTGTCACCTCATTATATTAAGTAATATAGTGAAAGCTTTTGAATCATTTTAATTAATCTATACTAATATTATAAAGCTGCAGGGTTTGTTTGTTTGTTTGTTTGAACGCGCTAATCTCTGGAACTACTGGTCCGATTTGAATGATTCTTTCAGTGTTGGGTAGTCCATTTATCGAGGAAGGCTATAGGCTATACAACATCACGCTACGACTAAAAGGAGCGGAGCAGCAATGAAAAATGTTGCAAAAACGGGACGGGATTTTACGCGGACGAAGGTCGCGGGGAACAGCTAGTGGAATATAAAAGCTTTTGTGTAAAAATGTGGCTGTGTGTGTCTGAAGTTTGTGTGTCGGTGTGCCTTTCGTTTGATAAGCTGTGGGTATTGTTACGGCTAGTATTAAGAGGAGACAGGACCTGCGAGGAATTCGAAAAATAGGTATTTGAAGAAACTATTGGCGTCGCGCTTCGTCAAGCCTGCCCCCGTAGAGTGCGATAGGGACAGCTGCAGCTCAGACCATCTATATCAAAAATATTGAGGAGTCGACGTTTCGTATTCCCCTTTTTTCTCCTCAAAAACTGAGCCGATTCAATTATTTTTGACACTAACATTTTAAGAAAGAGTATAGTCTAGGTTCCTGTCAATTTCTTTTATGTTACAAACTTTTAGAATTTGTCTGGTAGTTCTCTAATCACGGCCATAAACATGGGGCATTTTTTGTCAATTTTGGAAGGTCATATTTTTTATTTATTAGTTGCTGAAAAAAGAAATGACAGGGACGTGTCTACAGTAGACCTTGATTTAAGAAAGATATAGCTCTAGAGGCGTTATCTAGGAAGAAAAAAGGGGAATACGAAACGTCGATTTCGTCAAAATTTGCATGGAGAAATCGCAGCCCATCTCCCCTCTTAATAGATTAACGAATTGAAGTCGTAGTTAAAGGCCGCTTTCAGAGAGTTGGCAACGTCGCAAATAACTGTCAATTATAAAGCTGTTCTGATGAATGTTTTAATAATGAAATATCGCTCTATGCTGCTCTAAAATTTTGATTTTGAATTGTAATAGTAACACTGAATTAGGTGTTATTCTTGTTACTGTTTAAATGTAAAAAAAAATATTTGGAAGGGTTTCAAGTTTTTTGAAGATGGAACTACCAAATAATAATCTATATTTTAGTACTCTATAGACCATTATTTCATAGCTTAACTTAACTTACAGTAATAACGGGTGTAAAAGAACCCTTAACAAAGCTGAAAAGCACTTGTTCTCCCCTTTATTGCGATAATTTTTTTGTTCTAGACCATATGTGAGAACCAAAAAAGTCAAAGTTTTAACTTTTAAGTAATAACTTTACTTTGAATACCAAAACAACCTTCTTACTATTCAATGCAATGCACATCAGCACGATATTTTGAGAGAGCATTGAGTCTTATCGTAAAACGTGATTTTTTTGCGTCGAATTACTTAGTTATGATGTACAAAATGCTTGGTTGACGGCTTCGACAACATGGTTTTCATGGTTTTCTTCGTAATCATGGTAAATATCTCGTTTCTAAACTTAATGATAAGGCTTCGTGAAGAGTCCGTTTTCACCTAGTATTTTTTTTCCTTAGCCTATATTGTCCCACTGCTGGGGGCAAAGGCCTCCCCAAAAGCCTACCACTCTTCCCTCCGTGCGGTTTCCTCCAGTTCATCTCTCAAATTTATTAATATTGGTAAATTATTCAAAACGCTCAAAATATTGACAGCTAATTGCGATGTTTCCAACTCCCAAAATGCACCCTGTTTCATAAGTTTAGAGCCAAATACTGTTCTTTATGCTTTTATAACATAGCTTTATACATGTAACTTCGCAAGAGGCCTCCCCTATAGGCCTCGATTTTGCAAATTACCAAGGAGGGTTGCTAATCAACCATACGACGTACTGGGTGAGGGGAAGGAAAAGCTACAGGAAAGTCGTTTTAAAAGTAAAATAGGTATATCAATAGGGTAAAAAGTCTTATCATTTGAAATGGTAAAATTGAAATGAATTATACTTACTTCAGTTGAGTAATGCTGACGAAGCAAATCACAGTTTTTTTCTAAACACTTCCCCAGAATACTTGAGCTATATTATGTATTCTGTGTGTGTACTAGGAATTTTCCTGTATCGTGGGTGCTCACACACACAAACAGCCAGACCTGGAACAACTATATGTAGGTCATAACTATAGTAGGACACGCAGCGCAGTAACCAATCGCTCAGCCACTGCACCAACCGTGCCGTGATGTTCAGATCGCTACGTAGGTATAGATCAAACATGAGCCGTCGATCCAAGAAGAAGAAGTAGAGTGATGCTGTGCGTAGATCTGAGTCAGACTATCGCTTTATAAAGAGAATATCCGGCAAGCACAGCTTTAACAAAACTGTATCATAGATAAAGTAGTCTAGAATCTACAAAAAAAGTGTGTTAACTCAAGATAAAATTGTACTGTCGACAACTCAAAAAAAAAAAAGTTTTACAGTTTTAATTTTTATCTTATTAAAGTTAAAAAATAATAGTCCTTGAACATTTAAAAATGCCTTAACATTTTTATTCCCTTTTTAAATACAAAAAAGGCTCAACAAGATAAGCCAATTACGTGTTAAAAATTACTGTCGTGTTTCTTTTAAACAAATGACGAATTGTACCAACACGAGTGGAAAAAGAAAAGTTTTCACGAGCCATACTTCAGAGGATCATGAAAAATCTTTTTCATGTTCCTTTTATTCGTGAAGGTTGTAAATAAATGTCAGAGAAAGCCAGTGAGGGATGGTGCTCCTCTCATATTTGGGCGGGTATGAATGTAAGTACAGTCATAAAGACAAGTTTTTACTGTGGGTGGAGCGAGAAATAATTTTAGATAAGTAGTGTTTTATTATAATGGGCTTCTTGCTTGGTTATAATACTTGATGCAAGCTTGCGTTCTCTGGCCATTGACCTTCTAATGGCTGTTTTTTACTTCTCTATTTTAAAAAGTTTTCAATACTTATAAAAACTGTTGGATTTCAATTCCCACACATAAAACACGTTAGAAAAGTCAACGTTAAGTCAAATAAATCAATCTGTCATAATTATAAGTAAAGCAAATTTAATTATGATTTCTTTATTTATTTAACTATAAATTTTTGACATTTTTAAATTTTTCTTAAAAAAAAATCATTTATAAAAACATAAAAAAAAAAAAAAAAATATGATTATATTTAACTTACGCTGTAATTGCTTTTCCTATAACGATAACTAACGGCGAATACATATTTTTAGATTTTTTTAAATTGATATTACTTGTTTAGCTCGATAGTACTTAGTCTCTAGTTCTAGTTACTCCGCTTGCATTGGCACTTTGCCTTATAACTGAAAAGAATTTCATGGAATAGCAGACATAATTTATAGTTAGTTGTTAAAACTCTGCATTTGGAGGGCAATAACCTTTTGCACCATGTGTGTAGTTCGATAGAACAAGAGTCTGTGTAGATCTGTGATGTTAAACTCTGTGAAGAAATATTTTAGTCCTTTTGTTTAAACTTGGACCTTCGTACTTTTTTTTATACACTCAACGTCTGCCTAAAAAAGAGAGTTATGTTTTCAGGCTTCATATTGTGTGTAATTGAATATATATCAATGGCAATTTACAATATGTGGAAACATGACTGCCTTTGACCACAGACAATGCTCTTCTTCAATCTCACTTGACGAAAAATGGCAGATGACTACACAGCCAATAAGCAACTGGAATCACGTAATTTAAGAAGACATCTATCAAATCTTTGCCATTTTAGTTAACTTAAGTACCTGCCAAAGTTGATAGATTGGCAGAACGTGGGCAGATGTTACGAATCTCTATGTTTATTCGTGTGAGATATGTGCCTGTCCGCAACCACGTTCGGGACGTGAGAAATCAAAGACTGGAGAACCTTTCAAATACGGATTTAGGTAAACTTAAACCGTTTACTACATAATGTACAGTCACGAGCACCAATATGTGTACTCTTTCCTTAATACACCGTGACTTTTTAGTCGTCTTACAACGGCAGCCCACTTCATGTATCCAATGACTACTAAGCATTCATAAAAAAAGGTATTTATGAGATTTTAATAATTTAAAAATAAAAATATTATTCAATATTATGCCGCATGACGTAGTTAAAACACCCTGTTGTGAGCGATAATCTACTGGATTATAGCGCTGGGTAGGTATATTCTCCCATTTGACACGTAAACATCATTAACAGGATGTTTCATAATTTTTTCTAATGTTTATTTACTTTTCTTTGTACCTATTACGGTAGGTAAAAAAAAAAATCGCGCCTAGAGCTATTTTATATCGGGCACATTGAGTGGACCACCTTTGTAAGACGACTAAAAAGTCACGGTGTATAAAAGCAATTTTCGCGAGAAATAACGATTGTAACTTCGAGATAGGACTTTTTCATAAAAATATGAGTTCCAAAATACTATGATCGTTACAACATGAAATTTTAATCAGAACAGTAGGAGAAAAACACTTTTAAAAGCTGTTAAGTGTTTACATATTGCTGTGTGCTCAAGACTGTAGCTTATGGCATGTCTGTTTAAAAAGTAAAGTTATGGAAATATATCCTGAATACGCCACATCGGCAAACACATCGATTGTCAATTTTGTGTCCTACGGACAACCAGTCTTACCAAGGGCTAACGTATTACCCAGTACTAACTGGGTTGCGGGGGTCAGATAGCGCAGTCGCTCCATGTAAAATACTGGTATTTGGCTGCTTCCGGTTAGAATGGAAGCCAACCCCAACATAGTTGGGAAATGGCTTGGCATATGATGAACAACGGTCTATTTAACTAGCACGAAGCCAGAATTGGAAGAGCCACAAGATCATTACAGCAATTTATCTTCATTTGGCTTCATTATGGAAATCTCGCCGTATTTTCCCACCTTTTAAATAAAAGAGGTTAATGGTTTTGTACTAATGGGATGACGTCATCTTGTCAATTTTAAGTAACACCTGTCCCGAAGATAATTAGAAGATAGTGGTGTACTATAATTTTTACAACTTCTCATTAGTTTTATGGTCGTATAATTATAAGAATAGTTTCAAAGTTTAAGTCAAATATTTTTGTCGAACGGTTTTTGAGTGTCGTTTTTTTACCAATTTAACTGCGGGAAAAACAGTGGTACATTTTCCGTTTGGTTACTACTTGACGTAAATTATAAAGGCGTATTAGGCGTCACATTAACGTACAATTTGATTGCATTGCATTAGAAACGATATGTTTTCAAGAGTGTGCAAATTGCATGCACGTTTTACTTGCATACAGTAAGTGGAGATGTTCAACAATTGAGTAGTACGTCAGTCGTTCGCAATTTGAAACGCGCAACTTACGTTTGCGCGTTCAATTTGCACGTCACTTAAATAAACAATGTACAAGATCAAACTACGTCATACAAGTTGTAGCTTACATGCAGGTTTGTTCAAGTTGTATGCAATTTGCAACTTGCATACAAGTAACTTGCCTAATGGAATCGCGCCTTAAGTTTGCGGGATATTCTAACCTTAACATATCCTAATATTGAAAGCGAAAATTGTGGGCCATTCCTAGTGGTTTGGCGATATACGGTACCTACAAAAATTCGCAATTTGTTTCGCAGCTTTACATTCAATTCACATTTATTTTCGAAAACCACATTATTTCTACCCTTGTAACATTCCGACAACAACTCAAAGAAACACATTTTAATTAGACCCCTATAGCTTTTTCAACACAACTGTACTAGAAAGGAGAATTTATTATTTGACTAGTTGTTGCCCGCTAACTTCGTTCGCTTGAAATTATTGTTAAAAAAATATAACTTCGCTTTGAATCAGATTTTGTTACCAATATCAAGGTTTTTAATTTTTTTGCACGGATCCGTAATTCTTATTCTAAAATAAAAGTAGCTTCAGTTAGTCCTTATAACATCAGCTAGCTGCTAGTCAAGGTGCCGTCAAAATGGATTCAGCCGTTTCGGAGATTTGCTGGAACAAACATACAGGCAGGCAGACAAAAATGGAAAAAAATGTGTTTTTGTTATTAATGCTGTATTTATTCTCATATGCAATCAGTAAAAAACTGTTATTTTGATATTACAAACAGACACTTCAATTTTATTTATTTGTATAGCTGTATACATACATTATATTTCGGCATGTGTTGAAGATTATTAATTTTATGTTACTTACAAATTAAATTGTTTTCACTCGTGGGAGTGAAATAATACTTATTTGCGTTGATTGTTATACCCTTAACTAATCAAGCCAACATGAAACTGTGTTAATTTAAGGCCTCATAGTAATTACTGTTTACATTATTTCGTTAGGTAGTTTATTACCTTAAAAAGCTGTTTTTTTATTACAAACAGACACTTTTTTTTATTTATTTGTATGGATTTTCATTGCAAATAGACCATAACTCCGTATACCTATTTAAATATTCAAACAACACTACAGCTACTTTCCTTATTCGTTTTCCCACCCCAGAGAGACATAAAAATAAATACAAAAATAAATAAAACCAGCATAATATTCGTAATCCCATAGGATTTACTTGTTTGCCGTTCCGAATAACCGTTAAGGATGGTCGCCGATGGTTTCCCCTATTACCAACCAACCATGAAGGTATATAAACATCGTGCCAGGTGTAAAAGGAACATAAAATGTTGTTTACACAGGCTACCTAAGTAAATAACACGTACCTTCATAATTAAAAGATGGGTGTTATTTTCCGTTTTGTTTTCTGTACAGAGAAGACTGCCTCGTTGGTTTTGTGGTCGTAAGCGCGACTGCTGAGCTTGAGGTCCTAGGTTCGATTCCCAGGTCGAGCAAAGTGTTATTGGGTTTTTTTTGTTTCATCAGGAATTTTTCAGTAGCAGCAACGGAGGCTGGATTTGCGCCCGATGGCAATGCCAATGCAAATGCAAATGACTGCCTATCTTACTTCCACAACCCAGTTAGTACTGGGTAATACGATACCCCTTGGTAAGACTCGTTGTCAGACTTTTTGGACCACTGACTACCTGAAACGACTGTCAATAAACGATGTATCATAAACCCGTCAACCAATAATTTTGTACAACTAACTAAATAACACTATGAAAAAATTATTGCAGAGAAACGACATTTTTTGGTGTGAAAAATCACGGTTTACGGTAGCGCTCAATGTAACGCACTCAAAACATTGTGCTGATAGATCCATTGAATATTAAAGTGCTCATAGAGGTATTTCAAGTAAGTTATAACTAGTGATCGGATATTCGGATGCAATTTTACCTAAAGTACATTTCTTTCCGGCAAAGGATACAAAAGTGTGGAAGCAGCTTCTTATAATGTTTTTTTTTCCCGATTTCGCGGGATTTCATAAAAAAATATGTAGTGTGTATAAAATGTATTGTGGTATAGAATAATAAATATTCATATTCTGTTTAAAACTGGGTAAGAAATTTGTGGAAACACGTAAAAAATTGCTTCAACTTTAAAATTTTGTTGCTGTGTGTGAGAAATAAATGAATTCAAATTTTTCTGTTTTATATTCAAATAGAATAAAATAGAAAATATGACTGGACTTATAACAATGATTATTTTGATAGTCGTACTCGCACTCCATACTAGTCAACACTCAACCTTAGGTAAATATGCATCCGAATATCCGATCTCTAGTTATAACTTAAAACATTAAAAACTTGTATTAAAAACAAAACGAGTGAAAAAGTTGGACCTTTCATCTTTAATATCTCCGTAACTAGAAGGTATGATCCCGTACAAAAAAAAGATCGCAACGTGCCTCTCAGTTTCGTTGAGGGTGCTTTCACACCCCTTATATATTTTGAATATCACAAAAACCTTCGAGTAATAAGTAATTAGGAAGAATCAACCAAAATTAGCCCAGTAAAAGATTATTACTGTTAAAATTTCTCTTAGAAAGATCAAGATATGAAACCAGTGTCCCATTAAAAAGGTTTGTCATCGTAATATTTATTTTATATACAGTCCGTTTTAAAAGGAATCCGTACCTCATCGCTTCAGGGCAGGTTTTCTCAGAAAAGCGGTCAGTTTCAACGAGCCCCGGGCAATATTACATAACCTTACAAATAAAATTGTTACGTCAATTATGTAAAAGATTTTTGCTTTTCTTTTGTGATGTTGTGGCCCTATTACGATGTTTTTATTTCATTAAAAAGTTTGTGACGAAATGTTTGTGAACGAAGTTACAGAAAAATCTTGTCAAAATTCGTTTGTGTCAACGCGCTTGTTAGAATTTCCGCGTCTTTAGATACATCTTCGACAGGTACATTTTATCACATACCGTATTCCATGTAGCTATGGAACGCCCAATTAATGACTTGGTCATCATCTGCCTAGCCTTTTCCCAACTATGTTGGGGTCGGCTTCCAGTCTAACCGGATGCAGCTGAATACCAGTATTTTACATGGAGCGACTGCCTATCAGACCTCCACAACCCAGTTAATACTGGGTAATACGATACCCCTTGGTAAGACTGGCTGTCAGACTTTTTTGGGTCACTGACTACCTAACGACTGTCAAAGATCTACAAATGACACCTGGTACCAACGGCTTAACGTGCTTTCCGAGGCACGGAGGAAACTCGGTATGTAATGGGTGGTCACCCATCCACAGACCAACCTAGGCAAGCATGGCTTAACCTAAAGATCGGCCCGAGCGGCTGTTATTATTTAGCCTCGAGCTCCTCCCAATTAATGCCTTGGTAACATAAAAAAATCATTTGAAACTTGTAACATTATGTGCATTTGACCGCTATCTCAGCTGATGGTAAGCCAAGATGTGTTGTGGTTGATGATGGAGCACGCTTGTCTAGAAGTAGTAACCTAATTAAATAACCAGAACATAATCAATTTCTACCTTTATATCAATTCTGTTTTATATGGTGTGAAAGGGACACAGATGCCAAAACGGTTACCACGTCTTCAGTACATTATTCTGAAAAAAAAATCTAAGTGCCCCACACTTAGAAATTTTTCTTCGGTTATTAAAAAAAAAACAGCTGTTTCCTCAAAAAGCCGCTAAGCTAAAGTGGGACTGGGCTGGCCATGTCTGCCGCATGCCCGACGAGCTGTGGGCCAAAATAACCACGATGTAGAGCCCTGACAAAGCCAGAAGGCGACGCGGTAGACCTCGCAAGAGATTGCGGGACGAGCTGGACAAAACTAACGACCAGTGGTCCACATTGGCTCTGGATCGAAGAATTTGGAAGTCATGGTCGCCTTTGCCCAGGCCTTTACACAGGGAAGCAGTATCAGTATCAGTATCAGCTGTTTTCTACAAAAGTGCAATACCTACACAGTTAAAATATATGGAACAGCAGTTTTTTTTTTAATAACCGATGAAAAATTTCTAAGTGGGGGGGACTCAGAATGATATACTGAATACATGGTAACTGGTGTCCCTTCCACCCCGTATGGTGTACAAAATAAAGACTACCTAGTCTATTCATCCAAGATTATAATCATCCTTATCAACAGCAAAATAATTTATGTCGAGGAATACTTCGTCGGTAGATTTGTTACCAAGGAGATAAGTATTCTCCGTAAATAGAGCATTTCTAAGATCTCAAAAGCTGTGCTCCTAAATGAGGTCTTCTAAGTCCGCGACGTTGATAATAATGTTATTTTAGAATTATCTTCTCTATTTATTAAACAAATTAAATTCATTTATCATCATCATCATTATTACAGCCGAAAGACGTCCACTACTGGACATAGGCCTCCCCCAAGTGTCGCCGCATTGACCGGCCCCGCGCGACTCGCATCCAGCGGAGCCCCGCAACCTTCACCAGGCCATCGGTTCACCTAGTGGGAGGCCTTCCAACGGTACGTCTACCGTTTCGCGGTCACCACTCCAGAACTTTTCGGCCCCATCGGCCATCCGTTCTGCGAGCAATGCGCCCTGCCCACTGCCACCTAAGTTTGGCAATTCTTCGGGCTACGTCGGTAACCTTGGTTCTCTTGCGGATGTCTTCATTTCTGATTTGAAACTCCGAGCATAGCCCTCTCCATTGCCCTTTGGGTGACTTTAAGCCATCTGATGAGGCCCATTGTGAGCGACCACGATTTGGCCGATTTGGTCCCGTATGTAATCACTGGCAACACACACTGGTCATAGACTTACGTCTTGAGTATGAGTAGTAATGAGTGAAGTTCATTCACTGACGGACAAAGCACTACCGGCTGATCTAGCAAGGAGCATAAAAATAATAATATTGTAAAGTCATGCTCTAAAAGAGGGGAAATACCAAGGAGGTGAAACTTTTTATTGATATTTTCATTTTTGCCAATCCCTATAGTGCCTATATAACCATAATCCACGTGGGTATTACGATACTAATTGATGATCAACCTTCAGAATATTCCATTTAAATTGATACCTTCGCGAGGACTCATTAAAGCCGTCTGTCTATAGTATACCTAAAAAATAAAAAAAATAACATTGACCCCACATTTCCTATTTTTGCTTATGTACCTGTACCTTAAAACGAAATTATAACAATAACTATTTTTGCGTTAAAATCAATTTGGTCGTTCCCCATTAGTAAACAAACCACTAGAAACAAAGAACATAAGAACGTCAAGTTATAATTAAAAAACTTGTCCCAACGGTAAGTAGCCGTAAGCTGAAAGTTATTGAAGCACTCGGAAACTGATACAAAGAGTTTATGGCATTATGTTTTATAGGAAAACTTTCTTTTCTTACTTTGTGACGAATATAATAAGGGTTTCAGAAGATAGAACATATTTATTACTTTTTTTTTGGAGTTGTTATAGGGCAAAGAACCTAACCGGTCTTCACGTATAAAGGGTGTAACAAGACCCTTAACGAAGCCGAAAGGTACTATTTTTAAATACATGTTTTTAATATAAGATTTTTACTTTAAACCTCCACGACCCCCGTACTATTCAATCCATCCATCAGCACAATGTTTTGTTACATTGAGTCCTACCGTACAACGTGATTTTGGCACCCAAAAAAAAAAGTCGTTTCCCAGCAATAATTTTTGCGTAAAGTTACTTAGTTTGGTGTACATAATGCTTAGTCGACAACTACGTGAGGGTCCATTTACACCCTGTATGCTTTTAGAGGTAAGCTACGGAAAATATGTCTCCGATTCAACTCTTTTAACGCTCAACCAGTGTTCGTTCGTAAACGCACCATTTGCATAGATAGGTAGGTAGATTAATAACTTTTTCAGGCTCATATTTAGAGTATTGCCAGGCTGGTTTCAGACCCTTATATGGTATCAGAACCAGAGCTCTTAAATAAGTTTGACAGATTTTCTCTGCAACTATGGTCAGATGACAAAAGGCAACACTAAAAAACCTACAAAATTACCAAAAAGGATCATTTTATTAACAAGGGACAACGCCCGGGAAGGTGACTAGCTTCTGACCACGACTTCGTTCTTGTAAATATAATTATATCTAGCATAAAACATTCTTCAGTGAAATATTTTTTGAAATCAGATCAGTTGTTCCGAAGATTACCTCTCTCTAATGATTCTCCTCTCTTTGTTTCAGATAAAACAATGCTATCAAAGTTCAGTGTGAGTGTTAGTGCCAAAGTGTAGTGCCAACATGGGGTGCACCCCAAGCATGTTGCTCGACCACAAGAGTCGTCGCCGCGACAGCACTGGGTCCCAGGAGGCGGCCCTGGCTAAGGTGGCCCCTACCCCGGTCTGTAACAAGGCCGTACAAGCTGCCAAGGCCCCCAGGGCCTCCTTAGAGTCTGATGGCTTCAGCATCCAGCTTTCCAGTAAGAAGGACAGCTATGTGTCGCAAATGGGGAACAACTTTGCGACACAGCTGCATATTAAGAGGATATCTGGTGAGTTGTGTTTTTGCTATTCATAACCATAATCATGTACCTACTACCGAATTCACTGACAGTCTGCAACTTTCACCCTTATGCCCTAAGTCACTTCTCGCTGGGGTGCGGGTACACAATTACATTCTCCAAAAAATCTAACCTACTTCAATCACAACTGAAACCAAATCAAAAAAATATTGTATGTTTTTTTTTAAACAAACTTCCATTCGTGTTACCATCTTTATCTTTGTATTTTCCTCTTACTCATGATTATTTCCACAATGTTACGATTTTCAAGCTTTTTATTTACTACCTTTCTTGCTATCTGGGCGCATACCACGACCTCTTAAAGCAGTATTATTTGAATGAGATGCTATACGGCCTGCATTGATGATCAAAAAAATACTGCTTGTTCAAGAGGTGAACGACGGAATAGACTTGATACTTTAAACACAGGCAGCACAGTGGGCCTAGTATGACCTCGTGGAGTCAACGTAATTTCACACTTCGCACATGTTTTTAACTTACATAAAATACTTTATTCGTGTACGGGGAACGGGGGTACTAACGGCATATGTTGCAAAAAAAATACCCAGAAAGCTAAAAAATAGTTGTATTTTCAATTAAAAATCGTTCTACTTTATGTTTTAACCAATGCCTATCATTATAAATAAAATAAGATTTGAATTTCATCGGTTCTCTGTAATGATAATCCGGTTTTGCCTTAGTAGGATTTTTCCCATGAAGTAGCGATCTAGTTGCAACAGGCATCGATGTGCCTCTAGGATAACAGGGTTTAGTATCTGAGTATCTGAGATAGTTCTTGGTAAAAGCGTAAGAAAGTTCATTCGAACCACATCGTTTGGTCTTTATACTTCTGTCTGCGTGCCTTCTGCGTGCTTTTGTGGAACCTGTCAATTCTAGTATGCAAAGTAGAAGAATCTGTAAGAAAGTAAAGATGTCGTTTTAGCGTAATTCATCATTTTCGAGGCCTTATAACAATTTATTTGAGGTCGACGCAGCCCGTCCTCTTTCGTACTTCTCTGTTCGTCGTCATCCAAGTAGTCACTACCTTCCTAGCCAAATCTTGTTTCAAACAGTCCATCCATCGTTTCTTTTTCTAATGTTAAATCTCATCCAGCAACGACCTATTTTCAAACATTTCACAAAAAAAAATCTACGGCACAGAAAACTCCAAAAAAAAATCCACTCACGTATTTCCATTTTTTCATCACGATTTCATTCGCGAAAGTATAAAAGATAATTGAAAATGCGAAAATTTTATTGGCCTTTAAATAGTTAGTGCTTATCTTGTATTTTTCCAACAAAATATTAATTTTCTGTTGACTAATCAATTGGATACGGTGACGCGAACACACGCGAGGTATCATTACCACTAATATAATAATTTGATTGTGTTTATTTAACACCTTTTACACTTAAACGGTGCAGTCATACCGAGCGAATATAAAACATCGAGTGAATACAAATATTTCAGTCAATTGGGAATAGCATACCTAAATAAACACGTAAATTATTTCTGGAGCTACATTTCTAACCGCAAAGACAAACCTTAATCAGCCTGGGACTCAGGTCTCCCCTCTATGAGAGGGAAAGGCAAACCTGGTATACCAGAACACCAGAAGCCTGGTACACTAGAAGTTAAGTAAAATTGTTACTGACCCTATGGACTCCGGTCGGAAATAAAACTTTATATTCTATTCTATACCCAAAATTCGATATAAAACGATTTATTCAGCGACCCTCAATTGATTTGCAACATTTTTTTAGATTAATTTATTTTCTTTCGTGTATGAAACTGCCTCACCTGCAGTCTCTAAATGGAAGTCACCTCATGAAACAGACTCAAACGATATTTTAATTTAAAACCTACATTTTGAGAATTAAGCTGATATGGCTGAACTACTTAAGGTAATGGTCTGTGTTTTTTCTTAAAAATACTGCTTCCTTTACCAGTCGGTTCCTAGCCTTAATCCTACTTCCTACTTAATATTATAAATGCGAAAGTTTGTGAGGATGGATGGATGAATGTTTGTTATTCTTTACGCAAAAACTACTGAACGGATTTGGATGAAATTTAACAAACAGATAGTTTCAAACTTAAACTCAAACTCAAAGCATTTATTTCAATTAGACCATAACAGGCACTTTTGAATGTCAGAAAAACAAAGAAGGCGAAGCTACAGTCCCAGACACAAGGCATAATAACTTGTGAAAGTACTGTAGTTGCCCATTCCAAAGCGTAGATCTCTATGGAGAAGAATGGGCAAGAAACTCCATGGACACTCTTTTCAATCAAAATATTTTTACAAGATCTTGGTTACATCATTCATGTTGAGATAATACATATATGTGAGAACGATGTAGAAAGATGTGCACATTAAGAGCGTCCAGAGTAAAAGATTAGATCAACAATTTAAAAACAAAGTAGTTAGAATAAACCATGGCAGCTAAGAGATGACCAGTCCCAACTGACAGCGCCCGTCCACGAACATGACGCATGGATCCACCATTCAACTCAACCATTTTGAAGGGAACCGAATGACCATCAGCGAGACATTTGAGTGAGCATGACATTCTCTCAACCGCCAGGGTAAACTCGAGTCAATGAATGATAACTAAATGTAAATGGTAGCTTTACAGTACATAGTACTCACACATGTGCTATGCAATTATATAATACTAAGAGATTGAATCGCGTATAAGCGTTTGGGAAGCTTCGTCGGGTCTTCTCGTCGCGTATTCCACAGAGTCTAAAGACTAAAGTCTTCAACCAGTGCGTCCTGCCTGTTATGACTTACGGGGCCGAAACGTGGACACTCACGGTACGGCTGGTTCATAAATTCAAGGTCGCTCAGCGAGCTATGGAACGCGCTATGCTTGGAGTCTCTCTGAGGGATCGCATCCGAAACGAGGTGATCCGGCAGAGAACCAGAGTTGTTGACATAGCTCACAGAATCAGCAAGCTGAAGTGGCAATGGGCCGGTCATATTAGCCGTAGAACCGATGACCGTTGGGGTAAACGTGTTCTTGAGTGGAGACCGCGAATCGGCAAACGTAAGGTGGGACGCCCTCAGGCTTGGTGGAGTGACGATCTTCGCAGGGTGGCTGGTAGCAACTGGATGAGAGTTGCTGAGAATCGAGTTGAGTGGCGTGCGATTGAGGAGGCCTATGTCCAGCAGTGGACTGCTATGGGCTGATGATGATGAAGAGATTGGATATATACAATGCAAGGATATTTTTACAATCTTCTGCAGCTTCCACATTAACTTCACATGTTAATCAATTAGTTTGCCCCTATGGTTATGGAGCAGGACCAGCATTGAGCCAAGCATTTCTATCATCAATGTAATCCCCCAACTTATAATATGCTTGCCCACATAGTGTGCGTTTAATACAAGATTTAAATTTCGTCTCATTAAGTTGTAGAATGTGGGGAGGTATTTTATTGTAACGTTTATAACCTGGATTAATACAAGGGATGCTTTTAATCTCGGTAGTATGATCCCGTAGGACAATTATCGAACTTCATGCGGGCGAGGCCGCGGGCATAAGCTAGTCTACAATAAATGCACCACAGGTATTATGCCGCTGGTTGTGTAGACATTTCATGGTTTTGTGAAAACAATTCGCGACAACCATTGTTTGTATATTCTAGTCACCTGTTTAGAACATTGATAAATCATCGTACAAAAGTTGGTGCAGTGTATGTATACGGACTTTCATAAAGCTTTTGACATGGTGGATCCGGAATTGACTGAAACAAATTTCTTTACTGGTAATTCGTGGTCTATCCACAGACAACACGAGTAGGTACTACCTTTTTTATGTGTTGAAATCTTCAATGGATGAGGGGACTTTCAGACTCCTATTGACTAAAACCACACGGTGTTCCTCCTCATCACTTCTGGCTGGTGTGCGGGTACACAATTGCACTCTCCACAAAACCTTACCTACTCCAATCACAACTGAAACCAAATCAAAAAATGTTTGTTTATTTTTTTAATCAAACTTCTATTCGTTTTACCATCTTTATCTTTGTATTTTCCTCTTACTCATGATTATTTCCACAATGTTACGATTTTCAAGCTTTTTATTTACTACCTTTCTTGCTATCTGGGCGCATACCACGACCCCTTAGCAGTATTATTTGAATGAGATGTTATACGGCCTTTTTTTTTTTTTTTACGGATGCGAAATCATCAAATGACTTCTCCTGCTCTGTGTGGAGTGGAAGGGAGTGTCAGACTCTTACTGACTAAAACCCATCCATGTTCCTTCATTGCCCTTTGTGTTCCAGGGCCACGGTATCTCTTTCGAACAGTCCCGCAGCCCCGGCAGGCATCGGCCCTTGCGGGCCCCTTCCTGGTTGCTGACATTTATTTATTTATTTTATTTATTTAAACTTCATGTACAAAAGTGGTACATAGGCGGACTTAATGCCACAAGGCATTCTCTACCAGTCAACCTTGGGGTCAAATAGGACAGCATAGTGATAGAGTACAAAAAAATAAATAAGAAAAATATCATTATGTTAACATAAATTGAAATACATAAATAGGCACATACTAATACATATATATACAAATAAAATGAAATAAACTAATATATATTATAATACATACAAATAGTCCAAAATACGAGAAACATTCTAATAATTACTATGACTACTAATGACAAACTTATGAGCAATTTAGTCTGATTTCAAATAGTACTTCCGTACTGTTCTTTTGAAAGCCATTTTGCTTTCAGCTTTTTTAATACCAAGGGGTAGCGCGTTCCAGAGCTTTATTGTTGAGACAGCGTAAGAATTGGACATAAAACCAGTACGATGTGAGGGAATTTCAAGGAGAATGTTTTTAGAAGCTCGAAGGTTACGATTGTGTGAACTGCCCAAAACTTTGAAATATTCTTTTAGATAATCGGGAGCACGAGGATCCGTCATAATAGAGAAGAGCATACAGAGAGATCTGAGGGACCTCCTGAGTCGGATAGGCAGCCACTTAAGCTGAGAACGATATGAAGAGATATGATCGTACTTGCGAAGGCCAAAAACAAAGCGAATACAATTATTGAGAAGACGATCCAATTTGTTTAAAAGTTCTTGGGATAGATCAGAGTAACAAACATCAGCATAGTCGATAATGGGAACCACAAGTGACTGGACCAAAGTTAATTTAGTGCTAGATGGGAGAAAATGTTTGAATCTATAGAGAGACCGCAGTGAGTAAGTGACTTTCTGGCAAACCTGAGCCACCTGCTTATTCCAACTAAGTGTCTCGTCAATGTGCAGGCCCAAGTCTTTTACGTGTGGTGAGAGGGAGATCACAGAGCTGTCGAACACAAGCGGCATTAGCTGGCTAGTATCCAGATTTCTCAGATAGTACGAACTACCTATGAGGATGGCCTGGCATTTCTCGACGTTGACAGCAACGCCGAATTTAGCAGACCATTCTCCGATAGTTTGAAGATCTACATTAAGTAAAGAGATGCAATTATTAAGGTTAGCAATGTCGGATGACGTCTCATTGAGGCGCGCGTGGAACACGAACGCGCCGTCGACACGGTCTGTCGTCATAAGACGGACGGACGGTGAGCTAACCCATTACTCACCGTCCACAGGCCCGCGCCTACGGTGGCCGGGAGCCACCACGTGGCCCCCGACGCCCGGTGCGTCGCCCGCGGCGGCTGGGACGTGAGATTCTCTCCCTCTCACGTCCCGCCACCTCCTTCGCTAGCATGACTGCTTCGCAGAAGGAGGTGACGGCTTCCCATTCCTTCTCGCTCCGGACCATGGCCTGAACCAGGGCCGGAAAGAGGGGACTTACCGCCGCTATTGTGGCGTGCCCTGCACTGGGTTGCGACAGTCGCTGTCTTCATGCCGCCATGAGATCGCGTCGGAGGTCTGTCCGCTGAGCGGTGATTTGCCGCGGCAGCGGAGTTATGTTATACGGCCTGCATTGATGATCAAAAAAATACTGCTTCATCAAGAGGTGAACGACGGAATAGACTTGATACTTTAAACACAGGCAGAACAGTGGGCCTAGTATGACCTCGTGGAGTCAACGTAATTTCAAACTTCGCACATGTTTTAAACTAACTTAAAATACTTTATTAATGTTCGGGGTATGGGGGTACTAACGGCATTTGTTGCAAAAAAAATACCTAGAAAGCTAAAAAATAGTTGTATTTTCAATTAAAAATCGTTCTACTTTATGTTTTAACCAATGCCTATCATTATAAATAATATAAGGTTTGAATTTCATCGGTTCTCTGTAATGATAATCCGGTTTTGCCTTAGTAGGAATTTTCCCATGAAGTAGCGATCTAGTTGCAACAGGCATCGATGTGCCTCTAGGATAACAGGGTTTAGTATCTGAGTATCTGAGATAGTTCTTGGTAAAAGCGTAAGAAAGTTCATTCGAACCACATCGTTTGGTCTTTATACTTCTGTCTGCGTGCCTTCTGCGTGCTTTTGTGGAACCTGTCAATCCTAGTATGCAAAGTAGAAGAATCTGTAAGAAAGTAAAGATGTCGTTTTAGCGTAATTCATCATTTTCGAGGCCTTATAAAAATTTATTTGAGGTCGACGCAGCCCGTCCTCTTTCGTACTTCTCTGTTCGTCGTCATCCAAGTAGTCACTACCTTCCTAGCCAAATCTTGTTTCAAACAGTCCATCCATCGTTTCTTTTTCTAATGTTAAATCTCATCCAGCAACGACCTATTTTCAAACATTTCACAAAAAAAAATCTACGGCACAGAAAACTCCAAAAAAAAATCCACTCACGTATTTCCATTTTTTCATCACGATTTCATTCGCGAAAGTATAAAAGATAATTGAAAATGCGAAAATTTTATTGGCCTTTAAATAGTTAGTGCTTATCTTGTATTTTTCCAACAAAATATTAATTTTCTGTTGACTAATCAATTGGATACGGTGACGCGAACACACGCGAGGTATCATTACCACTACTATAATAATTTGATTGTGTTTATTTAACACCTTTTACACTTAAACGGTGCAGTCATACCGAGCGAATATAAAACATCGAGTGAATACAAATATTTCAGTCAATTGGGAATAGCATACCTAAATAAACACGTAAATTATTTCTGGAGCTACATTTCTAACCGCAAAGACAAACCTTAATCAGCCTGGGACTCAGGTCTCCCCTCTATGAGACGGAAAGGCAAACCTGGTATACCAGAACACCAGAAGCCTGGTACACTAGAAGTTAAGTAAAATTGTTACTGACCCTATGGACTCCGGTCGGAAATAAAACTTTATATTCTATTCTATACCCAAAATTCGATATAAAACGATTTATTCAGCGACCCTCAATTGATTTGCAACATTTTTTTAGATTAATTTATTTTCTTTCGTGTATGAAACTGCCTCACCTGCAGTCTCTAAATGGAAGTTACCTCATGAAACAGACTCAAACGATATTTTAATTTAAAACCTACATTTTGAGAATTAAGCTGATATGGCTGAACTACTTAAGGTAATGGTCTGTGTGTTTTCTTAAAAATACTGCTTCCTTTACCAGTCGGTTCCTAGCCTTAATCCTACTTCCTACTTAATATTATAAATGCGAAAGTTTGTGAGGATGGATGGATGAATGTTTGTTATTCTTTACGCAAAAACTACTGAACGGATTTGGATGAAATTTAACAAACAGATAGTTTCAAACTTAAACTCAAACTCAAAGCATTTATTTCAATTAGACCATAACAGGCACTTTTGAATGTCAGAAAAACAAAGAAGGCGAAGCTACAGTCCCAGACACAAGGCATAATAACTTGTGAAAGTACTGTAGTTGCCCATTCCAAAGCGTAGATCTCTATGGAGAAGAATGGGCAAGAAACTCCATGGACACTCTTTTCAATCAAAATATTTTTACAAGATCTTGGTTACATCATTCATGTTGAGGTAATACATATATGTGAGAACGATGTAGAAAGATGTGCACATTAAGAGCGTCCAGAGTAAAAGATTAGATCAACAATTTAAAAACAAAGTAGTTAGAATAAACCATGGCAGCTAAGAGAGGACCAGTCCCAACTGACAGCGCCCGTCCACGAACATGACGCATGGATCCACCATTCAACTCAACCATTTTGAAGGGAACCGAATGACCATCAGCGAGACATTTGAGTGAGCATGACATTCTCTCAACCGCCAGGGTAAACTCGAGTCAATGAATGATAACTAAATGTAAATGGTAGCTTTACAGTACATAGTACTCACACATGTGCTATGCAATTATATAATACTAAGAGATTGAATCGCGTATAAGCGTTTGGGAAGCTTCGTCGGGTCTTCTCGTCGCGTATTCCACAGAGTCTAAAGACTAAAGTCTTCAACCAGTGCGTCCTGCCTGTTATGACTTACGGGGCCGAAACGTGGACACTCACGGTACGGCTGGTTCATAAATTCAAGGTCGCTCAGCGAGCTATGGAACGCGCTATGCTTGGAGTCTCTCTGAGGGATCGCATCCGAAACGAGGTGATCCGGCAGAGAACCAGAGTTGTTGACATAGCTCACAGAATCAGCAAGCTGAAGTGGCAATGGGCCGGTCAGATTAGCCGTAGAACCGATGACCGTTGGGGTAAACGTGTTCTTGAGTGGAGACCGCGAATCGGCAAACGTAAGGTGGGACGCCCTCAGGCTTGGTGGAGTGACGATCTTCGCAGGGTGGCTGGTAGCAACTGGATGAGAGTTGCTGAGAATCGAGTTGAGTGGCGTGCGATTGAGGAGGCCTATGTCCAGCAGTGGACTGCTATGGGCTGATGATGATGAAGAGATTGAATATATACAATGCAAGGATATTTTTACAATCTTCTGCAGCTTCCACATTAACTTCACATGTTAATCAATTAGTTTGCCCCTATGGTTATGGAGCAGGACCAGCATTGAGCCAAGCATTTCTATCATCAATGTAATCCCCCAACTTATAATATGCTTGCCCACATAGTGTGCGTTTAATACAAGATTTAAATTTCGTCTCATTAAGTTGTAGAATGTGGGGAGGTATTTTATTGTAACGTTTATAACCTGGATTAATACAAGGGATGCTTTTAATCTCGGTAGTATGATCCCGTAGGACAATTATCGAACTTCATGCGGGCGAGGCCGCGGGCATAAGCTAGTCTACAATAAATGCACCACAGGTATTATGCCGCTGGTTGTGTAGACATTTCATGGTTTTGTGAAAACAATTCGCGACAACCATTGTTTGTATATTCTAGTGACCTGTTTAGAACATTGATAAATCATCGTACAAAAGTTGGTGCAGTGTATGTATACGGACATTCATAAAGCTTTTGACATGGTGGATCCGGAATTGACTGAAACAAATTTCTTTACTGGTAATTCGTGGTCTATCCACAGACAACACGAGTAGGTACTACCTTTTTTATGTGTTGAAATCTTCAATGGATGAGGGGACTTTCAGACTCCTATTGACTAAAACCACACGGTGTTCCTCCTCATCACTTCTGGCTGGTGTGCGGGTACACAATTGCACTCTCCACAAAACCTTACCTACTCCAATCACAACTGAAACCAAATCAAAAAATGTTTGTTTATTTTTTTAATCAAACTTCTATTCGTTTTACCATCTTTATCTTTGTATTTTCCTCTTACTCATGATTATTTCCACAATGTTACGATTTTCAAGCTTTTTATTTACTACCTTTCTTGCTATCTGGGCGCATACCACGACCTCTTAGCAGTATTATTTGAATGAGATGTTATACGGCCTTTTTTTTTTTTTACGGATGCGAAATCATCAAATGACTTCTCCCGCTCTGGGTGGAGTGGAAGGGAGTGTCAGACTCTTACTGACTAAAACCCATCCATGTTCCTTCATTGCCCTTTGTGTTCCAGGGCCACGGTATCTCTTTCGAACAGGCCCGCAGCCCCGGCAGGCATCGGCCCTTGCGGGCCCCTTCCTGGTTGCTGACATCTCATTGAGGCGCGCGTGGAACACGAACGCGCCGTCGACACGGCCTGTCGTCATAAGACGGACGGACGGTGAGCTAACCCATTACTCACCGTCCACAGGCCTGCGCCTACGGTGGCCGGGAGCCACCACGTGGCCCCCGACGCCCGGTGCGTCGCCCGCGGCGGCTGGGACGTGAGATTCTCTCCCTCTCACGTCCCGCCACCTCCTTCGCTAGCATGACTGCTTCGCAGAAGGAGGTGACGGCTTCCCATTCCTTCTCGCTCCGGACCTTGGCCTGAACCAGGGCCGGAAAGAGGGGACTTACCGCCACTATTGTGGCGTGCCCTGCACTGGGTTGCGACAGTCGCTGTCTTCATGCCGCCATGAGATCGCGTCGGAGGTCTGTCCGCTGAGCGGTGATTTGCCGCGGCAGCGGAGTTATGTTATACGGCCTGCATTGATGATCAAAAAAATACTGCTTCATCAAGAGGTGAACGACGGAATAGACTTGATACTTTAAACACAGGCAGAACAGTGCGCCTAGTATGACCTGGTGGAGTCAACGTAATTTCAAACTTCGCACATGTTTTAAACTAACTTAAAATACTTTATTAATGTTCGGGGTATGGGGGTACTAACGGCATTTGTTGCAAAAAAATTGCTAAAGAATAGTTGTATTTTCAAATAAAAAATCGTTCTAGTTTATGTTATGGTATAACATAAATAACCTGCTGCTTTCCATTAAAAAAACTAGCAGGTTTGAATAACATCCATTCTTTGGAATCATAATCCGGTTTTGCCTCAGTTGGATTTTTCCCATGAAGTCGCGATCCAGTTGCAACAGACATCGATGTGCCTCTAGGATAATAGGGTTTAGTATCTGAGTATCTGAGATAGTTCTTGGTAAAAGCGTAGGAAAGTTCATTCGAACCACATCGTTTGGTCTTTATACTTCTGTCTGCGTGCCTTCTGCGTGCTTTTGTGGAACCTGTCAATCCTAGTATGCAAAGTAGAAGAATCTGTAAGAAAGTAAAGATGTCGTTTTAGCGTAATTCATCATTTTCGAAGCCTTATAACAATTTATTTGAGGTCGACGCAGCCCGTCCTCTTTCGTACTTCTCTGTTCGTCGTCATCCAAGTAGTCACTACCTTCCTAGCCAAATCTTGTTTCAAACAGTCCATCCATCGTTTATTTTTCTAATGTTAAATCTCATCCAGCAACGACCTATTTTCAAACATTTCACAAAAAAAAATTCTACGGCACAGAAAACTCCAAAAAAAAATCCACTCACGTATTTCCATTTTTTCATCACGATTTCATTCGCGAAAGTATAAAAGATAATTGAAAATGCGAAAATTTTATTGGCCTTTAAATAGTTAGTGCTTATCTTGTATTTTTCCAACAAAATATTAATTTTCTGTTGACTAATCAATTGGATACGGTGACGCGAACACACGCGAGGTATTACCACTAATATAATAATTTGATTGTGTTTATTAACACCTTTTACACTTAAACGGTGCAGTCATACCGAGCGAATATAAAAAATCGAGTGAATACAAATATTTCAGTCACTTGGGAATAGCATACCTAAATAAACACATAAATTATTTCTGGAGCTACATTTCCAACCGCAAAGACAAACCTTAATCAGCCTGAGACTCAGGTCTCCACGCTATGAGAGGGAAAGGCAAACCTGGTATACCAGAACACCAGAAGCCTGGTACACTAGAAGTTAAGTAAAATTGTTACTGACCCTATGGACTCCGGTCGGAAATAAAACTTTATATTCTATTCTATACCCAAAATTCGATATAAAACGATTTATTCAGCGACCCTCAATTGATTTGCAACATTTTTTTAGATTAATTTATTTTCTTTCGTGTATGAAACTGCCTCACCTGCAGTCTCTAAATGGAAGTTACCTCATGAAACAGACTCAAACGATATTTTAATTTAAAACCTACATTTTGAGAATTAAGCTGATATGGCTGAACTACTTAAGGTAATGGTCTGTGTGTTTTCTTAAAAATACTGCTTCCTTTACCAGTCGGTTCCTAGCCTTAATCCTACTTCCTACTTAATATTATAAATGCGAAAGTTTGTGAGGATGGATGGATGAATGTTTGTTATTCTTTACGCAAAAACTACTGAACGGATTTGGATGAAATTTAACAAACAGATAGTTTCAAACTTAAACTCAAACTCAAAGCATTTATTTCAATTAGACCATAACAGGCACTTTTGAATGTCAGAAAAACAAAGAAGGCGAAGCTACAGTCCCAGACACAAGGCATAATAACTTGTGAAAGTACTGTAGTTGCCCATTCCAAAGCGTAGATCTCTATGGAGAAGAATGGGCAAGAAACTCCATGGACACTCTTTTCAATCAAAATATTTTTACAAGATCTTGGTTACATCATTCATGTTGAGGTAATACATATATGTGAGAACGATGTAGAAAGATGTGCACATTAAGAGCGTCCAGAGTAAAAGATTAGATCAACAATTTAAAAACAAAGTAGTTAGAATAAACCATGGCAGCTAAGAGAGGACCAGTCCCAACTGACAGCGCCCGTCCACGAACATGACGCATGGATCCACCATTCAACTCAACCATTTTGAAGGGAACCGAATGACCATCAGCGAGACATTTGAGTGAGCATGACATTCTCTCAACCGCCAGGGTAAACTCGAGTCAATGAATGATAACTAAATGTAAATGGTAGCTTTACAGTACATAGTACTCACACATGTGCTATGCAATTATATAATACTAAGAGATTGAATCGCGTATAAGCGTTTGGGAAGCTTCGTCGGGTCTTCTCGTCGCGTATTCCACAGAGTCTAAAGACTAAAGTCTTCAACCAGTGCGTCCTGCCTGTTATGACTTACGGGGCCGAAACGTGGACACTCACGGTACGGCTGGTTCATAAATTCAAGGTCGCTCAGCGAGCTATGGAACGCGCTATGCTTGGAGTCTCTCTGAGGGATCGCATCCGAAACGAGGTGATCCGGCAGAGAACCAGAGTTGTTGACATAGCTCACAGAATCAGCAAGCTGAAGTGGCAATGGGCCGGTCAGATTAGCCGTAGAACCGATGACCGTTGGGGTAAACGTGTTCTTGAGTGGAGACCGCGAATCGGCAAACGTAAGGTGGGACGCCCTCAGGCTTGGTGGAGTGACGATCTTCGCAGGGTGGCTGGTAGCAACTGGATGAGAGTTGCTGAGAATCGAGTTGAGTGGCGTGCGATTGAGGAGGCCTATGTCCAGCAGTGGACTGCTATGGGCTGATGATGATGAAGAGATTGAATATATACAATGCAAGGATATTTTTACAATCTTCTGCAGCTTCCACATTAACTTCACATGTTAATCAATTAGTTTGCCCCTATGGTTATGGAGCAGGACCAGCATTGAGCCAAGCATTTCTATCATCAATGTAATCCCCCAACTTATAATATGCTTGCCCACATAGTGTGCGTTTAATACAAGATTTAAATTTCGTCTCATTAAGTTGTAGAATGTGGGGAGGTATTTTATTGTAACGTTTATAACCTGGATTAATACAAGGGATGCTTTTAATCTCGGTAGTATGATCCCGTAGGACAATTATCGAACTTCATGCGGGCGAGGCCGCGGGCATAAGCTAGTCTACAATAAATGCACCACAGGTATTATGCCGCTGGTTGTGTAGACATTTCATGGTTTTGTGAAAACAATTCGCGACAACCATTGTTTGTATATTCTAGTGACCTGTTTAGAACATTGATAAATCATCGTACAAAAGTTGGTGCAGTGTATGTATACGGACATTCATAAAGCTTTTGACATGGTGGATCCGGAATTGACTGAAACAAATTTCTTTACTGGTAATTCGTGGTCTATCCACAGACAACACGAGTAGGTACTACCTTTTTTATGTGTTGAAATCTTCAATGGATGAGGGGACTTTCAGACTCCTATTGACTAAAACCACACGGTGTTCCTCCTCATCACTTCTGGCTGGTGTGCGGGTACACAATTGCACTCTCCACAAAACCTTACCTACTCCAATCACAACTGAAACCAAATCAAAAAATGTTTGTTTATTTTTTTAATCAAACTTCTATTCGTTTTACCATCTTTATCTTTGTATTTTCCTCTTACTCATGATTATTTCCACAATGTTACGATTTTCAAGCTTTTTATTTACTACCTTTCTTGCTATCTGGGCGCATACCACGACCTCTTAGCAGTATTATTTGAATGAGATGTTATACGGCCTTTTTTTTTTTTTACGGATGCGAAATCATCAAATGACTTCTCCCGCTCTGGGTGGAGTGGAAGGGAGTGTCAGACTCTTACTGACTAAAACCCATCCATGTTCCTTCATTGCCCTTTGTGTTCCAGGGCCACGGTATCTCTTTCGAACAGGCCCGCAGCCCCGGCAGGCATCGGCCCTTGCGGGCCCCTTCCTGGTTGCTGACATCTCATTGAGGCGCGCGTGGAACACGAACGCGCCGTCGACACGGCCTGTCGTCATAAGACGGACGGACGGTGAGCTAACCCATTACTCACCGTCCACAGGCCTGCGCCTACGGTGGCCGGGAGCCACCACGTGGCCCCCGACGCCCGGTGCGTCGCCCGCGGCGGCTGGGACGTGAGATTCTCTCCCTCTCACGTCCCGCCACCTCCTTCGCTAGCATGACTGCTTCGCAGAAGGAGGTGACGGCTTCCCATTCCTTCTCGCTCCGGACCTTGGCCTGAACCAGGGCCGGAAAGAGGGGACTTACCGCCACTATTGTGGCGTGCCCTGCACTGGGTTGCGACAGTCGCTGTCTTCATGCCGCCATGAGATCGCGTCGGAGGTCTGTCCGCTGAGCGGTGATTTGCCGCGGCAGCGGAGTTATGTTATACGGCCTGCATTGATGATCAAAAAAATACTGCTTCATCAAGAGGTGAACGACGGAATAGACTTGATACTTTAAACACAGGCAGAACAGTGCGCCTAGTATGACCTGGTGGAGTCAACGTAATTTCAAACTTCGCACATGTTTTAAACTAACTTAAAATACTTTATTAATGTTCGGGGTATGGGGGTACTAACGGCATTTGTTGCAAAAAAATTGCTAAAGAATAGTTGTATTTTCAAATAAAAAATCGTTCTAGTTTATGTTATGGTATAACATAAATAACCTGCTGCTTTCCATTAAAAAAACTAGCAGGTTTGAATAACATCCATTCTTTGGAATCATAATCCGGTTTTGCCTCAGTTGGATTTTTCCCATGAAGTCGCGATCCAGTTGCAACAGACATCGATGTGCCTCTAGGATAATAGGGTTTAGTATCTGAGTATCTGAGATAGTTCTTGGTAAAAGCGTAGGAAAGTTCATTCGAACCACATCGTTTGGTCTTTATACTTCTGTCTGCGTGCCTTCTGCGTGCTTTTGTGGAACCTGTCAATCCTAGTATGCAAAGTAGAAGAATCTGTAAGAAAGTAAAGATGTCGTTTTAGCGTAATTCATCATTTTCGAAGCCTTATAACAATTTATTTGAGGTCGACGCAGCCCGTCCTCTTTCGTACTTCTCTGTTCGTCGTCATCCAAGTAGTCACTACCTTCCTAGCCAAATCTTGTTTCAAACAGTCCATCCATCGTTTATTTTTCTAATGTTAAATCTCATCCAGCAACGACCTATTTTCAAACATTTCACAAAAAAAAATTCTACGGCACAGAAAACTCCAAAAAAAAATCCACTCACGTATTTCCATTTTTTCATCACGATTTCATTCGCGAAAGTATAAAAGATAATTGAAAATGCGAAAATTTTATTGGCCTTTAAATAGTTAGTGCTTATCTTGTATTTTTCCAACAAAATATTAATTTTCTGTTGACTAATCAATTGGATACGGTGACGCGAACACACGCGAGGTATTACCACTAATATAATAATTTGATTGTGTTTATTAACACCTTTTACACTTAAACGGTGCAGTCATACCGAGCGAATATAAAAAATCGAGTGAATACAAATATTTCAGTCACTTGGGAATAGCATACCTAAATAAACACATAAATTATTTCTGGAGCTACATTTCCAACCGCAAAGACAAACCTTAATCAGCCTGAGACTCAGGTCTCCACGCTATGAGAGGGAAAGGCAAACCTGGTATACCAGAACACCAGAAGCCTGGTACACTAGAAGTTAAGTAAAATTGTTACTGACCCTATGGACTCCGGTCGGAAATAAAACTTTATATTCTATTCTATACCCAAAATTCGATATAAAACGATTTATTCAGCGACCCTCAATTGATTTGCAACATTTTTTTAGATTAATTTATTTTCTTTCGTGTATGAAACTGCCTCACCTGCAGTCTCTAAATGGAAGTTACCTCATGAAACAGACTCAAACGATATTTTAATTTAAAACCTACATTTTGAGAATTAAGCTGATATGGCTGAACTACTTAAGGTAATGGTCTGTGTTTTTTCTTAAAAATACTGCTTCCTTTACCAGTCGGTTCCTAGCCTTAATCCTACTTCCTACTTAATATTATAAATGCGAAAGTTTGTGAGGATGGATGGATGAATGTTTGTTACTCTTTCACGCAAAAACTACTGAACGGATTTGGATGAAATTTAACAAACAGATAGTTTCAAACTTAAACTCAAACTCAAAGCATTTATTTCAATTAGATCATAACAGGCACTTTTGAATGTCAGAAAAACAAAGAAGGCGAAGCTACAGTCCCAGACACAAGGCATAATAACTTGTGAAAGTACTGTAGTTGCCCATTCCAAAGCATAGATCTCTATGGAGAAGAATGGGCAAGAAACTCCATGGACACTCTTTTCAATCAAAATATTTTTACAAGATCTTGGTTACATCATTCATGTTGAGATAATACAAATATGTGAGAACGATGTAGAAAGATGTGCACATTAAGAGCGTCCAGAGTAAAAGATTAGATCAACAATTTAAAAACAAAGTAGTTAGAATAAACCATGGCAGCTAAGAGATGACCAGTCCCAACTGACAGCGCCCGTCCACGAACATGACGCATGGATCCACCATTCAACTCAACCATTTTGAAGGGAACCGAATGACCATCAGCGATACATTTGAGTGAGCATGACATTCTCTCAACCGCCAGGGTAAACTCGAGTCAATGAATGATAACTAAATGTAAATGGTAGCTTTACAGTACATAGTACTCACACATGTGCTATGCAATTATATAATACTAAGAGATTGAATCGCGTATAAGCGTTTGGGAAGCTTCGTCGGGTCTTCTCGTCGCGTATTCCACAGAGTCTAAAGACTAAAGTCTTCAACCAGTGCGTCCTGCCTGTTATGACTTACGGGGCCGAAACGTGGACACTCACGGTACGGCTGGTTCATAAATTCAAGGTCGCTCAGCGAGCTATGGAACGCGCTATGCTTGGAGTCTCTCTGAGGGATCGCATCCGAAACGAGGTGATCCGGCAGAGAACCAGAGTTGTTGACATAGCTCACAGAATCAGCAAGCTGAAGTGGCAATGGGCCGGTCAGATTAGCCGTAGAACCGATGACCGTTGGGGTAAACGTGTTCTTGAGTGGAGACCGCGAATCGGCAAACGTAAGGTGGGACGCCCTCAGGCTTGGTGGAGTGACGATCTTCGCAGGGTGGCTGGTAGCAACTGGATGAGAGTTGCTGAGAATCGAGTTGAGTGGCGTGCGATTGAGGAGGCCTATGTCCAGCAGTGGACTGCTATGGGCTGATGATGATGAAGAGATTGGATATATACAATGCAAGGATATTTTTACAATCTTCTGCAGCTTCCACATTAACTTCACATGTTAATCAATTAGTTTGCCCCTATGGTTATGGAGCAGGACCAGCATTGAGCCAAGCATTTCTATCATCAATGTAATCCCCCAACTTATAATATGCTTGCCCACATAGTGTGCGTTTAATACAAGATTTAAATTTCGTCTCATTAAGTTGTAGAATGTGGGGAGGTATTTTATTGTAACGTTTATAACCTGGATTAATACAAGGGATGCTTTTAATCTCGGTAGTATGATCCCGTAGGACAATTATCGAACTTCATGCGGGCGAGGCCGCGGGCATAAGCTAGTCTACAATAAATGCACCACAGGTATTATGCCGCTGGTTGTGTAGACATTTCATGGTTTTGTGAAAACAATTCGCGACAACCATTGTTTGTATATTCTAGTCACCTGTTTAGAACATTGATAAATCATCGTACAAAAGTTGGTGCAGTGTATGTATACGGACTTTCATAAAGCTTTTGACATGGTGGATCCGGAATTGACTGAAACAAATTTCTTTACTGGTAATTCGTGGTCTATCCACAGACAACACGAGTAGGTACTACCTTTTTTATGTGTTGAAATCTTCAATGGATGAGGGGACTTTCAGACTCCTATTGACTAAAACCACACGGTGTTCCTCCTCATCACTTCTGGCTGGTGTGCGGGTACACAATTGCACTCTCCACAAAACCTTACCTACTCCAATCACAACTGAAACCAAATCAAAAAATGTTTGTTTATTTTTTTAATCAAACTTCTATTCGTTTTACCATCTTTATCTTTGTATTTTCCTCTTACTCGTGATTATTTCCACAATGTTACGATTTTCAAGCTTTTTATTTACTACCTTTCTTGCTATCTGGGCGCATACCACGACCCCTTAGCAGTATTATTTGAATGAGATGTTATACGGCCTTTTTTTTTTTTTACGGATGGGAAGTCATCAAATGACTTCTCCCGCTCTGGGTGGAGTGGAAGGGAGTGTCAGACTCTTACTGACTAAAACCCATCCATGTTCCTTCATTGCCCTTTGTGTTCCAGGGCCACGGTATCTCTTTCGAACAGTCCCGCAGCCCCGGCAGGCATCGGCCCCTTCCTGGTTGCTGACATCTCATTGAGGCGCGCGTGGAACACGAACGCGCCGTCGACACGGCCTGTCGTCATAAGACGGACGGACGGTGAGCTAACCCATTACTCACCGTCCACAGGCCCGCGCCTACGGTGGCCGGGAGCCACCACGTGGCCCCCGACGCCCGGTGCGTCGCCCGCGGCGGCTGGGACGTGAGATTCTCTCCCTCTCACGTCCCGCCACCTCCTTCGCTAGCATGACTGCTTCGCAGAAGGAGGTGACGGCTTCCCATTCCTTCTCGCTCCGGACCATGGCCTGAACCAGGGCCGGAAAGAGGGGACTTACCGCCACTATTGTGGCGTGCCCTGCACTGGGTTGCGACAGTCGCTGTCTTCATGCCGCCATGAGATCGCGTCGGAGGTCTGTCCGCTGAGCGGTGATTTGCCGCGGCAGCAGAGTTATGTTATACGGCCTGCATTGATGATCAAAAAAATACTGCTTCATCAAGAGGTGAACGACGGAATAGACTTGATACTTTAAACACAGGCAGAACAGTGGGCCTAGTATGACCTCGTGGAGTCAACGTAATTTCAAACTTCGCACATGTTTTAAACTAACTTAAAATACTTTATTAATGTTCGGGGTATGGGGGTACTAACGGCATTTGTTGCAAAAAAATTACCCAGAATGCTAAAGAATAGTTGTATTTTCAAATAAAAAATCGTTCTAGTTTATGTTATGGTATAACATAAATAACCTGCTGCTTTCCATTAAAAAAACTAGCAGGTTTGAATAACATCCATTCTTTGGAATCATAATCCAGTTTTGCCTCAGTTGGATTTTTCCCATGAAGTCGCGATCCAGTTGCAACAGACATCGATGTGCCTCTAGGATAATAGGGTTTAGTATCTGAGTATCTGAGATAGTTCTTGGTAAAAGCGTAAGAAAGTTCATTCGAACCACATCGTTTGGTCTTTATACTTCTGTCTGCGTGCCTTCTGCGTGCTTTTGTGGAACCTGTCAATCCTAGTATGCAAAGTAGAAGAATCTGTAAGAAAGTAAAGATGTCGTTTTAGCGTAATTCATCATTTTCGAGGCCTTATAACAATTTATTTGAGGTCGACGCAGCCCGTCCTCTTTCGTACTTCTCTGTTCGTCGTCATCCAAGTAGTCACTACCTTCCTAGCCAAATCTTGTTTCAAACAGTCCATCCATCGTTTCTTTTTCTAATGTTAAATCTCATCTAGCAACGACCTATTTTCAAACATATCACAAAAAAAATTCTACGGCACAGAAAACTCCAAAGAAAAATCCACTCACGTATTTCCATTTTTTCATCACGATTTCATTCGCGAAAGTATAAAAGATAATTGAAAATGCGAAAATTTTATTGGCCTTTAAATAGTTAGTGCTTATCTTGTATTTTTCCAACAAAATATTAATTTTCTGTTGACTAATCAATTGGATACGGTGACGCGAACACACGCGAGGTATCATTACCACTAATATAATAATTTGATTGTGTTTATTTAACACCTTTTACACTTAAACGGTGCAGTCATACCGAGCGAATATAAAAAATCGAGTGAATACAATTATTTCAGTCACTTGGGAATAGCATACCTAAATAAACACATAAATTATTTCTGGAGCTACATTTCCAACCGCAAAGACAAACCTTAATCAGCCTGAGACTCAGGTCTCCACGCTATGAGAGGGAAAGGCAAACCTGGTATACCAGAACACCAGAAGCCTGGTACACTAGAAGTTAAGTAAAATTGTTACTGACCCTATGGACTCCGGTCGGAAATAAAACTTTATATTCTATTCTATACCCAAAATTCGATATAAAACGATTTATTCAGCGACCCTCAATTGATTTGCAACATTTTTTTAGATTAATTTATTTTCTTTCGTGTATGAAACTGCCTCACCTGCAGTCTCTAAATGGAAGTTACCTCATGAAACAGACTCAAACGATATTTTAATTTAAAACCTACATTTTGAGAATTAAGCTGATATGGCTGAACTACTTAAGGTAATGGTCTGTGTGTTTTCTTAAAAATACTGCTTCCTTTACCAGTCGGTTCCTAGCCTTAATCCTACTTCCTACTTAATATTATAAATGCGAAAGTTTGTGAGGATGGATGGATGAATGTTTGTTACTCTTTCACGCAAAAACTACTGAACGGATTTGGATGAAATTTAACAAACAGATAGTTTCAAACTTAAACTCAAACTCAAGGCATTTATTTCAATTAGACCATAACAGGCACTTTTGAATGTCAGAAAAACAAAGAAGGCGAAGCTACAGTCCCAGACACAAGGCATAATAACTTGTGAAAGTACTGTAGTTGCCCATTCCAAAGCGTAGATCTCTATGGAGAAGAATGGGCAAGAAACTCCATGGACACTCTTTTCAATCAAAATATTTTTACAAGATCTTGGTTACATCATTCATGTTGAGATAATACATATACGGGGTGTAAACAGACCCTTCACCAAGCCGTCAACCAAGCATTCTGTACATCAAACTAAGTAACTTTACGCAAAAAAAATTGCGGGGAAACGAAATTTTTTTTTGGGGTCAAAAATCACATTTTACGGTAAAACTCAATATAATGCGCTCAAAACTTATTGCTGATGGATGCTTTGAATAGTAAACGGACCATGGAGGTAATTGGAGTAAAGTTAGAACCTTAAAAGGTAGTATTTAAAAAAAAACTTGTGAAAAAATTGGAACTTTGACCCCCAATATCTCCGTAACTAGAAGGTTCCCAGGTATGGTCCAGAACAAAAAAATGATCACAATGACGAGGAGAACAAGTGCCTTTCGGCTTCGTTAAGGGTCTTTTTACACCCTTTATGTGAGAACGATGTAGAAAGATGTGCACATTAAGAGCGTTCAGAGTAAAAGATTAGATCAACAATTTAAAAACAAAGTATTTAGAATAAACCATGGCAGCTAAGAGAGGACCAGTCCCAACTGACAGCGCCCGTCCACGAACATGACGCATGGATCCACCATTCAACTCAACCATTTTGAAGGGAACCGAATGACCATCAGCGAGACATTTGAGTGAGCATGACATTCTCTCAACCGCCAGGGTAAACTCGAGTCAATGAATGATAACTAAATGTAAATGGTAGCTTTACAGTACATAGTACTCACACATGTGCTATGCAATTATATAATACTAAGAGATTGAATCGCGTATAAGCGTTTGGGAAGCTTCGTCGGGTCTTCTCGTCGCGTATTCCACAGAGTCTAAAGACTAAAGTCTTCAACCAGTGCGTCCTGCCTGTTATGACTTACGGGGCCGAAACGTGGACACTCACGGTACGGCTGGTTCATAAATTCAAGGTCGCTCAGCGAGCTATGGAACGCGCTATGCTTGGAGTCTCTCTGAGGGATCGCATCCGAAACGAGGTGATCCGGCAGAGAACCAGAGTTGTTGACATAGCTCACAGAATCAGCAAGCTGAAGTGGCAATGGGCCGGTCAGATTAGCCGTAGAACCGATGACCGTTGGGGTAAACGTGTTCTTGAGTGGAGACCGCGAATCGGCAAACGTAAGGTGGGACGCCCTCAGGCTTGGTGGAGTGACGATCTTCGCAGGGTGGCTGGTAGCAACTGGATGAGAGTTGCTGAGAATCGAGTTGAGTGGCGTGCGATTGAGGAGGCCTATGTCCAGCAGTGGACTGCTATGGGCTGATGATGATGAAGAGATTGAATATATACAATGCAAGGATATTTTTACAATCTTCTGCAGCTTCCACATTAACTTCACATGTTAATCAATTAGTTTGCCCCTATGGTTATGGAGCAGGACCAGCATTGAGCCAAGCATTTCTATCATCAATGTAATCCCCCAACTTATAATATGCTTGCCCACATAGTGTGCGTTTAATACAAGATTTAAATTTCGTCTCATTGAGTTGTAGAATGTGGGGAGGTATTTTATTGTAACGTTTATAACCTGGATTAATACAAGGGATGCTTTTAATCTCGGTAGTATGATCCCGTAGGACAATTATCGAACTTCATGCGGGCGAGGCCGCGGGCATAAGCTAGTCTACAATAAATGCACCACAGGTATTATGCCGCTGGTTGTGTAGACATTTCATGGTTTTGTGAAAACAATTCGCGACAACCATTGTTTGTATATTCTAGTCACCTGTTTAGAACATTGATAAATCATCGTACAAAAGTTGGTGCAGTGTATGTATACGGACTTTCATAAAGCATTTGACATGGTGGATCCGGAATTGACTGAAACAAATTTCTTTACTGGTAATTCGTGGTCTATCCACAGACAACACGAGTAGGTACTACCTTTTTTATGTGTTGAAATCTTCAATGGATGAGGGGACTTTCAGACTCCTATTGACTAAAACCACACGGTGTTCCTCCTCATCACTTCTGGCTGGTGTGCGGGTACACAATTGCACTCTCCACAAAACCTTACCTACTCCAATCACAACTGAAACCAAATCAAAAAATGTTTGTTTATTTTTTTAATCAAACTTCTATTCGTTTTACCATCTTTATCTTTGTATTTTCCTCTTACTCATGATTATTTCCACAATGTTACGATTTTCAAGCTTTTTATTTACTACCTTTCTTGCTATCTGGGCGCATACCACGACCTCTTAGCAGTATTATTTGAATGAGATGTTATACGGCCTTTTTTTTTTTTTTTTACGGATGCGAAATCATCAAATGACTTCTCCCGCTCTGGGTGGAGTGGAAGGGAGTGTCAGACTCTTACTGACTAAAACCCATCCATGTTCCTTCATTGCCCTTTGTGTTCCAGGGCCACGGTATCTCTTTCGAACAGTCCCGCAGCCCCGGCAGGCATCGGCCCTTGCGGGCCCCTTCCTGGTTGCTGACATCTCATTGAGGCGCGCGTGGAACACGAACGCGCCGTCGACACGGCCTGTCGTCATAAGACGGACGGACGGTGAGCTAACCCATTACTCACCGTCCACAGGCCCGCGCCTACGGTGGCCGGGAGCCACCACGTGGCCCCCGACGCCCGGTGCGTCGCCCGCGGCGGCTGGGACGTGAGATTCTCTCCCTCTCACGTCCCGCCACCTCCTTCGCTAGCATGACTGCTTCGCAGAAGGAGGAGACGGCTTCCCATTCCTTCTCGCTCCGGACCATGGCCTGAACCAGGGCCGGAAAGAGGGGACTTACCGCCACTATTGTGGCGTGCCCTGCACTGGGTTGCGACAGTCGCTGTCTTCATGCCGCCATGAGATCGCGTCGGAGGTCTGTCTGCTGAGCGGTGATTTGCCGCGGCAGCGGAGTTATGTTATACGGACTGCATTGATGATCAAAAAAATACTGCTTCATCAAGAGGTGAACGACGGAATAGACTTGATACTTTAAACACAGGCAGAACAGTGGGCCTAGTATGACCTCATGGAGTCAACGTAATTTCAAACTTCGCACATGTTTTAAACTAACTTAAAATACTTTATTAATGTTCGGGGTATGGGGGTACTAACGGCATTTGTTGCAAAAAAATTACCCAGAATGCATAGTTGTATTTTCAAATAAAAAATCGTTCTAGTTTATGTTATGGTATAACATAAATAACCTGCTGCTTTCCATTAAAAAAACTAGCAGGTTTGAATAACATCCATTCTTTGGAATCATAATCCGGTTTTGCCTCAGTTGAATTTTTCCCATGAAGTCGCGATCCAGTTGCAACAGACATCGATGTGCCTCTAGGATAATAGGGTTTAGTATCTGAGTATCTGAGATAGTTCTTGGTAAAAACGTAGGGAAGTTCATTCGAACCAGATCGTTTGGTCTTTACACTTCTGTCTGCGTGCCTTCTGCGTGCTTTTGTGGAACCTGTCAATTCTAGTATGCAAAGTAGAAGAATCTGTAAGAAAGTAAAGATGTCGTTTTAGCGTAATTTATCATTTTCGAGGCCTTATAACAATTTATTTGAGGTCGACGCAGCCCGTCCACTTTCGTACTTCTCTGTTCGTCGTCATCCAAGTAATCACTACCTTCCTAGCCAAATCTTGTTTCAAACAGTCCATCCATCGTTTCTTTTTCTAATGTTAAATCTCATCCAGCACACGACCTATTTTCAAACATTTCACAAAAAAACTCTACAGCACAGAAAACTCCAAAAAAAAAAGAAAATCCACTCACGTTTTTCCATTTTTGCATCACGATTTCATACGCGAAAGTATAAAAGATAATTGAAAATTCGAAAATTTTGTTGACCTTTAAATAGTTAGTGCTTATCTTAATTATTCATAGTATTTTTCAAACAAAATATTAATTTTCTGTTAGCTAATCAATTGTATACGGTGACCGACAGCTTAACTCAGCTAACTCCATTGATTTGCAACATTTTTTTAGATTAATTTATTTTCTTTCGTGTATGAAACTGCCTCACCTGCAGTCTCTAAATGGAAGTCACATCATGAAACAGACTCAAACGATATTTTAATTTAAAACCTACATTTTGAGAATTAAGCTGATATGGCTGAACTACTTAAGGTAATGGTCTGTGTTTTTTCTTAAAAATACTGCTTCCTTTACCAGTCGGTTCCTAGCCTTAATCCTACTTCCTACTTAATATTATAAATGCGAAAGTTTGTGAGAATGGATGGATGAATGTTTGTTATTCTTTCACGCAAAAACTACTGAACGGATTTGGATGAAATTTAACAAACAGATAGTTTATAACCTGGATTAATAAAAGAGATGCTTTTAATCTCGGTAGTACGATCCGTGGGACAATTATCGAACTTCATGCGGGTGAGGCCGCGGGCATAAGCTAGTCTACAATAAATGCACCACAGGTATTATGTCAACGGTTGTGTAGAGATTTCATGGTTTTGTGAAAACAATTCGCGACAACCACTGTTTGTATTTTCTAGTGACCTGTTTAAAACATTGATAAATCATCGTATAAAATTTGGTGCAGTGTATGTATGTATACGGACTTTCATAAAGCTTTTGACATGGTGGATCAGGAATTGATGCTCAAACAAATTTCTTTACTGGTCATCATTAATTGATGATGACATTTCGTACATCGCTAACCGTAGGCAACACGTTGTAATTAACAAATTAACAGACACCACTATCATGCTATTCGGGTTATTTTTGGTGTCCCACAAGGTAGTCTTTTCGGTCCTGTTTTATTCATTCTCTTTATAAGTAATACTAGCTCCTGCCCGCGGCATACGCCCGCGTCTAAGTAATATATTCTATGGTAATCAGTAATAGTGTAGCTTCTCATCAGTGGAAGAGTTTTTGAAATTGGATGGATAGGTTCGGAGATAACCTGCATCCAAACTTACAAGTTTTGTCTTTTTATAATTTTAATATAGATTGGTATCTGTATGGTTTCATCTTTCAAAATTGTTCTTATACAGAGTGGAAGTTTCCACCTCACCTGGAGGTAAAGTACTCTAAATACAGACGGAGATAGTAATTTTTTTCTCAAAGGAACATTCCTTTATTTTTAAAAAGAAACAACTTTGCATTCAAAGATTTAATTGCATTCATTAATTGCATTTTATGACATTGTATAGGGTGTTATTTTAGAATTTATTGTATAAGGTATTAATTCGAATTTATTTTATTTTCTTTTGACAATGTTTATGGTATTAATTGGAATTCATGAAATTGTTTATGATAAATTTTGCTTGACTGAATTGGTACAACACAGTGGACTGCGAATTCACTTGACATCTGGAAATGTATGATTATGTACTGTGTTGAGCAATAAACATTTGAATTTGAAAGATTTTTGAAAATTCGCTTGCCACACTCAGAAATCGAACCGACTAAAATTCGAAAAAATAACATTCGGTACTTTTATGCCCTCAATCGATAGAGTCAATCATATGGATCAAATCTCTCTAACAAACAGGATAAATAAATGAAAGGAACACCATGAAATCTAAAATTATAAATTCAATGGCATAAGATAAAGCACTTTTACTCAAAGGTCCATCCAATTACTTACGTTAATACCTAATTACCCTGCCGATCTAACACTGGCCTACATTCAACAATTCAAAAAGCCGTGTAAATACCGAAAATCAAAGGTGATAATTTACGTCTTGTAATAGATAATTAAGGTACATTTTTATGTAAGTAATTTTTATTGTAAATCATTATTTAAACTTTAGGTCCTTTAAGATAACCAGGCGGTCCGAAAACCATAAATTCAGCGGAATCAACCGTTTCTTTCCCAGTTGGATGTTTCCCCTTATCTGGAGCGGTATGTTTTATGGGTTCCTCAAGTACAAGTTTCAGAAGTATCTTCGCCAGGGCATCATCTACTTTTTTAGTACGTCTGAACCTTATGTTTGTATATTCATGTCTTCTGCGTGCTTCTGTGGAACTTGTCAATTGTAACATGCAAAGTAGGAGTAGCTGTGAAAGCAAATATTCAATTTTAGCATTAGCTTTTGACTAATATTCTTGTGATACAAGATGGAATTGGCATAGACCTCTCATAAAATGCCCCCAATACTTAGTCCTTCTTTCCCGCATCCAATCTTAGCACAGCCTCCTTCAAACCTTCTGACCACTATTAAGTTGCAAAGTACTTATTTATGGACTGCGTAAGATATAAAGGGTGTAAAAAGACCCTTAACGAAGCCGAAAGGCACTTGTTCTCCCCGTCATTGCGATATTTTTTTTGTTCTAGACCATACCTGGGAAGAAAGTTACGGAGAAATTGGGGGTCAAAGTTCCAACTTTTTCACAAGTTTTTTTTTAAATATATGATTTTAATGTAAGATTTTCACACCTCCGCGACCCCCGTACTATGCAATCCATCCATCAGCAGAATGTTTTGAGTATGTTAGATTGAGTCCTACCGTAAAAAATGATTTTTTACCCCAAAAAAAAAAGTCGTGTCCCAGCAATAATTTTTGCGTAAAGTTACTTCGTTTGACGTACAGATTGCTTGGTTGACGGCTTCGTGAAGGGTCTGTTTACACCCTGTAGAGCCTGAACAAAATAAAATCGAATTTACTTGTTTCTTAGTTTTGCTGTCATCAATTGATTAGCTACTGGAATAGCCTGGACGGTTTTTCACCAAGTACAGTGAAAGATAGTTCAGTGGGTAGGCCGCGATCAGAGAATGCCTAACTTATATCGAAAAGTTTCAACCCTTCAATTGAATTGAATTGAAAATATTTATTTCAGACCAAACACACATTAATCGATACAAGTCCATAATATGTTAGTAGGTAGCAGTGGCGAAGGTTCCATACAACTCGATTCCTACCGGATTCCCTTTGAAAAATGGAATTTTGAATGGTATTTTTCTTTTTTTTTGTACTCTATCACAATGCTGTCCTATTTGACCCAAAGGTTGACTGGTAGAAAATACTTTGTGGCATTAAGTCCGCCTATGTACCACTTTTGTACATGAAGTTTAAATAAATAAAAATGGCACAGTCAGTATTTTATAGACAAATAATATGATCACATTAAAGATATGTACTCCGTCTTACCTCTTACAAAAATTGACTTATAGTTAAAATTCAAATTATTATTGTTTTGGACATGCATGAGCGACTAATGCCTTATGGTTAGATCATTTCAAGACTTGCAATATAATTTTGATGAAAGACACTATACAAATTACTATTACTATGTCCGGTAGATGCGAATTTAAATTTTAAGTTATTGACAAAACACTACAGACACTGTAAAATAATGAAAAGTCACTCACGAATTTCCATATTTGGTTCATGATATTATTTTTTTAAAAACCTGCATAAATTTGCGAAATGATTAACTATACTGAAAAAAAATCACTGGTATTTAAACAGTTAGTGCTTATCTCAATAAGCCGTAGTAATGTTTTATAATTTTATTAATTTCTTCATAATTAATCAATTGGCTACGGCGAAAGTAATTACAAAAACATATTTTGGTCATTTCTTTTGAACTATTCATCTTTTTGACAGTTTTGAACAGCACTGTCGAAAATCAAGAAATACTGTATCTAGTAGTTTTTAAGTGTTTATTTATTTACATTCTTGGATGATATAATAAATGAACAGGAAAAATACAAGAGAAATTCATAAATAAAATATTTACACTATCACAAATATTTTTTTTAATTTAATTGCTCCACAATTTATATTTATTTCAAGGTACCTACAGAACACTCGGTGCGCAAATCTAACCCGCACTTTACCATATTTTTTTTCTTGGCTTTCCCGTGCAGATCCACAATAATCACTTTTTGGGTTCCGTACCCGCAGGGTAACCAACGGGACCCTATTACTAAGCTTCCGCTGTCCGTCCATCCGCCCGTCTGTCTGTCAGCGGGCTGTATCTCATGATCCGTAAGAGGTAGACAGTTGAAATTTTCACAGAATGTGTATTTCTATTGCCGCTTCAACAAAAAAAAATAAAAAAAAAATAATGGGAAGCCTCCATTATTTTTATTTTTTACTACTACGATCGTAAGGAACCCTTCATGCGCGAGTCCGACTCGCACTTGGCCGGTATTTTCTCTCTTTCTTTCTTTACTGTACTTGTGCATAATATTCTGCGCTTTGAGCAATTATTCCGATGGGCTCACAGTGGCTGCTCTTAGTAATTGCTTGCAGTCTGTATCAGGCGTTAATCGTTGGCTAGACCCATTAATTGAGTTAACTAGTTTAACGTCTTCTGTTTAATCTGTCTTGAGCGGAAATTACTGAGGTGGGACGAGTAAGAAAAGAAGTGGAAATGATGTTATCGCCATTTTTGAATAATAATAAGAAACTCAGAGGAGCTCGTGGCTAAATAATAACAGCCGCTCGAATCAATCTTCAGGTTAAGCCGCGCTTGCGTAGGTTGGTCTGTGGATGGGTGACCACCCATTTCATACCGAGTTTCCTCTGTGCCTCGGAAAGCACGTTAAGCCGTCGGTCTCGGCTGTCATTTGTAGATATTTAACAGTCGTTACAGGAATTGTGTGGCCTGAAAGTCTAAAACCAATTTTACCAAGGGGTATCGTATTATCCAGTACTAACTGGGTTGTGGATGTCAGATAGGCAGTCGCTCCATGTAAAATACTAATATTCAGCTGCATCCGTTTAGACTCGAAGCCGACCCCAACATAGTTGGGAAAAAGCTAGGCAGATGATGAATAAGAAACTCAGGCAAGTATTTTACTTCGTGTTCATCACCACTGCTCTTAAAACGGTGAAGGAAAACATTGCGAGGAAACAGGTCATCTAACAGGTAGATGGCTTGTGTCTTAGCAGTGGGTAGCTATGTTGTTGATATGACCTGACTGACCCTGCATACAAGGTGGAAGGAACATAGCTGTTTCCTACAAAACTGCAATAAAATGATGAAAAATTTTCTATGTGTGTGGTTCAGAATGATGTACTGAATACGTGGTAACCGTTTTAGCGTCGCTGTCCCTTTCACCCTGTATAGTATAATATGTTGTGTTCACTAGAAACACTAGTTAGGGTTTAGAATAAAACCACCAAATTATCAGTAAGTAGATGAACTACTTGCACTCGCTGCTCGGGATAAGTGAGGACTAGTCGAGACGGAACGATACGCAACCTTAAAGCTCACGCTACGTTTATTAGTATATCACAGTATCTAATCAAATTTCCGGTCCTATAATCATCTCATTTTATCTTTTGAAGCTTTACTTATCTACGTAACAAGCTGGCTAAAATGATAAGTAATTTCACATAAGTTTGAAGAAAACTTACCATAATTTTAATATACTTTTCGCCTACCGGATCACAGGTTTATTCGGTCCTATTAACCATTTTACAGATCTCATAATTTCATTATACTAAAACGTTGCGGCCTAATTTCGTAGCAAATATATAACATTGGAGTTCATCGCTAATAATTTTTGATAACCCAAGGCTGTTGGGGTAAATACTCCCGGGAGATCTCCATTTTATTGTTCGTACAATTTGTTTGATCTGAAGGATCTTATTAAGGTAAAGTTGATATTTATATGTTGGCCTGAGGCTCTAAGAGCATGGAAAAGGATTTATCATTTATTTAAGCGCAAAAGTTGGGTTTTCGAATTTTTGGGTTAAATCCATATATATCTAATGATTTTCAGTCGACATTTGTGATCTGGCTCACATGTAGTCTGTTGGCTCGTAATAATGTGAAATCGGTTTTGTGTGAATGAAAAATGCATATTTTGCATGCCTATACAAAATACTACGTATGTTGTACTTGTATACACGGCGACACCTCAAGCTATACATTTCCAGTATAACATGGCCTAGCTTTGTATAGATTTCCCGCACAATGAGGGATCTGCATAACTGTCTGTGTCGTATCCGTCGCGTCCCTGTCGCCATGTGGCAGAATGTTCTAAGCAATTTTTATTATAAAATGTCCGGAGTTGCTATCGCGGGGATACGCTGGATGCGAGTCGCACAGGACCGGTCAACGTGGCGACACTTGGGGGATGCCTATGTCCATCATTGGACGTCTTTCGGCTGAAATGATGATGACAATGAGTTGCTATCGTAACGCGCGTATCGCTTTAGCAAGTAGCTCGTGGCCAAGACATTACGTTTAGCGTAAATGCGCCCTTAAGGCCCCTACACACAATCCGCAGTACCGACCGGGCCGAGGGCACTGCCGCCGGCAGACTTGCCGCACACACGAGCCGCCGGCATGGCCGCCGGCATTGTGTGTCCTTTACAATTATTTTTCGGTGGTCATTTGTTTTTCAAATCTCCATGACATCATAGGAACACTAACACCGATTTAAAAAAAAACTATTATTACAAATCAACCGGATGCCCGATAGCGCGTAGGTAATCGGATAAGCTGATTGATTGATAGTTTTATTTCAATAGGATACCGTTTCCAAGCGAATGGAAAATAAACGAATACTCGTCAATTTGAAATAGGTGTGACATCAGCATAATAGGCATCCCTGTCAATATCGGATGAAGTTAGGGACAGTTTTATTTCGGTATTTCAAAATGGTAATCATTTCTGAAAATAGAAAAATGAGCACACGAGTACGTGTGTTTGAAAGGGGGCCCGTTACAAAAAAGACGAAAGGGAGACGTCTGTCTTGGTATGGACATGTGATTAGGAGAAACATGAATGGAGAAGGAGAGGAAGACCAAAAAAAGATGGATGGATGGTGTAAGGAATGATATGAAGGAGAAAGGAGTAAATGATAGCGTGACAATTGACAGGGGAAAATGGAAGAAAAAAACGTGTTGCGCTGACCCCAAATTACATGGGACAAGGGCAGGGGAGGGCCATCCGTAAAAAAAAGGCAGGAAGATGATTATTTCGGAAAACAGAGATTCAGCAATTTTTTACAGTCATAAACAAGCTAACATGAAGTAAACTCTATTGAAGGGTTAAATAAGTAGACATTTCTCTGGTTCTCTGCAGTTCCGCTAGATATGATTCCTCAGGAAGAAGTTGATGGAGATGATAGATGTCAAAATCAAAGTCAAAGTCAAAACATGTATTGCGAACTAAGTGTACAATGAGGTGTTATGTTATGTTAGTACTTATGACTTAGCAGCCTTTAACAAGCATTGCAATTTATCATTCGCCTACCCTCATCATCCTAAATTAGCATGCATTAAACTTTATTATTACTTAATGTGTTTCTTTCATATTAGAACAATTATATAGAGAAATTTAATTTATAAAAATTAAAATTAATTTAATTTTTTTTTTTTTTTTTTTTTTGTTTGAATTTTTATTTATTGTTTCAAATTAATTCTTAGTATGTATTGCTGTTGGTGTACCAAATAAATACATTATACCTAGTTATGTCAAATTTAAATGTCAATAAGAGTGAATTTGTATTGTATTACAGGCTGGTGTCCGCAACTCCACGTCAAAGCGCGTATTTTGCGTGCGGAAGAGTGAATTTAATACAATTATTCAGCAATATTAATGTCTTTCTTTTCCTTGAATGGCGTGCGATTGAGGAAGCCTATGTCCAGGTGGACTGCTATAGGCTGATGATGATGATGAATGTCTTCCTTTTCATGTCATGGAAGTGAGTCTCATTCATAAACCCTATAAAAAAACCTGAAACGGGTACAATGATTCCGTACTTCGTTTCACATTTCGTCTCTTAGTAGGTACTGTTTATATTCACTATTGATGTTCAATGTCGATAACGTAATTTTTGACGTAGGTAGGTAAGTATGAAATACACAAAAAATTGATTACGTAGCATAACAGTAAACAGGTTTTGAAGAGTCGGTGCCAAAGTAAATATTATGAGGAAATGATGAGGTCTCGCGCCTTATACAATGATCTGTTTGAAGATTTTCGTCACAAATTAACATTGGCAACTTTCAGGCTTAGTGTGTAAATAATAAGACAGGGTTTCCATTGATTCATAATTATGCTGGGTACTTATCTTCAGTTTAGGGTTCTTCAGAAAGGTCAGGTATGACCAGACGTATGAACGTGGACGAGGTTCTGTGATTTCTGCCTACCCACCATGGGAAAAAGGCGTGAGATTATAAAGGACAGGGTGTAAGGGATAGCCCTCCATAAACTGATAGGGCGTATTCAGCTCCTTATTTTGAATCATATTCCACCGGATTTTTTCTCTCCGAATTATTATTATAATATTTTTTTCAGTTACTACTCCTTTATTTTAATGTAAAATTACATTCCCTGCACGCAGCACTGCATTTATGTAAATAATACGGTTGAAATCAAAAATCAAAAAATGGATGTTGAAATACTCTAACGAACGACGCGTGAAATCAGCTGTTCACTTCCTGTCAAAGCTACAGAGTTCCTCGAACTCGTCGTCGTGCTTGCCGTTCGCGTGTGCGTTTTGCCACGGTAACGATGAATTGGTATGAGGAACTAAAACAAATCAATTGGATTCCCATAACATTCCTGAAATAATTTCTTATACCTGTCATCTAGTATGATATACTGAATTCACCCCATCAGTTTGTGGAGGGCTGTCCCTTACGCCCTGTATATGTATGTTCTACTATAGTAATCCAGACTGGGCTGCCACTGGGAAATTCCTGATGGAAAAGTTATAGTCTTGAATTATACCCGGTTGATTGCGCTAATACGCTAATACGCTAGCCTATTAAATGGAACTTTAACGTATCTGGCGAAATGTGAGTGTACTATTAAGATATCTTCACCTTTGCCCTCTAACCCTCGAGAATTTCAGGCGTGATATCATGTTATGTCTACCTAGTAATGTTAGTCTACACAGAACATCGAATTGAAGTAATTCATAGAATTCTAAAACTCTTTGACTAACACTAAAATTGTTTAAGGAGATTTAAACTGTCATGGTCACTAACATTATCATTAACACTAAAATCGGGATATTTACCATGTGTTTACTGTTTGTTTTGTGTTCCCGAAACATGGTAAACAAAAAGAAACAAACAAACAAAAACAAAACAAAAAATTAAACAAACAACAACATGGAAACAAAACAAACAAAAAACAAAACAAACATGGTAAAAATCCCGTTTCTAGTGTTAATGATATTGTTTAATGAGTTTGCAAACAAACTACTTCAGAGACATCCCTACGTACTAATGTAAAATGCTTTTTCTGAGCTCAAAAAACCATTCAAATAAAGTCACACAAGTTGATTGGTATCAATTAATTGCAAATTGTACAGACTGATGCAGTCAATTGTATGCCCCTGGTATCAACGTGGAACGGAGCGATACGCCATTGCCCCGGGACGTCGGCAAGTTACTTTATGTGAGTGAAAAGATATTGAATGGGAGCGATACTATTCTTTTAATTGAAACAGGAACAGGATGTAACAGGAAGTATAAAGAGTCACGAAGTAATGAAATATTGTATTTGTCAGTAAAACAGGCCTCTCAACACTTGCGAGCGAGAGGTTTTTTAATGGCGCGGTGTATTTAGTTATTAAATTAAAAAATAATTACAATTGGGTATTTGACTGAAAAAATCAATTTAGTCCGTCAGTTAGATTATCAAAAAATATTGGACACGTATTTTTTCTTTTGTCATGTAAAAGAAAAATGACCACGATACAGCGCGTTGAAATCTCGCGTGACGTCACAATTTCTGTTACTTTTTACTGTCGAGTGACGTCTCTCTATTGAAATTTTTTGATTATGATGATACATTTATCATTATTATTGGCAGTTTTCTTCCACCCATTATGGAGTCTCCTGCCTTAAGCCCATGGTTCCCTGGTCTGCGCGAATCTAAACCTTAGGCAACGATATTGCCTGTGTAAAAGCACACAGTATTTTTTTCAGTTATTCTCTTTTTCGACTTCTTCGTTGGCCTAGTGGTTGCAAGCGCGACTGCTGAACTAGAGGCCCTGGGTTCGATTCTTGGGTCGCGCAAAGCGTTATTGGGTTTTTCCATCAAAAATTTCTCAGTAGCCGCCACGGAGTCCGGATCTGTGCCCGGTCGTGAGCAATAGGCTCGCCCCCTATTACATGGGACTTTAACATTAATGGCGAAATGTGCGTGTACTATTAGGTACACCTCTGCCTAACCCTTCGGAGATTACAGGCGTGATGCTATGTATTTTTTCTCAATGTTCAGTTTAGAAACAGACAGACAAACAAAAGGTAACAATGCACAATATTCCACTATATGAATAACTTAGGAACTACAACCAACTTAAGTCAGACTTACCTACACGCTACCAAGTTGTACCAAACTCGAGTTCAACCACTTTAAGTGGTTTGCAAGACACCTATTTGCATGTAGATTCTACCTAACAACATTATGTTAGTACTTTAGTTTGATGGTTAAGTATAAACATGCAATGTTTTAAAAAGTTACTTAGTTAAGTGTTTTATTAGATCAAAGATAAAAGTTTTATTTAGAAAAGCACTCTTGTGTAGCATTAGAAATAATCTGTTTAACGTTTAAGTAAAATAGATGTTGAAAATATAGCGTTTTCTTAGTATAAGAACAAATATCCTAGCCTTTTCCGGACTATGTTGGGGTCGGCTTCCAGTCTAACCGGATGGAGTTGAATACCAGTATTTTACATAAAACAACTGCCTATCTGACCTCCACAACCCAGTTAGTACTGAGTAATACGATACCCCTTGGTAAGACTGGTGTTCAGACTTTTTGGGCCACTGACTACCTGTAACGACTAAATAAATTCTTACTACTCCTCTGTTAGTTCAAAATTTTCCAAATATGGATCCCCTTTCTTTGGGTAAAAGCGTCCTCCGTCCCTATCTTCGGCAGTCTTCCTACAACCAGCTTTTCCCAGAAACAAAGACTAAGTTAGGACTAATATTTTCAGTAATATAAGCTAAAAATACTAACTTATATTTAAGAGCGTCCATCCAAAAAGTTGGCAACGTCGCTAATAGCTGTCAAATATTTACCTGTTTTAATTAATTTGGCAATATTACTGTGTGGAAATAAGAAATATGGCTAACTAGTGAACTAGAATATTAATAATTCTTCTTCTTCGTTGTGTCGATGATTTCCCCTATAAAAAAATTAATAAATTAAATTTGTTTTCTCCAAAACTCTGCCACCTCGACGGCGTTGGTGGTGGCCTCGGACAGGTCCCTCAAAGTGCACGTGGAACCACACATAGTGCATGATAGGAGGTGAGCCACAGTTTGCTCTGAGGCACCGCAGTCACACATGGCTTCATCGGAATACCCCCACCGGACCAGGTTGTATCTGCAGCCCCCTACCTGGCTTCGCAAATTACAATTAATAATTAATAAAATTACAATTAATAATGAAATGCAATTAAAACGTTAAAATTAAAATTAACAGCATACCTAATTAAACTTTCAACCTAATTACGAATCTCGGAACAAATCCACTCACAAACTGCACTAGGTAATGTATTTTGAACGGAACAAAAGTTTACACAGTTAATTTGTAGTGAGGATTGCAATCCTTTGAGTGGCGTGCCAGTTGTGTGCCATTATGGAACTACTCTAACTTTACAAAGTGCCACTCTAGTCTCTATGCGGCACTGCACGATACTTGTGACGTCATAATCGGTGGACACTGACGTGGATTGCCTAAGAGCCAGCACACATGGGATACTTTTAGTATCGGTCTACAGCGACTGTTCTGTGATTTAAAAAAGCCTGAAGAATTAAAAAATCAATTGAAATTGTATTTTTCTTATTAATTTTTTTATAGTATCATAATGCTGTCCTATTTGACCCAAAGGCTGAAGAACCTCACCAATTAAGTCAGTGTACGCACGACGGCCAATCAATGTTTATGTCTAATCAATGTTTATGCGGATCTTTCATTGTATAGGAAATCTGTACAAAACGAGGCCAAGTTATACTGGAAATGTACAGCTTCATGTGAAAATAATAATGTTGAACTGAATTATGTTCTTTTATAAACAAAGATTTTTTTAAACTATTTCATCAAACGGAAAAAACGCCCAGGTGACCTACCATGACGTCTTAAGCAGTATTGCAATGAGAAAGAGATGGCGCTAGACGTCCTTTATAGCTCCGTCCCTTTCCCACATTGGAGTGACATTAAAACAATACTGCCTTAAGACGTCATGGTAACCCTCCAGTTCTGTGCTGTCGTGCAAACGTTAGTCGCCGAAGTTAAAAGTACCGTGTGTGTCTGACGTCACTGTAGACAGTCTAGTGACGTAGCTACTGCACGTAAACGGTTAAACACTTCTTTGAAACACGTACGGTATGCTACCAACTACGTATGTTGCTAATATACGTACTTTTGTGGCGTTAAATGCTTTCGGTATACGAAAGTATTGTTTTTACTTTTGCGGCTATACTGGCCTTTCGCAACAGACAGTGGCCCTCTTCCATATTGCGTTGCATTACATGAGGGCCTAAAAAGGCCGCTTTAGTAGAATCATAATAGTATAATATTGTTTCGAGCTGGAAATGGGATAAATTAAACAACAAAACACTTAAAACTCAATCACAAATACACTACTGATCACTAAACAAAAGTTGGAAGCAGGTGGGGCCCATTCCATTTTCATAATTTTATATTCAAATGGGCCAGTTTTATTATTTTCAGTTTTTTCAGGCGGGTTTTTTAGTTTTTACTCTTTTCTTTTCACCAGTAAGTGGAGCTGACTTTCAGCTTTTGTTTTGCTTATGCAACAAATACACCATGAAAACGCAAGTTTGTGATACTTTTTTTCCAGTATATCATTTTAGATAGATAACACGGAACTCGCAAACTTACCCTCGTGTATATAGCCCTTTTTTTTTGGGTGGTATGTCATCAAATAACCCCAAGCTCTGGGTGGAGTGGGAGGGAGTGTCAGACTTTTACTGACTAAAACCCATCCATGTTCCTTCTTTGCCCTTTGTGTTCCAGGGTCGCGGTATCTCTTTCGAACAGTCCCGCAGCCCCGGTGTATATAGCCCCTTTGACCTTCCAGAAAATAAATTCTAGGTATTTTTTTATACTTCGTAAGCTACGAGTAGTTATATCAGTGAGTAATTCCAGTGTTGAAGCCTGGAATACTGATAAGAGTACTTTGAGAGATGAGCGCGATTTCTTACAACGTTGAGTGGGGGATTTGAAGAAAGATTGGAACTTTCACCTCAGATAATCATTCTTTTGTAAGACTTAAAAGTTTTTTTTGGATTGTAGAGTTATAAATCTAAAAGTCTTTAAGTCTTATCTAATTGAAGTCATATTTTTATAACTTATACTTTAAAAGAAAAATTATCTTTCTTTTCTAAGATAATTATGTTTAAACTGTGTGCCTGTGGACCAATTATACACAGCGGACCATCAGCGCCCTACGGGTCTAGAATAATTATGGATTCAGGATGGTATGTTCGCGCAGGCACACGTCGACGACTTTCACGCGATCATTAAGAAGAAGTCTGCGACGTTACTCTTTGCAGAGTACTGGCCAGCTCCAACTCCATCCTGAAGACTATAGCAGGGAGGATCGACTCCCCGATATTTGGGACTATTTTTCGTAGATGCATCTCGAACAACAAGCTTGTGTCTAAATAAATAATAAGTTGTAACTAACATGGTTTATACGTTTTATTTTACTAACCTTCTATGGATGTTGCTTGTCTGAATTAAAAGTTATTTTTTTAAACTTAGTTATTGTTATTACGAAGACAGATAAAGTTTAATTTTCTTAATCACACAACTGTCATTAAACACACAAGTAAAAGGTTATAAGAAAATTCCAAGATAATTAACAGATCTCCTATATTTTCGCTTGTATTGTCTCTGTACAAAACTTATAACCACCCAATTTAGAAGATTAACCCGCTTTTTCACTAATGCTAAGCGACACCGAAATGAATGCTTAAATGTGACACCGTCTAGTTTGGCATTCAATTATTCTCACGGTAAGACGTAATTTTATAAGACTCTCACCTAGTGTAGCGACAGTGGGCATAAACAGTCCACGGCAACTTCACACTTTACATTGAGTTCAGTTATCGCCATATATTCTTTAGCATATTTTATTCGGGGTAGTTAGAATAAAAGAATACTAAAGAATACTTGTGCCAAATCGATCAACCTTTCAAAGAGATACACCACCACCACTCTTCGTGAGGTGATAAAGAGGGGTCCCGCTAGATTCATTTTACGTGCTGTAAGTGCATATAAACTAGTTTACTACCGCATTTTCCAGATATTCTGTGGACTTTAAGACGTTATTTCTAGTGTTTGAAAAGTGAATAAATATGATGAAACTGTAAACTTTTACGCAATTCATAGATACAAAGGGATTTTTTTTCACATGAAGCCACATTATGAGTTGAAAAACCATGAAATAATGGAGTATTTTGTGACAGAGCCTTGGCATTCACAAAAGTATTTTTCTACCTCTGTGCATACCTACAGTGCCCTCAAAAAGTAAGTTAAAATTATTCAGTTCAGATGTTGCGTTTCATTGTTATCTGAAATCTTTATTTCAAATGTTAGAACATTTTTAATGACTAATCCATAGGTACTACGAGATGTCCCGATATTTTGAATTTTTATTCGATAGCCAATTTTCAATTTTTTTTATTTTTTTTTCAATTTTTATGATGTTGTGGGTTCAAATCCAGGCAAGTACCAATGTGACTTTTTCAATTCATTTGTACTTTCTAAGTTTATCTTGGACATCACAGACATTGGTGAAGGAAAACATCGTGAGGAAACCTGGACTTATAATTAATACAAGTCTGAAATCGCCAACCCGTCTTGAGCAAGCGTGGTGATCAATGCTCGTGCCTTCTCTGTGTGAGAAGAGGCCTTTGCCCAGCAGTGGGACAGTAACAAGCTGGTATTATTATTATAGCCAATTTTCTGAAATGCACAGAACATCAGAATTCAAATAGATATTCTAACTACAACAGAATATGAATATGTTGGTTGCCAACAAAAATATTTCTGTACATTCGGATAGGAGATGCGTTGACGCAATTCACGCGCTATTTACTGCGTGACGTTAATGTTCATCCTCATTAGATCCTTGTGTGATAGACAGTGCAGTACATGCGACAGTTAAAACAACTGTAGATATAATCCGGCCTAATGGGGTATCTCCCAAACACAATGCCAGTGGAGCCCCTCTGCAGGATATGCTCCATCTCCCTTCCTACCCATCCTGCACAACCACCTGCACCTTTCAGGTTTTAAACGAAGCCAATGTTAGAGCTGGGCAGGTGGCAGCACAATGTTTTGAGTACCTTACATTGAGACCTACCGTAAAACGTGATTTTTTACCCCAAAAAAAGAAGTCGTTTCCCAGCAATAATTTTTGCGTAAAGTTACTTAGTTTGATGTACAGAATGCTTGGCTAACGGCTTCGTGAAGGATCTGTTTACACCCTGTATACAGGTCTGACTTTGAAAGTAATCGACACGTAAAAAAGAAGGTAGGTAGGTGATAAAGGAATTATGAGGTTGACTTTACGTAGAAACGTTCGTGCCTATTTAGATTATGCTTCTTAATGTAATCTAATATGAATGAACATTATTAAGTAGCTTTGAATGAAATTGGCATCGGTAAGTGGTCGATTGTGTGCCAAAAGATAAATAAATCCATGTCTTTAATGTACTAAGATACCTATAAAGTGTAGGTAAACTGCATTTAAGATAATACAATATATGGGTACCTACAGCTGTCGCTCAAGTGAATGACATAGACTAATTAACCTGTCTGCTTTAAACTTAAACAGAAAGAGGTTAGTTGGTCCATGTTATTTCCTTGAGCAGGCTTCCTGAAGTTTGATCAGAAAAATCCTGCACTACGGAAATATTTTTGAAATCGTCCTTTACAGGTGTTACGAGTTACTTACTCGTAATTTTAGAGATATACCATTTTTAAAGAAATATTTGCCCCACAGTAGGAATTTCTCCTGTATTTTGGATGCGTTTACAAACATTTAAACTTACATACACAAACAGCCAGACCCGAAACAACTACCAGTAGCCCCTGTAGGCCATACAAATATTTGTTCCGAGCAGGGATCAAACCCGCGACTTGCAGAGCAGCAGCTAGTCGCTCAGTCACTGCGGCAACCGTGCCGTCACGGTATACTTTAAGAAGCTAGCTGTCAGTTTCCTTGCATCAGAATATTCAAAATTTGTCATAGCAATATTGATGAAACACTGCGGATCCAAATGAGGCCTACGGTAAATAGGTACATGTAAATTAGTAACCACTGCTGTCAGCCGTGCGTCATAGCCGTGATAACGATAGCAACTGATAAGGTGATTTGAAGGATCATGGAATCAACATACTTCGATAACCAACCTAATACTGTAAAAAATAGAGTTGACAATCGATTGAAGCGGGGTAACAGAGTTTTTTGACAATATTCGAGTTACCAAATGTAACGTTTAGTTATGTTTGTGATCAAATGTTTCAATTAATTATTGTGTTATTTTTTTAGTTTTGTTTATCTAACTATTTATCTATGTAGGTCATCTAATAACGGTTGATCTAGATATGTGTCATGATAGATTTTATTTACAAAAAAACAAGTGAGGTGTATTTCTACGGCTATGTAGGTTGATCCCAACATATCCTTATGACACAGAAGTGACAGTTTCTTTCAAAATATTCATATTTATTCAACAGTACATTGAAATAAAGAATCAGAAACAGAAAAAAAAATCCGGAGAAAAATTCTGGTGTAATATGATTCAAAATAAGGAGCTGAATGTACCCTGGCAGTTTGTGGAGGGCTGCCCCTTCACTCTGTATATACAAGATCGACATAAGCATTATTTCTAGTAGCTTCAGTCAGTCCCACAATTTTTTGATTTTCACAACAGGTTTTCATATATTTTAGAAAGAAAGAAAGACTAAATTTGTTTTTAATAAACAATCTTTTATTCAAATGCAAATAGAATGTAACTACCAAAATTGAACGCTTATACAAAGTTTCGTGTCCGTGCTATTATCGTTGAGGATTTCTATCGTGAGGAGATGATCCTGGCAGCAGGATCAAGTCATGTCTGTCTTAAAATGTATGGTCAGCAAAGCCAAAGACGTGTGCAAAATTTCAGCTCAATCGATTGGGAGGAACGGGTTTGAAATTCAGTTGCAAGATTTGACCAATTCATTCTAACTTATAACTATCAAGGCAAGTTAAACGCTAGCTTGCACTGACTGGACAGGTCCACCCAAATCTGTGTGGTTATTTCTTCAAAAGACCATCTCAGACATTAATCTGCATGGTCCTCATGTGTGTAGTCAGGTACGAAACACCGGCCCCATCTAGTTTTAAAACATAACATGATTTGACGTGTAAAAGTGTTTTGTAAATACAATTTACAAAAATAAATATAATTTAAATAAAAGCAATACAAGTAATTACATATTTCCAAAAGAAACACCTTATTCTATACTTACCAAATCCAATAGAAATAATTTCCAGAACCCCAACTGTCGCCCTGTTTCGTTTGATCCACGATTTTTTACCCACCCTATATACCATCATCAATTCTGTTCACATTGTTCCTGCCAACGTAATATTTCCCACAATTCCCGGATCTGTATGGAGATTCCTGTTCACGTCCGTTTTTCCGGGAAACCAGTAGCAATTAGGTTTAATTTCGACGAGCATTGTTATTTGTGGCTGACATGCTGGCCTCGTACGAGTAAGCCGGATTAGAGGGCTCTGGAAAACAAACTGCCTGGAGCTTTGCTGTGGGATGTATTAAAATCGTATTCTAGGTATTTTTTTGTTCGAGGGAAAAGGATCTGAAAACTGAAATGCAGGCATTGCCTAGTTCGGTTGCAGAGGCTACATCCATTTATTAGAAACTAGTTTTGCCCGCGGCTTCGCTCGCGTGGAGTTCGGTAATTGTCCCACGGGATCTCACCGGGAAAAAAAGTATCGTATATGTTAATCCATGTTGTATTGTATCGTATAACGTGCTGGTTTCCGCAAGGAAACCAGCACGTTACGCCCGCGAAAAAAAAAAAGTATCCTATATAATCCATGTTATATTAACTGCCTGTTGATATTAACTGTCTGTATGCCAAATTTCATTCCAATCAGTTTAACAGTTTTTGCGTGAAAGAGTAACAAACATCCATCCATCGCCACAAACTTTCGCATTTATAATAGTATAGTAAGATTAACACTGTCAAACTATTTCCTGTAAAATATTACTAAGTTTTTTGAGAAATATTATTATTCCGTTTTGTTTAGTCTTCATCCTTAGTTGACATTTTGAGTTAGACGTATAGAGGAGGCATGCAAGCATGTCTGAATGACTACTAAAAGAAGTATAAGGAGTAAACTGCTATTAAAATTGGAAAAAATATTTGTGAATGTAAAGAGTTGTTTGGTAGGACTACCAATTCTCCGGAAATCAGCCCCGAATTGCCGAATTTATCGTAGATAGAGGATCTACGATAAATTCGGCAATTCGCAATTCGCTAACACAGTGTTCCTTCCCGGAAACCATTTGGATACAGATATATCTGATTGTCATAGTTATGGTACGTTCATTGGTCTACTATTATTCCTGCTCCTAGTTTTTTTTTTAATATCCTGCGGAAAAAATGCCTCGTTGGTCCGACTCGTTGGTCGTGTGGTCGATGGTTCGGTTCCCGGGTAGGGCAAATTGTAATTGGGTTTTTAAAATTTAAGCAAGTTTAAGTAAGTAAGGTTTTATTTTTGGAATTTATCAGTAGCAGCTACGGAGTCTGGATTTTAACAACCGGTTGATGGCAATAGACTCGCCCCCTATTACATGGGACTTGAACATAACTGGCAAAATGTGGGTGTACTATTAGGTATACCTCTGCCTATTTCTTCGGGGATCACCAGCACGCCTGGTACTGCTGGTGATAGTTTAAAAAAATAGATAAGCTTAATAAACCCGAAAAAACATCCCCCAGTAACCGCCTATGACGTACACTGTAAGTAGAGATGATCTATTTTCAATATAAAATTAATACGACAGGTTAGCAACCTCTCAGTACTAAAAACAGTGTACTATCTTAATCCCAGCTTACGCTAATCGTGACTTTGTGTGGCGCTAACACATTTAGGGTATCTCCACACGCTGACCTTTGCAGCAACAAGTGGTGGGTCCGTGATACTGGCCGCAAGTGTATAAGCAGATGCAGATTAGGTTTTCGAACCGCATCGTATATGGCAACATTATTAATAGCAGAGCGTGGAATCTCATAACGCGGTTACAAAAAAATTTGTGTACAGATTTTCCTAGTGCTGTTACTTTATGTCTCCTTCCCATTTTACGCAAATATGATAGGATATTTTAATTACCGTAAAATTATCCATAAATGCGACGGAATATCGTCGGGTCAAAATGTCAATATTTTCCTTTCTAGTGTCAAACACGAACTAGCATTCAACCAAAAGTGATGAGTGGATTACGCTTGTGATTTTGTAGAAAGAAAAGTCAGCATTGTTATTTTTCATATTATTTTCATGGACGCTGGCCCTACTAATTAGGCACTACGTGCAGTCGATAAGAAAATAATAAAAACCGGCCACGTGCAAGTCAGACACGCGCATGAAGGGTTCCGTACTATCGCATTAGGGGAGCACCCTTTAATTTTTCATTTATTTTTATTATTTGTTGTTATAGCGGCAGAAATACACATTCTGTGAAAATTTCAACTGTCTACCTATTACGGATCATGAGATATAGCCCGCTGACAGATAGACGGACGTACAGCGAAGGCTTAGTAACAGGGTCCCGTCCCCTTCGGGTACGGAAAAACACCACTCATGACTATCGAAAGTATACGATAAGCTTTTAGATCACAAGTATAATGAAAATTCCCTCATTATTCATGAGACGGGAAGCTATAAAGTTTATGGGCATCGATTACCAACGCGTTTAATAAAACGCTGTATGGATGTATGTAATATATAACATTATAGTCTCTGTATCTAATCGGCTTTGTCGGTTTAACGCGTTAACATTCGATTCGGCTTACACGAACTCTTTGATCGGCAAAACCGAAATGATTTTTTTTCGGAATCATTGACTCTATGTATAATGTTTTGTTTGATTTTTTTTTTACATAGAGAATCTTTAAATGTGAATGTTGAAACATTTCAACAGCGGGCAAGACCGGCTATTATAATAATTCATAGAATCATGGGGCAGCTGCCCCTCCTCCCCTAGAGGCTCAGCATGTTTAAAAGTTATAACTATGTGCTAACATTTCAGATTATTAGAAGAACTTCAGCTGCATCGGTAAATAGCAAACTTAACCCTTACAAATCCGTTTTTACTCACACCCTTCTACCCCCCCCCCCCTCCCTGGGTCAAAAAATGGCGACGTCCGTGCATAGACTCACGTGGTGATATGACAGAAGAAGACCATGATCATGATGAACGTAAGAGTCATGAAAAACTTTTGAGTCCATCTGTACATAATGGACTGAACCGTAATAATGAAATTCAGTAGAGTGAACAATAAGTACTATATCAACAAATAAGAAGATACCTTCCTAGTTGTCATACACTCGAGTGAATTATCGAATTGATAAAACACTTATCGATTACGTTACAAGTTACGTCATAAGCAACACTGCGATTTTTACAATGAATAGAAACCGTAACAAATATATTATAAAATAATATATAAAAAATATATAATAAAAAAAATATCCTAACATACAAAATCATACACAGACAGGAAATTATTTACAAAAGGTAAGCACAAAATGGTGACGTAATTTAAAAAGCATTTCCTGCAAAAAAAAACAATACATTAAGAGCTTATCTACTCAACGGGGTGAGGAAATGGGAAACGCATTAGGTACGCACTGAATTCAAAATGTAAGGAAAACACCACGATTTTTTCTGCTCCCTGTCATCAAAATATCTTTCAAATCAAATCAAATCGTTTATTTGTGTCACATGGGTTACATGCAGGTGTTCATTACATAATAATATACTAATGACGTTCATTCCTTGATCAGCCACTTGGGCACTTGGGCATACAAATGAGTCTAAAATTCTAATGATTTGATATAAATTCATTTCAGACTAAATATAAATTATATTATTACTATTAGTCATGCATGACAGACACAAGACAATCAATAACAATAAATCGTCATGCAAACATGAAACATTTAAAAAATTCTGGTCGATAAAAATCATCAACAGAGTAATTTCAAAATTTCAAATTTTGTATATATTATAAGAAATTGCAACTATTTAATTTTCAAACGCCTATAACATACATTACAATGTTGTACAGCTATATCACGAGAGTATAATATCCGAATACATATTACTTTACTTAATACCAGTTATTGCTTACCATAATATAACCGATTGTGTCGTGGAAAAAAAAAACAAAGTTCGAAAACACTATTTAATTTTAGTTCGTTAAAACACAAAATTACAAACAATAAAGTAGAATAAAAACAACAAGTACTACTGGAGGTTTTTTTCATCATTTATAAAAACATTTAGGGTCCGTCCACATTATTAACCCAGGAACTTAAGGCGTTCTTAATAACTTTATTACTATAAAATATAGCCTTATAATAATTTAAGTTTTAGTTCTTCGTTATATGTTACGGCTAAAAGCCGAAGTAAGGTTACACCTAGTTCTAGCCGTTTATACCTAGGTGCGGCCGGTAACTATTATTTTTATTGCTAGGACACACTGACCAAATGGATTAGGTTAGGTTAGGTTTGAACTGTCATCAAACGCGTGCGAGCCGAGCGAGTGCAGCGAGCGGTGCCGCTGCAGCGGCCGGAGAGCGCTACATCCAGATTGGTTGCATTATAACAAACTGTTACCGGCCGCACCTAGGTATAGCCGGCTAGAACTAGGTGTAACCTTATTTCGGCTATTAGCCGTAATATAATTATACAAATACTAGTAATTTTAGTCACACATTGATGTATGCAATTTTATCGACGTTTTTTCGATAGGCATACGAGATAAAAGTGTTAAGTAATGACTTTGGTTTTACACATTAAGATAATAATGATTACGCGTGTGTGATGACATTAACTTGCACTTATAACATCGATACTTTTGCCTCGCAACGTGTAAAACTTGGATAACAAATAGTAGGTAGGCCCACGTAAAAAGAAAAAAACAAAGTTGACATAGTTTTATTTTCCTGTAGTGTTGTCTAAGCAACGAACAACGCTGGAATATCTTTGAATTGAAGTTGCTGAAGTCACACAGTTAAACAGCAATCAATCATCGTCCGTGACAATTAGTTTGGAATTTGTACACCAATCGAAAACTAATAGCTGTTTTTTAGCAAGGTCTCCATTTACTACATCTTCCGACACGTGCTACGATAATTTTTGTGCCAATTAGTAAAATTCCCGCCATAATATAAACGTGGGACGTCAGATCCAATCAGTGAGTTCTTACCCTAATGAAAAATGTTCAATTTAGATAAAATCTACGAGTCCAATTGAATGAAGAATAATTGTTACGTCACTTTGATTATCAGCCAAGATTATCACGTTGTTTTTATAATTAGCGGTCAAGTGTCGTATCGTAAATGTAGTTTTTATACGTGTGCAAATAATTAGTAGGCAATTAATCAAAGCGTGCATTTTTCTTCACTTGGCTTGCGTGTTAAAAGTTTCGACCCATTTTGTTCGAAGTTCCGTGAATGCAGCATAACCGACGTCACTAAAGAAACATTTTTCGTCAGTAACATTGTCTTGACGTCACGTCACACGCCGCAACAATACAAACACTAGAAAAATCTAAAACAATAGAAGAAATGGCTAATCTTAGAGAGGCGATTACGATAATCGCTCGATAAGGCTAATTGGCAATCGAAGTCAGAGGCGGTCTCGTCGACCTTCGCTCACGTGGACCGCGCAAATATGCCAATGTTTTTATCTCCTCGCTAACTCGACTCTAACGCGATGCTATAACATTAAAAATGGTGTGTAGACACGCAGAATATCTTGTAGTTCATGACTGCGTGCCGCGGCCTGCGCCGGCGCTTATCAGTCGACCTCCAGTTACGTGCAACGACGCTCTATTAATTAGATAAAAAATAAATTAAATAGTGTATCGCTACTAAATATTTGTGGACACACTTCACACCTACTGTGTTAAATATCGTAACGTGAACCACGTGGGGAACGTGACGGAGTTTGTGACAAACGTGTGGTTTTACTTAGAATGAATTTGTATTGTGGTTTAATTAGCAATTGTAATAGCCAAGGCGCATTGAATGACCAGTGAGCAGTCAGTGATACTTTCAAAGTAAATGGCTAATTCTATTTCGAACGTCGAAGGATGTGGTCGAGATCGGCGGCTGAGGATGTTGATCGTAATTATTAATAAATAAAAATGCTGCGTTTCAAAACAAAAATAATGTGTAATAAAAATCTGTGTTTCCTAGTGCGCAGGCGTTTAATGAGCACTGACTGCCGCTTTGTTTACGGCTGTGTATCGTGTTACTGCAGACGATAACGTGTTGCCTAGTCAGTGATATTCAACGCGTTCGACGTTCGATATTCGTCCCATGTAGCTACTACAGTGTGCGACTTCCTTGCTACGAAATATTTGTTTAAAAAATTATATCGATAAACGGAGTGCACGTCACTAGTGCTGGGATTTGTATCTTGACTTGACATAAGCCTTTGACGCGGTGAACGTCTTGAAATAAATCTGCTTGATTTATTAACTTTTTTATTTTGACGGAAAATGTGGCAAAATTATGGACTTTTAGTGATGAACATTATGTGTTTGTGTTAGTTTTTGACTAAATGGATTTTGACACTATGGAGGTGGATAATGAAGAAAACACAGGTGATGTTTTTATTTAAACAATATTTGACGTAACATTATTAAGTAAGGAAAAATCTTTAAAATCTTGTCACGCCTTGGGCAAAGTCCGTCATTTGACCTCTCCGTAACTTAGAACTAGGCATTTTGACCCAGTCACACAACCTGAATATCTAATTTATAAATTATTATACATAATATATATTTTATATATTTGCGGTTAAATAAATAGTTATTTGAACTAACAATTATTTATTGATCTACATATCTGTGACGTAGGTCCTACACGTAGTACCTAGATAGTTATTATTAGTATGTATTACGTAGTGGTTTATCTATGGGCAGGCACATAAACAAGTACGTGCGGTCACAGAGACCACATTAGTAGGCAATTAAATTAGAAGGAAAAGTGACTTTCCGGTTATTTTTGTTTATTATTATAAGACGTTAATTGTTATTTTGTTCATTATTTTATAGTTATTATGGAAACAGTTCTCCTGTTAGTTGTTTTTCAGAAACTGTCAATACTATAGATATATATGTATATATATATATATATATATGTATAGAGGATACAAAAAAAAAAAAAAAAAAAATTACCTTTTGTTCAGACGAACGTCTAGTTTGTGGGAATTTGATTATTAAATAATATATGTTTTTGCAACTTAATTCGCATACAAAAGACCGTTTATAACGGAAAGTAAAAAAATGCATTCGCACAGGTAATGCCCATCACTACATTATAGTGATTTAGCAGTTTAGGCATATCACACTTAATTCTATTGGCGTTGGCGCCAAATATTTCCCGCCAACTGCATTCACTTTGATCGCTTCACAGATTTAGACTGATGTACCTACTATGTTTGGCACGGAGCGTTTTGTATTGCATACTAATATTAATGTTTTCAATACATTTTTTTTTAAATATTCGGATGACAAAATGGCACACAAAATTGGTCAATCCGCCATTAGGCTTTAACAAAGTGACATTCTGTTACCGTAAACGGTGATGAAAAATTTAAAAAATGCATTGGATACACATGAGGTACCGAAAAGTCAATCACAATCCTTTTTAAACTCGTTGTTAAAACACAAATTGCTTTAAAAACAATTACCACTTGCCTATGTCTAAAACCCTCTGATGGTACTAACGAGTTCACTGACGGTGATCACTTTCAACCTTATAACTTAGAGCATAAGGATTGCCAATCCAAAAACAAAGATGAAACGCCATGTGGTGTAACTAGATCTGAACATACCACTGTCAGTCAAATTGCCTTAAATGTATGAAAGCCATATCAAGTTATTCAGTAACAAAAGTCGTCTCTTCATTACGAACCCACCTGACACCGGCCTTCTGTTGAAATTACTAAAATAATAGCACATTATGTGGAATTACGAGCGAAATATGAAACTTAATTAAATTCTTGTTAGCGCGGTGAGCGGTTGGAACTTATTTCACTGAAGTGTGACCACGTGGAAATTCCTTTGAGAAACTTGTGAACGTTGTCTGTGGATAAATTCATTAGTTTTATCTGTTTTACATTTGGAAATTAACTAAGAAAAATAATGGTAAAATGAAAGATAAAACTTCATAAGGTTACTTACTTTAAAAAAAAATATTCCTTTGCTTTAATGGGACCACTGCTGGGAGGCCTTTGCCCAGCAGTGGGACAGAATAGGCTAATTAAAAAAACAAATCCTTTTAAAAAATCAATATTAAAACAAAAACACATTTAAAAATAGTAGCCCACCGGTATCGGACCGGTACCGGTATCGGTCCCAGCTACTGGGTCAGGGCTCCAGAGAAAGGAACCTCCTAACAATACGAGCCGTGTCCAGGAGTGCCGCTTTCTGAATCAAGCAATATTGCCCTTATTTTCACGTTTAGCAAAGTACGTAAGTACGAAAAGGTAAAAAAAACACTACTCAAACTTAAATTCGTAAAATGCATGAACTAATGGACCTTTTAAAACCAAACACAATGCTAAAACTGCACCCGAAATCAGATTCAATGTCAATCACCCGTTAAAACAAACTTTTCCACGAAAACCCAACTAGGTGCTATTGAATTTCACTAGTTTGGTAAACGTTCATTTCCCAATATCCCACCAAAATGACCTGAGGCTATTATTTTCCCGGTCGGCGTAAAAAATGGCCGATCGTATGACATGAAAAGTGTGAGCGACGAAACATGGCCCATAGCCAGACTTCCGCAGTCAAAATATTTATTAATTTTCCTCCATCATTATTTTGTAAATATTTTTTTTCAGTTCCGCTGTTGCTTTTCGATCAGCTGTGAACTTGTGCGTCAATATTTTTTTAACGTCGGTTGTTGAGGAAAATGAGCCTTGAAGTAATGTATGACGTAAATGGAGAAATGTGTAACATGCGTGCTTCAAGATTATATAAATGACAAGACACGTTCACACACGACTCGGATTCTGTTCAATCAAACTAAAGCTAACTATGTGATGGCGTGTTACTAGTACACAGGTTCATTAGATTATTGTAGATTTACTTGCTTTTACCATGAGGAGGAGCTCGTGACTAAATAAAAACAGCCGCTCGGGTCGATCTTTAGGTTAAGCCGTGCTTGCCTAGGTTGGTCTGTGGATGGGTGACCACCCGTTACATACCGAGTTTCCTCTGTGCCTCGGAAAGCACGTTAAGGTCCCGGGTGTCATTTGTAGATCTTTGACAGTCGTTAGGTAGTCAGTGGCCCAAAAAAGTCTTACCAAGGGGTATCGTATTACCCAGTACTAACTGGGTTGTGGAGATCTGGTAGGCAGTCGCTTCATGTAAAATACTGGTATTCAGCTGCATCCGGTTAAGACTGGAAGCTGACTCCAATATAGTTGGTAAAAGGCTAGGCAGAAGACTTGCTTTTACCATGAATTCAGTACATGACAGATGTACGAGAAACGATGTATCTTGCTCCATGTTAAGTGCCCTTCGCAACATTGAGGGATCCTCAATTTAATACCCATGGCACACTCATAAGCATTGCACCGGATCGGCATAACCTCACCCCATTTTTACCAGCTGATCCTGATCATTACGGCGCTTGTGTGCGTAGAATTTTGTAGAAAGAATCCTGAACAGCTCTTGTTGAGGTGACGATCCCATGCTGTGTGTATAACTGAGAATTGACCTTAAGACTCATACTGATAGCAAGGCCAGCAGATCTGAAACGTTTTCTTTGTTACGGAAGCATTTAAACCTGATTATATTTTCCACGTGTTCCACGTACTCTGGACACCTGTGAGTCTGTATTGCAGGCGCCACCTGGACCTTGAACCTGTAAACTGTTACGTGTTACACGTGCCACTGAAATGAGATGAGAAAAGTGCAAGTGCGGATTGAAAAAACTCAGTGAAATTTTAATTAAATTCTGCTAGTTGTATTTTATCTTCTAGCTCAGATGTTTATAAATGTAATTTTTAGCTAGAAAATCTTAAATTAACACAAAGACGTGGCCTCTATGAGAAGGAGCGGGCCGTCGACTGTTCGGATCCCGTACTGATTATCTTACTGTCGGCCAAATTATGTCCACTCATTTTTTTATTCGATTTTTCACGGTTTGATGTTGCTTGATATGGAACAAACCAGAGAAGGTGGGCACGCTCGTTACATCATAGACCTCATCTACCGCTTTCCATCAGGCGTGATCGAGGTCAAGAGAAGGCCCATTTTGTAATAAAAAAAAACAAAAAAGATCCGTTGGTGCAAAAAAAAAAACCTTACTTCCAATACATAGAAATAACAGTATAGCTTTTCTCAAATAAACTTAAGAAAACTCTACATAATACCATCTCGCCTAAATAAATTGACGTTTATTATTTTAGTCGCACGCAATTTCAGTAACAGGTCCCTTTATCAGTAATACGGACGCATTATGGGCAAAAATCAATAATACATGTTTACCCGAATACGTAGATAACGACTTAGGTTATATGTATACCTGTTTTATGTACCTAGCTATGTACGTTGTGTGTAACAGCTACCGCATGGCATTATCTGTACATAATGAAACTATGTTGGACTATGGACTGAACTATGAAATAGAATATGTTAGAGGATGAGCAGTGATGTTACCCTGTCTACGAAAACCAAAAGACTGTGTTCCTCCATTCGTATCTCAATTATTAATTTGCGATCCCATAATCACCCTTTAATATTCCCGCTAAGCCGTTGGTCTCGGCTGTCATTTGTAAATCATTGACAGTCGTTACAGGTAGTCAGTGGCCCGAAAGTCTGACAACCAGTCTTACCAAGGGGTATCGTATTATCCAGTACTAACTGGGTTGCGGAGGTCAGGCAGTCGCTCCATGTAAAATACTGGTATTCAGCCGCATCCGGTTAGACTGGAAGCCGACCCCAACATAGCTGGGAAAGGCTAGGCAGATGACCCTCTAATATTCTCACTAACCAGTGATAGCCTGGTTGTGTGACCGTTGGACTGCAAAGTCATAGGTCTCAAGTTCGAACCCAAGATATGCAACTCTGATTTTTCGGATTCAGGTGCGTATTGTATAATTATCACTTGCTTCGGTGAAGGAAAAACATCCTGAGGAAACTAACATGCCTGAGAGATATTTCTCGACTGCATGTAAAGCCAAGTCAGAGGCCCATGGGCGGCGTAAAAATTCTGACACCAGGTTAGGCACGAAAAGGAAAGAAGACCATTTAAATGCATCCTTGTAGAGACAGATCAGGTTTTCCTCCCATTACTCTTATATGATAATTTCATTGATGATAATAACTACACGATAAAGAAGAAGAAAGAATATTCCCACTGCTGGGACATAAGTCTCCTCTCATAGATTCAGAGGGATGCAAAAACCGTGTCTAAAAAACTTTTCCTTAAACATGACGATTGCCTCTGGCGATTTTCCCCAAATTCTTTATTGTTTCCGCCTCCCGCCATCAGCAACGTATAAACATTAATATGGGTATGTTATCTCATCCTTTCCTCTTCCCAAATTCTACAATTTGGAAAAGATCCAATTTCCGCAAATTTCAACGTCTTTTCCAAATCTAGGAAAGAAAATAAAGATCGTATGTCTAAACTAGCTTCTGCCCACGGCTTTGTTTGAGTTAATTTAAAATTTGACAATCAATTCGGGTTGTACTCTGCTTGTAATAAAACAACTCAATCATGATTCAAAAGACACGGGGCGTCATCTATTATCATAAGAACTTATTATTGTTTTCCTCGGGAATAGTACTTTTTTCGGGATGAAAGGTACCCTATGTCCGTATCTGCACACCTATCAACGTATATGCAAAATTTCAGGATGATCGGTTCAGTGGTTTAAGTGTGAGTAGGTAACAAACAAACAAACTTACTTTCGCATTTAAAATATTAGTTAGGAAGTAAGGAAAGATAGTCGACGTACCTACGTCTTTCCTGTGGATTGGATTCCGTAGTGATGCATCCAATCCTGGGTGGTTTGGAAATCAATTTCATTAGAGGTTTTTCTTAGATTCCTATTGAGAGCAGAGCTCATACTGGATCCCTCGTTTCGCTCATTCCATTTAATTTTGAGTAGTAGTTACGTTTAGCTGTAGGTACCGACATCATGGGGGTGCATCTCCTTCAATTTATGTTGGAAATACAATCACAGAAAATATTTAAGTAACTTCAAATATTAAAAAGGGCAATTATCTTTTGGCACGTTAATGTCAATGGGCTCACCTCCACGTAACTGGCGATAATGATAGATAATGTGGGTGTTATATTAAGTACACCTCTGCCTAACCATTCAGTCATTACAGGCGTGAGGTTCTGTTTATGTTCAAATATTAAAATTAGCATAACGTAAAAACTTTTCCGATTGTCATTTCCTCAGTTTACAACAACGTAGTATTTTTGCCAAACGGTATAGCAAGTTTCCGGCAGTCCGTGACAAGTCTCAAGGCAAATAAACTTTCCAATATTACCGTCACATTTTGCCACTTAACCGCAACTGGCAGATGTCGAATCTGCCAACTAATTGCCAGTTGAGTGGCAACTACTGGCAAGACAGCTGTTGACGATCACAGTTTGTTTATGCATCAATTTCTACTATTGAGGCGTTCATGTGAATCGAGTTTGTAAATAGGGACAGATGGCTAAGGAAATCTTTATACATTAGACTTAGTCTTTATACACCGTCTCTTTTTAGTCGTCTTACACAGGCAGCCCACTTCATGTATCCAATGACTACTAAGCATTCATAAAAAAAATAGGTATTTATGAGATTTTAATAATTTAAAAATAAAAATATTATTCACTATTATGACGCATGACTTAGTTAAAACTAATAATAAACTCGAAATAATGGACTCGAGCGCTGGGTAGGTATATTCTCCCGTTTGACACGTAAACATCATTAACAGGATGTTTCATAATTTTTTCTAATGTTCATTTACTTTCCTTTGTACCTATTACAGAAGGAAAAAAAAAAAAACGCACCTAGAACTATTTTATGTCGGACACATTGAGTGGACCACCTTTGTAAGACGACTAAAAAGTCACGGTGTACAGAATATTTAATTTTGAATAAAACAATAATATCTAAAACTCTTCGGAATTTGTTCAGTAGTTTTCGAGATCAGGGCAAATATGCAGACAAGCAAACATAAATACTTTGTGTGGATATAGTGATAAGAATGATTGTTGGAAAATAAGGCGTTTGGGAGGTCGTTTGTTTAAACAAGATAATGTACACATTGTTCATTTATAGTGAAAATATAAGAAAAATTAAGGAAGATGAATCTCTATTCATTGTCCTCGCTCATAATATTGTCTATGGCCAGTAAAAAACCTAGAGAAGTGGAATCGTATTCTAAATTTCATGTCATACATTTATTACTTTTATATCATCGCTGATAGAATGTGGATGTGTGTGTGTGTGTGTGAATGAATGTTTATGTGAGTTAAAATGTTTGTACCCACAATACACGCGAAATTCCTTGCGAGAGAAAACATTAAAAAAATTACATTTTGTCTAGAGCCACGATAAAGGGTGCACCATTTTTACTAACTCTAAGCTGTCAGTTGACAAACTTTTTTTTTTTGGTTGCCTATTCTTTACCTCACTAATTCAAATCTAGCGTATATTTTGGGACACCCGATAGATTATTATAGAACAACGATGTAAAAGCGATTTTTCTAACTTTATATTAAGCTAAATATGTACATCTAAATACCCAAAGGTACTTTTCGATTACATTTTAGTATCGCTGCCTTTGACGGCAGACTTTAAAAAAGTGCCTTAAAAAGCTTTGAGAAAGGTCAATACCCTTTCATGTCGTGAAAAGTTGGGATCCACACTCACTTCGACCCAAAAGTTTTGATGGCACTTTAGACCTTTATCGACTCCCAGCCATTAATAAGTTTTAGTTTATATAGATGAACGTATACTTCATTGAATATAGAAGCGTTGGTAAAACCGTCCTAGAACTATTGAAGCGTCTTTCCAAGCGCTTTTTCGATAAAGCACCTGCCTCTTCTTTCTTCTGCCTTAAAGCACCGTAATCCCCTGATCGCGTCGGCCGCCCGATACGAGCCCTCTAAAATTAGCAAGATTTGCCGACCAAGGCATACTCTCTTCACCCCGATGACGCTATCACCCTCCGCCAGGAGAGCAGTAGGGAAACTAGCACGCTCAAAAAGCACAGACGCAAACAGCCTCATTCCGTCCTCGCCGTAGACGCCCGTCGCGACATCCCGTTCCATGCCATCCCCGACCCTTGCTCGAGCCAGCCCGCGTGGCTAAACCTGTAGTCCAAAATAATGACACCACTCAGATCCAGCCTGTCCCTTTGCTGTCCTCCCCCAGCGACGCCCTAAGCGGAGGCTCGTACCCCTCAGGGGGTGCCCTTAGCGTGTAGTCGCTTAGTTTGTAAGTTTTTGCCCTGGCTGGGGGCCTTAAACTCAAGGCACCCACTGGATAGTCCGGTTAAGCAATCGACAACCTCCTAGTAGGTTGAACTGCGAGATGAAAATTCAAAAAAAAAGTCCTAGTACTATTTATATAATATTCATCAATACAGGGGTCCTACTGGGATACAGACTTCTTTGGAGAAATCGTTCATAGTGGTTACTAGAATCAACAATGTTTTCACCACTAATCTTCTGCGTTTTCTAGAACTATGCTCAAGTCTTTAAACCTAAACACTGCACTTTTCCAGGAGGTAAAAACATATTCAGAAAAATACAAGAACGAGCTCTTTAATTTTCTCGTAACTTTTCAAACATTTATCGCTAGTCGTGAAAACCCACAACCATCCAATTTAGAATAAAAGTATAAAAACAAATAGAACAGAGATATAAAAGTAACTGATAACGGCCACAATAAAATATCCGCGACACAGGAATGCCTGATAGAAATAGAGATGTTACGTCGACGACATGATGGACGCGAGCCAAATGTCACACAAAACCGAATGATAGGGTTGAGCGGTCATATCGTGAATTTTAGCTTACGAGGCGTTTTTTGACTTTTATGTTTGCGGGAGTTTTATTGGCGTCGCATAGCGCAGAAAAGATATGGATAGAGTACATGCTCTATACAAAAGTTGAAAGGGAATCGACTGTCTTGGTATTGACATGTGATGAGGAGGGACGGATCGCATGGACTAAAAGAGTGTTGATGGATGGAGAGGGAGAGGAAGACCAAGGAAATGATGGATGGATTGTTTGAGGAATTATATGAAAGAAAAAGATGTAAATGATTGCGCGACGATTGACACAGGAGAATGGAAGACTAAAACGTGTTGTGCCGACCCCAAGTAATAATTATGTGACAAGGGCAGGAAGATGGTGATGATTACATGCTCTATACAGCATCTTTTCTGACAGTGGAAGTAAGAATGAGAAAATGACTGAAAGAGTCGTGAATCGATTGGAATATCCTCAACGCACCTACTTGTACCGCGTGAAAACATTTGTATTGAGATGGATGTGCGCGTACAATCGTACATCCCACATAGACCGGTACCATTTTCAGGATCAGCAAACAAAACACTTTTTTTCTGAGCGTGTTTGGCACGTCCAGTAGCCCCTGTCAATCAGTTCCTGTAACTTGGAAACCACAGGAAGAGTCACACCATATTAAGTGTCCCATTGTTTGTGGGACAACACAAAATCCTATTCGAACGTTATTTTGAACGAAACCTATTTTTTTACACGTTGAATGTGTAACGATGTCAATCTTTGTTAGTAGGCTTTTTTCGAAGTGCTGATGTTTCTTTAAAGAGGTTTGACCTTGAAAAAAGACCAAACATGTGAGAATACTTAATAAAAATAAGTGTGTAATCGTGAACTCCTTAGTGATGTCTTAGCAACAGTTGTATAATTAAACAAAATAATGTTATCTTATCGTTTTATCACAAGAGACAATACTACGAACAATATACGGTGACAATACAGAATAAAAATATTTAGACTGGAATACAAAAAATAAATTACCCGTATCTCTGAAAGAAATCAAAATGAAAGCCCAAGGTATTTCTAATATCTTTTATGAGGTGGTATTTTCAAATAAGTCTGCCTTTGTGGTATGCCTACAGATTTAGTATTAAGAGCAGGTACCTATTATATCTAGATTTTGAGCAGCTCACGGCTTTATTCTTTGTATTCATTTACATATTCAATGAGATTTTTTTGGGAAAAGAAAGAATATCATTTGCACCTGTCTTTAGACAGATTTATATGAATCTAGCTTAAAAATAACTGGAGTCCGTTAGCTTTGCTTTACCGAATGGTGAAGTCTTTAAAATGAGGTATTACAGAATAGCCATTCGTGTACATCTAATCTTATTACAGACTAAAAAATTTTGCACAGTAGCCCGTACGATAGTAGTGGCAAAACCAGTATAAGCTTGCGTATTAGCCAACTCAAGGTCAAAGTGCAAACATTGATTTGCGGTCGATTTTATTGCGTGTCATAAATAATTTATTAAGCTCTTGATCATCATAGATAAACTCACGCCTTTTTCCCATGGCGGTAGGCAGACACTACACGACGCCACCTGCTACGATTCTAACATAATCATTTCGCTTCATCCACGTTCATGAATCTAGTCATACACGCACGCACGTCATAAGTACTATTCACCTGACCTTTTTGAGGAACTTCACCAATAATAACCCACCTGTAATCCCCGAAGGGTTAGGCAGAGGTGTACCTAATAGTACACCCACATTTCGCCAGTAATGTGTAAGTCCCATGTAATAGGGGCCGAGTCTGTTGCCATCAACCGGGCACAAATCCAGACTCCGTGGCTGCTACTGAGCAATTCTTGATGGCCAAGTCCAATAATAACTAGCCGGACCCGGGAATCGAACCCAGGACCCCATGCTCAGCAGTCGCGATTGCGATCACTAGACCAACGAGGCACTTCCTCATCAATAGTCATAAAATATTAATTTGAATGAATAGGTTGACACCCCTACACACTCTGTAGCACGTTACTTGTTGACGACAGGTACGTCACGGTGGCATTGATATTGTATCGGGGGTGTTAAGTAATTACCTATAGCTAGACTGGGCAAGAATCTGAACGTTCCTGTATTAACCTTCTTCCTTTGCTATTTACTTAACTAAAACTAAACTCTCTTGAGCTAAAAGTCCGTCGACTTTTGTGGCTATTAAACAGTGTGTGGGTGTTAAACACAATACGAAAATAGACCCTTCACGAAGCCGTCAACCAAGCATTCTGTACATCAAACTAAGTAGCTCTACGCAAAAATGATTGCTGCGATACGACTTTCAGGATTCAATGCAACGCACTCAAAATATTGTGCTGATGGATGCATTGAATAATCCGGGGGCCGTGGAGGTGTTTAATATTTAAAGTAAAGTTATAACGTTAATAACTCGTATTAAAAAAAAAACTTGTGATAAAGTGTAAACTAAGACCCCCAATATCTCCGTAACTAGAAGGTTTCCAGGTATGGTCTAGAACAAAAAAAAAATCGCAATGACGGGGAGAACAAGTACCTTTCGGCTTCGTTACGGGTATTTTTACACCCATTATAAGTACCGTAGGACATCAGTGGTGAAACTTGAGGCCATACATACGAGTATATAAAGGGTGTAAAAAGACCCTTAACTAAGCCGAAAGGTACTTGTTCTCCCCGTCATTGGGATCATTTTTTGTTCAAGACCATACCTGGGAACCTTCTAGTTACGGACATATTGGGGGTCAAAGTTCCAACTTTTTCACAAGTTTTAAAAAAAATACATGTTTTTAATGTAAGATTTTTACTTTAAACACCTTCACGACCCCCGTACTATTCAACCCATCCATCAGCACATTGTTTTGAGTGCGTTACATTGAGTCTTACCATAACACGTGATATTTCACCCCAAAAAAAAAAGTCGTTTCCCAGCAATAATTTATGCGTAAAGTTACTTAGTTTGATCTACAGAATGCTTGGTTGACGGCTTCGTGAAGGGTCTGTTTACACCCTGTATACGAGTCCAACTTATGCTGGTTTAACTACCACTAATGTGTGGCTCTATACAGGGAGGTCTATTAATTTGAAAATCAGCTCACATAATATTTCACGCGCCTGTAACTGAAACCTATCACATTTCGTTTCCTGCATAATTGAATTATAATGAAAATAATTGCACATAATTTCGATTCACCATTAAATCTCTTTGAAATTCAATATTCAAATAGAAACACGTCATTTGCCAGTAAATGCCTTTTGAAATGCCTCTGATATGAGGTATTTCAATATAGTTTGTAGTTATTTGTGATTGAGGCTGTACATCTGATAATGATTTCGTGCAAAATTTATTTGCAATTTGTCTATTTTGTACATTTAATTGCTAACTTAGCTCATAAAGCTGCCAAACTCAAATGTGACTGGGCAGGCCATGTCTGCCGTATGGGCCCGCATATCACTAAACTGGACCCCTGAGACAACTAGACGGGGTCGCGGCAGATCGAGGAGAAGATGGCGGGAAGCCTTGGATGGCTTTCTCGTTAATTGGCGAGAAGAGGCTTGTACAAATCAAGGTACTGAAATAAGTACTAAATACTTTAGCGGCCTTCATACGTGGTGTAGATGAAACCCTTTTGGACAGACACAAAGGTACCCTGAGTGAAACCAACTCTAAACCTAGTCATCGAAAATTGCACGTGAAAATGGTAGTAACTTCACACAAACTACAATAAAATACCTTGGGATTTCGTAGACTTATCTCATATCAAAAGATAACCCCTTTCTCACCCGCCACTCCAAACTTGAAAGTACTCTAAGCTCTTACAAAGATACTCTAAAGTTCTAACCTTTGAATAAACCAAACTTTGTCTAGAAAACTCAAAAATGCACAACGCCTCGTTTAAAAGTAAACTACACATATGCAGTGTTGCCAGACTCCGCAACATTCACTTACGAACGGTACAGAGTAAATTTGAAATGTTGCCCGCTTCAAAAATTGCATTTGCATGCGAAGTTTGCTAGAGGAATATTCTGCCCCCATATGAATGAAGTTGATATACGGGGTGTTGACTTTGTAGAGACTTCTGTTCGTTTTAGTATTTCCAACCACTCCAACATCAATAATTTTGTACAATTTTGAAACTAACAAACCTTTATTTTAAGAACCTGAAAGGGTGACAAAACTTCTTATATCTTAGCACCCAATAGCTGAATTATGGAGGTCAGGAGCATTCGCCTCATATTAAATATAAAGGACTTCCAAAAAAAAATACAAAAAACTGGAAAAGTAGAAAAAATATGTATTATAGAAGATAACTCATAAACTACTCAAGATATGTGAATAAAATTTATATGGGACCACTTTGCAAGCTTCTTGTACCAAACGAAAAAAGAATCACGTAAATCGGACCAGTAATCACGGAGTTATATTGTAAAAAACAAAAAAACAGCCGAATTGAGAACCTTTCTTTTTAGAAGTCGGTTTAAATAGGGTATTCTGCCACCTCCGGATAGATTGGAAAAGGCCGAAGAAGAATCTATAATATAATATGTAAGTCACGTACCACGCAACAATTAATATCTTGTCTTAGTCAGTGCCAAGATAATTGTAATTAATACTTTGTCATATAGTTATTATTAGCCATACTTAAGGTTTCTGGAACGATAAATAGACTGATACTTTAATATTTTGGCTTCTCTTACACAGTATGAATAATTACAATATAATAAAAGTTTCGAATTTACCAAGCATACAGAATAATTAATTAAAAGCACTGCCGACCATGGATGGTGGTTTTTAAATTCACTTTGACAGCATTATCTACTTAATTTTCTACTTTATTCTGTTTTCTTGCCCATTCTTCTCCATAGAGATCTACGCTTTGGAATGGGCAACTACAGTACTTTCACAAGTTATTATGCCTTGTGTCTGGGACTGTAGCTTCGCCTTCTTTGTTTTTCTGACATTCAAAAGTGCCTGTTATGGTCTAATTGAAATAAATGCTTTGAGTTTTGAGTTTTTTTCAAATGATTAAGTACAAGACGTACGTACTCTATGGTCCTAGTTGTCATTTGTAGATCTTTGACAGTCGTTACGAGTTGCCCGAAAGTTTGACAACCAGTCTTATCAAGGGGTAGGTAAGGCAGTTGCTCTATGCAAAATATTGGTATTCAGCTGCATCCGGTTGGACTGGAAGCCAACCCCAATATTGTGTCAATAGTTATGTATAGTAAAAATAAAAATCAATAACATTTTCCCTCAGCCTGTACCTAAGTTACTCCATTCAACTATGTCACGGCAGAGATCGCAAACATTTTCAAGTGCCACCGCGAAGGTACCGCACACACGAGGTTTCTATTCAATTTGCCGAGACCACTTACACAAACTTTTTCCACAACTCCGCATTACACGGTGGAAGTGAACGAAAACTAAATATAAACAGGTTTCATGTTGTTGGGAGTCAACAAATTGTAATGGCAGTTTTAGTGAGTAAATGGAAATGAGTAGAATCCGGAGCGACGCGAATCGATAATGTTCGCATCGATAAAGTCTTGGTGCTGAATTGGTTTCATAACGAACTCGAGGATCAGGGCTAAACACAATACACATAATACGACATCACATCTTGGCATTTTGCGATGTCTTATCGTTGAAATCTGCAACGTGTACCGTATTGAAATTGCGATGTCGTACCGTGACACGATGGACAGTACATTAGCACATTGAAACTACAGGGTCTTTTTGTTTTTTCATCATTAGAAGCAGGATTGATCATCAGTCTTCGCGACACGTCACGACTTAGTGTCGCGATTTTCTGCAATGCACATCGCAGATTTCCACGAAACCACGACGCATCGGTACACGAGGTGTGTATTTGTTAACTTTCTAAAATAATCAGTATTGAGAAAGTTAAATGCGAATCAAATCACATGTAACGGTCCTAAAAACTCGCAATTGCATCGGAATAGCCACAAGAAGCGTCTGGAATAAATGAGTGCACGAGCCACTGCGTACAACCTGACGAAAATATAAACTTCGTTCGTTCGTTTCTCTTTCTACGTTTACGATACTTATTTACTTAAAAACATGACTGTTTACAAAATGAACAGTATTTTATTTTTCAAGAGGATTAAGAATGAACTGTAATCCTGTTTTAAAAATATATCATGTTTAATGTTGAAAATAAGGTACGAATGTTTACGAAATAAACAGTATTTTATTTTTCAGAAGGATTTAAAATAACAAGGGTCTCTGCTTTAATTCTGTATATTTCTTGTTTTTTGTTAAAAATAAAGTAGAAATACACGTTCGCTGATAATAAAGGATTGAGTCATTATGCTGGGGAAATTTAAAACAAACAAACAAACAAAATGTAAAAAGGTTGACGACATCATTAAGGAGGTAGTCGCCGAAAAAGAAAACTGATACCTGATTGGTGAAGTTTCATAGTAACCCCATAAATCTATCTTCATACAACGGGAAATACAATGCTACTATTTCCCTAAATTTTAATACTCAGTGGGCGACAACTTTAGTCTTTTGTACTGGTGAATATTACTACCTATCATAGGACATGTGTGGCTATCATATTAATAGCTTTGCGGTTCTGCAGTGAAAACTACTGCGTAGTTAGTGAATTTAACTTCGCAGTTGTTTGGTTACATTGTAGGAGAAGCTCGTGGCTAAATAATAACAGCTCGGATCGATCTTTAGGCTTGCCTAGATTGGTCTGTGGATGGGTGACCACCCATTACATACCGAGCTTCCTCCGTGCCTCGGAAAGCACGGCCCGGCTGTGGTCTGTGGATGGGTGACCACCAAAAAAAAAAAAAGCACGGCAAGCCATTGGTCCCGGGTGTCATTTGTATATCTTTGACAGTCGTTACAGGTAGTCAGTGGCCCAAAAAGTCTGACAACCAGTCTTACCAAGGGGTATCGTATTTCCCAGTACTAACTAGGTTGTGGAGGTCAGGTAGAGGCAGTCGCTCCATGTAAAATACTGGTATTCAGCTGCATCCGGTTAGACTGGAAGCCGACCCAAATATAGTTGGGAACAGGCTAGGCAGATGAGTTATTTGGTTACATTATACAGTACAGTTATTCAAAAGTAGTTGACGTGATCTGAACGACAGTCTTAGGCTCAATTTACACCGCCGCGGAATGGAATGGAAGCGACTTTTTGCAACGAAATTCTACTTAGCATAATGCACTTTATCAATTGTAAAACATACAAAATAAATACGAACCAAAAAAAGGCTACGCGTCTTCCGGGGAATCCTCGCGCATTCTCGAGACTTCCATGTCATGAGTTTTTCATAGCATGAGGCGAAAGTGACCATGTCAGTTTAAAAATTAAATCCTTAATTAACTGCACACATAATCCCTCATTCTACATTTTACCTATGCACAGCACAAAGGATTAATTTAGCGCCATCAAGCCACGTTTTTGTTTGCTATTCTTGAACGTGAAAAACAAACACTGGAGAGTTTCCTCTGCAAGCCATTTGTAATGTAAATGTGGCTCATCGAGGTACAATTTGAACTGCCGTGCCGTGATGGCCGGCCTGATTTGAATATTAAATCCTACAGAAATTTTCTTTTGCTATAAACGTGTCGTTATTCAAACGGGCTGGTTGAAGGAATTTAAATTGCTTGTAGTTAAATAAGCAGAACTGTGGAAACGAGACTGGGTTGTGTAATAATGAAGTTTGATGCAGTTTCTTTTTAGCAGCTCTTTTGGAATTCTACAAAGGTTTATTATGTTGCGTTTGCAGGACTATCAGTCATTAGGAATTAGGCCAAGTGACGTTATATTAACAATATGAATGATCAAAAATTGTACGGGATTAACGTTACATACCGAAATGTTTAGGTCGATTTTTTTTTTTTACATAAGACATTTTACTATGTAAACACTGTTTTAAGCTTTCACGATTTACAACTAAACTTATACTGTGAGTTACGGGATATCTCAAGTCAACCCGCGATCATGGCGCTTGCAACAGCGTCGAAATATCGGGAGCTCATAATAATGAACAATCACAGAAGATATCCCGTGAGTAACAGTATAAGTATAATTAAACTATGTAGGTATGTGGAATTCTCTGACTCCTGCGATAGTTCAAACTGTGTTGCAGGAGACCCCTAATAAAATCACACATTTTTTTTTTAAGACAAAAAAGCAAATGCGATAACTTCTACTTTCAAAATAAAAAAATAACAGACCAGTCAAATTAAAAAAAAAACATTGGGTTTAAGCGAAATTCTTTTGGTTGTAAATAAGAAACGCTTTGAAAACTATTACCATTGTCTAGGACACCAAGTCCTTCATAATCCATATTTTTAAGTAGCCTTCAATAATAACGCGCCAGATCCTTTAGATTCTCAAATTCCAGGTCGGCAGCTTACACAACAGACAGCTTTATGTGCCTTACTGTCCAGCACGACATGAACTATCTACACACCAAATTGCCATGTGTAAACATGTCCAGCCGATTCAACAACAACATTAACAAGAGAAACAAACCTATGTACCCGACATGTGTAATCCATTTACAAATCCGTGGATTATTAGCATGTCGCCCATATACCCGTGTTTATTTGTCTTCATGCACTAAAACCACAGAGTAGATAAGTACAGACAGAAGGTCGGCCGTTTATGAAGAGCGAAATCGCACGCACACATATATACGCTTCGCGTACAGGGAGTGCAAACGCTCTTACGACCGGCATTTGTTTCGAATCTCCACGCACACAAAGACGCGCTTCACGTAAAGTGCAAGCGCCGCGCGCCCTCGCGACGCGACTGTCATTTATTTTGCTTAAGATAGTCGTACGTACGCGTCTATGTGTGCGTGCGGCTGTTTTCGCTCATTGTACATATTGGACCTTCTGACTTGATATTACTATCTATTTTGTTATGCTAATACTCTGCCGTTGGCGGACTGCCATGCTTCCATTCACCTCCAACAGAAATAATATTGTTCTAAATAATCGAACGTGTGTAACACTTCTGTTCGTGATTGTATTGAATGAATCATTGAATCAAAATGTCAATACTGATTTCGATTGGTACTTACAAGTTTAATGAAAATAATGTGCGTGTGTTAAGTTTTATACCAAGTAGTGAATGTTTTATAAAAATAGCCTTAAGAGATGAGTGATGAGTTGATGACAGTGATGAGTGAGTTTAGAATGCGTAGAAATCATCATCATCTGCCTAGCCTTTTCCCAACTATGTTAGGGTCGGCTTCCAGTCTAACTAGATGCAGCTGAATACCAGTATTTTACATGGAGCGACTACCTATCTGACCTCCACAACCCAGTTAGTACTGGGTAATACGATACCCTTTTGTAAGACTGGTTGTCAGACTTTTTGGGCCACTGACTACCTGTAACAACTGTCAAAAATCTATAAATGACAGCCGGGACCAACGGATTAACGTGCTCTCCGAGGCACGGAGGAAACTCGGTATGTAATGGGTGGTCACCCATCCACAGACCAACCAAGGCCAGCACGACTTAATCTAAAGATCGATCCGAGCCGCTGTTATTATTTAGCCACGAGCTCCTCCTCTAGTAAATAGTGTTTCCGGTCGATAAATCATTCGCCCGGAAAATTTAATCATTTTATTAGACCATCAAATTATTTTTACAGCCTTACATAATAAATGATAGCGCAACATCCAAGAAAATCGATTTCCTTTCCTCGTTTTTCCTATAATTACATTTATTACGCGTCCGTATAATGTTGTAACGTAAAACGGATGGCGTCGCCCATGTGTGGCTCGTGTTAACTGCAAGGCCGCTATAAAATGTAAGTAAGATGGCTGTTTCAGACTGTCATAGCTGTTTTATGCATCCTTGTTGACTAGCTTATTGTGGCTGGTAACGTGGATGGAAAAAGGGGCCGTGGAAGACCACCAACCCGATGGACGAATGTGGTGAAGGAAGTCTCCAGAGGATATTTCCAGGCATCTGTACGCATGATAGCCGAAAACCGTCCAGCATGGAAAACGTTGGTGGAGAAGGCAACGACCTCATGTGGTCACGACCTTCAGTCATTAGGAAACGAGAACGAAGAAGTTGACTAGTAGTAGGTTGGAGTAGTTCAATTTTGATAAACCAACTATAATGGGTATAAAAAGACTCATAACGAAGCCAAAAGGCACTTGTTTTCCCCGTCATTGCGATTTTTTTTTGTTCCGGACCATAACTTCTACTTACAGAAATATTGAAGGTCAACGTTCTATTCATACGTTTAAAAAAAAAACAAGTTTTCTTTGTTATAATTTTACTTTAAATATCTATACTATACTATTAAATGCACCAAAAAAAAAGTTGTTTACCAGCAATAATTTTTGCGTTGAGTTACGTAGTTTGATGTACAGAATGCTTGGTTGACGGCTTCGTGAAGGTTCCGTTTACACCCTGTATACGTAGTCCCACTTGACTTCTAAGTTAGTCTGTATATTTGTGTGGGTTTATGTGGCTTAATATATATACCTTATACCTAACTTACATCCATGCAGTGTTAGTTCCCGGTGAGCCCCAAACTAAACAGTTAGTCTGTATCTTGGAGCTCGACATTTGATTTCCAGAGTAGAGACAGAGGTGATTAGAGTGTGGTGGTGCGGAATTGATTGTGTGTGTGTGTATGTGTAATGTTTGTTAGTTTGCGTGTTTGCTCTCAGTATTTGAAGTGTCATATAAATGACTTAGATGTATGTGTTTAGTTCATCATGAAAAAAATCGACATGAAGCTTGTCTAAGGGCTCATTCACGGAGACGCGGCGCGTCGTGCGGCGCGTTGTGCGGCGCGGCTCGCTTTCAATTCAAGTGTTTACGGAGAAGCGATTTTACGCGCGTTTGCTTGAAATGCCGCGTCACACGCAGCGTTCAACGCGGCGGTGCACGCCCCGGTTCTTTGTAAACAACATCGTTCATTGCCATATGTTTGTGTTTGGGCGTGTGATAACGCGGGCCGCTGCACGCTTCGCCTCTCCGTAAACGGAAAAAACACGCAACGCGCCGCCCGACGAGCCGCTTCTCCGTAAATGAGCACTAATTTGTCTATCTTATAGAATTTCAAAACTAGATCCACCAATGACACTTTACTTACTGACTAATATTTGTACCAATGTACTTTGTACAAACAGTAGCGTATCGCTACGTTTTTCATAACTGTGTTTCCCCCATTTGACGCTGATAACTTGCGCACGATGATAAGGGACACGCGATTTTTATTCATATCTTTCTATTTTTAGTGAAAAATAAAAACAAACAGATACGTATATACGTAACGATACTGATTCTTATTTTTTTTGCACAAGAACCACAGAGTTTGTTTAAAGTGTGTATACTGCAATTGCGCCATCCACGAAAGCGTTTTCTTAGGATTTCGTAGAGAACAGTTTACAGGATTTAATTCAGAATTTTACCTTAAATGTACAAACAACAAGGACTAGGTGATTCAATAATTAAAATATGTATCTTACCTTCGTAACCACCCACCCAACCGATTTCAATGAAATTTGTGTAAGGTTGGTTCCAGCTTAAAAGATAGGATAGTTTTGCTCCTGATAGTAAATTGCACCCAGACCTCACAGCCCCAGAGTTTCAACCCCAAACGGCTCGAAAACACAGTTTCCAGAGAGGTTTCTATATCTACCCCGCTTGAGGTTCTCTGCAGCTGCAGCGGCAGCGCCAGCACAGCACAAGCTTGGAAGATGAGATGGCGCAAGAGTATCGACGCATGTTGCGTCCCACACTAAAGGCCTGCCCATCTTAAACGGAAACAAAGACATGATTTTTTTTAAATTACCAATTAATTTATAAACAATAATGTGTTGAATACGTGGTAAGCGTTTTAACGTCGGTGTTCTTTCCACCCTGTATAATGTAGCAGACATTGATTGATACTCATTGATTTACATTCAATGGCAGAAACCTTTGTCTTTATTAAATGCAATAAAAAGAAACAAGTTGTGCATTAGCAATCATCCGTCATTATTGTTTCCTTAATTGCAGTTATTTCAAAGGCAATCAAAATAATAACAATTAATTACTACAATCTTGATCTACGACTAAGTAAAAGAGTATTATCTATGTTTTATTTATCTTTATTTTTCAACTCTGAACAGTCGATTTTATTTTCTTAAAATAAAATTGTTTTACCTTTAACTTGTTTTTATAGGAATAGAACTAAATATTTATAAATACAAAGTCATTAAATACTTACAAAATTGAAGTTATGGAGTGACCAAAATCTATTTCACATATTTAAGTAACTATTCACCACCACCATTGACACAAAATATAAAAATGCTTCACATCTGTAACCTCAATAATCCTGGTCCAGTTGAAAACCAGCGTCGGGCACTATTTTGCTGAACTGGTCCTATTTGGCGCAGCCGTGAGGCACACAGTGTCACATTATTTTATTTTAGATTTAAGTTTATTTTTTGGTTTTGGTTTTCTTTTATTTTTTTTTATACTGTGTGCACTTGTGGCATGTGCCAAATAAATGTATTTTCTTTCTTTCTTAAAATATCTGACTGCAAATGTCAAACAAAAACAAAATTATGGGCTATTTTTTACTGGTTTTATGTAACATTCATAATTATCGTTTTGAAAACTTCCACATTTCCATTTCACTTCCGCGGACATTTTAGTAGACATTAATACTTCTTATGAGGGGCATATGGGACAAAATTACAGAGATAATAAGTTTATTGTACTCTCCTAAAGTCATATAATGGCATGTGATTTGATAGGTGCAATAAAACCCAAAAATACACTGGTTTATTCAACTATTTTTACCAAAATCTAATCTTGGATGAACAAACATAATTAATGGCAAATAAAAATTCCTCGCAATTTATTTCTGAGACTGAACAAAAAACGAAATGAAAGCGTAAAAGATTTTGTAACAGATTAAAAAAAAACACTAACTTTGAGATTTTTCAAAAACAACTAATGCCAAGGATTCCGTTACTATCATAATGTCATTGATACTTTATGATGTAAGTCTTGTACTGTATTTAGATATCGTAGGGATCATCTTCCTGCCCTTGTCCCATGTTACTTGGGGTCGGCGCAACACGTTTTTTTTCCACTCTCCTCTGTGACCCGTCACGGTATCATTTACTCCTTTCTCTTTCATGTAATTCCTTACACAATCCAGCCATCGTTTCCTTGGTCTTCCTCTCCCACTCCCCTCTCACACATCCATAAACATTTATACATATTCATCACTCTTTTAGTCATATGCGATTCTTGCCTCCTCATCACATGCCCATACCATGACAGTCGATTCTCTTTCAACTTTTCGTGTGTAATGGATGAAAATCCTGCCATAAATAGCTTGTTTTTCTTTATAAGAAATCCTTCAAAACTTACACCCAATACATCCCCTCAAAACTACTTCTAAACTCTTACTAAAACTTCTAAACCGAGATTCAATAAATTAACATGCACAGTCCCTGCTGCCCATAGGCCTAGTCCAATTTCCGTCACAACACCCAGACCTCTATCACACTTCCGAAGCCAGCCTGACCCAGCCACCTTGGTGAGGTCGTCGGTACATCTAGCTGGACGTGCTTAATATCAGTAATTTTTTTATTAAATAAAACTAAATAATTCTACAAATAAACTTGTTTAATCTATACTAATATTATAAAGAGGTAAAATTTATTTGTAATTTGTATGTAGAGGGTAATCTTCGGAACTAATGACCTAATTCTAAAAAAAAAAACACATCAAAAGATACATTATTCGTGGGCGCTGTAGGCTATAAATTATATTTATATCATGCATATTAGCCGAGCTATCACAATTTTAGAAGTGCTAGTTATTGCGATAAAATGTGAGATCATGGAAACTAAATAAAAATACAAAATGACTCATGACGTTTGCCATTAAACCCTTTGCCCGCCGCGTCACGCACTTGCCCACTGCCAACAATCATTGACAATAATTGCACCTACGGAGACATCGTATCTCCTTATCAATTGTTTACGTCAGATCGCATGATAACGCTGTCAAGAACACCACGAAGATATTTTTTGTTAGTTTTTGTGCTGAAGCGAAACAATCGTGGCGGGTTTTTGCTTTACCGTGAGAAATGATATCGTGAAGGTGGTTTGTGAGGCCATGATGCACAGCCATAAGAAGGTTCGAAAGGGTGAGTGGCTCTTATATTTATTTTTATATGCCCTCAGCTTCAACCGCGAGTTCGGTAATTGTCCCACGGGATCGTACTACCGGATTTAAAATTATCCTATATGTTAATCCAGGTTATAAACTATCTGTGTGCAAAATTTCATAAAAATCTGAAGAGTCGTTTTGGGTGACGAAGTAACTAACAAATATCCTCACAAACTTTCGTATTTATAATTTTAAAGAAAGATAGTTATTTATTAGGAAATTTTAATTTTTACTTTTTATGTTAGCCTGGTCTGCCCCGCCCCTGCCCCTGAGGAGCTCGTGGCTAAATAATAACAGCCGCTCAGGTCGATCTTTAGGTTAAGCCGTGCTTGCCTAGGTTGGTCTGTGGATGGGTGACCACCCATTACATACCGAGTTTCCTCCGTGCCTCGGAAAGCACGTTAAGCCGTTGGTCCCGGGTGTCATTTGTAGATCTTTGACAGTCGTTAGGTAGTCAGTGGCCCAAAAAGTCTGACAACCAGTCTTACCAAGGGGTATCGTATTACCCAGTAATAACTGGGTTGTGGAGGTCTGACGGGCAGTCGCTCCATGTAAAATACTGGTATTCAGCTGCATCCGGTTCAGACTGGAAGCCGACCCCAATATAGTTGGGAAAAGGCTAGGCAGATGATGATGGTCTGCCCCGCTCTTGGGCAAAGGGCTCCATAATGCCCTTGCCTCGCCTCGAATGCAATAACAAAGTGTCCCCACTTATATCAAAATGTACTTTTCTAGTCGTTCCATTGTTTGTCACCTATGATTAACACTTTCGCTGCCCAGCACCCAGCATATGAGTCCAAAGTCCATACTACGCGGGGTGTTGGGCAGCGAAAGTGTTAAGTTGTTTTTATTTTTATATCTGGCTGAAATTATTGTTTTGACGCGATTCAATAACATTAAAAGACGTGAAAAACAATAAAGTATCCGATTTCCCGCGCGTTTCCTCTCCTAGAACAAAGGAACAAACACATTCAGCCTTATTTCCTCGTAATTATTTTTAGTGTAAGGTGGTTCCATGAACTCCTTGCACAGTTCTTGTAAATTCCTAACAAACTTTACAGCAAACATACTCATTTTAATTACCCTAATATATTCCACATATAAACCACATTCGTAGACACACTATTTCACAGATTTATACCACCGAGTGGAGTGAACAGGCTCGTAAATCCCTTTAACAGTTGGCCTACAAACGAGGTAGTAAAAATATTCATTACTAGCTTTTGCCCGCGGCTTCGCTCGCGTTAATTCAGTAAAAAAAACTGTTAACACACTACTAAAGTTTCTATAATAATATAATTCAGTCATGATTCCAAAGACACGTGACGCCATCTTGTATCATAAGAACGTTATTGTTGTTTTTCTTGGGAATAGTACTTATTTTCCGGATAAAAGGTACCCTATGTCCGTTTATGTACAACTGACAACGTATATGCAAAATTTCAGGATGATCAGTTTAGTGGTTTAGGCGTGAAAAGGTAACAAACAAACAAAAAAACTTACTTTCGCATTTATAGTATTAGTTAAGATTAGGAAATGCGGTTTTGCACAAAAAGTGATAAGATGGCTGCTCGTGGTTTATGTTGGCCCACAGTGTTGGCCTATGTGTTATGTAGCTGGTGGCTTTGGTTCGAAAGAAGTTGAAAGAAGAGAAGCCAGTCTCCTGCTTCTTTTTGTGTCGCTGTCACAACATTGTATTTTATTGCCCCAAAACTGTGCCAGTTCCACGGCATCATCATTGGCAGTGCAGAGGTCCTTTAGCTGCTTGTTTTGGGGCTTAGATAGGAGGTGGAGCATAGCTTGCGACACATCTTCAGCTGCCATTGAAGAGAAGTGATCAGATAACTCTTTTCTTCTGCGGTGAATCTGGAGCTGGTCCTGCGGTTACCACAGCTACTATATTGTTTTTCATATCCAACATCCCAAACTGGGCCCGCAAGTTGGATTACGGCTCCACTCTCTGCTTTTACACAGAAGAGGCCTGTTTGTCAACAGTGGGATACCTACAGGCTGGTTATACACCGACACTGAGTGCCACAGACCATTTATTACGAATTGTAACGTAATTCTCATAATATTCTACTAATATGATTCTGCCAAAGCGGTGCCCCAGGCCCTGGTGACGGCAGCGGAATCCGCTAGATGCAAGAAGCATAAACCCAGGCGATGTAGCGATTATCCTAATAGAGCTATTTTATGGTTAGCCCTTATCTTATCAACCACGCTTTATTAATGACTACATAGCTTTATCTTTGCGAGGCTTACCTCAAAATTCTGTCGGTAAAAAACAAGTCCATTTGCACTTACGGTAGGTACAACGAAATGATTAAATCTCCTAGACTTCTACATCATCATCTGCCTAGCCCTTTTCCTAACTATGTTGGGGTCGGCTTCCAGCCTAATCGGATGCAGTTGAATTCTAGTATTTGACATGAAGCGACTGCCTATCTGACCTCCACAATCCAGTTAGTACTAGGTAATACGATACCCCTTGGTAAGACAGGTTGTCAGCAGACTTTCGGGCCACTGACTGCCTGTAACGCCTGTCAATGATCTACAAATGGCAGCTCGCAAATCAAATAGCAACTCGGAATGTAATGGGTGGTCACCCATCCATAGACCATCCTAGGCAAGCGCAGCTTAATGTGAAAATTAATCCAAGTGGCTATTATTATTTAGCTACGAGCTCCTCTTACATGAGTTTACATGTATGAAATACTTAGTCTAATTAAAATTTCAACGCGCCATATGCTACGGAACATCTGACAAATCTTTCAAAGTATGTACGTTTCCTTTAGATTAAGCCTGAACTAAGAATAAACTCTTCCTCGAAGAACGTTCAAACTCGAAGAAACTTGTGTATAAAATCGAATTACTTACGCCTCACTTTGAACCGAGTTTAAAGTATAAGCCGCTCCATACATTGTCTTTCCTGTGTTATTCTTTGCGGCTCCCCGCGGTAAATCCCCGGGTATAGGGAATAGAACATTTAGCTAGGGTTGTCAAGAATTTGAAAAGTTTAGTCTTGTAAATTTGAGCAGATGTAAAGAATATTATCAATTCATCAGCGATGAATTAGGTATTTAATTGCTACTTAAGTAGTCACAAAAAAAATGAAATACTGCAAAAACAATCTTCAGTTCAATTATCTCGGACAACACTGATATAACACTTTCTATAATATTTTCGTAAATAAAATTGGTAAAAAAAATATGTAAATTGCCTGTTTATTTTTTAAAGGAAATGATTCTCCACATGTATCACAATAATCCGACAATATGGCCAGTAAGAAACGAATTTCTCGTAAATAACTTTAATTCAAGAAATACGTCGAATTTTGCTTCCATATAGGTAAGGTCCTTTCGCTGCAACAACGATGAGACAAGTGACAACCCTATTGGAACGTCTCAATCTGATATTGAAATATGGCTTCGGCTTGAACATAAAATGCATTTAAATGCAATATAAACGGAAGCCTGTCGTCTCCATAGCATGGTGTAATCATATTGTATGATATTTATTGTATGGATATAGGAATTTACAGATACATGAAAAGTTTTGCTGTCTCGTTGGTCTTAGTGATCGCACTTGTTACTATTAAGCATGAAAACTTAGGTTCGATTCTAGACAAAAGTGTTATTGATTTTTTCCGTAACGAATTTGTCAGCCCAGTCTTGATTAGTGCACAGCTGATAAAAATAGGCTCGACTCCTATCACATGGGATAATATATATAAATGTTTCAACATTTCTGTAACTGGTGAAATATGGGGTAGGTTCACCTCGACGCGTCAAGTTATGCATTTCCAATATAACAGGAACTCGCTTTGTATAGATTTTCCGTACATCGAGCGATCTTCATAAACTAGTTTTGTATAGCTTAATTGCTCGCCTTGTGTACCATGGTTACACCGGAAAAAACAGCGTCATGTTTGTTGTGAGTACTTTTGAAATTAAAAAGATACTTTCAAAAATACCTATTGCTTGGTTGCCCTCAAAGTATTCGAGAAACTTTTCGCCAGCCGCCATCATTGTCTCGTTATGCAAATTGACTAACCTAGTAATTATTCCCAGTCCTACAAATTAGATTCTCTTGTGGGATTAATTAATTTGTAAAATTCGTTCTCTGGAGTGTCGTGAAGTGGCAATTTGATAACTGGAGGATTTTATGATTACTAAGTGAGTCCACTTTTTACTAACTGGGTTGTGGAGGTCAGATAGGCAGTCGCTCCATTTAAATACTGGTATTCAGCTGCATCCGGTCGACCCCAATATAGTTGGGATAAGCCTAGGCAGATGATGAAGTGGGTCAACTTTTTATAACTTGTTAAATGCTTTCTCAGCATCTGACTAAACTGTAATAAAATGTATGATCAACAATGGACGAGCAAAATTATTTAGATTGACAACTTGTGAATACATACTTCTACTGTCATTGAAATAAAATGTAATGATGGACTCAAAATAAATAGTAAATACCCCGTTTTTAGTGTCAATGATAGTATTAGTGACTATGTCAGTTTAAAAGCTTATAAAATTACGTTTATATCTGTAAGAACATCTTCAACTACACTTTTAGAAGTTTTTTTGTTGTCAATATATCCTAGCCCACTAATCCCTTAAAAAAAATTATTCCGAAACATCATCGCCTCTTTTAAATTCCAAATAAATACTAGATAGTAAGTAATACCTCCTAGTAATTATGAAAAACTGCAACGAGCAGCCTGGAAAATATAATATTCCAAAAAATATTTTTGCAAATAAAATGGCAAAAATATTATTTCGTATAATCCTACTGTAGTTTCGCAATCCGGCGCCATATTGGGGAAAATATTCACCGGCGCCTTTCACAATGGGCTCGTGATTCCAAATTTAGGACATCCTGTAGCAAAGCGCCACTGTTCATTATGCCTGACTGTGAGCGATGAGCAGGTATTACAGGTGCTATAATATTACGTTATTTCAACACCTGAAACTCTAAAGTATTTTGTTTAGAATGAAATTCAGAAGTTAGACCATTATCATAATATAAATTACTTCTCATGTAAATTACTTGGCAATTGTAACCGTTTTTATGTTTTGTATTAATTTGGTGTTTCTTATTTTCTAGTAATTGTAAGTACCTAAGGGTATACGACCAGTAGTCGTATATAAGTGGGGGGAGACTTTTGCCCAATAGTGAGATGACACAGGCTAACAGTAACAGGGGTATACCTGTAACTATCGCACATACCAGCACTCTTATTTTCACCGTTATATTTCTATAAGAGGTCTGTATGTATTGTTGCTGTACCAATATATTAAATTAATGGGTCCATATTGGCTCACCTAAAGTTCTTTTCCCGAAATTGTTCTTCCTAACGATTTGTAATCCGAATGATCACTCTTCCTAAAATTTTTCATCCTAAAGTTTTCATTCATACTATTTGTAGTGCTACCGGCGATGTTCATAACACTCATGTTTCCGAAAATTGTAATTAATAATATCATTAATGTAAATATATTTAAACTCCTACTGTTTTTTATCGTAACGCTTTTATCCCTAAACATAAGTACAGGTCAGAGTGTCGTCTTGAGGGCACTATGACAAAAAAACTTAGAAAAATTTCGCAACCAATTTCGAAGTAGGTCACAGTTCTAACCTAACCTAACCTATGGATCCCTTCCACATCGTTTTTACGACAAACGGTTAGTCGGAGACAAAAAACACCAAGACACTTTTATTCTTACATTTAGGTGTTTTATACGATAGAATCGAGAAAATAAACGGTTTGCAAAAATAACACTTTTTTGGCTTAATTCTAAGTCTAACTAAACAAAGAAATCTAAACAAAAAATATATGACTTTGAATAATAGTGTAAAAGATGGTTATGTTGAGAAAATATAGGAAAAGAAATAAAAGTATAACAGATTTTTATTGCTACTGACATTATGAAGTTGAATGCTTTGGAATTATAAAATTAGAGACAGAGTAGTTAGGAATTGTGATTGTTAGGATCAAAAATGTTAGGAAGAACATTTTCGGATTTCCAATTATCGGAGTTGAAAATTTAGGTGAACTTTGGCGCACCCTAAATTAATAAATACACATTAACATCTTATCTTATATATAAAATTCTCGTGTCACAATGTTCGTTCCCGTACTCCTCCGAAACGGCTTGACCGATTCTCATGAAATTTTGTGAGCATATTGAGTAGGTCTGAGAATCAGCCAACATCTATTTTTCATACGCAGACGAAGTTGCGCGGGTCAGCTAGTATACGTCTAAAATCCCCAAAAGCAGAAGTATAACTTAATTACATCCTCATTATGCCTGTTGTAAATCCCATCTAATAGGACCTTATAATTACCTAGTATCTTCTCCATAATTTTCTGAGAACCTAGTATTCTCAGAGATTCTTTCAGAAAAGTTTTTGCAGAAAAAATATTTTCTCCATCTTAAATAGCCAGGAAAATGGAACCGTATGTGTGCTCTTTACCGTTATAAACTTATAAGTGTGTTACTCGTAATACGGTTAGATGCACGTCAAAATTTTACAGATCATAAACATGAATACATTTTTATTCGCATCATAAAAGTGATTCAGTAGCCATAAAAGGACTTTTTGCGGTTCAAAAAGTTTATAGTATGGTTCTTCAAAAAACCGTATTCTTGCATAAACTTTCATGTATTATTGAGGAAACATTGTCAACCTGTTTTTGTGCCATTGATCAGAAGAAATACGTGCGTCACTTAGGGGGTCTTCTGTAAGTACATTTCAAACCGAAATAAAACTATGCTACTACTGACCTTAGAAGGGTTTGTGACAGATTGGCCAGATAAAACCGCACAGAAAGAAGAATGGTAGGCTATGGGGAGGTCTTTGCCCAGCAGTGGGACAATAAAGGCAAAAAATCTACTGATCGACTCTCAAAATTTTGAGGCCATTGAAAACGTTTTAGGATGATAACAGTGAAAAGTATGATCTTTGTTATTATTATTCTTTCCTTTATTTATTTAACTACACATTTTTAAATATTTCTTAAAAAAAACACATTTATTATTCTCTTTATTTGTCATTTCTACACATTTTTTTTATTGGTTAATAAAGACACAAAAAAAAACTTTAGAAATCTTTACCCCACGCTAGGAATTTCTCCTGTATCGTGAGAGCGTATACAAACATTTAAACATGAATCATTTATTTAAAATGCAATAGTGCCGGTGCTTCAAAGGCATGTCCTGACTTGATAAAGAAAATCATTTAAAAACTGACGAAAGTATAAAAGCACTGACTGAACGTCCACTCAAACCTTACGCAACACTAATCCTGAGTAACAGTCATTGACTGTACGAAATGATCTAGCTGCGCAAGCGACTCGCGCGTCGCCATCTCGATATGGACACGACCAGCTCATTAAACTGAGACCACTGACCGACGGCTGCCCTAAATACTGATACACGCCGATCACTATGATTAATATGATTGTTTAGAAGCAAAGATTTAAATCGATAGACCGCGTCAAAAAATAATCAAGTTTTTTTTTGTTGTTAATCTTATTGTATAAGATGCTGTAATATCTCCTCTTGGAAGAGGGCGGTGGCTCCTGTAACACAGATCTATCACCTAGCAATCACATAATTTAGTAATTACTTTTTTGTGTAATAAAGACTTTTGACTATTGAGCTTTGTCCCGCTCAGACATACTGCAAATCGTATATGTAAATCGTTTCATGTGGGATGTGTGAACTCGCTCTACTAAGTTTAAATACTTTTTACTATCACTAATGATTAATATATTTAAAATGACAGAGAAGGAAATAGAACAGTAATTTATCTTACTATGTATGACCTCTCACGACGAGTGTGGACGCAAATATTAAGAGTACCTAATTTACATTGTGTAATGCTATTTTTAAGAGTAGTTGGTATCGTCATTGAACAAGGGTAGGATGATGATCCTCATCCTACCCTTGTTACATGTTACTTGTAGTCGGCCCAACTCGTTTTTTTTCTTTATTCTCCCTTGTCAATCGCCACGACATCATTTACTCAATTTTCTTTCATACTCACATAATCCACCTTTTTTAATAACAATTACCAGTAAGTTGAAAGGAAAACAACCTCACATAAGCGTAAGCGTAAGCGTAAGGTAATTACGTCGAATTTAAAATTAAAAATACTCATTTCACATATGTTTTCATAATTTTAAGAATTTAGTAATATCTATGGATGATAAGGATTGTGCTGACAATTTAACTAAAATGAAATAGGATACTTGTGTTTTCGAGAGGAGCTCGTAGCTAAATAATAACAGCCGCTCGGATCAATCTTTAGGTAAATTTGCGCTCGCGTAGGTCCTAGTTTTCTTCGTGCCTCGGAACGGAAAGCACGTTGAGCCGTTTCTTTGACAGTCACTACAGGTAGTCAGGGGCTGAAAGCCTGTCAACCAGTCTTACCAAGGGGTATCGTATTACCCGGTAATAACTGGTTTGTGGAGGTCAGATAGGCAGTCGCTCCATGTGAAATACTGGTAATCAGCTGCATCCGGTTAGACTGGAAACCGACCCCAACATAGTTGGGGAAAGGCTAAACAGATGATGACTTGTGTTACGATTACACCGCGCGCTCGTGATAGTATTGAGCAGAGCTGTACCTATATTACACCCACATTTCGCCGATTAAGTTTACAAAGTCTCATATAATAGGGGGCGAGCATCAGCCGGGCTCAAATCCAGATTCTGGGCTGATTGACTGCAAATCTGGGTAAAAAAGCCCAATAACACTTTGCCCGAAACGGGAAGCGAAACCAGGACCTCCAACCCACTTGCAGCTAGACTAGTCTAGACCAACGAGACAGCTAGATAGACACTTTGATATCAAATTCCGATCACGTTTCATCTGTTACTGAATTGCAGAAGTTAATCAAACTTGAACTTGATCAACGTGTCTGGTAACTTTAATTCTTTTGATATTAGCTGCAGTCAATTTTATTTGCGGGAAACTTTATCTGCGATCTCTTTTGATATGCTCCGACCACAACCTCAAGCGTTGCAACTCGGGACGTGACTTGTCTCACTAGTTTAAGCGTGAGTACAGTCGGGCCTGTGGACGGTGATTAATGGGCTAGCTCGCCGTACGTCCATCTTATGACGACAGGCCGTGTTGACGGCGCGTTCGTGTTCCACTCGTGCCTCAAAGAGATGTCTGCAAAAAAGGAAGGGGCCCCGCAAGGGCCGATATCTGCCGGTGCTGCGGGACTGTTCAAAAGAGATACCGCGGCCCTGGGACACAAAGAGCAAAGAAGGAACATGGATGGGTTTTAGTCAGTAAAAGTTAACACTCCCTTTCACTCCGCCCAGAGCGGCGGGGGGGGGGGGGGGCGGGGGGCGTTTGATGATTTCCCATTCGAATAAATAAATAAAGAAACGTGAGTAGAGTCGTGATGAAAGTCGCAGCAAGGTGTCTCGTGGCATGCTACAAACAACCTATTTAATTTATTTTCTTGGAAGTCGCTATCACAATATGCTCTTGATCGTGCAGCTCGTGGCTAACACGTAATTCTTTTAATACTTAAGCTGCAGTCAATGGGGAAGACCGTTAAAAGCTAATTCTTAATCTGACCAATGAGGTCAAGCTATTTTGAAATATAAAATGACATTACCAGATTTTCAACCAATGACGGTGCTGGAAACCAGCTATACTGGCGCCATTAGTTTCCCCATTGGATAAGACGGACTTCGACGTTGATCTGCCGATCGGGATGGGTGCGCCAAAGTTCAACTAAATTTTTAACTCCGATAATTGGAAATCCAAAAATGTTCTTCCTAACATTTTTCATCCTAACAATCACAATTACTAACAACTCTGTCTCTAATATTCATAATTCCGAAGCATTCAACTTCATAATGTCAGTAGCAATAAACATCCATTATACTTTTATTTGTTTTCCTATATTTTCTCAACATAACCATCTTTTACACTATTATTAAAAGTCGTAAAAACGATGTGGGAGGTTAGGTTAGGTTAGAACTGTGACCAACTACGCGCGAGCCGAGCGAGCGTAGTGAGCGGTGCCGCGGCAGCGGCCGGCGAGCGCTACCTCGAAATTGGTCGCGAAATTTTTCTAAGTATTTTTTTCATAGTGCCCCCAAGACGACATTCTGACGTGAATTTCATTCATTTAAGACAAAAATCAGTGAAACGACCTTTAATCATTCTAAACAGTTGGTTTTTTAGACATAATAATCTCAGGTATATTTATAGTAATAAGTATGTAACAACAATAACCAAAAATAATGTTTAGGGATAAAAGCGTTATGATAAAAAACAGTAGGAGTTTAAATATATTTACATTAATGATATTATTAATAACAATTTTCGGAAACATGAGTGTTATGAACATCGCCAGTAGTACTACAAATAGTATGAATGAAAACTTTAGGATGAAAAAATTTAGGAAGAGTGATCATTCGGATTACAAATCATTAGGAAGAACAATTTCGGGTAAAGAACTTTAGGTGAGCCAATATGGACCCGATCGGGATGACTCAGATAACATAACTGAACGAATAAAGTATAATTTCCATAAAAGTCAAACAGTTTAATTGACTTTTATGGAATTCTTTTACTTCATTCGTTCAGTGTCATACCTTTTTAACAAATCTGAGCAGTTGAATTTCAAAGAGAAACTTGGGTCTTTGCGAGCTGGGCAAGTTTCATAGTAATTTTGCTGAGTAGTCTCAATTTCTTGGCAATGAAGGAGCCTTTGAATTCTATAGCCCAAGGGGAGGTTTATTCGGTGTCAAACTATTGGAAGGTACAGTCAAGACATTTATACCTTCATCAGGTTTCAAACTCTATTATTTATCAAGTCAGGGCACTTAATACTTTACTTTTTCCGGAAAATATAGTTATTTATTTACCTGAAAACTAAGATTAAAATAACACTCACTTTTGACTAATGTTGTGTTGACTACAACCTAAAACTTTTTAACTGTTTTAAAACGTTTTTGTATGTCTTTTAATTCTAATACTGCAAGGGATGGTTCGAGGAGGCACGGGAAAAGAACACATGTAGGGAATTGGGGGAGGCCTTTGCCCAGCAGTGGGACTGTACAGGCTACTAATAAAAAAAAAAAAAAAAAATTTAATAGTCGGATTCTCATCTTTTATTCGGTCTTACAGTAATAAAATATGTATAAATGCCATTCTGTGACACACGGCACAACAGAAAATACCAAGTTGGTAAAGCGAATTATATCGTGCAATTACGTAGTTATATTATAATATTATCTGTCGTGCAATGAACTGAAGGTAATTTTATTTAAATTGATATTGAGTAGTGTTTGTTCACATAACGAACATTATTACCTTCAAAAGACCACTTTATATGCAAAACTTAAATCAATTTAACTACTAGATAAAATACTTCATCATCTGCCTAACCTTTTCCTAACTATGTTGGGGTCGGGTTCCAGTCTAACCGGATGCAGCTGAATATCAGAATTTTACATGGAGCGACTGTCTATCTGACCTCCACAACCCAGTCAGTACTGCGTAATACGATACCCCTTGGTAAGACTGATTGTCAGACTTTCGGACCTACTGACTACTCAACGAGTCTAGGATCTACTATTGACAGCCGGGACCAACGGCTTAACGTGCTTTCCGAGGCACTGAGGAAACTCGGTATGTAATGAGTGGTCACCCATCCACGGACCAACCTAGGCAAGCGCGGCTTAACCTGAAGATCGACCCGAGCGGCTGTTATTATATAGCCACGAGGACTGTACATATTACCTATTAAAGAAAAAGTTTGTGAGTTTATTGACCTCAACGCAGCTTGAATCTCTATCGAGTCTCACTGTATCACTACAATTCCATTTTCAAATTTTATCGACTAGTACGCACAGAGTAAAAAACATTGTAACATGTAGTCAGACGTAACTAGTTTATCAAACCGTCCACATACGTTCTGATTGAATATACTACCTAATGACCTAAGGAACCTAGCCTTATCTATAGTAATTATATGTCTGACAGTCGTTTGCTAATCTCAACGGGACTTACACGCGTTTCTGTGTCAATAATATTATCAGTACACGTTTGTTTTTTAATTATGATTTTTTTTTATTCGTCTATGATTGTAGACTGAACAAGTGAACTCGGTAAATGTGGTCGATGGATCGAAAGGAGGAGTGATGTGTTTAGTTTGTTATTAGTTTTTATGCAAAATGAAATGGTGTTGTGGATCAACTTTTAGGAAACATGTGAATGGATTAGATTCTGAATTTGGTAAAGTTATTTATTATGTACACACGCCAGCACATCAAGCTACCCGAAACTGTCAAATTTTCCCAATCAACCTCGAACCTAATGCGTTAGCGGTAAAGTTGAAAATCTATTAAAGAAATTTGACAGATTGTAGTAGCTTGATATACCTACTTTGCTTCTTATAAATGATATAGGTTTGCTTGGAAAATAGTTACATAACTTAAGTAAATACACACATTATACGGAAGCAAATTGACTTGTTTTCAACATAAATCATCGTGCATTCATAATACGACACATATAGCAACCTAGTAACGTTAAGAGCGTTTATACAGAAAGTGGGCAACGTCGCAAATAGCTGTCAAATATTTCGCTGTTTTGATTAATTTGGCAATATTACTGTATGGAAATAAGAAATATGGCTAACTAGTGAACTAAAATATTGATTATGAAATGCAATTATTAATATCGTAACACCGAATATTTAGTTTTAGATGTAAAAAAAGTATTTGGAAACTTTCCAAATGCCTTTTTTACACCTAAAACGGTTGTAACATTAAATTCAGTTTTTTTAAATGCAATTCATTATTAATAACGTACTTAGTTCACTAGTTAGCCATATTTCTTATTCCCATACAGTAATATTGCCAAATTAATTAAAACGGGGATATATTTGGCAGCTATTTGCGACGTTGCCAACTTTTTGGTTGAACGCCCCTAAATTAAATAAAAAATACTCTTTTCTTATATAATATTTTCATTACTTTAAGAATTTATTAATATCCACGGATGATACTGAATGTGCTTGTTGCAAAAAAAAACTTAAAATGTTATAGGATAGTTATATTTTCGATAAAAAACTCGTCGAATTTATGCTAGAGTCTCTGTTCTTTCGAAATTACGTTTTTAGAAAGATGTTGTTGGTGAATAACCTTCTTCAAACCATCCTCCATTCATATTTGGTTTCCGAACGACTATTACTATTGAAAAAGTAATTAAATGTTTGAAGTTTTAGCGCAAACTGAACTTTATGCTTGGGTTTTGATTTTCCTCAGACACATGAATACTTGTTTACATAACCGGAAACTAAATCGCGAACGCAGTATACATAATTCATAAGTATGAGTAGAGTAGCTATGACAGGGTTGTGAGCTCAACAATACACAACCTGTTGAGTCTAGACCCAAACATGACAGTATCGCTTTTGTAATCCTCTCCCTAAGCGGTTCAGGTAACCATGACGTCTTAAAGCAGGAGTAATTCCAGTGTGGGAAAGAGATGGAGACCTGTATAGGTCTGTCTCTTTCCCACACTGGAATTACTCCTATTTTAAAACGTCGTAGTAGGGTCCCATGAGCACAGTATTACGTTAATATCAGACAGTTTCCTTCAGACCTCATGTTGACCTTGTATAACCTTTTGTCAATGTTTTCAGTAGGTAATAATAGGTAGGTAGTAATAAGGTCACCCCCAATTACGTGGGACTTAAACGTAACTGGCAGATTGTGAGTTTACTTCGCGGTACACCTCTGACTAACCCTTCGGAGTGTACAGGCGGGATGCTACGTTATGTACCTTCCGTAAAACGGAATAGAAACACAGGGGTAGGGACGCTTGTTGCTAAAAAGGTTTCTAAATAATTAAGTAAACCAAAATAGAGTACATACTTATTGGCTTATCATATAAATTCAACGTTAAAAGTTTTGCCTCGGTTAACCCCTACGTCTTTATTCGCCCCGTTCTTCCACCCTGATTTTTTACCAAATTCTTCTTTTTATCATTCTTCTTTGAATTAGATAAAAAAAAGAAACCCTTTTTAAACAGGTAAGTAATTGTAACTACAGTCATAGAGGCATTTTGAGTAAGACGCATCTAAGTTGTAATATCAATTTAAGTGTTAGTGTGTTGATTTTTTTTTAACTTACTAAGTAACGTAAAGTAAGAGAAAAGAGAGTAAAAGAGAAGTATGAAAAAAAAAACATGCTGCGCCGTCCCCAAATAAATTGGCGAAGGAGAATGATGAAGTTGAAATGTTTTTCTTAACACCGAATAGCTTTAAAATGAAAAATGACAACAAACTTTACAAGATATTACTAAATTCACCAAGTTTTAAGAAAGCCTTTCTAATATTAAAATACTTAAAGATTCTAAGCCAGGGATTTGCAAAAACTTGCAAGTTTGAAGAATGCCTTTTATATTAAAAATTACCTGACTGCTTACATAAAAATCTAAGCTAATATTTGAACCTAAAGTAACTAACTTCCAAGTGAGAGCCGAGAATATTCAAGGCAACTTTACTGTCTCCACTGGGCAGAGTTGAAAATCCAACAGTGCAATATAACTTAGGCATTCACTTAGGTGCAGCTTAGTGTTCGTGGAAATGGGTGACAAAGTTAATAAATAAAAGTGAACGCAACTTAGTTCGCGCGTTCAAACAAAGTCGGGCGGCAAGCTTTACTTACTCGAGTTAGTAGTGTGAATAATGGCTAGATTAACTCGTTAGCTAGTCCCCACAGTTTTATTTATTTTTACGGTGTTTTACAAGGCTCATAAAGTATAGTGTTAGGTCGTGTTTGGCTGTGAAACGTTGATATATGGGACGAAGTTAGTGGGGAAAACTCAACTGAGTGAAATATTGTGCGTTTACTTTTTGCTCGTGGTCATCATCTATCGTTTTCAGTTAGTCTAGAAGAAGACTTGGCTGTGTAGTAGGATAGTATAAGTATTTTATGGTGGGTATTGAGTATTTCAAATCAAAATTGGACCCAATGCCTTTTGAACCACTGTTTTAAGCTTTCACGGTGTACAACTAAACTTATACTGTCACTTACGGTATATCTTCCGTGTCAATCCGCGTTCATGGCGCTTGCAACAGCGTCGAAATATCGGAAGCTCAAAATAATGAACAATCACGGGAGATATCTCGTTAGTGACAGTATACGTCCAATGTCTTTTGACTCAGTAGATCTCTATTTTTTTTTATTTCCACAAAAGATTGAAATGATCTAAACTGAAACAATTGAAGCTGTTCCACAAACGATGGGGCACCTGATATCAAGTTCTGCGCGGCCTGATGCCTGCACGCCACATAATATGATAGTACCAACCTTGTAGCTAAGTTCTGGGCCAACTCAAGACAGATTTCCATCCGTTTTCTAAGAAGAAGTCAGTGGAGAATCCTAATACGATAATAATATGAATCATGTTAAAATTCTTAAGATGGTTACAGACGCAGTTAAATTATTATGAATTGTCACTTTGTTACCATTTTACGAATTATAACGTAATGCATATTATTATCCTATTATGATTCTGCTAAAGCGGTTATTTTAAACCCACAGGTTTCAAAACGTTTTTTACCAAAGCATGCGCCTCGCCTTTTTTTTCTTTTTTTTTTAAATGCGCCTCAGGAAAGTAATTCAAGCCTACATGCTACTTCAATGTAGTTTCACACAAAGAACTCGAATAACGGTCCTGATAAAAATAAGGAAATCTCGAAACTTAATATTTTGTGTGTGTTAGACTCGTGATAATTTTAATCCTAATTTAACATTGATAAGCGACACGATAACAGATCTCAAATGACGAATGTACGAGTCAAAATGATGTAATTAGGTAGTGGGATTCCCCATATTTATTGAATTTATCTTAATTAAGACTTTATTATATCACAAGGAACTGTATGTTTCTAAGAAAAATAACATTGTAAAGTAGCAATCTAGGTGTCAAGATCAACACGAGATACTTGATATTATGAACAATTAAAACAGTAATTATGACGTATCAAACTCAGCAGCATCTTTTTATGCATCTGTTGATCTGTGCACTCAGTGTAGTTGATAACAACCTCATTACATTAGCTTAGTTTTCAAATCTAATTAAATCGCTGAATTCATTTAATAATGACCAGCCTCTGACGCCACGATTGTCAAAGATCTTCCAGCGGCAGTCGGAACCATTTGCTTCACGTGCTTTCCGAGGCACGGAGGATTCATATTAAGTAAGGAATGGTCACCCATCCATAAACAGACCTCGGCATGTGTTGCTTAACCTTGAAAAGCGGTGCGGCGATTTTCTTAGTATGTAAGGGATGGTCACCCATCCATGAACAGACCTCGGCATGTGTTGCTTAACCTTGAAAACCGGTACGGCGGTTATTGTTTTGCCACGAGCCCCTCTAAACCGACAGACCACGTTGTCTAAAATTTTCCGTTAGTTCCCTCTAATTTTAGGCTGGTGCGTAATTTTGTCGTGCGGCACACCTATTAGGACCTTCCCTAGAATTAACCCGTAAAGTGTGAAAACTGATAACTAAGATTTTTTAACTGAGAGACTATAAAAAGATATGAACTGAAACTGTCGGTATGTAACTGAAACTTGTTTTCGTCATTGGAAATAATGTTATGCAACAGCTGCGAACAATTGTTTTGCGGGACAGCACATGTTGCTGAAACAATTTTGCCTGTCTTTTCTATACCATAACTTCGGAACATTATTAGGTAAAGCTACCTACAGGGTGTAAACAGACCCTTCACGAAGCCGTCAACCAAGCATTCTGTACGTCGAACTAAGTAACTTTACGCAAAAATTATTGCTGGGAAACGACTTTTTTTTTTGGGTGAAAAATCGCGTTTTACGGTAAAACTCAATGTACACAATGTAACGATGGATTGAATAGTACGGTGGTCGTGAAGGTGTTTAAAGTAAAAATCTTTCATTAGAAACATGTATTTAAAAAAAAAAAACCTTGTGAAAAAGTTGGAACTTTGTCGCCCAATATCTCCGTAACTAGAAGGTTCCCAGGTATAGTCTAGAACAAAAAAATGATCGCAATGACGGGGAGAACAAGTACCTTTCGGCTTCGTTAAGGGTCTTTTTACACCCTTTATAACATTCCATGCTTTCCACACAACAATAACAATGTTTCTGGAACCAATGTCGCACAACTTTTGTTTACTTTGGATACGGAACATTTGTTTGTTACCAGCAAACTGTATCCCGCAAAACATGTTGTACAACATTGTTTACCAATGTTTGCGGCTTTACTGTATTCCGCATATGGTCACAATGCAACCAAGTCAGTAGTCAGCTGTCTAAACCACATTGGCGGTCACATTTACAAGCACCACACCACTTCCTCAATTCGATAGACAATTAGCGGTGGCAAGCAGTCTCTCACTCAGGGTGGAGTTCGATGTTCACCGCAAATTGAACTCCATCATCAACCATTCTAGGTAATAATTGCTCTGCTGATCTTTTGGTACCTTCGTCGAAGTTAATACCTAGGGGTATTCCTCAAAGCGCAACTATTTTTAAGCGCAACCAACTAAGCGCAACTAATTTTTTCCTCAAAGCGCAACCATGATGAAAAATATCGTTAATGAATCCATCATACGCATGTCTATTTTTCACTTCGAGGAATAATATAGTTGCGCTTAGTTGGTTGCGCTTAAAAATAGTTGCGCTTTGAGGAATACCCCAGTACCTACTGCTAAATGCAAATGCAGTTATCTTTTAAGTCAGATAATACGTATTAACACTGTTTTTAATACCCCTGTAGGTACATTCCCTGGCAAATACTTTGCTTTACGGATATGACTAAACAAAGAATTTAAATCTATACTTATATAATATTACTAGCTGTTCCCCGCGACCTTCGTCCGCGTCAAGTTATTAAAAATACAATTTTCCCCGTTTTTGCAACATTTTTCATTGCTGCTACGCTCCTATTGGTCATAGCGTGATGATATATAGCCTATAGCCTTCCTCGATAAATGTACTACCCAACACTGAAAGAATCATTCAAATCGGACCAGTAGTTCCAGAGATTAGCGCGTTCAAACAAACAAACACTGCAGCTTTATAATATTAATATTAAGTATAGATAAAGCTGAAGAGTTTGTTTGGTTGAACGCGCTAATCTCTGGAACTACTGGTCCGATTTGAATGATTCTTTCAGTGTTGGGTAGTACATTTATCGAGGAAGGCTATAGGCTATATATCATCACGCTATGACTAATAGGAGCCGGGCAAAAATAAAACAAGTCAGAAGCGGCGGGTGAAACCGCGGGGCACAGCTAGTCTACATATAAAATACTATACCAAATCGATATCCGTGATAAAGACAAGAAATGACCTACCTACCTATTAAAACTTATGCTGCTTAATTCGTACTATTTTACGAAAAAGTTGATTGGTTTTTACCGCAACACTATCAGCGCAAAACCTGCTCTTACTAACTGCAATTTGGTATTAAATTATCTTGCAAGTCAAGGTTTTATTAATCTTGATCTTTTATGACCGGTACAGCAAAAAACATAGGTAACATTTACGAAATTACTAAACATAGTTTTCAACTTTAATCAATTTTGACTGACTAATACTCCCCGTTTTTGCAACATTTTTCATTGCTGCTACGCTCCTATTGGTCATAGCGTGATGATATATAGCCTATAGCCTTCCTCGATAAATGTACTACCCAACACTGAAAGAATCATTCAAATCGGACCAGTAGTTCCAGAGATTAGCGCGTTCAAACAAACAAACACTGCAGCTTTATAATATTAATATTAAGTATAGATAAAGCTGAAGAGTTTGTTTGGTAAAGACCTAAGTAAAGTTTAGGTTTGTGTTGGCCAGGGATGTTCCATAAAAATAATGGAAAAAAGTATGTGTAGTGCATAAGAAATTATCATTTCAAAGAAAAACATTCACAGACAGGAGATCAATCTAAACGTGTTAATTATTAACCTGTCTTACTGTGTCTTTCTATCACAACCTACAATGTATTGACATAGTATCATAACACCTAGTTATAGTCTATTACACTACATATCTTCGTACATAGGTATCTACGACGAATGTCCTCGTGCACTTGATACGGCTGGCCGATAAGACACCACGGTGCAGTGACGTCACATTTATGTACATAGATATTACGAGATATTAAAAATATAACACACTCACCGACACACTTATATTGCGCGTCATAGTGGCGCTGCTTGCTAAGGAAAAGCGTTTGACATCTGTCAAAACAGGTACATTTTACTTTAGTTATTTTTCTCGCCACGCGCATAAATGTGTTGGGGTTTATCAGATTGTACGTCATGTTTACTGTATTTGTTTTGCATTTGAATTTAGAATTGCTTATTTGTTTCTTACGTGAGATTTTTCCATCTAACATTGTAGCATCTTTAGTGTAAGTAAGTAAGTACTTGTATTTATTGTTTTGCTTCGAGAGGTAAACATTTATTCAGTCCCTTCCTGGATCGTGCTTCGCTGATATTCTGAATGCTACAAATTGTTTCATGAATAAACATTTTTAAATGGAAAATGTAGTAAAATTTGCGTTGATAGACTGTAATATTTGAATCGATTTTTTACTCGGTGGTTGGACTAAAATTGGAGTGTCAATAATTGATAGACTTATTAAATACCGCCAGAGTAGCCTGCGAAACTCTAATTTTCTTCCAGTGTTTTCAGTAGTTGAATAAACTAAAAAACACGACAGAAAGACTGAAAAGCATAAAACGAGCACATTTTAAATTAAACAAAAGCTGGAAGCAGGCGGGGCCCATTTGAATATAAAATTATGAAAATGGCATCTGCTGACTACTAGTACTAATTAATTAATGACTGCAAATTGAAAAAACGTTAGAAAATAGCGCGGGCTGCTCCGGCGCTTCCCCCGTAATTGGCAATTTTAACAGAAAAGAAAATTCCTTAATTTCCTCGCAAATGTAGAATCCTAATTGAGATGTCTTTCTGGTGACAGTGCTACAATGTTCTTCTGGCGTTCGAATGACATCAACAGGGGAGAGGGGGCTCTTTTTACATTTTGTGAAATTCTTGGACGTATTGAAAAACAAGAACGCGGCTTAGAACCATGTTCTATTTACATGATCAATAGTAATGTCACCGTCTCAGTACTTTCACTTAGTTATTTGCTGTTATGATCAACATAAAAAAATTAATATTTTTCTAATAAATGTATTGATATAATAAGTTTAATTGAATAACAATAGGCGCCAAACATTACCACCATCACGATTTATTTCATCACCACTGCTCTCAAAACGGTGAAGGAAAGCATCGTGAGGAAACCGGCATGTCCTAGAACCTAAAATTCGAAGACATGGGATTTCTATCAATCCGCACTGGGCCCGTGTGGTGGATTATATCCCGTTCCCTCGCATAGAGAGGAGGTTTGGGTTGGAGTGTAGCCGGAAATTTCGTAATTTTATTGCAGTATCGGGTTGACCTAAACCATAGAAACCATTAAGGTTCTGAGAGGCATAGTCCTCCAACGCACTGTTTGCGAATTATGGGAAAACTAAAAAAAATCTAAGATTTTTTTTCCCAAATTTTTTTTTCAGTCAAAAAGTTTTTTTTTTCTTTGCTGCTCATAGTGCCCCTAAACGTATACTCCAACTCCTACAAATCCACCCCTAAGACGACCCACTGACCGAGGCTTGAGTCCCAGCAGTGGGAACGATATAGGATATACCCTAAGGTAGACTGGTAGAAAATGCACAAGGCATTAAGTCCGCCTTTGTACATTATGTGCATAAAGTTTAATTAATAAATAAATAAAATACAGGCTGATTACTTACTACTTTGCTATACATCACTTTCACACCACACATGGCTCAAAGATTAAAGGTCACAGCACACATATCAACTCGGAAAGGGATAGGCACCGTATCGCCTTTCGCTCGCCGTCAAACAGGCGTCAACCTAACGTAAGCAAGCGGATCAACAGCTCCGATACGTCGACTCGGCTACGGCTAGGCGACGCCGCGCTTACGGCTCGCTGACGCCGCGCTTCAGTTCGAAAGCAACAAGAGAGACGTAAGCGCGGGGACGACGAGCCGTAAGCGAGTTGACCACGCACCGCACCGCGGTTTGTGAGCTTGTCCCGAGGCGAGGCGATTACGTTACGATTCCGATTAGTGTGCGTTGCAATAGGGAGTTTCATGCAAAGAATACTGAACGGCTCGAGTTGATACGGTGCCGATCCCTTTCCTATTTGATATGTGTACTGTGACCTTAAATCTAACATACATAACAAACCAGTTCTATTTTTCTAGCTCTAACTCCCGTCATTACGGCCGTATTGTTTTTCGTATCGTAACAATCGTTCTCGTGATACAAGCATTAGGAGCTGACAGTATCTGTGGCTCGATAAGTGACAGCCTTGTGCTAATTTCGCTTATTATTACCTATTACGTCGGCACTGTGAGCGATTTGCATGTTGAATACGGTACCTTTGAGTAAGAGTTAGGTGTGTCCTTTTATAGGTTAGAATTTAAAAAAAAAAGTGACAGTGGTCTCATGGTAAAGATATAGAAATGTTTATTGTTCAACGAAAAAAAAAAAACTAGTAAAGTTATGCCTGATAAAAGGTACACCACGAAAAATATATGATACCTAAGTACCTATATCTGAAGGCTGACTTTGCTCCATGATAATGAAAATGTACTCGAGGGGTCAAAGTACTCCTCCACATTGCTGTCATTCGGAAACGTGTCCAGAAGACTGGTAGCACTGCCACATTGAATGGCAATGCTAATTCTATGGCAAAAAGCCAGCTCTATGGTCACGCGATATTAAATTTCTGTCGAAGCGTTTTTCTCGAATAGGGTTTATTTTTCTCAACCATGTTAATAGGTAGAAAATGCGTTAAAAAACGTTAATCTCGCATCATAAATCTTTTCTTAATCACCATTCTTCACATTAGCAAGTATTTACTTAAGACGAAAGTATTTCCAGAAATCATCCAATTTAAGTAGAACTCGTAAAAATATTTGGTAATTACAAATTTCGCAAATGCCGTGGTCGAAAAGCTGAAGGTCTGACATTTAGACACTCTTAAAGAATAATGAGAAGAATTATTATTATTGTTTTTAACGAACAAAAAAACTGTCTGACAGTCTGTCTGTTCGTAACAGGGTCCATGATAAAGTATGTGCTATCAAGATTACGGTTGACATTTTTGCCCAAGGCACTCAAGACAGTGAAACTTCCAAAAGATTTTGTAAGAAAAACTTACTAAGTGGGCTATAAAAGAAAGTTGGGTAAGCCTGTTTTTAATATTTATTTTAAACATCCTTGATAAACCTAGTACTACTTAGGTTACTAGATATTTTTATAGCACTAGACTGAAACTTGTGAAGAATTATCCATAATCTTTTCATTTTAAATACTTGATGAAACTCGGTTTTGTGATTGTCCTTTCAAATACGAAACTAAATGCGAGAAAAACGAAAAAAATACGAGATAAAACGTTTTATTAAGTACCTACGTTTTTTCCTAGAAATTTTACATCAAACACCAAAATACAGCAGATATAAACCCATATTTGATGTTCATATAATTTAAATATATTTACCGTTACCATAGCTACCAACATTATTATGATTTATTGGCTTATGTGGTTTTCGCACCAGTGTTCGGTGTAACCGCGCGGATAGGATATCTCATTAAATTAAACTCTTACATAAATAAACGTGGTTGAATCAGGAAGTATATGTTATTAACGGTGGTATGATGTTTTTTTTTCGGTGTACAATTCCCGGCTCAAGCAATGTTATTAGGTTTTCCATCTGAAAGGACTATGGCCAATTTTCAATTTAAGCTGATATTTGAGATTAAGGGTGAAAAAGACCCTTAACGAAGCCGAAAGGCACTTGTTCTCCCCGTCGTTGGAACCTTCTAGTTACGGAGATATTAGGGGTCAAAGTTCCAACTTTTTCACAACATTTTTTTTTACTTTATACACCTCCACAACCTCCGTACTTTTCAATCCATGCATCAACACAATTTTTTGAGTGCGTTTAGTTCTACCGTAAAACGTGCTTTTCACCCCAAAAAAAAAGTCGTTTCCCAGCAATAATTTTTGCGTAAAGTTACTTAGTTTGATGAACATAATGCTTGGTTGACGCTTCGTGAAGAGTCCGCTTACACTCTGTATATTTTAATTCTGTTGGACCTACGCCCGTTTTGTCAAAGACCATTTTTAAGAGTTTGAATTTGCTTTGCCTCAAAAACTATTCATTGCTGTAGATAAAATGAGTTTTTTTTAACATCATGCCTGTTTTTCCTGAATAAAAAATATTTTACAGGTGACCATAACACACATAATATTTCACCCATATTTCACCAGTTATGTATGGCTGAGTCCCATGGAATTGGGGGCAAGCTTATTGCCGTCAACCGAACACAAATTCTATTTAAAATAACCCCATATTTTCCCTCTTCACCTAACTGTCTCAACTTTCATTAATTATAATTTGTTGCGTAAAGCTGTCAGATTTTATTTAAGCTAATGAAATTTTTAAATCCTAATTGTTACCCAAGAGTTTGAAGGCCCGGTTGGAAAATCTCATTTGTAATATTTGTTACAATTTTCTTTGTCCGAATACAATAATCTAGTTCATTATCTACAGAATTTTATTCATTTATTCAATGAAACAGCCGTCACCCACCAATCCACTATTTATTATCTGTCTAGCCTTTTCCCAACTATATTGGGGTCGGCTTCCAATCTAACCAGTATTCTACATGGAACGACTGCCTAACTGACCTCCACAACCCAGTTAGTACTGGGTAATACGATACCCCTTGGTAAGACTGGTTGTCAGACTTTTTGGGCCACTGTCTACCTTTGACGACTGTCAAAGATCTACAAATGACAGCCGGGACCAACGGCTTTACGTGCTTTCCGAGGCACGGAGGAAACTCGTTATGTAATGGGTGATCACCCATTCACAGACCAACCTAGGCAAGCACGGCTTAACCTAAAGATCGACCCGAGCGGCTGTTATTATTTAGCCACGAGCTCCTCCATGATTCTTTATATGGTAAAGGTTGAATTATGTGTTATTGCAATGTGATGGTTTAATAGGGGATGAAAACTTGTTTAGAAATTCATCTAGTGGCGGTACTTTCATACAGGCCTACGTGCTTGGGTTGCCCTTATAACCTACTGTAACTCTTCATGTTGTTAGGATTTCTGGACAGTCTGCTTGCCTTGTGGGCTTGCTGTATTGTTGGACCCTCGACCTGAAGTCATATTTTTCCGGATCTTTAATCCTATCAAGCTCACGGCTTCATCATCTGCCTAGCCTTTTCCCAACTATATTGGGGTCGGCTTCCAGTCTAACCGGATGCTGCTGAATATCAGTATTTTACATGGAGCGACTGCCTATCTGACTTCCACAACCCAGTTAGTACTGGGTAATACGATACCCCTTGGTAAGACTGGTTGTCAGACTTTTTGGGCCACTGACTACCTAACGACTGTCAAAGATCTACAAATGACACCCGGGACCAACCACTTAACGTGCTTTGCTTTGTAATGGGTGGTCACCCATCCACAGACCAACCTAGGCAAGCACGGCTTAACCTAAAGATCGACCCGAGCGGCTGTTATCATTTAGCCACAAGCTCCTCCATTATGTCTAACTAAAAACAAAAAAAAAGATTTTGTATGTTAAGGGTTGAATTATGTGTTTTTGCAATATGATGTTTTAATAGGAGATGAAAGTTTGTTTAGAAGTTCATCTAGTGGCGGTACTTTCATACAAGCCTACACGCTCGGCATGCTCTTACTACCTACTACTCTTCATGTTGTTAGGGTTTCTGAACAGTTTGCTTGCCTTATGGGCTTGCTGTATTGTTGGACCCTAGGCGCGCCACTGAAGGCATATTTTTTCCGGTCTTTAATCCTATCAAGCTCACGGCTCATGGATACATATTGAATACTAATTCTTCTTCACAAATATCAGACTTGTGCTGTAGAGGTTCACGTCCTCTCGCTAACGCCAATAGCCCCTGAATGAGAGTCTTCACATTCATGCGTCATAGCACATAAACTACGCAGAAAATTAACTCCACTATTATGTGTGGGAAACGACCTCCACAAACGGTAATGTTTTCAGGGTCGTTAGTCCTGAAAGGGTACGACCGTACGATCTTTGGGAGACTGTTATTTTGATGAGTTACGACTTTTTATTATTTTCTTTTGTGGAAACTACCCAAAACATTTTCAGGCGTGATTTAGTTTCTAAAAGTTGAATTTGTGTGTCATCATCATCTTCCTGCCCTTGTCCAATGTCACTTGAAGCCGGCGCAACACCTTTTTTTTCTCATCTGTCAACCGTCACGCTATCATTTACAGCTTTTTCTTTCATATCATTCCTGACACAATTCATTCATCATTTCCTTGATCTTCCTCTCCCTCTCCATCCATCAACATTTATACCTATTCATCACTCTTTTAGTCACATGCGATTCGTCCCTCCTCATCACATGCCCATACCATGACAGTCGATTCCCTTTCAACTTTTCGTGTGTAATGGATGAAAATCCTGCCATAAATATACTTGTTTTTCTTTAAAACTTACACCCTCAAAACGACTTCTAAACTCTATTTAAATCTCAAAGTAATCAACTGAAGTAAAATTAAAGTTAGCGATATCTTACGAGAATTTCAAAGCTGCAACTCAATTTAACTTAGTCAGTACGAATTCAAGAAGCAGAACTTTGCTCAGGTCTGACTACCTTTCTTGTGAAATTACCTCCATTCTGACTGTTCTTCAAAATTAACTTACTGAAGATCTACCTGCTGTGTATTCGGAGTCTCTTAATTAAGTCCCAGTGGATGTTCCCTTAATGAGCTGTCTTCTAGCTCGTATGGAGTAGGTACTATAGATACCTCTTCGGTTATTTAGGAATAAACTGGCACATTTACATCTACACTAATATTATAAAGAGGAAAGATTTGTATTTTTTTATGTTTGTAAAGAATAAACTCAAAAACTACTGGACCGATTTTAACCATTTTTTCACCAATAGAAAGCTAAGTTAACAAGAAGTAATATAAACTATAAATTATATCATACAAATTAGCCGAGCTATCACAATTTTTGCGGACGAAGTGCTAGTTGTAAATAAAAAGAGATGAATTTTGTAATGAAAAAAGGTTAGACAGCGCCTACGCTGCCCTCCCATACTCGAATACTAACACTGGTCTGTTACACAATAACATTTACAAAGCAAATATAAAAAAGTGACCATATAGTTTCACACCTGTTCTTCTCCATAGGAAACGACCGACCCGAACCGTGCACCTATCTTTTGACATTTTATAGGTGCCCATGTAGGCTATAGAAGAAAGAATATTTTGATTTCAATTAAGAGTCTAGACCGCTTACGGCGCGTGTCAATGTGGAAATGAAATTTAAAAGGAATATTGACTTTAGCTCAAATACTCTTTTTATTTGTTACACTACCTGCAGTTCCTATGTACCTCAAAGAGATACTATGTAAGTGAGAACTAAGATGTATTCTGTAAACGATTTACTACCAAGTCCACTGACAGTCTACCACTTTTGACCATTATACCCTAAGTAATAAGGTTGAAAAGGGTTGACCGTCAGTGATCGCGGTAGTACGTGTGTATGTGTCTTTGCTGTTAGCACCTCTATATTGTTGTAGAACATTGATCAGTGGGCCTAGACCGAACGCGCGGAGCAAACGCAACGTAAATGTAGGTTTTAAAACCGAAAACTCTTATGTCGTCTTTAATATTTATGAAGTTTTCAGACTTTATTAGATACTATCTATGAGAAAAGAAAATCTTTATTCCGAACTAAAAATTGGTAAAATACAAAATGAATCTTAACTAAACAATGTAGGTGTTACAATTTTATTGTGCTTGTCATAACAATAATAACCAAAGTTCAATAGGATAGTTGTATTTTCTATTCAAAAATCGTTCAAACTTGCGTAACCATAAGAGAGCGAGCGTGCAGTGTTAACGTAAATACGTCGATCTAAAATTAAAAATACTCGTTTCATTCGTAATTTTAAGAATTTATTCATAACTATGGATAATAGACAGATACTGCAACAATCAATGCAAACAATCGACAATACGAAACAATCAGTAGTAACAATTGAACTAAAATGCTAAAGGAGAATTGTATTTTCGATAAAGAAATCGACGTATTTACGTCGCGTTTACACCGCGCGTTCGTGCTAAGGCCTCTGAGGGTTTAGGTTCGTGCAAGGGCCTCTGTTGTCGCCTGTAAAACAAAGCAAGTCGGCTCTTATTAAAGATGGCGTCTGTTGTGATTGCGAGACATTTACCCTCTCTCTTTGTTTGTTGTGAGAATAGGAGATGTTTTCAATATAGAGGTTTTATTACAAGCCTCTCTTATTAAAATAGCATGTTATTCTACTGTCTCTTTGGTCTAGTAGGTCACTACTACTGACTACTGATTATAAGGTCTGCTGTTCGATTGGACTTTTCCATCAAGAATTTCTCAGTAGTAGTCCTGATTTGTGCCTGGTTGATGGTAAAGAAACTTGAAAAACATAACTGGTGTGGGTTTACTATAGATACAGGGTGTAAACGGACCCATCACGAAGCCGTCAACCAAGCATTCTGTACATCAAAAAAAAAATTGCTGGGAAACGACTTTTTTTTGGGGTGAAAAATCACGTTTTACGGTAGGACTCAATGTAACGCACTCAGAACATTGTGCTAATGGATGGATTGAATAGTACGGGGGTCGTGGAGGTGTTTAAAGTAAAATTCTTACTTTAAAAACATGTATTTAAAAAAAAACTTGTAAAAAAGTTGGCACTTTGACCCTCAATATATCCGTAACTAGAAGGGCCCAGCTATGTTTCAGAACAAACAAATGATCGCAATGACGGGGAGAACAAGTGCCTTTCGGCTTCGTTAAGGGTCTTTTTACACTCTATCTAATCCTTAGAAGATTACTGACGTGATGTATGATATGGAATGCTAATAGACAAACAAGTTTCTTTCTTTGAATTATGTGAATCATGTTATATAGAGTAGGTGTAGAACTCAGAAGAGTTGATTGACACTGCAATGAATTTAGTGTCGATTTAAGGTCATATAGTGACATTTGTGTCAATCATGTCACTTGCGAGTCACGAAATCACGACAATGTTGAATGCGTGTTGCATCACTGAATCACTTTTGCTCCTAAAAACGTGCTATTACTGTTTGTATCTTTACGTGTCGTGAATCTGAGAACGACGAAATCTGTCTTTCTCAGAACCTTAACCGACCTTCATTTTTTTTTGTAAGTAAGTTTTTTATTTATTTTCGTAATCAGAAAATAAGATAAGAAAAAGTGATCTATAAAAGTTAATTGTTTTTCTTCTTTACGTACTGAAACTTGTAAAGTACGAAAGTAACTGTAAGAACTAGATGTGCTTAACGTCCATACAAAGTCAAAACTACTTAATTATGCCCACCATCAACCAAGCACTTTAAAAGAAAAAGCCTAAAAAATATGCTTTTTATAAGCTTCACAGAACTGATCTTCATATTTCATCATTATTCTCCTGCCTTTTTCCCAATTTATTTAGGGTCAGCGCAGCATGTTTTTTTCTTCCATACTTCTCTAAAACTCGTCATTTCAGCAGTCACCTCCTTACTAGCCATATCATTCTTCACACAGTCCATCCATCGTTTCTTTGGTCTTCCTCAACTCTTTTTCCTCTTTTACTTCACATCTTCAAATCTAAGGGAGCTCGTGGCTTAATAATAACAGCCGCTCGGGTCGATCTTTAGGTTAAGCCGTGCTTGCCTAGGTTGGTCTGTGGATGGGTGACCACCCATTACATACCGAGTTTCCTCCGTGCCTTGGAAAGCACGTTAAGCCATTGGTTCCGGGTGTCATTTGTAGATCTTTGATAGTCGTTAGGCACAGTCAGTGGCCCAAAAAGTCTGACAACCAGTCTTACCAATGGGTATCGTATTACCCAGTACTAACTGGGTTGTGGAGGTCAGATAGGCAGTCGCTCCATGTAAAATACTGGTATTCAGCTGCATCCGGTTAGAGTGGAAGCCGACCCCAATATAGTTGGGAAAAGGCTAGGCAGATGATGACTTCAGATCTTCAAATTTCGTTTGTTTTATTTCATAATATCTCATTTCAAGCTGCCAAATAACATAAAACCCTGGTGAAATAAGTCTGGCAGGCGGGAACCTGGTACAAACAAGGTCAGGGTCGCTCAATGATGTTGTGGCGGAAACGGTGCGGATCTAATAAACGTTAGCATCTCATAAAGCTAAACACTGTGGAGTCGTAATATATGGCGCCGGAAATAAATGGTACGACTATATACCCTCTCTATTCTTTACTAAGAATTTCCATAATTGAACTGAACGCGATTAGCATATTTAAACTGAGTTCAAGAGCTGTTAGTATCAAAATTGCTATAGAAAATTGACACTGACAGCTTTTGGGCATTCGGTTCGCGTACAGTTTTATTTGTGAACTGCGAACTAAATGTGGATAAGTAGGACAAATATAAATAAAAACCATTAAGTACCCAATTTGTTTAAAAATAATAACGGAAAATTTTGCTTAAATTGAATGATTGATATGAAAATAATGTGTTTCATTTATCTTGTTTAGTTTCTCGCTAATAGCGGGTCCATACTTTCTTTGATCTTTGTTTCTTTGATAAATTGAATACTTATAAAAACAAATTAATCAACATATTCGTATATCATGTTTATTTAACGAAAAGCTAGACCTGAGTTACAATTTCAACATATTAAACAATAAAGTACACTCAACAACGGTCAGAACTGCGATTTCTACATTCAAAGACTAGTGGGTGGAGCGTGCTTACATTACCTGCAAGATGACAATACACCACATCACACAAGATACCATATTTGTCTTTTGTAACGGATTATTTTTTTATTACCCAGAGAAACCTATAAGTTGACTGCCTCGTTGGTCTAGTGATCGCAAACGCGACTTCTGAGCATGAGGTCCTGGGTTCGATTCCCGGGTCGGGCAAAGTGTCATTGGATTTTTCCATCGGGAATTTCTCAGTAGCAGTCTGTTGATGGCAATAGTCTCGCCCCCTATTACATGGGACTGAAACATTACTGGCGAAATGTGGGTGTACGGTACACCTCTGCCTAACTCTTCGGGGATTACAGGCATGATGTTACGTTAAATCTATAAGCTCAAACTATCAACCTGCGATTAAAATCATTCAATCCATTACACAACCACAATAATAACAATCAACAACATCAAACAATAAAGTTAGATGTAATTTCATCACAAATGCAGTAGCCAGCCATCGATCATTCGCTTCTGAATCCAAACTATTAACCGGTTTGAACAATAGGCGACCAGCCGACTAGTTGCGCTATATGGAATGATAAACGCAACTCCATATGAAGTTAGAGCCGTAGAATTAGCGACGCTAGATGAGACAGTACTTTCTATTTTCGGTCCTTAAGGCTTTGCAAGCCGAGTATTCCTCCATAAAAACGGAGAAAGCTGATAACTTTACTATTCGATATTTAAGAGCGTTTATACAGAAAGTGGGCAACATCGCAAATAGCTGTCAAATATTTCGCTGTTTTGATTAATTTGGCAATCTACGGAACTCTAACCTAACTAGTCTAAACTAACTAGTGAACTAAAATATTGATTATGAAATGCAATAATTAATATCGTAACACCGAATGTTTAATTTTAGTTGTACAAAAAGTATTTGGAAACTTTCCAAATGCCTTTTTTACACCTAAAACGGTTACAACATCAAATTCAGTGTTTTACCTAATTGCAATTAATTATTAATATTCTAGTTCACTAGTTAGCCATATTTCTTATTCCTATACAGTAATATTGCCAAATTAATTAAAACAGGTAATTATGTGGCAGCTCGTTACACCAAAAACTAAGATTGGTATTGATTTACCTCGTCATTATTTAGTATTATTGCTAATCCGTACAATAAAAAATATGTATTGGTTTGGAACTTATGAACCTCGAAAGTTTCATATTTTAACTTTAATTTTACGCAACATAAAGCGTAAATAAATAGCGTTAAGATTAAAAAACTCCGAAAGAATTCACCAATAGGCATAGTTTATTTATTAATAAGTTTAAATAACTTTATTTTGCAAAGTTATATTTGCTAGTTTTCTTCTAAATACGTTTTTTCTAAAAGACAACAAATTATTTTTCGCGCATTAGGTAATAATACTGACATCTCACATTCTCACGGCGCTTGGTAAAATAGCAAGCATTTTTGGGCAAGTTTTACTGAGCGGCTTCGGCACGTTGCGTATGCGACATCATGTCGACGGATAACTAATATAAGTGTATTCAAAGTTAAAATATAATGGGCTGCGGGACTGTTCGAAAGAGATACCGCGGCCCTGGAACCACAAAGGGCAAAGAAGGAACATGGATGGGTTTTAGTCAGTACGAGTCTGACACTCCCTTCCACTCCGCCCAGAGCGGGAGAGGTCATTTGATGACGTCCCATACGAAAAAAAAAAAAAAAAAACTAGCTAAAATATAATATACATTCACACATACAGGGATCACCACAGAAACATAAGTATATTTGTCGTATCATCGTGTCCTCTTGTTTTTTGTTCAATACACACTTGGACAAAGTTCAAACACAATTAGGCATATAGATAAAGCCTCCTTCGACTTATCGGAAAACCCCGCATTTGAAACGGCAAATAAGTCAACATACTAAGTATACTTATTGTATTAAAATATTTTAGCAATGAGTTGATCATCAGCATTAAACCAAACTGACTGACAGCCTCGTTGGCCTAGTGCTCGCAAGCACGACTGCTGAGCATGAGGTCCTGGGTTTCAATTCCCGGGTCAGGCAAAGTGTCATTGGGGTTTTCCATCAGGAATTTCTCAGTAGCAGCCACGGATTTGCGCCCGGTTGGTGGCAATAGACTCGCCCTAGGGCTTAAACATAACTGGCAAAATGTGGGTGTACTATTAAGTACTCCTCTACCTAACCATTCGGGGATAACAGGCTTGATGTTATTTTATTATGTAAACCAAATTCTTTTCAGACAATTATACCAAAGATTAAAAGTTCATAAACAATTTTTTATACAACTCTTATGAAATCTTCTATATTCCGGGCATGCATAAAAGATGTATTACAAGTTCCTTGTATTTGCTTCGTAGAATTATTAACTTGCAAAATGGTACAACCTCCTGCATACAACCTACTTGCTTTAGACCTCGTAATTTTCTCTTGACATCAAACTTGGCGGGAAAACTAGGAACCTTGTTACATTGACGCGTTCGGAATACTACCAAAATGTTACTCCACTAAGGTGTGTTCTGATTAATGTTCGCAGTTTCAAAGGAGTATTGAAATTAATGAGTTTCAATACAACTTTGATGTGAGATGTAGGATTTTGGCGTGAATGAGTTTGTGTACTGTGTAGATCTTTGTGTGTTGATTTAGATTATGACTTTCTGAGTCAGAGAGACGGTAATCTGGATGATTATTTAGTCAGATAGAGAGAATATTGTAGTAAGCTTATGATAGTGAGCCAATCTTATTCGTTGCCGCCAACGATGTGTCAAATTATGGTTTAGTTTATCTGTTGCAGCTATGTCATTAGGGTTTTTTTTTTTTTGCTGCTGCTGCAACTATAACCAATTTAAGCTAAGGGTTAATGGAACCAGACAAAACCATCTCATATAAGAAGGGCTGAAAATTCTTTCTGGACTGATATTATAAAAACATAAATATTTTTTTTTATGATGTACGAAAATAAATTATTTATTTTTCTGCTGGTATAAAATGAGTGATCAGATCAATCCAGGTACGTACCTTAAAATCCGACTAAGATTTTTTGAGTCTCAACATTTTGAACAGATGACTAATTATCCTAAATATTTGGCAACTGGTAGGAATGTGACTCTCAATTCTTGAGGCCACGTGATTAGTGTGAAAGTTGTTTGGACTCACTTAGGCAAAACGGAATAATCGCCATTGGACCTCCCACTCATAAATTACTAAACACAGTCTCTTTTGCGCAATTAATGGCTGTAATTTATTATATATTTATTTGTAACGAGACTTTTCATGGTCAATTACATGAAAAATCTTAATTTGCCTTTAGCTTAGATCTCGGTATGCTTAAAACGTGTCAAGTCCAATTTACTTTTAAAAAACAACTTAAAAACTTCACCTCAATCGATTAACATTCTAACAGCCAGCTAATACACTATTAAGTAATCTGTGCCAATACTTCAAATTCTTAAACGTGCAGAAAAAACCTTAATGATTAATTTATAACGGTCTAGTTGCCTGCATTATCAATTTAATACAGAGGCTTCGCGCCCATGACATTTAAACTTCGAAACTGGACCAGATTCCGCGCGTAAATATGTAAGCAATTTGACCCGAGCCTAAAGAGCGACCACCATAGTTTGTCAACGAGAAACACTGGTAGTATATCACGGAGCTATCAACAGGCTGTCAGTATCCCTTCCAGTGGGTTAATGTATGCTCCGACCACACTCGTCCTACATTTACCCCCCTTCTTCGATCAACTGTCTCGGCTTGACGGCCATTACCTAACCGACCGCTTGCGCGCTCTACAAACTCCACACCACGACACCAACATACAAACGCGCTTAAAAAACCACTAAACTCTCTTATCACACCGTATTATGGTTGAGAATTTAATCAAACATGTGCAAAATTGATTTGGCTTCATCTACTCTACTCGCTGTTTACACTCGCCCGTCGACGTTCGTCATTTAATTAATTCGATATTTGAACGCGGCAAAGTGCTGTCATTTCTTTCGGCCAGTGTTTTTTTACGTTGTGTTTTTGGTATAAGTAAACATCCTTTGCGATGATAAGTAAAATTAAAAAATAATTGAGAAACGTCTAGAGTGTTCATAAAATCTTTCTTGTGTTTAGTGAAATTATTAAAAATGTGTTTAGTTTAAATCTAAATGTGTGTGGTGATGTTAAGAATGCTGTGATCTAATACTATGTGAATGATAATGTTGGCTGGTCAGGAAGCCAGCATCGAATTGGTGCAAAGGTGGCTTCAGAGACGAGGCAGTGATGACACCGACACAGGTTAATAAAATTACTTATTAATTTATGAATCCTAATAAACAATATTTTAGAAATAATTATACACCATGAACCATATCTTTATTTATACTCAAAGTTTCCTATTAGGAACTCAGATGGATTGAAACATTCTAAAACTTATTACGGTACCTAATTTTAATTTGAAATATTTCGTTATCGTAAAATTATAAACGTTTTAAAAGTTTACTACACTCAACAGACCAAATACCTACATTTAATCCATCTATTTGCAATCTAAACTTAGCATCAATAAATATGTCAATATCTAATTCTAAAACCTGTAGACCGAATTAGTAATAAATTGACTCACAAATATAGTACAGCCAAAGACTCGTTTTTAAGGAAAAGGCTAAATATAAACCTTGTTTTTACCTAATTTTGTAGTCAAAATTTTATTATATACGTTTGTGCCGATGTGTAATCGGTAGTAGAGGAATTCTGCAGATCTACGTTTCCGACGTTTTCAAAGAATATACAGAGGGTGAAAGGGACATCGACGTACAAACGGTAACCGCGTAGTCAGTACACCATTAGGAACCCCCCACATATAAATGTTCAAATTAAAAAAAAAAACCTGTTTCCTACAAAATTATGAAATTATTTGTTATCTGCATAATCTTGACAAAAGATATTCTAAATCATCGTTCCAAAAAAATCTAGTATGTCTTTAGTTCAGAAAAACCCCGTTAAATATTACTCTTAAGCGGGATTATATTTTTGGTCGCATTTATATCAGAACCGAAGCACGAATTTTATGAAATTCCTGTAATGAAATTCCACATTATTTCAAGTACAATTGGGTTGACAATGCATTTTATAAAACATTCCATGAACATTTTCGATTGTATATCGAACCGGTAATTCCTGAATTGAGTTGAAATCAATAGGTATAACGGTATAAGGTAATGTACCGGGAAAATACCTGTTTTTACTTCCTGGAAATTTTAACAGATAGATAGGTACTCAATGACAGGTGTCAACGTCAATTAAAGGATTTTAGAGATTTACAAACTGCATTGTCTTGTCTATTTGATGACTGAAACGAAGCTGACATTGTCTCTGGTTTCTGTAAAAAGTGATATTACACATAACTTAGCAACTCAGGTGCATCCTGTTAGACTGTAAGGCAGATGATGTAGATGTCTGATTAAACTCTTACTTCTCTCGGTGTATTTTTGTTAGTCGAAGGGTGAAGCCACTTGATAATTTGCCAAGCAATGCATCCACAACACATCATCTGTCTAGCCTTTTCCCAACTATATTAGGGTAAGACCCTTGGTAAGACGGGTTGTCAGAGTTTTTGGGCCACTGACTACCTAACGACTGTCAAAGATCTACAAATGACACCTGGGACCAACGGCTCAACGTGCTTTCCGAGGCACGGAGGAAACTCGGTATGTAATGGGTGGTCACCCATCCACAGACCAACCTAGGCAAGCACGGCTTAATCTAAAGATCGACCCCACCGACTGCTATTATGCCACGAGCTCCTCCAATGCATCCACAAAACATGCTACGAAAAAATTGAGGTACAACGTCACAATGCATCGTGTATCTTGGCCCAGTAAGGATCTTAGCGTGGTGATTATGTCAGTATAGGTACCTACAGCCATAATCACTCCTGATGATGATGATGATGATTACGGTCCCATCCAATGATTACAACCCTGACCGCTATCAGAAGATGATAGTGGACGATTGCGTGTTGAATATTATTACACCAATGATTTATGATTGGTCTCGTTTCGCGAAGTACAAAAAAATCAGTTTAGTTGAAAGGTATTTTTGTTTACCTTAAACCTCATTAAGGGGACATTGCTCTCGTCATTAAGCACTTGTACTGACTTCGGGACCAACTATTAAATTGGGGAAGAAATATCAGTGGACTCATACATTTGTGTTATTAAGTAAATCTTAAAAAAGTAAAGTTGTTCCCTAGACAACTGATTATATTATTCACGATTTCGGGATTCGACCTGTGTTAGAAGTTTGTCATACTGATGATTACAAGTACCCGTTATAATGTTACGCGAAACAAGAAATTAAGGCCTGGACCATGCTATAACTTGTGTTCATCGGCTATGGCATCAAAAGATCGGTTGTCGACTAACGGGACAAATTGTATATGTTACGGCTAAAAGCAGAAGTAAGGTTACACCTAGTTCTAGACGGCTATACCTAGGTTTGGCCGGTAACTATCCTTTTTATTGCTAGGACACACTGACCAAATGCATAAGGTTAGGTTAGAACTGTGACCAACTGTGTCCTGTGTGTGCATCCAAGTTGGTTGCATTATAACAAACTTTTACCGGCCGCACCTAGGTATAGCTGGCTAGAACTAGGTGTAACCTTACTTCGGCTTTAAGCCGTAACATAAACAATAATGTGGCCGCGCACCTTCTGCTACGGAATTTTCGCCTAGTGTTGATCATGTTTATAAAGGCATCACGCCTTTATTCCACTATTACATTATATCGTATAATAATGTGTTATTTCTGTTGTCGCAGGCAGCTCGAGCGGGTCGCCGGGGGCTCGCGCCGGCCGACGCTCCTCGCTTGCGCTCACGCCGGAGGACGAGCCCCTAGTGGACGTCGCCGTAAGTTGCTCTTCACATAATAGTATATCTGTTACACACACATCCACCATCACATGCCTGCACACTCACACATCCTTACACCGACGTCATAGTAATACGATGTCACAATCGTTAGCTGTGGACGTTCCCGCTAGGTTATGAGCTACACGCGGATGGTGAGAGCGACTGCGGAAAAAAACAAATGAAAGAAGCTGTTTAAAGCATGCCACAAGTTATCGCGACATGTTGCGACTCAGACGAAGGAAACAAGTGACACTCGCGAGTGTCGTTTGACGAAAGTCGAGTACAGTAAAATATAGCCTTCTTCCAGTTCCGCCCGTAATTTGAATCGCATCACTTTTGATTTTTGGTTCATGGGGCTTGGACTTTTTCTGCGTTACTGTAATGGAAACACTATGTTGATTAAACCTTTATTGATAAGCAGTGATAGCCTAGTGACCGTCGGACTGCCAAGTCATAGGTCTCGAGTTCGAAACCAAGACTCGCACCACTTCCATTTTGGATTCATGCGCGTATTGTATTATTATCACTTGTTTCTTTCGGTGAAGGAAATAATCGTGAGGAAACCAAACCAGCATGCCTGAGAGATATTTCTCGACGGCATTTAAAGCCAAGTATTTTCGTGTGGTAAGACACTAACCACACAAAAAGGAAAAAAGACCATTCTTCTTCTTCTTTTTCGTGTGGTTATTGCGAAACCTGGTGTCAGAGTTTTTATGCCGCCCATGGGCCTCGGACTTGGCTTTAAATGCATCCGTGGAGAGTCAGATTATGTTTTCCTCCCATAACTCTTATATGATAATTGGCTTCAACGTTATTCCGTTATTCCTAATTAGGCAACAATAACCAGTTTTGGAATGTTCGCTCATAAATACGGTAGTCACATGTTAATTCAAAACTGAATAAGTTTGACAGTCAAGCCGTCAAACGGACAGACAAACACTTTCGCTTTCTTGTCTGCTCATTTACGCATACCTAAGTACATTCGTAATGACGATTTGATATACATTAATCGATTATTGTGACGACCTTAGCGCCGATTTTTAAACGTCGAGTAAACAATTTTTTTTCTACCGACATATGTTATTCCCTAAAATTGCTGCCAAACTACAATCATTTTTATTCCTTAGAAAAGTTATCAGAAGATTTAAAAAATCGGTTCCTTTGTTTAGCTTCTAGATACAGACATTAATACTTACATATCTACTGAAAATAAGACCTCCCTTTTGGGTTCCGAAACAGTGGGTAAAATTCGGCCCTTATCGGTAATTCAATTTACATTTTAACTGATACATTAAAAAACAAACGTATCTTTTAATTGGGATAAGCCCACCACACTATTCCCAAACCACTGCAACACCTGAAAGCCAGAATCAACAGTGGCGACCACCAAAAAAGCGCAGAGACAATGAAGCTCGACGAAGTCCCAGAGAAACAATTTAACTGTCTTGGATCCCGTAATGAAATTAATCAGAAAAGAATAGCGGCGGAGTAAGAAAACATAATGTCTACTTCCCTATAAACATAAAGGATGAAAATAGACCCTTAACGAAGCCGAAAGGCATTTGTTCTCACCGTCATTGCGATCACTTTTTTGTTCTAGAGTCTAGACCATACCTTTTCAGTTTCAGCTTTTTCACAAGTTTTTTTAATACAATTTTTTACTGTTATAACTTTACTTTAAATACCTCCACGAATCCCGGACTATTCAATGCATCCATCAGCACAATGTTTTGAGTGCGTTACATTGAGTTTTACCGTAAAACGTGATTTTTCAGTCCAAAAAAAATTCGTTTCCCAGCAATAATTTTTGCGTAGGCTTACTTAGTTTGATATACCGAATGCTTGGTTGATGGCTTCGTGAAGGGTCCGTTTACACCTTGTATGTAACTATGTATTTTTATTTTTTCACGTTTTGTAAGAGTGTGAATTGGATGTAAAGGAGTTCATAAAAACTATTAGTGATAAAGTTATATCACGACCCACGAATGACAATTCACTCATGTGTTAATAGGCTGTTACTAGCCTCTATTAACATAAATATTAACTGCAAGCTTAGAAACAATGAAAACATTGTTCAGTGAGTTATGTAAATGTTCTTAAGGTTCAACTAATTTGATGTCGTTAACACTTAACCTCAGGATCGTTAACTATTCAAGACATGTAGCAAATTAATTCTTGCTTGGCAACTTTGACCTTTCGTGGTGCAAAGTATTTATATTGCTATGACGTTTTGTGTTGCTTCATGAATATATTTTGCTGAAGTTTTTCTTTAGTTGTAGTAGGTAATTAACTAGTAGTGGTTAAGTGATTTGTAAGAGTTGAGGATGTGTTCAATATTTAGAAGTACCTGTTTAAGGTAGGATTAAATGCATAATTCGAAATATTTTTACACACAAAACATGCACTCATGCATGCATTACAATCAAAGTTTTTAAACTGCACGTCAGTTTCACTATCACTACGGGATATTTGCCATATTTGTTATTAATTAATTATTGGTACTGTGGTAAACATCCCGTTTTCAGTCTTAATAAAAGCATTACAATCATGTTCCACATCTAGAACAATTTTACCATTTAACCGAAGAAATCTTTCGTAATCATTCAATAAAGATCAAATATAAATCACAATACATATTGCCAAAACGCGAAAACAAAAGAATAATGGTCTGTATTTCGTGACCACTAAGTATCAATGGTCCATAGCAATTCACAAGTCCACACAATAACACAACACCAGTTAATAAATCAACCCAATTCCTTTCCCTCTCATTAACGAACCTCTTAATTCGCAATAACGTATTCAAAAGACTACATTGCTGATTGAATTCTGGCGCCGAACCAATCAGAAGGGTCAAGGTTCATATCCGCGTGATGCAAAACGCCTCACTTAAGAATTAAAGATGGCGTCCGCAAGATTCAGTCCATTTGTAGAGATTGATGGTGATATGATCTTTTTTATGAGGCGTTGATTGGTGCAAAAAGGCTTTTTAATTCAAAAGAATGAAGGAGTTATGTAGGTCAGCTCGTATTTATGTAAATTGTTGAGGTGAGCTGGGTTTGGTTTTTACGGGACTCATTCCAAAGAGTTTCCTTTAATTTTACGACTTCAACTGAAGAATGTCATTCACAGTTGACAAGCTCTTTTCAACTTGAGGACGTTTTAAGAGCTTTTAGTAAAGTTTGTATAAAAATAAAATCATCATCTGCCTAGCCTTTTCCCAACTATATTGGGGTGGGCTTCCAGTCTAACCGGATGCAGCTGAATACCAGTATTTTACATGGAGCGACTGCCTATCAGACCTCCACAACCCAGTTAGTACTGGTTAATACGATACCCTTGGTAAGACTAGTTGTCAGACTTTTTGGGCCACTGACTACCTAACGACTGTCAAAGATCTACGATGGACGGTTGACAGGGAAGGATGGAAGAAAAAACATGTTGGGCAGATCCCATGTGACATGGGACAAGAGCTGATGCTGATGAAAACAAAACACAGCCCATCATCATCTTCCCGCCCTTGTCCCATTCTACTTGGGGTCTGCCAGACGTCACGGCATCATTTACTCCTTTCTCTTTCATATCATTCCTCTCACAATTCATAAAGAAGTTAATACTATGTTTGAATTAGAAGACATCACAATACCTAGTAATTACTGTAGATAATATGAGCCAACACATAACTACCATATCTACGTAACCCCAACATCTTAATGAGGATAAACACGACAGACGACATCTTGAACAAACTACGTATTACGATCATTAGCTAATTACGTTTCATTCGCATCCAATCAGCCATCTGTCTGTGAAGCTCAGCCCTTATAATTGTATACTAGTCAACTGATGATATCTTCTCGAGAAAATGGCATCATCACCATCCTCAGCTCGAACCATGGGCGTACCCAGCATTTTCTAAGGGGTGGGGCAGAAGTAAATAAACTAAGTAGTAGGAAATGAAAACTGCTTTTTATTTACTGACTGATACGTTCTATTGACTGCACTACACCATTTCAATAATAACCAATACAATAATTTCAGTTTTCACATGTATGTTGTGCTTCCAGAACCCTCTTTCTATGCACACTCACCATACATAGGCCGGCAAGACGGTTTTCTGTCATTGTTGACCTTAACCAAGTCTTTATTTTAATGTGAAAAATATTAAAGTACCCAAATGAATATAAATGTTTGTCATTATATTAATTTTGCCTAAAAATGCTTAGCTTCGGGCCAGAGAACAGGGTACGCCCATGGCCCGAACTCACCCACTGCTGTGTATAGGCCTCTCTATTCTTGTGCCAATCTCCACGGTTCCGTACCAGCCTCATCCAGATTTTTCCCTCGATGGCAACTATGTCGTCTGCCCATCTCGCCGCCGGACGACCCACGTTTCTTTTGTCAGTTCTTGGACACCATTCGGTGACAGCCTTAGTCCACCTGTCATTACTGCGCCTTGCCAGGTGTCCTGCCCAACTCCATGGCAAAATGGCATACTTTCACATAATTAGATCAGTGAGGTTATCTGTTAAACTTGTGTTGGCGAGTTCAATCTGTGGATGGGTGACCATTTTTACCATAATAATAGTCCTTCTTATTCTATTTACTTATAAGTTTTGGTAAGGCCAGTAGTCTGGGCATTTTAGATCAATATTAACCGTTCGATACTGACGTTCAACATAAAATGGCAACAGCTTTCAAAATGCTTTTTTTAATTTATTTTTTTATCTTAGGATATCCTTTGTAAGCTATTAATGTTTACGTTGACGACTTTCTCAGGATTAACATTAAGCATTTCGGTATTTTCGACATTTCTGTCATCATCGTCTGCCTAGCCTTAACCCAACTATGTTGGGGTCGGCTTCCAGTCTTACCGGGTGCAGCTGAGTACCAGTATTTTACATGGAACGACTGCCAGTTCCCAGCCAGTGCCTCAACCCAATTAGTATTGAGTAATGTGATACCCCTTGGTAAGATTGGTTGTCAGACTTTTGGGCCACTGGATACGTAACGACTGTCAAAAATCTACAAATGGTACCAACGGCTTAACTTACTTTCCGAGGCACGGAGGAAACTCGGTATGTGATGGGTGGCTGCCCATCCACGGATCAACCTAGGTAAATACCCGCCTAGGTAGTAGCCCGAGCGGCTGTTATTATTTAGCCACGAGCTCCTCTTCGACTTTTCTGTCATCGTTGTCACGAATATTATCACATTCTAACCTCAAACTAATTAAGGAAAAAGCTAGAGTGATGATCATGTCACTTGTTTTAAATGGGTTCTTCATCTGACACAAAATTGACTTACGAACGTCATTTCACTATCTCCATAATACGTACGCTGCAATTTCAATACGATGATAGTATTTAATTTGCAGAAATATTTGTTGAATTTGCACTTCCAATTTGTAAACTGATAGTGTTTGATTTGCAATTATTGTTATAATTATGAGTTTAGCAAACAATGCTAACTAAATACACGGATTGGAATAAAATTAAATTATTTGCTACGTTTCCATTAATTCAATAAGCTGTTAATTCAGTGGTTTTAACGCGTTCCCAATTATTTTGTATCAATACTTTTTTTGTAATCCGAAGCTTAAAGTATTAAAAATATTAAATCAATGTTGTAGCCTTGACCAGCTGCGGATTGAAGTACTGCTATATAATTATTTAATCTACATTTTCAAATAACTTATAAAACGTAATCAGTGCGACTCTAATCGATAAGTGTTATCATATTCAATACAATGATTCTTAATGTTTTAGTTTGATATAAAACGCCGTGTGAATAAGTCACGGGGGATGTGCGAATCGAACTTAATCCACGTGCGAATTTAAAAACTAGTGATGTAACTGTGAAAATATTTAGTGATTCAAGTGATACTTTTTTGTTACATAAGTGAAAACGTGGTAATGGTCTTAACAAGTGAACACGTCTGTTGAATTTACGAATAAAATCAAGGTGCGAACGCAATCGTTGGCAGTTGGTTGCCCGAAGAGCATTTTAATGTCGATGCGTCGATAAATGTATTGAGTAACAGTTTTTACTTAAATCAAGCAACATGTAACGATTTCGAAATCAACTATTAATATATCATTATTATCAAGCGACAGGAACTATTTGTTATCTACATAATCAGTAGTGTTTAGATAGGCATTGATTTTGATTAGGGGAGATTAAGTCACGCGTTATTAAATTCATTATGTGAACGATTACAGTGTAAGGGATTCTGTTTATCCTGGTGAGGAAACGAGGAAACAGTAAAAATGGATAAGACTACCGTAGTATTAGAAGATCAGCCGGTGGCGGATCCAAAGAAGAACTTGGGTTGCTGGGCTCGATTCAAAAACTTATTCGAAGACAGAGGTTTCGATTTGGAGTATGAATATGGGCCGCGAACCCCAAGGCCCATCAACTTACTGGGCGAAGACCAAGACACAGAAGGCTACAGAAGAATTTCTGAAAGAAAACAATCTGTCATTAGGATTAGCAAAAAGGCTCAGATCAATAATAATGTGTCTAATAACACTAATGTAGATTTAAGTGGTGCGGTTAATTTTTATGAACAATTTACTACTTTAAATGATGAGGAGACGAAAGAAGAACCTGATCTGTTTAGGAAGTCGGTTCGGCATCGGGTGTCCATGAGACCTAGTGCCATCCTCACTAATATTATGGAGGAACCAGACGACGAAATTGAAGTGGTAAGTGAAAATTACTGTTTCTGTTAGGCCGCATCATCCCACTCATGGACAAAAGCCTCCCTCCCTTTTTTTCTGATGGGAAATCATCAAATACCCCCCTCCCCCTGCTCTGGGTGGAGTGGGAGGGCGTACGTGTCAGATTTTTACTGACTAAAACCCTTCTTTGCCCTTTGTGTTCCAGGGCCGCGGTATCTCTTTCGAACAGTCCCACAGCAAGCCCTGCCCTCCCTGACTACCGCTGGTCATTGGTTTTGTCTAGCTCATCCCGCCATTTTCTATGAGGGCTGCCTTCTGGGTATGCCAGGACTACACATTGTGGCAATTTTGCCCCACAGCTCAAAGTGCATATGTCAGACGTGGCCAGCCCTGTATATTTTTGAGGAAATTTAATATAAAAAAATGCATTGTAATGTTTGGAGTTGTATACAATAAACACATTTACGATTAAGTTTTCAGTGGAAATGATGCATCACGGAAATCCGATCTAGGAAACCTAATCTTATCAAAGAATAACAAATGGTATCAAATTAAGTATTACAAAAAATGCGACTCAATTGTTTTCCTGTTTCTGGGGTTATCTTGATACAACATTTTAATTAGAAAGAGGTAGCCTTTTTTCGCAAACTATACACCGTGACTTTTTAGTCGTCTTACACCGGCAGCCCACTTCATGTATGACTACGTGACTACTAAGCATTCATAAAAAAATAGGTATTTATGAGATTTTAAATAATTTAAAAATAAAAATATTATTCAATATACGCGTGACGTAGTTAAAACACCCTGTTGTGAGCGATAATCTACTGGACTCGAGCGCTGGGTAGGTATATTCTCCCGTTTGACACGTAAAAATCATTAACAGGATGTTTCATATTTTTTTCTTATGTTTTTTTATTATTCTTTGTACATATTACGGTAGGTAAAAAAAAAAATTGCGCCTAGAACTATTTTATGTCAGGCACGTTGAGTGGACCACCTTTGTAAGACGACTAAAAAGTCACGGTGTATACTAACTTCATTAGATTTAGAAGTTCGGTAACTGGCTTAAGTAAGTGAAACTTGAAACTAGTTTTTTTGCAACATCTTAATGAGGGACCACATGAAACTGGTTTTCGATTTATTATCTGTGCGTTGGTGACAGATTAACCTGTCAGTGCAAGCGTCGATAGATTGGAATTAATCTGATAGGTTAGTAAACGCCTCTGGCAACACTGTCGGACGGCGAATCATGACTTTCTCTATAATTGGATTGAGATCTGATATGACAGGATGTGGAGCAATTACGCGGGTCATTGTGTGCTGATTGAGATTTGGAGATTTGGGAGGTATTTGAAATATTGTCTCTTATGTATTCGGACTCCCGGAGTGACAGGTGAGGTTAACATCGTTCCTCATCTGCCTAGCCTTTTCCCAACTTTGTTGGGTTCGGTTTCTAGTCTAACTGGATGCAGCTGAATACCAGTATGTCACAAAGAGCGACTACCTATCTGATCTCCACAACCCAGTACTGGGTATTACGATACCCTTAAGGCTGATTGTCAGACTTTCGGACTACTAACTAGCTGTAACGACTGTTAAAGATCTACAAATGACAGCCGGGACCAACGGCGTAACGTGCTTTCCGAGGCACGGAGGAAACTCGGTATGTAATGGGTGGTCATCCATCTACAGACCAACCTAGACAAGTGCGGCTTAACCTAAAGATTGATCCGAGCGGCTGTTATTATTTAGTCACGGACTAAGATCATTATGAACATCTTTTACTATGACACCAACGCTGAAATTGCAAAAAAAAGAGTCTTCCCCTACATGTGTGTTCATGTAAATAGTAGAATTGTAGGAAACCGCCTTTTTTTTGCGTTTTCATGCGAATAATGAAAAGTACAATGACCCATTATGAGGTTTCTGATAAACAAAAACTAAGTTGTATAGTAAATAATAATTGGATCGATGACGCACTTTTGTTTTTGAAAGAAGAAAATAAAACTCAGCAGTTAACTAAAAAAAGAGAACGTCTGTTGTCTTGAACACATTCAGAATTATTCTACCCGATTCTTATGAAACGTGTCATTTATAAAAAGGTACTACTTGCCCTGGTGAACTTTTTGCCATCGAAGTGAGAAGGCATTGAACCAAAACACCAATTTAAATATTAAATAAAATGTCAATAACTTGGGAAACTTTTATTATACGTATTAAGGGTGTAAAAAGACCCTTAACGAAGCCGAAAGGCATTGTTCTCCCCGTCATTGCAATATTTTTTTTGTGCTGAACCATACCTGGGAACCTTCTAGTTACGGAGATATCAGAGGTCAAAGTTCCAATTATTTCAAAGTTTTTTTTTTTAAATACCACTTTTAAAGGTTTTAACTTTACTTTAATTAACTCCATGACCCGTTTACTATTCAAAGCATCCATCAGCACTAATTTTTGCGTAGAGTTCCTTAGTTTGATGTACAGAATGCTTGGTTGACGGCTTCGTGAAGGGTCTGTTTACACCTTGTATATCTCGTGTACAAAAAAAAACAAACAATAATAAACTTATGTAAGCACTTAAGTTAGTTGCGTGATTCCTGTTGAAAAACCTCCGTTGATTGACTTAAAATAAACAAACACTCAAGGTTGTGCTAACACTCAACTTGGAGAAGTCCTATATAAAGAGCTAGTGATTATAAAGTGGCAATAGATAAGTGTAGTAGAGGTACCTACCTAATTTAGAATACGAGCTAATAATAGGTTCTGATAGTAATACGTAATCTGTTTGCGTTTTTTTTGTGTCCTCCTGGGGTAGGCGAGGGGTTCTGTCAGACTGCCTATAACCATACGGTGTTCTTCGACTATCTTTTTTTTTTAGGAATGGGAAATCATCAAATAGCTCCTCCCGCACTGGGTGGAGTGGGAGGGAGTGTCAGACTTTTACTGACTAAAACCCATCCATGTTCCTTCTTTGCCCTTTGTGTTCCAGGGCCGCGGTATCTCTTTCGAACAGTCCCTCAGCCCTTCTTCGACTACCTTGGGCCAGGCTGCAGGAGTACCTACTTCCGCAGTTCGTCACGCTGTTCACTCTCTACTCTCCCTCCACACACACCACTCCTCACCCTCTTCATCGTGGTTGATCTGTAGAATTAAAATCTGTAGAAAAAAAAAATAGTTTATGTTCATTTTTTAAACTACATCTTTACGTTATGTTGGTTTGACCCTACGTTCAAACTTAGAACGTGGCACAAGCTGAAAAGAAATAGCAAAATATACTATCTACCCTTTCAAAGTATATTTCATCTTTAGTTCAACCCTTATGGAAATCAGGACCATTCCTTTTAAGCAATGTGGATTCAGGCATTAGGCCTAAAATATACTTAGGTCGTCCCTGCGTCTACATTAACATACTTACTCTAAAATATCTCTTTTTTTCCCAAGTGCTGCCTGATTCTTTTCTGTTTCTTATCTACAACACATAAGGGTATGCGTAAACCCTTATGTTATTTATTTATTATATGTTTGACTTTAATGCGCTGATTAAAGTCAAACATATAATGATTATTATTAACTGTTTAACCGTAAGACTGCCTCGTGGGTCGAGTGATAAACAAGCGCGACTGCTGAGCATGAGGTCCTGGGTTCGATTCCCGGGTCGGGCAGTGTTATAGGGGTTTTCCATAGGAATCTCTCAATAGCACGCCTGTCGAATGTTTTAAGTCCCATGTAATAGGGGGCGAGCCTATTGCCATCAACTGGGCACAAATCCTGACTCTTTGGCTTCTACTGAGAAATTCATGATGGCAAAACTCAACGCTTTGCCTGGCCCGGCAATCGAACCCAAGATCTCCGGCTCAGAAGTCGCGCTTGCGACTACTCGATCAACGATATTCCTATCAGGAAAATAAGCCTCTAATTAACCTAAAAGGCTTCCAGGCCTATGATCGACAGTAATTCACCTGTCCGTTGTACGAAAGCGAATATTCGATTACACTCGTTACAGTAGGCTCGAACAATACTGGGCCTTAGCGGGCACACAATGGTGGATAATGGTCGACAATGGGCCACAATGGCAGCTGTGGGGATGCCCATTCACCGTGTATCCCAGATGTAACGGGTTGCCGATCAGGTAACTATTGTGTAGAACTAGCACAGGTTTTAATATAGGAATGTCTTTTAGAATAAAATACGAAGTTCTATAAGTTCAGTTTCGGATAATTTGATTAAGGTACAACCTTATCCAGTCTTTTGAATACAAAATAATCAAAAGGTTAGGCTTTAATTTAGGAGGAGCTCGTGGCTAAATATTAACAGCCGCTCGCGTCGATCTTTAGGAAAGCCGTACTTGCCTAGGTTACTGTGGATGGTGGTCACCCTCTGTGGATGGGTGACCACCCATTACATAACGAGTTTCCTCCGTGCCTCGGAAAGCACGTTAAGCATTTGGTTCTGGGTGTCATTTGTAGATCTTTGAAAGTCGTTAGGTAGTCAGTGGCCCAAAATATCTGACAACCAGTCTTACTAAGGGATATCGTATTACCTAGTACTAACCGTCGCTCCATTAAAAATACTTGTATTCAACTGCATCCGGTTGGACTGGAAGCCGACCCCAATATAGTTGGGAAAATGCTAGGCAGATGATAGGCTTTAATATTTAGGCCAGACTTAAATAAATCTAAACAAAATTCGAATCGAATATTCACTTGCAACCAACACATTTTGATTAATCCCATTTTGACAGCCCTTGTGATATTAGATAGCAAATAATAAAAGAGCAAAATATTTACGTCGTTATCGACATTTTGTTTAGACATTACATTAGTTATACGCAATATATTTTTTTATCATAACACGATTAGATCAAATATTGTTTTGATGTCAATTGTCTATTTTAAGAACCATTTATTTACTTCTCACTTTAACATATATTTATATTACCTGTCAATCGGCTCGTCCTATAAAGGGTGTAAAAAGACCCTTAACGAAGCTGAAAGGTGCTTATTCTCCCCGTCATGGCGATTATTTTTTTGTTCTAGACCATACCTGGGAACCTTCTAGTTACGGAGACATTGGGGGTCAAAGTTCCAACTTTTTCACAAGTTTTAAAAAAAAATACAAGGTTTTAATGTTGTAACTTTACTTTAAACACCTTCACGACGCCCGTACTATTCAATCCATCCAACAGCACAATGTTTTGAGTGCGTTACTTTGAGTTTTACCGTAAAACGTGATTTTTCACCCCAAAAAAAAAGTCGTTTCCCAGCAAAAAATTTTGCGTAAGGTTACTTAGTTTGATATACAGAATGCTTGGTTGACGGCTTCGAGAAGGGTCTGTTTACACCTTGTATGTATACTTTCGAAACAAGTACACCACTGCCTAACCTAACCCTCCAGGAATTACAGGCGTGATGTTACGATATAAACACTCATTCATTTCTAGAGTCTGTTTTCCACAACATTTCCTGAAACGCATTACTTATAACCAGAACTTATGTAAAATGAGATTTTTCTCTCTTATACAGTTTCCTTGAAAGAATTTTCCAGGTAATTGTTAAAGGAATCACATTGAAATACGTATTCATTTTTACAACTGATTTGTTTTGCTTTTTATGTGCTTTCCAAGAAATTCGCCAACGTGAAATACAAAGTAACTACGACCTAGAACTCCTCGGAGCCTGGGACTAGTTCGACCTACTGACCCCATTTTATTCATGATGATCAGAATCTGACAAATAGAATCGGAAATTTACGGGTTGATGTATGATGATGATCATCATATCAGTTTATAGAAGACCTTGCATCAATTGGCATAATTTGTTTTTCACATTCAAATTGATTTATTTATTGTGTATCACGGGTGATGAAGATGTTTGTACAATAACAACTTTGGTTGAATATGTTGTGTGGTCATTGTACACTGGATATTGGGCATTTCGGTGTCCACAAATCACTAAATTGGATGTTTAATGTTAATGTGTTTAGCTCTAAATATATTTAACAATACTTCGTTCTGTTTTTCATAATAGAATGAAAGAAAATGTGTTTATTAGTGTCGCACAGGACAAAACAAAAAAAATGGTTAAATTAACAATTAAACAATATTATATAAAAAACAAACATAAGAAAGAAAAAAAAACGAAATTGGTCCTGTTTGAGGCCAAAAGGCACCGCAATATAGTTGTGAAAAAGCTAGGCAAATAATGATCACTAACATTCATTGACTCTAAAAACGGGATATTTACCATGTTTACTATTTGAGTCATGGTGCTTGCAATAACGCCAAAATATCGGACACTCAAAACAAATAATAAACATGGTAGATAACCCGTTTTCAGTGAAATGGTAAACAACATGATGTCTGAAAGAGATAGAGATCAAGTCAACAAGAGAAAAGAGAGAGAGAAAAATATAAATTTTAATAAGTTTTAATGTCAATGTAGAGCTAGAGCCAATGCCGTTAGACTTACAATCAAATATCTACATCTAAAAGTAAATTAGAAACGTCATAGATTCTAGCTAATTACTAGATCTAATCTCAGATTAGTAACCAACCTAAAAAACATGTATCGACATTGAAACAAACGTCACTTTAAAATGTTTTTAGGCTACCGGGCCTAATTTACGATATCTTGATGTAATTACCTATTAAATTAAATTCCCTTCGTTGCGTATCAGTCAGCTGTAAAGTACTGTAACCGCCGTATTGTCAAACTACACGTAACGTTGATTGATGTACAGACGCCAGCAAATCAAGCTACTCGAAACTGTCTAATGTTCCCAATCAACCTTGATTCTAATGGTTTAGTGATAAAGTTGAAAATCTATTAAAGGAATTTGACAGATTGTAGTAGCTTTTTTTTTTTTTTTTACGGATGGGTAATCATCAAATGACTTCTCCCGCTCTGGGTGGAGTGGGAGGGAGTGTCAGACTCTTACTGACTAAAACCCATCCATGTTCCTTCATTGCCCTTTGTATTCCAGGGCCACGGTATCTCTTTCGAACAGTCCCGCAGCCCCGGCAGGCATCGGCCCTTGCGGGCCCCTTCCTGGTTGCTGACATCTCTTTGAGGCGCGCGTGGAACATGAACGCGCCGTAAGATTGTAGTAGCTTGATGTAGACGTTTTTATAAGACTTTTTATCGCTACAATACCCACCTACAACTTACATTGACTGCGACAAGGTAAGACTTAAGGCGACGTAAAATAGACTGTTATTTGAGAATACGGCCGTAAGTAATTCACAGATCACTTAGATATGATAAGGAACAAGTAGACATTAACTGTGCTGATAAGATTATCTTATCTCTTGCACTTATATATTTTATATCTTAAATATTTTACTTAAGGAATGGCTGTCGGTTTTTGATATGAAATAGTAAACAAGGTGAAACTGGTTTTTGTGAGTTTATTCATAAAATAAGTCTGTAAAAATGTCCACCTCGCAAAATGCACTTAGCAATACATATAACTCTTCAAAAGTCCTGATTATAGAGAATTTTTCAATCCTAACTAATATTAAGTTTGTTTGTTTGTTACCTTTTCACGCCTAAATCACTGAACCGATCATCCTGAAATTTTGCATATACGTTGTCAGGGGTACATAAACGGAAATAGGGTACCTTTCATCCCGAAAAAAAGTACTGTTCCCGAGGAAAACAACAATAACCGCCACGTTTCTTTCGCTACGACCCGAATTGATTGTCAAATTACAAAATAACAAGAGCGAAGCCGCGGGCAAAAGCTAGTTTAACACATTTTAATATCAATATTTTTATTATAATTAGCATTATAATGACACCACTCTTAAATTTGAAACTGGTCTAAGGGACTAAGTAACATTCTATAAGCGAAAACAATACTGGAAAAGTTAAAAATGTAACCGAAAAGCTAAAAATAACTTCAAAAACTAAAACCCGACTAATAAAAAATCACGCTCTAAAAAGTATGAAATTCATTGTCAAATTATGATATTAAGTAGTTCAGAAGTTATGAGGGAACACATGAACATACATCCCTCCTTTTTTTTCCGTAGTCGGGTAAAAAGTGACAAAATATCATTGTCAAAACCCAAATCAAAAGGATTGACAGAAGTTTTCCGGTAGCATAAGTCAATCCATCATTGTTATCAGTATTAAGATGACAATATGCCTAGACTCTTTGATCTGTGGCGAAAATAAATGTTTTTTGTTTGCCATTCTTTGTTGATTCGGTATAATTAATTTAACAGGAATTTAATCCATTATAATTAGTATTTAAATCTACTCGTTTTTTGATAGATTGCCTCATGTTTTTTTTAATTACTGTAGGGGAAGACCCAGCATCAAAATACCTTTAAAAATCAAAAACAACAAAAAAAAAACAGGGATTATTTAAATAAAAGCATGAGCTAATTTGTGATAATTATATTATCGTTAATTCTAAATCTCTGTTGAAGGTGTTGTAAATAACTTTGCAGATTTAAATAGATTATCACTTATTATTGTTGTTATTACTTCCTGACTTATGACGATGAAGATTATTACGGAAGAACGGATTTTAAATAAATTATCGCAAATTATTTGCAAAGATTAGAATGTAAATTTGTTTTCTTCTGGTGCATTTGAGCTTCCACTAGTTGGACCGATGACCTGGTGAAGGTTGCGGGTATCTACTGTACCGGACAATGCAGACAAGGCGAAACTTTTTCTGAGGTTGGTAGGTCTGATGTGTATATGAGGTAAAGGGTTGGACCCAATACGGAGCCCTGGAGTACTCCAGCCATTATGTCGTAGAATTTCGAGTACGAATCATTATTTTTACCCGAAAATTCTGTCTTCTAAGTATTACTTTAGTAGGTAATACATACAGGCTGTGTGGCAGTTGTTTTTTTACTTTAAATAACAAGCCCTGGTGCCAGACCTTGTCGAACGCTTGCTTTACGTCCAGGAACACAGCCGAACAGTATTCTTTTCATTCCAGCCCCTCTCGTATCTTATTCACCACTCTATGCATCTGCTCCATTTCGGCTGAAATGATGATGATTATTTGAGTACCTAGTGAAAACCGTCACGACTTACGAGAGATACAACCAAGATAGGCCCTTTACTGCGTGTATTATTATATCGTCACAACTTATTATTCTCCAAACGGTGAAGGAAAATATTGTGAGGAAACCGGTACGTCCTTGACCTGAAAATTTCAAAATATGCGACATCCACCAACTCATAATAAGCCTGCGTGGTGGATTTCGACTCATTCTCTTTCACAGAGAGAAGGTCCCAGCACTGAAAATTATAGCCTGATATTACGGTATGTCTATGCTATGGTGCATTACTTACTCTAAAAATAAAATCAAAACGTTTACTACTTTAACAGTTTAAATTCCAATTTAGGTACATACATAATATTAAATTATACCAATCTATTTATAAGTTATTTGTGAACACACAACTGCATTATTTTATGCAAAATACCATTAAAATTATCATTTTCAATTTATCAATGAAGATTGTTCATGCGAAACTGTATAATCTACACCTCATTAATAAAATCTAAATCTGCCACTTGATTTCTATCTCATCACCATTATTATCGGTAGCCTTGTTCATCATCCATCATCACCGAGGCTCCTCAATTTATGTCATGGTTCCCTGGTCTGCCGCGAGTCTCAACCAGGTCTTTCTTGTGATCTTTTGAATGACATCCACCCACAGATCTGGCTGTTGGACTGCCAACACTTCTAATACTGTATATGAGGAGCTGAGGCCATATATGAGGAGCTCTATTCCACATACCATCACCTCAATTATCTATCTAGGACCGTTTGATCAACATAGGACAAACATAGGAGTTTAAAAAACTTACTGTATGGCTGTATACTATTTTAGCTAGGCCTGTAAACAGAATATCATGTAACCGTGTAAATCCTACGTATTTTAAAGCCAGGCGAAAAAGGATCAATGTCACCTTGTTTACGAAGCTGAAATTAACGCCATGTAGCGAAAATTTTTACGTAGAATCATATACAGAAACCCTACAAAGCATTTACGATTAATGCCGCGAGATATTTGACTTTACAGTTTTCCTGTCCCGGCTAAAAAAAGAGAATGTTGAGTCGAAACCGATCAAAAAAGGGGAATGTCATCGTGACATTCCTCCTTTTTACTTTGTTTTTGTAATGGCAACACTAGTTGGCCGCATGTCGGTGAACTGTCAAATGATCTGTTGTGCTGTTGTTTACAGATCTTTGCTTTGCTTGTTTGCAGATTTCTGCTGCAGCATATTTTAAAAATAAGCCATTAACATAATATGTTCTTAAAATATATAACATGGGGAAAAACATTAATAAATAATTTGTAATAAAAACTATATGCCTTTTTACTACATCTTTTTTTAATAATCCAGAGCAAGAAGGGGGTATGTCATGTCACATTCCCCCTTCTTCTCTATTCTTTTTCTTCTTTCTATTTCGGGGTTAGTCCAGTTTTTTCAAAAATACTCTATCAAAAGATGCAAAACATTAGTTTTCCACCTCTTTTTATGAAGAACTATAAAGTTGTTTACTTGACATTCAGACAGACCTTTTTCCCCTGACTCCTTCATATGGTTTTTGCCGTGTTTGAATAGTAAAAACGAAAAAGAAATCTGTAAAATCAAATGGAAAACAGAAACACAATTTTACTAAAATGCTAACAATGTTGATCAACGCTGTGTTGAATTTAGATTTATGCCTGGAGCAAAATAAATACCGCACGGCACAGCTAACTGAATAAAATGTTTCAAGCAAATTCGTTTCGATTAGGTTAGCACATGGGACAGTTTTTATCCCAGTAGTCAGTTACCATAGGATAATTTCCGCCTTCCAAGCGGGCGAAGCCTGGGTAAAAGTCTAGTCTACAAGAAATTAAAGAAATAATAATCAAGTAAGTTTTCAGTAGGTGCGGATGTATATATCTGATAATAATTTTCAAGGAAAGAGTATGTAAGTCAGCAAATAACAAATCGTGACGTAGAAAATTAAAAGTTATTATCGTTTAACGGAAATCCTGTTACATAAATCCAGGAAAATTTCAGACAAGGCAGGTGGAAACTAGTAAGCTGATTAAGCTGACAAAACAGTGAACAAAAGTGTCGTAAAGGAGTTCTAATGTCGACTACAAAAGACAGCACGGTGTCAGAATAATAAATAATGGTCCCTAAAGAAAACCCGGTACATCCCGCGACGCTATTACGCTGGATCAATTACCTTCAAGCGAGGGATCACCGTCAGACTGTCGTAAGGACTAGACTATGGCACTCCATCGGCCAGCCTATTAGGAGCCGTCAACGGCAATACTTCCACCACAGAAGAGATTGGAGCAGAAGGCCGGCTGCCAACAACGCAACGGGTGAAACCAGGCGCACGCACACACAGACGCATACGTACGGCGATCGCAAACAAATGACAGTCGCGAGTGCACTTGCACTCGCTGTACGTGAAGCGTGTCTTTGTGTGCGTGGAGATCGTAAACAAATGATAGCCGCAAGTGCGCTTGCACTCTCTGTACGTGAAGCATGTATGTGTGTCCGTGGAGGTCTCAAAAAATGAGAGTCGCGAGTGCACTTGCACTGGCCGTACGTGGAGCCTGTCTATGTGTGCGTGCGTTTTTACTCGTTGTATAGAGAGTAAAACTTCTGTCCCTATCTATTCTGTAATTCTACCAAGAGGATTATGTTCCATGTTCATTATGCACGGGAAATAGCTCTCGAAATTCAGTAAGCTTTGGAATTATTTGCCTTGTTTTGCAAAAGTTTAGGTTGAAAATCATTTGGCAGGTGGAGGATTCATTAATGAGGTTGTATAGTTTACAGTTTCGCATGAATGAGCTTCATTGATAAATCGAAACTGATAATTTTGATGGGATTTCGTACACAAACTACGAGGCACATAATGACATGTACATATATGTATGTGCGGAAGGCACAATCACACATTGATGCATGTATTTCATTATTAAAAGAAATAATAACCAGCAAGATTGTTTTGCTCGAAGGGTTGGGCAGAAGTGTTCCTAGAGTACCTACACACATATTTCTCCTGTTATGTTTTAGTGCCATGGTTGCCATCAACAGGGCACAAAACCTCTGCTAATGAGAAATTTCTAATGAAAAAAGTCGATAACACTTCTTGACCTGGGAATTTTATTATTTTGACCAGGGAAATAAAATTATTTTTTATAAAAAGCCACTGCAGCAAAACCACAGATAATTTCGTAGTGATGCGAGATAAATCGCATGTGCACAGCCAACCGATAGAATATTGCTCAACTAACCAGAATGTGCCAGCACTAGCCTCAGGCATCAAACTGTCAATACATAGAACATAGAAATAATTATGTAGATACGCTATACAAGGTGGAAAGAACGCCGCGGACGCACAAATGGTTACCATGTATTCAGTACATCATTCTGAACTCCATATAGAAATTTTTAATTGGTATTTCTTTTTAATTTGCTGTTTCCTACAAAAGTGCAATACCTAACGGTAGCGAAAGGTCAATTTTGTAAGAGATAAGCCGGAGTACATATCTTTAATGTGATTATATTATTTGTCTATAGAATACTGACTGCCATTTTTCAAAGGGAAGCCAGTAGGAGTCGAGTTGTATGGAACCTTCGCCACTGATACATACACGGTCAAAATGTATGGAACAACTTTTATTTTTTAAATTATTTCAATGACACAACGCCACCTAGTGCGATCCTTGTTCGTTCTTCATCTGGTCATCCTAGTTTACTTTCAGCAAAATAAAAGAATGCAGAAAAAACTTCGCCTTAAAAAAAAGGTACAGGAATGAAAAGCCAGTTCGAAGAAAAGGTAAACATTTTCTCAATGTCGTTTCTTTTAGCAAACAAGGCGAATTAGGTTAAGATCTCAGTTTTAAACTGTATTATATCTTTGTTATTTTTTCTTTGCTAGAAGGTGCTCGTGGCTAAATAATAACAGCCGCTCGGGTCGATCTTTAGGTTAAGCCATGCTTGACTAGGTTGGCCTGTGGATGGGTGACCACCCATTACATACCGAGTTTCCTCCGCGCCTCGGAAAGCACGTTAAGCCGTTGGTCCCGGCTATCATTTGTAAATCTTTGACAGTCGTTAGGTAGTCAGTGGCCCAAAAAGTCTGACAACACAGTCTTACCAAGGGGTATCGTATTACCCAGTACTAACTGGGTTGTGGAGGTCAGATAAGCAGACGCTCCATGTAAAATACCGGTATTCAGCCGCATCCGGTAAGACTGGAAGCCGACCCCAATATAGTTGGGAAAAGGCTAGGCAGATGATGATGATTTTTTCTTTGCTGATATTGCATGAAAGATAGTACAAAAGATTACCTTGCAGTTGATGAGTTAAAAAAACTTTAAATAAAAGAAGGATTGAGTCACCTACAACGTTGCTAAAAAAGCAAGTCTGACAAAACTTTTTCCGCAATCTGATCCATTAAAATGGAGACAGCAAAAAGTTGGAAATGAACAGTCAGTCCGAGGTAGGTAGGTTGGAAGGATTACAATGACATCGCGAGCTTTCTAAGGATTTGTAAGATTATTGAATGTACCTCCAGAAAATTCTCAATGCATTTTAGACTTTAGTTTCACATCATAGAATACAGTATCATTCGTTAATTAGTTTGAACCATTTTGTGTTCCTACGAGGAAATTACTATTGAAACTAAAAAAAGAAATTCGATTTGTTATTTTTTTATTATGATAAGATATCTTTACATCTGTGAAGTTTCGCCAACTCATTATAAAACGTAATTAGCTCTCTGAAATTGATGATGTTGCATTAAATTACACATTACTAGCAAATCGGAATTTTTGATGCTAGTGCGTAACATTTGTCATTGCGCTCAAGGATTGACACCTGAGCCAAAAGCTATAAAAAAAACCACCTATCGAGCGAGTATGTTGCAAACAATATTATAGCTTGTTTCTTGACTGAAAAACCTACCACATACATGTTTACCTTCAAAAGATAAAAATCTGAAACTATAATCTTGGTCATAATTAGTATTTTATCTGGTGAAGAATCAGCTAATTCGTTCGACGCCATATTGTTACTGACAAATAAAATTCATGTCTGACGAGGATATTTTGCGTTTATCTGAACATGGTATCTTTAATCACAAATTATGAACGTAATTTGTGATTAAAAATACCAAGTACCAAGAAGATTGAGATGTGTGACAAGATTCTGTCTGATACTGACTATGGGCATTGAATGAAATCGCCCAAAATCTTGATAAGTTTGGCTGTACCTAGTTAATTAATTAAAATAAATTGATTCGAAGACTTTGGAACCACTTTATAGTTAATAATTGTGTTAGAGCATTGCACATATTTTATTTTTTTGTATAAGCCAACACTTATATTTTATGTGCAGGCTTAAACAAAAAAAAAATATTATCGGGGCTGCGGGACTGATCGAAAGAGTTACCGCGGCCTTGGAACACAAAGGGCAAAGAAGGAACGGATGGATGGGTTTTATTCAGTAAAAATCTGACTCTCACTCCCTTCCACTCCACCCAGAGCGGTAGGGGTTATTTGATGATTTCCCATCCAAAAAGAAAAGCACTTATGTTATACAATCGCAAATAAAAAAGTAAAAGTCAATAGATACAATCAAACACAAAAGTATTACGCAGCAAATAAAATAAAGCTGCCGTAAATCCAGTATTAGTTGTTTGATATTCGAGTATTGAAAGATTTACACCGTTGACATTAATCTTACTCGGCGTCGCGCGCCGCCACCGCTGTGCGAACGTGTACCAGGGACGTACTGGGATGTACGCGAGCTTTTCCTATACATAACATCACGCCTGTTATCTCCAAGGGGTTAGGCAGAGGTGTACCTATAATACACCCCACATTTCGTCTTTAATAGAGGATGTTCCTATTTGGTGTTCATTCTATTTATAACATTTGTTTCTGTTATACATAGAGATCTCAGAAAGTACAGCAGTATGCAATGGCCTAGTAAAGCCATTGTTTGTAGCATAAAATATTTTAAATATAGTACCTACCGAATCGACTCAAAATACCAATCTTTTCATGATTGGGACGATACTGCAAAAATCACAAGCGATTTTAAACATTACAATGTTCCTCCATTATTTAAAAACCCCTACAAAGAGAGCAATCTAATAAAACTACAAAATGATCGTGACCTCACGCTGTTTTCGTAAACAAATCGCTGGAGTGTTCGCAAATAGTTGCAAATTGATATTTATTCGCTACGCTTCGGTGTCACTGCGGCCCACACGTTGCGCGTCGACACTCTGATTTATATCGTCGTGAATTAGTTAACAGCTTTTTTGTTGACTGTACCTACCTACTCTTTGGCCGTTTGTTCGTGGCGTGATTGAGACCGTATTTGTATAGTGTTTAAAGAATGTAAAATTAACTGTTTTGTTTGAAGTTTGACCTATATACGGCTGATTGACTGACTGACTGCCAAGACACGTCTTTAATCATCGAAGACGTAAACTTTTTCGTTACAAGCACAGTTAAAAGTAAACATCAGTAATTTTCAAAGCAATAATACTAATACTAGCTTAATATTTACCCACTACATGGCAGAGGCCGGAGGGCTTAGGCCAGTGGTAATCGCTTCCGAAGCAATTTGTTTTTCGATATCGATTTAAACTTTTCGGTAGCCTATGTCAATTCAATACATTTATGACTTTTCTATCCGGGTAATCATCATCTTCCTACCTTTTCCCAACTATGTTGGCGTCTTGCAGTCTAACCGGATGCAGCTGAGTACCAATATTTTACATGGAGCGACTGCCTATCTGACATCCACAACCCAGTCTGTACTGCGTAATACGATACCACTTGGTAATGCTATTTCTCAGACTTTCGGGCCACTGACTACCTGTAAAGAATATCAAAGATCTACAATTGACAGCCAACGGGACTAACGGCTTAACGTGCTTTCCGAGGCATGGACAAAACTCGGTATGTAATGGGTGGTCACCCATCCACAGACCAACCTAGGCAAGCACAGCTTAACCTGAAGAACGACCCAGATTTTTTTCACGAGCTCCTCCTCTCTTCTATCCTCGTAATCTCTGATCGAACTTCCTTTATCTGCCCTCAAGTTTTCTCCCAATGTTTTCCGTCACCGTTGTCAGTTTGCTACAAAATACAAAAGATATATTAAAGCCCATTATATCTACTACTAAAAGAAAGGAAATTTCCGATACGTCCAAGCCACTCCGCCACAAGAGGCAAGAATATTGGAAAACACGGGCAATACAATAGCTTGCAGCTCAGTAATACAAAACGATACTATGAATAAAGCTACAATACTTGATATTGACTTAAATTGAGATATCGTGGTCTTGGCGTACGGCAAGGTACACTTTAAACGTAAAGAACCAGTATAAACTGGCCTTTTATTCTTCTGAATCTCAGTAGTATGCTAGGCCAGCTGTTGGTCAAAGTGTTATCATCGACGTACAGTGTACTGTAGATGAAAAATGCAGCTTATTACAGCTTCGAATGCTTCGATGGAAGATAAAATATTGAAAGTAATATTTTATACTTGTTAATAATACGGTTATTACCGTTTTGTTGTAAGAAACACTTTACTTTGTGAAACCTTACGACGATGGTATAATATAGATTTATGAAGATTAATTGTTGTCACGGCGTTTAGTGTCTTTAATGTCTAGATATTGTGTTCAAAATAGAGTGGAGTACTATTTACCAATGAGGTTGTTTAATGAGCTAATCTTATACTTCATAGAAAAGCCATTTTTATTGACGGACAACGGCAACCGGGTTTCGGTCCCATAGTAAAACCGCTTTTTTCCGGGTTTAGTGTGTGTGTACACACTAGAGTCATTAATTTATAAAAAACTTAATATATCAAAGACTAGACTCCATTATATTCAACAAAGATATGATAACAAGGGATGATTTTTTAAATATTATTCCCTAAAGAATTAAATAGGGGATAAAAAATCAAATAGAAATCGTCGTTTTTGCCTATTGGGAAATTAATTTAAAATTAATTCCGTCCTGCTCACGGCAGTCACATACAAAGATAAGAATCAATCTCTACAAGGTACGTGTTATTAAAATAGATGATTTCAACAATTATACTTTTTTCCTCCTTAACAGCGTTAACGTATTTCTCAATCAAAACCCCAAAGTCGAGTCAAGTCATCATTCAAAGTCTACATGCGTAAAACAATCGACCATCGCTATAGAAACAGTTATCCCTATCATCAATGATTCTGACGTCACAGATAACAGATCAACGAATAAAGATTATGACGCCAAAGACTTATGACAGTTTTGTGACGCGAAAAGGATCCTTATCTACTCAAGAATGAGCTCGGAAATCGTGAAAATCAACACATAACTAAATGATTACGTCAGGAATGTAATCTGAATCTGAAAATCAATGAAAAATTTCAATGAGTATCGTCGCCGGGTCGGGTCTTATCGTACGCGAAAATTACGTATCGATGATTTTTGTTAACGATTTTTTTTCTTATTGCTATGCGCACTTTTCTAATTGTATTTAAGCTTGGTCATAATTAACATAACCTGACTGATTATGATTGGCATTTTTGTAGTCTATAGCCTACCTACGTCATCAATCCGCCTGAGCACGGAGACGCCTTGGCGACCGCTGCTAGAGGAAACATTGTCAACACATTCCGTACTAAACAAACGTTTCATCATTGATTCGCACACTAATGACGTTTATGTGACGGCTTTAAATTGCGGTTCATGACAGAATCATCATCTGCCTAGCCTTTTCCCAACTACGTTAGGGTCGGCTTCCCGCCTAACTTGATGCAGCTGGATACCAGTATTTTCCATGGAGCGACTGCCTATCTGACCTCCACAACCCAGTTAGTACTGGGTAATACGATACCCCTTGGTAAGACTGGTTGTCAGACCTTTGGGGCCACTGACTACCTGTAACGACTGTCAAATATCTACAAATAACAGCCGGAACCAACGGCTTAACGTGCTTTCCAAGGCACGGAGGAAACTCGGTATGGGCGCTTAACGCAAATTTAACGCCACGAATTTCATCAGACGCGATTCCGTGCGTTGTGAATTTGTATCTATAAGAATAGGTAGGTTATGCTGAAAATGTGTCTGAAAATAAAGTTTTTATTTTAACTTAAAAGGGAAGGTACTGCATATTTAATCGTTACAATGAAAATCGCTTGCAGAGAAAAGTTACTGAAATATTCACAAATCCTTTTAGTTTTTCCGACGACGCGCGACGCCGAGAAAATATGAAAAGTGAAAAACATTTGTTTTGTCTTCTATTTTTGCTTTATTTTACCCTTTCTTTAACATGACAATGACAACAAAAGTTTTCTTTTAAAGTAAAAATGTGTTAATTTATTACTGCAATTTTCATCGAACAAATCAAGAGCAGTAGTGGTCAGGTAGTAAGCCTCGCCTTACGAGTCGTAAGCCGGGGTTCGAACCAGGGTTACTTTGTGTACATTTTCATCACCTCTGCTCTCAAAACTGTGAGGAAACCGAAAGTCCTGGAAACAAAGATCAGCCTGGCAGCCCATGGACCACTCTCTCTCAAAGAGATGAGATCTACATATGTCCTAAGACACAAGGGACACAAGCCTGGTTATACTATGCTCATCTATCAAGCAAAGTCATTCAGATAGTTAATAGGAGTGACCTTTCTCCCCCATTCTGTGCGAAAAGCCACTGAAGTGTGTAATTATTGGTTGTTACATCGGTTTAAAATTGATAAGCGATTACGCATAGGTACGTCATGACGGTGTACCGCGATGCACGTGTTTGTGGCTCGGTCTCTGCATGATTTACTGTCTGTGTTTATTTTGTGGTATTAGTGAAGATAGCTTTCTTGTTTACTGATCTTGAAGTTAATGCACGGTTTCAGCTTTGCCTCAACTCGACCCGTTTGGTATTCTTTCTGTGAAACACCATTCTTACTGTATCGCACACTTACAAGCAATGTACTCCCGAGTGCACTGAGGGTCTGCCACTTTTCACCCTTATGCCCTAAGTAATAAGGTTGTAAAGTGCTCGGTAGTATCTACTAAAATAAAGCTTGGTTAAGTGATGCTTATATGTGTGCTATGCTAGCTATGAGCTTAGTTTCAACGAATGTATTGTCCTAATAACAATTATGTGTAAGCTTTATTTTAACGGTTTTTATTGTTATAATGTGTATGTCCCTTTCTTTCCTATACATAGGTCATTCGTATAGAATTAGGATAGTACGACTTACAACATTACTACAACATAAAATTACAGAAACCAGCGCCATGTTTACTCAATGATTTTACAACATAGGCATCATACATGATGTTGTAATGACAATCTGCGTATGAACAAGCTTCATCACAATCCCTCAAAGTTAACAGTAACCATACAATGTACTCTATTCACAACTTATCACAATAAACACTACCCCCCAAATATAACAAAACACCAAGAGCCTTCAAAGTTGAACGGAACAAGCCTACGAGGAGCAATTAGTAAACATTACGGCAATGTCGCGCTATGGCGCCCTGGGTATACCGAGCTATATCGCACTCTTACCCTGTTATCTACCTAAGGTGCTATAAAATATATGCTATATTCCTTTTCTATGACTTTTAGGGGAATCTGGCTGAACTTTGTTTTTTTTTGTGTCGTGAAATAGAGCTTATTTTTTTTTATGCACGTGTGACAATAAAAAAAAACTTTGTCTCTTCGTTTCGTATGTAAAGAACCTAAAGAAAGATAGAAAACAATATTTTGAAAAACAAGACTGTCTGTTACCGCATCACTCAAAAATGCTTTAAACAACAAACAAAAGTTATATGGGTTCAAATAATACCTGTCAATAAATCACAAATCGAAATAAAATCATTGGTCATCGTAATTGCTCACATTTCTATGCTTTTTTACAACATCCAGTAACATTTTTCGATCTAAAAATAATCTATTTTTTTACTGTTCGACCTCTAGTCGAGTGCAATTAGACTTTAAGGTGGAACGAAGTTTATAGTCGTCGGATTTTCATGGGGTTTTTTTTATTGAGTTCCTAGAGTTGTGGAGAAGAAAGTTAAAAAAAAAATTTCGACGCTCGCGACTTTTTTTTAATTTTTTTTAAATTTCCTTTTGAATATTTTTTTTCGCATAGGAATAACTTGAAATTCACCGGATTTATATTGTGACGTATAGTGGGACCTGTATGCATCCATTAAACGCCAATTTGGTCTATTTCCTTGTTCATTGGTGTTGACGAAATGCATATTTCCAGGTTTTTTAATGAAAATTTCCTATTTTTTCAGTTATTTCTAAAATAACGAGTTTTAACACAAAGATTTCTTTTGTCATTGGTAACTGATACTTTTTCACGGATAACTGAACGTAAAAATGTTCAAGAAATCCATATTTACGAGTGAAGTGACTAAAAATTAATTCGCAAATATCAGGAAATCGTCTATGTTAAAGTTAAAGAAGGCAATTTTTCTCAAAATGTTTCTATGGCGGTCAATGTAAATATTATTCTGAAAATATCCTTATTAAATCAGCTATCTACAGAGAACATAAAATAAAAAAAATATTCGGAGGTACTCAATAAATGTTGATTATTGCTGACGAAGGTGGACTGGGACCGCTGGTAAACTCACAAAAATTATCGTAATTGGAACGTAACCATTTCTCATAATTTATATTTAGAATTAGTTGCAAGCTTGGGTCTCTGCGCCCCATTTAATATCAATACCGATACCGATACCGCTCCCAATTCTTAGCGATAGATCCCTTTAGTCATGTTTTACTTTCTCAGCAGTAACTGATATTTAACAAGTATCCTTGAATATTTTTCTAGTTATTATACCTTATTAGATAGCTACTAAAATGAGGTTTTGAAAAATAATTTGCACATTGAGTTATATAGAAAAATTTCGAAAAAAAAATGCCTTCATTAACATTGACGATTTTCTGATTTTTGCGAATGAATTTAAAGTCACTAAACTCATAAATATGGTTTTCTTGAACATTTACTTGTCCAGTTATCTGTAAAAATGTATCTGTTACCAATTCCAAAAGAAATCTTAGTCTTAAATTCGGTAACTTAGAAATAATTGAAGAAAATACGATATTTTCAAAAAAAACTTGAAATATGAACATTGAACAAATAAACAGACCAAATTGGCCTTTAATGGATACACACAGGTCTTTCTATTATGCCTCAATATTAATTCGCCGAATTTCAAGCTATTCATAAAAGAAAAAAAAATATTAAAAAGGAAATCCAAAAAAAAAAAAAATACTTGCGAGAGGCGAAATTTTTTTTTTTAACTTTCTTCTCTACACCTCTAGGAACTCAATAAAAAAAGTCCCATGAAAATCCGACCACTATAAACTTCGTTCCACCTATTGAGTATTTTTTGTCTAATTGCACTCGGCTACTCCTTATATCTTTGTCAGAATCTTCAAATTGACAGTAGCATAAAATAAAAGACCTGTGGCATTTCAATTTGTCATTCAAAGTTTCCCAACTCTCAAGTAACAGGTTCAACTAGTTTTCAAACTAAATAGAAAAACAGAATTCTGGGAAAAAACCAAGAAATAGGAGAGGTTTTTTCCCGACTTTTCATTTAGATTTTGTTTGCAAATAAACAAACAAGCTTCTCTTGTATGCGGCGTCGAATTTCTTTAAGAAAGCTCTGGGTAATATGAAATTCAAATATTCAGTATTTGAACGTTTTAATCTATTTACTCTAGGTTCTGAGTATCTTAAGATGAAAATTTAATAATCCAATTATCTACGTAACTACATAGAAAGAAGACCCCTAATTAATTCACATTCGAGTCGCTCGTTATTTCATTGACTCGCTGAAGTCGCTTGTGAATTTCAGTTTTTAATTAGTAAATTAGTTTTACAGTAATTGATTTAGAGTAGATACAATTGCACGGTAAGGATGATTGTCACCAAACGGCTCGCATCGCATCGGATCGGAACGGATTTTACAATGTTTAAACAATATTAAATCGTGTATACTGTATTTAAAGTCCATATTACCAAACCGCGGAAAGCAGCTGGACCGCGGGCAGCAGCTGGACCGCGATCGGATCCGCTCACCTGTCTTCGTATCCGATCGGAATTAGAACACGTCAACACGGTAGTAATGAAACTATTTGACTAGGCGCAGAATCGCAAGCGACGACGGTACGGAGCCGATCGCATGCGTCGACGCCCTGCCGGACGCGTCCGTTCGTATCCTTTCCGATCCGATGCGATGCGAGCCGTTAGGTGAAAATCATCCTTAAGATGTTGGTCCGACCAGTCATTTGTAGATCTTTGACAGTTGTTACAGGAAGTCAGTGGCCCTAACTAGTCTGACAACCAGTCTCACCAAGGGGTATCGTATTACCCAGGACTAACTGGGGCGTTGAGGTCAGATAGGTCGCTCCATGGAAAATAATGCATCTGGTTAGCCAGCAATACAGGCAGATGTTGATAAATATGAAATAGGGAAAAAGGGCTTTGGTCAAAAATTTGACTGCGCGGTTGGCGCAGTGGCTGAGCGATTGACTACTGCGCTGTGTGGTCGCGGGTTCGATTCCCGCACGGAACAAATATTTGTATAGCCTACAGGTAGTTGATTCGGGTCTGGCTGTTTGTGTATGTATAAATGTTTTTAAAAGCACCCAAGATACAGGAGAAATTCCTAGTGTGGGGCAACGTTTAAAAAAGAAAAATATTTATGTTGGGGTCGGCTTCCAGTCTTACATAGATTTACATTAATTTGTTGTTTTTAAAAGATTTACTTCCGAAACGCCTTCATATTGTCATTTATTAGGTGATTAATCTCTCTATAACTTTTAGAATTTGTCCTCAATTATTAAATAATTCATTAAAACTTTGCACTTCATTTAGGAAATGAAAAAAAACTTTTCTAAAATAATTTGCATCTTAATCTGGAACTTGTCTGAAAAATGCTGGATCTGCATTGACCGCCGGAACCGGATAAGCCAGAACTGCAGTTTTATAATTAAAAAACTTAAAAACTGAAACTTAATTAGAAAACTTGGAAAACCAATTAAAATTAGCTTGTTTTTTTACTTTAAATTTTCTGGCTCTATTATGCAGCGGCGATGGTTCAAAAAAATGTAACTACCTTTAACAAATTAGTAAACTTCTAACATTTACTTCACATAAAAACATGATTGTTATTCGTGTACAAGTATGTTTCCTGTTTGTCTATTTATTGGACTTCCATATACCTATACAAGGTGTTACATAATAAACACAAAGGCTGTCGTGTAGTCTTTTGGACCATGAAATTAAACAACTTTTGTTCTACGAGTTCGTGAAATTCTCAAAAAAATGGACTTTCTATGGGAACTGACGCTGATCAAAATGTATGGTAAAACATAAAAAAGTTATGAAGTTCCCAAACTCATAGAACAAAAGTTGTTCAATTGTATGGTTTGAGACACCACACGAGAAGTCTTGCATTTATTATGTTACACCCTGTATAGGCATTTGGAACAGATCAGAAAGGGGTGGTCTTATTTAAGGGACAGTTGTTTTTTTTCGCGATTTTGATGATGGTCCTATGGAGAAAGTTGTTCAGTTTTTTGGCCTATAACACACCCTTAAATCTGAACACACGTTCCTCATACATGCTGTATAAACTCAAACTCAAAGCATTTATTTCAATTAGACCATACAGGCACTTTTGAATGTCAGAAAAACAAAGAAGGCGAAACTACAGTTCCAGACACAAGGCATAATAACTTGAGAAAGTACTGTAGTTGCCCATTCCAAAGCGTAGATCTCTATGGAGAAGAATGGGCAACACATGAGATATACAGTTTCATGATAAATACGTGGAATAGAAATACTCTTTTCATTTCAGGCTAAACATTTTCTGCCTACACACAGTACCTCAAGTACCTACAGCAAATGTTTAATAAGAGATAAATATAAATATTCCTGAAATACGACTTTTCATTAAAGTATTTTTCCTTAAATGCAGCAAACAGCAAGACGTTTGAGCCATGTCGTTTGCATTGCAAATATCTATACTTCTATACTAATATTATAAAGAGGAAACCTTTGTATTTTTGTATTTTTGTATGTTTGTATTGAATAGGCTCAAAAACTACTGGACCGATTTCAAAATTTCTTTTACCATTACTTAGAGGGATTCTTCCGAATCCGTATAGGCTATATTTTATCCCGGAAAATAGATAGGATTTTTCGTGGTAGTGAAAATTGTGGAGTAAGGCGTCGAAAAAACTGCCGTACGTTAACGATTCTCGCGAACGCTGCCTAAATGGTTAGAGATGTATGGTTGACTTCTATAGAAAAGTTGTAGAACTCAATAATGCCTACAAAAAAGTCCGCGATAGTATAAACCAAACATTTATATTTTAGCCATTATAACCACTTTTCCATAGAATAAAAGTAATTAAAATTATTAGCCTATGTTTATTGATCATATTATTGTCAAATACTAATCCTTATCCAAATAAACTATTTATTGAGCAAGATTGTTTCAATAGCTATAAATTACTTTTTATTTTATTCCAATCGGACAATCCATTCAAAAGATATTTTTCAGAGAGCTTAAAAAATAAATGTCCACCCGTGCGAAGCCGGGGCGGGTCGCTAGTAAAATATAAAAACGCATTATGTTGGTAGATTCGCTTTGTAGCTCCTATTTAGCTGACAAAGTCCTTCAGCTCTTCTTTAGTATTTTTCCTTATTTTTTGTAATCAGTTACTGACATAAAAAGTATATGTATTCGCTTATATTTTTCATTTTAACTTTAGAAAAAAATATTATAAACGGACATAAATACCGTAATACAATAAAAAAAAATCGCACATACCTTTGCCTTTGTAAATATACTCGTACAGCCCCATCAATTTATTATTTATTTGCTAAAGAGTCCAATTGCCTAAATCAACAATTTGGGACATTCCATCCCTAAAAGGTGCTCATTTACGGCCGACTGGCGTTAAGGTCCATTACTATTCGATCGCATAATTATTTAAGGGTTCTTCCTCAACACATTACTCTCAAGGAAGGGTAGTACCTAATTAATATTGAGTAGTAAACGTTGACTGAATTATACACGGTGTAAACGGACCCTTCACGAAGCCTTTAACCAAGCATTCTGTACATCAAACTAAGTAACCCTACACAAAAATTATTGCTGGGAAACGACTTTTTTTTTTTTTGGGGTGAAAATTAATCTTTTACGGTGAATATCAATGTAACGCACTCGAAACATTGTGCTTATGGATGCATTGAATAGTAAACGGGTCTACGGTAACAAGAAGGTTCCCAGGTATGGTCCCGAACAAAAAAATAATCGCAATAGCGGGGAGAACAAGTACCTTTCGGATTCGTTAAGGGTCTATTTACACCCTTTAGATCTAAAACCTGAGAAATTATGTTTGTTGTACGATAGCTTAACGGTCATCGAAATTGCCGAAAAAGCCGGCAGTGAATTCCACAGACTGGCTGTTCGCACAATAATTGTGGAAGCATAGCGCTTTGTTCGGGTCCGTGGAACTTCAACCATATAACAATGCCCTTTCCAATGGTACAGCCATAAATGTGGAATATCCAGAGTATTCAAAGAGTACAGCTTTGTAGAGCATCGACTCTTTCACTCTTATTCAATCACATGTATGACAGTCCTCTTCTAAAACACCATGTTTCATATTTTACGCCCACGTTTAGTTTAAAATGTTTCAATCGTCATTCTGTTTCTATAATCTTCAAACGATTGGCAGAAACGGAATGATGTTTTCTATGCGTTTAGCGCTAAACAGTTAGTTAACCCAAGCTATGCACCTTTGATTTTTTGGATTCATGTGCGTATTGTATAATTATGACTTGCTTCGGTGAAGGAAAACATCGTGAGGAAGCTAGCATGCCTGAGAGATATTTCTCGACGACATTTGAAGCCAAATCAAAGTCCAATGGGCAGCATAAAAACTCTGACACCAGGTTAGGCACTAACCACACGAAAAAAAGAAAGAAGCGCTAAACTTAGGTACATATTGAGTGTTTTTTTGGTGCAAGCGGGCCTTAACCCCTGAGCACTCTAATTATATTTAAAACTTTAATGATTCTTAATTTAAATTAAAAGCATGATAGATTAATTTTATGCAGCAATTAAGTCAGCGTACTCGTAATTATTATTGGTTGCAGTAATTGAATTAACTCGTGGATTTAGTTATAGAATTTAAATTATAATTGCAAAAAATAATTTACGGGTAATTTATATCGTCTATAATATTATTATAGAAAGTTACTCAACGGAAGTAATTTAATGGCGACGTCGTCCATTACTTAGACGTTTAGTTATTGAATAATAACTTATTTTGTTATTTATTGGGGCATCTTAGAAAAAAGAAAGCGTTAGGACCGGAAATCATAATAGTGTCAGTTACGTACCCACTGGCGAATTAGATTCTAATTAAATAATACCCGTTTTGTCCAATCTTATTGCTGCTTATAAAAGCATAATATTTCTTTATTTATCGTGTGGTTAGTGCCTAACCTGGTGTCAGAGTTTTAATTCCGAGCCTCTCACTTGGCTGTACAGTCACGAGCACCAATATGTATACACTTTCCTAAATTTAAAAGCAATTTTCGCGAGAAATAACGATCGTAACTTGGAGATAGGATCTTTTTCATAAAAATATGAGTTCCAAAATACTATGTTCGTAACAACATGAAATTTTAATCAGAACAGTAGGACAAAAAACTTTTAAAAGTTTTATGTGTTTACATATTGGTGTGCGTGACTGTACATGCCGTCGAGAAATATATCTCAAGCATACTGGTTTCCTCACGATGTTTTCATATAATACTAAACTTCATACTTCTTGAGTAAATCATAATTTTGAGATGAAAATATAACTACTAAGCACCTACTTACTTTCAAGTGAAAGTAACTAAGTAGGTACTTAGTTTAATCTTCATATTTACTAACTACATATATATTTATGAAGATTATTAAGAAATATTCTTCAAAATTAATTTTCCAAGCTCTACTTGGAATCACTCTTAAATACTTAGATTTGTTTTCAGTTTTCAGCATCTCAAATCTTTTCAAACTTCTACTAACACTCAAATTAAGAATAAGAATAAATTTATTAAGCCATTGTTACAAACAAACATTTTCTTAATCTAACTTAGAGCTATGATATAATCGTAACAAGTTACATTTTAACATAGTAATTAGTAAACAGAGGTCCCCAAACTAGGCTGCGCCTGTATCTTGGGGGCCAGAGTTGTGTTAACTTAAAATTAAAACACATATTTGTTGATGTGATAGTTCTTTTAACAAGGCTTTTTGGTAAGTAGGTAATTTTGGATTACCTTTTTACAAAAAAAAAAAAACGATTCTCTTCTCTCTTATTCTTTATTGCACACAAAACAACAAATTGCAATAACATAGCTTATGTACACTGGCGAGCTCAACCCAGAATTGGGTTTTCTTACAGCAAACCAAATTTCGATTGCGAAATTTGCAAGAGGCCTAGGGATATACCTATAACGATGACGAACGATGTTTCAATAATGAAAATAAAAGTATTCTAATATTTATTAAATGAATAACTAAAACTTAAACATAAATTGACGAAATAATAATATTGAGAGTTCGATATCAATATTAGATCATTTGACCATAACACTGCCATTTAAATCTTATACAGAATCAGTAGTTAATCCATTCATAGCCGTGCAAAACAAAGGCTAATGAATGTCAATTAGAGCCGATTTGTGGCCATTGTTCTCCAAGTGACTGTTCATATCTATGCCCAATTGGCTTGGGGCAATTGACTGTGATCTAATTATTAGTTTGTGGGGAAAATGGGTGGATGACGGACTCATTTATTTATTTATAAACTAGCTTTATCCCGCGTCTTTGCTCCCGTTTTTTACGGAAATTAACCCATGGACGTTTTAAAAGTAGAAAGTAACACTCGGTAATAAAGCAGCTTTCCATTAGTGAAAGAATTTTCGGAATCGGATCAGTAGTTCTGAAGATTACTCCCTACATACAAACTTATAAACTAATTTTAGCTCTTTATAAAATTAGTATAGATAAAGGTCATCAACAGGTTCTGTATACAAAATATCATAATTTTCAGGAAAAAAAATAAATGGATAAATATATTAGCCTTATTTGTAATTTGTAGCTTATTTAACTTTTCGGATTTATTTACATAACATAACATCACGCCTGTAATCTCTAAGAGTTGCAGAGGCAGAGGTGTACCCATTACACAGTACACCCACATTTCACCAGTAATGTTCAAGTCCCATGTAATAGGAGGCGAGGTTATTGCCGTCAACCGGGCACAAATCCAGCCTCCGTGGCTGCTACTAAGAAATTCCTGATGAAAAAACCCAATAACACTTTGCCCGACCCGGGAATCGAACCCAAGACCTCATGCTCAGCAGTCGCGCTTTCGATCAATAAACCAACGAGGCAACAGTTGGGTTTATTTCTAGCTAATTGACTAATCGCTTATTATAGCTGGTAATCTAAAGTAGTTACATGATTTTAATATAGGAGTTGGCAATTTAATACAATGACTTCGCTAAAGGATCACTATTTTAATTGCATCAATCTTAAATCGATGTTTCTATCAGCACCCTATTAAAACCCAATTTAAAAAACCCGCTCTAATTTTCTAAATAGCTCACAGCTACGGAACGTAAGCCGTAATCGGATCAAAGAGGCACTCACGCGGTCCCGCAGGCGGTCCCCCGGGATATCCCGGACTCTCCTCGGGGAACACTATCCCGGGATCCAGTAATACGCCCTCATTCCCGCGACCGCGTGAGATTACCCCGGGGCTTTCTTAAGGCAGATGCGGCGTAGGCTTTATGACTGTCCTAAATAATTTTATAGGCTTCGATAAGGCGACAAACTGGCTGATAGGCTGGTTATTTCTGTGTTGTTGATAAAAACCATACAACATCCACATCAGCGAAAAAAGAAACGAAAAATCATACATAGTTTTAGAATAGGTTTTAATAAAAATAAACGTATCCAAAATAATATTTCTTCATAACCGTTTCCCGCGACTTCGTGTGAGTTAATTTTGTGTTTCGTGTTTTTTATTAATTGTCTTTCATAACGCCCACTTCAGAGATGACACTGTATAGATGTGATAAAGATAACAGATAGACTTTCGCATTTGTGATCATCATCATCATCTGCCTAGCCTTTTCTCAACTATGTTGGGGTCGGCTTCCAAAAAGGAAGTCGGCTTGATATTAGAATGGAATTGTCAACCACTGGACTATAGACGTTTTTTAAGTGATCGGTTGCCTTTATTTAGAACAAGCGCCAACGCGCGTGGTGTAAACGTAAAGTTAATTCGTCGAGTTTGGAATCGAAAATACAATTATCCTATAGCATTTTAAATGAAGTTGTTTGCAACGATCGTAATCAGCAAAATCCATAGATACGAATAAATTCTTTTAATCATGAAAATAATATATGTGAAACGAGTACTTTTAATTTTAAAATCGACGTATTTACGTGCGCTCTTGCTAGGGTTTCAGGTCGCTACATTAAAAAAAGTAAAAAAAATCCCAGCCATTCTTAAAGATGTTTCTCAATACCAGACTATACTTCAGCCGTCTGTATCATTGACCCATTTTGCTTGTAATTCAGCATTTTCAGGCAATTTGATTGATCGAATCGGAGCGAACCAAATGACGCAGATAAAAGCCCGTCTTAACCCCCCGTCTACGCTGAATATTAACTGAGCATTATCAATACGTATACCTGTAGGCATCTTGAGGGTTGACCTTGACCTTGGAGGTTGAATATAAAGAGTGGTGTTAAGGTCACGTGCCTCTAGTTAATCATAAGTGTAGATAGTATAGCGTAGTTATGAGAGAGGTTAAATATTATTAATGAAGTGTAAGATAGCAGTGATAGCCTAGTCAGGTCTCAAGTTCGAACCCAAGACACGACTGATTTTTCGGATTCATGTGCGTATTGTATAACTATCACTTGCTTCGGTGAAGTAAAACATCGTGAGGAAACCAAACCAGCATGCCTGAGAGATATTTCTCGGCGGCGTGTAAAGCCAAATCAGAGGCCCATGGGCGGCATAAAAACTCTGACACCAGGTTAGGCACTAACCACACGAAAAATAGAAAGAATTTTAGGTTTCTGGGGTCCATTATAGTAACCCTGAGTCCAGGATTGTTCACGGTGTTAACATCAGGCAATTTGATTGATCGAATCGAAGCGAACCAAATGAAATACAGAGCCCGTCTTAACCCCTCGCCTACGCTACGCTGAATATTAACTGCGCATCAAATACCTGTTTACACTTGAGGATTGACCTTGACCTTGCAGGTCTAGGGTATGAAAGGGTCAAGGTCACGAACTTTGGCTAAACCATAAGTGCATGTACTATAGCGTAGATATTAAAGAGGTTTGAATATTAATGGACTGCAAAATATTGTTTTGATATTATTTATAAACAAAAGATTTTGTGGTGCTGGGTTTTCCATTATTAGGTATTTCTCAGGCAGTCCAACGACTGTGCCCGGTTTATGGAAATAGCCTTCATCCTAAAGATTAAAATTGTTAGATTTGCCGTCACCGTACTTAGGTGGAACGATAGTTATAATTTTCAGAATAAATGACGGCCATAATACTTTTGAAACAGGAATGTAATCATAATGGGTGTAAAAGTAACCTTAACGAAGCCGTAATGCACTTGTTCTCCTCGTCACTGTGATCATTTTTTTGTTCTAGACCATACCAAGGAACCTTCTACATAGTTACTAAGATATTAAGGGTCAAAGTTCCAACTTTTTCACAACTTTTTTTTTTAAATACAACTTTTTAATGTTAGAACTGTAGTTTAAATACATCCACGACCCCTTTACTATTCAATGCATCCATCAGCACAATGTTTTGAGTGCTTTACTTTGAGTCCTACCGTAAAATGCGATTTTTCTCACCCTAAAAGTCGTTTCCCAGCAATATTTTTTTCGTAGAGTTACTTAGTTGGATGTACAGAATGCTTGGTTGACGGCTTCGTGAAGGGTCCATTAAAACCTTATATTTTGACGCGGTACGGCGAAGTTACCAATGTAAATCTTTGCCTCGTCCCGTTATATGTAACTTAAACATAAAACTCCTTCTACAACACAGGCTGTTATACTTTAAAACAAAAACATTAAAATACCAGCTATTTTATAATATACATAGAAACAGCGACAGTGCATGTCGTGTGTCGCACTGTCGCATAACTTTCCAAGAATTCGGAAATACACGACACCTTTCCGCCGTATGGAATATGATTGTGACGCACTGAATTTAAAGAATGACGTTGAAATGGTGGCGCAGGAATGAGCACATGTACATATGTAACAAGAAACGTAATATGTAGTAGGGAGTAGTAGGTTTGATGAACAATCCTTAAATGTTACACGATAGGTAAAATCATTTATTTAGTGCACACAAAAGATATAGCACAAAACACAGAAGCACAATTAAATAATACATATTACACGATTACATAACTAATATAAAAACAAGGTGCCAATATATACAAAAAGAAAAACATACTTACGAAAGAAGTATAGTAACTCCATGACATACTTTAAATCAAATAACGAGTATACAAGGTGCCGTGTGCGTCTCAAGGTTGCACCAAATGGGAGTCCAGCTCAGCATGTGTCAGGCATGCACCTGACGCTAATATTCTGCTGGATCCCTGTAGTGACTTACGGACGTCGACAAAATAATTACTCGTTAAGTCATGTTCTTGCACTGCAGTTTCACGGACGCTGTTTCAAAAAGCTACGTATAGCAGCCACTGGGGTCGATCTTCAGGTTAAACTGTGCTTGCTTGGGTTGGTCCGTGGATGGGTGACCACCCATTACATACCGAGTTTCCTCCGTGCCTGTTACAGAATGAATGTCACTGGCATCGGTATCAAAAACATTAGCGTTATAAACACACATTAACCTGTATGTATAGGATACTTAAGCACATATTTCTTATAGTCTTCTCAGAACATTTTATGGAACATCAAATTATGTTGACCGCGCGCATTGTTATTAACTTCGGGAAGTTTCTTATTCTGTGGTCTTGTAATGTCTGCCAGTAAGTAATTATGAGAAGTTAAAAACTGGTAAATGTGCGGGTTTACAACATATGAAGCGGATACATTAATATTCTTACCTGAAAACTTGACACAATTTGAACTTTAATGCGAACTGTTTTGAGTAGAAAGCGTTGATCATCCTATGATTCAACTAGAATCAAGGCTGCTCAACTTATTTTAAAGGTGGGCAACAATTTTGATTTCGTGCAATCGGCGGGCCATCTAGTAAATAAAACTTCTTATAGTAACGGTTGATATCTACATAAATAGCTTTTAACATTAAACTTCAGTTAGTGACACAATGTGTGCTGGTAATTGGCTTACTGTGAAAGGGTTCATAAAAAGCAACATACTTTTTTCGATTTTTTCTATCCTGAAACTATCGTCAGCTGACCACTTTTGGCGGGCCAATTCAATTGTGTCGGGCCGACCGCGGGCCTGGGGTTGATCAGCCTTGAACTAGATCAAAAAATGTTGGATTATAACAATAAATCATCAATATCCTTTATTGACCTGCTGTTTTTGAAAGCCTAGGTACTCTTTTGCCAAATCTCTTAGCAACTTATACTTAGCGATATAATTATGTGTTGGGCTATCTTATTACTGCTACATGATGTTAGGCGGAAAGGGCATTCAATCATGGTAATTGATGTAAAATGTTAATGTTAAGTGAATGTAATGTTAATGTATATTACACAGTGGTATCTCTTTGCAGAACAGGTCGCCGCCGCCCGCGCACATCCCCAATGCTATGCTGTACTCGCCGCCGGAGCCGCTAGAGGTGAGACTATATTATATACCTTATAATTGTAACAAATTATCGCAGTAGAAGTAGTTTTATTGATGGTGTTTGAGTCTTTAAGGGACGGTACTAGAAAAATACATACATACCGATATTTTTAAGAAGAGAGGCTAGTGGCGTTTAGCCCTTACAGACGTTTTCTCCCTGGAAAATAACTTTTTAACATATAATCTACTCGTATATCCATCCCTACTATGTTTTCTTCCTACGATATTATTCATAAAACATGCACATAAAAACACATAGGTGGCATTTAAGATAGCTTCCCTCTTAACTGTTTGTGCCACCTCCATCTTTTCTAATTTTCCAGCAGGACTAAACACAATAAGTCAAATAAAAAATTATCTTACTCTCGTGTCGGCCACAAGCTTACTACACGAGAAAAGCATGTCTAGTATAAGTGTAAACACTACATCAGTAGCCAGTCAGCTAGATTGGAAGCCCGGCTGACTGCCCTGCAAACTTCCGGTATCATCATCATTTCAGCCGAAAGACTTCCACTGCTGGACATAGGCCTCCCCTAAGTGTCGCCACATTGACCGGTCCCGTGCGACTCGCATCCAGCGGATCCCCGCAACCTTCACCTTCAACCTTCAAGGTCTGGTGTACTTATAGAGTATCATCAGTCGTCCTTGCTCCTGAAACCCTTTGGAGAAACTTTGCTCATTCAAGTCCACTTTCGCCACTAATCACTTAGGTCCAAGCGGACTAAGTATTAGCTCAGTCGCGCTTCATCCTCAAATTGACCTTACTTTCGTGAAGTGAATTTTCTTACTCGTATGATACACAAGATCATAGTCACTTGTAGGAATATGCACATCAACTTTATACGAATATGGTTTAATTTCGCTGTATTGATCTAGCTCAGTGCAACGCTAAACAACAAGTTCTCCGTCATTTTAAAACAATTGAGAATAATAGAACGTTGTTTTAAATATTATGTTTAGCGTTAAACGTATTTATTAAAACTTTATGCACAAATAAAAACTGTACAAAAGCGGACTTAATGCCTTGGGCATTTTCTACCAGTCTACCTTAGGGTATTAAGTGGTTTGTTTTGCAAGTGCGCCCCTTCGTACCTACTGATGTTAAAATCTACAAAAAGGTGAAGCTAGAAGTTTCTCAAAGAAATACCTCTTATCATTCTTAAAGACAACCCTCTCATTACCACTAACGGTCCGTCAACCCGTATGTCAACAAAATGCCTAGCTTGATTAAAACGTCTCGTAGTTAACCGTTCTTATGTAACAGGCATCAAATATTCATGTTGCAATTAAAACTAATCGCTATAAGATTTCACAAGCTTCTTGTAATATGACACTTGTGGATTATGAATGTAGGTAGTTAGGGGTCCGCAAGGAAATGGATTTCTCGATTCACATAACACATACGACCACGCCTGTAATCCCCGAAGGGTTAGGTAGAGGTGTACCCAATAGTAGTTCCCACATTTCGCCAGTTATGTTTAAGTTCCATGTAATAGAGAGCAAGCTTATTACCATCAACCGGGCACAAATCCAGACTTCACTGCTCCTGAGAAATTCCTAATGGAAAAACCCAATAACACTTTGCCCGACTTGGGAATCGAACCCAAGACCTCATGCTCAGCAGTCTAAGTAAAATGTTATGTAATATCAATAGCGTGTGTACACGAATGTTCGCACAGCTGGTGCACAGGTCTCCTTCTTCACCTGTGAGAGAAGATGTCGTCCATTATCCACCATTTGGGCTCGGTCCGTGTTGGTAGAATAGATCTTCAATAAAAATCTCTTAAATTCCGCCAAAAACTAGATTCAGGCTTGGATGCAGTATGCACCGCCCAGGGGGGACGGGCGGTTTCTGCATAAATTGTGTACTCGTATGCAGAAGGTGCGATACCTAATTGTTATCCCTCCACGGGGTGTCCTTTGGAGATGAGGACCCACCCCCGTTACTAGTTCACGCTTAAAACTATTTTGAGAAATATAATACATGAAAAAACTAAATAAAGTTGGAACAGAATTTTGCTAAATTTTTATAAGCTCGCTTCAACAATATTCCCTTTATAAGTTATTATTCGTTCAAGTTCTGAAAAATAACGAAAAAATTATATGAAAAATAAATAAAGTTGGAACACTTTAAATCCCAGTTCTAAATTACATGCGGAACCAAAACAAAATAAAACAAAAACGCTTCGCTGAATCTTTACAAGCTCGTTGTAACAATATTCCCTTTATAGTGTACACTGTAAAACGGAGCAGTGTTACCAACTGCCATTAGCAATTAACACTGGCAACACCGTTAATTAAAATATTTTAACACAATCTGTGGTAACGCGGGATGCGGTGCCTTTTAATTGGACTAAAAGTACAAAATGGCCGCCTTTGTGAGTTGCCTTTTATTTTGTGTAGTGTTTTGTAATTGCGTAAACCGCACTCGTTTACATAAACGTACTTACATGTTTTTTTCTTGGTAAAAACTAGCGTACATACTTTTTTCGTATCGAAAAGGATTATAATAATACCAGCCTGTTACTGTCCCACTGCTGGGCAAAGGCCTCTTCTCATACAGAGAAGGCACGAGCATTGATCACCACGCTTGCTCAAGACGGGTTGGCGGTTTCAGACTTATATTAATTATAAGTCCAGGTTTCCTCACGATGTTTTCCTTGACCGATGTCTGTGATGTCCAAGATAAACTTAGAAAAGTACATATGAATTGAAAAAGTCACATTGGTACTTTACCGGATTTGAACCCACAACCTCATGCATGAGAGGCGAGGCCTTAACCTCTGGGCCATCACAACAACGAAAAGGATTAATAAGCTCATTTATTTGGATGATAATATTCCCTTTGCTAGTTACATGTCATTGTTGTCTAATAAATGGTACCTACCTACGGTTTACAAATGAAAAATATAAAAATTAAACCGCGAATTGCGTCTTTGTAAGGTTTTTATAGGTAGTCATAAAAATCTAGCATCATTTCTTCTTTATAAAAGATGTCTTTTGAAAATTACAGCTCTATTCAAAGCCCGCTTATTTTCTATTCTTTCATTCCTTTACCGGTATTTTAATATCGATTTGTATAGCAGGAATAAATCGCTTTTACACTACCTTTTCTAAGCAAAGACTTTTTATGTACCCTTAGACCGAAGTACTGAACTCTTGACCCTGATGTTTGTTTTATTTTATTAAGTACCTGTTGCCTAGGAAAACAATAGTGTATCACGAAAAAACTATTGGGCTTGAGAAAGCACGTCGTTCACTTGAAATACTTTTAGGCCACATTTAATTTCAGTTATATGTATTACATAGTAGCTGTGCGAAAGCGACCTTCGTTCGCGTGAAATTATTATAAAAATATTTATGATTTCCCTATTAGAATCAAATTTTCTTAACGATTTCAAGGGTATTAATTTTTTTTTCACTGAACCCTAATCCTTTTCCTAAATAAAAGGCCTAAGCCTAAGTTACTTCTTATAACATCAGCTATCTGCCAGTAAAAGTCCCGTCGAAATCGGTCCAGCCGTTTCGGAGTTTAGCCGGAACAAACAGAGAGAGAGAAAATTAAAAAAAAATATATATATCTTTTATTTACCGTAGGTATATAATTTCTTATGCATTCAGTAAAAAACTTTTACTTTGAAATTACAAACAGACTTCAAATTACTGTACTGTAAATACGCATTAACTACTATTATCATTGTCCTGAAATAATCCCAATTGGCTTAGCCTCTGCGCAGCATAATATCTTCCTCTTCCCAACGTCTTGATTAGGTTTGCACCACATCTATCACCACGCAGTCGCTTTTTTCCAAGCTCCTATTCTTTTATAGTTTCTTGGTCTAGCAAATGACGGTTCTGAGCGATGGATGGCTCCAGAAGAGGGTGACTACTGAGATGCATATCATTCACACAAGTTATCCGTTGTCTTCTCATACTCTTACCGCTACAAATTCATACTCAAAGCATTCCTGAAGATATCTTCCTCATTCCCCTGGATCACATCAGTATAGGTAGGTATTGAACACTCTATAACCAAGAAGCCATCTTAAGAGTTGTCATTATCAAATTATTAATAGGGGCCAAGACAGTTCTCTCCTAAAACACGTTCTCGGCAGATTCGACCTTTCTAATTAATTTATGTCACTCTAATGACATTTTCAACCCAAGCATTAATCAATACCGTCATCCTTGGACTAAGTTATTAGATGGAACAGAACTTCATAAATACAGCCACGGAAATGTATAAATAAAGTATATCTTGATATAGGTCGTTTCATCAAACTGTCAAAATCTGACAGTTGCGCTTTTAATGTACAGTATGACCACTTCAAGTTCAAGATGGCGCTGCTTGTCATGAAAAAAAGCATGGATATGTCAAACTTGGTATATTTATTTTAGTTATGTGTTTTCCCGTCTGCACAGATAAAGTGTACGGACAATTTAAATCGGTTTTCAATTTATTGAGCATTTTTTTTTTCATGCTTGATTTTTCTCCGACTTTTTGCTTTTTACATAGCGACTAACAAACAAACCATAACACTAGTAAATACGTTTATAGAGTTGTGCATTCAAACAAGATATTTGGTATACAGACAGTAACTTGCAGCTTACTTTTTAACATTGTTATGACTGTGTTGAGTAGTAAATTCTTTTAAATCACTAAGCTATTAAGTATGCTATACAACTAGATACACTTAACACTATATTACGCACAAAATAAAATAAATATTGCCAAATATAGTGCAAATTAAATAGTGGAAAAAGTTATATTTTTGCCTGAAATCCAAACAGTTTGTTTGCCTGTACGTACATCATGGCACATTGTCGGTCCCTAACAATAGGCACCTGAAGGCCTATTCTGACAATCCCAATACACTGAAAATACGCCATGAATGAAGAAATCGTTCATTGAATGAACGGCCTGTGTAGAGAGCGAATGAGAATAGATTCAAAACAATGGCTGCCGGTGAGGTTTGTTCGGGACTGAAAGTGAAACAAAAGGCTCAAAGAAAGAGAAGCCTATTAGAGAGTTGTTTGAAGATCAAAGGATGTTACCACGAACTATGGAACATCGTAAGGTTTTAATTCGTAATTAAATTAATAATAAAAATTAAGCAGATTTTAAGGCAGTTGCCACGACAACTCACTTAATGCGTTTAAACGTATTTTGGTTTTCATGTATATTTTATTTTAAATTCTAGCTCTGTACTACTGACATTTTAACTTTTAAGTATATTGACTGTTTTTTTTTGTGTGTGGAATTGTTTGGTTTTCTTTTTATTTAGATTGTACGAATTAGATTTTTAATGTATCTTACACTAAATTTTGCTGTGCCCCGAGTGGATTTACAAGGGCTCTTGGCTCTAAGCCTTTTGTTAACACCATGTTTTACCTTGTGGAACTCAAATAAACGAATATGAATATTTAAAAGAACGTTCTGTCTTCGTCGTCTTCAAACAATTGACAGTAATAGGACAATATTATAAAGCATTTACTGAGTCTGTGAAAGTGCAAGTGGACCTCATCTTGGTGATCTTTGATATTTACATTAGTCATGATGTTTACACCAACATAGAAATCCACACGCCATATCTTAACAACTGTGCCATATTTCAATACACGAGCTATAATTGCCCGTAGTATTCTTAGCTAATGTCATTTGTATTGTTTCCTATCAGTTACTATGCGTGTTCCCGGAGCGACAGTCGCGCGTGTGCGCGGCGGCGTGCGGCGCTGTCGCGCGGGCGGGCGGCGAGGCACGCTCGGTGCGGAGCGCTCGCGACGCGCTGGAAGCGCTGCGACGCGACTCCGACGCCAAGCAGCCGCACGTCATCGTCGTGGACGCGCGGCAACCGCAGACGCTGGACGCGTCGCTTCTAGCCAGGTTGGTATCGACACTTAATAATAATAGATCTCCTGACCGTTTTTCGGCGGCCAATCTCAGCGGAGATTATCAAACTAAGTTCAATCTCAACTTATGTAAATAAATTGCTATTCATTGTTTTCATTTGTGAAGAAATCTAGGATCAAAGATAATAAAAGATTTAATTTTCGAACGTTAGCACTATAAAAAGTCATACCTATGAAAGGTCGTCAACAAAAGTTAATGCACTCCACATTCAATCTCCATTATGATCATGAGAGCAACTTGTGTGCATCGCTGTACCCGACGGAACACAATTTGCGTCCCGTCCGCGCGGCCATGTTAAATTGGACGCCATGACGTGGTGCACGCACCGACAAATTGAAGTGCGGCTTACAAATAAACAACCATCTAAAGTGTATTCGTGTTTAAGTTTCTGAACATGTAAACAAATATGTGTTCTGGGAAAACAACTTTAAACACCACATATAAAGTTCAGTTTGCGCTCTTAAAGAGCGCTGAAACTGAGCACTTTTTAAAATTATCTATGGTTTTATCACTTTTGCAATAGTCCTTCTAATATCAACTTAATGCACACGCCCCTAAAGTTGATATCCGTTAAAATGGAAATAACATCAATTGGAAACTAGGTCTTGAATAGACTTTATGTACTATAGTGAACTGTGGAGTTGTGGACTATAATTTGGTTTAGCTTTTAACGTACAAAATTTACTTACTAGTTGGAAACTTCATGTTTGTAGCACAGTATCCTCTACCTGCTGTACCTAATTTGTGAGTCGGGTGTAGTTTGTCAAACAGACCGACGGTCCACCTGATTTCAGCCTGATTCCTACTTCCTATGGCAGTAGATATAGATTAACGTGCATTAGCGCGTGCTACTGCGATCTTCACTAAACATTTTTTTTTGTAGGAGAAACTAGGCTTTTATACAGGGTGGCAGAGACTCCGACACACAAACGAATACCACATATTCTGTACATCATTCTGAACCCCCACAAAGAAAACAGCTTTATAGGAAACAACTGTTTTTTTTTAAATAACGGACGATAAATTTCTGTGGGGCGGCTCGGCATGATGTGCTGAGTACGTGGTCCCTTCCAGAGATATTTGCATCCGCATCCGCAAATGCGGAGCCTCCGCATCGATTTGGACATCTGCATCCGCATTCGCAATAATCGATGCGGATGTTGATGCGGATGCAGATGTAGCGCAGATCGCGACAAGAAAAAATTGGGTGGGCTTGCGAGTGGCGCGTGCCGTGGGCTGATTTAACAATAGGAGCGTAGATTTCAGTGACAAGATCCGACGCGTTTGTTATTGTTTATCATTTGTATCTCGTAAATCAATCATAATGTGTTTGCTTGCGGTTATCGTATGAACATTGCAGTTTTTGTGTGTTAAGTGAGTATTGTATGTTAAGTGAGTTTTCTGCAGTTAATAGTTTACTGGACAACTGAATTTACAATGTCAGCACCGACACAAAGTGAAATTGGACTTATTTTAAACAAGATGAACGTGACCAGGATAGGGCTTAATACAAAATATGCAATAACTGCACCAAAACCAAGATTCCGCGGAAAAATCCGCATTCCACCTGGTATAGTAATCTATATCTCATTTATGTATTTTTTTTCCTAGGTAGGCATACACATAGGTTTATATAGGTATGGGTACACATTTGTAACATACAGATTACCTAACCAATACAATGCTAACCTTATAGACATCATAAACATGTCTCTTTCATCTGTCACCAGGGTCCATCCCTTATCACACAATCTTTTGGTGGAAAAAATGTGTGATCATGCTATCCACAGACAAACCCTTTTACAAATGGTTCCATTAAAAGCTCTATTCGCAAAAAATCTAGGACTACTCTGACGTCAAATCACCATTAAAAATATATGTATAAATAGCATAAAGCACTTCTCACACAGTCGGAAATCCAGCTCAAAGTTTGCTCTCCCAATATTTTCTCAGTCAATATTGACGTTTACTCAAACATAAAATGTTGACAACCCCACCCGTTTATTTTAAGTTACAGATCCCTGATTTGTTCAAACATTTTCGTTTTGCATATTGTTTACTTGGTTGGCATCGGTCAGTGTTGCTAGTGATATTTTTATCAGTTGCAAAAAAGGGAGTTTCAGTAAAAAATTTCTATAGGTATGTAATCTGAAAAAAATCAGCTGTTTCATGACCGTTTAGGTAGTTTTGTAGGGAACAGCTGTTTTTTTTAATAACCGATGAAAAGTTTCTATGTGGGGGGGGTTCAGAATGATGTACTGAATACGTGGTAATTATTAGTGCGTCGGTGTCCCTTTCTCCCTAAAAAGGATGTTAAAAGACCCTTAATGAAGCCGAAAGGCACTTGTTCTCCCCGTCATTGTGATCATTTTTTGTTCTGGACCATACGACATAGTTACGGAGATATTGGAGGACAAAGTTCCAACTTTTTCACAAGTTCTTTTATACATGTTTTTAATGTAAACACTTCCACGACCGGAAAGGTGTTTAAACACCTCCACGACCCCGTACTATTCAATCCATCCATCAGCACTGTGCTTTGAGTGCCTTACATCGAGTCCTACCGTAAAACGTGATATTTCACCCCAAGAAAATGTAATTTCTAGCTTGATGTACAGAATGCTTGGTTGACGACTTCGTGAACGGTATGTTTACACCCTGAGCTACTGTGCCTTTTTCAATAAGTAATCCCTTCTCTTTTTGCGGCATTGAAGTGTGTTTGTGTGCTAGTAATGAATTACTTTGATCGCAGTTCGCTAAGTGTTATGATTATTACTTAACATTCTCACAGTTTTCACAGACATACCTTCTGTGTCTTTAGTAGTTATCGTAATAAGCTTGGAAAAATCGATAAAGACAATGGACTACTTCCAAAGCCGCAGGACACGGCTTTGCGATTTTGATAGAAGGTAAAACCAATTCTTGGCACCATTTCAAAACATGCTCGAACACCTAACTTTCAATAGCGAGAGCAATTAAAAGTTTCTCTCGTTACAACTACACCTACTTCATACCAAAACTCTTCCCTGACCCACTGAAGATGGACGATTTACCACTAACTCAATTTGGACTGTCATAAACTTTTAACAACATCCAATATCAGTGCAGTTCCGTTTCAGTTCATCCAAAAAGTTGGCAACGTCGCAAATGCGTAGACCATCGACCGCTAGTTTTAAAAAAGGGTTGAATAAAAACTGTTCTAACGAAAAACTATACGAATATTTGAAAATTCTTTTCAGCCATGCACTAGATTATGAAATCCTCAATAAATTGACGTCAATAACTTATCTACAGATTATCGTTTAATTGTCCGTCAGAAATCATCAATTTTGACTCCAGCGTCGTTCTAACGGCCGAACGCTCTTAAAGGACAAAAAACCGAATCGATTAACAGCAAAAGTTTATTATTCCACGGTACTTATCATTATTCTTTTTTTTCGGAAAAGCAAGACCGGAAATGTAAACGGACACCTAGGTACCCACCTCTCAAATAATTCTATTGTTAAAAGCTGTCAATCTTACAAAACTCCAAAACAATTCTTGTACAGACGCCAGCACATCAAGCTACTACAATCTGACAAACTTTAATAGATTCGACTTCTTGAAGTCTTAACCTAATTGGTCGAGATTAAATTAGATCCATCCAATATACAACATCCGAACAGCAAAATCCTGTTTAATCTCAGTCACCTTTTCATCATTAGCATTCTATCTGACAGCTGTCACGGGGTCTCCATTACCTTTTTAATAAATACAAAGAATTTGAATAAGTAACATATTTAGTAAGACCTTTTCTGTGTTTCAAAGAATTCCTGTCTTGGAATTTTGACTTGACAGACAGAAAATTTGATATGTATCTCTTAACGGAATGTGGGTGTTATCCTTTACTTCATTTATTGTAGCCTAATTAAAGAGGTCCTTAATAAATATAACCTTGTGGCTCGTGATGAATTTTCTGATAGAATGTCAAGACTTTGTGAGGAGTACTTCTTGTGTTATGGAGTCATTTAAGATTACATGCTCAGTTTCTAGGTATCTTTAACCCCAAAAGCAAACGTTGCTCTTTGTAATTTTCAATATTGTGTAAGTGTTTATGTTTTTTTCCTCCTTAAATCCTTTACTGTTTAACATCGTATCCACAAGACATTTGCCCCAATTCTTCTTATTCGAACAATATGACGTATTAGGGGCAATTTTATAAAATGAAGACGTTCCGACGCCATATCCTTTACATCATCAAGTATTTATTGCCCAAATCTCCCATATAAACAGCCTATTGATTATTGCCTCTTAGTTGGGTCCAATTCGGGACGATTGCCCCTGATGGAATAATGAGCCTATTGTCTGTATACAAACGAGCACAACCTTGATATGCTCGGGTTCGCATGCCATTCCATCAAGTACATTGTTCGGTTGGAATTTCAGTTCGTTTTACATCGTATTTCTATCTAAACATGGACACATTATTGAAATTATCCTAAGAGTACCTATTTTCTGAAATAAATCTTATTTTGGGTAAATCATGATTCATGATGGCTTGAAAGAATTCAAGCCCACTTTCCAATTGTATTGTCTTAGCAAAATGTATATAGAATGTGTGACGTTTAGCTCAAACTACGATGGTTACCATTAGTTTACACAAATGTTGTATGTCCATTCGATTTTCAGGGATATTTTTCGGATATTTGAGTCAATCTCAAGTGCTTGGACTATTCCTCTCAACACGATGAAATAAAGGAGCTTTTATAAGTATGTGTGTTCATCGTTTCTTCCCCAATATTTTGTATTCCTCACACTTCGCCACACAAGATTTCCATTAACGTCGCGTGTGTATTATCCCTTTCACGAACTTGTAGCCGAGGGTCCGGAATTCAATTCGCGTTCAGGACAACTTTGTTAAGTCCAACATGGTGAGGTTTGTGGTTATTTCTTAAAGAAAGTAGGTATGTTTGAAGAATATGTTTTTCGTAGATAATACGTTTGTTCTCAAATTAACCTACATCGTAATAATTGATTCAAAATGCTAAGCTATTTATACTTTTGGCATCGTCTGCCTAGATTTTGCCAACTCTGCTAGGATCGGTTTTTATTCTAACCGAATGCGACCGAGTACCAGTATTTTACATGGAGTGACTGCCTCTCTGACCTTCACAATCTAGTGGTACCGTAGCATTTATAACTATTCCATCTTATTAAACAGAAGCAAATATTACCATAAAACTTTCTTCAATATTAATTTTATCAACTTTGCTTTCAATAAAAACATATTCAAACCGCTGTTAATCAGTCAAAACTACTTTTGACCGGTGAAAACTATTTTAACAATAACTAACATTTACTTAGAAACTTATTAAGTAGGTTGTTAGGTTTTTTTTTGTTATTGAACCTCCTCTAATTATCCATAATACCAAAACATGAGATATTCAGCAGAAACCCCTCAGATATAAACTCAGATACTCACGCTTCATATAAAGGCATTATATTCAACAAAATATTCCGTAACGTGACGGCGGAAATGCGCCGCCATTTCGAACGGAAAATAAGTTATGTCCCGGCAGTTATTTCAAACATTTCATTTCCCTACATTTTTGTACGGGCGCGCATTGCTAGGAAATCGACGATGACAGTAAATGTTTTTCGCGCGGAGATTCGATCACGGTCACGTCAGGGTCACCAGAGAATTAAGAACAGGGTATAAAATTCTTTATTACTCCATAGAAAGCCGACGATCAGACGGGTGTTGTGTCTGGTGGACTACCGACAATTTTATTGGTGTCGGGTTCTTCTAGTTCTAGTTCTTAACTTTCGGATAACTTTAATATCGCCATTTTGGAGTTTGGTGTTAGTTCTTCATTTGCATCATAGATGGCGCTGTACTACTTTTATATTAGGCCGCTACAGCTGCATCATGGGCCTGAAGCGGTCCCACTACTGGGACACAGGCCCCTCTATGACTGGGAGTGGGCTATCGTCCACACGGGCAGCAAATAGTTATTTTATGTCGTTGCAGTATTATCTGCTAGCTAGAAGATCTAAAAATAACTACATGATTCGACCTCAACATATGGGCAACAGTAGTGTTTGTATTGTTATTGCTACCACACTCATTTTGAAACCAATCAAATCCGGAAGCTTATTCTCAAAGCACCCGATAATATGGAATCGACGTGTTGTTTAACAATAAAATGTTGTATTCGTAGATAGATTCTAATACCAAATTTTGATGTGCAAAATCACTAGCGAAAGCAAACCGCAAACAAACGGTTGTATCGGTTTCAAAGGATATAATTGAAAACACTGAAACATTTTCTAATTATAATTACTTTCCTTGTCTACTTGTGTTCGTTGTTCTTCGAAATTATTCAACCGATTTTGATGATTTTCACCATCATTTAGATCTCGTCATGATGTGGTCAGACGTTTCATGAAATTAACCTAACCTGTCATGAAGTGCTCAATCGTAAGATCTAACAACGGGTACAGTCACGAGCACCAATATGTATACACTTTCCTAAATTTAAAAGCAATTTTCGCGAGAAAACACGATTGTAACTTGGAGATAGGATCTTTACCATAAATATATGAGTTCGAGAATACTATGTTCGTAACAACATGACGTTTTAATAAGAACAGTAGGAGAAAAACACTTTTAAAAGTTGTTTAGTGTTAACATATTGGTGCTCGTGACTGTACGTCCCGTTTGGTAAGTTTCCCGTTTCGCCAACTAAACAAGATATCACAAAAGTGCCGTTTCGTAACTATTTTGATCTTCATACATTGAGTCTCGTTTCGTCAACTTTTGAGTATGTGTATATTCAAACCCGTTCGTTAAACGTTCGGCAAGTACAGTTAGGACTCTGGAGAATTACTAAGAAAAACCACAAATACTATTCGGTAAACTCTTATTTATTTCACGACAGATACAATATTAAACTTACATAGTTATCATAAGACATCTTGAAGTTTTGCTAAATAGTCAAAACCGTGCGAAGCGGGCTGGGTTGCTAGTATAAAAAATGACAGGTTAGTCAAAACGGTTGCTGATTTAGACCTCGCACAAAACTGGTAATTATTTCCAGAAATAATTTGTCGCAGCGCTTACCCAAAGACAGGAGAAAACCTTTTAGCAAAGCTGTTGATATGAAAAATTAATGCCAGCAGTTAGTGACACTTTTCAGAATACTTTTTAAATATTAACGCGAATTGCAAATGGCTGAAACGTCGTCATGAGTGGATTTTGAAATTTTTCTCTCTCTTATTTGAAGGAAAATGTTTACGCCAGGAATAAAAATGTTGTTTTGTAATTTCTTTTGCAATCATTCTAGCCTAGCCTTTTTCCTATGTTGGAGTCGGTTTCCGGTCTAGCCAGATGCAGCTGAGTACCACAATTTTACCCTTTCTTTTGCAATAGGACTCGTTATTCGTATTTTTTATGTGTGCTGCAAATATCATAAAGTTCCTATTAAACGTCATGGTTCTGGGAAACCCCACAGTAAACGAGTTTGGACGTGCACCAAGTTTTTTCATTTCATTTATATCAAAAGCCCCACGCAATCAACTTGACTGCAACTATTTGACTGCATGCGACTGCATCGCGACATGCAAGCGCATGTAGGGTTACCAATTCGGCATTTGAAGGGTTCCGACAAAGAGCCGCCATTTGCAAAAAAAAAAATGAGACTATTAACCTCTTGATCTTTCTTTTTTAATTAACTCTACTAGAAAAATGTCCTCAAATTTCAAGGGCAGGGAGCCAAAAAGCCCGATGTAATGTCCTGTCAAATCCAGATGGATGGTAACCCTAAGCGCATGGCACCCGCAGGTCTGAGCATAATGCCCGTGATTAGTGTTGGAGTATAACAATAGTTAATTGCTATTGTTTGTGGTTAGGCCAACAGTATAGGCAAGCTTTGATGCCCGTTTTAACAAACACTTACACCTAATTGAATCATCATTGTCTTGCCCTTGATTACTTTATTTGCAGTCGACGTAAGTCGTCATCTCACTGGCAGTCCCCTCTCTAACCATGTATCCCCTTTTATAAGGTCCATCCGTCGTTTCTTTCATCTTCTACTTCGTTTCAACGATATTATTATACTCATTTGCCATTTTGAGAACTAGTCCTTTTGCGACTTTGTTTCTATTTTGTGAATTAGGCCTTCTGTGCCTAAACCCTTGTAATTACACGCTCATATGAGTATGTATAGTCTATGTCAGAATATAGGGAATCTGATTGTGTCTCGATTTGTGTATTGTTCTGTTCTCCATAGCAATTCATTATTTAATTATAAACTAAAATTCGTTTTTAACTTCTGTTTTACTTATGTCAGCCAGGTTATTCGAGATTAGCTCATACCAAAGATTAGCCTGCCAGTCAGCATATTAAAAGTGTGCTTAATTATCTTCACTCATGGAAGCGCTTTTAATGCACCCCGATTTTGAAAGTACGTACCTAGTTAAAAAGTAATTATCAGTGTTCATTCTAACACGCTATGGCAATTACTGAGTTCAAATTATTAGAGAGAACTATTCAGGCAGTATTGCCATATGAAATTAATTTGTCATAGACAAAACGGAAAATCAACCAAAACTACTTTTGACTGGTTTCAGCTATTTTAACAATTACCGGCTTTTCCTTAGAAACTTATTGACTCGGTAGACTTTTTGAAATCCTTTAAAAAAAATAGTAATTTTAGGTAATGATAACTAATTAATAGACAAAAAAGCTGTAACTCTATTGAGTTACAGCTTTTTTGCCGATCAAAATTTTTACAAAAACATATAAGGTCTGTCGGATATATCAGGATTTATTCCGTTAGGCTCGTACATCATGTGTTTCGTGGTATGAAAACACAGTTGGGTTCGATACACTGTATCTAGCAGAACTAACGAATAACTTGAGATTACAACTTAACACAATAACACTGGGCAATCGGGTACAGTTCCAAGACGTGTCAACTCCGCCGGGATCAGACACTGACTGTCGCCCTCGCCTTGAGCTGGACATCAGGGCTCTGTAGAAGCACGCTGTGGTGTCCCCACTACCCACAGCCGCGCTTTCCAACTCATTTTTATGCCAATGACCGGATCCGACAGGTCCATATATTTCAGTCAAAATTTTCTTTCAAGTGAAAAATTCAAGTTCATAAGCAAAATTAAATTCCAAATAAAAACCACATCACATTGGAATTTATTATCAGAATGCTATTAATTTCAATAAACAAGTAGCCAATACTTTACAATGCCAATAAATATGGTTGGCATTTCATACCCAGCTTAAATTAAATTCGGATGATATGCGAGGTCTCCATTTTTTAATCGAGCGTATGAAACTGTCATACGTATTTCACTCTGCGGTTTTAATTACTCGGAAAATATTTTTTACATATTTATGAATCGATTTAACTGTACGGTGCGTACGGGCGATTTGACAGCGTCATAAACTAAAAAATAATGTCTACATAGAGTTTTTATTTACGAGGTTATTCAATCATTTCAAAGACTTAAAGCAGAATGTTTGCAGAACCTTAACTCATTAACTAACTCATCTGGGAAATTTTTGTGTAATTTGACATAACGTAATATCACGCCTGGAATCCCCGAAGGGTTAGGCAGAGGTGTACCTAATAGTACAGCCACATTTCGCCAGTTATGTTTAAGTCCCATGTAATAGGGGCGAGGCTATTGCCATCAACCGCGCACAAATCCAGACTCCGTGACTGCTACTGAGAAATTCCTGATGGAAAAACCCGATGAAAAAACCCGATGAAAAATTGTCCGACCCAGGCCCTCATGCTAAGCAGTCGCGATTGCGACATTGTAATATGACGTAATTAACGTAATACAAGCCATAAACCTCACGCCTATAGTTTTCCGAAGGGGTAAAAGGAGATAGTATACCCACATTACGCCAATTATGTTTGTTTAAGAGCGTTAACGACTTACGGCATTTCATACAAACTTTCAAGTCCTTTTTCTTCGAAATGAATGAATCGATTTTAATGAAACTTCATACTCATAAGCAGGATACATAAGTCTAAAAAGTTGTCAGAGAACTTTTCAAAACGTCTTTTTTTTAAAGATAATTGGAAACTTCTGTTTCTATGGAAAATCTATAATTTAGCTGTATCACTATTTTTCAAACAGTTCTAAGAAGTTTCATTAAAATCGGTTCTGTCATTTCGAAATAAAAGGACTTGAAAGTTTGTATGAAATGCCGTAAGTCGTTAACGCTCTTAAGTCCCATGTCCAATTCTTTTCTATAACTTTCTCGAAGTTAAAGCATAGTTCTTGTTAACATTGTATCGTATGATTCCGTATACACAACATACATAACATAAGTTTTCCACAAACTTTTACAAAAACGATTTTAAAACTGACATCCATTTTCAATTCAAGTTCAATCGCCATCAAATAGTAATTGATGACTTCGTCATATCCCTTAACGGGCTTATAACTGCAATTTAATTGCTCCAAAGCAATTTGCGTCTTACCTGCAGGAATTTAGATTGAATTTCCAATGACAGACGATCGGTCATAACATTTTATAGGGATTCATTTTCATTTTGCAAGGTAATACGTTAGGTGGACGTCGTCAGTTTGCAGGAGTGGGTTTTGAAACTTTAATGCGCCATTTTGTAATAGGATCGAAGATACTATATTGAAGAGGAGCCATATTATTTTGCAGATCTTGATACTTTCATTAATATGTTTTGAAAGAGGAGAACAGGGTAATGGGAGCCTACTGTGATATACTAATAAATGTAGTATGAGCTTTAAGGATGCGTATCGTTCCGTCTCGACTAGTCCGCACTTATCCCGGGCAGCGAGTGCACGTACCCGTAGTTCATCTACTTACTGATAATTTGGTGGATTTATTCTAAACGCTAACTAGTGTTTCTAGTGAACACCACACCTACTATGGGAAAATTTTGATAAAAACCAAATTTGTTAACATTTTTATAACTATTAATCAGGAACTCTTAACTTAATGATTAAAGTATATCTTAATCACAGTTATAATCAATTAAAGTCATGTATTAAGATACAATAACGATTTTACAAAAAAAGTCAGTCGCTCCCATTACCCGTCACATGCGGGTAATGAGAGCCTATTTAACGATCATATGGGAAATGACGGCTATCATTACCCAGCGCTCCCCTACTATAACTTTGTAAAACAGTTTTCATTGACAAAGGTAATAAATACATGATGGAGGACTTACGTTCTCCATCATTTAACCAAATTAAATTAATAATATTAATATTAAAATGTAGGTATTCTTATTCTGGACAAAACCAACGAACAGTGGTCCATATTGGCCCTGAATCGAAACAACTGGAAGTTATGGGGAGGCCTTAGCCCAGCAGTGGGATGACGCAGGCTAACAGTATCTGTATCAGTAGGTATTCTTTGTATGTGTTGCAATTGTAACGTATACTATGAGAATGTTCATAATTTAAATGAATAAGGGGTCAGTACTGTTAATGTGTTTTCTTATGAAAATATTAACATGTTAGTTTGAGCAGAACGTCACGAGATAAAACATTGTAACGTACTAAAACTAAACTTATGTATCACTTACGGGATATCATCCGTGATTGTTCATTGTTCAATCACGGAATATATCCCGTAGGTGACAGTATAAGTTTAGTTGTAAACCGTGAAAGCTTAAAACAGTACTAAAACTATCTGAAACATTCGCATAACCTCCAGCATACCCACTTTACACTCCAATTAATTCCACATCGCAGTTCAAATAACACATTAGTCCAATACAAACACGTTACGATACGGTTGTTTTTGTCGCAGGAATTCGACCCCGATGGGTGCTGACAATTGAAGGCGCGGGCGCATTCCTGACCTAAACACTTTCGGTATATACTCGTAAAAGTAAATTAGACGTCACATGCTCTGAGAACGCGAGTTCTTTATTGAGCATCTTTACGGTTATATTAACTTTGGAAGACAGTAGATACGTTTATATTAAAGTCAGCGAATTGTTGTCTTAACTTTTCGGTAGTGGAAAGTTTTAGTTTAATAAGTATTCCTCTAAGGTTAAGGTTTAAACGGATCCTTCACGAAGCTGCCAACCAAGCGTTCTGTACATCAAACTCACAATCTCTACGCAATTTTTTTTGCTGCGAAATGATTTTTTTTTTGTGAAAATTCACGTTTTACGGTAGGCCTCTATGTAACGCACTCAGAACACCGATGTGATGCTGATGCATTGAATATTATGGGGGTCGTGGAGGTTTTTAAAGTAAAGCTATTACATAAAAAAATAGAATTAAATAAAAAATTGTGAATAAGTTGGAACTTTGATCCCCAAAATTTCCGTAACTAGACGGCATGGTCTAGAACAAAAGAATGATCGCAATGACGGGAAAAACAAGTGCCTTTCGGCTTCATTAAGGGTATTTTTACACTCATAACAAACATTACTTAGCACATATGTAGGTTTTTACTTCGTCTAAGCTTTATTTCTGTCACTTTCACACAACTACAGCAAAAACGGGAATGTGTCTAAGCCAAAACACGCGCTAATGAACGTTTACAAATCTCGGTCACGCGTTGTTTCGATTGATGGAGTCAATAGGTGGATTAATTAACCAAAAATAGAGAGATAATAATAATAATAGAGTCTACCTTAGGACTAAGTTCCACCTTAGAACTACCTAAGTCCTACCTAAGTCTACCTTAGGATTAAGGTAGACTCCATATTTTTGGTTAATTAGAAAAGGCTAGGCAGATGATGGTAATGATTTTTGGAAAATCATTACCATCATCTGCCTAGCCTTTTCCCAACTCTGTTGGGGTCGGCTTCCAGTCTTTCCGGATGCAGCTGAATTCCAGTATTTTACATGGAGCGACTGTCTCTCTGACCTCCACAACCCAGTTAGTACTGAGTAATACGATATCCTTTGGTAATACTGGCCGAACACGAATATCTGGAAACATCTTCACAATGAGATCACACATGAAACAGATCAGGGGCCTTAGCACCAGTGCGTGTTGTAAAAGTAAATAAGTCGATTTTATAACCGAAAAAACAATTATCAATTTTAGTTAAATTGTTTACAACAAGCACATTCAGTATCATCCATAGATATTAAATAAATTCTTAAAATAATAAAAATATTAAATGTGAAACGAGCATTTTTTATTTTAAAATTGACGTATTTACGTAATGTTAACACCGCGCGCTCGTGTTAGGGCCTCTGAACTTCTTAATGTAATACCTGAATCGATAAATTACAGCCCTATTTAACAGAAGAAACTTAAGTTTCAAACATCCTAATTAAATCAATTTAAATTGCATAACGGAGTTCCAAGTTAGTATCCCGGAGCGATGGCACGGACACTTCGACTTTGTAGTCGCTCCAAGAACAAAGTTATTTCAATTATTGCCTTCTAATTGATTCGACTGGATCCACAAACTTCAAGAGAACAGGGACAAATTCTTTGTGAATATAAATGCTGATTTTATTAACAGACTCGAAAAAGTGGTCGTCTGAACTGTGAAAGTATTTTTAAGAATAAAAAAAAAGTGTGAAATGCTTTCAAGGCTGTACAATTTTGATTATTTTTATATTATAGCTTTGGAATATATCTCTTTGGTCTAGTGGTTGCAATCGCGACTGCTGAGCAGGCGGTCCTGGGTTCGATTCCCGGGTCTGGCAAATTGTTAATGGGTTTTTCCTCTAAGAATTTCTCAGTAGCAGCCACGGAGTCTAGATTCGTGCCAGATTTATGGCAATAGGCTTGCCTCCTATTACATCGGACTTAAACATAACTGGCGAAATGTTGGTGTACTATTAGGTACACCTCTGCCTAACCCTTCGGGGATTACCAGGCGTGATGTTTTATGTAGAACATTTGAATACGGCCCAGTGTGGGTAAAATTTTATTCCAACCATTCTTGTTCGACTTAGAAATTCCGTTCCCGCTTATTCCAAAGCCGAGACCGATCACACACCTCTGCCTAGCCCTTCGGGGATTACAGGCGTGTTCTTAGGATTGCCTCGAAATAAGGCTGATACCATCGCCCAGCACTTAAGAACAAACCTAAAGTAATCAAATATATACACATATAACTCCTAAGTTATCCCACAAGCATCTGATCTCTACTATCTTAATTCACTAAGTTACACAACTTACTTTCATTAGCAATCTAGACAAGTGGGTAGGTACCCACACATTAATAATCATGGAAACTTTTAATTAGTGCTAATATAAAACGCAACGAACATAAACTCTACTTTTTATTTAAACTTTGCCATTTTTAATTAAAACCTTCTCTAGTTTTCTACTGCGGGTGTTACGGAATAAAATGTATGGAACAGTAAAAACTGGATAATATTTAGTTGGAGGAAATTGTTCCTCTCATCCACTGGAGGATGTTATTAAAGGCGAATCAGTCCCAGTTTCTTATAACGTCTCCGTTTAAGTTAATCATCATCATCACTCTGCCCTGGAGTGTAAATGTGGTGCTGTTCTACAAACGATGCGGCACTTAATATCGTGTCCTGCGTGTTCTGTTGTTTGTTCACTACAGGAACTGATGGACGCTACCGAAAGCGCCAAACTAGTTGCTCAGTTCTGGGCTGACACTATTTAGATTACCATCGACACGCTAAGAAGAAGATCATCATCTGCTGCCTTTTACCAACTATGTTTAGGTCGGCTTCCAGTCTAACCGGATGCAACTGACTACGTGTATTTTACACGCAGCGACTGCCTATCTGATCTCCACAACCCAGTTAGTACTGGACAATACGATAGCATTTTCAAGCCACTGACTACCTGTGACGACTGTCAAAGATCTACCAATGACAGCCAAGACCAACGGCTTAACGTGCTTTCCGAGGCACGGAGGAAACTCGGTATATAATGGGTGGTCACCACGGACCAGCCAAAGATCGACCCGAGCAGCTGTTATTATTTAGCCACGAGCTATGATTACAAGTTGATATAGGAACTTAATTATAATTCTGTTGAATGCAAGCTTTCATTCTTCGAAGTTTTGCCTAACTTTTACAGTTTCACTGGCTTCTTGAAAATTTTCTTCGAAACTTAGCGAGATGCTGAATTTATTCTTTACCTAGTGATTCCGCAAGAAGCAAATACTCTGAAATGTAAATCCCACAAGATGTGATCATTATTTCTATGTGCACTAGTTATACTGGGGACCTTACGACTATTAAATTTGTTGTAGTGTAAGTACGTGTTTTTATAATACGTTATATTCTTACGGAGAAAATCGCCGTCGAGGTAGACCGCGGTGAAGGTGGCGTAACAATCTGATCTTGTTTGCTGGGCGCCATGGCCAGATATGATACAAGATACAGAGATTTGGAAGGAGAAACGGGAGGCCCAGCAGTGGGACACATCACAGACTAAGAAAAAAAAACATATGCAAAGCGAAACCTTTTATGAAAAACAGAAGTTGAAAGACCGCTTTAGCTTCACGAACAAGACCAGATCCGAATGATTTTACAACAAAGGGTGGGTCCCTTTGTTTCTAACAAACTAAATCTCATTACGCCCCACACAATGCTATTCCAAAAACCTTTAATTAACAAATCCCTGTCGAACAAATCAAGTCATCAGGACACAATGCAGTCAATGACCCGTGATAAAGGAACCTCAAGTCCTCATTAAACTGAAGCACAAAATATAGGTACAGAAGTTCTGCTTTATACAGCTAGCGAAAACACACTCACGCACTCATAGGCACGCGCGACGACGGGAAAGGCTAAATAATAGCCGATCGGATCGATGTTCAATGTTAAGCAACGCTTGCCGAGGTCTGTCAAAGGATGGGCGACCGTCCCTTATTTACCGAGACCCTTTACTTAGTCCTGGCTGTGCTTTGTAGATTTTCGACAGTCGTTACGAGTAAGAAGCCAGCTGCATCCGGTTAGACTGGATGCCGACTTCAACATAGTCGGGAAAGGCTAGGTAGATGATGATGATGATGATGTGATATACAGGGTGGAAGGGACGTCGACGCACAAACGAATACCACAGTACCTCAGTACATCATTCCGAACAAATTTCTATGTAAAAAAATCACCATATTCCCACAAAAGTGGATTACCTACGGTCAAAATGTATGGAACAGCTAATTTTTTTTGCGTTTAGTGTCTGCAAGCGCACCAGTGACTGGCATTTGTTTGACATCGTTTGAGATGGTTCTACGTCTGCGTTTATTTGTGCGTGCGCCCGCTTTCGCTTGTCGTTTAGCGTCGACCTTCTATAGTTATCTATTTTGTAGCTGAAGGTACCTCATTGACGTCAGGTAACCCCTTGACAGGTAACTAATGAAATGGGGCAGCCCTGTGTTTACGCAGCAGTCTACTATAAAGGGTTGTTTCTGCCTATTGGTCTATTGGACCTTTGTTTAGCCTGTACTTATTTCCGGGTTATGTTGGTAATTGCTATTTGGTTGTCATTTTTGGTGCAGTAGAATTTAGGTCAGCGAAGTCATTTTCTTGGATAGCGGTTCTCGCTTGCCATCAGGTGGTAGAAACTTAGATTAACTTGTATATATATATGTATTAGTATGTGCCTATTTATGTATTTCAATTTATGTTAACAAAATGATATTTTTCTTATTTATTTTCTTGTACTCTATCACTATGCTGTCCTATTTGACCCCAAGGTTGACTGGTAGAGAATGCCTTGTGGCATTAAGTCCGCCTATGTACCACTTTTGTACATGAAGTTTAAATAAATAAATTAATTAAAATGTAACAAAAAAAGGAGAGGACACGCATATTGCTTCTCGAAAAAATTGTTATTCTTGATACAAGTGGGGAAGCTTTGTTATTGCGGCCGAGGCGGAATTCACGGCGGATTTTTTTATTTCCACACTAGTTGTGAAAAATGAAAAAAAAACACTAGCGTGAAATACATTTCATGTTGAACCTAATCGAATTGCGATAAGAGCCAGTTTTCGAGGAAGTGTATTGAAAATACTGCTTAGTCAGAGGTAAGTTACTGTTTTCTTACTTATGTAAATAAATTTAATTTCAAAGCCCTTTAAAGTGGCCTCTATTTTAGTAGTCAAGTTACAACAAAACGTTATTTGCACAAACGGCCGCTCACTATCAAACTTTTCTGCAAACCATACAATACTTCGGCGCCAACAGTTCCCAACTGGCAGAACATGAGCGTTCAAACAAAACGGCCAGCTGACAGCCCACTATTTCACACAAAATGGCCGACTTTCCAAACTGCCAGTAAATAAGGTATATTAATTTGAAGCGAGCATTTTGGGTGGTTAATTTTCGTCATAAACCGAGAAGAGAATAAGAGAACCTGTAATTGGCTTTGTGTTTCTTTATTCAATCGATATTCTTCTGTTTTAGCTTTTAATTCTTCTGTACTAGAATTTATATACGTATGGTTACTAACTGACTTGAGTTCCTTTTAGTGGGCCATAGTGATGAGTTCAATTAATAGCACTTGGCTTGTTCCTACTGCATCGGAAAAAGGGCAATAGTCACTTTTCTTACTCGAAAAGAAGAACCATTGAGCACCATGCTTTAAACTGTGGGTTGACATTTGAGAACATCATTTGAAGACCATGTATTCTGTGTAAAATTAGCAATAATTTTAGAAAATAGTTTGTTAGTGTTAATTTCTAATGAATGGATGTAGCCACTGCAACCTAACTAGGCATTGTCTGTATTTCAGTTGGCAGTGCCTTCATATACTTGTCGGATAATGTCAGGATTTATTTCGTTAGGTTCGTACATCATGTGGGCAGACGATGGGTTTTGTGCTATGGAAACACACTGGGTGCGATACACTGTTTCTAGCAAAACTATCGAATTACTTGAGAGTACCACTTAACACAATAACACGGGGCACAATGAATCAGCTACAGTTCCAAGACGTCTCAACTCCGCCGCAATCAGACATTGATTGTCGCCTTCGCCTCGAGCTGAACATCAGGGCTCTGTAGAAGCTGTGGTGACAGACTTGTAAGTAGGATGCGTGATGTCACCACCGGCGCACTTCCGATCCATTTCATGTCCATACTAACGACCGGATCCGACAAACTGTTACCATTAGTAATATATATTATACATTATCTTGCTTACATTAAGTATAAGATATTTAAAAAAAACGCTCCTGATTATTTATGAATTGGCTTACAATTTTAAATCTACTTAATCCGATTTACATGATTTCTGGCTTGTGCTCTAAGCTGAAGTTTTCACGCTTGCGCACCTACACACAACTAGTTTACAAACTAAACCCTCAACAAAATATCTCATCTTTCAGATAACTGAAAACTTAATTAATATTGTAGATCGTTGGAGCCTCTCGTGCGGTATTGAGACCTCAGAGAGGTAATTACAAAATTCCGTGCGGCTGCAATGTATCGTGTGTTTACGCACACTTGTGTAGAAAATAGTTATTTGTGTTTATTGTGACGTCTTATGCGACAAATTGTTTATTGTTTATTCATGAATTTTGAATAGTCACCTGTATATGTTCGTGAGAGCTAAGGATTCATTGTTTACGACGTAGCTGAGATTGTTTTCCGGGTCGGCAAAGTGTTATAGGGATTTTTCATCAGAAAATCAGTGGCGATTTTTCAGCAAGGAGTCTACGTTTCTGCCCGATTGATGGCAGTAGACCTGCCCTCGACATAGGACTGAAAGACGAGTATTTGTAGTGAAATGTCTTTGTACTACAAGCACGCCGTCTTCTGCCTGTGATATGAGGCAGTCGTTGTTGCTTTCCAAATAAAACTAACTGGAATAAAGTAATCTTTAAATAGAGTCCGAACCTAGGTTGGTCGCAGCAAAGAAAACCTGCTCAGTGCCCTTACCATGAGTTTGTAAAAAACTAACCTCGATATCGAGAACTATCGGATATACTTCTCGTGTCGTAAAGCAGTCGATGAATATGAAAGAGACAGGGCGATAGTATTCGATAACGAATAATACATTTCAAACTCATGGTAAGCCCACAGGTGGAGATTCATTAATGACTCTGCCCTGGAGTGTAAATGTGGTGCTGTTCTACAAACGATGGGGCACTTAATATCGTGTCCTGCGTGTCCTGTTGTTTGTTCACTACGGGAGCTGATGGAAGCGAAAGCGCCAAACTAGTTGCTCAGTTCTGGGCTGACACTATTTAGATTGCCATCGACACGCTAAGAAGTAGAAGTAATCAATTATCGCTTTAAATTCTTTAGTTAGCGTATCATATTCAAGACCTCGACATGGCACACCGCATCATTTATGTTTACCTCGATTCTGAGTCTTGCTGTTTTAAACTTTTAATTAGATTGCTTTCAGAGATGCCAATTATTACTTTCATGTTTCTTGGAGGAAGCATGATACTTCGAGAAGCAAGATCCTTCAAGTTATGAATTTAGAAATAAACTATACAAGAATTCTGAGCCGAACATGAGAAATTCATAAGCAGGCTTTTATATTGGCAAACCTTTAGGTGACACCAAATATTAGTAATAAAGGACATATATCAGGTTCCATTAAAATAGATGGACAAACTTTTAGAAATCATTCAGACCACCAAAATAAGGACAATGTTAAAAAAAATAAGAAAAACGCATTAGATACTTACAAAAAAAAATCAGACATCGAAAATTCACTTAAAATGTTAGTCAACTGAAAGTTACTATGGTTAAATACAGAACGATATTAACAGAACTGACTGGGTACCTACTTACGAGAAACCGCGCGGCGGGGCGCGAGTGCAAGTTTATTCTAGAGTGCCGGCATTTTTATTATTTTAGGTCAAAATAAAATCACTTTTTGCTTCTATATCTTTGGGTAGACGTACTGAACGCTGTGTTAAAATTTGTTCATCTATTTTAATGGGTCCTTATATTTGTTGCCTTAACTCTAGATAATTAGTTACTAAGTTAATTATTACCACATTTCCTCTCCCAAGCATTATCGCCTGCAACACATTGTGTAATATCATCAAGCACTGAAAACAAGGGGGGAGGGGCCTAAACCCAACTTAATAACGTAAACGCTAAACGAGGCCCGGACAGTAATTTGATTACCAGGATAATACTAAGCACTGAAAATTAATTTATGAACATTTTATTTTGTAATTAGATTTGGTTTTTTGTGCACGGAGAATCCAAAGTGGTTTGTCTGATTTTCAATGGTTATTTTCTCCCTTATGCAACTTATCTGGTACTTACATGAAAATATAGCACTATTTTACTATCTATTTTTAAGGATATCTGTCTTTCAATGTTCATCATGTTTGGTAGCCACAAAAAGTAGCAGTAGGAATAAAAAACTAGTGTACTTTTCAAAACAACTTTTCATACAAATTCATCTTCAATTTTATTTAACCAGAATTTGTAATTTAAATGAAGCCGGGTTTTTCGTTTATAGTTATTTCTGAAATCTGAAACTAGACTACATTAAACCTCGACCCCTGTAGACATTGATCGTTCTTTCTTTTATCGTGTGGTTAGTTCGTAACCTGGTGTCAGAGTTTTTATGCCGCCCATGGGCCTCTGACTTGGCTTTACATGCCGTCAAGAAATATCTCTCAGGCATGCTGGTTTCCTCACGATGTTTTCCTTCACCGAAAAGCAAGATTGATCGTTAAAAACAATTCTATTTATATTATCGCAAATTGTCAAAAATAAGACCCGTATACCCTACTCAATAGTAATGTATTGTGAAACAAGAATAGTGTTGTCAGTTGTCACGTGATCCTATTTCTGTAATAACAATGTCGATTTAAGCTCCTTTGCAATATAATATCATAACAAAGCCAGCTTTCTGCACAGTTACCTCCGTAGGAAGGACTACACAAGGACTTCTCTTTGTGAATTTTGTGTTCTGCTGGTTAAAACTCTTTTTGTTAAGAGCGTTTATACAAAAAGCGGGCAACGTCGCTAATAGCTGTCAAATATTTCGCTGTTTTGATTAATTTGGCAATATTACTGTATGGCAATAAGAAATATGACTAACTAGTGCTCCCTTTTTAAATACCTAACAATATATAAAGATATTTCTATATACATTTATGGACTCTAAACAATTTTGAATCCCACCAAACATTATCTGTGTGTTACTCTAACGGTATATGCAACCCAAGCCATGATAACTCTCAGGTGACCAATGAATACTAAATATGAATGTTTAGAATTCATTGGTCACCTGAGTATTCATTGGATACGTAAAGTGGGCTGCCGTTGTAAGGCGACTAAAAAATCACGGTGTATGTATAAATAGCTATTAAAACACCTCTCTTAAAGACGAATTCACACTCCATAATCCTCCATCTATGTTTAATATTTACATGTTGTTGTGTAGTGTAAGTACAAAGCGAATTACGTACGCAACATCGGGCTTGAAGTAGTCCCTCGTTCAAAACTGATTTTCCCTACCCTGGTACCCGGTTCCATGTTGCCTACTTACCCGGTTACATTTCCGTGTGATCGGTCTCGGCTTTGGAATAAGCGGGAACGGAATTTCTAAGTCGAACAAGAATGTTTGGAATAAAATTGTACCCACACTGGGCCGTATACAAATGTTCTACATATAGACATCACGCCTGTAATCCTCGAAGGGTTAGGTAGAGGTATACCTAATAGTACACCCACATATCGATACTTATGTTTTTTAAGTCCCATGTAATAGGGGGCGAGCCTATTACCAGCAACCGGGCACAAATTCGGACTCCGTGGAAGCTACTTAGAAATTCTTGATGGAAAAACAAAATACCTCATACTCAGCAGTTGCGCTTGCGATCACTAGACCAACGAGGTCGTATATTCTCACAAATGTTTTCTTCCCAGTAAATAGATAGGCTGCACCACAATTACACTAACTGCGACCGTTACCCACGTAATCAGCAGTAGTTTATTTAATCTTCATTTGATTTGATATTTGATATAACCATCACATCAAAGCGGTTTCACTAGCAAATTTATTTTGACCCAGCTAATTATTGCCCTTTTCTACTTAATTCATTTACTAAATATCATATGCTAGCTGAGCCCGCAGTTTCGCTTGTCACTTGACCGTGTTTTCTTTTGTCATTATAAGGCATTGTTTCGATACGAGAACGTGAAGTCGTAGTAAATACATCCTCTACAACATCATAAACTGAAAGACTACTAATTTAAACTAAAACTTATTAGTAGGTACATTAAGTTCTTTGATTTCTTCCTTTTTCTTTCATTGGAGCGCTCAATTTACACGACACGCTATTGTCGATGGCAATATTAAGAACTATATGAATCATAATGTATGTGCCATTCTTCATCTTGTCGATATAGTAAGATGAATTACCAATATAAAAACTTTAAACGATTGCATATAAATTAATAATCCGCGGTATAACCTTATATCCCATAAATAAGCACTTGTGGCACTTTATAATTAATAATATAATTTATAACACCTTGTTATTTGCTATTGGATTCATACTATTCATAGCGAGACAGTTGAAGAATTTGTTGTGTCGTGTCGTCTCGAAAAGACAGGAAGATACGCTACGCGGTGCTACGAGGTGTTTATTGACGCTACGAGGTGCTACGAGTCGCTACGCACTCGGCTGTTTTGGTACACGTAACCAGCGGGATTCTATTACTAAACCTCCGCTGTCCGTCCGTCCATCCGTCTGTCTGTCTGTCAGCGGGCTGAATCTCATGATCCGTAATAGGTAGACGTTTGAAATTTTCACAGAATGTGTATATCCATTGCCACTTTATAGCTTTAGATTAAAATTAAGCACTTTAAATTAAAATTAAAGGGGGCGAGGGGGCTACTATGATAGTACGGAATCCTTCATGCGCGAGTCCGACTCGCACTTGGCCGGTTTTTTTTCGATTTTGCGAATCGAATTCGATTCGAATTAGACAGTTTATTTAAAATATACACTCGGTGTTTCGGACACCAGGCCTTTACTACCTGGTCGTCCTGGGACAATCTCCCAGTACGTTTAGACGTGCGCTCCTTGCTTGGTAATGACTTCGCCGGTGGCGCACGTCTCCACGCACCCCTGAATGCGTTGATGTGGGTATGGGGCACTAACGACGGTCGTACTTTGGAGAGCAGGCAGGAACCTCGTAGAAATAAAACACACTTTTCTTCATGAATTTTCTTCCCAAGGTTTCGGCTTGTTCCCTTTCTTGTTGTAGCCTCTTCGGTGGCTGTGCTGCGACTGGTGCCCGACCAAAAAATGCCCCGACTTTTATACGGGCCTTACTTACGCGGTTGAGACCCGCGTTTTTTAGCTCTATTTTGAGCGTTAGATTTCCCACAGCCGAAACCTTTGGAACCCCTTTTTTATTTATTTTCAAACGAAACCTTTTACAAAGTATATGTTTTTACATAGACATTTACTTATTCTAACATATAAAACAATAATATGGCACAAAACTTAAAGATATAAAAATATCCTAGAACATTATGTTCAAAAAATTACGCTGGATAGATTTTTACTTTACAATTTTCGCTATAACTTTAAAACTAATTGAGTTATTCACTTAATTCCTTTTGTACTATTAGTTTTAAACCTAAACCTTTCATTTGACACTAATTTCGTTAAGATATCAACACTAATTAAAATTCTCATTTTCAAGTTACGTAATTCTATGAGATCGATTTTAAAATTCTATTATTTTCCTTTAAATTAACATTAAACAGTCTTATGATGATTCTAATAAGAAAACTAACTATAAATAACTATTATAAATACTAATTAGACATTTATCACATAGGAAAATTAATCACTTCTAATTAGAATTTTCTAAGTAAATGATTGTTGCGCGAAATTTTGCGTGTTTACGTACCGCCACTACTTGCACCCTGGTCTCTAGATGGGGTCTTGTCGCCGACATTCTCCCCCTCGTGCGTTGCACCAACCTCCAGACTCGGCGATGCTCCCGGCACCAACAGCACCACTCTCGAACTGGGTCTTCGTAGCGCTCCTCCTCGTGTCTCGACGTCGACGATCCTTGTTCTTCCATCTGGTCCAGGATACACCTGCAGGATTCTGCCGCGAGGCCAGGTGCATCTTGGTAGGCTATGGTCGACGATCAACACGATGTCACCAACTTGCAGGTCTGTGGTGCAGGTTCTTCCCTTGATCTTCCTCGGCAGTAGAGTGGGCAGGTATTCTCGCAGCCAACGTTGCCAAAAGTGGTCGGCAAGTCGCTGCGTGGCTTTCCAAGTGTGTTTGCCCACGAGCTCATTGTCTTGAAAACTGCCGATTCTCGCTGCTCCGCAGGATCGCCCGATGAGAAAGTGGTTTGGGGTTAGAGCTTCTTCTTCAGGATTTTCGGAGAGATCGGTGAGAGGCCGAGAGTTGACTATGTGCTCAGCCTCTAGTAGGAGGGTATGGAGTACCTCCTCCCGTGGATATTTCTCGCCGAGGGTGGCGTCTAGTGCGGTTTTTATGGATCGCACCAGACGTTCCCATGCACCGCCCATATTTGGTGCGCCAGGGGGGATGAACTTCCACTGCACGCCGATCTTCTCTGTTTCTGAGATGAGGTCTTCTTGTTTCATGATGTCTAGTGCTTCTTTCAGTTCTTTGTTGGCGCCGACGAAGTTAGTCCCGTTGTCGCTGTAGACTGTCTTCGGCATCCCTCTTCTTGCGGCGAATCTTCGTAGTGCCATGATCATACTGTCGGTGGAGAGTGAAGGTGTGAGCTCGATATGCACAGCCCTAGTTGTTAGGCATGTGAACAAGGCACCCCATCTCTTCTCATGACGTCTTGCTACGGTGATGGTCATCGGGCCGAAGTAGTCGACGCCCGTGCACGTAAAGGGAGGGTTTCCGTGCATCAGTCGTTCAACAGGTAAGTTACCCGTCGGTAGTTCTTGTGGTCTCGCCTTCCTTGTCTTACACCATTGACATTGGTGTTGAACTGCCTTGATCGCTGACCTCAGTCCCAGTACCCAGAAGCGTTGCCTTAGCTCGTTCATTACTGTCGCATGATTTCCATGATTGAAAAGGTGATGAAATTCTTCTATGATGAGCCGTGTTGTTTTGTCCTTGCTGTCGAGCACGATGGGTCGTTTGTAATCTCTGGTCACGCCTTGTATCGCGTCGATTCTTCCCTTCATTCGCAGGAGACCTTCTTCTAGTATCACGTCGAGTTTCTTCAACTTGCTGCTGGCTTCTAATTGTTTTCCTTGCTGTAGATTCTTGATATCTTCTTTGAAGCTTCTCTCTTGACTTCTTCTCAACAATAGAGTCTCTGCTTGCTGAAGTAGGTCTGCATCTATTGGCACGTAATTTCTTTCTGGTATTTTCGAAGATCGATGCTGCTTCTCTATTATCTTCTTCTTCTTTCCCTTTGTCAGTTTCCAGGTAGGATCTTCCCGGCTGACGTGGACCTTTTCCTTAGTTTTGCAGAGTTGTATGAACTGCAGTACTCTTGCTGTAGCTCGCCAGAGTCTTTTCCATGATGAGAACCTCTCAGGATCTGGTGTTGGAGGCGTGGTGCTCGCTGCCGCTACGATATCTGTTGTCTTTTCTTCACCGGTGGTTTCTTTCTTGAAAGTTCTTGCTGTAGGCCAGTGCACTTCGTCCTTTTTCAGGAAGTCCGGCCCGGTGTACCATCGATGATCGCAGTCGAAGTTTTCTGGCACGTCGCGCGTCGCATCATCTGCAGGGTTCTGCGCTGTGGGTACCCATCTCCATTCTTGTGGTTTGGTGAGGTCTTCTATCTCTGCCAAACGATGAGCTACGAACGTCTTGAAGGTTCTGGGATCTGTTTTGATCCAGGAGAGTACGATGCTGGAGTCTGTCCAAAACGTTTTCTTTGCTATCTTCAGATCCATTTCTTCCTCTACTGCGTGTGCTAGTCTGCTTCCTAGGAGGGCTGCTTGTAGCTCGAGTCTCGGGATCGATACTGGCTTCAGTGGAGTGACTCTTACTTTTGCTGCTATTAAACTGACGTGGTAAGTTCCATCGCGATCTTCTGTCCTCCAATATACAGCCGTTGCATACGCTGCCTCACTCGCATCTGTGAACGTGTGCAGCTCCCCCTCGGTGCGATGTGGCGCCAGGCATCTTGGAACTTGAAGGTCTTGGAGTAACTTCATTTTTTCTAGGTAAGTCTTCCATACTTCGTACTCCCTTTCTTCTATTTCTTCATCCCAACCGACGCCGCTTCGCCATATGTTCTGCAGTAGCTTCTTGCCTTGGACGAGGACTGGTGATGCTAGTCCCAGTGGATCGAAGGTTGACATGACCGCGCTGGTAACTTCTCTCTTCGTGGGTATCTTGAAACCCTTGGCTATTTCTTCTGGCGTGTTCCGGAGGTTCGCCCTGAAGCCGATGGAGTCCCTTTCAGTGAACCAGCGTAGTCCTAGTGTCTTCTCTTCTTTTTCACCGAGGTTCACTTCTGTTTTTTCGATTGCTTCAGTCTTCAGGCCTTGAAGCAGCTCAGGTTGATTTGACGCCCATCCCCTGAGTTCGAAGCCCGCCTTCTTGTGTATGAAGTCTACTTGTGCTGTTATTTTCTTGAAGTCTTCTTCTGAATGGAAACTGTGTAAGTAGTCGTCCATGTAGTGGTTCAGCTCGACTGCCCGTGTAGCTTCTGGATATTGTTCTTTGTAGTCCGCTGCGTTTCGGTTCTTCACGTAGATCGCTGTGCTTGGAGACGATGTTGCGCCGAAGATGACTGATGTCATTCTATATTCTTTCGGTGAGACGTCGCGACGATCCCCACGCCACAGGAACCTCAGGCTGTCTCTGTCTTCTGCCCTGATGCGAACTTGCAGGAACATTTCCTTGATGTCGGCTGCTACTGCTAATGGTCCTTGTCGGAATCTCAGTAGAACCCCGAAGAGTGACTGCAGTAGATCTGGTCCTGGCAGTAGAGCGTCGTTGAGACTTCTTCCTTTTGACTTGGCTGCAGCGTCGAAGACGATCCTTATTTTCTTTTTCAATGGATGTACCACTGAGAAGTGAGGGAGGTACCATTTCTTCTTGGAGTCCGCTTGTCCCTCTGGTGCTTCTTCTGCATACTTGCTGTCGATTAGATGCTGGATTTGCTTGTTATATTCCGCTTTCAACTGGGAATCTTTATCAATTTTCTTCTCAATGTTGACCAATCGGTTTCTGGCAGACGTGTAACTTTCTGGCATCTGTTCTTCTTCATTTTTCCACAGAAGTCCAGCTTCGAATCGACCATCTTCTAATCTTCTGCAAGTCTTCTCTAGGATGGTGAGCGCTCTTCCTTCTGAGTCCGTGGTGGGTCTTCTTGGTTGCACACCAAGTGCTTCTATCGCGAAGTGATCTTTGATGGCTTGATGCATCTCTTCTTCTGGTGTGCTGATGTGTAGACACGTGTTTAAGAAGTGTACTACTTTTGAGCCCCCGCTGTCTGACCCGTGGAGCACCCATCCCAGCCCCGTTCTTGAAGCAACTGGTTCTCCTGGTTTTCCTCTTCTTACTTCTTGAGTCACGATCAGCTCCCAATTATCTTGACCGATGAGTAGCTGTGGTGACTCCCCTTGATAGTATAGAGAGTCGGCGATCTTCTTTAAATGTTGACATTCTTCAATCCTCTTCTTCTCCAAGAATTGTGGTGCAAGCTTCAGCTCGTCGATTGTTCGAACTCTTCTCAGGATCTTCTTGTTGTCCTGATGAACCCCCTTTACTGTGAGGTCCAACGTCTGAGAGTTCTTCTTCTTTATCAGCCTGCCACCCACTGTCTCGATGACCAGTTCTTCTTTGTTGCCTCGAGCGCCGACTTCTTCTGCCACCTTCTCATCTAGAAGGGACACTGTTGACCCTTCATCCATAAGGGCCAATATCTTCTTGGACCCCTTTGACCCGAAGACCTCGACAGGAACTATCTTCAGGTATGCTCTTGCGTTGTTGACTGCATTTACTGATGCCGTGACGGTAGCTACTTCTTGAGATGTCTCCGTCTTCTTCTCTTCCGAGGTTCTATCTTCTGGCTCCACATGTAGCAAGTGATGATGCCACCTTTTACATTCCTTGCACGGTGGTTTTCTGCAGCTCTCCTTCCGGTGTTTCCCTTGTAGACATTTGAAGCAGACATGACTCTTCTTTACTATAGCCCATCGATCTTGCACTGACGTCTTCTGGAACTTCGGACATTCGACGAGAAAGTGTTCACCCTCACATATAGGGCAGGTCTTCTCCTGTTGTCTTGAACTTCTTTCTTTGTTGTCTCTTCCTTTGAAGTCTCTTTCTTTTGTAGAATGTGCTGCTTGTCGATAGGTTCTCTTGAACCCGCTCTTTTCTTCTGAAGATGCGAAGGCTCCACACTTGTCTGCTTCTATGTTCAGGAACTTGGACACCAGTGATAGGTCGGAGAACTCGCCCTCCTCTGATGCAGCAGTGAAGTCGTACCACCGGAACTTGAGAATTGTTGGAATCTTCTCAATAATTTGTTTCACCATCTCTGGTGAATGCAGGTACTGCGGCTTCTTCAACCCCTTGATTGATGCTACGCTGTTGTTGATTTGGCTTGCGAAGACGCATATGTCCCTTGGATTTTCAGATATCTTCGGCAGCGCCTTGACCTTGTCCAGTTCGGCTAGCACCAATGCGTCAGGTCTTCCATATCTTCTTCTCAGGGCTTGCATCACTTCCAACGGAGAGGCTTCGGAGTATAATAGGCTCTTGATAGCTTCTCTTGCGTTGCCCTTCAATGCTCTTCTTAGTCGTGCCATATTCTGAACTTCGTTGAACATCGGTGCTGTGTCTTCGTAGACCACTTTGAAGGCCAACCACTCGCTGCTGTTGCCGTCGAAGTAGGGTAACTCGTGGATGTACTTCGGCTGCGCCACTGGTCCTCCTCTTGTGGAAAAGGCTTCTTTCAAAGCTGTCGTCAGCGCTTGAATTTCGAACGTAGCTCCTTTCCCTGAAGAGTTCTCTTCAGGTTTGACCTTCTGAGGCTCCTTTGGAGGGTGCTGACCTCGTAGCTCTGGTTGTTCTTTGGTGCCTTCACCTAACACGGATGACTCGATCCAGTTCTGCACTTGTGCTGTTCTGTCTTCCTGGTCTTCATCCACGGAGTCCTCTTCTTCACATTGTGCCAGCTCCAATCTGACACGGGCTAGGTTTGCCGCAGCCCTTGCTTGCTTCAGCTCCAGGCGTGCTAATTCTTCTCTGGCTTCCAGCTCGCGTCTTCTGGCTGAGGAACTCGTGGTCTTCGTGGACCTGGCGCGACGACTGACCCCCGTCGGTTTCGGGTTAGCGTCGGAAGCGCGAACACCCTTTTCCGGGACCTCTTCTGGAGTCTTCTCGGTCGTCTTCTTCTGTGCGGTATCTTCCTTCTCGTTCTTCTCAGATGCCGCCGTAGTCGCAGTCGCAACCGTATTTTCTGTAGTCGTGGTGTACTTTGTGGTCGTAGTGCCTGAAGAAGTGTTCGTGTTCGAAGTGGCTGTTGTTTCCGATGACGCCGACGCGGATGCTGACGTGACCCCTTCTGACCCTGACGTTTCTTCTGTCGCGTCCCTTTCGGTGGGACGGGACTCGGGACGTAAGGAGGCATCCTTCTGCTTCCTGGTTATAGGCATCTTGAACGGAATCTTCTTTCTTCTGAACTCTTCTGAACTCTTCTTATTCTTCTTGCAGGGATCCGGCTCGAAGGACCAACTGTTTCGGACACCAGGCCTTTACTACCTGGTCGTCCTGGGACAATCTCCCAGTACGTTTAGACGTGCGCTCCTTGCTTGGTAATGACTTCGCCGGTGGCGCACGTCTCCACGCACCCCTGAATGCGTTGATGTGGGTATGGGGCACTAACGACGGTCGTACTTTGGAGAGCAGGCAGGAACCTCGTAGAAATAAAACACACTTTTCTTCATGAATTTTCTTCCCAAGGTTTCGGCTTGTTCCCTTTCTTGTTGTAGCCTCTTCGGTGGCTGTGCTGCGACTGGTGCCCGACCAAAAAATGCCCCGACTTTTATACGGGCCTTACTTACGCGGTTGAGACCCGCGTTTTTTAGCTCTATTTTGAGCGTTAGATTTCCCACAGCCGAAACCTTTGGAACCCCTTTTTTATTTATTTTCAAACGAAACCTTTTACAAAGTATATGTTTTTACATAGACATTTACTTATTCTAACATATAAAACAATAATATGGCACAAAACTTAAAGATATAAAAATATCCTAGAACATTATGTTCAAAAAATTACGCTGGATAGATTTTTACTTTACAATTTTCGCTATAACTTTAAAACTAATTGAGTTATTCACTTAATTCCTTTTGTACTATTAGTTTTAAACCTAAACCTTTCATTTGACACTAATTTCGTTAAGATATCAACACTAATTAAAATTCTCATTTTCAAGTTACGTAATTCTATGAGATCGATTTTAAAATTCTATTATTTTCCTTTAAATTAACATTAAACAGTCTTATGATGATTCTAATAAGAAAACTAACTATAAATAACTATTATAAATACTAATTAGACATTTATCACATAGGAAAATTAATCACTTCTAATTAGAATTTTCTAAGTAAATGATTGTTGCGCGAAATTTTGCGTGTTTACGTACCGCCACTACTTGCACCCTGGTCTCTAGATGGGGTCTTGTCGCCGACACTCGGAGAGAACGTTCAATTTTAAAGCTATGTTACCATGTTTACCACTCGAAAATGTTACATTTTCGTCGCTCTTTATATCTTTCTCATAGAATTCCACTTAATAATTTGAATTTACGTTTGTTTCAGAGCGATACGGGGAACTAAGAACACGCAGCACATCATTCTCGTCGCCGTCGTCAAGAAAAGGTAAGTTTTTGTCTAATTCACAAAGAAGTTATATATTAAGCTTCTTACAATCGTACTTTATATTATTTTCTTTAATGCGAAACTTTTTATTCATTGTGGAAAGATATAATATTTCAGGACCGGCTTACACGTGTATTATAATTTACAAATGATACGGTAGTACAGTTTTAGTACACAAGGTAACATAACATAACTTCACGCCAGTAATCCCCGAAAGGTTAGGCAGAGGTGTACCCACATTTCGCCAGTTATGTTTAAGTCCCATGTAATAGGGGGCGAGCCTATTGTCATGAACCAGGCGCAAAACCAGGCTCCGTAGCGGCTACTAAGAAATTCTTGATGGAAAAACCCAATAACACTTTGCCCGACCCGGGAATCGAACCCAGGACCTCATGCTTAGCAGTGGCGCTTGTGACCAACGAGGCAGTCACACAGTACACTGGCTAACTTATCAATTAAAAGAAAACTCGAAATGGTAAATGACTCACGGTGTTTTGCTACTCAAACGTAACAATTGTTTATCATTCCATAGATAACCTCATCCATTATGAACTTACGACAATTAAAAACTCAAAACTTCGACTAGCAAAATGGCTGCCACGCCAAGGGCGTCCATGAAATGTATAAACACAGCTATGAAGCCACATTGAGCTCAACGTAAAATGTACGAAAAGACATTTATTGAGATAGCTTGCGACCTTCACAAGTATTCGAGTGTGCAGGGACGGGGTAAATATGATCCATTTTCTCCGCATCAAAGATATTCAATACATTCTAATGTACGTAGAAAATATCTTTGATATCTAGAATATGTGCTGGGACTGCAAAGCAAGTTTTTCGAAGTGCACTATTGTACTACAGATTGGTCAAACGTTGTTCTTCACTGAGTTTCAGCTTTTTAGATACCACCCATTACATATCGAGTTTCCTCTGTGCCTCGGAAAGCACAAGCCGTTGGTTCCGGGTGTCATTTGTAGATCTTTGACAGTCGTTACAGGTAGTCAGTGGCCCAAAAAGTCTGACAACCAGTCTTACCAAGGGGTATCATATTACCCAGTACTAACTGGGTTGTGGAGGTCAGATAGGCAGTCGCTCCATGTAAAATACTGGTATTCAGCTGCATCCGGTTAGACTGGAAGCCGACCCCAACATAGTTGGGAAAAGGCTAGGCAGATGATGAGATACCCACACACACTCGTAATCATGGGAACTTTAGGCAGCAGAATGTTCCATAGTACCTGCTGCACTACAGTCAACTATACGTTTGACAAGTCATCTTTTCGATTTCAAACTCGCCTCGTTGGTCCAGTGGTGGTTCGATTCTCGGGTCAGGCAAATCGTTATTGGATTTATCCATTAGTAATTTCTCAGTAACAGCCACGGAGCTGAATTTGTGTCCGGTTTCTGGTAATAGGCACGCCCTCTATTACATGGAACGTAAACATAACTAGCGAAATGTGGGTGGGCTTTTAGGTACACCTCTGCCTAACCCGTCGGGTATTACATGCATGATGTTATGTTATGCTTTGTTTCTACTGACAATAAATCAATCATCGATTCAAAATCCATCTTCTAAATTCAACCTTATTCACAGAATATCAAACACGTTCTTCATACCATTTATACGAAGTTTGAAGGTAAAATTACTTAAAAACTTCTGGTACAACAGATACATTGCAAATACGTCGAGTTTAAAAGTTCCGTTTGACAGCGCGAATCGATACGAGCTCTGTGAACCGTCGTCTCAAATGCTTTAATTAAATAACTTTTAAAACTGAGTTTATTGGCTATTTGTTAAAGAGGTTTATGGCCTTATTATTAGCTATTTTGAATTTGATATCGTTTGTACACTTTGTCCAGGATTAATTGAGATAAATAAAATGATTTGTGCTTTGTAGTTGCGTTATTGCGCCGATAACTTATAAATTTAATTATTATTTCACACTCTGTTGCTATGGGCCCAGTGGTGGCCCACTGGTTACGGCCCTTATTTACTTTTCGCGGGTTCAAACTCAGCTAACATTACAATCATACTTAACACGTTTAAGGAAAGGTGCTACCTACCTTTTCTCGAACCGCTTCATAGCAGTTTCAAGCCGTCATGGCTTCGAACCCAAATTCTCAGGTTAAGATGTAGTCAATACATTTATGCTTTTAGCCCTTTTTTTGGGGTGGGAACTCATCAAATAACCCCCCTGGTCTGGGTGGAGTGGGAGGGAGTGTCAGACTTTTATTGACTAAAACCCATCCATGTTCCTTCTTTGCCCTTTGTGTTCCAGGGCCGCGGTTTCTCTTTCGAACTGTCCCGCAGCAGCTTTTAGTCCTTACTTTTTGATCAAGAGATAGGATTTGTAGAGTTATGTGGGCTTACCTCTTCATAAGATTTGCTAACTTTTTGACAGTGAAAGTGTTATGAGCTCGCGAGTCTTCACAACCAATTTTACATGTAGTGTTTTTGATGAGATGTATTATACTCGGTAAACTTTTCGGATCAAGTATTAAGTTCCAATCCTTAGTTGTGCTAGATGATTGATTTCTGTGGAAATGGCTGGTCAGTTTCAGCAGTAGAGGCCGTGGGTTTGCTTATATTTTGTAGAATTTGATTTTATTTCTGTGTATTTTGCGCAGTTATCTTCTTTCTTTCTCGCGTGGTTAGTGCCTAACCTGCTGTCACAGTGTTTATGCCGCCCATGGGCCTCTGACTTGGCTTTACATGCCGTCGAGAAATATCTCTCAGGCATGCTGGTATCCTCACGATGTTTTCCTTCACCGAACCAAATCATAATACAAGTGATAATAATGCGCAGTTAATAAAAGATATGAATAAAATGTGCATTGAAAATTCGGTTAGATTTCTTTCACGGTTTCACGGTATTGTACAGGTAGTCAGAAGCTCGAAATCTGACAACCAGTCTTACCAAGGGGTGTCGTATTACCCTATTGGGTTGTATAGGTCAGATAGGCAGTCGGTCCACGTAAAATACTGGTATTCAGCTGCGTCCGGTTAGACTGGAAGCCGACCCCAATATAGTTGGGAAAAGCCTAGGCAGATGATGAGAAGCTCGAAGTCCGTCATCCATCTGTTTCCCACGATCTCTATATGGTACCTATATCATGTTATAAGTGTTATGACCTACTTAAAGACTTTCATTTAAGAAACAAAAGTTACTTCTGCTCGTGGTAAAAGTCGAATCTCGGCACACTTCCTTTTTGTAGGAGTTATCCAAGTTTGTTTCAAGTATGCTCGTCTGTTTTGTATGCTAATATTCTGAATATTTGAGCATGTTTATTTATGCGTACTTATGGGTGTAACAAGGTATGTTTGCATAAAGGTAATGAGATTTTAAAGAATTCATTTAGGTGTCTAACTGATTTGTTTCTTCGTTTGGTTCCCTTTTCTCTCTAAGTTTACACGTTTGAATAACATCGTGAAACCATCATGAGCCTAACCTTTGCCCAACGATGTTAAGGTCAATCTACCGGTATTTTACTTGGAGTTCTGATTTCTATAACCTAGTTATAGGGTAATACGACACCTCTAGGTTAAACTGGTTGTCAGACTTTCAGCCTTCTGACAACCCGTAACTACAATATCATGAAACCATGGTGATGAGCTCACCAAATTTTGAATTCACGCTAGCTTCATACCTTTCAATAGCTGCTCAAACTATACAGAAATAAAATCAAATTCTACAAAATGCAAGCTTTACCACGGCATGTGCTGCTAAACATGACCAGCCATTTCCACAGAAATCAATCTTCTACCACAACTGAGGAATGGAACTTGATACATTTCCAATTTCACTATAACTTATACGTCGTCGGACGTCGTACAAACTTCTCCTACACAAGTACTAAGGTACCTTACCTGTAAGGGGTGCAACACGTATTCCGTTCGGCAAAATCGATCGGTAAAAAACAGCTTCGGCTTAGCTCGAATTGTGCCGAGCCAACCCGAACATTACTCAACGATGGTAGATGACAAACAAAGTTTTATGAACGTCACGATAGTTTATCGGATAGTTAGTAGTTTAGTAGTTATTGATAATATTCATTATCAACATATATTATCAACCATTAAATCAGCTTGATGGGTTACACGATTGCCTTCAAACTACACCTACTATCGGCAAAATATCGGCCAACTGCTAGATCAGTATGGCGCTCTTATACCGCGCGCACACTTGCCGATTGTTCAATCGGCCGACTCTGCGAGCGCTCTCTTCAAAAGCCGGCTAATAGCAAACTGTTCGAGACGGACTGTTGGTCTGGTTTGCGCATTCGTCGCCAACCGACCGTTTAGTTGGCCTAATGTGCGCGCTAGCAGCCCAACCCGACTAAACTCGGCCGATAGAAAGTGTGCAGTCCACAGGGACTGTTAACGTATATGTGTAGCATGGTAGCACCCCCTAGTGTCAGTACACGTCCATGCCACCGCCCCACGTCGTGAGCACATTACCGCTCAAACTTGTGTTTTACGAGGAACATACGACGACGAACTACAGTTTAGTATAACAACGACTCAACTTCGTGGCAGTTTTGAATGTACTGAAATTACCATGAGACTACTAGGCTACATGTCTATTGTCACGGAGCTGTGCGAAACTAGGAGAATGTTAATCAGTAGAATTTCTCTCAAATCAAGACTCCGCAGAATACAACAAACATAAAAGACACAACTACACACACACATACACTCACACACGCAAAATCACACACACGCACACACACACATTTGTCTCCAGTGTGGAGACAAATATGAGGATGCTTATATACAGGGTGATTGATTTAACGTATTACTCATAAATACAATCATCTTTTACCTCGAAACTAACTCTGAAATATGAAAAAAAACAACTGTTACATAAATGCAACAGCAATTTTTTTTTGTGATTTCATGTTCGGTCCCACATTAAAAGTTGTGCAATTTCATGAGTACTACATGCTCTTAAAGTACTGCCTACGTTCACCAAATTACCCTTTATAATCGGAAAATGGCTTAACACCGATGATTGTAGACAGCGTTGTTACAGCTTACTTGTTCTACTTCTGGTCGTCATAGTAACCAGAAATACAGATATACTGCTCTGACTTACACCCTTTACTTTCTCGACTTACACTTCACCGTGATTCCAACTAAAAGACGTCCAATGCTGGACAAACGCCTTCCCAAAACAACCCCAGAGTGACCAAGTCTCTTGCTTTACACAACAAGCAAATGCTCCCCCTCGCTCCACTCCAATGGAAAAGCAGTCTTAAGTTAAAGTTTCATCAGCGCGTAGCTCTTATTGTCCTTCGCAAAACGTGTACTTACATCACTCACAAACATTTTAATGCGAGTTTCAAAGGAATCGGTGAGTCGAATGCTCTCAGTTTGTAATAAATGAGAATTCTTTCGTATTCAACAAAGTATGGCGAAGTAAGAGAACGTTTGTTCTGAGTTGTTTTTTGTGTAATTGCTTATTTCTGTCGCTTTTTATTTAATTTGTTTAATCGGGTGTAAGAAAGCATTGTGAGGATTTGCTTCGATTAACAGTTTATGGAAATAAAAAAAAATTGACTGTCTCATATTATCTATCTATCATATCCCTATTCCAAGATGCAGCCGCAGTTTTTGAAAAAAAAATCTAATAACATATAAAATCACGCCTGTAATCTCTAAAGGCTTAGGCAAAGGTGTATCTAATAGTACATTTCACCAGTTATGTTTAAGTTAAAGAGGGCTAACTTATTGCCATCATCCAGGCATAAATCCAGACTCCGTGGCTGCTTCTGAGAAATTCCTGATGGAAAAACCCAATAACACGTCGTGCTTGCGGCCACTACACCAACGAGGCAATCTAAAAATGATCTAATATTTTATTAGATACCCACACATTAGTCAGGCACACAACTACTAACTAACAGTTTCCCCTTAAATAACCTCTCACAAAGTAAAACAACCAAATACAACTACAAAACAAATGTTACCAACCCTAAAAGAGAAATTCAAATACGGGCAGGTACACATCAGCTATTTCAAGAATCTAAAACCGTGAATCCGTGACGGACAAATAAACAGAGCCACAGGGTTGATTCTAAAAGCGTTCCATCCGTTCACCGGTGCACGCTACGCCACCAAAAAGCCCTATTTACGGTTGATGCCATCGGGCCAATATCCACCGACCAACCAAATATTTACAGGCAGGCACTAGTGGTCCGGGATTTTTGTGGAACGGCGCGGCTGGGAAATTGCGTTACACGTTAGTTCAACAACATAGATTGCGTTTTTTACGTTGGCAAGCAGACGCCTATTTTTTCAAACAAATGAAGTAAAGTTTTTCTAGTCTGCTCTGTCGCACTCCTGGGCAAAGGCCTCCCTTCACTCCTTCCATTTCTCGCGAGCCCTCGCGTCCTCCTTCCAGTTCTGACGGAACCTGTCTAGTTCGTCCCGCCATCTCCTTCGTGGCCTTCAGCGATCACTTCTCACTGTGTCAGAGCACCAGTTTCCTTCAATTTTGGCCCACAGTTAGACATGTCCAGCCTAGTCCCATTTGAGTTGGGCAGCCTATTACGTTTTTTTTTAATTCTTCGGAAACCAATGCAATGTGTGTAAAGCGGTGGAGATGTTTCTTTTAAGAATGAAGTTTGTTTTATTTGTATCTTTGAAGTTGTGTACCTATAATCCAATGTATGATGAAGATCAAGAGAAAATATTCTGTCTTTGTCTGCGGTATATGAGAGATTAGGTCTTTGTGTCAAATAAACGTAACTACTTAATTTCTACCAAAGACATTCAAATATTACGAGGTTTATAACCACACTTTTCTGCTACACGATGTGTAAACCGGGCATAAACCAAATGTCAGGCTGCTTCTAAGAAGTTTCTGATGGAAAACCAAATACAACTGGCTCCCTATTACCTGAGACTTAAACATAACTCTGTACTATAGGAACATATAGGTCTGCCTTACTTCAAAGAAATACGGGCGTGATGTTGATGATACCTAATTTATTTTCTACTAGCTGTTGCCCGCAACCTTCGTAAATGTGAAATTAATATAAAAATATTACTTCGGATTTCGTCAGCAATTTCAAGGGTTTTAATTTTTTTTTCACAGAACCCTAATCCTTTTTCTAAAATAAAAAGTTAAGTACTACGTATAACATCAGCTATCTATCAATAAAAGTCCCATTCAAATCGGTCTAGCCGTTTCGGAGTTTAGCCGGAACAAATATATTTTTGTTATGAGTACAGTATATAATTTCATATGCCTTCATTAAAAAGCTGTTATTTTGAAAATATAAACAGACACTTCAATTTTATTTATTTGTATAGATGAATATTGACCGGATCGGTCACGTCGATCGGATTTGGCTGAAACGAAAAACAAACGATATTTAATTAATTAAAGCGGGTAGGGTTGACAGAGGACTTCCCGGATGTGACGGTAATACGAACCCGGATGTGTGGCTATGTACTCGTATGTGTCCGATACAGGGTGTATTGGCCTCTGTAAAACGTTAAGAGGGTAAAGGTCATCGATATACCCCGGTAACCGGGTGTAACTAAAAATTTGTCGCAGTGGCTGAGCGATTGGCTTCTTCGCTGCGTGTCGCGGTTTTGATTCCCGCACGGAACAAATATTTACATGGCTGTTTGTGAATAGGTATGTGAGTTTAAATATTTATAAACGCACCCAAGATACATGAGAAATTACATAGAGCGGTGTAAAGTTTAAAAAAAAAATGCTTGTAATTAGAAGTAAATAAATGTCATACGCGCGCGGGATCCACGGACTAAAAGCACGGCTCAAAGGGTGAGTACTACAAAAAAATATTATTATTTATTTTTTACGCCGATGGTTAGGTATACCTCATCATCTGCCTAGCCTTTTCACAACTATGTACATATGTTGGGGTCGGCTTGCAGTCTAACCGGATGCAGTTGAATACCAGTATTTTACATGGAGCGATTGCGTATCTGATCTGCACAACCCAGTTAGTACTGGGTACGATACCCCTATTGCCTGGTTAGGTATACCTAATCGTTATAAAAAAAATTGATGTAATCAAGATCTTATAAAAATATTTTGACTGAAAAGAGTGTCCATGGAGTATCTTACCCATTCTTCTCCATAGAGATCTCCGCTTTGGAATAGGTAACTACAGTACTTTCACAAGTTATTATGCCTTGTGGTGGGACTGTAGCTTCGCCCTCTTTGTTTTTCTGACATTCAAAAGTGCCTATTATGGTCTAATTGAAATAAATGCTTTGAGTTTGAGTTTCAGTTTGAAAATAATACAACATTTCAGCTTAATACAGCAACAACTTACAGCTTATTTTCCACGAAGTATTAAAAAGTTTCGTAGATTTCAAAGTAACGCTTAACACAGTTATCTCAAAGCAATTCCAAAGCGGTAAAGACCAAAGTTTGCTTAAACCGAGTTCAGTTTGTATTCACTTTTGGCTATTAAAGTTTAACACAAGTCTGTATGGAGTTCCTGTCTTGTAGCATGACTTGTACGGGCTACACCAGTTAGCTTAAGTTATTACTAAGTCTGGAAAATAATAGAATAGAATAGAATATTTTATTTGCGTAAAACATTGAATGGATTTTTATTCTTTGGACCTTTGTTTTAGAGCAATGAAACTGTCTTTCTTATAACACTTTGTTACTTAATTTAAATAAAAGACACAATCAATAAACAATTTAATATAGATAGGACCTCTTTACATAGTATAAAACAAAGTCGCTCCCGCTGTTTGTACGCTTAGATCTTTTAAACTACGCAACGGATTTTAATGCAGCTTTCAGCAATATATAGAGTGATTCAAGAGGAAGGTTTATATGTATATGTATACACATTGCACCCGTGCGAAGCCGGGGCGGGTCGCTAGTTGACATTAATATAATCCCTTGATCACCTAAAAATTATACCCACAAACAAAATATAATTAGGATTTATTCCGAAGATACTTTGGTAACGATATAACTCGATAAAGTTCCGAAGTAATGGTCCAAACAGAGAAACGTTGGGGCAAAAGGAAACACCTCTAGGAGAGATAAAGAAGTCATCATTACGATACGATAGGAAGTTCGTGACTGAAACTAGGGTTAGGGCTGTCCAGAAAAATAATAACAAAGTGCAGAGAGTTTTTCAAACATCAGGTATGTCAAAAGTAGGTATTACTTGTTTTTGCTTCTAGTAGTTCTTTTTTTTTCCTCTTTATTTTTTATTAGGGATTTTATACAGATATACATTCCAGTCCTATCGGACCTTATAATGTAAACGTAGCCCTGGAGTTAGGTGACGACAAAATATGATGGAACATGCAAACATCGTACATATTTATGTCAAGCTCCGTAAGTAAATCCTCTCTTCTAGGCTGAAATCTGATACACTCCGTCAGTAAATGTAAAACATCCTCCAATGTGCCACGCACGTCACAATGAGGTGTTCTAGTAGTGTTTGAAACGACTTTTATCGTCAGTGTCAAGAAAATCAATTCAGTCGAACAATTAAACGACCTATTTTTATATCTTTACTGGCTAAAACTAACCCTTGATTCTTGGAGTAGTAAGTTTTTTGAGAGAAGTTTAGAAGCAAGAACAAGCCGGAACACTCTTTATTACAAATCTCAATAGTTTATTAAAAATTATCGTCTAAACTGATTAAAAGAGAGACACGAAAACAATATTTTCCTCCAGTCCTGCCAACCCTATCAGCCGAGGTAGCAGTGACGAATAAATGGCGTACAATTTAGGTGACTAATAAGTTTTGTTGTTGTACCCTCGTTGCGGCCATCTTAATATTTACTACGTGTTATATCGTTAACTAAGTTGTCTAAAGGATTATTTCCACCAAACGGCTCGCATCGCATCGGATCGGAAAGGCTACGAACGGATGCGGCGACAGCCGAGGCAGGATGTCGACGCATACGATCGGGTCCGTGCCGTCGCTTGCGAACGTATCCATTTCTGCGCCTATTCAAATAGTTTCATTCCTACCGTGTTGACAGACGAAAGGATCCGATCGGATACGACGACCGGCTTCGACTACGATCGCGTTTCGCAGAAGATGCCTGCGATCAAGTTGCTGTGCGCGGCTTGGTAATATAAACTTTAAATACTGTGTACACGATTTAATATTGTTTCAAGTTTGTAATATCCGTTCCGCTCCGATGCGATGCGAGCCGTTTGGTGGAAATCATCATTTAAAGCTACACACGGCTTTAAGAGCGGTTCTGCTATGATTCAGTCGCAATAGGTAAAGACGCTAAGAGCAGTTTGGCTTGCAACGTTTCAACTGATTCCGACCGTCTTTCCGTAATTGGTGACTCGTGAAATGTTCCAAAAAAACTTTTTTTCATTTGTTTTGCTAGCTTTATCGTTAGCATTGTAGGCGCACGTGTGTGTTGCTGCAAATAGACTCTATGGTGTATTTATGGCTTTAAATAAATGGTGTAACAAGACACTTAAAGAAGCCGAAAGACACTTGTTCTCTCCGTCACTGCGATATTTTTTTTGTTCTGAACCATACCTGAGAACCTTCTAGTTACGGAGATATTGGGGGTCAAAGTTTCAACTTTTTCAAAAGTTTTTTTTTAAAGCTCAAGTTTTTAATGTTATTTACTTGAAATACCTCCATGATCTCCGTACTATTTAATGCATCTATCAGCATAATGTTTTGAGTGCGTTACATTTAGTCCTACCGTAGAAGCTGATTTTTCGATTTTCGATTACCGTAGAAATTTTGGGGTAGAGTTACTTAGTTTGATGTACAGAATGCTTGGTTGACGGCTTCGTGAAGGGTCCGTTTATACCCTGCATAAAAGCTATGTGTTGATTTAGCCTTTCTTACGTGTTGAAGGCAGTTTACGGCAGTTTTTATCTAGTTTTGTGATCGAAGAAGTTTAGTTAAGCCGCATTTCCACATGCGACGAAAATTGTGCAAGAAATGCCAGTGGCTCACATATCTAGCCGATAGCAAGTTGCGATTACTGTGAACTGGGTTAAAAAGATATAAAGCTTTACAAAACCAGTTTGTGATGATCTCTCATTGTATTAGAAGTCTATACAAAGTGAGGCCATGTGATACTGGAAATGTATAGCTCGACCTTGTACACCCGTGTGACTATCGGACAGTCTGCCGTCAATTCTTCTTGCAGATTTACTTCTTCGTTTGAAAATGTGACCGCTCGGGTCGATCTTTAGTTTAAGCCGTTGGTTCCGGATGTCATTGTAGATCTTTGACAGTCGTTAGGTAGTCAGTGGCCAGTCTTTCCAAGGAGTATCGTATTACCCAGAATTAACTGGATGTGGAGGTCAAATAGGCAGACGCTCCATGTTAAATACTTGTATTTAGCTGCATCCGATTAGACTGGAAGCCGACCCCAACATAATTGGGAAAAGGCTAGACAGATGATGATTTACTATGTTTAATATTTGCGCTTGCAACTCATAACAAATACATGGATAAATATCCCATTTTTAGTGTTAATTGATAGCAATGATTAGTTTTGGCTTCAATGTCTGATTAAAGTTTAATCATTATTAACTTTTAAGTTCTTTTAGAAAATTTTCTCATTTGGCTTTACTCCCATACTGTGACGTAACAAAGTAGTCACAGAGGTGTATTAATGGTACGCCCTAGTGACGCTTTTACCCTAGTTTCGTAAGTGTTGGAGATGTGCTTCAGACACATTGTGGGGCTTTTCACCTACATTCTAAAAAGCGGCTTTTTGTGATTATTTAATGAATGTTATAAGAATTCTAGTATGTAGAAGCTCGCGGCTAAATAATAACAGCCGCTCGGGTCGATCTTTAGGTTAAGCCGTGCTTGCCTAGGTTGTTCTGTGGATGGGTGACCACCCATTACATACTGAGTTTTCTCCGTGCCTCGGAAAGCACGTTAAGCCGTTGGTCCCGGCTGTCATTTGTAGATCTTTGACAGTCGTTACAGGCCAAAAAAGTGACTCAAAAAGTTTGACAACCAGTCTTACCAAGGGCTATCGTATTACCCATTACTAACTAGGTTGTGGAGGTCAGATAGGCAGTCGCTCCACGTAAAATACTGGTATTCAGCTGCATCCGGTTAGACTTGAATGCCGACCCCAATATAGTTGGGAAAAGGCTAGGCGGGTGATGATGATGATGATAAAACTTCTGGTATAATTTGATAGTTTGTGTGATAACGACACTGTCAAAGTAATATATAAACATAGGAAGTCATAGAAATGTGTTTTTTTTTACAATGTAAGTACATTCAAATCACTATTGACACTTTTTGTCGGTTTTATGAAATGGTTTACTATTAATTTCCCTGGCTGTTCTGTTCGAGGATAGTATGGGTATTTTTCTAATTTGGTTATTGTAAGTATATAGTTTAGGTTATTAGTTTAAGTTCTTAACTGTCGCATTAGGGTAAACCCTTTAATGATAGTCTAAGCTGGTAAAAATAAATAAATAAAATATATTGAGAATTCAATTGCAAGAAAAAGTTGGAACTCAGGACGAATAGTATCGTCCTCATCCAATTTAACAGTAAACTAATTATGGGTTTAACACTTCACAATCGCTCCCGCATTTAACCTTCTCCCATTTTTTTACAAAACAGCAACAGCATTAAGAACTCTCCCAACTACGTTCGCAATTTAATCCCATCCTCAAAATCCTCGGTTTAGCTCCTTAAACCGAGTCGGCTTGTATATCATCCTCAAAGGAGCCTGCAACGCGAGATAAGTAGGAGTCTGCAACCTTAGACGTAATATACCGCGGCTCGTGCTAATTAGTGAATGCTAAAAATAACACGTTAGTTGGCCCCAAGTGTCTAGTGAAAATTGCTTGGTAACCGAAAGTATTTTTGAGTAAAAAAGGTCTTAATGTTGTCTAAAAGTTACAGAAGAAAGAGTTAAAGACATTACTTGAGTTTAAGTAATTGCTTATGTAGCCATTTTTACGCAATACACAAGAAATTGAACAAAGTAACAGTCAAAGAAAGCAAAGCTAAGAATTCTAACTTTTGCCTGTTGTTACTTTAAGCAATTACTAAACTACAGAATAAAAATCGTATCTTAAACAATTACTTTTACTCAAGTAATCGCAATCGCAATCGCTCGCATAACATAACGGCTGTATGCTCTGAGGGGGTACGACAGATTGCGACAGTTAGGTATGTTAAGTTCCACTTTATTGGGGATAAGCCTATTACCATGCAATGTATTGTCAACAATGTAAAATAAATGTGTAGTAAATATTTGTATGGGATATTACAACTTAAAATGGATTGGATGGATGAATGGATTTACAAAATATTCAACCGACTTCAAAAACAGAAAACGAAAAATAACTTTAGCTTCTGAAGTCGGTGACTTTTGTTTGTTTGATTCAGTTTTTTTGTCACCGACTGTGTTTTTGAAGTCGGTTTTATTTTTTGCAAAAAAGTTTTTTTGACTTGTTCATACATACGGGTTAGTGTTTATTATTTGGGGAGGCGATGCAAAGGTTGTTTTGTGATTTCTATTTCCACTAACTAAATTGCACCAAAAAGGTTTTGAAGTGGCCAGGATGACAGGATTTTACCAATGACAACAAACTATGTCTTTGAAAAGAGAACATAGGTGCGAGAATATACGACATGACGCCGTCATCAAGCAATCTTCAAGTCACTGTTTTCAAACACACTTTTTTTTTTGCGTCAACTTTTCTTTGCGAATCAGTGATCCTAAGCTTTTCATTTTTATAGAATCCTATTAGAAAGCTTATAAAGATTTTCTAGATTCAATTGCTTTGTTTATCTAGGCACGCGATGCGGATGAATTTTAATTATTCCCACTGAAGCTCCGCTCATCCTCCAGCTTTGTTATTTGACCTGTGCAAGCTGACCTAAATGAGATTTCCGAGGATTTTCTAATAACTATGTTGGATATGTTTAGTCTTTTAAAAAAGACATCGTTACCTTTATATTACTTTTGCTTAAATTGAAATTATTAATGACTGAAATATGGTTATTGGCGTGATGTTATGTTATGTTATAGGTTTAGGAACAACTGATGATAACTGAATTATGGAAGTACTTTCTCGTCTTTAAAATAATAAGTTGTAGTTACACTATTTCATTCGCACTTCTATTTTACGAGTCTATTTCAGGCACAGACTATCGAAAAGAGGATTAATACACACGTGATTTGTCATAAATGCATCCATAAAAATGTAACGGATTCTGTGAAGTTCGGATATAAAACCTTTTTGAATAGCAAAAATGAATATTGACATTGTCATTTTGCTCTATGGAACATTGAAACTCCACTGTTCGAAAACGGTTCGAAATTAAAAATAGTTTCGTTCCATTTTTAAATATTCGTCGATATGACAGATGAGAGTGTTAATAAAAAAGGAAACCATGTTTTATTGATTATTTATTTTTTATTGACAATTTTATATTTGATTTGATACACAATTTATAATTGCTTGTTGTGAGTTTGTGTGCGGCAATGGGTGAGAATTACCTGACAATAAATGAATTTATTATTATTAAAGACGATAAAATTGTTTTCCTCTCTGTGTATCAAAAAGTTAACTAAAAAGCCATTAACCTAAAAGGCTCATTTCACATTAACCACGATGTTAAATGCTAAACCACTTACTAAATTGGATTATAAACTATGCACTGAACTCTGGGCAAATACGTTAAACATTTAATATTTGACTTTAACCGCTCTGAAACAGTTTGAGCTGGACTGGGAGTTCCAGTTACTGTATAAACCCAATTTTCCCCGAAATTAATTACGCAGAAAAATCCGTTTTCGCGTGGCCATTGGAAAATTTTATCGTTTACCAGGCAACTGATCTGTTAATAGTGTTAATTTCTTTATGTATTGTTGCCTTGTAAATTTAAACTTTATTAAAGGCTTGTTTATTCTGTAAAATTGATACTAGTACCTTTAAAATGCATGAGGTTTTACACGTTTGTGGACAACTAAATAAGAATGACTGAAAAAAATTAAAATAAATATTTCGTTTGCTAATTTGGATGGCTCACTAAACCAACAGGCTTTTTGTATTAAAGCTTATAGAAACAACTGGTCTTAACAAAAACAATTAACTACATTTTCAGCAACAGTTTTCCCCATTACAAGCGTCTATTACAAAATAATTGGGCAACAATACTACTGTTAGTCGTAAAACTTCCATTTTACGTCGTTTTATTAACTACGTAGTCCAATATATTATCGAAATCCCAGCAATATAGCCGGAATTGGTTCACGATCATGATTTTTAATGCGACATAAAGCTGTTATATCAAAAAGTTATTATTTATCGCATAAAACCGTTGACGCAAAACAAGTAACGCGTTTCGGCTTTTCACGACACATAAAATCGCTTTTGTGATAAACGATTCAGAAGCTGGTGGTGTTTGATTGCATTGGGACAGTGTTGCTGATTACAAAATCATTCGGAAATGTAAAATTTGCGTGCATAGAAAATAATATCCTTTGATATACGTAATCCTGTTTTAAAATATCCATGAATAATAAGAGTAATTATTTTATTTTTATTAATGACAAAGGCATGTTTCTGTTATGTTTTACCTTTTTTTTTTGGGATGGGAAATCATCAAATAACTCCTCCCGCTCTGGGTGGAGTGGGAGGGAGTGTCAGACTTTTACCGACTAAAACCCATCCATGTTCCTTCTTAGCCCTTTGTGTTCCAGGGCCGCGATATCTCTTTCGAACAGTCCCGCAGCCATATGTTTTACCTTAAGGACACTGTCTATATTGTGTTGTATGTGCTCTTAGCACCATGTAGAAGTACTGCATCGGATCGGCACCATCTCATTCCTTTTTACCCGACTGCCCAGGAAAGGTTATGTTTTTCGCGCGTATCTTGGATGTTTGTAATTTTTTTTTTGAACCTTGGCTGGATGGATTTCGACAATTAAGGTATCGTTATATTCGTCTTAAAAACCCAAGTGTCCTTAGATAGATGTTTGAAAAAAAAACAAATTGGTGAATTTTTGGCGCGCAATAGTAATACGTTAATAAAAAAAAAATGACCATACCTATCGACTAGGATAGGTACCAAAAAAAAAAATCAAAAGGGAATTACAAAAATATACATATATAGGGTGACTAGTAATTAGTGACCGATACTTATACACGTGATTGTACATGGTAACAAACAACTTTCCCAAAGAAACATTTTTTTTAATACTCATTCACTTTTATCACAATAAAACACCAGCGGAACATTACGGAGCGGGCTTGCGAGCCGTGCGCCGACCCACTGTTGCACGGTACGGTAGTAATGAGACAGAACGGCGTCATGCGGCTAACAGCTGAAAGGTCACAGGCGCGCGCGCGCAAATTTCATACGGCCCGCTGTTGTGTGATTGTGGTTAAAAAAAAAATTCATAGCACATATTGTGTGCCACTGCTAGGCAAAGGCCTCCCTTTTATCCCTCCAAACCACTCTGTTTTGTGCAATTTTTAGCCACGAATAAACATTCAGCTTACTTAAAAAAATCACAAAGGAAATTCGATGTTTTCAACGCCGACCAATTAAGGTTCGTATGAAAAACTGATTAACCAACTTTGGTTTGTAAATACGAGTAGCTTTAGTAAATAAATGGTGAAACAATATTTTGAAATAATTACCAACACAAACATTGCTGTATAAACTACCGAGAATTATTTGCAAAGGTTTTTGAGTTAATACTTCAGCTGAAAGCGTTTTTTAAATAATACATCATCATCATCTGCCTAGCCTTTTCCCAACTATATTGGGGTCGGCTTCCAGTCTAACCGGATGCAGCCGAATACCAGTATTTTACATGGAGCGTCTGCCTATCTGACTTCCACAACCCAGTTAGTACTGGGTAATACGATACCCCTTGGTAAGACTGGTTTTCAGACTTTTTGGGCCACTGACTACCTAACGACTGTCAAAGATCTTCAAATGACACCCGGGACCAACGGCTTAACGTGCTTTTCAAGGCACGAAGGAAACTCGGTACGTAATGGGTGGTCACCCATCCATACACCAACCTAGGAAAGCATGGCTTAACCTAAAGATCGAACCAAGCGGCTGTTATTATTTAGCCAGCCAGCTCCTCGTGTTAAATAATTTATATGGATTTATATTTCTTACTGTAAGCAACCTTTTCAATCTCTGATTTTCAATAAGACCCACGTCTTTTTCAGAGTTAATTCTATCCATAGAGCTTAATCGTATTAATCAACTATATTAGGTTTACATAGAAACTCCTACATTAAATTAATAAAAGAAAACCTTTGAATCAAAATTAGATTTAACCCTCACCTTCCCGATTCTCTGTAATATAATATAATTCCAGTTTTACTCTTAGTACTAGCACCCGAATAACGACTTTAATTCTACGTCTTGTTTTACAACGTCCCCGTCCTTATTTAACGGCTACCATTGCTCTCAGTTTTAGTGGTTTAGCCTTTCAACATAATAAAATAACCCGACGGCCATATCCTTTGAACAGTCACAGTATTTGGAATTATAATTACGGAAAGGTTTATTAGAAAATCCTTTTTGAGGTACCTCCTGAATAAGGAGATATTCAAATAGCAAGTTACTGTATTTGTTGGAAATACAAGTATCAGGTAGTGAACTAGATATATTTATTTATTTATAGCACACTGTACATTGTACACAACCAATTTTACACGCTAGGCTTAAAACTAGTGAGCACAGGACCCTGTTAGGGCGCAGCAAGATAACTTAAAGCTAAAATTATTGCAGTTTCAGTATTATTTATAATCTAATATCACATACCTTTATACATAACATTTAGCAAGAGATAATGATTTGAATTGATAGTGTTATTCCCAATGATATTATATAAAAATGAGGCAGATATGTTACTAGCTCGCGTATTGTCAGGACTCGAAAATGTCCCAACTGAAACACCTTGTCTTTAGTCCGCGTCAAGCATTGCGAACTTCGCACTACAGTCATACCAGCTCGACCAGATTTTAAACGTCGGTCGGTAACTATGAACGTAACATATCTTGTGTATAACAAATATTGTCGTCGCACTAAAAGGGCTTCAGGTTTCTTTTTTTATTACAATGCGATTTTTCTTTTCCCAACTTTTCAGAAGGTGGACGAGTTTCCAAAAACCTAAAGTCTAAGACTTTCGTGTGACTGCCCTTAGTGCTACATATATTGCTTAGTTTTTAGTGCCTTGCATTCCAGACCCAGCAGTTTATAATGTGCGTTGTATATTTATTTTAGAATTTATACATTAATTTTGGACTTGAAAAAAACAAAACTGTATCTGTCAGTTAGTCTCAATCGTGTAAGTTGCAAAATACCTACATCTCAAAAAGTTCAAGTTGTATAATGTTCAAATCTCAATAAATCCACGTCTTTTTTGAGATTCAAACGTTTAGCAACCGTATGTTATTTTGCAACTGAAATGTTTTGAAACTAATCCGTCTCTGTTTAACAAAAACTATTGCTTTGCACTACTTTCTACCAGTATAATCCCCTTGAAGATCAAACCGTTGTAAATCCATGTCAGTTGTTAACAATCCGCCACTTTTTCCGCGTCGTACTGAAACCGAATAAAACTCGCCGCGCGGATGATGGAGCGAAACTAATAGGGTTGCCTTCTAACTGGCCGTGTTATTATGACTGACATTATTGCGTTTAGCCTGCTTAGGCTAAGGAATAAAATTCTTTAATACAATTTCTTACAATGTTGCGAATAAAAGTTACACCAGATCGGTATCCTAACTTCATTTTTGCCAGCTATGTATATCGATCGAATGCAATGCCGTTACTTATGGAGTTTCATAGAAAGAATCCTAATTAGAAGAAAGGCTAATTGAGGCGATGTTGATCTGGTCTGCGGGACTGTTCGAAAGAGATACCGTGGCCCTGGAACACAAAGGGCTATGGATGGGTTTTAGTCAGTAAAAGTCTGACACTCCCTTCCACTCCGCCCAGAGCGGGGGAGGATCATTTGATGATTTATCATCAGAAAAAAAAAAGCCATGTTGATCGCATGCAGCGCTTATAACAATACTTTGACATTTTGTATGCAGTTATTAAGAGACGACTGACTTTTAATCTATGACTGCTGAGCACGAGGTCCTAGGTTCGATTCCCAGGTCGTACAAAGTGTTATTGGGATTTTCCTTTAGAAATTTCTCAGTAGCAGCCACGGAGTCTAGATTTGTGGCCAGTTCATGGCAATAGGCTCGCCCTCTATTACCTGAGAGTTTAACATAGCTGGCGAAACGTGGGTGTTACTATATTAGGTACACCTCTGCCTAACCCTTCCTGACTTTTAGTCTATTGTTTAATAATTGATTTTCCCCCTTGTTTTAGTTTCACTTGTTTTAGTTACACTTTTAAGGATAACACGATTAATGCAGACAGACCACGTATTCTGAAAAAAAAAATGCAGCAAATATCCTTAAAACCTAGAACTCACACACTTGATGTACCAACCCTAACCGGAACTAAATAGGGTCGGCATGAATTGTAGTTAGTAGAGACAAGCCAACGTGGGGGATGAGACGCAATTTAATTTTGAGCCCAGATAAATTGGAAGTGGCCACGCCACCGGCACTAAATAGATTGTTAAGTGCAAAGTGTATCGGGAAAAAGTTGCGAGTAAACTTATAGGTGACACTTGTGGTCGAGTTTTCCTTTTAATTGAGTTATTTGTTAACGAGTTCGATTAGAGTCTCGACAGGAAATTGAGATAGAAGTCAGATGCCTAAGTAACGTCTTTGTTGTACTTTAGAAGGAATTTCAGATGATATTAATTAGTGCAATGAACATTTAATTGGCAACAGCTAAAAGTTAATTTTGTATCTTTTTACTTTTTTCGAGTGAACGTTGACGCTGAAATTCTTGGTGGTGTCAAAAGACTACTTGATCGTCGAGTCTGACACCACTGGTGGAGGATGCCACAAATTTGTGTCATCTGCCACCAATGGGGACAGAAGTAGGAGAAAATACGACGGACCAGATGCAACCACCACCAGTGGTGTCAGATGCGACAAATAGTTGCAAATTCCACCAGTGGGGACAGACAGGTGGGGGCAGGTGGGAATAAACCTGAATTTGGTTTGGTATAAAGATTAGCCCGTCGGTATAGTTTGAAAGCACAGTTAACAGCCTTTGGTACGACTTACCTTTTATCTTATTATTTGTATATTCAGTCGTGAAAGCCAATCATTTCTATAGCGTATTACAAATAGCTGATCTAAGTACATACTTTGATTTTTACCGTACCGAGTTTGGACTGCATACAATTTTACAAAGTAGCACAATACATACTCATATTAGGTAGGTAAACTTAACAGCCAAGCAAAAACCACAAGCAATTCTCGTCTCTACCTAACTATTTGTATAAACAATGTAAGGTTAATGATTTTGGGGAGACAACTAAGATTAATTAATATCTATTTGACGGGTCAAACTGTGTCACAACCTGGTTTGAGGAGGGGGACTACAAGGAGGATTTACATTATCACCTCTGTTTTGTCATCAGCCTGTACTTACATTAACAAATTCCTTGCTGTCGCGTTTACAATTCCTAGCTGTTCACAACTCGTCTATCATGTTTTTATAATGTGTATTTTTTTTATCGACCTTAAGAGGTAAAACGTGTTTCACAAAGATTTTTTTGTTAACCTCTTTCCTAAAAACCCAAGAAGATATAAAACTTTCAAAGAATCTGAAGAAAAGGAAGTCATTAGATATTTGTTGAAAAGCTTCTTAGTCTTTTTTACGATACTCGATCTCAAACCTCGTTATTGCCTGTTGCTCTTTGAAACTAGATTATGTTTCAATTTTCTATAAAAATCATACAATCACTAACTATTGAATATATATATATAATAGAATTTGATGAAAGGCAAACAGAACCGTAATTACCAAATAAGTAAATTTTAAGTAAGCCAAAAAACTTTATTAGAATAATATTTGGACAATGAGATTAAATATTTTTCATATCATATGTATGTAGATAAACTAATATGAGCCCAAAGCTCAAAATTATACAAACACAACACAGATCGAGATTATTTCAGCTTGTAATTACTATTGACTAAATCAAACAGTGATTTGATTCACATCTGTTCGTTCCCAGGAACCCGAAATCGAAATACATTACAAAATAATTTCACGGCTATTTCCGCTACACTTTTCCATTTCATATTATTGTATACGGAGTGGAAGGGACACCGACGCGAAAACGGTTACCATTTAGGTATACATCCGTCTGAGGTAATTAAAAAAAAATCCGCTGGTCCATACGTTTTGAACGTGTAGGTATTGCATTTTTGTAGCAAAGAGTAGATTTTTTTTTTTCTAACCCATGTAAAATGTCTATGTGGGTGTGTGTCTCAGAAAGATGTACTGAATAAGTGGTAACCGTTTTCGCGTCGGTGTCTCATCCACCCCGGATACAGACGAATAAGCAATTAAGTATAATACAGGTAAAATGTACCTATTATTTTTTCCAATTCACCGAGAATAGGTTTTTGTGCAAAAAAAAAGAGCATTGACTACTCAGCACAGTCATAACAATTTTCAAAAGTAGATGCAATTTTCCTACCTGTTAACGAAGTAGCATTTTGGTTGCACATATCGTTCATATAATATTACAAAGTCACATTTTCTCACACTGTACAATTCGTTCAATCATTCAGCCTTGTCGTAATTATTCAACGCCGAGAAAGTATATTTTAATGTAGCTTTTTGCAGAGGCAGTCTCCGACATAATGGAATTAAATTAGTCAGAAAATTAATACTTTAACAGCATGAAAATTAATCTGGAAAAGGGTTTTATTTTTCTCTTTATTTTTGCAAAATACAGTGCCAGTAATGAATTCATTATCCCGGCCTACTTTTCTTCCAAGAATTTAAAAGTCTTTCGCTTAAGCCCCGTGCAGAGTAATAAAAAGCCTTCATATTTACGAGTATTTTCAGTAAATAAATCAGAAATGGTAATATGAAATGAAAATCTCGGCCCAAACATGGATGAAAGTCGTTAAAAATGTAATAAAAATCGAATATTAAGCATGCAATAATCGTTTAGAATTAATCTTCAATAAATCAAGTAAGTATTTCACCAAAACAATGCTTGACTTGAATTATTTTATGGTAGATGCTTTGTACAACCGGCCTGTTAGAATAAAATTGAACTTACAGTGAAACTTTTATCAACATAAAAGCACTGAAAGCTAGTAAAAACACCTCTAATATGTTTCTAACAAAACTATCAACCGAACGTTAAAAAATTCTCGCTGTTCATGAAATAACCGACAAAGCTTTTTACACAGCGTCCTAGATTAAAGCTTATTAAGGAAATGTCCACTTTTTGTTGAATATTTTTTTAACAAAACGTCATAAAAGTTACAGCGACGTTGTAATTTCACGTTATTATTAAACTCCACAAAGTATTCAAAGTACAAAGGCCAGTTAACACAAAATTGACGAGGAAGTATTTTGCTTTGACTTGACTTCACTTTTTTGTTGTTTTATTAATCTACTTTATTATCAAAGCTAATAAAGTTTTCTCTCTTGAATGAACTGTGGTTTCCATTGTGTCCTTTGAAGAATAAAAAACAAAGCGTGTCAGGCATCGCCAACCTTTTTTGCCTGGTTGGAACTTGTGGTCAACTTTTGTGCAACAACTTTATTTTTCTGACAATAAATAGCGCTTTCCCGAGGGTAATAATAGGTTACAATCGGTTTTAAAGCGTTTTGTTTTTCTGCGACGACTTTTAAAAGTTTTAATATAAGTTTTTCAGGAGTTTATGTAAACCCAATATATTTTTGTAAGTTTTTGTAAAACTTGCTAGTTAGTTAGTTGGTTAGTTAGTATTATATTATGTAAATATAGTTATTGGTCAAATCTTGCAACTGAATTTCAAACCCGTTTCCCCCTAACCGATTGAGTTAAAATTTTGCACCCATCTTTGGTTCTGGTGATAATATTTGTTTTATGGCAGACATGACTTGATCCTGCAGCCAGGATCGCTTCCTCAGGAGAGAACTCTCCAACGGTTCATAGCACGGACACGAAACTTTGTATACGCGTTTAATATTGTTAGATAATCCGAATTTTCTTATTTTCATTTTAATAAAATCCTGTTGTTGCTTGTTTTTTTTTTAAGTTTAATTTATTGAATATTCTATCACCGTTTTTGTCAATGTTATGTCACTTTGTGTAGGCCCTCTGCGCGCCCCGCCCGTCATTTGTTTTTCACCTGGCACCTGGCTGTCGATCGACATTGAATTGTCTTGTCTAGCAAACTACTAGAACCTATATCCAATAGTTATATATCTATAACGTTTATTTGCGTACCTGTTTATTATTTATGTTACCTGTATTTGGCTGTGCGACGCGTCTATTGTCTCCTGCCGGGAGCCGTTCTGACATAATCCATTAAACCTCCTTTGTCGACACTAGGAGATGACACATTCATTAAACAGCCTGCTCTGTGACTTGCCTTTGTCTTCTACTGTTTGTAGGGTGAGATGGAAACAATAGATGTTACTATCGAAGAGAGACCCTTCTTACCGCTTATTTTTATAATTTACTTATTTATTAATAGAAATACTTGCTGCACTTACAATTTGCAAGCCACCAACATAACTTTAACTAAATAACGTTATGCAATAATTAAGCATAGCGTTACTGCTACTAGTAAACATTTCAAGATCCGGTTCCTGAGCAATCAGGGCGTTTAGCAAATTCATCGCCTGGGTTTTGGGCGCATATAGAGCAGTTTGGGTACCGCGAGCGAGTTTGGGTTTGCGTGGTAGGGGGCCGCGAACAAGCCCCGCGAGGCACAGGCCCACGACTGCCGCACCCGGTCCGGAGCAAATAATGAACAACGAGCTAGAGTAGTCGCGTCGTCAATTTTATTATTTAGTAGTAGTATAATATGCCATATCAATACCTCTTTTCACCACGTAAAGCATTTATTCCCGCGATTAACATATTACGTTCAGAAACCCAAAAACAACCGTCAAGCAACAGCTCATCAGACATAACAACCGGCTGGTCGCAGGATTCTTCATTTTCAATGGAAGATGAGAAATTCTCCACCCAGTGCCTCCATACATAAAATTTTAAAAAAAAAATACTATTGCACACGTTTTCTACGCAACATGCAACCACATCAGTAGGTACTACTATTTCTGCAACAGTGCAACAGATATCTCAAGTCATGAATTACCAAATGTTCCTCCAAAGAATGTCCATAAATTCAATCGAATTGAATTTGAAAACAAACAGATTAATTAAAGTCTCGTAAATTATCTGCGAACATAACGAACATCCCGAACAATGTTAATAGCCAAATGTTCGGTAATATGACTCGTAAACGATCTTGTTCCGTTCCGAAACGGTACGGCGTATAATATCAGAAAATTGTTTCTGAGAGATACGTAGTAAGCCCGGATTCCGGACAAAAAAAAGTAACATTTTATTTCAAAACCTGCTGAGCATGAGTTCCTGTCTTACGATCCCCATGTCGGGCAACGTGTTATTGGGTTTTTCCATCAGGAATTTCTCAGTGACAGCCATGGAGTCCAGATTAGTATCCGGTTGATGACAATAGCCTATTCCAAGTCATTCAACTCACTTTCACCAGTTTAAGTCCCATGTAATAGGTGACATTATGACTTAAACTGGTGAACATGAAATGTGAGAGTAATATTAGGTACACCTCTGCCTAACCCTTTAGAAATTACAGCCGTGATTTTATGTTCCATTTCAAATGTAAAAAATGAATAAATTTCTCGCACATCCCTTATTGGTCATTTGGTACACATGTTTCGGCAATTTGTACTTTTTAATGTCGTTCGTAGCACTATTGTCAACCTGTGCTACGAATGTGCTACGCCGTAGCATGACTATTTGATTTGTTTTTATTTGTAGCATAAAGGCAATGGTTTATTGTTTTGAATTCTTTTGTTGAATTCTAACTTTGCTTTGGAGTATTTTATTTGTTGCAGTTTTGTGCTAGCATTTTTCTATTTTATTCTCAGAAAGTTTCATTGTTTATAATATAGAAAGAAAGAAAGAAAATAGAGAATATGGTTTAGTTTTTTTTTAAATGCTTGAAGTTTTCAATGAGAAATGAAAAGAATTTTCTTTGACAATAGAGTAACAGTACAGACTCATTTTGAAAGAAATAAAGAAAGTAAAAGTATTTATTTTTACAGGACAATTTTTTTTTATAAATTAACAATAAAACAAACGACATTGGTCCTATACGAGGCCAAAAGCCCTCTATTTCAGCATGTGCAACATTAAAAAAAGTCACAGCGCTGGTATTCTGATAGGGCCCAAAGTGATCCCATGGTTAGATACGAATATAAATGCAAAGCAATTGATGTAATTTTCGTATGTAATATTTTTCTTTCATCTATTCGACTGGATCGAAAATCTGAGGATGGTGATTTTTGGTTGAGCTGGAAGATCTACTTTTCTGTCAACCTGTATCCCCAACCGCAATACCTAGAACCAACAAATTAAACGTTCGAACACATAAAAAAAGAACAAATGCGATGCAATATTCTGTACCGATCCATCCCTTTTAATGAAGCAATCCCTTTTACTGGCCATAAAGAGCGCGTCGACCCGTCCGAGCGACCTAAAATGTTGTACACCCCTGTCAATGTAGCTCCTTTTAAATATTTTGCACTGTTACACACGACTAGTATTTTTATGGCAGTATATTGCATTAGTAGTAAAGCTCTTTGTGAATGAACCCTTCTAGAAGTATTTACTACCATATGTATTTATGCCACCACCACCGCCTCGCTGTATTCCAGTTTGAAGGGAGGGTATTATTGCTGGTGTAATTACTAAAACACAATATTTTCCCAATATAAACATTTCAAAATTGATTACAATTATTTTAATTTTTTTTTTATTATAACAAGATTAATAATACTACTTCCTCACTCACTTTCTAAGTCACATAAAATCTCAGAAGATAAACATTAAAAAAACGACATTAAAATAAAAAAATTAAAAAAAATATATAAAAGTCCACACCAAAAAAAATGTCATTGAGGCTTAGTCTGCCTTAATTGGTGCCAAATATTTTAGAAAATTAGTTGATTTTGACAGCACATTCTGATCAGAAACTTGAAAAGCTTTTCAGAAGTCTAGCGCAACCTTCTTCTGAAATGTTACACATACCTACAAAAACCCGTTTCCTTTACCATTTCATCCAATAAAATTGCTAAACCGATCCAAACTTCAAAACCACTTGTAAAAGTAAACTCTGACAGCCACCCTAAAGGCTTTACCCCAACACGAACTATCGCGTTTACGCCGCGTCAACGCGACGTCAACGTCAAACTTGTTGACAGGCCAGAAAGCGGCTTTTAGCAGCGTACAGGGATCAAAAGAATGATCAAAACATACCGAAAGGTGTACTCGTATAGTTTCCTTTTGTGTAGGTGTCGTTTATAATTAGAGTGTGCGCTTTTGACGTCGAAACTTTGAAGGACGGCGACGCGCGGCCGTTCGTGCGTGTGGAGGTGCCTTTTGCCTTTGTTTTTGTTTTTAATTCGGCAGTTTTGTGCCAGGGTTTTAGTCGAGTGCAATTAGAAAGCTGGAACGAAGTATATAGTGGTCGGATTTTCATGGGACTTTTTTTATTGAGTTCCTAGCGGTGTTGAAAAAAAAGTTTTGTATTATTTGCTTTGAAATGAAACTGTAAAATCTTGTGAAGATGTTTAATTATTGTCGTTTTAAAAAAACCTGTTGACATTGTAAATATTTAAATCTTTTTGCTTTCATTATAAAATATAACGTCATAGTTTACTATTCCCTTCTTTTTTCTTCTGAACAAAGAGTTAATTTAGAAAAGCTTTCAGACAAAGCTTTATTAATTTTGTCAGAAAAACCACAGCTTTTGTTGAGACTGCATTAAATTAATATCGTTATAGTATCAGCTTAAATCCAAGCTTTCACAAGATAATGCTGTTTTTTTATTTAAACTAAGTAAACAAATGTAATTACAAAAAGGTTGAGGTTTTCTTCTACTGGATGAGATACCTGATAAAACCTTTATTTACTTTTGAAAATTGCAAGCGTAAGAGGGTAAGATTTATTAAGCTTTTCTCTAAATGAAATGTCAGTTTTTTTAGACAGATATAGATTTTTTGATAGATTTTCCCTTCAGATTTCATCTTAACTGTCTTCTTATAAAGGGTGTAAATAGACCCTTAACGCAGCTGAAAGGCACTTGTTCTCCCCGTCATTGCGATCATTTTTTTGTTGTGGGCCATACCTGGGAACCATTCGAGTTACGGAGATATTGAAGGTTCAACTTTTTTTACAACTTTTTTTTAATACTTCTTTATCCATAATTTTTGCGTAGGGTTACTTAGTTTGATGTACAGAATGCTTGGTTGACAGCTTCGTGAAGGGTCCGTTTACACCTTGTATATTATTTTTTGTTATTTACTAAAATAACAAAAATAATTCCCAAACCAGCACATATACTCCCAGGGGGGAGGGGATTAGATACATACTCCCTAATCCCCTCTTAAATTTATACACCAAACGATATAGGTACCTAAATATCAGGAATTCCACGTATTCCAATCACATAATCGAGGGAAATATTTCGTGGAAGGAAATTACTTCGGCAATTTCGTCTCGTTTCATTGAATACCGTATAACAGTTTGTGACGTCAAACTTGTTCTTATAAATAGTTATTTACTGATGGCTAATGGCCTTATGCCGTGAAATTGCTCATTTTCTAGGACTTTATTGAACGTTATTTGGGAAACTAGCAGTTAGATATGTATGCGTATTTATTACACATAAACTCACGGCTTTAATACCAGAAGGCTAGGCCGGTGATGATGAATCCTTTTAAAAGTTGTACAATTTAAAACACAATTTAGTAATGAAAGAATTCCTAAACTCATAAAATATCTAAACAAACTATAAATCATAGAAGAAAGACAGACAAAATACAGCTACTAAAAAACAAATCTCTCAAAACACAAAAAAAAACTTAAACCAACTGTTGCCAGCACAGGCCCGCACTACACAAAGTTATCTTCTCAAAGATTATCACAATACACAACAAAAGCCATCACACAACAAACTAAAGGGTCAAGTTCCATCGAAGCGGTAAACCACTGTGAAAAATCTTTGACTGGATTTTTGCTGAGCCCCCTCCATTCTCGAGTCACTGGGCTGGAAAAGCTTCCCACGTCCACTTTGCACATCCCGCTACACAATTTTTTGTAAAGAAAAATTATAGGCGAAGTGGATAAGCCATCATGGAAATGTTGCTGCTGGAAAACTTCTCGTCTTTGAAGATTGATTGCGAAGTCGTTATTTTGTAGTTTTGGTAAAGAGAGGAGAGGCAGTGAGGAGAGGAGAGAGAGAGAGGTTTGGGTAGGATGTCTGATGAAACACTGATGTTTACAAACTCAAGAAAGAAAAGTAATTAATCATTAGGGAGTATTAACAACAGATAAATATTGTTTATAGTTCAGAGGGGTTACTATGACTACGTAAAGCAGGATTAACTCCAGTGTGGGAAAGAAACAGAGCTATTCAGGTCGTCTAGCGCCATCTCTTTCCAACACTGGAATTACTTCTGCTTCAAGACGTCATGGTAGACCCATGCAGGCAGACCAGGGTCAAACTGAAGCGAAACCCGCTGCGGGTCAATTTTTTTTAGCGCCGATTTTGTAAACTAACTTAGTAGGAGAGTTCTAACAGGCAGGTATGTTCGCGTGAGTTCCTTAATCATTAATAATATAAGGTGTAAACGGACCCTTCCAAAAGTCGTGAAGCAAGCATTCTGTACATAAAACTAAGTAACTTGTCGCAAAAATGACTGTGGGAACGACTTTTTTTTGGGGTGAAAAATTACGTTTTACGGTAGGACTCAAAATATCGTGCTAATGGCTGCGTTGCGGTAGTGGAGGCTTTTAAAGAAAAGTACATTAAAACTTTGTTTAAAAAAATGTGAAAAAGTTGGAACTTTGACCCCCACTATCTCCATAACTAGAAGGTTCTCAGGTATGGTCCAGATAAAAAACGATCGCAATGTCACGGAGAACAAGTGCCTTTCGGCTTCGTAAAGGATTTTCTACACCCATTATACCTACGCTATTTACGCACTTAAACGCTTCTCAAACCCACGCAACGATATTATTGGTCCACGAAAAGACGATGAGTTCAATACACTTCTTGAACCAATCGAGAGAATCCTGTGATAGTGTCACAGGATTCTTGATATCCAGTCAATCGTATCGAAATCGATTTTCACTCAGTATTTCGTTTTTTTTTCCTAACAAAAAGTTATTATGGAATTGCGAAGTAGATGCGATACATATTGTGTTCCGGTTCAGCTACGATCCTTAAAATGTCTACTTCAAACAGCCAACATAGCTTTTTTTCGGCTCTCATAATGTATCGAATATTATATGTATTTTTACATGCATTTAATGTAGGTACCATCTTCTACCTGCGACTTTGCCCGCACGTGGCACTCGGCAATATAGTGTAGCTTTCCATAATTATGTGTTTTATTTTTAATCGAATGAGCTGTTGTAGAGATTATCTTTTAATATTAGTATAGATTTTCACTAGTCTGTGATGAAGAAAGTTTCCAAGTTTTTTAATCTAATTTGGCATCTGTAAGCTTATCAACATCAAATGTTTCGGTTTTAGAACATTAGTAAAGATGAGCTTTTACTGTGGTCAGAAGAAACTCTAAGTGCCCATTTACGGAGACGCGGCGCGTCGAGCGGCGAGTTGCGCGGGGCGTCGCGCGGCGCGGTGCGCGTTTTTTCCGTTTACGGAGAGGCGGCGCGTGCAGCGGCCCGCGTTATCACACGCCCAAACACACGCCGCGTTCGCCGCGGCGGTGTCATCTGCGGGCAAAGCTGCATTTCAAGCAAACGCGCATAAAAACGCTTCTCCGTAAACGCTCTCATACATAGCCATACGTTTGAATTGAAAGCGGGCCGCGCCGCACAACGTGCCGCCCGACGCGCCGCGTCTCCGTAAATGACCACTAATGGTCACTCTGTCTCTCTATAATTTTTTTTATATTTTAAATATTGTGTTTTTATAGTTGGGGAACTTAGAAGAGAAGCTATGATTATTATATTATTATAAGTACTACTAGATTTTTACGTTTTTCATAGTTTTATATTGTAAGCTAATTTTAAGACCGCGCTATCGCATTAGGGATACACCTGTAAAGATAGTGTAAGGGAGATTTGAATAAATAAATAAATTCAGTATAGAAAACCCCAATCATTTTAAGTTCATTAGAATTTGAAATACTTTGTATTTGATGCCTACCGTGAAGCATAAATAAGAAACATCTTTTATCTTTCATTGGATGCTTTTACGTTAATTCAAGGCTTTCTTTCTTTCCGCATTTCTCGATTTAAGTAACAACTCCGCCTTTGAAAACATCAAGGGAAATTGCAAAAAAAAAATTGTTTTTATTTACAAGCCAAAGAAAGCTACCTGCATTCTCAGGTAGCTTTCATCAAGTAGATAATTAAATGAACAGGTTAGATAGGACTTAATGTAACGCTCTCAAAACATTGTGCTGATGGATTCATTGGTACAGGGGTTATGGAAAAATTTCAAGTAAAATTAGAACATTAAAAACTTGTACTACCTATTTAAAAAAAAACTTGTGTGTTGATCCCCAATATCTCCGTAACGTTAAGGTTCCCAGGTATGGTCCAGAACAAAAAATTGATCGCAATGACGGGGAGAGCCAGTGCTTTTCGGCTTCGTTAAGGGTCTTTTGACATTATAAGGTACGACTTCAGGCTTCTGACAAGGACAACAAGTAACGACAATAAAAGCTCTTCAGATGACAACCGGCTTTACATGCTATCCTAAGCTCAATTATGTACTTAATCTTTCCCCCTCCGACGTCTGTGGATGACCACCCATCGACAAACTGACCTCGGCAAGCGTAGCTTACATTCGATAGACCTATTCTTACTGAGCCACGAGCTCCTCGAAACTAGTTTATGTGTCATCTTAAGATAATATTAGAAAGTAACTACCTAACAATGGACTAAGTGGTATATTCAGATGTCGATCAATACGCCACCCACAACTATTTATGAAGATATTAGTTACACAGATGTGTTTCATAACAACATTTGCTCAGAGACCCTGCACAATAGAACAAAATCTGTTGCCATGACAACATAGCCTCTTGGCCTCGAGCTCAGGCCATAAGCCCGTGGAGACAACGTCTACGGGAAAACAAATAAAATAATTTAATTCTCGAAATATGCTGTCAAATAACACAGCGCCTAAATTTTACAACAAAGAATATTATGACGAAGAAAGCATGCAGCAACGCAAACTGTAACAATGAATGCATTTGATATTTTTTCGTTGCCATGACAACATATCGAAGCACCCACCAGGCACCATCACTAATGAAGAATGAAGGACAACATTACTGAATTTATCAAAAAACATTTGATTTCACAAAGAATTATATTCTTATGCTAACATTAGCTTTCGACGCGTTCGAATCAACGCTGTGATGTTTGCTAGTAAAATTATAAGAGATTTTTCTTTTTATTACATCATAAATTTGGATAAGGGCGGGAGAATGATGATCTTTTTTTTTTAAACAAAAGCAATTTTTTAAATGATCCATAAATATAAAATGGCTGTAATACATATTTTCTCATTTGCCAAGCGACCCATCAAGAGCACGAATTTAATTATACTACTATCTAAAAAGAAATGAAGACCCTGATAAATAAAACCTCAAAATCTAATCCAAGGTAACTATGGCAACCAACCCAAAACTACCCTGCTTTCCACAAACTAGATGAAGTTGGATTTAAACCTTCACACAAAACTAGAAAACAAAACAATTTAACAAAACCAAATCCAACTGTACATTAGGATACCCAACTAAACTTGTATAAAACACAGCTTTGTCTCTTATCAAGATTAATTGTTGTATACAAATATTTTAAGCCAACGCAGAGTTTAATTTATTCACGAAGTACAGTCGTGAGCATAAATAGAGCATGTATCAATATTTTTTTTTTTTATGAATCGCATCTCGCTGGTCAACCGCAACTCGATTCTGTTCCCGACACACGAAACTCAATGTGTCCGCTCGCGAACTTTTTTCGGCACTTTTTCGGTTTTTACACACAGCGAGTGACAGTGGTAGCGGTATTAAGTGCAAAAAACGAATAAGAAAGAGGGTAGACCGATTTGTCTGCTTATAAACACCCACCCGCAATAACTTCAGTTTACCCGTGATCATGGTGCTTGCAACAGCGCCGAAATATCGGGAACTCAAACCTAACAGTAAACATGGTAAATATCCCTTTTCTACAGTTAATGATAGTACAGTCACAAACATCAAACTGGAAAGCTAAAAGAGGCTATAAAAGGTATGGAAATTTTGTATGGGACAGCTGATATTTTTTCGCGATTACGATTTTGGTCCCATTTAGAAAATAGTTCCTCCAAAATACAAGGTCACGAAGGCCTTCACGAAGACGTCAACCAAGCATTCTGTACATCAACATGTTTTACGGTAGGACTCAATGTAACACACTCAAAACATTATGCTGGCGGTTGCATTGAATAGTATAGGAGTCATGGAGGTATTTAAAGTAAAGTTAAAACATAACTTATATTTCTAAAAAAACGTGTGTAAAAGTTGGAACTTTGACCTCCAATATCTCCGCCGTAACTAGAAGGTTCCCAGATATGGCCCAGCACAAAAAAAAAATGATCGCAAAGACGGGAAAAACAAGTGCCATTCGGCTTCGTTAAAGGACTTTTTACATCCATTATAACCACACCTTTTTGATACACGCTGCATATGCAGGGTGACGATTTGGTGACCTGCATTTTTCAAGGTCGTGATTCTACCCGTCATATTTAAACACTTTCGATATGCAACTCATATCTGAAATCGACACCCGTCATACATTTTTTGCTAAAGTGAAGATGAAGAACCATTCCCCTTTATTCATAAAATTGAATTCTTTGTTGTTACGAACATAGTATTTTCGAGCCCATAGGATTATGTAAAATAGGTCTTAACTCAAAGTTTCAAGCATGAAAAAATAACCTTGACATTTTTGATAAGCCTGTACACAGTTATGCTCGTGACTGTACAAGCTACGTTGAACCGTGATCACAAATCCTAGTAATTTGTTTTGATAAAGTAAACTGACAGTGACGAAAGCTGGGACATTTGCGACCATTATACTGGGCGGTATGACACGATTGGAAGGGACGGTTGTACCTCAGGGATAAAACAGTAGTATCATGTGTAGTCTGATGCAGTTGTTACGAATGGGGATAGGTAGAGGTACTTAAATGACCGTCCGGCGTATTCTGGGCAGTGAGCCTCCATACCACCTTGCTACATAGCAAATCTTCTTACCACAATAGATAGAAATTATTATTTTAGGAGGAGATCGTGGCTAAATAATAACAGCCGCTCGGATCGATCTTAAGGTTGAGCCGTGCTTGCCTAGGTTGGTCTGTGGTTGGGTGACCACCCATTACATACCGTGTTTCCTCCGTGTCTCTGTAAGCACGTAAAGCCGTTGGTCCCGGCTGTCATTTGAAGATCTTTGACACTTGACAGTCGTTACAGGTAGTCAGTGGCCCAAAAAATCTGACAACCAGTCTTATCAAGGTTTATCGTATTACCCGGTACTAACTGGGTTGTGGAGGTCAGATAGGCAGTCGCTCGATGTAAAATACTGGTATTCAGCTGCATCCGGTTAGACTTCTTAGACATTAGAGAAGAGTAGAGTAACATATAGAGAGCAGTGGTGTCACCAACACTAATTTTTTTTGAGAAAAACGCACGCAATAATGAAAAACACAAAAACACCGCGAACTTATGCTTCTTTTACTGTCATTATACCTGTTGTTATGCTCCCATCTTAAATACCATACAAATACCTATGAATCCTAGGCTCGACAGCTTTCAAACACATTCGAGGCCGTTTTCAATCTAGCCTTCGGGCCCTATTGTCTGTCGGCAGTCGCAGGTCCGATTTCGGATGGAATTGTGTAGACAGAGACAATGTCCGCAGATAATATTGTTGGACTTGCCGCTTGGCTACTGAGGACTGAGGAACCTCTGTCTGATGGATTGATGAATGGAGTCTCAGCCTCGAATGGACATGTAAACGGGGCGTAGGATTAGTGCAAATTAATTTACGAACACCCTCTGTGTAGCCTTGACACAATTACCTAGTAATGGTTTGTTTTGTTTTGTTTCCCTTTGTGTTGTTTTGCGTGAATATATTTTATTGCAATCCGGGTTTTGGCTTTTACGAATCTGTTTTATTTTTCTCTCATTTTATTTGTGTTAAGGAGAAGTGTTCAACGATTCTAACTGTGTAAGCTTGTAAATGGGTTATCGTGGATTACTTCACTATTACTCTGTTATTGAAGGCTCTATATGCCTCTCAAACACAAAAAAAAATCGGAATAATTAATTAATTTCGCCTCTACTTTATGTTAGATCATTTAAAAATTAATCAAATAAAAAGATGTTTGAAGCCCCACATCGTAACACAAGTAGGTACAACAAACAATCAAACCGAGTTTCCGAGACCTTTTATTCAGTAAGCATTTTACTGAATACAAAAACTTCCCGCAGCTTTCATTAGGTTCCCCGGATCTTTTCACCGTGTTCGTAAAACTCTTGGTTTCTAAAGCAATTTTATTTCCACATGAACTGCTAAAAGCCAAGCGCGATACTCATTATATAAACATGGCGTTTTCCAGTAACCTTTTATGCGTGAAAACAATATAATGTAACGTACCTACGCGCTTGATTTGCGAGAAACTGTCACGATCCAAAGCGGAGGTAATTTTTTCCTCGACGTGAATTAATAATCCGTGAAAATTGGTTCTGGGGATTTAAAAATCTGCGACGTATTTGTTTATGTTACGGCTAAAAGCCGAAGTAAGGTTACACCTAGTTTTAGCCGGCTATACCTATGTGCGGCCGGTAACAGTTTGTTATAATGCAACCAATTTAGATGTAGCGCTCGCTCGGCTAGCGCGCGTTTTGTCACAGTTCTAACCTAATCCGTCGGTGTGTCCTAGCAATAAAAAGGATAGTTACCGGCCGCACTTAGGTATAGCCGGCTAGAACTAGGTGTAACCTAACTTTGACTTTTAGCCGTACATTTATAAAAGAAAAAGCATTATCCTTCGGCTTAAACGCTATGAAACACTACGTTTAAAAAACTACAACACTTACCAAGACTTGTGAAAAAATAAGTATCAAATACACGCTAAGAAGCAAATACTTACATACCTAAGTGCTTTCCAATAAAAATAAAATAAACACAACTTCCTCAAGCTTTTAAAAATAATTAGTTATTCATCTCAAAAGCAATGCTTACATACAAAGTAAGTACACTACCTACGTATACCACGCTCCGTGGCACGGGCGGAAGTTATTCATTGCGAATCGGGAAACAACTCGAGTTTCATGAAACTACTCAGCACGGGACTGTCGAAAGCATTCACTTAAAATCAGCTAAATGCTGTACCGTCGCAGTAAAATTACTTTGTAACTAACATCAGCGAAATACGAGAAGTTACTTAATATTTTAATAGAAACGTATTTTAGTTGAGATGTTGGAGAAGTTGTAGGACGATATTTCTAGGAACGCTTTTTGATGTTATTACTGTTCTAAGTAATCTTTAGAATACCACTGATTGATATATAGGGTGACTGGTAATTAGTGACCTATGCTTAAACACGTGTTTGTACTCATGATAAGAAACAATTTTCCCAAAGAAACATTTTTTTTAATACTCGTTCACTTTTATCACAATAACACAACAGAGGGTCGAATGAAATTCGCGCGCGCGCGCCTTTGACCTATTAGCTAAATATGCAATTAGTGGTGTTTAGTTGCTTCTAGGAAATGCATCATCACTACAAAACTGCTTTTATGACAGTGTGTACCATGATTTATGAGTTTTTATTGGTGTGATTGGCACTTTATACAATACCTTTTAAGTCTCACAAAAAATGACCCTGATAACTCCAACTACCGCCCTGTTTCGTTTGATCCTCATTTTTTTACCCTCCCTGTACATGTCAAAGATTGATTCTTCACTGACAATAATTTCAGGAACCATCTAATCAATACTTCAATAGGCTTTGACATCTATTGTTGTACGACATTCTTCAAAATGAAAGAGGCTCTACAAATACCTAATTTATTATGTCGTTTGTTACAGCGCTTACCTGAAGGACGACTTTGCGGTGCTTCCCTTCCTGGATGCTGGCTTCAACAGGGTGAGTTTATATATAAACTGGACTTCAGTATTGAATAGAAACTGAAACAAGAAAGCTTTTAGTATTAGAGAACTTTGTGCTGCGCGGGCAGAGCTTTACTGGAAGCTAAGGTTCTTTTCAGTTGGGTATTAAACAATAATATGAGACTAAAACATAACTTAACGTATATATTATACAGGCCTTGTTGATAAGAAGGTAGCTACATGTAACAGGACCCTTAACGAAGTCGTCAACCAAGAATTCTGTACATCAAACTAAGTAACTTTACGCAAAAATTATTGCTGGGAAACGTCTTTTTTTTTGGGTGAAAAATCACGTTTTACGGTTGGACTCAATGTAACGCACTCAAAATATTGTGATGATGGATGGAAATACATGTTTTTAATGTACGATTAAAAACATGTATTTAAAAAAAACCTTTGACCTCCAATATCTCCGTAACTAGAAGGTTCCTAGGTATGGTCTAGATTAGAACAACAAAATGATCGCAATGACGGGGAGAACAAATGCCTTTCGGCTTCGTTAAGGGTCTTGTTACACCCTTTATTTTGCCATTTAGGTATGGCGTACAAAAATGTTTCGCTAAAAACATAAGGCGAACTTAATTAACATAAAATTACGAAAAATACAAAAAAATAATGGAAAATATTAAATCTAAAGAAATGTTGCAATTGAATAGCCGATGCATTTCTTCTTCAGTCATTTAAAAATTCAGTTCAGATAGGCTGTAACATGTAAAATTTGTCCAAAATATTTTTAAAGGTTTTAATATATTTAGGGATGTTATAAATTATTGGTCACAAATAAAAAATACTTGAATGCATCAGTGCCGTGCACGGTTTCAATATTTCTAATTTACTATTATCACGACGACTGCGAATCGTAACTTCTGTCATCTTTTTAAATAACTAAGGATTCGTTTGGATAAAATTTGCCATATATGAATATACTAGTTTTCGCCCGCAGCTTCGCTCGCGTTATTTAATTTCACAATCAATTCTGGTTGTACTCTGCTTGGAACAACATAATTCAATCATGATTCGAAAGACACGTGACGCCATCTATTATCATAAGAACGTTATTGTTGTTTCCTGAGGAAAGGTGCCTCATGTCCGTTTCTGCACACCTGACAACGTATAAAGGGTGTAAAAAGACCCTTAACGAAGCCGAAAGGCACTTGTTCTCCCCGTCATTGCGATCATTTTTTTGTTCTAGACCATACCTGGGAATCTTCTAGTTACGGAGATATTGGGGGTCAAAGTTCCAACTTTTCCACAATTTTTTTTTTAAATACGTGTTTCTAATGTAAGATTTTTACTTTAAACACCTTCACGACCCCCGTACTGTTCAATCCATCCACCAGCACAATGTTTTGTATGTTTAGTTTTACCGTGAAATGTAATTTTTCACCCCAAAAAAAAAATTCGTTTCCCAGCAATAATTTTTGCGTAAAGTTACTTAGTTTGATGTACAGAATGCTTGGTTGACCGCTTCGTGAAGGGTCTGTTTACAGCTGCGGGACTGTTCGAAAGAGATACCGTGGCCCTGGAACACAAAGGGCAATGAAGGAACATGGATGGGTTTTAGTCAGTAAGAGTCTGACACTCCCTCCCACTCCACCCAGAGCGGGAGAAGTCATTTGATGATTTCCCATCCGTAAAAAAAAAAAAAAAAAAAAAAAAGGGTCTGTTTACACCCCGTACACAAAATTTCAGGATGATCGGTTCAGTGGTTTTCTCGTGAAAGGGTAACAAACAAACTTACTTTCGCATTGATAATATTAGTATGGATGTGTGTGTTATGTTTGTGGCACTTAAAGATGACGCAGTACCTCCGTAAAGGATACAAAATGTTTACAATCTCAAAATTGTCGGTTGCAAGCAATTTTGTACCAACAGAGTCGGTTTTACGTTACGGCTAACAACTCGAGTGGATACTGGATACGGATAGACTGGGTCTTGCTCACGATCCGTTTAATAACCATTCGGAACAAACTATGTAGGAGCGTTCTACCTTATACGAACGCTTTGTACGTCGTTTTAGTTACAAGTTAAAAGCAGTAAAAAGAACAATATCGTATGTTTACAACTTTACACGAGTTTTTTACAACTTTGTAACCGTGCAAAAGTGTTTTAAAAGCCTTACCAACAATCATAAACTAACAGTCATTGCGTTGCGATAAAAATTGAAAAAGCGGATTTAAAAAAATACTCCACACAAACAATAAACTTTCTCTGATATTATGAAAGTTTAATAATCAATTTCATCATCATCATCTGCCGAGCCTTTTCCCAACTATGTTGAGGTCAGCTTCCAGTCTAACCGGATGCAGCCTGCCTATCCGACATTCACAACCGAATTAGTACTTGGTAATAAACAATATAAAAGCAAAAACCACCCTATTGCTATTGCTACGAAACTAGCTAAAAAAAACGCATTTATTTTACGCTAGCTTGATTGGAGCCAGAGAACTTTACCATAGTAATAAAATTATAACCAATGCAAAAGTAACATAGTAAATAGGTATACAAATGTAGTAGTAAGACCACAAAAATGAGCTTTACTCCCATACCATAGGTACGTAACAAGTTAAACTAAAAAGTCGAGCTACAACCGAAAAAACACAGGCGAAGAAATAAATTCTACATGCATCAATGTCTAGAATTCTAAAAATACCACATAATTCTTATTAGCACAAGCAATGTGATATTTTGATTCTTTTCTAAAAGAAATCTGTGAAACTCTACATTGCAAAGAAAACTTTCGAAGAATTATTATTGTTCTTCGATTTTTATTGGTAACGTAACTGAGCCAGATTTACCAGTTCTTAGGTATTATGAAAGTCCCAGTATTTATATAGTATTTCCTGCAGAGATATCCTTAATTGGATCTGTCAGGCGCTTGTAGATAACAAAATTCAACGAATTTCTATTTTCCAATTTCAAATTCAAATGTTTATTGCATAGATCTTTACTTGCTTGGTTTTCCTGTAAAGCTAAATCAAAAACGTAGGTGTTAATTCTGTTATTTAGTTATTTTAATGTGTGTTATGTGTGTGTGTGTTCTGTGCCTCGAAGGACGTTAGGCCGTTGGTCCCGGATGTCATTTATAGATCTTTGACAGTCGTTAGGTAGTCAGTGGCCCAAAATGTCTGACAACCAGTCTTACCAAGGCGTATCGTATTACCCAGTACTAACTGAGTTATGGAGGTCAGATAGGCAGTCGCTCCATGTAAAATACTGGTATTCAGCTGCATCCGGTTTGACTGGAAGCCGACCCCAATATAGTTGGGAAACGGCTAGGCAGATGATGAGTTATTTTAATGTGAAACGTCTTGTTCAATTATTTCTAAGATTGGCCTCGAATTTGTTTACACTACCACCATTGTAACTCAAGCAAAAAGGCTTACAAAACAACTAAGTACTTATATTTAAAAGAAAACCTTCACTAAATGCCCACAATAAACACAGTAAATTACGAACAACAGAACATTAAATACCATGTTTACCCTTGTAACACAACAATATCATCACCATAACACTGGTACCACTTACCCTGGATGCATATATTACCCAGTTTCCAGTCAATGAGAGGAGACAAGAGGGCCGAGCTGAACTAACGCGGTCTACAATGACTTCAGTGAATAGCAATGAGTTTATGTAAATGCGAGCCACTTTGCTCCAGCGCCGGCTTTAAACTGACCTAGTAATACATGTAATAAGAAGCCATAGCCAGCCATTGTGTACAGAGTGGGGCGCCAGTACTCGCCACTACTTGCCAGTTGTCGCCTTTCATTTGTCTGTAGTAAGTTTAAATGGGTCTTGAAGGCATTTTACGTCTTCAGTTAAGTGGAAAGCCTATGCCGTTTAAATACATACCAAGCCTCTGATATTTGAGGTCTGCAGGTTCTAAGTAATCCAATCATCATCATTATCAGCCTTGTTCTGTTAACTATAGGCCTCCTCCCTTCTGTCCCTGGTTTCATCTTCAACCTAGCCTTTTTCCCAACTATGTTGGGTTTGGCTTACAGTCTAATCGGAACTGAATACCAGTATTTTACATGAAGCCTTTTTGACCTCCACAACCCAGTTAGTACTGGGTAATACCATGGGTGATACCCCTTGGTAAGACTGGTTGTCAGACTTTCGGGCCACTGACTACCTGTAACGACTGTCAAAGATCTACAAATGACAGCCGGGACCAACTGCTTAACGTCCTTTCCGAGGCACGGAGAAAACTCGGTATATAATGGGTGATCACCCATCCACGGACCACACTAGGCAAGCGCGGCTTAACCCGACCTGTTAATACTTAGCCATGAGCTTCTCCTATGGTCTGTTCTGGTCAGGTATGGTCTATACTACAGATAATTTCAAATTGAAGAACTAACTATGATAGATACTGCTTAATGTTTCATACGCAGGAACAAATATACACATACTTCAAAACTACGAAAAGATCACTTAAAAACATTAATTGACAAAGTTCAAAGTTTTAAGAAATACCAAAAAACTTCATGTGTTTTGTGAACGTCATACTCCTAACTAACTTACCAAAACGTCTAGACTTATCCCCACAAATCTAGATAGATAGGTAGAAAAGTCTGACAAAAGGGTTTAGACTAAAAATGGCTGTCTCGACAACACAGAGGAACAATAGCTTCGTCTGAAGTTTGTTCTCTCATCTCTAGTCTAGTAATGAGCTCCGAATGAACAACTTGTAAGTCACCCCTATCGAAACACGTACTTAAGCGTATGACAACATTTCAATAAATTTCAGAATGCTTAGTAACGCAGCCGTTTTTTTTTTTTCTAATTGGAAATCATCAAATGACGCACCATCGCATCAGTTACGCAGCCTTGTGTATAAGTTTTGGGAATCCTTTGTATCAACCCAAGCTGAAAGTGACTGTTGTTACTCAAATATTTATTGAATAAACAATGGGTATAAAAGTACACTTAACAAAGCCAAAAATATTCAATGGTCTCCCCGTCGTCGTTGCGATATTTTCTTTGTTCTAGACCATACCTGGGAACCTCCTAGTTACGGAGATACAGGGGTCAAAGTACCACCTTTTTCAGAAGTTTTTTTTTTTATATATGCTTTTAATGTTATAACTTTGCTACAAAAACCTTCACGACCCCCGTATTATCAATGCATTCATCAGCACAATGTTTTAAGTGCGTTACATTGAGTCCTACCGTAACGTGATTTTTCACCCCAAAAAAAAAGTACCTATGAAAATAGGTACTTTTTTTTTCAAGAAATAATTTTTGCGTAGATTTACTTAGTTTTTTGTACAGATACTTGGTTGGCTTTGTGAAGGGTCCGTTTATAACTCACTTTCATTTTCGGCTAAAATAAATGTAGACGATAACATAATAGTGCCGTGAGAGTTTAAATTCTAACGAGCCGCCTCTGCTTCGCACAGCGCACAATCCTATCCTATTTCAAAACAATCCTATCCATCAAGCTGGAACCAACCATTCACAAAATTTCATTGAAATTGGTTGGATAGTTTCGAGGATTAGCGCGTAACGTACACGTGAATTTTAAACTTACTTATATAAAGTTTAAAAAAAAACTTTGAGAAAAATCAGCATTGTAATGAAACCTTCTTATTTCTTAACCAATAAGAAGGCCCCATTACAATACTGATTAGGTTTATTATTGACTTTAATCATGTGTAGATTAATAAATCTAGATAAATCAGTTCGGTCTAAAAATAACACAAGTAGGTTTTCAGATCATTAAATGCGATTTGGAAAACACACAAGCCCGTAGTTGACCAAATCGTAAAAATGAACAAGCGTTTCGTGATAAAGTCATCCCAGAAACATTTAACTTTTCAAATAAAACGAATGTTTCATTCAACTTTCAGTATTCGCTGTTAATAAATGCCAAAACTAGTTCAATTTGTAGTCAAGAGAATGGCGCCAAATAGTCGCATTAGTTTCAAAGAATTTCAAATCGAGAATATTTTCCACACTCACCGAAAATCCTCCTGGCACCTGGCACTCTATTTTTAAACGCGAAAAAAAATTGCATGCATTAATTTTAAAAAAACACGTTCCAATTTCGCAATTATTATTAGAAATGAAATCCGTGAAGCGTTAGCAGAAATAAAAATTATTAAAAAATGACGCCATCTCTTTCAATTTGCAAATTAAATATTTTTTTGTGTTTTGTTTAGTTTTGCCTGACAACAAATACTACGAAACGTTCAGATTACTTAATAAAGGTACGGTATTCACATTTCCGTAGCCGTAAATTTTCGCTCATTACGTAAATTCTAGCGCGGAAGCAAAATTGCAGACATTTTCAATGCAGAGGAAATATGAGAACTCTTTGTCGCCGGTGCGGGCGCGTCTATAATTTCGTTATCATTTAGAAATGGAATAGTAATAATAGACGTCCTGTTTCTGTACCTATATCCTTTGTCTGGACAGATCTCGACTAATTAGTTTCCTTTTAGCAGGGAGATAGATAAAAAGAATTGTGTAGGTTCCTACCACATCAGGAATATGTTGAGGCTGTGCATTCTGAGAGTCGTAACGTCGCAAAAAGCTGTCTGAAATATAATCACGATATCACGAATCAATATAATTAAATGAACAAAATATAATTGTGAGATTGACCTCGTAAGGCCCAACAACTTAATTTAATGATAAAAAAATTTTGACACTCCGGCCCATGACACTTTTTAAAATCATTAAATTACGGCCCAGCGGCCTAAAATTATGACATGATTTTTAAACATATTTTTTGGTTTAAATAAAAAAAGACTGACTTAAAAAAGGACAAATAATTTCAAAATGTTTTTTGCATGAAATAGTTAACTTTAGGTATAAGAAACACCCCTTAAAAGAATTTAGCCAAAAGCATTACATTTAAACACTTTTTAACTAAATCAACGTTCTGGGCCGCAACTACTTGCACCTATTTTTAGTACATTGGGTCGTAATGTATATCGACCTAAATTTAGGTTGGGCCTTACGAGGTTAAATAGTTTTATTTGTTTGATTGACTTTTTTTGCCACCGTCTTCCGAAAGTGATTCTATTAAAATTCACTAATCTAAATGATCTCTCACCCTAAACAGGTGATGGTGGAAACCCTGAGCGTCACAGCGTGGTGCGCTGAAGTGCTGCAGTCGCGTGCCGCGGGCGCCTCACTGCGCGCGCATGTGGCTGCCGTGGCCGCGCTCGCCGCTGCCGCCGACCGCTGCCGCGACCTGGTCGCCGTCACTGACGACCAGCAGAGGATACTTGTAAGTACATTCACCTGAGGTAGAAGAGGAGCTGACATTTTGATTAACATAGCGTGGTGCGCTGAAGTGCTTCAGTCTCGCTCCGCGGGCGCATCGATGTGGCTGTCACTCACCACCAGCAGAGGATACTCGTACGTAAATCTGAAGAGGAATTAGATCTGTTCTTAAAGCATTAATTATGTTAATTTTGCTTCAGTGTGGGAAATGGCTACCCCGGACGTATCCCTTCTCTTTCCCACTCAGTAAGACTAAAATAATATACACTACTTCAACAGGTGGTCGAAGCACCCTAGGCAGCACAATTGGTGTTGTAGTTTAGCATTGTCATAAACCTCCGGCTAAGCTTTTGCATAAAGCGCGCGAGCTGGTCCAGCAGTGGGTAAGCCACAAGCTGAAAGAAGTAGGTCCTTGAGTACTTTTAAAAATAGTGTTTATATTTTATAAGCGTTCATTTTCTATGCTGGAGTATCCGAAGTGCCCAAACAGCTGCACTTTTGAGGACCTAAAAAACGCCACTAATGCTATAATTGGCATAGCCTCTACTGGACCCAACTCATTTAACATAATAATAATCTTTAACAACTATCTATCTGATATAGTAGAGATAGGCCGATCAACTTGCTGCGTTATGATAGTCGATGTTACCATCCCGCATGTCGTGAAAGCTGAGAAAGAGAAATAAATAAAATATCTCGACTTGCCCAAGAGGTTGTCGACATGTGGAATGTGAACTCGGCTATCATTGTGCCGATTTTCGTTGCGGCCAAGAGCTTTGACTAACCTTTGTCGAGGCTCTCGCTTGGAGGTTTTATCAAAGGCCTGATTCAGAAGTCAGTACTCCTCGATACGGCTCGCATTGTGAGGAGGTTCATGTCTCTGGAGCTCTAATCACCGGTAGCTTAAACCCTGCTCCCAACACCGGGCCACTATCTACACTAATATTATAAAGAGGAAAACTTTGTTTGTTTGTTTGTTTGTTTGTAATGAATAGGCTCAAAAACTACTAGACCGATTTTAAAAATTCTTTCACCATTCGAAAGCTACATTATCCACGAGTAACATAGGCTAAAATTTATTTTGGAAAAAAATAGGGTTCCGTAAGATATTTGGGTTTTTCGGACACAAGGTGTAAAAAATCAACCAGAAAAGTTACTTATTTTGCGTACGCTGCCTAAACTATAAAAGATAGAACCACAAAATGTTCTAATTAATTATAGATCTTATAAATATCTACAAAAAAGTCCGTGACACACTATACCTATCTATGTCGAGTGAGGCACAACAACCATTTTTTATCTTGAATTTTTTTTGGACTACATTTAAACGCATTTATTTTACTCATGCTACAATCCTTATCAAAATAAATTATTTCATCACTAAGTACAGTTTATGTAAATAATATTTGGTCTTTAAATGATTAAAATTGGACGTTTGGTTTTGAAGTTATGGCGAAATTAAAATATTACGATTTCTGCTGCACGGCCCGTTGCGAAGTGGGCGTCACCAAGGCGGGATGCGCGTGCGGGAGGGGAGTTTAGATCTATGAGTATGGTACCCGCGCGGCTCAGACGCTAACCCATTACTCACCGTCCACAGGCCCGCGCCTACGGTGGCCGGTAGCCACCACGTGGCCCCCGACGCCCGGTGCGTCCCCCGCGGCTGCTGGGGCGAGAGATTCTTTCCCTCTCACGTCCCGCCACCTCCTTCGCTAGCATGACTGCTTCGCAGAAGGAGGTGACGGCTTCCCATTCCCTCTCGCTCTAGACCATGGCCTGAACCAGGGCCATACTACGAGCTCGCTACGACGACACGGCGGAGCTCCGCCCAAGCGGGGCAGACCTCCACGGTGTGCGCCACCGTGTCTTCCAGACGATCCTCACAATGATAGCACCCGGGCGTTTCCTCCCGCCCGATTCGGTGCAGGAACCTCCCGAAACAACCGTGTCCGGTGAGGGCGACGTGGCGCCTCTCTAGCCACTCCTCAAAGAGGGGACTTATCGCCACTATTGTGGCGTGCCCTGCACTGGGTTGCGACAGTCGCTGTCTCCATGTCGCCATGAGATCGCGTCGGAGGTCTGTCCGCTGAGCGGTGATTTGCCACGGCAGCGGAGTTTCCCCCCGACGTAGTGCCTCCGCGCGCCATTCATGTAGGCGCGCGAGGACTATCGCCTCCAGATCCAATGGAGGCAATCCGGCCAGGTGGCTCGCCGCCTCGCGGGAGATCGTGCGGTACCCCCGGATTAGTCTTACGGCTACCACCTTTTGGGGCGCGTTCAGGTAGTGGGCGGCACGCCGCTTAATTGAACGCGCCCACACCGGGGCCCCGTAAAGGGCCATGGACCGCACGACCCCCGCGTAGAGCCTACGGCAGAAGGCGTTTGGACTCCTCAGGTTGGGCAAGAGCCGCTTGAAGGCAGCCCCAGCCCGTTCCAGTTTGGGAGCCAAACGTCGGAAATGCTCAACGAAGTTCGACCGGCTGTCGAAGATGAGTCCTAGGTACTTCAAAGTCGACTCGACCCCGAAGGGAACCCCTCCTACCGTCAGCATGGATCCCGACGGTGGCGCGTTCCGAGGCCCATGAAAGCACATGGCCTCGGATTTGTACAAAGCCACCTCGAGACCCAATTGCCGGATCCTCTCAACAACTATCGCAACTGTGGGGAGCCCCCCTTAATCTGTTATTTTTTTGTTATTGTATAGAAATCGTAAAGCGGTTCACAGAATACATCTACCTACCAAGTTTCAACGGTTTAGTCCGAATAGTTTCGGAATAAAGTGGCTGTGACATTCAGACGGACAGACAGACAAGACGAATCTATAAGGGTTCCGTTTTTTGCCATTCGGCTACGGAACCCTAAAAATCGTGTTTGGGCTCATTTCATACACCTTGATGAGAACTTTAGAATTAGCTGGAGTATGACATTCATCGAAGGTCTGACGATGGAGCGGAGGGCAGCTGCAATAGGACCTCAAAAGTTTACAGCATCTATATCGTGTTCGGGCTCATTTCATGCACCTTGATGAGAACTGTAGATCTAGCTGGGCTCTGGTTGTCATCGAGTGTCTGAGGATGAAGTCGTAAAGGCTGTCGAGGGCAGCCCTTATTTGGAAAAACATAATAAGAATAGTTTAGTGATTCTTATTCTGTATTGCACACAAAATAAAAAACGCGGAAATTCCTTTTGAGAGCTTCCGTTGCGTCCACTGCGTAAACGGTTAAAGTTACGCAGCAATAATGTATGACGGAGGTGTTCCTTTTAAAAGTTCTAAAAAAAGTCCGTGAGAGCATATGTATATCTTTTAACTTACTCACTCACTTTTCTTCAAAAGTTATGCATTATTTTTGCAAAGGTGTTTTTGTAAACATGGTATTTATCCTTATCCAAATAAATACGTTATTCATCACAAGTATTTAATTTTAAACGATATTGCTCTAACATCATTTGATTCCAATGAATATCTTAGGAGATATCACAGTTTTAAAATAATTCCGCAGCAAAATAATGGTCAGGTACCGCGCTCGCATTTTCATTATAATGTGAGTGATGTGCTCCTTTAGAATTGTATAATAGGTGCCTACGACCCACACCCTCTAACCTTCTCTTATGTGACGCAGACGAAGTTGCGCGGGTCAGCTAGTATTTAATATTTTGAAATGTTTTTTTAAAGAAATATTTAAAAATGTAAAAAATGAGTGGTAAAATTAATAAAGATCTATGTACTATTTGTGTGTAATTGCGTCAGGTTGTTCAGTATCGCGGTGCAAGCGCAACAGAGCACGAGTGCCGGGCGCGCTTTTGTTTTGATACAACGCGAACTTTTTAAAATAAAATATAAAAAGTCGTAATGACATAAAACTGTGTCTTGTTCAACAGCTGGCTAATAAATCCTGGTGCAAAGTCCTGGGTTGGCGTGTAGACGAGGGTCCAAAGCTCCTGACGGACACCGCAGGTGGCGAAGCCCTGCGACTGGCTAACAGCGGCGCACGTGACTGGGAGGCACCGGTCACGCTGCGTCGTCGCGCCGCTCCTGATCCTATCCTGCTGCCTTGCCGAGGAGCTGCTATTGGACTCACCAAGTAAGTTACTCATATCTAGTTTTTACAATCCGTACACTCAGATTATTTAATACATAGAAAATGTAAAAGGAGTCATTTTGGCCAAGATATTTACTCTTTCCGTAGATGGTTAAACGTGATACGATTTACACATCTTTGCAGGAACACCAAAACATGCTACATGTTTTGGTATATAGGTACATACCTACCTAGTTTGCAGTTTTGTACATTGAGATTTTTTACGGGAAAATAATTTTCCAGTAGTTCCTAGCTACCATCCATGATTTCATTACCAAAATTACGTTATAATTGTAACAATGGATTCCTTTAAGCTTGCAAATTAGTTGCTATTTTCCTCGATCTGACCAAGTTATCAATAAAAAAACAAAGAACATTACCAAAAATATAATTATTCTCATTGTGACCTCTGTTTAATTAACGGTCGAAATGTTAATTAAAATCATGCGTCTACCTTAACAAAACAGGAAATCTAAAAATAATTATAATCAAATAAAATTATGTAGTAATATAATAAAGGCGCAGTTCACATTTCTGTGGTTATCACTGCTGACCACAGCTGTCATGATCCGAGCTCAGGAGATACTAGACCAGTTTTCGCAATATCTTCCGGATATACGGTTTCTTTCAAGGTATTTAATGCACATATTCTGTTGATTTCTATCAATTTTCCTCGCTAAAGTTGGGCTCCTTATATTGGTACCTTCCTAAAAAAGGTAGTGCATAGAGTTCAGTACAGTACTTTAACAAGTTATTATGCCTTGTGTCTGGGACTGTAGCTTCGCCTTCTTTGTTTTTCTGACATTCAAAACTGCCTGTTATGGTCTAATTGAAATATGTAAATGCTTTGAGTTTGAGTAATAACGCAGCATAAAGTAAGACTAGAACCCACGAGCCTAAAATATTTGTGCGGTCTCAATTACCGGCCTCATAAGGACGAGCCTGAGCGTTTATTGTTTTTTAAAGAGCACAAATCAAAATTCTGGAATAAAAATTTTGAAACCCAATAGATACAACCTAAATTGTCAGAATCCGCGTTTTAACACTCAACAACGTTTGCAGCAGACCTATGATCCAGAGCTTTCCTCTCACATAGTTTTCCCAACGTATGTCTTTTCTCTTTCTAATTCTATACTATTTTCCACAGGAGCACTTCGCATATAGTGTTCGTGTGCGAGCCGACACACGCGATAGAGAACGAGCGTGGTCGAGGATCCCTCCACTCCATCCGGCGAGGGTCTCTGGATGTACGCTCAGTGGCATCCGATGGCTTGCGACGAACTTCTCTTGCGAAGCTGCAAGGGTTGCCGCTTGAAGCTCCTATTACGAAGGTAACTTAGAAGCGTTTAGAGGGACTTAGAAGCGCGAAATATTATTGACAACCCAGGTTAGACCATTTTGGTGCAGACACACAAGGAGACCCTTAAATAAGTTGAGAATAAGGCAGGAAGACATTTTAATGTTGTAGGAAGAACATTCAACATTTTCTTAAAAATGTTGTTTACAGTTAAGTCATGATTTATTCACGTCTGTTTAACAATAATTTTGACGTTTAAGATTCTTCGTTCGTTCTTGGTTTTCTTTTTTTTTGAGCATCGTTTATAAGTAAAGGTAGGTAGTATAAAAATACACGTGCAGACTCATGTTAAGCTGACGACTGATGAGAGTCACTCGCTTTGACTCGTTTGTAGTCTTGCAGCACTACGAGATACATCATGGTTACTACAGTTAGTTTGAGTTTGTCCTTTGTAACTTAGTAATACCAAAATTATATTCTTAGATAGAGAAAAATCACTGAAGTAATATTTAGCACACAGAAACTTGTGTACCAATAAAGCAAAAATTCGCTTACGAATCACTATTGTTATAACTCGACATTTTTACAGCTAGTACTTAAAGGAGAGATAAAATGATAGACCATGTGCCATGCTCTATCATTAATTCTATTTCATAGAATAGAAATTATATTTTATGCGACACACGTGGTCTAATAAATTTTATTACAGTATATTTCATCAAAGAGCATTTCGTACGATATATGAGCCTCTTTATGTCCACATATTAATATTTCATGATAGTTGCAGGTATATACATTATAACGAACTTTCGGTTACCTTGATAAAGTTGGAGGGCAATAAATTTTCATAGCCACTGATATTCGTAATGAGAATATAGTAGTCTCATACAAAACTTAGTTTCATTCAATAGGGGTCGTCCATTCATCTCGTGAGGCTCGAAAGTGGGGGGGGGTTCGGAAAAAGTCAAGAAATATCACTAGGGAGAAGGGGGGGGTGTAGTGAGATATCACGTGTATTTATTTTTTCTTTGAACGTGCGATTTCTAAACCGAAAGCGGTGCGTGACCTTGACATTTTTATCACGGTGCTTAATTTTCCAGAATTAAATTAGATTATACCTGTTAACTTGTATTTAAAGATAATATTCTGAATTTTTTTAAGGTACTTTGTACCAAAAAAATACACGTAATTTTGGGTAGGGGGGAGGGGTGGTCTAAATCCTCACCACGTATCACCATGGGGGAGGAGGGGGTAAAAAGTTGCTAAAAACATCACGTGATTAATGGACGACCCCATCACCTGCAATTTTCTTTGACTTTGCTTATAACACCTTTTTTATAATTGTGCCCTTTCTACACTTCGCCTTTGTAATCACACAGTCCCTTTGTAATCACTAAAGTTACTCCAACAATGATATCATTAAAATAAGCAAAATTGCAACACATTTTGTTGGCAAACAGTGATTCAGTTTATATTAATACATCCTTTATGTGATATAGAAGTACCTATGAATAGTGTGCATCGTACGATAAAAAAGCTGTCATTCAACTGACTTTTACTTTGAAACATTCATCAACATCAGTTTTAATCATAAAGAATACAGTGAAGCTCTTTTGGAGCATATATTAATCGTAAAATAAACTTCATAGTGCAGATAACTAAGTCCAAAATCACAGTGTCATTGTTTTTTCATTAGGTGATTTCTCTGCTGTCTGCGGCAACAGAGGGTGCCCCTCCATCAACAGTGGCGTGCATCGACAGGGCAGTGGACATGCTGAGGACCTCTGAGCTATACTCTCCTCAAATGAGAGGAAATGATGACCCCAGAATGCGAGGCGTTGAAGACCCCATCGCCACTGACCTCATCGGAGCCTTGCTTTCGGTGAGTTGAAATTCTCTTTTGAAAGACACAGCTGAAGCTTTCAACCAAATTGCAATAATTATATATTTCATGTTAAATTCACAGTGTGCAATCGTTCTTACCAAGACACATAATGATGCCTAGCACAGCGTTCAATTATAACAAATCAAATTGATGTTGTATATTCACATAACGATAATTATAATTAATTTCGATATTATGTCTATATAGATGATATTATGATATTTATAAAACACGATGTCTGAATTATTTTTATTTATTATCCTTATTTTTGATTTAATGATTGTAGATATTGGTTATTTATATTACTATATGCATGTATTGTTGTTTATATTTGTACTAACGGTGGTATTTATTTGTTTACGATCCTGTTCGCGTGGGGAAGAGGGAGCAAGTGAACACTAGCCTATTCTTTATGGTAGGAGGTTTGGAATTACCAGTCTGTCTATGTCTATACCTTCAAACATATAGACTATTTAGATAGTACATAGATCTTTGTGGTTCATGCTTTCGTTTTTTTTACACAGGGCTCATTTTTAAGTAATTTCTACTATTATTTATTTTTATATTTATAATGTATTGTATGTATTATTGGTTTTATATTTAATTATAAAATGGTTTGGCTTTCTAGAATAGCAACTAACACGTAAAATGCGGTAACAATATTCGCACAATCTAACAATCTAAATATTATGTAGATATGAAATATATTTAGATGTTTTTTTTTATAATATATAATTATTTAATTAAATAGGAGTTATAACCGTAAAATGATCCCTGGGTAACATAATTTCCGTTTCGGTCACAAATCTATCTTATAGCCTTTCGGAATGTTCCACTATAAATATTGTGTGTAGCACAATTTTCTATAATCTTTCTAACAGTTACATGTAATCTATTAAATCACACAATATTAACTATTATTATTTACCTAGTCATTTCTTTTTTATTTATAACATATATACACTAATTACTATTAATTTTGTAAATAATGCGAAATCGGCTACGCTATAATGCAAAGTAAATTAAAACAAAATAACAAGCTTCAGATTAATTTAAACTGTCTAAATCTTCTGAAAAATAAATATTTACAGAAGACATGCTTTCTTAAAAAACGCCTCAACACAACTTCAAAATCCTTAGAAATTTAGAGCATGCTTCAAATCTCGTAGAATACCTATGTACCCACACTCTGTAAAAAAACATAAATCGAACTATTCATTAAAGAAATTATTAATAAAAAAAACGTTAATTCAATTACAGCAAGGGCCGACCAACACGTTGTCCTCTCGACGAAGCAGCAATGACTCTACTGTCGTCAGATCGCAGACCAACAGGACCAACATCAAGCACAAGGTAAGCATACTAATAATATTTTTATCTATTTCAACTGTTATAATCAAAATATTTAAACTAATAGGATTGGCTACTTCAAGAAGGTTTTATTTTGTTATTTTTATTGAAAAACTTTATAAATAGTTTATCAACATTAAATTTTGGTTATAATTTAACCCACAAAACTGACCACAAGTAGACATAAAAGTTTAAAGTAAAAAAAGAGTATTAAATCAAGTGTGGTTTGAAACCGAGTATATTTCGTTTATAGTTCTGTCTTCAGTATTTGGATTATTAGCAATTCTATTAGGATTCGTGACACTAATTTTGCGCTCAAGACGTAACAGTACTTTAGTATTTTGAAAGCTAGATCAGAATTATTTAAGAATCATTCGTCCGTCGCTCATCTTTTTTTATTACCGTCAAGTTTACCCTGAATTAAATATCAAATAAAGCTTTTAAAAGTGGCTTCTTTTTCTAAGTATATAAAGTCAACATGTCAACCGTATAAGGAGCAGTAAGTACGTTTGAGATGTTCACTTGACATCTTAACGGCTTTCTCACCCACGACACCTTCAAGCATTGTCACTCGCTTTCTTAGAAAAGTTATATTTGGAAAAAATCAGGACAACGGTCTTCCAGACTCGTTAGGAACTTATTTATTTATATTGCCTTCTAACGGCACATTTCTATCAACCCACGCAGCTTGCGTGGGTTTTAGCATGTCACGATTTTCTATAATTAGTTTTAAGTACAAATGATATTTTATATTTCCTTTTATCATATTTTGATATCAATACCTTAATATGGTACCTTACCGTGACGTCTGAAATTTCATCATTTATCCTCTTACATTACACTTATTAATTCGGTAGTAGGCTCTTTGTTAAAGAAAAGAAGTTTTCTTTATGAAGGTTTTGGGTGCCAGTGCAATAAGACTATTCAACTACTCCGTGATTTCAGTGAACACCTTCAAGTGGGTTACCCAATAACATGAAAAAAACTGATCACTGTGATTTACAGCCATTTTGATACTTATTTTCAGACAACAGGCCAGCTCCGCGAACTCCTAGACACAGCTTTAAGCTGGGAGTTCGAGATCTTCAAGCTAGAGGACATGACGCGCGGCCGGCCGCTCGCACATCTTGGTCTTGCCCTCATGGGAGGACGCTTCGACGTTTGCGCTGCTCTTGAATGCGATGAACGGACGCTACTGCACTGGCTGACTATTGTGGAGACCAACTACCATGCTGTCAATACGTATCATAATTCTACGCATGCTGCTGATGTGCTTCAGGTAATAATACATTTTTAAACGCCGATAGCATTTGCAAGGCTTGCGTGAACAAATCTTTGTGCATTCGAGTTTGTAGACAATTCTCATTTGAAATAATTATGGTCTTGATTATGCAAAGTTAAAACTAATTTAATATTTGATTTGAGAAAAGCTTTTCATATTGTACGGCACAACATACAATTAAATTGTTGAACAATAACAAGGTGTACCATAGGGTACTAATCTTAGCCTCATTCCGTTTCTTACTTGAATTTTCCTTACTTTCAGGCGGTAGCATTCTTCCTGGAGAAGGACCGGCTGAAGTCAGTGCTGGAGCCTCTGGAGGCCGCCGCAGCTCTCATAGCGGCCGCAGCACACGACGTGGACCACCCGGGAACATCGTCAGCTTTCCTGTGCAATGCTCGACATCCTCTTGCTGTACTGTACAATGATGTTAGCGTGCTTGAGTCGCATCACGCTGCCTTGACCTTCAAGCTGACTCTTAGTAAGTGTCTATTTGCTGTGATCCTCATGAGCTCTGAACGGAATTGTCGTCCTCCGGAATAATGAACTATGTTCTGCCATCTATATGTTTCTAATAAGTTCATTTTACCTCCATATAGGTAAAATCCCATGGCATCAACCTGATAATACCTATCGTATGACTGACATATTTTGGTGATATCTACAGTTAGTGATACAAAAATAATGTAAAAATTCGATAACCCAATATCATACCTAACCCAACCCCATGATATCCTAATGTGCTCGTGCTGTGGGACTACTGCGTCTTATTCGATTTATGACATTAATTTGTACCCTCCACAGATGATGACCGAGTAAACATTTTCAAGAACATGGACCGCGACACATACAAGCAAGTGCGCCACAACGTCATCGACATGATCCTCGCCACAGAGATGACGAAGCACTTCGAGCATCTCGCCAAGTTCGTCAACGTCTTCTACGCCAAGTCTAGTGGCAGCAAGGAGGATAATATGCATACTGATGTGAGTAGCATTAGAATTGTATACTACGTGTCTCGGTAAAAGAGCCTAGTAACTATTTCTTCACCTTACTTACATTCTCTTGCCTTTTTCCCAATTTATTCGCGCTTTTGCAAATCTTGTCGTAGCACATTTTTTTTCCGTAGGCACATCTCTGTTAGCTATTAATTGAAGGATTTCAGGTAAATGATCCTTTGTGCTATCCAGAATATCGTCTCGCTGAATCAAAATGATGCAAAAAAAAACTGATTTCATCAAATGGTACATAATAGGTACAGACAGAAAGTAAAAAACATATTCAGCTTCTAAACAAGACAATAGTAAGCAATCTCAACTTCCAAATATGCAAGTGAAAAAGAAACTGCTAAACACAATTTTTCTACAATTTCCAGCAAGAACCACTAGCGCTGGATACAACAGCGCTGTCGTCGCCGGACAACGTGGTGCTCGTGAAGAGGATGATGATCAAGTGCGCCGACGTGTCCAACGCGTCGCGACCGCAGAAGTTCGCCTTCGAGTGGGCTAGGAGGTGAGGCACAAAATATTTATATTGAAACTCTACTAGTTACATAGTGAGGTCTTGGAAAAACCCAAGACAGGCCCAGTAAATCCCATCTCCACAACGGACAGAAATCCACGTTACTGATCAGTCTGACTCTTACGACCCCTTCAAAGTAGCAATTAAGCCTTTCGTGGGAAGAAGTCAAACCAGAATTATATTACATAATGTTTTATGTACGTGAAGGGAGTCGAACCATCCCACAAAAAGAGCAAAAAGCAAAAGTCGCTAAAAACACGTCGCATCATCGCATGCTACAGACAGCGCATTCTGGAGACAAAATGAAAAATTGTGTTAAACTATGCCGCTATTAAAAACTTGCAACTAAAACCAATGATATCCAATCTCAATTTCTCATATTCCAGGATCGCAGAAGAATACTTCCTGCAAACGGACGAGGAGAAAGCTAAAGAGTTGCCGGTAGTGATGCCCATGTTCGACCGCGCGACCTGCTCCATCCCGCGCTCGCAGATCGGCTTCATTGACTACATCATCATCGACATGATGGAGGCCTGGTCTGGTGAGTAGCGCATGTAAACGAAACAGAGGAACTGAGAGTAATAGTAAGGCGCGGTTTCTACCACAGCAGAGACGAGCAGAGCGGTTACAGGAGAGACAAAAGACCAAAAGATGCGAGGTTAATTGTAACCAATGTCATCAGTTTCTGTACGTCTCCTCCGCTCGTCTTTGCTTTGTTGGAAACCGGGCCTAAAGGACGGTGCAACGTCTTGTCGAGGCAGTACCATACTCCCGAATGCTGTCCAGTAACGTTACTGTATTTCTAAATGGTATGGATAGTGTCTTTGACTTAACAAAGACATTTCAACTTTATCTCTGGGATGCCTGTGTTGCCTCTAGTATTGCAAGTGCCTAAGCGGCTGTTTTACCATCCAAAGCTAGCGGAAGACCCTTCGTCTTCCTTTTGAAATATCAAGCACTCCAAATCTTATAAGAAACCACGTCCTAACTTTCTACCCATGTGTTCCAGCATTCATCGACATGCCGGAGCTAGTGAACCACGCGCGCATGAACCACGCGCGCTGGCGCGAGCTGGACGACGCCGGCGTGACGACGCTGGCCGACGTGCGGCGCGCGCAGGGCCAGGCGCGCAACAACGCGCACGCCACGGCCGAGGAGTAGTCGGCCGCGCTCGGGAGCGCTCGGGAGCGCTCGGGAGCCCTCGCCGATGTTCGGCAGAGTTCGGTGCGCGCGGCCGGACAGGTACGGATGTCAACGTTATAAGTCTGAAACGGATCATAGGCACACGCCTGACGGATGAGTCCGATAATACGCTTATTTTATACTTATATATCCGTGTTAGTGTGGATATCACTAATTATAATTGTTGATATCTACTTTTTTAAGTAGTCGTATTTATTAGGTAATATTTGAATGCAAAATATTTACTGCATCGATGTATCATTGGATTTTTTCATTAACTGTCCACAGATGGCATGATTTTGTCTGGCTTTGTGTGTACTTAAATGTCTTAACTTGTGTGATAGAATATGTTTACTAGTGATGTGCAGAACTATACATATTGGCCTTATCGTAGCCCTGAACTTTATCGTATTGAATATGTCGAGTCAGGAGTCCTCATATAAGCTTATATTGTCCTATAAATAAAAGCAATTTATGACATGAATAGCAAAAGGCAGAATATATGGCATACAATATAATACGTTGTGCTTATCCAAATATTGTCTATTATTGTGTCGTCTGTGGAATCACTAGACAATCGGCATAATCCACTAATTGTTGTATTCAAGTTGCCATATACACGGGTAGGTATCTTAGTAACATAATATGTAATGTTATAATGTTTTACAATGTCCGTGATATAAGTGCCATATTAACGGTTGGCCATGTTTCATTCATTTTAGCGGTGTTACGATCAGTTCCCACTGCATCCCATGACAGTACCTTTATCGCCCACACCTCACCATTTACTTACTGATAGAATATGATTCGTGTACAGTGAGGGCGTCTAGTCGCTTTCTTTTACCGAACTAAGATCAATGTAGGAATACTTGCTTGTTTATGACACGTTTATCCATGGAGTCTGGGATTCCCCGTCAATCTGCTACCCGCATCTTTGGCGCCCTCACTATAAGATTCGCACCAAACTTGAAAAGTATTTCTCTAATTCTTATATTGTTATACTATTGAACGATTGGTCCATTTATACACTTGAGCTTTCAAAGAAATTCCTATTTTTATAAAAAACTTTTTGTAGTGCACACTTTCGGCCTCAATCATATCAAAATTCCAAATTTTTCGAATGATTTTGATACAAAAACTGTTGAACAATAAATCTACCTAGACTCTTTAGTTTCATTCCTGGGGAATATTTTATAACATTTTATACTTAACAATTATAAATGTTAATGTTATTTATTAATAGATATATTAGAACACTTGAATATTTCTTTAATAAAATAATTTATTGTAGTCGAATAAGGTCTAACATTATATGTAATAGCGATTATTGAATTATGTATTCGTCTATATGACGCTGGTATATTAAGAAATGTACTATAGTTGATACAATTGTAATGAGATCATAAATAAATAAATAAAATACGCTTCCTTGTGCTCAATGTCAATACATAGCGGTCTAATGTTAATGTTATACATACCTACTTCAATATTCGTCAACTTTATACATATTATACGTAGTTCAATTTGCTACTCCAATATTGTACTGCATTGAATAGAACGCGGTGTTAATCTCGTAATTGTTTAATCAATAATATGAACCTACCAAAACGTACTTTTTCGCCTACTAACAAGTTCTAATGATCAAATTAGTTAATTTTTTGTTATAGTTAGCTCAATTTAATTAGATTTTAATGATTATGAAATCTTGATTTGGGAGTGTCCTTCGGTGAAAATGATTTCGTCCTCTCCCAGGGTTTAGCATTGTCTCCTACAGTGATTTGTACGTGTTTTTGTTAATGTAGAATACCAAGACCTAATCCAACTGATTTCTATTTATATTGAGTTTAATGTAAGTTGGTCATGTTTGAGAAACTATAACTATTAAGATACCGGGGGCTGGTCCCCATATTTAAATGTGAAGAATAGATAAAATTACATTGTTGTGAATTTTATATGCGGAGACGTGTGCTATGCATAACTTGTATAAGTACCAATTAATTAATGTTAATGTAAATGAATAAAGATTCAAAACGCTTCACAAAGAAGTGACGAAACAAGCCTGTTTTATTTCCCAGCATTATGTTATCCCCCACCCGCATGCATGGTTGCCTGAAGTGCGCAATAACACCCGCCTTCTGCCAAGTGCGTATGGCATATATCCACAGATAATATATCTTATATCCATGTCATCTTTTAATCGGTAGTCCCAGCCGGGAGATGCCATACATGGAGATGAAAATTTCAGTATTTTTGACCTAGTACGTCTAGTTTGACATATTTGTAAAATACTAAATAATATTTTTAACTTTCTATGATGATTCTAAGCTGTCCATTTTAGGACGCAACTAACGATTACACTCGTTTCTTTTCGTTCTTGTTTGATTCATACAAAACAGCCTCTAACGTCTAGTTTTTGAGTTAGTTATGTGCTAAACTTAAAAATTATTCCAAGCTACCCATTTACCAAAGTTGTCGACAAAGCCCACAGAATATAGTAGGCAGAAGTGGAAATGGGCCGGCCATATTAACCGCAAAACCGATGACCGTTAGCGTAGAGGTGTTATTGAGTGGAGATCGCGAAACGGCAAGTGTAAGGTGGGGGGACCTCAGGATAGGTGGAGCGACGATCTGTGCAGGGTGGATTTAAAAAAAAAACGAGTTATTTCCATAAAACATTTTATTATAAACAATAATTATTAAAAAAAACATACTTTATATAACTTAATACAATTGCAACATTGCGGTATTATAAATGCAATTTCTTTACACTTCCGCTCAGGTTTTAAGTTTTAAAGTGACGTAATATTTACCGTTAACCTTTTTACTACAAACAACAAAAAAGTTATCAGTTCAACATTACTTAACAGCAAATAATATATTACTTTGAGACATAAACGTGAAATTCTGTACAATATTATATATTTGAAGTTCGTCCAAGTAATCTTTAGTTATTTAACCTATTTTATTTTTAAATGTATACAAAATCAAATATTCGATAAAAAGCTGGAATGGAAGTCTGCTTCATACAAGTAAAATAACATTAATAAAAAATAATATGACAGTAAAACGTAAGTAATACTATCGTTTATGTGCACAATAAATAGTTTTGACCAAACAAAGGACCTAGAAATATTAAATAAAGTTTCATCTGAACGCATAAAAAAATTGATACTAAAATTCAAAATGTCAATTCCCCGATTAGTAATTACGTAATTCTATAACAATTATTTAAATTTGTCTGTCACATTTACGTAAGCCAACTCTTCTAGATTTAATTTGGTCGAAAACCGAAGTAACATAGTTGATATAATATTAAGAACTACATTTATTTAGTCCCACCCTGTACATGAAATGGATTAGGGGCCGTGGACTTGAAAAAAAACCGAAACGAGGCCAAAAAACATGTGAATAGGACCTTTTCTTTACTTGAAAATGGTTTGTTCATGTTTCAGTACTCGTAGTCGGCATCTCCCGAGTCCACAGCCCAGAAAGTGCTAAAGTACGTGTATTCTTTCGCAAACTTATCTAACTGAACACATTAGACTATCACCATCCTTGAATATTACCCTCTTTTCTTCACAAACAACAAGACCTTCTATAAAAGATAAGTACTAATTCAATCTTTTCAATAATTAGTATTATATTGTTCAGCCATAAAGTTCAATTCGGCGTGACAATCTACTTCAGGTACTTGCACGCGCCTAGGAAAGAAATTTCGCCAGAGATTCCTCAATTTACACTCATTTAAGTTAAAAGAGTCCAATACCATAAAAGCCACAATATCCACCCAACACTTATTTATTTACAAAAGGCATTTTCGACATGTTTATAGCCGAGTCTCCGGAAAAATCAGTACGTAAGTTGAATAAAGGAGACTGGCCATTTAATGTTAGAAAACTTTCTCCATAGCCTATTTTAACAATGCTTGTACGCCATCGATACAGTCGAAGTAGTATTTCTCTCATTTTTTACAATAAAAGCTTCTTTTTAATACCTACAACATATGTTCAGACAAGTCTACATCCTTACCGATAACGTGTTGATTAAGTCCGAAGAAAATAGAATACATACAATCAAATCATAGTATATGCAGTCAAAAGTGCTTTAGAAATATTTATTTTTTCACAACATCGCCTTTAAACAATTGTATCGACTCTTAACGAGTATTTAAATTATATTTTATAGAATTATATTGTATAAATTGTATTATATTGTAACACTCAACGACATAGGTACATTATAATATTTTACAGTGTGTTCTACAATGCTTCACACATTAAAATACAATTTACAAGGTTTTAAGAACTCTGCTTTGAGAAATTATAGTTTGACAGCAAAATATATTTTATTACTCAGTAGATTGCTACTTTTATATTTATTCGATTTTATTATTGGAAAAAAAACATTTTGATTGAAAATTAAATATTAAAAATAAACCAATCCAAATTAAACATTAAATAATAATTATTTTGATCATACAATATACTAATTATGACACCGGCTTATCTAGCACGATTACTTACCAATCCAATATTTTATAAACAAGTACAGTTAGATAATTAGCGCATAACAGGCGGACACGTGACGTTCGCTCTCTTTCTAGCGTTTAGCCGACATATAGCGACATCCCACTCTGTCATTCCGGAAATAATCGTTACAAAAAAAACTCTAATTCGTAACGACATCAAATTATAAAACTGTCCACTTATGCCCGACTCTATTTTCAAACGAAAATGTTCCCGCAGTTTCGTGTAAAAATCAGACTCGGGCGCCGAGATCGCGAAGAAAATACAATTATTAAACGGAGTACGATGAAACAGGAATCCTTAACTTCACCCTGAATAAAACCTTTAACATTACATAACACCTATTTAAACGTCTAATAGCACTACACTTCGGTTGGGAATTCTCAGTTCACGGGAGATTTTGTCTCTTTCTCACCACGGAAAATAGAAAAAGACAGCTATATTTTCTGAGAAAAATATTATTCGAAGATACGAAATGTAGTGCCTGTACGGGTTTTATAATAATGCATCACCTGCTGAGGCGAGTGCCATTACAGCTGGGAGGTACTCTGTCCTCCAGTCGTGTCGCACCGCTAGATGGCGATAGGCTTGTCGCGACACTGCTCCACCACGTAGTTGGTGAACCGCTTGAGGAACTTGGGGTACTCGCGCTTGTACACCGCGCGCAGCACACCGGCCGGCGCCCAGCCTCCTGGGTTCACTGGGAAAAAAACAAGGATATAAGTAAAAATTTGTACAACACAAAATGGCTCGGTATTTTTATACATTCCTCAAAAAATAAGAGACTACATTCAACGCCATGACTCGACACAAAAAGTGCGACAAGGACGAAATTTTCCGTCTACATGATGGATTTTGTTATTCATAAAATATTAAATTCACTGACAGACATCGCACACATGAAATTGTGATCAGGAGCTCAGGACTAGTTCTTAGTTGTTCACTCTCGTTATCCGCGTCGTCCGTCGTGTCCCCAAAGGCACTTATTCTCCCCGTCATTGCGATATTTTTTTATTCTAGACCGTCCCTTCTAGTTACGGAGATATTGGGGGTCAAAGTCCCAACTTTTTCACAACTTTTTTTTTTAATACGTAGTTTGTAATGTAATAAATTTACCTTAAATACTTCCACGACCCCCGTACTACTCAATCCATCCATCCGCAAATATTTTGAGTGCGTTACATTGAGTGCTACCGTAAAACGAGATTTTTCACCACAAAAAAAAAGTCGTTTCCCAGCAATAATTTTTGCGTAGTTTGATGTACAGAATGCTTGATTGACGGCTTCGTGAAGGGTTCGTTTACACCTTGTATAGCAAGTCTCATCGGGCACACGGCTTGTAATTATGATAAGTAATAAGCTGAACCTACCTGTACTGCAGTAAGCAATGTCGGTGGTGATGTTATGCCTGGTGGGCCGCTCCCCGGCCGGGTACGTGGTGCGGCACGCCAGGCACACCGTCACGAACAGACGGATACACGCGCCTGTGTTTGACTGGAAAAAAAAGGAACAAAACATTTTATAAGACATAACATAATATCACATCTGTTAGGTATCCCAGAAAGGTTTGGCAGAATTGTACCTACACCAATATTACGACACTGCTGATTAAATCCCATGTAATAGAGGGCGAGCCTATTGTCATCAACCGGGCACAAATACTGACTCCGTACTACTAAAATAAATCCTCATTAGGATTATAAAGCAAAGCGTTATTGTGTTTTTCCATTCAAAAACACAATAACGCTTTGCCGAGTCACAAATACAATTTGTTTTATTTCATATTACAGGAGATAATAATTAGAGTTAAAACAGAAAAAGTATGCGATTTGATTATCTTTGAGTTCTTTAATTTGAAAAGCCACCCATCTGAGGTCAACTTTCAAAGTTTTCTACTGTCCTTTGAATATTGTAATGCACTTGTCATTGTTCGATTTTATGAAGTTTTCTCTCTAGGCAAGTATTTTATTTATTTATTTTATACTATTCGGGAAACTTACAGCTAATATAAACAATGTTCTTAAACAATAAGAATTTGAAGGCCATTTACAAGTTTCCACGGATAAACAATTGAAACACTCGAAACAAAAAAGACAACAAAAAAAAGGTAGGCTGTAAGGCTATAACACTATATTATAAAAGTAAAGCAGTGATACTAAAAAGCAGTGATAGCCTAGTGGTGTGACCGTCGGACTGCCAAGTCATAGGTCTCGAGTTCGAACCCAAGGCACGCACCTCTGATTTTTCGTATTCATGTGCGTATAGTATAATTATCACTTGCTTTTCGGTGAAGGAAAACATCGTGAGGAAACCAGCATGCCTGAGAGATATTTCTTGACGGCATGTAAAGCCAAGTCAGAGGCCCATGGGCGGCCTAAAAACTCTGACACCAGGTTACGAAACTAACTACAAGATAAAGAAGAAGACTATACTATACTATGTCTATGGTTGTAACAGCTCTACATTTGTCATCACCGAACATATTTCTGAAAATAAACAAACAAACGTAGTTCTCCTGGCATATCTGTACAAGTAATGTCACTTACCGGATAGTCAGCATTGGTGGTGGAATGGTTGGTGACGGCGTAGGTGTTGTCGGTGGACTGGCGCACGTGCGACCAGAACAGCGCGTCCCGCTGCGACGCCGGCCAAATGCGCTTGAACGTCTGGTGGAACACCAGCGCGTCTGAGGAGAGCTCTTCGACTATTGTCATCGTTTCTAGCGTGGCTAGAATAGAGAAATAATAATAAATATTTATTATGCATTTAGTGCAGCAAATTATAAAAAACACCAGTTTTCGTTTACATTAAAATTGGGCCCGAGAGTCCTTTGAGTATTTTTCGCTATTCCTTATAGTTTTGCCCATCCACGCCCAATTGAAACATTCACTCTGTATACACAAAATTAAGTTAATCATATTTGTCTTCTCACAGAACCGCATACATTCTAACGTTATCGTATTCCATTCAACAGCAATAAAGATCAATCCAGGGTTGATCAGCACGAGCGTTGAACGTTTTCAATATACGCGGTATAGGGCTTAAGGCAGGTAGGATCGAGTAATTAAATAAAATTCTAGGTAGGTGAGCTTACTCTCTACCTGGCTGGTTTAGCAAATAATACGGGGTGGAAGGCACAAACGATAGCAACATGTTCAGTACATAATATATTTGTAAATTTCTTTGTGGGGGCGGGGGGGGGGGGGGGGTTCAGAATGATATACTGAATACGTGGTAACCGTTTGTGCGTCGCTGTCCCTTCCACACTGTATTTAACAGTCTATACATGCCATATCGACAAAGAGGCTTGCACCTTTACTGTGAACATTAGTTGGAACACGGTTGGAAAATTATTTGCGAAATATTGGCTTAAAATGCAGAATTGCAGAAACTGTGCTCAATGGAACCTTAACAAAACCTCTGTGGTCTTGTGACATCTCTTACATTCTGATTATCAAAGAATGTTCGCGGCGTGGACGCACCTTACATCCGGAGGTTATTACCATGTTACAGTACCATCATTACTTAATATTCAACATGATTTTGTACATTGTATTTAATATTCTCTACGTCTTTGACATGCCCACAACAATAATTTATCATCTGTATAATCTTTTGAAGTATTTATTGTGCTTGTCTGCCAAAGAATAAATTTTTATTCTTGATGTGATCCGAGTCACTTTGAAATATTTAGTGTTAGTATCGAAGGGCAATGAACGAGAAGGTTTTAGTATAATTTAATCTTATACAATGCTTTTATAATATTTATGTTTTTGACTAAATATTGACAGTTGACAAGATAATCTTACACAAAATTGTGTTTTATTTATCGTAAATATAAATGTAAAACCTTTAGTATTTTAACAATTCGTGTGCACGAATTTTTTTCGGTCAAGGCTCGCAGTTTTGATACTCGACGGGAGTAAGTCGACTATGAGATTTGTTTATTTTTTTCTATCACACATAACGTTCTTTATTTTATGATGGCAAGTAATGTGCAGTTTGAGGCTAAGATTCAAGAAATATATTAAGAAATTGATTTTACATTAAATATCTATTAAATAAATGCATAAACATATTTGTAGAAAGCCCAACGCAAATCTGACACACCACCGAGCAATACCTTGGCATATCCATGTTGGCAGGTGTACGCCGATCCTAAGTCTTACCTAATACTTGATTCATCTTCACCATCTACCTTCTTTCCTTCATCTTACCCTCTAGCCTTTTCCCCGCTATGTTGGTTCGGCTTCTAGTCTCACCGAATGCGACTGCCTGTCTATCTGACCTCTAACCGAGTAATACGGTACTTCTTGAAAACATTGGTTGTCAGACTTTCAGGATTCTGATAACCCGTAAAAACACGGATGGGTCTCGGTATGCTAGAGATGGTCACAAATTCCGAACCAGTCTCGGCAAGCGCTGATTAATCTTGTAGATCGATCTATGTGGATGTTATTATGTAGCCACGAGCCTCACATCCGGATCTGATACATGAGTATATTCCTTATTATATAAAGTCATTATCATTGTACATAATACTCACTTTCCCACTCATACCGGTAGCGAGGGTTGAAGAAGTAGTGACACATCTCGCGTGCTGTGACTCCACGCACCTTGTGCATCGCCTTCAGAGGATCGGTCACCATGCCGTCCACCTCCATCTCCCTGAGAAAGTACAGCACTTGAGCATCCTGAGATATCTGGGACTAACAGTTAGGCCCATTTGAATATTGTGACCAGAATAATCCGTGTAATGTGTTCATGCAAAGTTAGGCCTGTGATATACATTCAAAAATATGTATGGAATCGTAAAGATCCAAATATTTGTGTAGCATCCCTTACACAGCACCCAAAACAAATGTACAAAGAACTTCACACTTTATACTATCTACCAACCAAAAAGAAAAACTTCACATTTTATTTACATTATTAATTTTAAAAAAAGAGAAATATCGACACTACGAAGACGACCAATCCCAGAAAAACATAACATTGCAAGAAGAACGAAAAATAAATGTCTACTCTACAAACTAGCTCAAATTTGCCAAGCAATACTGTCACTAAAAACTACCAGCTTACATTACAGATTTACAATGAAGGTGCTCTTCGGAACATTCATGTCTCTCATCGCGATTGGGCGACGTTGACGCTTTGGTTTTCAGAAGAGCACCTTATACTATGGCTACATTTTTACCCCCTTATTCATTAATTCTTCATAATTAAATTAGAAGAGCCACCGTGGATCTACACATAAAGTTCAAGGGCTTTTCAAGCTCTGAGTCGCTTAGGTGCCATGGGTGCGGGCGGGAGAATCGCGACGATGGTCTCGTTGCTATCAAATTCAATCGAAACTATGAATTAATCTTCAGACTTGATGGCTAACGGTTACTGTCGCCGCGATTCTCTAGCCCTTGCAGATGGCTCTGACGTACAAATGCTAAGCCCGGATGGCATTGAGCCGGAACTGCTTGGTAAGGCGAAAATTATATTTTTTTCGCTGTAGTTCACCGCTCCACCAACTCAGTTATCGAAGGCTGAAATGATGAATAAAGGGGTAACACATAGGTAAGCAAAAGTAGTATAAGAATGGTGTCCACATACCCACTTCTACTAATATTTTCCACGTACCTCCTGTACATCCTCATATCGCCCTCCTCGGCGAACAGCTGCCATCCGATCTCGCCGCCGACGCCTTCGAACGCCGCCTGGATCTGCTCCGTCGATATCCTGTCGATCTGAAAACATCAAGATCGAAAATCAATATTTTGGTGAAAGACGGCATTAGCTCAAGTATACATTTTTCTTATATTAATTCTAGTTTCGAATTTTCTTAGTAGATATTTGCATAAAATACGAGTGACACACAATCAAACATGTAAATATTTTTGGAAAAATAATATGCCGTACACAAGGTGGTTTGCATAAATAAATCTTTGTATTTAAACGACAGTGATGATGGTTACTGCATAATTCTGATTTGTTCGCCAAATAGTTTCAATCGCTCACAAGTCATCTGACTAAACCGCTTTTCTGATTTCTATAACTAGCTGTCAGGACCCTACAGTTTTTTCAGACACGAAATGCTAATCTTGAATTATGTGTTTTGATACAATATCCGAGAGTATACACCAAACGGACCGCACAGCGGACTGGCTACGGACATTTGATATTTCAGTACACTATCTGTTAATCTGGATCGGACCGCACCTTAATTAAGGGCCGGGGCAGACGAAGAACTTTTGTCCGTAAATCTCATTGTCAACGAAATATAAACATGCACTTTTTGGCATGGTCTACCGACAAGTCCCTCGTTTGCGCAGACCCTAAAAGAACACGCAATCAAAAATGAGTGTTGTTGTTAACAGTAGACGATCAACTACCAAAAAAGATACACGAAATGTTTCCCTTATCTGGCCATTAACCCAGAATATTAATACCACGATATTTTCATCAACTACCTGGCCTGTGGCAATTTGGATGGCATTAAGTTTTTTGGGGCAACGGCGAACTGGGGCAGACTTAGTTGAAAGGCTTGATCCAAATAATTCGTCTACCATAATCCCGACATAAGTACTATAGTAATCCAGGGTTTGTCGGCGTTCAATAGTTTATCGGAGACAGTAAAAGTTAAATTAAATAAATGAGGACTTGGGTTATACAGACCTATAAACACATTCGGTAAGCTTAAAAAGACTCATAATATGGCTATCAAGAAAATCTGGAAAGAAACCTTGATTTGTCCAGGAATCGAACCAGTAAGCAAAGATATGTCATTGTTGAACGCATCGTCGCCCGTCGAGGAAGCATCTAGCTATCGACTAGTTTCTCACTCAAGAAACGTACGAAAGATATAATAAAAATAATAACTATCTACTCGCTTCTCGCTACTCGCCGGTGGTAGGACAGGTACCTAAGAAACATGATCTGTGATCTCCTTACCTCAGACCACAAAGTGTGCACGGTGAGTCGGTTGTCAATGGCCGGCGGTGGCAACTCCACCTGGTCACGTGTGTGCACGCTAGGGGGCACCACGCGGGCGCACCTTTCCTCCTCCATCTTGTCGAAGCCTGTCTCCACTGCATCGTAGAACTCGTCGTCTGGCAGTGTGGAGTGTGGACCCTCCTGTTAACAAAGGAAAATCAGTTTAATATTGCTAGTTTTTATTTATTTGTTAGATATGCTAGTCATTTGAGAGCATCACACCAAAGCTCTCAAGAACCACTATAGACAGCCATCGAATGCAGTCATCATCATCATCATATCAGCCCGGAATCGCCAACTGCTGGGTATAGGCCTCCCCTTTTTCCGCCACAATGCCATCGAATCTGTGGCCAAAATAGGCTAGATGGCATCATCATGTCAATTGTCATACAATTTATTTCTTGGTCTTTCTTCAATCGTTGCACTATTCTATCTATTGATGCTAGCAAAATTAACAAATACACAAAACATGCAAAATCTTTTTCGCAGAATATTCACTCGCTTACCTCGACACGCGACTGTGATTCTATCAATGTTATTTGAAGAACAGAATCGTGGCCATCTAGAGGCGAGCGAGTGCCGAAAAGGATCACTTAAGAGTCGATGGATTGACCATAAAGACGGTTTTATTTTCATTTGGAACGCCATGCCAGGCAGAAGACCTTCACTCGGTAAAACAATACGACCACTTTCTCCAATTTTAAGCAAAATTCGAAAATACTTCGTTGAAAATGGAAATGCAACATTTTTAGTCTACGTCCACGTTGGCCGACATATTTAGATGCCCAATTAGTTCCCAGCCGTAACTTTGCAGAATTAAATTAGTCAAGCGAACTGTGCCCAGCCAGACTAATGCATGCATGAGTGCATTTCATTTTATAATTAGTGAGAGGTTTAAGTTATTTGCATTTTAGGAATATGTTTGCTTCTCAATTTAATATCATTATCTTGATCTTCCTGCCCTTGGCTTAATATAGGGTGACTGGTAGTGACCGATACTTACATACGTGATTGTACTCATGATAACAAATAACTCTCCCAAAGAAACATTTTTTTTAAACGGCTAACAGCTGATAGGTCCCTGGCGCGAGCGTGCGAATTTCATACGGCTGTTGTTTATTGTGATAAAAGTCTGTGTATAAAAAATGTTTTTTTTTTTGGGAAAGTTTTTTGTTTCCATGACTACAATCACGTGTTTGAGTATCGGTCACTAATTACCAGTAACTCTATATATTTAATCGCCACATAACGTCAAAAGGTTTTACAAGTCTCATTACATGACATTTACGAATCCCACAAATGTTGTGCGGAGTCGCATTATAATGGCATTTACTAAAGAATTATCTCGACTTTTCCTATCCAGGTACTTTATTCCCTAAACTTAGAATCAAACTCGAGCAATTAACAATCAATAGTCCTATTTGTAGACACGGAAAAGCCCGTAATACAAAGGCAACTACCAAATGTAAACAAATATGATAAAGTAGTAAGTGTCCGTCGCCTCTAGATAATATTATTCCGCGTCGTTCCGACCTACATACATAGACACAGCGTGAGGACACGTTAGTAAATGAAATTTGGTTGATTGCGCGATCCACGTGATGGCTCGCCCCGCATAATTATTAGTTACGGCTTACGGCTTGATACGACTGTCAAGCACAAGGGCGTTCGGATTTCCGTAACAGGAAAAAATAGGTTTTGAAATGTATCTTAGCTAATGATGAAAGTTTTACATGATAAGAATAACGTATGTTGTTTAAAATGTGGGTTCATGATTCTTCTGTTGCATTACTTTACAATACGCTCCAAGACAGGTAACGCCGATGTTGGCGATAAGTCTGCAAGGTTAAAATGGGACTGGGCGGGTCACATTTCCAGGATGGGTCAGGACAGATGGGCCAGAATCGTCACACAGTGGGTGCCTGAAGACGGTCGAAGTCACCGAGGCAGGCCCAAGCAAGCGTGACGACTTGGACCCGTTCCTGACTGATTGGCCAGAGGAGGCAATACACCGGGAGAGTTGCGAAAAGAACGGGGGAGACCTTTGCCCAGCAGTGGGACAGAATAGGTTGATTAAAAAAAATACTGTAACATCTCAAAGTTAAAAGTTTATGAGAAGACTGCACGGCACCAGCATAGCGTCAACTCAAACCGTTCGGGATTCTTTTCTACAACTCCATACTGCAACGCACACTTATAAATACCGTGACGCGTTGGCCTCAAATCAGAACCATGCAGCTAGTAAAAATGAGATGAGGTGATGCATTATCGTGGGTGAAATAACGATGGAAATAACTAAACTAAACAGTAACAAGGTCATGATTAGCGATGGGATAAACTTGATTTTGTTGCAGTCATACCTGATAACATGATTTTGTTCGCTGAAATTTATTTTTAACATAACTTCACGCCTGTCAACATCCAAGAGATAAGCAGAAGTGTACCTATCAGTGGCGAAGATTCCATACAACTCGATTCCTACCGGTTTCCCTTTGAAAACGGGCACAATGAGTATTCCATAGACAAATAATAAAATCACATTAAAGTTAAGTACTCCGGCTAATCTCTTAAAAAAATTAACCCTTCGCTACTGGTGCTTATAGAAAGCTTTTTGGATGTAGCGGATACCGAATCATTTCATTGTTCAAGGTTACAATTAAGGCACTTAAGGGTACGAAAACCGCAGGACCCGCCATGGACTTCATTCGACTTCTTCTCCTCGAATCCATGACTCAGATTATGTCCGACCAGTACGTAGCAACCTGGACATCTCGTTTGCCTCATTCAAGTCCTGGAGAGTGGAATTAGATATGCACGACGGGCAAGAGAGAAGGTGTGGCATATGAACGTTGGTGAAGAAGATAAAACTAAATCGTTCTGGCAAGGCAAGCATGCCATTAGAGCCAAGCGTATGTTGAAAAATCGATGCTCCCGACGCTAAGGCCAACGCTTTACGATGTCCATTTAAAAGCAAGCGAAGTTAATTATCATCTAGGTAGCTAAGTGATATATAATTGTTCGAATTAAAGTTTAAATTGTTGGTTTCGGTATCACGCCTGGATGAAGTCCTGATGAGTCGTTTTAAGTCAGGCAAAATTATTCATTTTATAGTAAACTAGCTTTTGCCTGCGGCTTCGCTCACGTTAATTTAGAATTTGACAATCAATTCAGGAACTCCGCTTGTAATTCAATCATGATTGGAAAGACACGTGGCGCTATCTGTTATCATTAGAACGTTATTGTTGTTTTCCTCGGGAACAGTACTTTTTTTGGGAATGAAAGGTACCCCATCCGTTTCTGTACACCTGACAACGTATATGCAAAATTTCAGGATGATTGGTTCAGTGGTTTAGGCGTGAAAAGGTAACAAACAAACTTACTTTCGCGTTTATAATATTAGTAAGGAATACGTCCTACAAAAGAAGCTATGCTTGTAGGTAGGTCTCTCAGTATGTTACCTTTCATGACTTAACGGGTCAATGAATTTCGATAAATTTGATACACAGGTAGCCAATGTGGCCGTGATCTGGAGTAGAACGTATCATCGTCATTCCCCTGCCTTATCCCAATTTATTTGGGGTCAGCGTAGCATGTCTTTTTCTTCCATACTTCTCTATTACTCGTCATCTCATCAGACACCTGGGGTAGCACGTAGTATACTTTTAGACCCGTAAACACGTCAAACACGTTCAGGTTCTAATAGTATAAGTATCATCAAATACACGTTTTCTAGAGGCTGTCATGTATAAAGTCACGAACTCTTTCAATCAGCAATAAAAGCGACAAAAACTATAAAAATATTTTACATAAACGAACTAATCGAATACTTAACCACCAGCTCTTGATGATACAACAAAAGCCCATTGCATGCCATAATAGTTTGTTACTATAAATCAAAGAGATTTAAAACACATATAGAGAGGACATTGGGAATATTGTCATACAATAATTTTCATCCTGAATATTTTCGATTTTGACACACGCTGCTACCTGACAAGCGGGCGTATGACACAGATGACACTAGACAGAACGAATTGTTACTAAGTAGTAACAAGTTTTGGATTACGATTTTCTTCGTCATGACCCGTCTATAGCTCGGAAATATTTAAATGTCTTTGTGTCATATGAATGCGACATGACAAAGCGACGTATCGCACTGGACTGATCGACTTGTTACTAATTTGTAACAGTTTTGGAATTGTCAGTTTCTTGGTCTTGTCCCGTCTATAGCTAGTTATATTCGAATGTCTTTGATCGCATGCCATAATAGTTTCTGTTTCTATAAATAAACGAATAACATTGTCAAAGAGTGTCAATTTGGTAAATAAACAATAAGTTTTTTTCTTCTGAGTGACAAGCTGAAATTATCTATGATTACCTACAAACAAAAAGGTTTACAACAATGTATCCCACAAAAATTATGTTCTATGTATTACTGGACTAACACAATAAGTCACTAACCTTTTCTTTTGGGCAAGTCATCATGGAAATCACGAATTTTGGGAGAGGCCCGCCTATCCATCATCAGTCCAATCAATTTATACAGACAGCATCGTATACTGACACTTAGTTGTGATTGTTTGTGAAGGTCAAGGAAACTAAGTATATCAGTTTCCTCTGTCAATATTTTAGGAACCAAACATCATCAACAGCCCAGCCTTTTCCCAACTATATTGGGGTCGGCTTCCAGTCTAACCGGATGCAGCTGAATACCAGTATTTTACATGGAGCGACCACCACAACCCAGTTAGTACTGGGTAATACGATACCCCTTGGTAAGACTGGTTGTCAGACTTTTTGGTCCACTGAGTACCTAACGACTGTCAAAGATCTACAAATGACAGCCGGGACCAACTGCTTAACGTGCTTTCCGAGGAACGGAGAAAACTCGGTATGTAATGGGTGGTCAAGCGTGGCTTAACCTAAAGATCGACCCGAGCCGTTGTTATTACTTAGCCACGAGCTCTTCCTATGGTCTGGTCTGGTCGCGTATGGTCTATATACATGGTCTATATAGGAACCAAACATGAATATTTGTGCCCATAGATTTGCTACGGATATTTGTGTACACTACTATGTATCCGCCATTAACTCGAACCGTGGCCAGCAGAGCGGTTAAACAATGAACCCAGTGTTCACATCATGAAATGATGCATGAAGGTCTCGGTATCATGCATACAATGTTATTCATTATGATCAAATCTGCGTATGGAGATGCCAGTTTCGATAAAATTATAACGACACACCGTAATTTGTAGAAAAACCGAGCCGATGAAAGAGAAAAAGACATCGTTTTTCTTGCTATTAATAACACCAGAAACGAAATGGCATATTTACTGCATACTAATATTTTATACAAATCGAGTTATGGAGAAATACGGAAAAAGACATTCTGCGCCGACCCCAAATTAATTTAGATAGGGGCAGGAAAAGATGATGGCTAATATTTTATATGCGAAAGTTACTCTCTCCGTCTGTTACCTTTACACGACATAACGGCTAAACAGATTTGGACGAAATTTAGCAGACAGAAAGTCCATGACCTGGGTTAGTGCATAGGATATTATTATCTCGGTCGTACGTTCCTGTAGCATAATTTCCGATAGCCGAAAAAGCTAGTCATGAATATAGAACAAACAATTCGTTTGATAGCTACAGACGCGGAAATAGTTTAATAAATACAGGTACATACATCTGATTGTACGAGATGAAACCGCGCAACGAGGTAACCATGTCGGAGTCAGGGCAGATATAAATACTATGAAGTACCCGGTTTAACCCGGTGAGTGGTTCATACCAGCACAAGGGCTTAAAATACCATCACATAAACATACACATTTCAATACACCGGTAACAGTGAAGTCCCTTGATGAATTTATGTATTTTGAATCATTATGATATTGTAATACCAAATGGTTTGAAAAGAGTAACCATGGAGTTTCTTGCTGGTTCTTCTCCATAGAAAACGACCAACCCGAACCGTGCACCTTTTTGTCGACGTTTTATAAGTGCCCATGTAGGCATATTTGAAATAAAATATTTTGATTTTGATTATTTAGAGAATCCGTGGATTGGTTATTTTGAAAAAGCTATTAGAAAAAAAAAACTGTGCTTTCATCATGGTCATAATTTCTTTGGGATCGGCGCAGCATGTCTTCTTCTTCCATGCTTCTCTATTAGTCCAAATAGTCACGCCCTTTGCAGCCTTATTATCTTCACAAAACATGCATAATTTCTTTAGTCTTATTCCAATGAAAAAAAAAAATAGAGCTCTCTGTGCTACTTTTGCAATTGTTCCCAACGAGTCACGCTGTGACATGTTACAGTGTGACTCGTTGGGAAAATTGTGAATAAAAATCCCAACCAGTTACACTGCTACTCGATATGACAACTTTTTGTGTTTATTCCCAACGGATCACACGCCAAGTGAAGAGCGTGACTCGTTGGGAACAAAATATTCTCATACAGTAACACTGTGACATATTGGCACTACTTCTTACCTGTAACATGTAACAGAGTGACTGATTGGGAACAATCGTAATTTTGTACAAAAATTTAAAATCGATAAAATACTCTATCTCGATAGCAAAACAAAACACCACCTGAAAATTACCCAGGGTCATCATCTGTCTAGCCTTTTCCCAACTATGTTAGGGTCGGCTTCCAGTCTAACCGGATGCAGCTGAATACCAGTAGTTGACATGGAGCGATCTGGCCTCCACAACCCATTTATTACTGGATAATACGATACCCCTTGGTAAGACTGGTTGTCAGACTTTTTGGACCACTGATTACCTGTAACGACTGTCAAAGACCTACAAATGACAGCCGGGACCAACGGCTTAACTTACTTTCCGAGGCACCGAGGAAACTTGGTATGTAATGAGTGGTCATCCATCGACAGATCAACTTAGGCAAGCACAGCTTAACCTAAAGATCGACCCGAGCGGCTGTTATTATTTAGGCACGAGCTCCTCCAAAATTATCCAGGGTATCCCCCAAAATTCTCCAAGGACAAAATAAACAGCTGCTCTTTATCTTTACGAGGCAAAGCTTTTAAACAACAATATTCATAAATTGTATACTCGGGAACATTTTACCACCTGTGAGTGCGATCCCCTGGCACCGTATGTAGGTTAGATTTGCTTTACGCCCTAAATAAGAACAATGGCCGTCTAGGGGTACCTTTAGTGACCTCGATGGGTTGTCTGGTGGTACTTTTAGTGACCTCGATTGGTGGTGTGACGGTGTCTGGGTTAACGAAGGGTAATTAGCGGGGTAGTGTCTATTCATCTGTTGTTTTAGGTTATTTGGGTTAGAGGAACGCGCCCTTTTATCTTGATGTTATAAGCTAGTATAACATAGTGTAACTATACAGGGTGGAAAGGACACAAACGGTTACCACGTATACAGTATATCATTCTGTACATATCAATTTTTCCATCGGTAATAAAAAAACAGCTGTTTTCTACAAAACTGCAATACCTACACGGTCAAAATGTATGAACAGCTGTTTTTTTTTTTAATACCGGTAAAAGATTTCAATGAGGGTTCAGAATGATGTACTGAATACGTGTTAACAGTTTGTGAATCGGTGTCCCATCTACCCTGTATACACGGCGAAATCGGACAATACAACGTGACACAAACTTTAACAATGGATTCAGTACATGTTTCTATAATCACCATTAAAATATTACATCGGTTTAAAAAAAAAAACATTTCCATAGATTTTGACCATGTAGGTTTTGGAGTTAAGTATGAAACAGCCGGGGCTGCGGGACTATTCGAAAGAGATACCGCGGCCGCGGCGCGGCCCTGGAACACAAAGGGCAAAGAAGGAACATGGATGGGTTTTAGACACTCCCTCCCTCTCCACCCAGAGCGAGGGAGTTATTTGATGATATCCAATCCCAAAAAAAAAAAAGTATGAAACAGCTGTTCATTCTTCCGACTACTAAATAACAATTGACATCATGTATCTCCATAATAAAATTGAGAGAACTTTTTAGTACTTTGTTTCAGAATGTTGCTCTTGTTTTCAAATAAGGTAAAATTACCTGTGCATCACATACATAGATTGTTCTTATCTGACGACGACGCAAACATCTTATGACAAATACTACGTATTTTATAGTTATAATAATGTCTTATAACAAGTACATAATGGTACTTTACAAACGTTTCCAACATTCCGTCAGACGGCTATAATTGTTTTAAACCCAGTAATTTGTAAGGAGTTTATCTTTACTTCTATTTGTTAAATGTCAGTACATATTATTTATTTACTGTACAACAGAACCAAAGAGATATGTAAATGACAACATTTACTTTATGGTGTTCAGATAACTAGCACGATAACACGACTGACATTGGTAGAACGAGCATTTTGATCGAAACCTTATTTCAGTGGGATAAGATTGGTTATTCAGTACAGTATAGATTTCCCATTAGTTGATTTGAAAGTTTAACGCCTAAACATCATCAGCATTAAAATAAAACAGAGTTATAAGTAAGAAATTAACCGCCTCACAATTATTCATTCTTTACGAGTTCCAAAAAGCAATTTATTCGAAACAAAAATGTTACCAAGCTCAATTAAGCTAATTTTACTAACGCATTTCATCGCGTGTATATTTAAAGTAATAAGTGAAATGCCATTTGAGTATTTGAACATTCGTGCAATATGCGGGATGGCTAGAATTCCCGCAACGGTCCCGCAGTCCCGCTGAAGGGTAGCCGGCGCACCCCGTTTGTGGCGAGCAGTGCGCCAGTGACGTCAGCTGGGCACTCCCCGGCTCCCCCATAGAAACAACATGCTATACATAAATAGAGTCCCTTGACGATTCGTAACCGCAATGATGGCTATTTTCAGACACGATTCCGGCAATAGTGTTGAATATTTCAGAGAGGAAATAAAATTTTCGTGTGATAATGTCAATAACGTGAACAAAACAGAAAATGTTATTCAGATGAGATATCTTAGGAAAAGCTACATTACCCTTTTAAACGCCTGTCTAGTTACTGGACTAGCCTTAGCCAGTGCATTCAATAGAAGATTATGAAAACAGGCTGATAACAAGGGACTGTATGCTAAATAAAAAATCACAACATAAGTACTATAATGATTCGCTTCCCATAATGGTGATCATGTCACCATCATTCATTAGAAGGGCCCACATTCAGAATTATAAACTAACTGTCATAAACTCATAATAAAGGGTGTAAAAAGACCCTTAACGAAGCCGAAAGGCACTTGTTCTCCCCGTCATTGCGATATTTTTTTTGTTCTGGACCATACCTGGGAACCTTATTCATGTAGTTACGGAGATATTGAAGGTCAGAGTTCCAATTTTTTCACAAGTTTTTTTTTTAAACCGCTTTTTAAGGTTTCAACTTTACTTTAATTAACTTCATGCCCCGTTTATTATTCAAAGCATCCATCAGCACTAAGTTTTCAGTGCGTTACATTGAGTTTTACCGTAAAACGTGATTTTTCACCCCAAAAAAAAAGTCGTTTCCCAGCAATAATTTTTGCGTAGAGTGACTTAGTTTGATGTATAGAATGCTTGGGTGCCGGCTTCGTGAAGGGTCTGTTTACACCCTGTATATATATTCAATTTACTCAGATAACCAAGATCCATTGGGTGAGTAACAATATTCTTAACCTATGTAAGTACTTAACAAAAAAAACAGACAGTGTACAGGTGACTAGTGACCTCACCAACGGGCTGTCATGCCTCCCGACTATGGCGCCCAGTATGCTTTTGAGCCTAATAATGATACTATATTCAAGTTAAAGGTAATAAACAAAGGTGCACTCCATAAAACCTCTTCTCTATTGTCAAAATTTTCCACAATAACAATTATTATCGATGTCACTTCTCATATTTCACTGTGGTATCTAATTTAAGCACTTTTTGATACCAGTGCCAATCCGTGATTCAGATCAATTATTTTACAAGCATAACGTAACAATTGTTTTATGATAGAATTGTCACGCGAGGCACGCTTTAATTTCGCATTTTATATACGGGGTGTAAACAGACCCTTCACCAAGCCGTCAACCAAGCATTCTGTACATCAAACTAAGTAACTTTACGCAAAAATTTTTGCTGGGAAACGAAATTTTTTTTTGGGGTCAAAAATCACATTTTACGGTAAAACTCAATATAATGCGCTCAAAACTTATTGCTGATGGATGCTTTGAATAGTAAACGGACCATGGAGGTAATTGGAGTAAATTTAGAACCTTAAAAAGTAGTATTTAAAAAAAAACTTGTGAAAAAATTTGAACTTTGACCCCCAATATCTCCGTAACTAGAAGGTTCCCAGGTATGGTCTAGAACAAAAAAATGATCGCAATGACGGGGAGAACAAATACCTTTCGGCTTCGTTAAGGGTCTTTTTACACCCTTTATGACCATTTGGGATTCTTTGCAATTCTCACATAATGATTTTTGACACTCATTTTAAATAATGATTATCGCTATACGATTTTTCATATCTGGAAGTCTATGACTGAAGTAGCGATTTTGTAAGAGGTAAGCCGGAGTACATAATTATCTTTAATGTGATTATTTTATTTGTCTATAGAATATTGACTGTGCCATTTTTTACCCCTTGGTAAGACTGGTTGTCAGACTTTGGGCCACTGACTACCTGTAACGACTGCCCAAGATCTACAAATGACAGCCGGGACCAACGGCTTAACGTGCTTTCCGAGGCACGGAGGAAACTCGGTATGTAATGGGTGGTCACTCATCCACAGACCTACCTAAGCAAGCACAGCTTAACCTAAAGATCGACCTGAGCGGCTGTTATTATTTAGCCACGAGCTCCCGGAACAAAAAAATAATGGTGTGAAAAATAAGAGACATTATAGGTACTACATGACCTTCATCTTCTAAACTGTAAATAACAAACCATTTTCCTCTTTTGCAAATGAATTCCAATCGAATCCACTAAAAAAGAGTTCAAAATATCGAAGTCTTATCACTCTGAGTCACATCCAGCCATACGAATTACATTACTACCACATACGGCTCAAGGTTACCCGATTACATCAACTGTGAGACCGGTACATCTGTACCCACAATTGTGCTTTGTTCTGGGATATAGTGAAGGAATTAGCACATCAAAGAAATCCTGACGTACAATTTGTTTGGTCGTTAGCAGAACACTAAACACGTATTGGTTGGTTTTATGATAACAGGTGATAACTGACGTTTTTTGTTTTGTTGATCGGCTTGTGTTGTGGAAAAACTGGTAATAGTGCTGATAATTTGCATTCTTATCTCTGAAAACATATATAAGGTTGACTGGTAGAGAATGTCTTGTGGCATTAAGTCCGCCTATGTACCACTTTTGTGCATGAAGTTTAAATAAATAAATATAGCGGAGCTCGTGACTAAATAATAACAGCCGCTCGGGTCGATCTTTAGGTTAAGCCGTGCTTGCCTAGGTTAGTCTGTGGATGAGTGACCACCTATTACACACCGAGTTTCCTCCGTGCCTCGGAAAGCACGTTAAGCGGTTGGTCCCGGGTGTCATTTGCAAATATTTGACAGTAGTCGTTAGGTAGTCAGTGGACCAAAAAGTCTGACAACCAGTCTTACCCAGTACTAACTGGGTTGTGGAGGCCCGATAGGCAGTCGCTCCGTGTAAAATACTGGTATTCAGCTGCATCTAGTCTAACACTAGAAGCCGAACCCAATGTAGTTGGGAAAAGGCTAGGCAGATGATGATCTCTGAAAACATATACTTGGCGAAACTGAAGTCTGTAACCTACCTATGTAAGATTCTGGGGTATTCAGACTTTTACTAACTAAAACCCATCCATGTTCCTTCTTTGCCCTTTGTGTTTCAGGGCCGCGGTATCTCTTTCGAACAGTCCCGCAGACACGGCAGGCGAAAAAAAAACTATCTTTAATTTCATTTATTAACCATGACTGAAGAAAATAATTCTAATAAGTCTAAAAACTGAATAAAAATGTGTGAGCTACCATCTGTTTCTGTGTCACTATGAGTTAAGACGCAATTTCTTTACCAATGTCAGCAGTCGTTCATTATACCTGTCGTTTACAAATTGCGGGTCAATTAAATAAATATATAGTTCAGCTCTTTTAAATTATTGCCCTGTAGTGTAGTATTTTCAGCTCTCGTTAACAATCAGTATTTTTACTGAACTTTTAACATCTTAAATTCATTCACTCACAGACAGAGAAAGCACAGCCTAAACGGTCTTGAAACTGGGTAACTGGATCGAAAAGCTTGATATTTTGCACTAGTACACGAAAATGAGCATTAAAGAAGGATTCTAGAAAAATTATTCCCTAAATTCGTAAACTTTGCCGATGGGAAATTTCACCAGAAACACGGCTTGTTAATTAATAAATTGTAATAATTACATTTGATATTTCGATATCCGGTAATCTACAATTAGTAAGTCCGTGAGAATTCTAATAACAGTGTTGGAACGTGGTGTCTCGTACATTAAATATAATAAATCAGTAGCACCACTAGAAATTATAGAAATTCATTAATAACGATTTGTATAGTTCTAAATGACACCACTTGACATTTCATTTTTATTTTGCTTTCTGAATTATTGTGAGATTATACGATACTATTTGGCATTCTAATATGATTATTGTTAGCTTTTAAGCGTTTTGGTAAAATACTGTAAGCTTAGAATGTATTACTAAATAAATAAATGCTTTAACTAGTACAAAGTCAATTTAACACTAATCAAGTCATTATCCATCATATTCCTACAAATCTGCATAATGATACGCTGCAAGTCTCATGTATTTCTACCGAGTCCAGCTCTAATATCAAAAGTAAGACAATCCCACTTTCACAAAACTCATCACCCTGCTTGCCTCTTTCAACTCAGGGTCAACACAGCACGCTCCATTCTCTCCTGGCCATCATATCACTCAATCCCTTTTCTCACACACCCTTCCTCACACAATCCATCCATCTTTTCTTTGGCCTTCCTCTCCCTCTATAACCATCAAATTATACTTCTCAATACAATAAAAACAGTCTGCCATCCGGACAAAGCATCCACCTAACTCAATGACATCATAACGAACCCTATGTTGCGCCATCAGAGTCGCTTGTTACGGGACACGGGAGTATGACGTCAGAACCGCCAAACGTCATGATGGGGGGAAACGAATGTGCCTTTTTATAGGCGACACGGTATTTGAGAGACCTTACCAATGATGATGTCATGGAATTGAGTGGAAGGTCAGTAAGATAGTCTTTGAATTGATCTGCACTTTATTGTTACAATATGGGGCATATTATGGGTTAAAATAGGTAATTGTAGATGAATTTTATACTAGGTTTATTAGGGTTTTGTGATTTTGTCCGCGTGGACGTCTGGAATGTTTTATCCCAGGTGCTGTATAGCTGTGTGCCAAAGTTCATCTAAATTGTATGGTATTGTTATATGTTTTGTCTTTATATTTATAAGTTTGTTGGTATATTCTTTTAAGAATACCATATATGGTGTATTATATTTAAATAGTTCTGCTTTATGTATTCCATTTTCTCTTCTTCTTTTACACACTAAATCTACATCTGTTTTTTTAGTATCTCCTTTCGCAGGTATGCTGGAAGAGATTTCTTTAGAAATAAGCATCACCTTTGTACTATTTTCTGTTCCTTTCTTCTTTTCTGTATTTAGTGTGTACATAAATTGTTGAATAAATCGGTTGAGTCGTTAAGGAGTGAAAAGGCAACAGACAGGCTAACAGACTGAGTTACTTTCGCATTTATCAATGTTATTAAGTAGGTACGAATAAAATGTATGGAATTAGTAATAAACTCATGAATAATACCTAAACCACATGGCTCCAACCACGATAAGAAAACAATGCGAATATGAGGATCTTTGTTTCAGTCGATTCATCACAATGTTCACAATAAATACGTAATAAACGTGATATAAGTAAAATAAATTCGTAGTTTTCCAGATCATCATCTGCCTAGCCTTTTCCCGACTATGTTGGGGTCGGCCTCCAGTCTAACCGGATGCAGCTGAAACCAGTATTTTACATTGAGCGACTGCCTATCTGACCTCCACAACCCTGTTAGTACTGGGTAATACGATACCCCTTCATAAGACTGGTTGTCAGACTTCTTGGGCCCCTGACTACCTAACGATTGTCATAGATTTATAAATGACACCCGGCAACAACGGCTTTACGTGCTTTCCGAGGCACGGAGAAAACTCGGTATGTAATGGGTGGTCACCCATCCACAGACCAACCTAGGCAAGCACGGCTTAACCTTAAGATCGACCCGAGCGGCTGTTATTATTTAGCCACGAGCTCCTCGTATAGGAAGGAAACAATAACGGGTTAATTGCAGCATGAATACGGAAGAACAATAAACAACGTACCACAAACAGCTATAATTGGCACCTTCAATCAAAATGAGCTGTTATTATAACTTTCCTTTGGGTTGATTGTTGATGGACAACAGAACAGAATACTAAGACCAATCAAGTTAAGTACCGACCACAGCCACAGCTGACTAAACCGACGTTTGAGTTACTTTTGAATTCAACAAAAACTTCGTTAGGCCCAGCAATACTATCAATTAACATGTAGCGCTAAACGAATTTAAAGCATCGTCCTGTTTCAAGATGAGCGAGACAGAGTCAATTTTATTAAATGTTTAGAGTTAATCGCTTTTAGTAGTTTGTGGTGCAAACGGGCCTTCGAACCCATTAATTTTTAATTTTATTCTAAAGTGACATTTTACAATATTAATAAATGTAAGTATGTATAATTGCAATAATTCTAATAGTGACATCTTAATTTGTAATTTTTATTTTTAAGGCGCGTCGCTCACTGGTAAGTCGAGGCGACGTCGCGTCAGCGGCGGTGCGGCGTCGCACCACGGGCGAAGATAGGTCTCTGCGTAGAGTCGAGGCGCAGGCGGCTATGCTTCCTTCACATTTTACGTAATTCATTCACCATGTCGTCGTCAGAAGACGAAGACGTACTCGCACTGATACAAGTTCAATGAGTTTTACGTTGGTTTCAAAATCGTCGCGCATATTTAAAACGTCTAAACGCAGCTACGCACGAAACCAAATGACAAAATGGCGGTGGAGTCGTGGCTTGGGCACACTTGAGCGCCCCTCCTGCGCCTGCACCTCGCCTCCGCCCCGCCTTCACCTCGCCTCCGCCCCGCCTTCACCTCGCCCGCGCCGCAACTCTTGTATATGAGCGCACTGCCATTCATTTGTAAAGAAAACTTTGTTGCGGCGTGCCTCTTAACCGCCCGCGCCTCAACTGCACCTCGACTGTTAATCGTGTGAGCGACGCTCCTAAATACTCTTAACAGTTTTTTTTTTTTATTTTGCTTATTTCCAGGCAGAATGTACATGGCTCACTCCTTTCTACTCCACCTGTATTTTAATGGAACCTACATGCATTGCAAATAAATGATTTTATTGATTGATTGAACCCAAAGCCGTACAATGCCCCCTCAGTTCCTAGGAACAAGTATGACGTAGAAAGCAAAAACAAAATGGTAGTGGTACCAACTTTCCATGGAATCGAAGCCATTCAAGAGCGTATTGAACGTCAATTAATTATACTACAGCACACAAATGAAAGTGGTCTCATCAATTATACTCGACTATGGCGGACTTTGATTGGCTATTTTTTTTACAATATCAGAACGTAATGACTGAGCAGCTCGTGGCTAAATAATAACAGCCGCTCGGGTCGATCTTTCGTTTAAGCCATGCTTGCCTAGGTTGATTCGTGGATGGGTGACCACCCATTACATACCGAGTGCCCTCCGTGCCTCGGAAAGCACGTTAAGCCGTTGGTCCCGGGTGTCATTTGTAGATCTTTGACAGTCGTTAGGTAGTCTGACAACCAGTCTTACCAAGGGGTATCGTATTACCCAGTACTAACTGGGTTGTGGAGGTCAGACAGGTAGTCGCTCCATGTAAAATACTGGTATTCAGCTGCATCCGGTTAGACTGGAAGCCGACCCCAATATAGTTGGTAAAAGGCTAGGCAGATGATGATGAGAACGAAATGACTGTGACGTTAGCACAAAAAATAATAGAAGGGTAATCAATGGGTTAACAAACGAACGTTAATGTAACTAAGAAAATTGTGAAGAAATAATTGCACCCTTTAAAAAACTAGACGGTACGCTAACACTTAAGAAAACGACATTTTAATAGTACCAGACACTGAGTTAATGGGGCAAAATATAGTCTTGTAATGTAATGACAACAATTGAATAAATTAGAGTCCAAACTTTTAAACTCATTTGACCTTCAAACTTGAACTTTTCGAGTGTTCAGCCATGTACAGACGCCAGCACATCAAGCTACTACAATCTGTCAAATTTCTTTAATAGATGTTCAACTTTATCGCTATAGTATTAGGTTCAAGGTTGATTGGGAAAATTTGACAGTGTCGGGTAACTTGAGGCGCTTTCGTTTGTACATCTCTCTCTAGTAACGAAAGAGTTTCATTGTATGATTTGATAAATATTATACTTTTCATCGAATTAATTACAACGCCAGCATGGTAGTGACAACAGTATTTTGAAGATGATTGCTGCCGGACCGGACTGTCTTAAGTCTGAATAAATAATTAAATTGTTAACACTAATAATACTAACCCACCTATTTGCTTAAGCACCTTTGTTACTAACATTAAATTACTAAGAAAATTATAGACTGTAGTCTGAAATAAAGTTACATTTATTTATTCAATTATATGTTAAGGGGAAAATGGCATAGTTGAGTTGAGTGGACATTCATATACTTAGATGAATTGCTACACATTATCGGGTATTGATTAGCTGACCAGCACGCGTCGCATGACCACCGTAGAAACGGGTTTTGTCGACGGAAGAATCGACAAAATGACAGATTTCTTTTGTTGGTCTGTCATTTTGTCGACAGAAAAGATTATCCAGATTAATGAATCTAAAATCCGTATTAACACACAAATAAATTGAAACGATAACTGAAACCTTCAGAGCTTCAATACGTTAATAATAGGGTTATTATAATCAAAGTCTGGGATTGACATTCAAAGTCGCGTGGGACTGGCCGTGGCCTTAAACAAATACCACCACCACACTACAAATATAAACCAAAAATCAACTGAAAATAAACAAAAAACAAATCTATTGACGTTGACATAAATGTCAAGACATCAGTAAATGTTTTGACAGGCAACGCGTCAGATATAAATAAAGTTTACCACGAAATAGGGTTAGAAAATCGATAAACATTGTGTTCGTTAACCTTCGACTAATCGGTTTACACTCAATCGGAACCGATTTTAGTGGATTATCGTGGGTGAAATAACGATGGAAATAAATGAACTAAACAATAGCAAGGTCATGGTGGGCCGCGGGACTGTTCGAAAGAGATACTGCGGCCCTGGAACACAAAGGGCAAAGAAGGAACATGGATGGGTTTTAGTCAGAAAAAGTCTGGGACTCCCTCCCACTCCACCCAGAGCGGGGTTATTTCAGATTAGATTTCCAATCCAAAAAAAAAAGGTCTTGATTAGCGATAGGATAAACTTCGTTTTGTTGCAGTCACACATGATTTTGTTCGCTGAAAAATATTTTTAACATGACTTCACGCCTGTCAACATCCTAGAGATAAGCAGAAGTGTACCTGCAGCAGGTACAGCCACATGAAATGTGGGTTTAGTGGAAAGAACTCATGATCAAGGGGCGTATTTTTTTACTGAAGCTGCCCTGATTTTTTTTTTAACGACATGGGCGTGCTCTTGATCTCGATCACGCCTGATGGAAAGCGATAGATGAGGTTTATGATGGAACGAGCGTGCCCAGAAGATGCCAGTTCACTCTTGCTTTGAAGGCGGTCGGGTTAAATGAGGGAGGGAACACAGATGCCGGCAGAGAGTTCTACGCTTTGGCTGTGCGCATAATAAACGTGGAGGAGAAGCGGTACGCCGCAGTACGTCTGCTAGTCCGGTAAAAAAAAATTGTATAGAAAACTTGATCCTCTCCGATGCTGTTTGATCTGAATATTTAGTTATTTATAAGCATTGACGACATGTACAGATAAGATATATTATGTACGGCGAATAAAACGCAAAGTATCTCCAAAAATAGTTTCATCATTCATGACACGTTACCCTTTGAAATTTTCAGCAGAAATCGTGTCATCAGGTAACTTAGTCACCTATTCCATGTACTTTTCAGTGAGTAACTTCATCATATTTATTTTTAAGAACACGTTGCTATTGTTTATAGCCCTGTATGAGTCACAAGTTGTAATAGGCTAGTAGCCAAGTTTTAATATTCTTTAATGCGATTAGAATGCAGGCCGGTCATTGTCTTATAATCACACTAGGTGTTGCCCGCGACTTTCGTCCGGTGATATTATTATTGTTATGTAAAAATATTACTTCTCTCAGATATAGATTCAAATAGAGAAGGTTTTATTTTTTGTGCACGGAACCGTAATCCTTTTTCTAAAATAAAAGCCTACGTTACTCCTTATAACATCAGCTATCTCCCACTAAAAATCTCATCAAAATCGGTCCAGCCATTTCGAAGATTAGCCGGCACAAACAGACAGACAGACCGACAGTCTTTATAAGTACCGTACATACTTTCATATACATTTCGTAAAAAACTGTAATGTTGAAACTACAAACAGACAGAGATATTTATTTATTTGTATAGATAAAATGTATAATGGAAAGTCATTGCGTGCTGGAACTCTTGGAACCACCTCACATATATACTTAGACATAAATAGCAAAGAAAATATAGTTCTTACTTTATAATTATGTGATAGTGCAAGTGTTATAAATTAGTGCAAGGCGAGCGAGTTTTGAAACGAGAACTGTCCAGCTGGTGGCCATGACGCAGCTAGGACTCCGGCAGACGAGACTGGTTTTAGGACACTGCACACGTTCTACTTACGGATTTCAACTCGGAAGCCGCCCAAAATTGGAAGAATACAATGAGAAGCACTTGACTTGAAATCGATTTCAGGTTTGACAGATGAAAGAGACAAAAAGTCTTCGAAATGCCATAGATAAGTAACTCGGATACCTACTCGGACGCTACTCGTATTGTGGCAATCCATAATCCGAGCGCACTCGGATGGGTTGTTATGGGTTACCACAATACTAGTAGCGTCCGAGTAGGTATCCGAGTCCACTCGGTCCGAGCACACTCTGATCGCGACAATGCGGCTTGATGATTCAATTGAAACGTAGCATGCACAGTACACAGGGGCAGTAAATAATTATAATAAAAAAAAGAAGCCTTTATTGACGATCGGTTATTTTAATAACAGCTTGTCCTTCGACAAAGGCCTCCTCCAAAGACTTCCACCTATCTCTGTCTCTTGCAATTCTGGTCCATTCTGGACCGGGAACTCTTTTGACAGGGGCAGTAATAAGGCGTTTAATCGACTAGAATGAGAGAATATTGTCGTCGAATAGTATTGTTTTAGATGAATTCTCAAGCTAATTACTTTAAGATATCAAGTATCTACAATGCAAACTACGACCGCTACACAAGCGTAACTGCGTGAGTGCATGCCACATGGTTAATTTATCTTTCCTCCTTTCTGACCTGATAAAGACTAGTACATAACATAACATTACGCCTGAAATCCCAGAAGGGTTAAGCAGAGGTGTATCTATTAGTACACCCACATTTCGCCAGTTATGAAGTCCCATGTAATAGGGGTGAGCCTATTGCAATCAACCGGGCACAAATCCAGACTCCGTAGCTGCTATCGAGAAATTCCTGATGAAAAAACCCAATAACACTTTGCCCGACCTGGGAATTGAACCCAGGACCTCATATCTCTAAGTAGATATCGAGCAAGGTCTACCTGTTTTGAACCGACTTCTAAAAACGGAGGAGGTTATGCATCTTTTTTTAAAGCTCTTAAGCTACTATTAGCTTTGAAAAAAAAATCAAACGAAAGATATTTTAATAAACTACCCTTAATTTACCGACCTTTACCAAGAAAGGCATTTCAAGTATTCAAAGCCACACATACATATTTAATTACTAAGCTATTATAGGGCCACCATATTTCTTTACAATTTACGATCGCATGCAGTGATTGAGGTTAAACGTCTCTATCAACTAGAGTGCGTATGGCTTTAAATCAAAGAAGTCATATTTTGATTGATTGGAGTAGTATGACCATTTTCTACGAACAAGCAATCTTCAAGATCAATCTGAATACTATCTTTCAACTTTGCCCTTAATAGGACAATATGCCATAAGGGCAAAATTAGGTTAACAAAGTTAGACGCAATCACACCTTGTTACGTTAGGAAATGATGGCAATTATGGTTGCTCCAAATGATTGGAACCTTTTTCTCTCGTTTCGTCTTTAAACTGCTTTAGCTGTACTGTAGTGGTACATCTTGCCTGCGCGGCATGATGCCGCTACAAAACTTTTTCATACAAAATGTACGTAGGCGACGTGTCGTGAATTACACTCAAGCGCCGCGGCGCAGGCACGCCGCCGTTCTTTCCTTTCGTTATAAATTCCACGCCTGCGCCGCGCCTTCTTCTTACGCCGTTTCTGTATAAATCGCGCCTAAGGAACATGGGCCGAAAAAAAAATGTCACATTGGCTGGCGGAATTACTATGAAGAGTCTAAATTTTCGATCCGTATTTCTTACTTGAATTAAAGTTGCCCCGATTGATGGTCTGAATCTTCAAGCATCGCCACTTATGGATATGCTAAATTTCACATAGTTACCAATACTAGTTTTTAAGGAAGAACACGTAATTCGGAAGTACCTCTTTATTATTGTTTCTGTTCGCAATAATGACCTACTAATTCTAACAAACACACGCAAATCATGTAAATGAAATACCCCGCCGTATGACTCAAGCATCGTAAGTTTCGGTCTAGCTACCGAGTACCTTTAACACAATAATAACATAATAGCCGCCCGATCAATGGCAAGTGGGCAGGTTAATGAACCCCACCCCAGTACTTGCATCGAACTTTATGACCTTTGTAGTTTGTAGTATTTAACGTAAATATTCAATACTAGCTGTTCCCCGCGACCTTCGTCCGCGTTAAGTTATTAAAAATACAATTTTACCCGTTTTTGCAACATTTTTCATTGCTGCTACGCTCCTATTGGTCGTAGCGTGATGATATATAGCCTATAGCCTTCCTCGATAAATGGACTACCCAACACTGAAAGAATCATTCAAATCGGACCAGTAGTTCCAGAGATTAGCGCGTTCAAACAAACAAACAAACAAACAAACAAACAAACAAACACTGCAGCTTTATAATATTAGTATAGATTGATGGACTAATAGTGTACGTCAATCAAAGATAAATTACAAGTTGTGTGCAGAAATAAGTAATAAAAATTTCTTTATTAATTGTTTATTTCTTTTATTTCCATTATCTTTCAAGTATACAATAACTGTTGCAATTGATACTTTATACTACGTATCGCTCTACTACGTTTCAAAATTGGCAAAACAATCTCCATATTGTTTCTTTGTAATAATTAATTATTAATGATATTGTACTGAATGCTAGATTAATCAGCCAAGCTCCTTTCTCGTGCAGGCAGTTTATTTGATTTTGATACCAAGCGTACCACGCAAACTAAGTTACGAAACGAAAACGTTTTTTGGTGCTATCACCAAAACGATTAAACATTACAGTCATATCCAACCATGCAATCAATGCTTTAAAAAACAGCATTTTTCAAGTAATAATTTAAGCAGATAAATTCCAAGTGCATTCCAGTCGAACGGTTCAATAAATGGAATACACATATGCAGTACAATCCTACATCGTTTATGCCACTTGCATATAAAACGGATGAGTGTCGTATAAGTGCATTTGGCACATTGTCAATGATCCATTGTTCTATAACCAGTTACTGGAGCCATGTGGCATGTTGACCTAGGCGCCGTGCCAGGTGGCTTGGCTCTAGGGCTGACACACTCAAGTTTTTCCAAAACATTGGGCCAGACAAGCAAGTAAGAGCAAGCAAGAGTCGCCCAGGAGACTGTCACAGAGACATGTAGAACATCGTCTCTGTACATACTTTTTTTGCTACAACTGTATGTTACGTACTGAATTTTAATCGCAGATACAGTTACATTGCCAATCTTACGATCCATAAAGTAGAAACATACAATCATCATACGCTGACGCAGCAAAGGAAAAACGATAAAAATCCAACTAAATAATGCGTCACGCATCAAAAAAACCAATTCAATTTTCCTCTTTCTTTTATAGAATGAATCACTTGTCAGCTTGACCTAATAAGTAACTTACGATCAAGACTAAGCTGTGGTAACCCTAGCAAATCTAAGAAGTATTATGGGCAAAGCTAACTTAAGATATAAGCACACATGAGCTCTCGAGATTGGCGGGCGGATTAGACTGGTTGCAGTCGCGATTATCTGGTACATGCCATGCCACCACTAATCTGTCGGCATTTCAGACTGGCTAGGTTAATTCAATGACGGATGATACACAATTACACATTATTATGAGTGTATGTAAAAATATCATGTGACTAATAGATGTCCTGTTTGAGGTGGAGCTGAAAAAGAATACTAGGAAGAATTTGGAGGAGACCTTTGCCCAGAAGTGAGAGAAATCAGTGAAAAGAAATGGACCATGACAAACGACAGCCACGACTGCTAGTGGAACCGCGTGCTCGGACCAACCTTTTAAAAGAGGCGCTGCTGACGCGTGCACTCCTCACGCTCAACCTCATAGCGAGTGAGACGGACTTATTCTGTTGTTCTCTGAGTGAATTCACAATGAATGCTTTATTTGTAATTAGTTATAAGTAACAGTTAAGTTAAGTATGTATTAAGGCACATTTTCCGCACTGGTTAGCTGTAATGGTAGATGTAAGTCGATAAATAAATAAATAAACCCCCAAGAAGGTTTTACTTCGCTTTCAGTTAAAATCTGAAGAGTGGACGATAATCTATGCAACGAAGCCAAGGCACAATACGGACCCACTTTTCCGAACATAATATAGATGTCTATTTGCGTCGTTTAAGAATTTCCTTATCACATAATGATTACAGAAATTCTGAGACAAGATCACATGTTCTTAGACAAACACCTGAAGAAGTAAAACGTAGCCCGTCTTATCTACATCTTGCGAATTATAAAGCTGATAAGCTGAATTCTTGTAACCCAGCATTATTAGGTCTGCCCTTTTGGCAATGCGCATGAGTCCAGAGCGGCCTAAAAAGGCTGCCTAATAATCATCATCATTATCCTGCCACTATCCCAATTTATTTGGGGTCGACGCAGCATGTCTTCTTCTTTCATACTTCTCTATTACTCGTGATCTCATCAGACACCGCTTTTCTTGCCATATCATCCTTCACGCAGTCCATCCATCGCTTCGTTTCATCGTTGATAATTTGCACGATAATTTTATGAATCACGTCAAAATTCTTAAAACGGTCACAGAGGCAGTTAATATTATTATGAATTATCACTTTTTGACCATTTAACGAATTGTTACGAAATAGGGTATTTGCCTGAAAAAATCTATTAAGTCCCTCAGTTAGATTATCAAAAAATATTGGACACGTATTTTGTCTTTTGTCATGGAAACGAAAAATTACCACGATAAAGCGCGTTGAAATCTCGCGTGACGTCACAATTTCTGTTACGTTTTACTGTCCAGTAACGTCACAAGCCCCCTCTCCTGAACTTTGGTTCGTCTAATTTTTTTATTATGTGTTATAAGCGGAAATACGTGTCCAACATTTTTTGGTGATCTAACTGACGGACTAATTATTATTTTTTTCGATGTTGTCAAATAGCCTATTCATACTATTATCCTATTATAATTCTGCTAAAGCGGCCTTTTTATGCCCTCAGACCTTTACAGAAATATCCGATTATGTGTGCCACGACCGCAGTCCAATCACGTTTTACGTAAGGACACTCGTCTTCTATGATAATGTCGTAGTGTCCTATACTTATTTAGCGATCAATGGTGTCGTCCTACAATGTTTGTCGAAGAAAATACAACTTTGCCTTTGTACTGTCGTTTTATTGCAGACAATATTTGCTTTTCACGTTTGCACGGTAAACGGGGGATGTAATAAATCTGTAATTGCTGCTATTTGAAAACAACTTATGCACGAGAATTGTAGTGAAGAGTAAATAAATAGTTATGTTTGTTTTTGTAATTTGTCTGCAGGTATTTATGAAGTCATTGCTAAGGTACTATCCCCTGGGTTATATGAAACTTATTTCAGTATGGTGACGAGTAATTAGTAACCGATATTTAAACACGTGATGAAACATTTTTTTTTTACAAATAACTTTTATCACAATAAGACAAGAGCCGTATACAGCCGTATGAAATTTGCACGCGCGCGCCTGTTACCTATCAGCTGTTAGCCGTTTAAAAAAATGTTTCTTTGGGAAAGTTGTTTGTTATCATGAGTACAATCACGCGTTTAAGTATCAGTCACTAATTACCAGTCACCCTATATAGGAGGAAGGATTCACAATATACTAAAACAAAAAATAATCTACTGCAAGTGACGGGCCCATTCCAAGACAGACATTGATGGGGCAAGAAACAGCTGATTCATCTCATTCTCTCAGTCTTCTAAGATAACAAATCAATAATAACCACAAAGGAAATTGTACTATTGTTTATCAACAATTTTCTACGTAAATGTTTCTTTTTTGCTCTTTCTACAGACTTCAACTACGAGTTACATGATCAAAACTTTCCAAAGATGCGGTTTTCCTCCGTTTAATTTTTTATCGAAGAAAGAATGTGGGTAATTATGCAGAAAAAATTATGTAAACACTACATCGTCTTAAATAATGTCAAAAAAAAACCCTTAAAACGCAAATGTTCAACTTTGCGAGTTACGCAAGACTTGAATCAAATCGTCAAATTGCGCGCCAGTGCTCTCTTTTTGGGCGTCAATTTGTTGTTAAAATTACATAATAATAGTTACTATCAACTGTATTATTAACCTACATATACAACCACAAAGAGTTAAGTATGCAACGACTATCGCAAAGAGCATACTCACCACTGCATGAGCGATATCAGCCGATTCGCAAAAGGGGGTTACATAACATCGCGTAAGTGGTAATGAGCGAAAAATTTACTCCTAGGAAGTAAACGTAATAAAACTGTGCATAATCCTTTCACTTTCTTTATGTTATTTTTTTTAAATGCATAGCTTCCTTTCAGCATTAGCAAGCGTGAAGTAATTAGTAGTCCACTCAGTATTTGTCACAAGGACTTCTTTGACACACGGAAAGGGGTATCTAGGCTCAGTTTCGACATTACTTGCTAAACAATCGCAGTACGGATTAGTAAAGCCAGTCCAGTGACCAAAATCAGGTTCATCCGCAAACTTAATTTCGGAAAAATAGACTAAAGTTGTCTTTTACATCCGTTATAAACAAAATCTAGCATCGCTTGATGGAGTACTAAAAAACCGCCAAAAGTGGAGTAAGGAGAATGGGCAAAAATGTATGGGAGTTGGTCTACCTACTCAACACTAACGCCGCCGCGCCGTCTATGGGTATTAGTAGTTAATAAGTAGTTGATCAAATTACGGATAGCTTTTATGCCGAAATATCGAAGAGATCTACACTACGCATTGGGTGGCCAAATGTTGAAGAAGAAGAAGATAGAGCACTTTAGATGGCGTATGGAGACTATTTCTGACTATCAGGGAATTTAGTTTGTACCTTTGACACGCACCATTTGATAAATGCATAACTGATTGTTATGCAATTGGGCTAACGAACGAATTAGTCAACATTGATAAGTAATGTCAATGTGCATTAACTTATTGGTGTAATTAATGTCATCCCATCTCACCAATATTTTAATTCTGTATCCATCTTTGGTAAGATTAATTAAGTTATTAATCATGATCGCAAGAGATACAGGTATTGTTTGTAGGTCAGTGTACAAACTAGATGCGTTGGATCTGAAACCGGCTGCTGCGGCTGTATCATGCGCATGCCTTTGCCTGTACGTATTACAACTGCACTATGCAGGCTGTATAATAGTTGGCCGTTGCATTTTGGGCATCATTTTATTTATATTGGGACTTTGAAAGGACTATGATTTTGAGGTACTGCCAGACCGATTTTAATGCTTAATGCAAAACTTTATCAACTTTAAATGGATCCTAGACAGTTAACATAAACTTTAATTAAAATGGCAATCATCGACGTTTATTATATTGTTATGGAACTTGATAACATAACCAACATTGTAAAATAATCAGTTGACGGATTAAATCAAATAGTTACAAGTAGACTATCAACTACAAGCAAGGCTACTTTTTGTAGCAAAGAAAGAAATGAGTTTCGAATTACTTTCTTTTATAGAAAAAAAGTAGTATTACAAGAAAGTCTGCCCTTGGTTTGTTCATGTCGTTAATCTGGTAATAACAGTTCGCCTTGCACTAAATACCACAAAGGGGCATACCACCACACATGGATCGAGAGGTCACGAAAATTAGGGTTGTGTGATTTACGAGATGCCTTTAACGAAAGTTGGGTTGGGTTGCAACAGCGTCGAAATATCGGGAGCTCAAAATAATGAACAATCACGGAACATATCTCGTAAGTGTCAGTATAAGTTTGCCACAAGAGAGTTTGATGCTGAAGTTACCCGGTGATGCATTTTCCTAAATCCGAAAAATTATTGGATAGTAACAAAAAAAACATGATGTGTTTTCATTCCGCAGAAACCGATAACAGCGATGAAGAGTTCTAGGAATTAATAACGAAACACTTGTTCAAACAAACCACGTCACTGTACAGAAACTGCACAGGTAACAGCCACAGTGACCCAACATGAAACACAGCTATTTATACCTAATAAACCATGCAATCCACAATGTAAACATTCAACTAATCGAACTGTAACAACTCAACAACATACCTGACGCAGAATCTTCTTGAAAATTTTAAACTTCATGTCGACTAAATGAACTCACTTCAACACAATATAAACATCACAAAACTTAATGGTAACTAATTTTATATCAAGGCTAGAGATAAAAGCACAGAAATAGCGGCAAAGTCAACTGAACGCGAAAGTAAATAAATAAAAACGAAATTATATGTGAACGGACGTCCGTACGGTTCGGCGTCCGCGCCCGAAGTGAAGCTCGCGTAGAAAATAATTCTGTATACGCCAATAAAACATTGTATAGTATACAGCAACGTGGATATATCGCTAAGTAATTTTCACTTCCATAAAAACTGGGAAAGTTGTCTTGTAGCTGTTAACATAGATTGGTATCAGTGATATCGATACTGCAATCAAGACTCTATTAGATCTTATTTTGCTCGATTATAAGGTACGCTGAATCTGCATATCGAATGCATAATGTGCAGTTTCTTTGATCTTGCTCGTGGTGTATTTCTGTTAGTGTTTACAAATTCTGTGCTGGCACGAGTATGAGAGGCAAAACAGAATTTGGAATGGTCAGATGGAAGGGTGACGCTGTAAAAATAAAGGTTAAAAAAAGGCAACTCGGTCAAATTGTTGAGATCGCAACTAAGAATTGATTCATTTTATTGGCAGTTGTGTCTATTTAAATCAATTCTGTGAGAGGAGTCTCAGTCATAACTGCAACTATCATCTATTCGAATAGAGCAAGAGAATTCAAGCTAGTAATTAGTAGTCATAGAAATTATTATAAGGTTTCTCGTATTTTGGACTATTTGTATGTATTATAATATTTATTAGTTTATTTCATTTTATTTGTATATACCTATGTGTATTAGTATATGCCTATTTATAATAATAATAATAATCATTTATTTCGGACAAAATTAAAAATCCATAATGAGTTAGTAACAGAAAAACTTACAACTATGTTAGTAACCTTTAAACAAAATAAATTAATCAAAAAAGTTTAATTCATAAATTTCCCCTCTGCACCGGGCCAGCAGGCATGCCTACGGGACCAGTGCGCCAGGAAAGGGCAGTCTGGTCTTTCAGCAATAACGCTTAGGATGCTGTTGGGACTCCCACGTATCCTACGCATCAAGGAGGCCGCCCTTTTGCGCATGATAGCCTCAAAACTATCTTTGCCTGCCTCAGCAAACATGCCCGACGCGCTACAGAACCGTGGAAGCCCCAGCAGCACCCGGAAGGCGTTATTATATTGAATACGAAGATTTATGTATTTCAATTTATTTTAACAAAATGTTTTTTTTTGTACTTTATTACAATGCTGTCCTATTTGACCCAAAGGTTGACTGGTAGAGAATGCCTTGTGGCATTAAGTCCGCCTATGTACCGCTCTTGTACATGAAGTTTAAATAAATATGGCATACATAGTAAACTATACAGACGGCAGAACACCAAGCTACTACAACATGTCAAATTTCTTTAATAGATTTTCAACTTTATCGCTAAAGCGTTAAGTTCAAAGCTGATTGGGAAAATTTGACAGTTACGGGTAGCTTGATGTGTTAGCTTCTGAACATCCATATCAAATTAATCTGATCATAATTATCATTGATTGATTAACAATGATATCTGAACTAATTGATGAGTAATACTATTATTAATACTATACTCATCTGACACATTTATACTGATCAAATGACACATTGGTGTACTAGTTTTACTTAATAATACCAGCCTATTACTGTCCCACTGCTGGACAAAGGCCTTTTCTCATATAGAGAAGGTACGAGCATTGATCACCATCCGTCTTGAGTTTTAGTTGATACCTACTTGATGTTCCGATAAGTTTTTGGGAATTAAATATTCATTTCGGTACTTTTTAACATTTTTCACATTCAAATAAAAACTTGGTTAAGATCAACAATGACAGAAAACTGTCTTGTCGGCCTCTGAATGATGAGTGTGCATAGAAAGAGGGTTCTGGAAGCACAGCATACATTTGAAAACGAAAATTTAGCCAGAACCCTCGCAGGTTAATATTGAAATTAGGTGTAGTGCAGTCAATAAAACGTATCAGTCAGTAAATGAAAAGCATTTTTAATTTTCTACTACTTAGTTTATTTACTTCCGCCCCACCCCTTAATAAATGCTGGGTACGCCCATGTAAGGTAGCCTATCTATAGTATTCGAACACATGAATGAAAGCTAACAATAACAATATGGCTTCTATAGAAGTGGGTGATGCCTAGATGAATCTTGATTGGTAATAAAAATGTTTAGAAGAAAATAATAGATAATATTATGCTTATGTCATCATCTGCCTAGCTTTTTTTATATTGGGGTCGGCTTCCAGTCTTAACCGGATGCAGCTGAATACCAGTATTTTACATGGAGCGACAGCCTATCTGACCTCGTATATCGTAATACGATCGATACCCCTTGGTAAGACTGGTTGTCAGACTTTTTGGGCCACTGACTACCTAACGACTGTCAAAGATCTGCAAATGACAGCCGGGACCAATGGCTTAACGTGCTTTCCGAGGCACGGAGGAAACTCGGTATGTAATGGGTGGCTACCCATCCACAGACCAACACGGCAAGCACGGCTGAACCTAAAGATCGACCCGAGCGGCTGTTATTATTTAGCCACGAGCTCCTCAATATTATGCTTATGTCTCAAACCTCAATTAAGTCTCATAAAGGCAAGCGATTGATAATGCGTCGAATGGCGGAACAATACCCTGAAATCAATGACGTCCATGGAAAGCTGGTATTGGGTAACCGTATTCCAGTTATCCATAACGTTTCTGGTCTCTGGTATTGTTCTGTCGAACTTGTCCGATATGGGCGCACTCGATGTCGATGTTAAACTTGGCCGCTAGCGAGAATGCCATATGCATCCGAATACGGGTCAACGGCCAAATGTAATTGCCCCATTACACAACTTGACATAAAAAGTTCAAGATCATATCTGTAGCATTATCATTGCAGATGAATCTCGGTAATTACTTCATGATAGGCTTAGTGATTTTTATGTCCATTACTAGTTGTTTTCTGCGTGAAATTATTATAAAAACATTACTTCCCTATTTGAATCGGATTTTGTTAACAATTTCAAGTTTTTTTTTTTTGCACGGAACCCTGGTCCTTTTTCTAAAATAAAAGTAGCCATAGTTACGAGTTGTAACATCAGCTATCTGCCAGAAAAAGTCCCGACATAATCGGTTCAGCCGTTTCGGAAATTAGTCGGAACAAACAGACAGCCAGACAAAAATTGAAGAAAATGTTTTTTTTGTTATAAGTACCGTATATACTTTCATATGCATTCAGTAAAAAGCTGTTATTTTGAAATTACAAACAGACACTTCAATGTATAGATACATCTCGAAAATTAGTTCATGACAGGTTTAGTGATTTCTTTCCTTTATTTATTTCTGTACAAATATAATTACATTTTTAAATATTCCTTAGAAAAAACAATATAAAAAACATTTAAAAATATAAAAAATTGTAGCCCACCGGTATCGGGAACAGGGTCCAAGCTACCGGCGGTCAGGGCTCCAGAGAGAGGAACCTCCTAACAATACGAGCCGTGTCCAGGAGTACCGCTTTCTGAATCAAGCCCTTGATCCAGCTGCCTAACGAGAGCCTCCTCAGATGTTGGTCGAAGCTCTTGGCAATTAAGCCATGGGCTGATACAACTATCGGCACAATGATCGCTGAGTCCACATCCCACAAGTCGACAACCTCGTGAGCCAAATCAAGATACTTGATTTGCTTATCTTTCTCGGCTTTCACGAGGTTCCCATCATGTGGGACCGTTATGTCAACAATCATTGCGCGCCGCTCTGATCGATCCACCACCACTATATCAGGCTTATTGGCTACAATAGTCCTGTCAGTGATGATGGATCGATCCCAGTACAATGTGACACAGCCATTTTCGAGAACTGGGTCGGGCACATACTTATAGTACGGCACTTCCGATTCCACAAGGTTGTATTTCAGAGCAAGTTGCTGATAAATAATCCTGGCTACAAGGTTGTGTCTATGCAAGTACTCTCCGTTAGCCAGACGAGAACACCCGGAGATAATGTGACGGATTGATTCGCCTGGACGGTGGCATGCCCGACATATGTCAACCGTACCGTCCTTCACAATATGATTTCTTTTATCATTATAGATGTTTTGGGAACAAAACCCCAAAACAAGCGTTTACAACATCGCCTCTAGTGGCGGTTAACAAAAAAATAATAAGAATATCTTAAAGATTAGAACAATATTATCAGTAAGTCAATGGTTTAGCTTAAAAACAGTGGGTGTATCATATTTCCTGGCAAAGGATGGGCCATTTCGTTATCGCCAAAAGTGACTAATATGATTGTGGCAGTATGATGATTCTTTCGCCTATCTGTCATTATTTATATTTTTTTAATATTTTTATGGCACTGCTATTGTCCCACTGCTGGGCAAATCCCTCCATTCCTTCCAAAGGTCACGATTCTGTGCTACTATTATTATTACAACTAGCCCATATTGTCTCACTGCTGGGCAAAAGCCTCCCTCCATTCCTTCCAACGGTCACGATTCCATGCTACTTCTTTCCAATTCTCAAGGAAGACAAGTCTTTCAAATGATCAGTTCAAAATATTATGAGAAAAGCAATAGTCACTTATGATTCATGAGACTTTGTGCCATAAAGGGTGTAAAAAGACCCTTAACGAAGCCGAAAGGCACTTGTTCTCCTCGTCATTGTGATCATTTTTTTGTTCTGGACCATACCTGGGAACCTTCTAGTTACGGAGATATTGGGGGTCAAAGTTCCAATTTTTTCACACGTTTTTTTTTAAATACTACTTTTTCAGGTTCTAACTTTACTCCAATTACCTCCATGGTCCGTTTACTATTCAAAGCATCCATCAGCAATAAGTTTTGAGCGCATTATATTGAGTTTTACCGTAAAACGTGATTTTTCACCCCAAAAAAAAAGTCGTTTCCCAGCAATAATTTTTGCGTAAAGTTACTTAGTTTGATGTACAGAATGCTTGGTTGACGGCTTCGTGAAGGGTCTATTTACACCCCGTATAATATAACATAGGTTATTTTTTTTATAAACATACATATATCAAATATACTCATACCACAAACAGGATACCTATCATCTTTAAAATATATAAATACACAAACTTGGTCTAATATAATATTTATTATGCGAATCACAAGATGTTTGACGTCACATAAACCAATAGAATTTCATCAATAATATATTGTTTTTCAATTGTATAACCCGATCATGCCATACATACTAACCGACTACCGTCTTGTTCACAAAAAATATTTAAAAAATAATGTATTGTTGTTTTTTTTTGTTTTCTTAGAAGATTTTTAAACTATTCTACTAAAGAAGCGCAGTGACTGTGAGATTGGCCATCACAGCTAGGCTGGCTGTAACAATATACGTCTTGGTTTATCAACTTATATTGTGTGACCGATCCTTCAGCTTCGGGCACCTTCGGCTAACCTTCGGCTTCAGCCAAATTGGCATAAATTCCGAAGCTGAAGGTTTCTAGCAAGCGCCGAAATAGCAAAAACTGTTAAGAATGCGTGAGAGCGCAATGGAAGAGGGTACGCGCAAGAGGCAGGGGTCACATATCGAAGTGTTATTATTATTATTGACAAGTTGCTAAGATGTTGTTTATGGTCAACAAAGGCTTTTAAATTAAAATTAAAAAAATATATTATACACTTTAGCTAATTTTGAGTAGGGGCGGCTTAAACAAAACTTTTGTTTTTGAGGCTTCAACGCGACGCGAGGTACTTGAAAAAGAAATGGGCGATGACATTGCCCAAAATAACACATTGAAATAAAGAAAGTACCACAGTCCAAAATCTATGCAATATTCTATTAACAATATAACATAACGGCACACTGCCTGAAGGAAATGGACGTCAAATATTATAAGTTAGGACTCACCTCATGGTCTGGTCCTGGTTTCGATGCCAACCTGGCTTCTGTCAGCTGATTCTTCAAAGCCCTGCAGGAGAACAACAATTTATAAATCTCGTTTATACCAAAATGTAGTTTTCAGCATGTCGGTAGCGCCATCTAGTAGCGATGACCAGTACCACTCCTTTTTTGATTCTTATATTTTATCGGAGGATTTTATCCTCAAAGGCAAGTCAGCTTCATCATAACTTAACCTAAACTATGTTGGGGTCGGCTTCCATTTTAACTGGATGCAGCTGAATACCAGTATTTTACATGGAGCGACTGCCTACCTGACCTCCACAACCCAGTTACCAGAACCGGCGGTAGCCTCTTGGATAATCAGCCATATATCACGCCCGTAATCCCCGAAAAGTGAGGCAGGAGTGTACCTATAGTACACGTCGTAATAGGGGGCAATCCTATTGGCATCAACCAGGTAAAAGTTCGAACTACTGGTGCTGAGAATTTCCTGATGGAGTAACCTAATAACATTAAGCCCGAGCTGAGAATCGAACCCAGAAGCTCATGCTTTATGATAATACTACTTAGTACTTACATGTAAAGCTCCTCAGCCTTGCTGGCCTGCTTCTCCCGACGCCGCAACAGATCAGCACAATGTTGCAGAGTAGCGATGGTGGCCCCACACGTCGCCCGGAAGGACGCACTAGTTGCCCGGACCTCACCCACGTGTAAGCTCAGGTCGTTTCCTGGTAATAAAAAATAATTAGATATGTTTTCCATAAATTATTAATAAAATCTTCCTACACATTTTGGTCAAATTAAAAATGACTGCTCTGACTGCCTCGTTGGACTAGTGGGTCCTGGGTTCCCTTGTCTGAAACAGTGTTATTACGTTTTATCAGGAATTTCTCAGTAGCAGTCAAGAATCGTGACAAGTTGAGCTAGCAAGGCAAATCCAGACTGGATTTGTGCCCGTTGCCCCATTTCACATGGGACTTAAAATAACTGATGAAATGCGGCTCACACACTGACACCTCTGCCTAATCTTTCGGAAAAAAGTCCTGACATTATGTTATGTTAAAAAATCACAAAACCACAGTTTAGTTAATCGCGGGAATACCGTTCATCTATCTAAACTGAAACTAACCGAGACTTCCGAGTCCCGGGAATTCCCATAATAGTCACATAGCGCATATTAGAGTCAATCGTCTATAACTTAGGCGGGTCAAATTGATTAGTCATTAAGCTACAAGTCACCATTACTGTATCGAAGTACTAGCTTTTACCCGCGGCTTCGCTCGCGTTAATTTAGAATTTGACATTCAATTCGGTATCCATTAGAGCCGAACGGCGCGAAATTGACCAATGCAAACTCTATATAAAAAAACATTTGCTTTCCACCTCACCTCATCCAATTTAAAGTTTAGCACAAGATTTTCTTATTTATAGAAGGTGAGCAGTAGCGCCACTAGTTTCACGGTTTCCAGCCAACCATTAATATTGTAGAAGACGACGCGTATAGAAGGCAGTGAACACTATGGAATAACTTGAAAATTCACATCCTGGCCCTGCAGTCTCGACAAATATAACGACAAAAATCGGTCGTTAAGTGTAATCGATGTCAATTTTTTTTTAATAGATTTTCAACCTTATACTTTCGAAATAAAGTAGAAAATCTATTAAAGGAATTTGGCAACGATACGACTTAGCGACCGATTTTTGTCGCTATCTAATGGCGAGACTGCAGGGCCTGGAGAGGTTAATTAGGATCAACTTTAATGGGAATTCATAGGTTTAGACGCAAGTAATCAAATGTCTACTACCCTGACACCCAATTAACCATCAGTCATAATAATCTAATTTGAAAGCAATTCATTCAATCTCAAAAATTAACAGCCTTGTGCAAAACAATTGAATATGATGTCATAGTGTGTAGCTGCTCATTTATTTCTCACATTTAGAAGCAATAAGAATAATGTACCCAGGATTTTGTAATACCTATTATGATTTTATAAGACTGTCCATAGAGCTTCTTGCCCGCTCTAATAATTCTTAAAAAAAAAAACATAGATATCTATGTTTTGAAATGGACAACGAGTTACAATTTGCTGATTAACTGATTAGCTTTTTGACAATTCAAATTGCCTGTAAATGGTTAATTTAATGCTTTGACGAACTGAAATTGTGTGATAACGATAAGTGATAATAATAAACGGGCAGGAAATGTTTTCAAATTTTATTATTTCTATATCAGCTGTATGGTTGGTTGGATCGATTACGGAAATATGGTTTTTGACGTTTTTGATAAGTAAGATTATAATCTTATAATGGGTGAAACAAGACCCTTAACGAAGCCTAAAGGCACACGTTCTCTCTCCCCGTCATTGCGATTATTATTTTTTTGTTCTAGACCATACCTTCTATCTACGGGGGTTATTGGGGGTCAAAGTTCCAATTTTTTACAAGTTTTTTTTAATACAAGTTTGTAATGTAATTACTTTACTTTACCGCCACGACTCCCGTACTACTCATTCCATCCATCCGCACAATATTTTGAGTGCGTTACATTGAGTGCTACCATAAAACGTGATTTTTGACCTAATGCTTGTTGAATGTAAATACATATTTTGTATTTATTTAGGTATATCCTTGACGTTAACGAATCACATTTATGTGTCTTATACCCATTTACGCCAGCTATGTAACTGATATTGCGAAGAGACTATACCAGCTTCCATAGAAACCCCTTACGTACTCACTGAACATAATAAAACAAAAATCAACGTACCATCAGCAAGTTTAACAGCATCGATGGCTTCTGCTGCATCATCAATGATCTGAGGGTACGCCGCGACGCACTTGTCAAAGTACTGCTGTAACTGCACCGCCTGCTTCGAAAGTAGCTCGTTGTATGTGTCCAGCTCTGCGATCTTCTCAGCCAGGCGGCGGGCTGTGCGACCTGGATAATAAAAACTCTTTTAAAACTGTATTTACAAAATACAACGTGTAAACGGACCCTTCACGAAGCCGTCAACCAAACATTCTGTACATCAAACTAAGTAACTCTACGCAAAAATTGTTGCTGGGAAACGGCTTTTTTTTGGGGGTGAAAAATTAAGTTTTACGGTAAGACATTGTGCTTAGATGGGTTGAATTGTACGGGGTTCATGAAGGTAGTTAAAGTAAAGTTCTAACATTAAAAACTTGCATTAAAAAAAAACTTGTGAAAAAGTTGGAACTTTGACCCCCTATATCTCCGTAACAAGAAGGTTCCCAGGTATGGTCCATAACAAAAAAATGGTCACAATGACGGGGAGAACAAGTGCCTTTCGGCTTCGTTAAGGTTATTATTACACCCATTAACCAAGTTTTGATATAAAAACTTGTCAAAATTCCACCTAAACTTTGTAATGAGGAAGGATAATATAGTAAATAATTATATTCTAGCTATTTTCCATAAACAGTGAAAAGGGTAATTTAGACATTGCTGGCAATCAGTTGTTTTATTGTTCTTGCCAGAGTACCGATGTTCTAAGTTGCCTAAGTCCAGCGCTTCCTGGGCAGCCAATTAAACTACTAATCCTTGACATCTAAACTAAAGGCACGTAGATGTACTACCTACCTACTTAAAATTCAGTTTTTTACAGGTCAGGTAAAGGTCTTTCTTTGTTTTTCGTGTGGCTCGTGCCTAATCTGGAGTGAGTCTTTATGGAGCCAATAGTCCTCTGACTTGGCTTTACATGCCGTCGAAAACTATCTCTCAGGCATGCTGGTTTGGTTTCCTCACAATATTTTCCTTCAACCAAGCAAGTGATAATTATACTCACATGTATCCAAAAAATCAGGGGTCTTGGGTTCGAACCATTTATGACTTAGCGGTCCGACGGTCACACCACAAGGCTATCACTGCTAAAACCACTAGGCTATCACTGGTAAAGGCTTATTTTTTTAGTTAGCCAGTATTTTCCCACTCCTGAGCACATTCCTTCCATTTTTCGCGATGGTGTTTTTCTTCTCGCCAATGCGCGAAGAAAAAAAAAAAGGTTAATTACTTATCTACATTAAAAAATATATTTATTTCAATTGATCCATCTTTCAGCAGTCGTATTTGGTAAAAATGTGCAAGCCAACACGCATAGATTTAATTTAATTTATGGCCGACTCCTATATCTGTAATTTACGTACCTAATTGCTCACTGATATGAATAATTCTTTATTATGTCAGTTCAGACGTCAATATTCATTTTTTTCCGCTTATCATACTAAAATTGTAGGTATCTAAATAAACAATGTACGTAGTAGTCCCTTGAGATGCAAATAAAATATATGTATACGGAATATTTTTAATTAACCTTTAGGCCTCCTCCACACAATTTCGGATCGACATGATTCGGCACAGTTAGGGGACTATACAGGGTGTAAACCGACACTTCACGAAGCCGTTAACCAAGCATTATGTAAATCAAACTAAGTAACTTTACGAAACATTTGGGGTGAAAAATCACGTTTTACGATGGGACTCCATGTAATGCACTCAAAACATTCGTGTTGATGGATGGATTGAATAGTACGGGGTTGTGGAGGTGTTTAAAGTAAAAATCTTACATTAAAAACAAGTATTTAGAAAAACTAACTAACTGTAGAGTAGAACAAAAAAATGATCCCAATGACGGGGAGAACAACTGCCTTTATTCGGGAAAAAGCCGCTCGGAATTGTACCGGAAAAGTGTCAAACCAAAGTACCTAACTTCAACGAGGACAATTAAAATGGGACAAAATTTACCAAATATAAAACATACAGGTAATGCCAGAAATATCCTGATTTGATTGACTGTTGTAATTGGCTATGTGTTACATAGACTATTGTTTTTCATTTGTTAAAGCGTTGGTTCACCTATTTATAATTCCCCTTTTCCTTTTCGATTTATATAATTTAATAAATATTTTTGTCGATTGCAGTAAAACCCAAACAGTGATCCCAATAACAATAATGCCTGATTTTAGTAACACTAAATGAATGCCTTAATAAAAGCAAAATTTTGGATTTTCATCCCTCCACTCAGCCCGGAGAGTTTAATCCAACAGTTCAATAATACTTAGGTGTTGCTTAAACGCTTGGTATAGGTGAAAACAGGGATAAGGCACTGCAGAATTCAACCACATCTTCGCCACATAATAACTTATAACTATCTCTCAATGCTAGATAAATTACATGATACTGACACGCAAGCCGACGCGGTACATTCATAATTATATGCAAACTGAGTCTTATCTTTGGATTATGAGGATAAAAAGAAATGTTCATCCATCCATATAATACCACAGTCAGCCAGAAGTGTACTGGTGTAAGTGAATAAATCTACATTTCAATGAAAGTAGTATTTGATCGCGCTAAATAGACCCCCGGTTTTTGTTATTTCCAAGGTAGTATTCAGGACTCGGACATTTTTCTTTTATTTTAGACTAGCGGCCCGTCCCGGCTTCGCACGGGTGCACATTTGTTTTCCCCTAATTCCCCCCCCCCCCCCCATTTATTTTTCTATGAATGGATTGTCCGATTGGAATAAAATAAAAAGTAATTTATAGCTATTGAAAAAATCTTGCTCAATAAATAGTTTATTTGGATAAGGATTAGTATTTGACGATAATATGATCAATAAACATAGGCTAATAATTTTAATTACTTTTATTCTATGGAAAAGTGGTTATAATGGCTAAAATATAAATGTTTGGTTTATACTATCGCGGACTTTTTTGTAGGCATTATTGAGTTCTACAACTTTTCTATAGAAGTCAACCATACATCTCTAACCATTTAGGCAGCGTTCGCGAGAATCGTTAACGTACGGCAGTTTTTTCGACGCCTTACTCCACAATTTTCACTACCACGAAAAATCCTATCTATTTTCCGGGATAAAATATAGCCTATACGGATTCGGAAGAATCCCTCTAAGTAATGGTAAAAGAAATTTTGAAATCGGTCCAGTAGTTTTTGAGCCTATTCAATACAAACATACAAAAATACAAAGGTTTCCTCTTTATAATATTAGTATAGATTTTCATTTAACTTTGCTCTTTTCTAAGAAATCACCCTAAGAGGTCGTCTTGAAGTTCGAAAGGGGGGACGGGGTTCGGAAAAAAATCACGAAATATCACTAGGGGGAGAGGGGGACGGTAGTGAGATATCACGTGTATTTATTTTTATTTGAACGCGCGATTTCTTAACCGAAAAGCGGTGCGTGACCTTAACATTTTTATCACGGTGCTTAATTTTCCAGAATTAAATTAGATTATACCTGTTAACATGTATTCAAAGATATATTCTGTTTTTTTTAAGATACTTTGTACCAAAAACAATACACGTGATTTTGGGTAGGGGGGAGGGGTAGTCTAAAACCTCACCACGTATCACCATGTGGGAGAGGGGGGGGGGTTAAAAATTTGCTAAAAAAAAAACATCACGTGATTAATGGACGACACCTAAGTGAAAACTTGACTTATTTGAGAATTCTGTCGCTCGTCGTCTTCGTGCAGAAGACTTAATTATATTTTATTGTTACTAAGAATTACCATAACGTGCAATTACCACTGACTATTTTAAGGTCGTCCATTGTTTTATATTGGAGTAGGACATCCATAGCTGACGGAATACTCAAGAGTAGGTAGGGATTGGCTTTCAGTAACACGTGATTGTGTAAAGTGGTACAGAATTGCGCCATAACACGATAGGAGGCCACTTTAAATGATATGATCGTATGATAAACGTTAATGAAAGACAAATAAAAGATTTGCCGGCGACAAGTACCTACTTGTTAACATATGCATACGATCTCATCATCTTCCTGCCCTTGTCCCATGTTACTTGGGGTCGGCGCAACACGTTTTTTTCTTCCATTCTCCCCTGTCAGCCGTCACGCAATCATTTACATCTTTTTCCTTCATATCATTCCTCACACAATCCATCCATCGATTCCTTGGTCTTTCTCTCCCTCTCCATCCATCAACATTTATAATCATAACTCTTTTAGTCACATGCGATTCATCCCTCCTCAACACATGTCCATACCAAGACAGTCAATTCCCTTTCAACTTTTCTGTAACTGGCGCAACTTTCAAACTTCCTCTAATGTACTCATTCCTTATTTTATCCATTCTTGTCACACCACACATCCACCTCAACATTCTCATCTCCGAGCAACATGCAATCTTTTTTCATATTTTCATTCAACATATTATGCATACCATATAATATCGCAAAATTGGACGAATATCTCAGTAGAAGAAAGACATTAGAATACAATGAAGGATAAATTACTTGACTAGTGACTCTTCACAAACACAACTTATGTAAATTATTGGTGATGTGAACTTAGGAGAATACTAAAACTATAATAAAAAGACTATAAACCAACACTGGGGCCACTTTTTGGATTACAGCCCACTCAGTAGCTCTCTCTCTCGCAGAAAGAAGTCCTTTGCTTCAGAAGCGGGAACAGATTATGTATTAGTAATAAAAATAAATAAATAATAACCATGAGAGCCAGTTGACTGCAACGAAGTAGCTGAGCCATGTCTTCGGAGGCCACCACCATTGGAACTGCTGTCTGAACTGGTCCCATACCCCGATTCCACCTGAGAATTAAATTAACATAGGTATTAATAACAACAATGGATTCTCAAATTATTCACTATAACTATTTAATAACTCACTAACAAAGTGACTTTGTGAGATAATTATGTGGTAATTAAAACTATGTATATTAGTAATGTAAAAACCTAATATAAACATCATTTCGATTATGTGATAATGCCTTTATTTTTAATAATACTTTTTGTGTCCTATGGTGATAGAATTTTATTGTAATAGTAGCTGTGCCCCGCGACCTTCGTCCGCGTTAAATTATTATAAGAATATGACTTCCTATTTTAATCAAATTTTGTTAACTATTTCAAGGATTTTAATTTTTTGGAAAGGACTCCAAATCCTTTTCCTAAAATAAGAGTAGCCTTAAGTACTCCTTATAATATCAGCGATCTGCCAGTAAAAGTCCTGACAAAATCGGTCAAGGCGTTTTGGAGATAAGCCAGAACAAACAGACAGTTGGTAAAAAAGAGAATTTAAAAATTCTTTTTGGTTATTAGTACCGTAAATACTTTCATATGCATATAGTAAAAAGCTGTTCACTTCAATTTTGTCTATCTGTAAAGATGTAAATCAATAGGATTGAAGGAATTTGAATTCAGTAATTGTTCAAAAAAAGCAGATTCTCTCATAATTATGTTATAATCATACCAGCTAGGGCAAATAACAGTACAGTAAACACTAACCAGACCTGAAAAGTATGCATTTCAAGCATTTTCACTCATAATACCAACATTCCAAGCTAAATGTGACATATTACAGGGGCTGCATTATCTTTAAGTTATCATTGGGCGCTTTTGCCTTAACAATTGTGTACTGAAAAACAGTTTTCTACATATTTTCAGAGTTCTGATTCCTAGGTATGCCACAAAAAGATGATTCATTGCTTACCAATACAAATAAAATAAAAATAAACTGACCAATACACACAATCTTATCATAAGATCTGTCAATTCCTATATTAAGAACAATTGGATACAATCATAAGTTACATAGAGAATAGTATCAGTTCTTATCAGCATTACTCACTAAGCTGATAATGAGTAGTATTATATATATAACACAGGCAAAACAGTTGTAGGCCAAATAGCCCAGTGATGACTCATTTTAAGAAATAATAAAATAAATAATTAGTGTAGAAAAATATATGACTCATGTACTGTATCTAAACAAAATAATGGTGTTGCTATCAAAAATTGTTTGCATAAAACAATTAGCACTGTAAACTTGTTTGTATATCTGCCGAGACATTCATTTTACTTTTATTTTATTTATTTAGGAAACCAATGGTTACACATTACAATATTACACAGAATTACAGCTGGAGTTTGAGTAAATGTATAACCACCAACATTTACCACATATTGTAAAAATAAGTGCCTGTTATGGTCTCATTGAAATAAATGCTTTGAGTTTGAGTTTTTAAATTACATAAACTTTTCTTTAAAGACACATTGACGATAATCATTGCTATGAATTGATTTAATTTAGCAGCTAAAAACATTTCCTATTTTCCCTGAAACCTTAATTGAATGTAAATGTAGCCATATCAGGCATAGTAAGGTGTATTAAAGTTACCCATACCTTACTATAGGTACCCTAAGTACACCCACAGTTTGGCCGTCCTGTTTAAACTCCAAAAAAATATGTAAACAGTGATAACCAGTGATCGGAGTAGGTAGATTGAACTGGGGTCATTGATCCGAAACGTATATATTACTATGGACATTCCTCCGGAATTGGTGGATTATTGGTGTGTTTGTTTTTATTATTCAACAGATAAATAATGAATTAATTTAGTTTTGATACCTTCCTTTAAATTTTGAATTGAGTAGTAATAATATCACTACCAACATTAACAATATTTAATTGAATCCGGAAATACCGGAATTACTTTCCGGAAAAATGGCTTATCCATGTTATTCTTTCTGTGTGCATTTATGATACAAGTACCAAAAATCAATCTACCTACTCCGATCACTGGTGATAACAAGTAGTAGTTACATAATTTTCTATCCAAGTACGATAAGGTCAAAAATAAATATAATCAACATACTTAATTACTATGACAATAATTCTGAAATATACAAACATGAATTTACAGAAAGAACATCGTAATTACAATATGCATTATAAGTATTGGATGTTCATGAGTAATTTGATACTGCAATGTTTGATAACAAGACCTCCACACTACCACACATATACGCTAAGTACGCTGATTGAATGTATTGACTGAATCATACACATTGACTTGTTATAAATATCACATGATAATGATAATATTTAATACTACTTTTTATTTATATTTATGAGGTTATAACTTGATTGTGAATGTCATCCTAGTTCATTTAAAATGGTGCTCAAGGTGATCATCTCAATTAAGATATGGTAATTTTGATGTCACTAGAATCATTTGATCTGATTAGATGTTGTTTTAGTAGGCATTGAACCAAAAAAAAACTAATGTACCCCAATCTTTGTATGTACTAACAAAAAATAGATGTTTTGAAATGGGGTAAACACACACTCAAAACAAGTGGTTGCTGTTGACATACATGTCTTTTATATGTAGACGAGTGAAGGATACATATTGAGTGTACATAGATAATGATAGCTATCCGGTTACAACCAATAAGTATAATAATGTTAATATTATGTTAAAATTATGATCATTTGTTGTTATACTCACTTTGAATGACTCCAAAACATCAATCCATTGCTGCTTCTCCTCTGGGCTCGTCGCCCTCAAGTACCAAACACAGTCATTTACTGACACATCAAATCTGCAGTCATCAAATTCATGAGGCTGAAATAATAAACATCCAAGGTCGAATATCTGAATATTAGATCACATGCTAAGTCTGCTTGTTCTCAGGCAGAAACCGTTGTGACAAAAAAAGCCGAGACGCAACAAGGACAAATTAATCTTTTTATTGGACTTCGCCGATAAAATAACTATGCATAGTCACCTTGACTTTGGCTTTTTTCAGACATAAGGCACCTCGGCATCCAAGATTACTCTCCAGCTCACTCTTGTAGTACGATAAAGTAGAATCCTTCAAAACAATAAACCTGTCCTGCCAACCGTGAATGTAATTTGTCCATTTACTCAAGTATCCGCGAAGTTCAGGATTTCCGCCATCCTCTAAATCCGAGTTATCGCTCACTGTTATATTTTCTTCAATCATGTTGCAAATGTTAAGAATTAATATTTACATTAAATTCTACACAAAAACAAACAAAACGAAAAATAATAATTATTAAAAACTCGTTACATGGGAAGATACACAACGAAAATTGTTGCTGTTGTTTGACGTTTGATTTCAGTTTCACAGACTATAAATAAAGATTGCAAGCACAGATTAAAATTCCTAATCATAGTCAAAAGTGGGCGTCATACATCATGTGACAAACCGAACTAAAATTACGGCCTAATTAATTTAACTAAAATAGTTATTTTCGCACGATTAACATTGATAATAGTGTATGGTTTACATTGCAAGGTAAACTTAGAACTCACTGAGAAAGAAAACTATAGGGACTTTTTTTTTCCTCTGTACGACTATGACATTGATGCAGTCAGTACTATGCCTACCCATGTATTTTGAAAACTTTTTCTTCTAAAAATTTCAATTCCAGCGGTTGTAACCAAATAATAATAATGAAAAAAAGAGTTGTCGTTTAATTTTTCTTCGATTTGGTATTTGAATGTTCCCAGTTTGACATTTCAACGAGTGCCACTATTTCCGGAAACAATGTTCTTTTGCGTATCGATTTTGGTCGTCTTGTAGTGTCATTGGTGGAAATACGTTAACCGCCAAAACTACATGATACCGGCCAATAGCAAAACGCCATTCTACAAATAACTCACCATATCCGTTCAAGATGGCCGACAAAACTATGCCTATTTTTGTTCCATCAGAAAAACCTTTGAAAGTAGTAAAGTGGAAAGTAAAACAAGGTGTTTTTGTGTCGCAAGGTCAGATATTATTTTTATACAACGATTCATCGGGCTCAGGCACTGACTTAAAGAAATACAAGGCAATACGCGCTGGTACTATCTCATCGATCAAGGTGAAGGAAGGAGACATTGCAGAGCCTGGGTAAGTGACGTCACACTATAAATGCGCTATAAAATAATATTTATCATTTTGTAATGCAAAATATCCATAACAAACAAAAATATTTTGCATAAATCTGCATCACTTAGGTTACTCTTTATTTAAGGTGCAGTTGCATTGTTTGCGCGGCAAATACAACTGCAGCAATAGCTTATAGCTTCCCGCGTAAATTGTAACCTAAAACAAACATTGCAGATGTTTTGATAATTTTATTTCAATGTAACATTCAATTTGTCAATGAGGCTTTGACTTTAACTTTGTCAAATATTGCCTGACGAAAGTTTAATTCACAACCAATCCTTTTATCACAATATATTTTGTCAACAATTCAAATAAGACAACAAGTTGTTGTTTTGAAATCATTATTGTCCCTATCTCTCAAACTTGAAAAACAATACCTTCATTGTTACTATAACGCATCATCTAGTTTGGCAAGAGATAAATCTAAAATTTAATTCATGAAACCATTGTAACTTTTCAGTGCACCCATAGCAGAGCTGCAAGAATGTCGGCATCCTACTGTGATGAAGGAGATGTGTGCAGAGTGCGGCGCCGACCTGCGCACAGACGAGGTCACCAACAGGGATGTTGCTGTCGTGCCCATGGTACACTCTGTACCTGAATTGAAGGTGAGACCAAGATCATTAAATGTATTAAGGCAAATTGGCGGTTCTCAACCTTTGTGGGCAAAGTCTTCATGGTTATTTTGTGGGCCAAAATAACCACGATGTGGAGCCTTGACATAGCCAGAAGGCGACGCGGTAGACCTCGCAGGAGATGACGGGACGAGCTAGACAAAACCTACAACCAGTGGACCACATTAACCCTGGATCGAAGAATTTGGAAGTCATGGGGAGAGGCCTTTGCCCAGCAGTGGGATGACGCAGGCTAACAGAAACAAGCTTTGTACACAATTAAGGGCCAATAATTTGCATCTGAAGACTACAGACTATCTACTTCGTGTGATGTCATTTTTCAAATATTAACAAATGTAATGCATGTGTAAAATACATTTTTTATTGGAATAATATCTCAAACAAGTATTGGTAGTTCAGTCATAAGTTTTTGTTTAAAACTGGATTAGATAGATACAAGTTTTAACTTTGAGTAATGGTTATGACTTCACTTGCAATCCAGATAGCAAAACATACAAGTCCTTATGAAGACTTTCTTTTTTTGAGCTTTTAAAGAAAGACAGATACGAGGGCTACATTCACACATTATAGTTTCAATTATATTATATACTAGCGACCTGTCCCGGCTTCGCAAGGGTTAATTAAGGTGCTAATTTTTTCTAGTAATAAATATAGACTGTTACTGAGTGATAATATAGCATTCTAATGGTGAAAAAAATTTTGAAATTGGCTCATTAGTTTTTGAGTTTATTCATTACAAACATACACACAAAAATCTAATCTTTCCTCTTTATAATATTAGTGTAGATTTGAAAATGCTTCATATTTCATTGAACTTGTTATTTGTTTCCTACCTTTTCATAAATAGCGGATGATTTTTTAACTTTTATAATATCTATTTTCAGGTGTCGGAAGAGCTGGCACAAAAATTGGGTCGAGAGGATGCTGACCGTCTTCTAAAGGACAGGAAACTAGTATTACTTGTGGACCTTGATCAAACATTGGTTCACACAACTAATGATAATGTACCTCCTAACTTGAAGGTAATTATTGTGATAATTAAAATTAAATTTTAAAAAGCCCCAACGAAAAAATAAAAGATGAAAAATAAATACCCACTTTCATCCCCCATATCTAGTAAATGGCTACACCGATTTTGATAAAACGTATCTAGGAACCATCGCCAAGAAACTAACTTTCAATTAAAAAAAACTGCATCCAAATCAGTTTACTTGTTTAAGAGCTACGGTGCCAGACACATATTGTGGTCAAACTTATAACACCCCTCTTTTTGCGTCGGGGGTTAAAAATAAATAAAACATTCAAAATAATAGTCATGATGAAAATAATAGTTTGACTCTTATGTAAAATAAATTTATATTACCTGTGAAAAAAAAAAATTGCACACAAATAATAACAACATTTCTGAAAATTGTAATCTACAACTGATCTACAAAATTCTTGATTACAGGGTGTCCTTCACTTCTTTCTGCGAGGTCCAGGTGCTCCCGGCCGCTGGTGCCATACGCGCCTTCGACCACGAACTCAGGAGTTCCTGGAATCTGCCTCCAAGAACTATGAACTTCATGTATGCACCTTTGGCGCCCGTCAGTATGCCCACGCCGTTGCCGACTTACTTGATCCAGAGAAAAAGTATTTTTCTCATAGAATCCTGTCCAGGGATGAGTGCTTTGATGCAAGAACGAAAGCAGCTAATTTGAAGTAAGTTTATTACCAAAATATACATCTTTACATAGTATAAAACAATGTCGCTCCCGCTGTTTGTACGCTTAGATGTTTTAAACTACGCAACAGATTTTAATGCAGTTTTCAACATTAGTTAGTGATTAAAGAGGAAGGTTTAGATATATATTGTACCCGTGTGAAGCCGGGGCGGGTCGCTAGTATAATATAATTACATATTTCTCCATATCATATTATGAATTTATCATGTTGGTACAACTTTTCAGAGCATTATTCCCTTGTGGCGACAACATGGTGTGTATTATCGACGATCGTGAGGACGTATGGCGACACGCAACTAATCTGATTCACGTCAGGCCTTACTCGTTCTTCCAGTCTACAGGAGATATAAATGCACCTCCCCCACCTGGTAAGACTCCTTTATAAGAATTAACTACGGAACTGATATATGTATGAACGCATAAGTGATCATCATCACCTTCCTGCCTTTGTGCCATGTTACTTGGGGTCGGCGCAACACCTTTTTTTTCTGCCATTCCCCCCTGTGTGAACCAATAAAGTGATGAGTGCCTTAAACATGTTACAGAAAACGAAAAACCTAAAGACAAACTAGCAAGTGGCAAAAATGGTGCCCAAAATCAGATGCCCACCCTAGACGCCGAGCCAGAACAAAAGGACGCATCAAAGAACAAAGAGAACAAGGAAGAAGGTGGTAATGGTATAATAGTTGCTAAGGAAAAAGAAGTAAAGAGTTCTAATACGGAGGAAAAGGAAAGTGAAGAAGCTGATCAGGAGGGCGATGAGAGGATAGGGCAGGACCCTGCAGAGCCGCGGTGGGTGGAGACCTCCGATGGACAGATAGAAGTGGAGGACCCCGATGACTACTTAATTTACTTGGATGATATACTTAAAAGAATACATGCGTAAGTAGCAACAATTGTGTTGTGTGTGTGAGCAAGTATTGTGTTTATTGTTTACAGTATGGAAGCGTTAGTATCAACACTTTAAGTAGCAGTTGATACATCTGCAATGAAATCGAAATAAAAGATTGTAAAAATCATATTAGCAGGACAAAAACACATAAATAGGCATAGAACTATGCCGGTTGCAGACCGAAAACTAAGCTATGCCAAGGCTAAACTAAGCTATGCCAAGCAAGCTAGGCTAAGCTAAACTAGAAATAAATAGCGTGCACACCAACAGCTAAGCCAAAGCTCAGTCAGTGTTGCGACAGCACTGGCGAAGGATGTGCAAAGGGTGTGCGGGGTTGCGGGAGGGGCTTAGCTTAGCTCGTGTAGCTGCGCATCGGCATACACAACTAACTTAGCTTCGCATATTTTAGTTAGCTCACATAGTTTAGTTCGCATAGTTTGCGGTCTGCACACAAGTATGGAAAACTGCGTCAGCTATGCGAGCTAAGCTAAACTAACTTAGCTTAGCTCTTGGTCTGCAAGCCGTATTATAGTTTTCAATACTTCTTTATTGTTTCTGTAGAGTAGTTACGTTTTTCTTATATTTCCAGGCACTTCTACGATAACTACGATAAAATGGGCAAGAATCAAATTCCAGACTTGAAGTCTATAATCCCAGAGGTGAAATGCGAAGTATTAGCGGGTACTAGTCTAGTCTTCAGTGGTTTGGTGCCGACGCACCAGCGTTTGGAAACGTCAAGGGCGTATCAAGTGGCAAGAAGTCTTGGAGCCGAAGTTACGCAGGATTATTCTGATAAGACTACACATTTGGTAGCAGTGAGAGCAGGTAGGCATTGTGGAGTTGGTTATAGACAATTATACCAGCTAAGTGCATAATATAAATGCTTGTTTCAATGTTTAATTTGACAGGAACAGCAAAAGTGAACGCAAGCAGGCGCATTGGCGAAGGCAAATCGAGCAAATTACATGTAGTGACTCCAGAATGGCTGTGGACGTGCGCCGAGAGGTGGGAGCGAGTCGACGAGAGACTGTACCCTTTACAAAGAGGGGGACAGGTACAGTAACTAAACAACTTCATGGTTTATAGGTCCTAAAAAACGCTGTAACTATTCAATCATTTCCAAGGATATTTTGGCACTTTGGACTGCTGTTCTGACTTTTTATAGGCCTATTCATGAAAAAAAAACGATTGTCATGTAAACCCATTCACTAGTAATCACTAACTAAAATGATGATATGATGACCTGTCGCCTTCCGCGGGATTGACTGTAATTTACGAATATGAGGCCAATTTAAACAGCAAAGTAATAGATAATGTCTTTAGCATTAAATCAGATGAGTGCATGACCAAGCAAGTTCCGTATCCACAGAGCAGTTCCCGAAGGCCGCCGGCACACTGCAGCAGTCCGCCGCCGGCGCCGGCTCCCGTGGCCGCACTGCGAAAACGCACGCCTTCCGGACGGTTCATGGACACGATCAACCCGCTGCTGTCTTTCTCGAGCGATGATATCGCCGATATGGATAGAGAAGTAAGTCAGAATAACATTACTGTGCAATGAAATCTATGTATGGGGTAAAGGTTCTGCCTTCCATGTATAAGAGGCCTCTCACTCTCAACTGTTATAAGAAGTACATGTTCTTCTTGTTTTATAGGTGGAAGACATATTCAATGAATCGGACGAAAGTTCTTCAGATGAGGAGAAACCAGGTGATGATGACCTGGATGATGAAGAGAATCCTCCTGAGGATAGGCTGATATCAGTCAGCGCAGATAATAGCATGCAGGACAGCTTACAGGACAGGTAAAGAAGATAATCATGTTGCTTATCCAAATCAGTATGCAACAATGAGAGGGCTAGTGGCCGTAAGACAACTTTCTGTACAACTTTTAAACATGGAACTTATAAACTTGGGAAAGTGGAGATGAGCTGCTCTTTAAAAATATGAAACTAATACTATATTTTTGTTTTTCAGATTACAAGATTCGCAAGAAGCAACAAATGACTCTGAAATGGGTAAGTATTTTCAGTTTTTACTTTCCAAATCACAAACATTTTGACTTCACATATGTTGCATCTTATTGTTTCGTAAAATCAAATGTTTTGTAGTTTCTGTCTATATCTATCGGAAAAAGGCGTAAGTTTAATAGTTTATTTATCTTACTAATATTATAAAGAGGAAAGATTTGTATTTTTGTGTGTGTGTATGTTTGTAATGAATAAACTCAAAAACTACTGTGCTGATTTTAAAAAAAAATTCACCATTAGAAAGCTACATTATCCCTGAGTAACATAGGCTATATTTTATCCCAAAATGATTAAAAAATAAATGTCCACCAGTGCAAAGCCGGGACGGGCCGCTAGTGTGTTCATAAAATCAATCTTGGTTTTTTTTGGCACCTATATTCTAAAATAACACGCAACTATAACAATTTTTTTTTCTAAATTCCTAGACGATGAATCCCGCCCTCGTAAGAGACCACGAAGATCGTCACCACCATCAGATGAGGAACCACCAGATGACGACGACAGCTCTTGGAACCTCATGGGCGCGGCTTTAGAGAAGGAACTCCTGGCACAGGACTGATGCCACCGATACAAGCAATATTTACAAATTATGAGCCCTATGGCTAAGAATAAAATAAATGCTCTTTTCTTTAGAATTTTTTGTTTGTTTTTATTTTATACCCAATCACAAAGGACTGACTTTATAGCTGTTTAAACTAAATGCACATGCATGTGTAATATGACTGAAGAAATGAAATCCCCCATCCAAGTTAAGGCCAGCGCACATCGGGGATGGCGTGGTACATACATACACTCCTACAACTTTAGTACAAGAGAAGGAAAGTGTCCCTGTACTTGAAAATTCATAGGAGTGAAATGGGATAGTATATGTACTTTGTATTTTTTTTTTGTATGTATGTATATATGTATTTATTATTATATGTTATTTTTGGAAATTTTCTGTACTATTGCACCTACTGTTTTGTCTCTGCATCACCCTAAGGTAGACTGGTAGAAAATGCCCAAGGCATTAAGTCCGCCTTTGTACATTATGTGCATAAAGTTTTATACTGATACTGATACTGCTAGCCTGCGTCATCCCACTGCTGGGCAAAGGCCTCTCCCCATGACTTCCAGTTGTTTCGATCCAGGGCTAATGTGGGCCACTGGTCATTGGTTCTGTCCAGCTCGTCCCGCCATCTTCTACGAGGTCTGCCGCGACGCCTTCTGGCTGTGTCAGGGCTCCAGAAAGTGGTTATTTTGGCCCACAGCTCATTGGGCATGCGGCAGACGTGGCCAGTCCAGTCCCACTTCAGCTTAGCGGCTTTTTGAGCAACGTCAGCAATTTGTGTTTTGGAGCGCAGTGTGGTGTTGCGTACCCGGTCGGTTAGTTTGACGCCTAGAATGCTGCGCTCCATTGCACGTTGGCAGACCTTGAGTTTGGACTTTTGAATATTTGTCAAAGACCAAGTCTGGGATCCATAGGTCAAAATGGGAAGAATGCACATGTCCATGATTTTTCGCTTTAGTGACAAAGGAAGGTTTCCCTTCATAAGCTCCTTCATGGGCCAGTAGCTCTTCCAGGCATTTTCGGTTCGTCTTGTGACTTCCTTGTCTTGCCTGGACTGGAAAGAGACTAACTGGCCCAAGTAGATGTATTCATGGACATATTGCAATTCTTCACCATTCACTCTGATCCTATGCTTAATGGTGTTTGACATCAGTTTGGTCTTCGACATATTCATCGCCAGTCCAACCTCAAGGCTTGCATAAAGTTTTAATAAGAATAAATAAATAGTAGTCGCCATTCATCACTTGCTGAAAGGAACTGCCATCAGATATTCTGCTTATGCAGATGGATTTTGAGTGTGATTAATCTTAAAAAGAATACGCTCTGATATCTTGTGCATGAAAAATGAAATAAACTCCCATCTGCATCTAGTTGAAATTACTAGACAGTACTAGCAAACAGCGTTGAAGTCTGATGAAACAGGTAATGAGATCTGGTAATGAGTGATAATAATGAAAGATAGATAAACACTAACTAAATATTTAATTGCTAATTTATTACACTATAAAACACTAGCTAGCTTAAATGGCATAAGGATCATTTTCATCAAACACATGGAACTTTGTGTATGTAGGTTTTGATGTGAAGTCTTTCTTTCCATCTTGCCAGCCTCGCTCTGGTGCCTTAGAATGATCAAAGGTAGAATCTAATTTTCCGTACAGTTCCGCTTGCCTGTCCATGTCTTCTCTGTACTGTTCTTTAGCAACCTTTTTGCCAGTGATAGGGTCAGTAATGTCACCGAAAGGGTACACTACCTCTTTGACTTCATGAGTAATTAACTTAGTCAATTTTTGTTGTAGTGACTGTATGAGGACGATGTCGCCAGTCTTACAGACCTTTTTGGGATCATGGCAGTAGTAAAATTCATCCTTTCTAAAGTACTGAAATAGAAAGTTGAAAGTTGTTAGTAAAATTAGTGATTAACATCTCATATTTGTAGTCATTATTGTTATAAAAACACAAACCATCAGTAAATTCTCGTCCAATTCTAACCTCTTCACTCTGATTTTGGCAGCATTTTGTTTAACAGTAGGAACACATTGGCCTAATAGTAGGAATTTCTTTGCCGTCTCTGCTACATTACGAGCCATTGTTAATTATAATTCAATGCAAGTTTCAAAAAGAAGACTGAAAATAAAATACGAATTGGTGCTAGCTAGTTTAGTTTAGATCAATGACAGATTGACTGACAGTTGACACTACTGACAATGACAGGTGACGTGACAGTGGGTCTTGTTGATTTTTTTTTGTGGGGTATTGGCAATGGGAATCGGGAATTGGGATCGATTGACTGTTTTTTTGTTTATACTGCTTTTTGAAGAAATTATGCTATATTCAACCGAATATACACTTTAAAATAAATACAATATAATATTATTCCTTCAATAAAATAAATCTACTGCTGTACATAGGACCTTAACGTTGAAACTAACAAACAAAAGTACTCTGAGTTTAGCTTCGAGTCAAAAAGTACATAGTTAGAGACTGCCTAGCTATTTCGTTATTTTATACATGCTATGCTGTGCCCAGGCATGTCTGAATAGGCCTCGAAACTCAAGTACGCACAACGGCCAATCAAGCTTTAGCAAACCAGTTTATGCAGATCTCTCATTGTATAAGAAATCTATACAATGCGACGCCAAGTTATACTGGAAATGTACAGCTTCATGTGCCGCCGTGTGTACCTATGTAGCAAAAACTGACAAAATATGATTGTCGAACACCACTGCCTACCCTTTTGGAGAATTAAAATGTGACGTTGGGTTATAGATGTAGATAAAGAATTAAAGAAAACAAACGGATTATGCATAGTTTTGCGTGTTGTTGCAATAAAAGATTCACAGGATAATCTAAAAAGATTTAATATTTCGTTATAAACTTATAACCCATAACAATTATACCAGTTAACACAGCTACAATGTGTAACTAAGGAGATTATTATCAATAAACTAGGTACTAATTAGTTTGATACAAACTCAAGGTACAAAAACTCGAAAATTCCTATCTTTGTTTACATTATTTCATACATAATTTTAAGGAGCTTTCTCCAAACAAATACTTATTACTTAAGGCTGACTTGCTTGCGAATAACGCTGGCACTTTTACTTACAATTTACATTTAAAATTTTGTTGAACTTATACAAACTCAAACATAAAATATCACAATCTACATATTTAAGCCCAGCACCATTTTAAACAAATCATTCATAAATGACCTATGTTCAAGCGGGAACCAATTTCGTAATTGGTTTGACAACAGTCACTAATGCAGCTACTGATGATACTGCGCCCAGTACTCCTACAGTACTCGGACTTAGTTTAGTAAATCCTAATGCAGTCAGCGGAATGAATATGTCACAAGAATTCTTCAAAGTATCAATAAAAACATCTTTGTGACAAGTCATCAACATATACATATACTTCATCCCACCATTCCAATCATAGTTTGTGATTGAACTATTCAGTAGTTCAGATGGCTTCAAGAATGTAGTCTTGTGCAAATCCATGAGATGAACAATTTCATAGAAGTCTCTAGCTAAATTCGCAATGATTGAAAGTAGCCAGAATTTATTTGCCGTCCTGTTCCATTTTTCTGAGTCAGTTTTAAGGAATCCACTTTTGGTGAGCCAGACTACATGGTCAGAGTAAAGAAACAATGCATGTGCCAATTTGCTGATTGTCAATGTTACCCTTAATATGGGATCTTCAATGTGCATGCTATTTAAGGCATTGTAACAGATGTCTATGCATCTTCCAAGTCTCAAAACTGAAAAAAAAAACATGATTTAGATTGTTAGTTTGAAAAAAAAAAAACAATGAAAAAAAGCATGATTTAGTTTGCAACTTTTTTTATATTCAGTATGCCTACTCTTGAACTCAATCTAGTCCTGAGGTCAGAGATGAGGTTGTCAATGGAACGAGCTAACCCAAAAGAAGCCTAATAACTCACAACTTAAATAGATTTGGGTCATATAAACTTGGGAACACCGAAGCAAGCAGGGAATTCCACTCCTTGGCTGTGCGCATAATAAACGATGTCGCAATGCGCTTCGTGCAAATGTTGGGAACATCGACAAGATATGGGTGGTAACCTCCACGAGCTCATTCCACCATCTCATTTCATCGTCCGTTGATATTTGGTTTTCCCATCAGGAATTTCTCAGTAGCAGCCAGAGTCTGGATTTGTGCCCAGTTGATGGCAATAGGCTCAACCCATTTTCATGGGATTTAAACATAACTGGCGAAATGTGGGTGTACTATTAGGTACACCTCTGCCTAACCCCTCGTGGATTATTGGCATAATGTTATGTATGTGTTATGTTTAATAGAGTGTAGCATAGTTTTGGGACATGCCCCTCACTAACAATGAATGACTTCTAAATTAATGTCTAGGCATTCATGTATTATTTTAAGTGAAATTAGGTACTATTCATAGGATCATGTTATGATGGCCCAGAGGTTAAGGCCTCACCTCTCATGCATGAGGTTGTGGGTTCAAATCAGGGCAAGTACCAATGTGACTTTTTCAATTCATATGTACTTTTCTAAGTTTATCTTGGACATCACAGACATCGGTGAAGGAAAACATCGTGAGGAAACCTGGACTTATAATTAATATAAGTCTGAAATCGCCAACCCGTCTTGAGCAAGCCTTCTCTGTATGAGAAGAGCCCTTTGCCCAGCAGTGGGACAGTAACAGGCTGGTATTATAGGTACTATTCTAAGTAATTTAAACCCTCCACAGTAAAACAGAGACAACAGTTTACTTACTTTTTCTGAAAGAACTAAAAGTGAGTTCCAGATTTTTTATTCTATCAACAGAGTATTTGTTTGCATTTCTTATTTCCAGTTGGTGCCAGACAAGTCGACTTGTATATTGAATGAGTCTGAAAATATTGAAAAAATTTAAGGGTTTAAAATAATATTAATATTATTAGTGATCATTGGAAGGAATGAAGGACTATGCCCAGCAGTGGGACAATATGGGCTAGATATATAATATAATAATTAATGGGCAGAAAACCACGACTCAAATACTTTCTTTGCTTCAAGTTACTCTAACTGAGATTTTTATGAATTCATCTCTAAATTATCCAATATCAGAAATTAAAAATCCCAAAGGCAACATACTAATAGATGAGAAGTATCCTATGCCAAGTTTACTAGAGTGCCAAATTTCATAAATATTCGTTCAGCCATTATAGCTTGTAAAGGTCAAACAGACAAATAGAGCACTGTTAGGATAGATTAATTGAAGATTGGGAAACTCCAGGATAAGAGAGGCACTGAACCGGGAAGTGTGGCAGAAAAAAGAGGAAGCCTATACCCAGCAGCAGGTGATTCCGGGCTGATGATAATTTGAAGATAACAATGGAGACTGACCTGGCAAGTTTGTCTCTACCATTTGACTGGTTATTTACTTTTATAATAACGTCCATCCTGGCACCGTTGTGGTCTTGAATTAATGATAATAAGCTGTAAATCTTCGGTAATTAAGATTGTTGTTTATCTGACGAATTTAGTCACTATCAGTAAGATACCACACATTGTTATTACATGAATATTAGATATTGTACATATTAGCACTATGTTTATGATTCCGTAGCGTCGATATGAACCTTGAACTGTGCACGAATAAAGTTTAGTTCTGTTGAACTTAACTAATGTAAATTACATGTATGATTAACCCAATTTTCTGCTGTATCTTTGACGTGAGTTTAGTAGAGGAACTGAAGCTGTAATGAGCTCAGATTAAACCTTTCAAAGTAAAGGTAATTCTAATGAATTATTCAATTATTTCTTCCATTAACTCAATTTTAAAGTAAACAACAAACTTGAAAGTTGGTTTTTGGTTTTCATCATTTGACATTTTGTTTTTTTTTTTTTCATTTTTCAGCTGCGGTGTTGCCTTCATTATTTTAACGTAATGAATAAGTGTTTGGTATTGTAACTGGTTTAGTATTTCTTTATTTATAGAGCTTGTGAAACATTTCTCCAAATTGACTAACGTGTCTTCTTCACATTTCAACATTAGAAACCCGGCTGCACATGGCAAAGAAAGTTGTTGGCCATTGGGTAGTGGTGTTTGCCGAAAGACATGGATTTATAAAAGGAAAAACTACAAAAAAAACGAAACTCATCGTTTATGGTTAATAGAAGCCGATTGGCTAATAATTACGAAAGTCGGCCGGGTTATGTGATGTGATTGGAGCAGAATGAATGATTGGTGAACGAACCAAGCGGATATTGCAAGTTTGCAACTTTCAGACTCGAATATGAATATCGGTGAAGTGGGGCGGCGCCGCAGCGTCACGTCAAGCGGCAGCGGTCGGCAGCCATATTGAACTTAATTTTTGTTGCGCGTTGCTTGTGTGACGCAGCCATCGAAATTTCTATTTGTTTTACGTTTCGTGGTCGTCTATATTCTGTGATTATCGACTATATATTGTGCAGAGTTGAGGTGTTCAGTGAACTAAGTGACTGAAGTCGCTAATTTCGTTGTGGTAAGACTAAAACACTATTGTGCGTTGCGGTGATTTATCTTCTGGAACAAAGCGACATTTTGAAGTGACGTGTAATGTTGTGCATTTCAGATAGTGGTTCGTCGTACTGAGCTTTCATGATTGGATTACCGCGTAGCGATAGAGATAGAGATCGAATAACGGTGAAAATTCGTAACATGAAGAGGAGTTCGTCAAGAGATAGTATGCCGCGATCGAAAAGGACACGCAGTAGTATAGGCAGGTATGACGATAGCTCCGATGAGCGCGTCACTCCCGAGCGGGTGCGCCGGCGGGTGCGCTCGCCGAGCCCCCGGGGGCGATACGTGTCGCCGCACCGCGAGGATTATGTGAGGTCCCGGGAAGTCAGAGAAGACTCGGCTCGCCCGTATTACAAAGTGCTGTGCGTTAGTGCACTCCATCCAAAAGCTTCTGATGAAATCGTCAAGGATACCCTGTACAGAGAATACAAGAAGTTTGGTGATTTTAGCATCAAGATTTCTCATGAATTAGATGAGAGGGTTGCTTATGTTTGCTTCCGTAGTGCTGAAGACGCGAGAGACGCTAAACATGCCAAGCCCAGGATTATATTGTATGATAAAGTAGCTATTGTTGACCCTGTCTACGAGCCTGTTCGTGCTGAATACAGAAGTAGGCCTAGAAGCATTACACCCCCCGATTACGAACGCCCCTATTCTTATGCTTGGTCACCAGTGCCCGAGAGACGTAGACCACCTCCTGATGATAGGGCTTATGGTATTCCCCCGACAGTACCTCCTCATCACAGAGATTTTCGACCTCCAATGCATGAATACCCTATGGCTGGGCCCCATGGACCCCCAATGCATCACAGGCCACCTATGCATCATCCACCTCACCCTCATTACATGCCCCGTCCATATATGCCCCGCCCCCACCATCCTCCATTTGAGAAAATTGAAAATAAAAAAGACAAATTCCCCAATTATCTACATCATGTCCAGCCAGAAGATGATCCACTGGCTACTAGGACTCTATTTGCTGGTAACTTGGAGATCAACATTTCTGATGAAGAGCTCCGACGCATCTTTGGCCGTTATGGCATTGTTGAGGACATTGACATTAAACGCCCACCACCGGGTACAGGAAATGCATTTGCATTTGTTCGCTATCAGACTTTAGATATGGCTCATAGGGCTAAAGTAGAACTTTCTGGCCAGTATATTGGCAAATTCCAATGTAAAATAGGATATGGTAAAGCCACACCTACTACTCGAGTCTGGGTAGGTGGTCTTGGTCCCTGGACATCTGTTGCCCAGTTGGAAAGGGAGTTTGATAGGTTTGGGGCCATTAAAAAGATTGAATACGCTAAAGGAGAACCTCATGCATACATTTTGTATGACTCAATTGATGCAGCTCAAGCTGCCGTTAAAGAGATGAGAGGTTTTCCTCTTGGTGGTCCAGAAAGACGACTACGAATTGATTTCGCCGATGTCGGCACTGGGGGCCCATACAGGCCAAAGCCTTATGCGCCCCCTGTTGGGGAAGACGGTAGACCTGTTGAAGGTTATGAAGGGTATGAGGGCTGGGAAGAGGGGTCGACGGCTTACCCTGCCTACGGAACGCCTGGCTACAGAGGAAGAGGTGGCCGTGGCCGAGGGCGAGGGATGTATAGAGGCGTATATCACGGCTCGGGAGATTATCGCGACGAAGAGTGGAGGCGTGCACCAACAGATCCTGAATATGAGGGACGAGCCCGTCGTTCTGGTTCACGTGAGCCAGGTGTGGACCGCTCTCGCTCACGAACACCGCGCCGACGCTCTCCCGACAGTGACTCCGACGGGTCGCCTCGTCGTGGTGGCGGCATGCTAGCGTCCGCAAGGACATTGCCTGAAGTTGTACGCAAAGCTACGACAATATGGAATGGTGCCCTGATCTTGAAGAACTCCCTCTTCCCAACTAAGTTCCACCTGACTGATGGTGATTCTGAGATTATCGACAGTCTGATGAAAGATGAAGATGGCAAAAATCAGCTGAGAATAACACAGAGACTGCGTTTAGATCAACCGAAGCTGGATGATGTTCAGAAGCGCATTGCCACATCTAGTTCACATGCCATTTTCTTGGGAGTGGCAGGGTCAACAGCATCTATCACAAATGAAGATGCAAGTATCCAGACCAGACCAATGAGGAACTTGGTGTCTTACTTAAAGCAAAAAGAAGCAGCCGGTGTTATTTCACTCCTGAACAAAGAGACAGAGGCTACTGGCGTACTATACTCTTTCCCACCTTGTGAGTTCTCAACGGAGCTTCTCAAGCGTACATGTCACAACCTAACTGAGGAGAGCTTGAAGGAGGACCATCTAGTAATAGTGGTAGTTAGGGGTGGGTCAGCCTAGTATGAACTTCTGAGCTCCCAAACTGCAGAGGTCACAATCTGACCAACAAGTTTGTAGTGAGATCAGTAAAAGTGGTGGTGAGGGGTGGTTCTGCGTAGAACGAACTAATTTATTAGATTTACACATTTTCAGTTTACATTACTAGCCTAAGTTCTGATTAAAGTTCCCTTGTCTTCTTCAGAAATTTAATGAAATGTACACTTGTGATGTGTAGTGAGGTGAGGTGTTTGTAAAACTAAGTTAGTGAAGTTTCACATTTATTGTGCAAGTGCTGTGTTAGCCTTGTAGTGACAGCAATAATCAATATTATTGCAAAAATGTAGATGAACGATAGTTTTGCTAGAATTGGAGCAAAGATTTTTTTTTGAAACTTTTTAAGTGTATATTTATTATGATAAAAAGTTATAGTGTATACTTATTCAGTGTATGTTAGGTGATGTGTAGTGTAAGTGTGTGAGTTGCAAATAGAATATTTCATCTTATGATGTAGTTTTTTTAAACCTTGTGAGTTGTGATCAGGCAAGTGCAGTTGTTGATACAGTGACTGGTTTGTGATGTTCAAATGTGCCCTCGGTGATTGATAATCACTTGAGTGAATTTCCTAATGACTTGAGAAAGTCACTGCTCATTAATCAAGTGAAAATGCTTCAACCCTAAAATGATTCAGTGAAGCCTTGTGTTTGTGTTGTGGTCCATAAAGACTAAAATATGACAATAACAAAGTGTAGGTAGTCATGGTGATTGTTCAAAAGGCTGTGTTAAAAATCAAAGAGTTTCGTTTTATCATAGTGAACAAAATAATAGTGACACACTTAGGTATGAAATAATCATTTTAGTTGCACCACTTGGTAAGTATTTTGTGGGTATGGACACATCCCCCTGCTTTTGAAGCTTTTGATTGCCCCCTGCTCAATGTTACATCTAATTCTAGTCATGTGTAGACTTCACGATAAATATTTTGCCATATTTATAGGGTTAAATTAAATTATTTGGCATAACTTCACGGATGTGATGATCAAACATAAGATCAAAACAATAACTGTTTTTCTTAATCATCAGCTTAAATTATGAATTCAGAAAACTGTTTATGTTATTTTCGAGTTATTACATCATGAATTCATCACTTCTGAAGTATCGCCAAATAATTAAATTTTAAGAGGCAGGTACCAAATACCAGTAACAGCTGGCTTAAGAACGATTGTCCAAAATAATTCATTACACAATGGTTTTTGATTCCCAGGCAGTAATAACGTTTTTTTTCTTAATTGTCATCATAACTGGCATGAAATTTTTGATTTTAGTAAAATACTACCCGTTTATAAGCACATTAACCTCTAAACACAGCATAAAACCTAAAGAACGATACACACAACCTCGCTATTCCTATACCAGCCTAAACTTTATTCCAGAAAGTAATTTAATATTACTTAAAATTAAGTACCTATTACAGAAATTAGGTATCATCTAGTTGTCATTTCGTTTCATCATCATTTTGGTAGGATCATAATGATTGGAAAGTGGTTTCTATCGACTGGGATAGGTGCATACAAGAAAATTCAAATATTTTTTTAATAAATAAATGAATTTTTACCATTGCTTATTCAACAGAAAATTGCATACAAAAGACCTCATTTTCTTGTCTGCCCACCCCAATCTGTGGAACCACTATTTTATTCGAACTAGGTAAATATACGCTGCTATTTTGAACTTATTTAGCCGACAACCGCTGCTCTGGGCAGAAGAAAAATCCTGAAATCAATCGATTTCGTAAGTATCTGTGACAGGTGGTAAGCATTTGTAGTTTCTATTCTGAAACAAATCAATGTACATAATTACTGATCTCTACTGTGGCTGAGTGATGGGCTGCGTGTCGCCGGTTCGATTCCCGCACGGAATTAATATTTGAATGGCATTGTTCCAGGTCCTACTGTTTAGTGTATTCGAGTTAAAATATTTGTATAACACACCCACTATACGTGAGAAATCCTAGCGTCGGGCAACGTTTTCATTAAAACGTATTTAAAAAAACATTGCCGAGTATCATCGGTATCTCAAGTAATAACTACGAAGTTACTCTTCAGCCCAATATTTACAGCAACCTTTTCAGCCTCAAGTCTACCTGCTTCGACAGAGATCACATGTGTGGCTTTACTTAATTGAGGCCACTAAATATAGGTACAACAGCCACCATTAAAGACTTAAGTAATTGAAACAGCCATCAACCTTGATACGTACACGAAGACTATTTACCTTTTTTTGCAAACACTCGTCTTAGTTCAGAACGTACCTACCTACCTAATCATTTGTGCATAATTTGAGAACCTCGACTAACGGAACTTGCAGGATAAGGCTGTAGTCTGTAGGTGCACTAAAACTTCACTCCTGCAGTGTGTTTACTAACGACGTTTGTACGTGTGTACCGTTTTGATTCTTATTTATAGGTCCAAAGGTCGACGACCCGAAGATAAAAGTTCGCCAACAAGACTAACAACGAGGTCATAACGGTGTTATTTACTTGTGCTTTTCCGTGTAGCTGTGGTTTATCAATAAACGTTTCTATGGTACAAGTTTGTGTTTTTTTTTTATTGGTCCTGTATTTATTTACCTTTCTAATACTTGGGTGAACATAAGTTTTCTAATTAGATTAGATAAATAGCTAGACGTACCAGACCTTTGATCTAGCCACACTGTTAATGGACACACCTGATATCAACGCTTAGCTATACAGTCACTTGCTGTTCTCAATAGGGCCGGACTCTACCGAAGAGGAGGAAAGGTGTGTTCTAAACCACCAATAGAATTATTTACACTTCTCGGCTCCACTTAGCTTTAGTGGAAACGATAGAGAGCAGAGAGGACAGGAGATGTCTCGTAATTTAGTCCAGCCTGCATGTGCATGTGGATTGAGTGATCCTCTCTTCAATCTTAACAAAAATCGAGGAAGATTTAGTTAAAAATTGTTAAAACATTATGGCGAAGTTAAAAATTTGTTAAACCTGAGATAAAAAAGATATGGTCAAGAAAGTGGATCACTCATATCACGCGCTTTAAGAAAACGTCATAATGTATATCTCAGAATATATAGCCTTTGCTCTTGTTATTTCAACGTTGAAAAATAGTTAAAAACTATTAACAATTTGTGAAATCACTTGCACGTCCCGTTCCAAATTTATTACGATTCATTTGGATCACTCATTCCACACACGGGCCGTATGAGTGCTCTTAAAAATCATTACTTTATACTGAATAACTACGTATTATTTTTGTTGTGTAATATGACTAAACTTAAGAGTGAATTTGTTAAAGAATGAGTGTGACAAAACTTAGAAGCTGAAGGAAGATATTTGCCTTTATTTTTTCCTCCAAAATGCCGTCTGAGTGTTCCATACTTCGACCTCTATCTACTTATATGTACTTTGTAGGTAGACTGAGATTGTATCCAAAATTGTTATATTTTTTTTACTATAACTTGAAATATCTTCTGCTTTTCTATGGGTCATACTTTAAGAAATATCATGATTCGTTCATTCCTAAAGGAAAAGACTGAGTAGGGTAGATGTGATTTTTGTATTTTTTGAGACTCTCTCGATCAACTGCCCTCATAAATTCTTATTTTTAGCTATGGAACGTGGTATACTTGGAGTCTATCGGAGGGATCGCATCCGAAACGAGGTGATCGGAAGGAGAACTAGAGTTGTCAACATAGCTCACAGAATAAGTAAAGGCGACCGTATTAGCCATAGAACCGTAGACCGTTGAGGTAGCCATGTTCTTGATTGGAGATCGCGAATCGGCAAACATAAAGCGGGGTGCCCTCAGGCTGGGTGGAGCGACGATCTTTGCAGGGTGGCTGGATACGATTGAGAAGGCCTATATCCAGCAGTGGATTACTGTAGGCTGATGATGTTGGGTAGCCATATTTGCCATTTAATCAAAGATCTTTCGAGCATACGTGTATTTGAATATGGACCGATTCAAACGTAATTATAATTTCAAACCTTTAAATGGCCGTTCTGAAAAATTGACATATTAAGACTTGTCAAGTTATTCACGCCAGGCACGGACATAATATTGCAGTTTTTGCAATAATTTATTTTATGGTATTGTGTGGTGGATATCCGTTTACTGATAACGTATAAAACAGTGAGTATCTTTTTCAATTCTTATTACTAATGTAAGTCGATTTTGAACTCAATGCTTGAAATGAATTTTTTCTATCGTACAAGATGTACCTACAGACGACGGCATATCAAGCTAAATACCACCTGTGGCACCTTATTTAGTTGTAGTAGGTTTGATTACGCAACAAAAAAAATATAGTATGATCTGCTGGCGCTGAACTTTTCTTACATTTTAAGTATTAATTTTTATTTTTTTATTTGCTTATTTCAAGTGTATTTATACAAGGTAGACTAATATATTTAGTTTTATAAAATGAGGTTTGCAGCTATTTATCTGTTGTATATTTACTAGGATACGGATAAATTTCATTTGAACAGTGAACAGTGAAGGTGCATCTGAACCAGGGTTGTTGCTGATGCATATTTTTTTCACATCAGCGGATGCTGATGCTGATGCTGATCTTTTATCATTGACATCAGCGGATGCTGATGCTGATGCTGATTTTAATTATTTTCTTAAAAAAACAGGGAAAAAGTAAAATCAGTCCGTATTAGTACGCTCTTTGCGTGAATAATCCTTGTTACATAAGTTGCAGTTTGCAGTTTCTTGACTCCTTAATTTAAAATACGTCCATATTCCACTTTTCAACGGATAACACTACAACAGTTTACGGAAAAAAAAACAAAAACTTTCACGTGTAATGACGAATTAACGTAATGAGACAAGTCTGTGTTTATTTGCAATCACAATCCCCGCAGACGATCTTTTAATTATTGGTCAAAGTCGTAGGCAAAAATTACACGTGATATAATCCCCTCTGCGGTCATGTCAGGGCTCGAACTTCAGCATTAATAATCAGCATTAACAATCAGCATCGATCAATGCGGATGCTGATGCTGATGTTGAAAATGATGCTGAAGATCAGCGGATGCTGATGCTGATGCTGATGTTCGCAACAACCCTGATCTGAACTGTATCCCCACATTATAATGCCGTAGCTGAGCCATGCGTATGCATAGGCGTAGTATGTAACCAGGGCAGTCTGTAAATTTGTGTTTTTTTTAATTTCACTAAAAGCGTTCAAAACTTTTTAAAGCTTAGATTTTATTTTTTGTACGTGTGATTTCCAATTTATGTTTTTGTCTATAGTTATGCCTAATAATGTGAATCCATTGACTGTTTCTATTTTATTATTACTATAAGAAAAAAGTACACTAAGAGGATTTTTTGGTGGGGATAGAAGGTTAAGAGTTTAGTCTTTGTAAAGTTGATTTCAAGATTGTGTCGTTCATCCAGGTAATTATGTATTTTGCTAAGAATTTCATTAAGGGTACTGTTTAGGCTTGTGTTATCATTGAGAAAGAATGGAGATATCGTCCGCAAACAAAACACAAGGTCCGGATTCTGCTATACATTTTGGGAGATCATTGATGTAAATGAGAAACAAAAGACATCCAACAACACTTCCTTGTGGTATTGATGATACCGCTGGGCTACAATTTTTTATATTTTTAAATGTTTTTATATAGTATTTTGTATAGGAATATTTAAAAATCTGAAACATATAATGTATAAAAATAAATGAAGGTAATAAAGTATTTTATTGTGTTATTTAAATATGGTCACCCTACACGATGTTTTTCTTTACGAAGTTAAAAATCAGTTATCTAATGAATAATAAAAAGCAGAAGATATTTCAAGTTATAGTAAAAAAAAATTAACAATTTTGGATACAATCTAAACTACCTAGCCACCTACTAGCCACTACCTGTCTACCTACGAAGTACATATAAGTAGATAGAGGTCGAAGTATGGAACACTCAGACGGCATTTTGGAGGAAAAAATAAAGGCAAATATCTTCCTTCAGCTTCTAAGTTTTGTCACACTCATTCTTTAACAAATTCACTCTTAAGTTTAGTCATATTACACAACAAAAATAATACGTATTTATTCAGTATAAAGTAATGATTTTTAAGAGCACTCATACGGCCCGTGTGTGGAATGAGTGATCCAAATGAATCGTAATAAATTTGGAACGGGACGTGCAAGTGATTTCACAAATTGTTAATAGTTTTTAACTATTTTTCAACGTTGAAATAACAAGAGCAAAGGCTATATATTCTGAGATATACATTATGACGTTTTCTTAAAGCGCGTGATATGAGTGATCCACTTTCTTGACCATATCTTTTTTATCTCAGGTTTAACAAATTTTTAACTTCGCCATAATGTTTTAACAATTTTTAACTAAATCTTCCTCGATTTTTGTTAAAATTGAAGAGAGGATCACTCAATCCACATGCACATCCAGCCTGCGCACTCGGCGGCCAAGCGGAGACGCGAGCGTCGTCGTCCTGCGAGCGGCGTGCGGTGTGAGTAGTGGATGAGCGGAGTGTCTCCTTGCACAGCTTCGGTGGATACACCCTAGTTCTAACGCATCTTTTGTCCTCTCGGCATCGCACATCTCCGCTCGTCTTCGCTTTGGTAGAGTCCGGGCCTTACGAAGGCTTTTGGTACGCTTTGCGATGGATTAGTGATCGCAGATATAGGACCTGTCCTAGTTATTGATACCTGACAAAACTAAGGAACATTACTGGGTCAGACAAGAGTGAGTGTTTTAGTCAAACTTGATCCTCTTATGGCGAAGTATAATCTCCACAACTGAGCGAAGATTATCACTTGAACACATTACAGGACTACATAATTATGCTGTTGTAGGGTTCATAACCTTAGACAGTAACACCCAGGTACAGTTAGCAACAGAAGAGTATAACGCTTCACATTCTATTAAAGTGAATTCACTTTAATAGTTTATTGAATTATTGCAGCAGTGGGAACATTATAGGTTGATTATGATTATATGTACTTTTCCTTCAATAATATTGTATTGAATAAAAACAACTGCTTCATTGGTCTCTGCTTAGCATGAGGTCCTGGGTTCGATGCCCAGGTCGGGTAAAGTACTATTGGGTTTTTCATCAGGAATTTCTCAGTAGCTGCCACGGAGTCTGGATTTGTTCCCGGTTGATGGCAATAAGCTCGCCGCCTATTGACACATGGGACTTAAACATAACGGGCGAAATGATGGGTGTACCTACTATTAAGTATACCTCTGCCTAATCCTTCAGGATTACAGGCGGATGTTATGATGCAATAAACAAAATGGCGGCATTAGTTCCAACTATGGACCCTCGCCAGAATAACAATGCAGCACTCTACTGTATGCATGCAGCAGTGCTGAACAGGATGTCCTGTTTACCTCCTTATAATCGCAAAACAAAGGGGTCCTTTATTATGTACAGACGCCAGCACATCAAGTTACCCGAAACTGTTTCAAATTTTAAAAATACAAAAAAATCTGCTTATGTAATACTTGAACAGCCCCTAATGCTTTAGCGATAAAATTTACACTATGAGTCAAATATGTAACACAATCATTAGTTAAGTCAAACAAAATTGTAGAAGGAAAATAAAGCTTTTTTTTATTTTATGTGCTGGCTTCGGTACTCTGTACGTACTAACTACTTTCTTGCACTGTAGCGACACTGCGAAAAGTACTACAGCAACATAGTACAACAAGTACTACAGCGCCATCTATGACACAAATGAAGAACTAACATGAAAATTCTAAATCGCTCAGAACAAAGTTATAAGACAACAGGAAAACCCGGCAACAACTTTACTGTCGGGCAGTTGCCCAACAGACATAACGCCCGTCTGGTTGGAAGATCCTCCCTTTTCAAGGGGTATGAAGAACTTTACACCCTGTTCTTCATATCCCTATAGCACCAAAGTCTTCACAGCTCTTTTACAATAATTCTAAATCTACAAGTCTTAAGCGCAGGCCACACCGCCAGCTAGCGAGCGAAGCGAACGAGGCATCGTTTCAAATCTTTTCATACTTTGATTCACTCCGTGAGCTATCGATAGAGCCGAACGAAGTATAAAAACCTCATTAGCTCGCTCGCTCGCTAGCGGTGTGGCCTGCACTTTATCGCTGAAAGAGATTGAATACCTACACACGTATAACATACTCGTTGATCTCATAAAAAAGGTTGTAGCACTTTTACATCATCTGTCACCATAAAGAAAGCCAAGAAAAAGCTTATTCCTCTATGTCTGTCACTCATTTTCCATTGAATTTCAGCAAAGGTGTATTCATTTTACTCTTTGATTCTATCGTTTTCTTATACTACAAACAACAGCTCACCGATGCCGATGTAATAATTTTCACTAAGAACGTTTTAAATCTTGTTTCAACAATGCACGCTGAACAGGACTCATTACTGTCGGAACGAATTATGGAAGCTAAATCGTGGGAAAGTACGTACCTCATCAACATCATTCACAGCCGACTTCACCCATTGCTGGGTATTATAAGCCTCTTTTTGCTTGTGCCAAGTTCCACGCTCTTGTGCCATTCTCATTCTGGATATTCCCGCGATGGCAGCAATGTCGTCTGCCCATCTCGCCGCCGGACGACCAACACTTCTCTTTCCAGTCCTTGGACGCCACTCAGTCATAGCTATACTCCACCTGCCATCACAAAATAATATTGATGCTATATTGAAAGTAGGTAGTACGTACCTAAGTACCTATTTCAAAATAGCATAAGTAAATAAAAGAGACAGAAGTAGTCTATAATTCATCAGTCACGTTGCGGGTCAATTGTGCACAGAGCATCATTCATATTATATAGGGTGGGTAAAAAATCGTGGATCAAACGGAACAGAGCGATAGTTGAGGTTATTTGTAGTAAAAAATATCACTGAAGAAGAGTTCTAACTTGATTTCCTTAAAAGTTATGAACTTATGACTACTTCAGTGTTTTTTTAAGAATATACCAACAGTCAACAGTTTTACTAAATATGCAATTAGTGGTGTTTAGTTGCTTCTAGGAAATGCACCATCACTACAAAAGTGCTTTTATGACAGTGTGTACCACGATTTATGAATATTGGGCACTTTATTCAATATCTTTTAAGTCTCACGAAAAATTATTTGTAACTTCAGAACCTCACTGAAAAAAAAATACTACCAAAAAATGACCCTGATAACCCCAACTATCGCCGTGTTTCGTTGTATCCACGATTTTTTACCCACCCTGTATAAAATACTGGTAAAAAATAGAATAATAGATGGCGCACCAAAAAAAAATTGCTGTGTTCGTGAAGGTAACTTCCCCCCCCGCAATTGCGGGTTGGAAGATGTTACAATGTCATTAATTCTTGGGAACGAATTACGTCCTAGGAAGTCAATCGGGGCCGGTTACAGTCAGCCCCAAAAAGATGTAAACACGGACACTTCAAGGAACCATTTTATTGTCAACAACCAGTGATCCAAAATTGTGTTGTTTGTCAATCGTTGCAACTTCAAGTCGTATAACTTGTCAGTCTGTGCACCTTGTTTTGGTCATAGGGTGTTTATATTATAACGTATCCGGCCTGTGTTGTGGTTTTGGTGAAATGAAATTGTTTAAACTCAAACTCAAAGCATTTATTTCAATTAGACCATTACAGGCGCTTTTGAATGTCAGAAAAACAAAGAAGGCAAAGCTACAGTCCCAGAGACAAGGCATAATAACTTGTGAAAGTACTGTAGTTGCCCATTCCAAAGCGTAGATCTCTATGGAGAAGAATGGGAAAGAAACTCCTATACTATGTTTTGTAGCTTTACATTGTATACACAATTATTATGTACATCTTTTTGGGGCTGACTGTACTATCTGGCCACCGCTCCTCAAAGGTACAAAACAGTGTTAAATATACACCGTGACTGTTTAGTCGTCTTACAACGGCAGCCCACTTCATGTATCCAATGACTACTAAACATTCATTAAAAAAATTGGTATTTATGAGATTTTAATAATTTAAAAAATTGATCTGCACAGGCTTTTTGAGCCATGGGAGGGCAAAATTGGCGGATCGTAAAGGTGTTCAAACTAGAGGAACACAATTCGATGAATATCTGATGGCTATGAAACGGGTCTACCATCGACAGTCCGCTTCCGAGATGCCACATGAGATAGAGACTCCAAGAGCACGTAGAAGAAAACAAATCTTGTCGCAACAGCCTGGGTATGAAATAAATGATGATAACGGTAAAAAGGGGTGATTAGAAATGCAGGGGTGAATAGAGACAAAACTTTAAGAGGGATTATAGTCATTGATATGACTATAATCCTCCCGCCATCCCCTATCTACCTCCTCACAGACTCATATAATTACTCGGATTTAACCCTTAGCCAAATTGCCAAAATGTGGGTTTCGGTACAGACGCCAACACATCAAGCTACCCGAAACTTTCAAATCAACCTTGAACCTAATGCTTCAGTCATAAATCTGAAAACTATTAAAGAAAGGAGATCATTATATTTGGGCCTGTCCTGAAAGTTTCCAAAAAAACATTATTTTTTGTTTCCCAGCACTTTCAGAAATCAATAAATGTATGAAAATGATTAATCATCGAATTAGTATAACTTGGTTCAGAGCAATCATACAACTTTTGGGCCATTTAATATGGCCAAAAGTTGTTGCTATTACTCGAAATGGCGAGTTTTAACTATACGTACCATTTTTTTTTGTTGGCTTTCAACAAAGGCCCGAAAATGTATGGAGCCTGAATGATCTCCTTTGACAGATTGTAGTAGCTTGATTTGCTGGCATCTGTACTATTTCTAAACCTCTACCAAACCTTTCGGGGATTACAGGCGCGGTACTATTTATTTAATAAATATTCCTCAGATTGGATAGCAAAGACAATTACTCTATGGGCGATGCCGCTCGAATGGGAATCATAGCGTCCATGGTTCCCGATGAGATCATTTACAAGCATAGCGATTATTCAATCAGAAGCTACGAGACTGCGTTGATGTTTTGTGATGTTTCTGGTGAGCATTTTGCTGTCCCCATTTTTGGTTAGGTCCTGTGTTTTAATTTATTTTAAAAGTCTATTTGAGAGTAATAATTAGTCAAAAACAAGTAAATAGTGGTGGGTAATCTTGATAATAATTACCCAAAAAGTCGGTAGTTGGCACTCGTTGGTAAGATGCTGGAAGTTTTCACCGAAGAGCGAGCGTAGCGAGGTCGAAAACTTGGAACTTTTTGGGCCGCAATGGGTAAAATTGACATTAATTACTCATTACGAGCCTCATATCAATAAAAATTTGAGGTTGTGGGAAGATTTTATGGTTATTTCCTCTAAACGTCGGGTGACCCGTATCATTGATACGGCTGATATGGCGGTAGCTACGCCCCTGTGATGACAGTGGAGATACGTCTTAGTCTCAACTTCTCATATGAGGAATGAACAAAAACACTTCCGACTACAATAAGTGCTTACAAAACACCGAAAGCCTTGTTGGTCTACCTAGGGGACGCTGTGGTCGATCCCCAGCACAGATCCACATTATGATTCCAAGGTCAGTCAGTGTTAATGGGTTTCTCCATTAGGAATTTCTCAGTAGCTCAAGAGTCTGTATTCGTGGCCGGGTTGATGGCAATAGGGTCGCTGCTAACATAACTGGCGAAATGTAAGTATTAAACATCATTGCCCAAATAGGTAGGTAGGTTATCTAGTCACGCAAATAACAGAAACTCAAAAAAAACGTTGTTGAAGGTTTCACTAACCTCTGCGAAAAATATACAACTTCCGGCCGCGGCGGACCTTCGAGATTGACCAAAGTTTTGAACTCCTACATCGGAGCAATGGTCCAGGAGATACTGACGCACAACGGAGACGTGCTGAAGTTCTCCGGTGACGCCTTCCTGTCCATGTGGAAGAAGACTGAGAAGCTATCCATGCAAGATGTGGTGCACAGCGCTATTGACTGCGGACTCATTATACAGAAGAACTATGGGACTTTTACCACAGATGTTGGGGTGGTTCTTAAGGGTTAGTGATTTGTTCATTATTTAGGTACTATGACTTCAGTAGTTTTGATCCAGTAGACTGATGGGTACGAAGATCAGAAGACGTGTTGGTGTCAACCTATTATGTTAACCTAGCTGTCTCATTTCAATGATATAAAAGATCAAAGAACTGTAGGTAGGTTCTGCGGCCTTGTGACTGGCAACTGGCCAAAGTGACACTCAACTTACGTTTACTTCCAGCCCGAAAAGAGTTTTTACGCGTTTTTAATTACAAAGCGATGCCTAGAGTGAAAACCCCGTAATCGTAAAAGAAGTAACTGTTCAGAAGGAAGAAAAAACTGCGTGCTGTAAAATTTTCGTACGGCGTCTTTTGGAAATTAATCCCGCTTTTATATCCAGAACTGTTCGATACTATAAGATACTTCAATTTTCAAATAAGAAACGACACGTCCGTTGCAAAGTATTCACGCCAAACTGACAGATGCGAGTATTTACGAGGTTCGCATTGACTGCCATACATGGAGCGACGAGTATCGAATGAACAAGTTAGTCAGATCAGGATGTGCGTTGCGAGGTTTTCTTATTCTTATTCTTTATTGCACACAAAACAACAAAAATATACATACAAATTGCAATAACATAGCTTATGTACAATGGCGAGCTTAACCCAGAATTGGGTTTTCTTACAGCAAACCAAATTTCGATAGCGAAAGTTGCATAAGAGGATATACCTATGTGCATTAACATAACATCTCATTACTTAAATTAATTAATTTTATAAACTAAACTACATACATACAGTATAGTACACGTAATACATACAATATAATTATTTACAATACAACGTATATTTTTCTTCTTAGAAACGCAATAAAATAAATTTGAGCAAAAATGCATTCCCGAGGTTTTCACTCTAAGGCGACGGCCGACGATAGGTACTATTTCTTGGCTGACGACCATTACTTTTATCTAGCATTTACCGTAATTAAAAGTAAAACTTAATATCTTTCCTAAACTAGTAAAAGTCGCGATCTCCGCCGGCATGTCCCACTTCTCTATCATCGGCGACGAGTCACTAATCCAGTCGAGTTCCTCGAGCTACGTCATCATCGGCCAGCCAGTGTGGGACGTCAAGATGGCGCAGTACATGTCTAAGTCAGGAGATGTGCTCACCGCTGCCAGTGCTTGGATGTATGTTAACGAAGCTGAGTATTGGACGCAGCCTTGCGGTGATGGGAGGCATACTAAGGTACCCATACAAAAGATAATATCCTAATCTACCTACTATAAATGCGAAGTCTTTCTGTCGGTTTCGGCCATTCTTCTCCATAGAGATCTACGCTTTGGAATGGGCAACTACAGTACTTTCACAAGTTATTATGCCTTGTGTCTGGGAGTTCTGGGACTGTAGCTTCGCCTTCTTTGTTTTTCTGACATTCAAAAGTGCCTGTTATGGTCTAATTGAAATAAATGCTTTGAGTTTGAGTTTGAGGTTTGTTTCCTAAACTACTTAACAAAATTTGGTGAAATTCGGTATAATTTGGTATATATTTAGCTCAAACCCTGGCGCAGGACACATGCTTGCTATGCACTTATGCAGCTACTTCTCTTAAAGTGCTAAAGTGTTGTAGGGTGTGTGAAAGATTTGAAATCCACACGGACGGATTTACGTGCAAAAAGTTGCTTTACTAAGAAACAATATTACCTACTATATTGTTTTACTGAGGTTTCATTTTGTTTTCTTGCCGTTAGGTTCTTGGAATTGGCGCATCTTGGAAAAGGGTGGAAAAACTACAAGAGGAAGACAAAAAACGTAAGTCACTTTAGGCTACCTAACTATTTAAATCCTTATTCTCGTAATTGATCCATCATCATCTGCCTAGCCTTTTCCCAACTATATTGGGGTCGGCTTCCAGTCTAACCGGATGCAGCTGAATACCAGTATTTTACATGGAGCGATTGCCTATCTGACCTCCACAACCCAGTAAGAACAGGGAAATACGATACCTCTTGGTAAGACTGGTTATCAGACTTTTGGACCACTGACTACCTGTAACGACAGTCAAAGATCTACAAATGACAGCCGGGACCAACGACTTTAAGTGCTTTCCGAAGCACGGAGATAACTCGGTATGTAATGGGTGGTCACCCATCCGCAGACCAACCTAGGCAAGCACGGCTTAACCTAAAGATCGACCCGAGCGGCTGATATTATTTAGCCACGCCACGAGCTACTCCTTAACCGTAACTGATTCATACAAATAAATAAAATTGAAGTATCTGTTTGTAATTTCAAAATAACAGCTTTTTACTGAATGCATATGATAGTATATACGATATTTATAACAAAAAAACCTTTATTTTAATTCCTGTCTGTCTGTCTGTGTCTTGTTTGTTCCGGTTAATCTCCGAAACGGCTGGACTGATTTTGACGGGACTTTTACTGGCAGAGCTGGTGTTATAAGGAGTAGGTAACTTGGCTACTTTTAATTTTAGAAAAAGGATTAGTGTTCCTTGCAATACAATATTATTGATCTTTTGGACATATTTTTATTGTAAGTTTGTCTACCTATAACTCACTTCTGTTCCCAGGTAGGTACAGAAGCTACTACAAACTGTGAAATTTCTTTAATAGATTTAGATATAGTTTTTTTTTTAGATTTTTAACTTTATCGCTGAAGCATTAGATTCAAGGTTGATTAAGAAAATTTTACAGTTTTGGGTAGCTTCATGTTCTGGTGTCTGTACAAAACGCTTCAATATACGAAACATTTGGGTGCGTTTCGTGACACATAATATCGCATGCATATTCGAAAATATATTTCGTCAGAATAATTTAAATTCAATTCGGTGTCCATCAGGAGTCAATCAAGTAGATGGTAATCTTCTTAATCCATTAAAAAAACCCTTAAAATGATTTCTTCAATGTGGTTTCCGTACGTTGTATTTAAGGTCAATCAAATTTCGCAATCTGCAAGAAACGTAAGAAATTATGAATTTCGGGGGTTACCTTGGTACCTTGATCCCAAAACCCAAAAATAGACGAATCAAAAACGATCTATTTATTTTAGTTCGCCCAGCCGTCATCGCAGCAGTCCAAACCTCGTGGTTTCCGGGCCTCCGTCGTTTCATGGCAACTCCTGTCCTTCGGGCAGTGGACAATGAAGAGCCCATGGAGTTCCTGACCGAAGTTCGTCGGGTCGTCGTGGTGTTCCTCAATATTATCACGAAGACTGTCACTGATGAAGCGCTTATTGAACTAGTTGATGGTGTTTATAAACTTGTTTCAAGGTATTATGTTCAATAGTAACAGATAGATTCTGGCGTACCAACGCCTGTATGTCATGTGTGAGTTCCAGATTCATCAAAATTAGTCTTAGTCCAGCTGGTCATATTTTCTCCTTAATCATCACTCATTATTTGAGATAGCAATACTTTAGCGTAAGGCGGCACAGTATACCGACATCGCACTCGCTCGCCCGACCTGTACCAATTCTGGTCAGCAAAACTAAATCACTGGCCACGAGTTACTAACTCACGAGTGACTTCGTAGAAATAATGATTTGTTGCTCTTCCATCTAAAACATGAAAGTTTCAAGCTATTCTTCTTCATAATTCCCTTACTACTAAGGCGATTCACCCACTGCGCCGCGCTGCGTCGCGTAGCGCGGGGCCGTAGATTTTAAAATTGTAAGAAAGTATCTGAATTTGTATAGAAAACACGCCACACACGCGGACAACTCACTGAAAACGCGTCGGCGTATAATTAATTTTCCGCGCTACGCGACGGAGCGCGGTGCGGTGGGAGAATTGCCTAAAAAGTATCTGAATTTGTATAGAAGACACACCAAGGACAACACACTGCGAATCGCCTAAGGATCGCAACCGTATATGATACGCCTCGCGGTCTTCCGAACTATGGGGTATTACATTAGATACATGAACGTATTATCTTCGATATCGTTACAGAGTGACATTAGAAGCAGACGGGCTGGTGAACAAAGTGTCGATGTTCGACAAAGACATGATGATTCTCATCGTCTTCGGACTGCGAGGCCTGAGCCACGAAGATGAGGCACAACATGCCCTGCTCTGCGCATTCATGCTTAAAGACAAGATTGCCGATGAGAATATTATCAACGTTTCTATTGGGGTTACTTCTGGTATATTATGATGTTCTCACTATTCTGGCTAGGTACTTATTGGCTAAAGAGATCGTGATCTCGAAGCACTGAGATGTGTAGTTGTATAAGAAATTGCAAGAGGTTTGCAGACTTTTTCCTGAGTGAAAAAAAGTTAGTGTTAAGTTTTTAGTTAATCAACGAGAGAACTTTAAAAGAAACATGGGTGATGAATGATGAGCACTTTGCGGCCGTCGTACGAACTCAGGCGAATGACAGCTGTTCTGACTGCATCGCATGACCGCATTAGTCTCGGCTTGCGTCTTTCTTTTTGTTGCGACAGTAACAGCAAGCAACCGCTTACTTCCAAATGATGACGCTGGTGATGCCCTTCCATCTTCTTCGATAGGCTATCGTCGATTCGAATTCAAAAGCCCCTTTTTTTCGTTGAATCCTTTTAATCTGTACAGGAACGACTTATTGTGGAGTTGTTGGCCACGAACTGCGAAGAGAATACACTGTTATTGGACCTGCAGTCAATAAGGTAGTATCATTATAGCATATAAGTAATAAGAGAGTGACGTACTGAGTTTCTTCCGTGCCTCGGAAAGCACATTAAGCCGTTGGTCCCGGCTGTCATTTGTAGTCTTTGACGGTCGTTACAGGTAGTCGTAAGCTCGAAAGTTTGACAACCAGTCTTACCAGAGGGTATCGTATTACCCAGTAACCGGGTTGTGGAGGTCAGATAGAGTCGCTCCATGTAAAAGACTGGTATTCAGCTGCACCAGGTTAGACTGGAAGCCGACCCCAACAGTTGGGTAAAGGCTAGGCTGATGATGATGATGATGAAAAAAGTGACCACACTTAGCCATGCGCGACGGGCAGTGGGTTTGTGCCGGTCAGAAACTTTCAATACTCCGACGCAGTGTCGAGTCTCGTCTTCAGATTGAGGCGAATATTTTTTCCCATTTATGGCATTTACGTAAGTAAAGCCACCACCTGTCCGATCTGATCCGATGGATGCGAGACGCACGGGACCGATCAATGTGGCGACTCTTGGAGGAGGCCTATGTCCAGCAGTAGAAGTCTTTCAGCTGAAATGATGACGATGATGAAGTAAAGCTTGCTCTGACTGGCCCAAGCGGTCCACGGTGCCAGACATCTAAGTGTGTGGAGAAACAGCAAACTTATCTCGCGAGGGACACGGTTTGTTATGAAATTTTAATCCTTATAGGCTGCAAGACTGATGATGACCTATCTGGATAAAGTTACTTGTGATAAAGAGACCTTTCTGAGGAGCAAGATTGAACACGAGTTCTTCAGGCAAATTGAATCGAAACCTTTGAAGGGTATCGCGGAACCCGGACCGATGTACGAGTTTGATTATTACGGGTCAGTATATAATTTTATGTGTGGTGTAAACTGTCAGTATAAGTTGGTTATCTTCTATATACATATAATATAATACATATAATAAGACAGTAAAAAAACTGTGTCTGTACATTGAATATATTTAAAAAAAAAAAATTGAGGGGGGTTTAGAAACAGTAATAGAGCACGAATCCAAAAAAAAAATTCTGTCTGTTTGTCTGTTTGTCTGTTTGTCTGTTTGTTTGTACACGCTAATCTTCGGAACTACTAGACGGATTTGAAAGATTTTTTTTTTGTTGTATAGGCATAAGTCTGGGCAACATATAGGCTATAATTTATCTTGGAAACTTGAACACCTGATGCAGAACCGCAATAGAATAGCTAAACTATAAGAGATACAAAAATGGTACCATAGCAAAAATTGTTCCACGTGATGAGCATTTTCTGCTGAGAGAATAAATTTGAAGTTCTGGAACACCTGATGAGGAACTCCAAGAGTCCAGCTACACTATAACATATATAGGAATGACGTCTTAGCAAAAATTGTTCAATCTGATGACCACTCTCTGTTGATTTATAAAAATCGAAGACCTGAAACACCTGTTGTGGAACTCCAAGAGCCCAGCTACACCATAACACATATAGGAATGACGTCTTAGCAAACATTGTTCAATCTGATGAGCACTCTCTGTTGACTTATAAAATCGAAGATCTGGAACACCTGATGTGGAACTCCAAGACCCCAGCTACACCATAACACATATAGGAATGAAGTCTTAGCAAAAATTGTTCAATCTGATGAGCACTCTCTGTTGATTTATAAAAATCGAAGATCTGGAACACCTGTTGTGGAACTCCAAGAGCCCAGCTACACCATAACACATATAGGAATGATGTCTTAGCAAAAGTTGTTCGGTCTGATGGGTATTTCCTGTTGACTTATAAAAATCGAAGATCAGAAACATCTGATGTGGAAATCAAAGCTATCACTAATTTCACTGTATAATTATAAAATAACATAAGCTGGGAGTACCTCCACGCGGTGAAGGTAACAGTTTAGGACTGATATTCGATGATGACGGTATATCATTGAAAATTTGACTCTACTGGACAAAACTCCTATTTATTTTTTTATTTTATCGAATAAATATGCCTTCGGGCTTATGTTATTTGAGTGTTTTAGACTTTTTCCTCTTATCTTCGTGACTCGGTAGCCTACCCGATAACGCAGGGGAGCAGTCACTTAGAATTTAATTGATCAGGTATCTTCACAATAAAACTATAACCATGCCTAGAAAGAGGTCAAATCTTTCCCAATGTTCCAAAGGAGCTAAAAGATTGAGGATCATAAGATCCCAAGAATCTACCGAAGAACGTCAGGAGAGACTTGATGCTGTTCGAGAACATCAGGCTGCAACTCGCTCCGTGGAAACCTCTTCCTTTCTTCTCTTCTCTTCCTCTTAGATAACGAAGCACGCCTGCGTTCTCAGCGTATTTACGCATCTACATCCAGGTCTCTAGAGAACTGTGAAGAATATGATGCGCGACTGACCGCTGATCGTGAACGTCATGCATTGTCTCGCGAATCGGAGACGTTCTCGGATAGAGAATTACGCTTGAGTTCCAAGCGTATCTACGCATCGACTTCTAGGTCTCTAGAGACAAGTGGGGAACGTGATGCGCGACTGACCGCTGATCGTGAACGTCACGCATTGTCTCGCGAGTCGGAGACGTTCACGGATAGAGAATTACGCTTGAGTTCCAAGCGTATCTACGCATCGACTTCTGACTTACAAAAATGAAAGAAGATATGGAACGTCTCGAATCGTCTCGCGCATCCCGTTGTTTTCCCGTCCCCGGGCTCTTAGAATTCGACATCAGACGTTTCAGATCTTCGATTTTGACGACCCCGTTGTCGCTGGCATAAGCAATAGGATCCGCGTACGAAGTCGCGGGCAGAAGCTAGTAAATAAATAAAAATAAATATTTTTTTCTATTTCGCTGATAAATGATAGTGATACTGTTAGCCTGCAGCATTCCACTGCTCGGCAAAGGGCCTCTTCCCATGAATTCCAGTAGTTTCGATCCAGGGCTAATGTGGACCACTGGTCGGTTTTGCTAATGATGATATCAATCCTTTATTACCAGAAGAAGAGAAGGCAGAGCAACCTTAGATCAAACACAGCCTCCTCGTTAAATATAAATCGTCGATTAGTGGTTTCTTTTCATCGTGAGCGATTCGTGACCCTAACTTCAAGCAAAGTCACGCCATCGTCTAGGCCAAGGCTGATCAACCCCAGGCCCGCCGGCACAATTGAATTGGCCCGCCAAAAGTGGTCAGCTGACGATAGACTTTTGAAAACAGATTTCAGGATACAAAAACGTAGGAAAAAAATAGTTGCTCTGTATGAACCATTCACTGTAAGCCTATTTCCAGCACACATTGTAGTCGAGTGCAATTAGACTTTAAGGTGGAACGAAGTTTATAGTGGTCGGATTTACATGGAGTTTTTTTTATTGAGTTCCTAGAGTTGTGGAGACGAAAGTTAAAAAAAAAATTTTCGACGCTCGCGACTTTTTTTTTATTTTTTTAAATTTCCTTTTGAATATTTTTTTTTCGTTTAGGAATAACTTGAAATTTACCGGATTTATATTGTGACGTATAGTAGGACCTATATGCATCCATTAAACGCCAATTTGGTCTATTTCCTTGTTCATTGTTGTTGACGAAATGCATATTTCCAGGTTTTTTAATGAAAATTTCCTATTTTTTCAATTATTTCTAAAATAACGAGTTTTAACACAAAGATTTCTTTTGTCATTGGTAACTGATACTTTTTCACGGATAACTGGACGTAAAAATGTTCAAGAAATCCATATTTGCGAGTGAAGTGACTAAAAATTCATTCGCAAATATCAGGAAATCGTCTATGTAAAAGTTAAAGAAGGCAATTTTCCTCAAAATGTTTCTATGGCGGTCAACGTAAATATTATTCTGAAAATATCCTTATTATATCAGCTATCTACAGAGAACGCAAAATAAAATAAATATTCGGAGGTTCTCGATAAATGTTGATTATTGCTGACGAAGGTGGACTGGGGCCGCTGGTAAACTCACAAAAATTATCGTAATTGTAACGTAACCATTTCTCATAATTTATATTTAGAATTAGTTGCAAGCTTGGGTCTCTGCGCCCCATTTAATATCAATACCGATACCGATACCGCTCCCAATTCTTAGCAATAGATCCGTTTAGTCATGTTTTACTTTCTCAGCAGTAACTGATTTTTAACAAGTATCTTTGAATATTTTTCTACTTATTTTATCTTATTAGATAGCCACTCAAATGAGGTTTTGGAAAATTTTTTGCACATTGAGTTACATAGAAAAATTTCGAAGAAAAATGCCTTCATTAACATAGACGATTTTCTGATTTTTGCGAATGAATTTTAAGTCACCAAACTCATAAATATGGTTTTCTTGAACATTTTCTTATGCAGTTATCTGTAAAAATGTATCTGTTACCAATTTCAAAAGAAATCTTAATCTTAAATTCGGTAATCTAGAAATAATTGAAGAAAATACGATATTTTCAAAAAAAAACTTAAAATATGAATATTGAACAAATAAACAGACCAAATTGGCGTTTAATGGATACACACAGGTCTTTCTATTGTGCCTCAATATAAATTCGTCGAATTTCAAGTTATTCATAAAAGAAAAAAAAATATTACAAAGGAAATCCAAAAAAAAAAAAAAACTTGCGAGCGGCGAAATTTTTTTTTTTAAGTTTCTTCTCTATACCTCTAGGAACTCAATAAAAAAAGTCCCATGAAAATCCGACCACTATAAACTTCGTTCCACCTTTTGAGTATTTTTTGTCTAATTGCACTCGGCTATTGTGTCACTAACTGAAGTTTAATGTTAAAAGCTAATTAGGTAGGTGTCAACCGTTACTATAGCAAGTTTTATTTACTAGATGGCCCGCCGATTGCACGAAATCAAAATTGTTGCCCACCGTTAACATAAGTTGGTACTTCCTCTCCCATATCCATGAAGGTTTTCTCCCGCAAAAACTTGGAAATACTGATTATACTTAAAAAGTAATTAAAAACCGAACTGCAAGTAGATGTTTCAAGTCTTACAGACAAAGAGTTGCTAGATTTTTCAATTTCCCCAAGAATGTCCCTATTTTCCCAAAAAAGGGGGGAAAAACCAACCCTACTAACGCTGTACAGATTCTGTCTGTTGTGAATAGGTGGCCAGAGCGTCCACCCGGTAGTCGTCACCCACTGTTGGGCCGAACTGAAGAGATGCGCAAATTCAAGATGACCCTCCAGAACGCGCTGGAGCAACAGGCTAAACCTTTTACTCGCTACCGGGACCATGTATACGGAGTAGCTTTTACTGTTAGTATTTAGCATAAGCATACATAAACCTGCCTGTAGTGTTCCCACAGCTGGCACACGGGCCTCCTCTGTATGAGAGGGAGTGGTCTGTAATCATGGGCGTCACCACGGTGGGGCAAGGTGGGGCACTTGCCCCACCCTGCTCTCTGACCCGAAGCTAAGAATTTTTAGGGAAATGCATACTGACAAAATTAAATATTCATTTTTCACATTAAAATAAAAACTTGGTTAAGGTCAACAATGACAGAAAACCGTCTTGTCGGCCTCTGTATGATGGGTGTGGTGAAAGAGGATTCTGGAAGCACACCATACATTTCAAAACAAAATTTTGGCTAGATTTAGCCAGAACCCTCGCAGGTTATTATTGAAATGGTGTAGCACAGTCAATAAAACGTATTAGTCAATAAATAAAAATCATTTTAAATTTCCTACAACTACTTGGTTTATTTACTTCTGCCCCACCCCTTAAAAAATGCTGGGTACGCCTATGTCTGTAATCCACCACATATTGCGTCTGTCTAGGTTCAAAATCACGACCAACAAACTCACGCCGCCGTCGCTGTACAACACTTGAAACATAATTAATATCATAGACTGAGCAATATTAGTATATTTGTAATCACGTTCTCGAAAACGGCTCTAACGATTTCAATTAAACTTGCAATATGAGGCGAAAAATCGATCTAGTTCACCTGACCAGAGTTCGGTCGCCCAGGTAGCCAAGTACTTAATATTAAAATTACTTTTTTTATGTCATTACTAGGTAATCATTGCTACTATTTGCTACCCATGGACATCTCCAACACAGAACCATCGCAAATGCGTTTGAATCCCCGAGACAGCTGAAATATAAAATGTCTGAATTTTCTAATTGCACTATAGTTGCTTACAATTAAGATCGCAATAGCGGTCATTGCTCTTTCCATAATATCTCTTCGTACGAACCAAAACAAATGAACCATGTATCGTTTTTCATTAGAAAAAATGTTGCAGATCACGATAGATGATGATTCAAGACATGAACAGGCTTATATTTGGATTTCAAAGTTAAGAACTTTAATAAATGTAGGTGGGTCAATGACCGCCATTGCGATCTTAACTGGCAGCAATTATAGTTGCTCGCATTTCAATTTCCAATTCCAGTTATTTTCAATCCAAAAATCAACCAATAACCACGGTTTGCTTATCGGTTGATTTCTACTGAAGGTGAGATATAGATAGCGAAAATAAGTGGTTTTTTTTGTGACTTCAGGGTCCGATTAATGTTGGAAAGACGCGCATATTGGAAGAATGTCTGTTTACCACTCCGGATTTCATACGCAAAGGAAAAATATATTTAACTGAAAATGAAAAGGTAAACGTAAAAACCGAAACATTTATTTTTAACACGCTTGTATAACCTGTAAATACGTAAAAAACATAACCCTTCCTTGGCAGTCGGGTAAAAAAATGTAGAAGTTTTTGACCCACTTCCCGATTGAGCTGAAATTTTGCATAGTTTGGAAGACTATACATGGTAACTTAAGTGACGTCATTCTAAATCCAATATGGCGAACTACCAAAGATGGCGGACTAGTTCTTTTTTATGCATTTCCATAACATTGGAAATGAAAGGGTTGAAGAATATACGAGAAATAAAATGAAGCAGTGGCGAAGGATCCATACAACTCGATTTCTACCGGATTCCCTTTGAAAAATGGCACAGTCAGTATTCTATAGACAAATAAAATAATCACATTAAAGATATGTACATCTTACTCGGCTTACATCTTACAAAAATTGATGTTTTTTTAAACGATAATATTACTTGGAAAACTAATTACATTTGTGTCAAGAATTCTGACTGTCATTTTCGAACTTTCTCTCATAGACCCTTAAGAGATACTACCCATACCATGAAAGAAAGGGAACAGACTGTGCTTGCCCACACTTGCCGCACTTGTTTTTTTTCACGGGTGACCACTGAAAACCAGCGCAATGCTGTGGGTCCCCCATAGCAGAGCATCATGCTGAGTGGTAACCTGCTTGTCGCAGTCACGACGTGCAAGCTGTTAACTATTTTATTTTTCTTTGTTTCTATCCTGTTGTATGCACGTCATGTCCATGCGACAAATAAATACTTTTTCTTTGTTTTTCTTTCACTAAAATACTTGCTACTCCTGCGTACTTCTCTTCTTCTAATCTCCTGGAATCCGTGGCCAAAATTCGGTCGGGAAGATTATCCTTCCTTAACTACACCATTTTTTTTTAGGTGCCGTACTATCTCTTCCGTAAGATCATGGTGAAGCACTTCAAGCGAGCAAGTCCACGCAATCCGCGAGAAAACCAAGAGAACAAAATAAGACAGGCGTATGTTTTTAAGTTTTATTTTGTTCGTAACTTTGGCTTTGATCAGTATAAGTAAAATTGAAGGGTCTGTTTGTAATATCAAAATAACAGTTTTTTTACTAAACAAAAACACATTTTTTTGCAATTTTTGTCTGTCTGTCTGTCTGTTTTTTTCGGCTAATCTCCGAAACGGATGGACCGATTTTGACGGGATTTTTACTGGCAGGTAGTTGATGTAAAAATAATTAGGGTTCCGTGCAAAAAAATGAAAACCCTTGAAATTGTTAACAAAATCCGATTAAAAAAGGAAAGTAATATTTTTATAATAATTTCACGCGAATGAAGTCCGTGGGCAACGGCTAGTGTATAATAAATTAATAACATATCTTAGTAAATAAAAACTTTCGCAATAAATGGCTAACAAGAATATAAATGCCATATACATACATATCTCGTGGAGCTCGTGGCTAAATAATAATAGCCGCTCGGGTCGATCTTTAGGTTAAGCCGTGCTTGCCTAGGTTGTCTGTGGATGGGTGACCATCCTTTACATACCGAGTATCCCCCGTACCTCGGAAAGCACGTTATGCTGTTGGTCACGGGTGTCATTTGTAGATCTTTGATAGTCGTTAGGTAGTCAGTGGCCCAAAAAGTCTGACAACCAGTCTTACCATGGGGTATCGTATTACCCAGTACTAGCTGGGTTATGGAGTTCAGACAGGCAGCCGCTCCACGTAAAATCTGCATCCGGTTAGACTGGAAGCCGACCCCAATATAGACGATGATACTTACATATCTAGTAGGTATTTATTAGCTGACTTTGAAGAACTCCCACGACAATGCATATACTTCCTCAAAATATTTATTTCTTATCCCATCAGCATCGCCATGGAGTGCTTAACCCCACTTCAGATCCACGGCATCAACACCATATTTGACTGCCAGTTTCCTTTGCCAGAAAATTTTCATTACAAAGGTGATGTTCTATCAGAGACCACGGTCAAGATGATCGTACGGGAAATTTGCATGAAGGTAACCGCTACCTATGGTATACAAGGTGTAAACAGACCCTTCACGAAGCCGTCAACCAAGCATTCTGTACATCCAACTAAGTAACTCTACGCAAAAATTATTGCTGGGAAACGACTTTTTTTTTGGGGTGAAAAATCACGTTTTACCATAAAACTCAATGTAACGCACTCAAACTTAGTGCTGATGGATGCTTTGAATAGTAAACGGGTCATTGAGTTAATTAAAGTTAAGTTAAAACCTTTAAAAGTGGTATTTTAAAAAAAACTTGTGAAAAAGTTGGAACTTTGACCCCCAATATTTCCGTAAAGAACAAAAAAATGATCGCAATGACGGGGAGAACAAGTGCTTTTCGGCTTCGTTAAGGGTCTTTTTACTCCCTTTATGTTGAAGTTACCTGACTATTTAGTAAGTTTTTAATGCGTTTGGTTATTGGCAGCATAACGAAATCATTGACCAATGTTTTAAGGTTCTCAACCAGTTTTCGCTGGTAGCCGTCGATGATGCTAATAACGTGGACACCGAATCTTGGCGTCTTATGCTGATCCTGCTAGAGACTAAGATGATGTTCTTCGTCCTATCTATCACTAATCCTGACAGCCTTCCTGGTAAAACCGTATTATTTTCTTTAGTGTTACAAATATTAACACCTAAGAGCATAGATTTTGACGATATTTTTGGAGTTACTATTAAATATCTTTTAAGGTTAGCGCACTAAGGGGCTGTTCAAGTATTACGTAAGCAGATTTTTTGGTATTATTAACCCCCCCCTCCCCCTAGTCAGCAAAACTAAGCAAATCTCTTACCCTCCCCTCCCATGCTTACGTAAACATTGGTACATTGCATTTTTCAATGTGTTCTGGTTTCTTTATTGATTCATGAGCAGCAGTTATATGTCTTAGAATTCAATTATAACGAATAGGCTTTGAAGTAGGGTTGCCATATCTGTTCAAACCGATATCGACAACATTTTGTAGAAAATCCGAAAAAAAAAAAAAAAAACTGCTGACGTAATCACCATCCAGACCCCCCAATCCCCCATGTCATCAAAAATAAGCAAAGCAAAGTACCCCCCGCCCCCCTGTAGTGCTTACGTAATACTTGAATGGCCCCTAAGCACTGCACGATATCACGGCGTCCATCGCCTCAACTCGGGCTCTTACTAAACTTTTTACTGCAACGTTAATTTATAAGAACCGTAACGGCAGCGCTTCGGATCGGGAATACCAAGTCAAGATTAGGAGATCCAGATAGCTTGTAGGCCTACAAGCTTTAACCTTTCGTGTGCCGGAACGTAGATCTACACGAGACACAATGACTTTTTAATTGTGTCTGGATACTCGGCATACGAGTGGTTAATAGACTTTAATTTGAACTAGTAGGCACTGCAATGGTTGCTGTCATACCTTATGACTTGACTTACTTCGCTTTTCAGATATGGCTAAAACCTGTCTGCAGAACAACATGATATTGAAGATTCCACTGTCAGGCATCGACCGCGCGTACCACGCCGCGCTAGCCTGTCAGCTACTCGACGTGCAGGCCATTCCTACTGATTTGGAGAAGTAAACACTTCACTCTTATATCACCACCAACCTTCCACCAATCTAATACTACCGACATCATAATTGTGGCTGTTCCTATTCCAAGGGCACCACATAGTGGGGCTGCGGGACTGTTCGAAAGAGATACTGCGGCCCTGGAACACAAAGGGCAAAGAAGGAACATGGATGGGTTTTAGTCAATAAAAGTCTGACACTCCCTCCCACTCCACCCAGAGCGAGAGGAGTTATTTGATGATTTCCATCCGTAAAAAAAAAAGAAAAGGGTACCACATAGTAGGATATGAGAGGTTTCGGTTAAGGGACGGCAAGACATTTTTTTTTTTGCATTGTTTTCTTATGTCTATAGTTAACGGCAGACAATTCATAAAGGGCCGACAGCCTCTTCCACGAAAAATGAGGAGTAGTTTCTCTAAGTCATTCGTTACATTAGAAAACATTTTTCAGGGTAATCGAAAGCGCCAGTAGAGGCATGCCGGGTTGGATTCAAAACTTTCTAATAGGCCTAGTTCAGAGGGGGGCCCTGACTATAGACAGGCTTACTCGGAGTGAGGCCGCAAAGAAGCCAGGAGTAGTAATGCCTGCGAAGGCGTTGATACAAAAACCCTCTGACATCGAAGGGGACCAAATAGGACGCAGTAGTGCCCAGGTACTTATAATATGTTCTTAAACCGTTGGAGTAAAAAAATCATCAGGAAACTAACATGATCTAGAATAAAAAATCGGAAACGTATCATCACTAATTTTCAGTGCCAAGTAAGCTGGCGTGGTGGATTATTGGGTAGGGTAGAGCCCACCCGTTCCAGCAGCGATTAGAGCTCCGTCACGGCAGTGTAATAACATTAATTTTCAGAATATGATGTCCCCAACATTAAATGCTCATAATTTATATTTCATATTATATGCTCATAACGTTATAACATTAGCATGAAAAAACAAGTTGTTATTGCTTAAAAACAACCTCACAAGTTGGTTTGTACTTACAAAAAAGCATGATAGTTTTTCAAATGTCTTAAAATAACAATAAGGACCTAAACTAAGGAGTCATGCGATACGGCGCGGTTTACCAGTAGCTGGTCATATCTAAGTGACGTGTTTCAGACTACATAATCAACCTATCTCGTTTGTGTGTCGTTCCCACTGCTGGACACCGGCCTTCTCTTTGTAAGAGAGAGCGGACCGTAATCCACCCCGCAAGCCTAGTACCGTTTAGTAGCTAGATGTCACATGTCTTCGAATCTTCGTATTTCAGAGTATTTACAGTGAAATCGCCTCCTTAAGTATATATAGCAAACCTGGGATTTTGGTCGACGATGAAGATAAGGAAACCGTTCAAGTGGCAGTGATAGCTGATTCCTACTCATTCGAGGATATGAAAGTCGATATGGCTATGGATGGTAAATTTTTGCCAAGAACTTTGTTTTTTTTTTGGGTCAAACAATACATTCTGCGAATATGAAATTTCTATAGAATGAATCCAGAGTTCTTCTGTGTGTCCTGGTTTATTAGAGAAAAGCAGTAAGCCATCGTTTCGAAATTTACTCAGCATCATCATCATGAGGGCAATAAGCTTGCTTGCTTTTATCCGATAGTCATGAATATGGGCACAATACGGAATCAACGGGTACGGGCACAAGACTCCACATATACACACACACACTCCCCGGCCAAATTTAATTGAAGGACACCATGTAGTTTTTCTCAGTAAGAGTTTGACAGACCCGCTTGCCCACCCCAAGATGGAGGACATCTTGTTGATTTATTTTAAATTAGTTTGCAAAAATTAATCTTTCAACAAAAATCAATAAGTACTTATTATGATTTATTTTGTAACTTCCGGTTGAGGTATTACAATATTTAAAATATCAGTTTCCGGTAAAAAGCCATATCTATTTTATTTAGCTTAGAGGAGACTGAGTCTTGTTCTCGCCGTACTAGAAGTCAGACGTATAACCTTCCTAGTAAATCAAATATAATAATCAACTTTAATAAGTCTTTGTTCGTTTTAATTATCACCCATTACCTCAATTCCTATACATCTATCGATTTCCTCACAAAGAACAGTTCAGGGCTACCCCACTCTTTAAGAACAAAAGAAGTTGCTTGATCATAACCTACCTTTCACAGCAATCATCCTGAAAACATTCGACGCTTTGTCACCGTTTGAGAAGATGCTTCTAAAATGTGGCTCGGTGCTGGGAGATATATTCTCCAGACGGATGCTCTTGAATTTACTTCGAAGTGATTGTCCCAGGAAAGTTGCTGAAGGTAGGACCTCTTTCCTCTTTCAAGCTATCAGTTTCGAAGTTTCCATACAACTCGATGCCAACCGGCTCCCTTTGCAAACTGGCACAGTCAGTATTCTATAGACAAATAATAAAATCACATTAAAGATACGTACTCCGGCTTACTTCTTACAAAAATTGACCCTTCACTACTGAAAGCTATGCCAGGTTGACCCTTGTGTGGTGAGTATAAGGTTTCAGGTTATTAAGCTATGTAGTAAACTAGCACTTCGACCGCGACGTCGTCCACAAAAGTTGTGATAGCTCGGCTAATATGCATGATATAAATATAATTTATAGCCTATAGCACTAACGGATAATGTAGCTTTCTGCCAGTGAAAGAATTTTTAGAATTCGATCTTGTTTTCCGGAGATTACCGCCTACATACAAACTTACAAACAAAGTTTACCTTTTTATAATATTAGTATATATATATATATATGTTTTTGAAATATTGCCTTTGTTGCCTGTCTTCTTTGCCATTCGTAGATATCAGTGATTGTTAAAAAAAAAACGATTTTTCCTCATTTGTTTTTGGTCTCGGTTGGATACTAATTGGTGTCAAAGAGACACTCAATTTTACATCATAAAAGTAAAGAAATATCTGCACTTTGACTTGGGCGAATTTTTCTTTTTTCTTTTTTAAAAAACGTTGCCCCACACTAGGAATTTCTCCTGTATCGTGGGTGCGTTTTACAAACATTTAAACTCACATACACAAACAGCCAGACCCGGAACAACTACCTGTAGGCCATACAAATATTTTTTCCGCGGGAATCGAACCCGTGACACATAGCACAGCAGTCAAACGCTCAGCCACTGCGCCAAGCGCCTCAAGAGTCTCATTTCAATATAAACTTTGTTCTTAAAACTTAAATGTTTATACTCGTATGCAACGTGTGTCCCATACGGTTATACAAATAGAAATTGCTTTAGTCTCACCTTTTCACAGCTGTGGCAAAGCTCTTCAGCATCAGAGTGCTGGAGTGTGAGGGAGGGGACTTCACCAGAGACACCTCGCTAGTGTTGGTGCACCCGGCGCCGGCGCTTTCCAATCCCACGCCGCCTTACTGTGCCTGCTTGGGGACCAGGAAACCTCGTAAGTTAAGGAGAAAGGGCCAGGGTAGCCTGCGACATTCAAATGTTCCTAGGGCGCGTCCATTAATAACGTGCGGCGTTTAAGGGGGGGGAGGGCGTCGCGCCAAATCTCACGAAATCTCACCAAGAGGGGAGGGGGTCAAAAAATCGACAAAATTGCCTCACGTAATTAATGAATGCCCCCCTATGTTTTGTGCAATTTGCAGGTCAGTGTCAGGTTGTATGTTGATTAAAATATGATTCGCGACCGTAACAAATATGGCTTTACAGAATTATAATCATTAAAACCATCAAAGCAACCTGCTTAGTTAATTTAATTCCATTCAATTACTATTTCATGAAAAAGTCCTTCCCTACCCTACCTACGAAATAATTAACGATTTTCTGAAAAATGCCTTAGTCCTCCTGTCCTTTATGAGTACCTAACTCTAGCTGCACTTTGAGGGACCTGTCCGAAGCCACCATCAACCGAGGTGGCATAGCTCTGGCTGAAGCTAATTTGACACGACGAAAAAGAACAATTTTATAAAAATAAACATTCAATCTTTCCTTTTGTTTTTTGTTTTCCTTGAATTACGTTATTGCAAAACTTGTTTTAAATGAATTATCTTTATTTGCAGCTAATTGCAAAGATCTTCCAATGTACGCATTCTGTGGCTACATGAAGTTCCGCCACACGTTATTCAGGACGACCACTTACGATTTATTGACGGAGACTCAAAAGGTGAGATAACACCGAACACGTATCTTCATATCTTCCGATATTTAATTTAAAGGATTATACGCGCCTTTCTACAAGCGAAAATGACTATTCTTAATGAGATAAATGACGTGATATAAAGTATTTCGCTTTATCAAGAGGCAAAGATAAAGATCTAAGCAAATAAAACATCACGTCTGTGAACCAGGAAGGGGATGGCAGTGCTGCGGTACTGTTTGAAAGAGATACCGCGGCCCTGGAACAGAAAGCCAAGAAGGAACATGGATGGATTTTTTAGTCAGTAAAAGTCTGACACTCCCTTCCACTCCGCCCAGAGCAGGGGGGGTCATTTGATGATTTCCCATCCGAAAAAAAAGGGGTTGGCAGTCGTTGTATCACAGTAGGTACAATCATTCTTTACCAGCATGTAATCATGGTATCAACAGGGCACTTTTCCAGATTCTGTGCTGAACTGACAATTCCCAAAACCCAATAATATTTTGCCTGATCTCTGAATCAAAGTCAGAACCTCATGCTCAGCAGCACTACTTCCGAACACTGCCTAACTGACATTAATAATTTCTATAACAGCTCGAAATGCATGGGCGTGCGTTGCTTTTCCTGGAGCGCTACACAAGAAGATGTAAAAGTTGCGGCGCTGGTTGCTTCGTGAAGCTTCTTGGACTGCGATGTGATGATGTATGTGTTACCTGCCTGTACCTCGGGGTGGAAGGGACACCGATGCGATAACGGTTGACCACGTATTCAGTACATCATTCTGAGAAAAAAAAATCTACTGTTTCCTACAAAAGTGCCGACAAGTTCTAAGCCAGTTTGATTTACATCAGCTCAGGTTTTGGCGTAGTTTAGGCAACAATATGGCGAACTCCCTGAACCCACACCTATCACAAAATAATTCAAACTATTACGATCTACCTTTGGTATTATCGTTTTCTAGCGTTTTCCGTAAACGTAGGTATTGCACTTTTGTAGGAAACAGCAATTTTTTCTTCTATGTAGGTGGCTCCCTACATTGCTGATTTTTTTTTTATAACCGGTGAAAATTTTCTATGTAGGGGGGCTCAGAATGATGTACTGAATACGGGGTAACCGTTTTCGCGTCGGTTTCCCTTCCACCCTGTATACTCCGTTCAAGTAATCTTTGACTACCCATATTAATGGATTGAGCTCGTGGCTAAATAATAACAGCCGCACGGGTCGATCAAAGTCAAGTTAAGTCACGCTTGTCTAGGTTGGTCCGTGAATGGGTGACCTCTCATTACATACCGAGTTTCCTCCGTGCCTCGGAAAGCAAAAAGCCGTTGGTCCTGGCTGTCATTTGTAGATCTTTGACAGTCGTTACAGATAGAGAGGCCCAAAAGTTTTACCACCAGTCTTGCCAAGGGGTAACGTATTACACAGTAGTAAATGGGTTGTAAGGGTCAGATAGGCAGTCGCTCCATGAAAAATACTGGTATTCCGCTGCATATGGTTAGTCTGGAAGCCGACATAGTAGCCATAGTTGGGAAAAGGCTAGGCAGATGATGATGTTTGATGGATCGAGAGAAACGGAAGACCAAAGAGACTTTAGATATATATTATGTGAGGCCTGAGGAATGATATTATAAATAAAATAGTATCCAAGTAATGTCGGACTTCTTACGGCTAGACAATCTGATACTTAGAAACGAATCAAATAGCTTTTTATGTTGGGGTCGGCTTCCAGTCTAATCAGTATTTTTTTTAAATAAGTTCACAAAAGAAATTAAATTCAAATTCAGCTAAAACGACCAGCCCGTAGCCAATTCAGCTTGCTTTTCAGCCGAGGGCTTGGATCAAAATCTTTGAGTAAAGTATTTACTTGCACCCTGCTGGGGCTGCGGGACTGTTCGAAAGAGATACCGCGGCCCTGGAACACAAAGGGCAAAGAAGGAACATGGATGGGTTTTAGTCAGTAAAAGTCTGACACTCCCTCCCACTCCATCCAGAGCGGGAGGAGTTATTTGATGATTTCCCATCCGTAAAAAAATAAAAGTATTTACTTGCATAAGGAGTTAAACTTTTCATAATGTGTCCTCACTTCAGGGTCTTATCAAAGAGACGGAAGAACAAAAGAAAACGCGTCTCCAAATATGTGCTCTAAGCGTTGAAGCTGGGCTGAGTGGTGAAGACACGACTTACTTGTACAAAGACAATAATTTAACGGTACCAACCTTTTTTATTTAGACCCATAGGGAATGCCGAGATATAGTAGAAGTCTTAGTAGACCAACAGCCAGATGATTTCCTGACCTACAAAAGATTTCGGGGAAGACCTGGTGGCTTACTGTACTTTTATAGAAAAAATGTTTTAATCTTACTTCAATGTGGAAAAGGGATGAAGATAGACGTTCCATATAGCTTCGTTGGTCTAGTGGACGCGTGTGAAGTCCTGGGTTCGAGTCCCCCGCCGGGCAAAGTGTTGTTGGGTTTTTGCATTTGGAATTTCTCAGTAGCCTTCCGGAGTTTGGAAGTTGACGGGATACCCCGCCGTTGGTCCTACGCCTGATCTCTCTCCGGACGTGACGAACTGCCGTCCCATCGAACTAAGAGAATGCAGAGAAGAAAGAGTGCACCTGTGTGAGTGTGTCTGCGCCGATGGCTAATCTCCGCTAAGATTTGACCGCCATGGCCTAAAAAAAATGGTCAAGAGGACTATAATCTCCCTCCCACACTGAAGTGCATTAAAATAGTACTGCTGTAGGAGGTTGATACTGGCCCAGGTGGTTCAGGATAGAGAGAAGGCCTATGCTCAGGTGGGGGTAACACAAAGCTGCCAGTCATGATAATATAGGGAAGAACAACTTCTCTAGGTGATCCTGCGTGTGTCAAGCGTCAAAGACGACTGTGGCTGGTGTTTGAGACATCATAATCACCGGCCAGGCACATACAAGACCAGTCATTTTAACAAATAAGTAGGACCTTTCTGATGATTTCACGGACTTACTAATGATGATGATTTCAGTTTCAGTATTTTCATTGTCATTCAGAAAAACAAGATGTACAGTCGACAGCACATCGAGCTACCCGAAGCTGTCAAGTTTACCCAATCAACCTTGAATCTAATGCTTTAGTGATAAAGTTGAAAATCTATTAAACGAATTTAACAAATTGTAATATCTTGATGTGCTGGCGTCTGTACAAGTATTTTATAATTGTAAAAAAAATAATTGCTTTTAGATTGAAATGTCCCCAGAAGACTTATCTATCTACGAAATGTTGGACACCACGGGGCATTTGGTGGATTTTGAATCAAGTAAATGATTTATTTTTATTTATAAAATTTTTGTTTTTAATTGTATTATATTATACTGTGATTTGTTAAACGTGGATGGGTATTTTGGCAATACTTTAGGGAACGAACATGAAATCGCGAAAAAAAAAAAAACAGCTGCTTTAGACCCTGTTGTTCCATACCCTTAAAGGTACATTAGCAGTCAATCTTTTGTCCTTTTTGCAGCAAATCGTGATGGCTTACCGTCAAGGGACCTTTATGAGAAGAACAAGATTGTTCGTTCCTTCTCCTCTTTGGATATGGAGAACTGTGAATGTTTAGCGATCCTCATGAGTTTTTACTCTCAGGTCATTGACCATTGTCGTGGAGCTGGTGAGAATGTCATTTTTATATTTATCTTTTGTATAGGGATTAAGAGATATCATCAAGTGTGAGGCAGTGGCGTAATTAATAAGATGTTCGCACTGGTGGATTATGCCCCATTTCCTATCGCAGAGAGGAATCTTGTGTTCTAGCACTGGGAACAATAAACGCTGATTATGCTAACCACTAAGGAAGGAGGAGCTTGTGGCTAAATGATAAAGCCGCCCGGGTCGATCTTTGGGTTAAGCCGCGTTTGCCTAGGTTGGTCCGTGGATGGGTGAACACCCGTTACGTTACCGAGTTTCCTCCGTGCGTCGGAAAGCACGCTAAGCCTTTGGTTGGTCCCGCCTGTCAATTGTAGATCTTTGACAGTCTTTCCGGTAGACAGTAGCCCGAAAGTCTGGCAACTAGTCTTATCACGGTAAAACTGGTTGGGCATCATATTACCCAGTAGTAACTGGGTTGTGGAGATCAGATAGGCAGTCGCAGTCCATGTAAAATACTGGTATTTTGCCGACCCCAACATAGCTGGAAAAGGCGCTAGGCAGGTGATGATGCTAACTACTAAGGAAGGTGCACCAGTGTCCAGTCAGGAGGTTTGCCAAGTCAACACGGCACTGGCCGAGGGCGTCATTCGGTGAGAGGATTTTAGAAGAACATATTAACCTAAGATAAAAGTTGTGACTAGTCTGAAAATGGTATTCTGATATTGTTAGCCTGCATCATCCCACTGCTGGGCTTCTTCCAGTTGTTTCGATCCAAGGCCAATGTGGACCACTGGTCGCTGGTCCTGTCCCGATCGTCCCGCCATTTTCATCTATAAATGGCATACTTCTAATAAAATTCGTGTATCTTCTGTGTCCGTCTTTGCAGGTGAATTGCAGAAATTGTACGACGCGTATTTGGAGTATACAGATGTGTGCATTAATATAGATTTGAACATACCACAGGCTGTCCGACTGCTGATTGAGGTTAAGGAATTTCTTCAGGTACAAGTTTTATAAATTAAGTAGTTAGGTCATAATGTAGCAGCTCATAAAGCAGAAGTAACCTTGTAGTAATAAATAATCACAGTCTGTGGTCAAAGTAAGAAAATGAAATGAACTACACTGATCGGCGGAATCGGGTGGACGTGGAACCGGTTGAAAAGACCTGTATTGGGTCCATGAAAAAGAAGCGAAGAAGACCTGAGAGAGAAGCTAAGTCTGGGTCACTCCCAAAGCCATCTGCCTGTGTGAGAGGCAGATTTAATGCCGGGAATCTAAGACAAAGGAGGAGCACGTGGCTAAATAATAACAGCCGCTCGGGTCGATCTTTAGGTTGAGCCGTGCTTGCCTAGGTTGGTCTGTGGATGGGTGACCGCCCATTATATTCCGAGTTTCCTCCGTGCCACGTTAAGCCGTTGGTCCCGGCTGTCACCTAGATCTTTGACAGTCGTTAGAGGTAGTCAGTGGCCCAAAAAGTCTGTCAACCAGTCTTACCAAGGAGTATCGTATTACCCAGTACTAGTTGGGTTGTGGAGGTCAGATAGGCAGTCGCTCCATGTAAAATACTGGTATTCAGCTGCATCCGGTTAGACTGGAAGCCGACCCCAACATAGTTGGGAAAAGGCTAGGCAGATTATGATGAATCTAACACATAGGCACAAGACGATGCTATTCCGAAACATTCGAGCGAAAACGACACAAGTCACGAACTAATCCATATCCCAGAGTGCTCCTTCCTAATTAATAAGTTTCTTACAGAACGAGAATTTCTACCTCAGGGATATAAACAAGCAATGGGTTAAAGATTTTAGCATGGCGGCAGTATACTCACTCCAAGGAACATGTATGTTAGAGTCCGGAGACCACGATGAAGCTAGGAAGGAATTGTTTCGTGCTATGCAGCTGTATAATCATCCATTCCCTACTTCCAAGTGAGTGTTCTTTTGACGTATTGAATTTAGCTTGTAGCCTACAGCCTGTAGGTTACAAGCTAAATTCTCTAAACTAAACTCTCTAGCTAAACTCCCTGTAGGCTACAGGGTGTAAAAAGACCCTTAACGAAGCCGAAAGGCACTTGTTCTCCCCGTCATTGCGATCATTTTTTTGTTCGGGCCATACCTGGGAACCTTCTAGTTACGGAGATATTGGAGGTCAAAGTTCCAATTTTTTCACAAGTTTTTTTTTTAAATACTACTTTTTAAGATTTTATCTTTACTTTAATTACCTCTATAACCCGTTTACTATTCAAAGCATCCATCAGCACCAAGTTTTGAGTGCGTTACATGTACATTGAGTTTTACCGTAAAATGTTATTTTTCACCCCAAAAAAAAAAGTCGTTTCCCAGCAATAATGTTTGCGTAGGGTGGCCTAGTTTGATGTACATAATGCTTGGTTGACGGCTTCGTGAAGGGTCCGTTTACACCCTGTATACTTTCCGACCCACTAACGCAAACTTGGCCCGCGTGGATACAAAGACACACAAAGACAAAGGACGACATTGAGAAACTGAGACAATCGGTGCAGCTTACCAAATCAGGCTTAACAGTCGACGAGCCCCATAAAAGGAAGCCTAGGGTTGTAATTATAGGAGTGCCGACATCCATGCAGGAAAATGAGGTTTTTACCTGTGTGTACAACCAGAACCTAGCCGATAAACTTCAGGACTGCGGCCTTGAGACGTTTTTGAGCTTAATTAAATTAAGTTATAAGTCAGGGAAGAATTACGTTAATACAAAAAAAAAAAAAAATTTGGAAATCTAACAGCAAAAAACAAAAATTAACAAATCACAAAAAGTGAAAGTAATAGCGGGGTTCGAACATGCGACCCGTAGACCAATATTGTTCACCTCCTTAAAAGCAAGTAGCGTGATAATATATAGCCTAACATTTGGAGAAGCCTGTAAGGAATATTTTTGCAAAATTTTAACAGGATCTATGCAGTAGTTTTTGCGCCAAGTCGGAACATCGATTTGGATTTTTACGATTTTATTATATGTATTGATTAAACATTGTATAAATCGGCATACTTTGCGTCATTTGATGAACCAGGAAACTGCAGGAGCGTGCTGCCGAGCGTATCATCGATGTTGCTGCGTGCGGATAGCACTCCCGCTCAGTTTCGAGCATGAAAAAATGCGATTCGGTATACTGATAGATGAGGCTCAACCCTTAAAGGTACATCCATATTCCATGTTTCTAGACCTTGATTTCCGATTTATTGCTTGTAGGCACAAGAGACGATTATGTAACTGGAGCGCGTCGTTTCATCAAAAGATGGCTCTTAGTGTTGCCCCGAACCTCTACGTAGAGAAAGATAGCGGCATCATTGGGAACTTCTACGAGGATATCGCTACTACGCTGTTTAGACTGTACCGACTTTTCTCGGTAAGTTAGAAGGTATTCAATATATGGGTAATCTGTATGATAGCGAGTAACATAAATCCAAGAGTAGCAGAGCTGTGCCTGTCTGTAGTACTCCGATATTGCTCTGTTATTTATGAGGAACCGATTGCTGTCAACCGAGCCCAAATCCAAACTGCTACTGAGAAATTCCTGATGAAAAACACTTAACAATTTTATTGCGAATCAGATTCAATATTATAATCGTAGATATATAGGGCATTCTTATTGAAATTGGTTAACAATAATGTTCCACAGGAAACGAAGGAGCCAGAAAACGCAACTTTAGCAGCTAAATGGTGTTTGCGCTACGCTCTGCGAACTAACTCCAACTTCCGGCTCCTGTGCGTCAGCTATGGGAATATGATAAGGGATTATGGACGTAGACAAAAAGTAAATTATTTGCCTTTTTTGTAAGAATTTAATGGCTTCGAAAAAAAAAAGCATACTCAAAATATGAAATTTACTGCTTCATATACTAATCTTCTGACAACTGGAAGGACAAAGAAACGACCTAATACTGAAAAACTGAATTTTCCGAAAATCAATACAGCATTTGCTGACGTATTATTTTTCCACCACGTTATTTCGTGATTTTCGGTTTTTTATACAGTTTGAATTGTTATTTCAATATACCCATACTGTAAAAACAGCTATGTGAAAAGTGCAATATTTAAAGAGTTACGGAATTTTGCTATGTGACATCATACATCGAAAGTTTCATATAAACACGCTAAGTGTTATATTTCACATAGCCAAAATAAATTTACTAAAGCGAAAGCAAAAATTGCGCCCGATATGATATGTGCTTCACTGCACATAGCGAGTTTTTTGGTCAAGTTTAGACTCGCTCGATCACGAAACGCACAGGTCCAGCGTCACATAGATAGTTTTGTCGATGTAATGGCTCATTGCAATTTTAGCAGCGAAGGAGAACGCATTAAAAATAGTTTACGCTTTAAGATTCCCTAGAAATGTGAAGTAGTTATGTGTCATATTTGCACATGACTGTTATTTTCCACTCAAATAAATATCTCTATGTGTCAAATTTGCCTATCATGTTTAATTTTGGCATTATTAATAATGTTATCTATTCAAAAGTTATCTAAAACTACGTCAATTTTTTATATGTATTAAAGTAAAAGTAAATTATTTGAATACTCTGGTTATTTTTTGAGAAAATCAGTTTTTTGCGTCTCCTGTAAAGTGTGTAAAAAACACATAGCGATTATGGAAAGCGCAGCGACGACAGCTTAAATTGCTTTTTAATGCAGTTTGCTTTTGCATGCTTTGTATTTTATGCAGTTCTCTACATGCCAAAAGCTGGAGCACCGAGCGATGGAGGTGTGCCGTCGTAAACGAGGGCAGTTGGACGTTACCGAAGTCCCAGCCGTCTGCTATTTGTACACCAACATATTCCTTATCTAGTTAGTATTGTATTTATTTTCCTTAGCAGTGAGGTCGGTAGACATTACACTTTGTGGGCTATGTAGATACTAAATCTCGGCCCACCTGATCTCTTCTTATATTGTTTCTGTCGTTGGACTTGTGGTTTCCGCACGACTTCATCGGAAACCGCAAGAAGGATTTAGTTTTAAATTTATTTATTACTCATAATTATTGGCATTTATACATGCTAATATTATAAATGCGAAAGTAACTCCGTACTAAAAGTTCATTATGATTATGAACTTTTTAGTTTTTACATATAGTTTGGGACCAAACGTTTCGATTTAATTTTGATTTGGGTAGTAAGAAGTCTATCTCGCTCGCTATCGTTATGCTAAAAAAAGATCGACACACGACTTGTCGAATCGAATTCGAATCGAAGCCTTTGTGAAAACGGGGGCTGGAGACGGGTCCTCCCCTGAGACAAATTTCAACCACCACGCGGGCGAAGCTGCTGGCAACAGCTAGTTTGTTATAATCGCAAACGCACAATAACCTAACGTAATATTCCTTTTCGACCCTTTGATTAGAGAGAGTACCTTTGCAGCAGCCTCCCACAGTGAGAAAGTACTGGTTAAACTTAACATTACAGTGTTGATCGCGGGAAAAAGTTCGAAAGTCTGGAGTTTGGTCTCTCAGTGATGCACATGGTAACAACTCGGACAGAGATGAACACGCGGGAGTCTTTGGTGCTGTGCATGCTAAAGCTACTGCTGGATGACCTGAAGATACAAGCCATGGTCACTATTATGAGGGAGTTCTTCTACTTGACTGATCATTACGACTTGTGCTGTAAGTAGCATACGGGGTGGAAGGGTCACCGACGCGAAAACTATTAACGCGTATTCAGGCCATAATTCTGAGAAAAAAAATCTGCTGTTTCCTACAAAAGTACAAGTTCTAAGCTAGTTTGATTTACATGCTCATGTTTTGGCGTAGTTTAGGCATCAATATGGCGAGCTCCCTGAACCCACACCTATCAAAATATTACGATCTACCTTTGGTATTATCATTTTCTAGCGTTTTCCAAACAAAGACTAACTGGATGCAGCTCAATACCAGTATTTTACATGGCACGACTCCCTATGTGACCCGTACGACCCGATTATGTTATTGTAAGACTTATCGTCAATAACATAACTTATCGCCGTGTTCCACGCGCGCCTCAAAGAGATGTCAGCAACAGGAAGGGCCGATGCCTGCCGGGGCTGTGGGACTGTTCGAAAGAGATACCGCGGCCCTGGAACACAAAGGGCAAAGAAGGAACATGGATGGGTTTTAGTCAGTAAAAGTCTGACACTCCCTCCCACTCCACCCAGAGCGGGAGGAGTTATTTGATGATTTCCCATCCCAAAAAAAAAAAGACTTATCGTCAATACTTTCGGGCCTCTGGTTTCTACCTGGGTATTTACTACAGAGAGTTTTCCAATATTATTGATATATTCCAGCCGAAACCTGGTACTATTACTCTGCAATAGTGATTATGCTCGACACTGGATATTGCGTGGAGTCATACTCGGCGTGTGAGACGTTTTACATTAAGAAGGGAGATGCCTTACTTAGGACCAAAATACCGGAAGCCGCTTGGAATTTCTTCGTTTGCATGTGGCTGGTGTAAGCTAAAATTATTCTGTTCACTCTTTATTTTCATGTGAAAAAAACTAGTTTGATTATTTTAGCTAGCTTGAACACCACCAATGTAAAGCTTGTCTATGCTGTTGGTTATAATTTTAGAAATGTCGTGTTATCACTTAGCCACTCAAAGCTAGCTGCTAACGATCTTACTTATACTGGGTCCAAGTTATTTAGAAAAAGATTAATACTATTGAATCGAATACAAGAAGATTTACGATAATTGATCTATTAAAATCTCCTTCCATTTTCACAAGGTTCAAGGATTGTATTTGATAAGTATATTTTATTCATTATCCAAACATTCGTGGAAAATCTCATCATCCTCATTCTCCCGCCCTTATCCCAATTTATTTGGTGTCGGCGCAGCATGTCTTCTTCTTCCATAGTTTTTTTTTTTTTTTTTTTTTTTTAAAGACGTTGCCCCACACTAGGAATTTCTCCTGTATCGTGGGTGCGTTTACAAACATTTAAACTCACATACACAAACAGCCAGACCCGGAACAACTACCTGTAGGCCATACACATATTTGTTCCGTGCGGGAATCGAACCCGCGACACGCAGCGCAGCAGTCAATCGCTCAGCCACTGCGCCAACCGCGCCGTCAAATTATCTATTACTCGTCATCTCAGCAGTCACCTCCTTTCTAGCCATAACATCTTTTTTCACAGTGGATCCATCGTTTCTTTGGTCTTTCTCTACTCTTTTAGCCATCTAAATACATACTCAAAATTTTCATAACCTTTTTAAGTAAATGTTTCTAAGGCATATCATAGAAGGATCCTCACAAAAACTCAACTCAAAGCTCGATTGAACCAATCAAATGCTCATGCTGAGCTGGACTCCCATTTGGTACAACCTTGAGATGCACACCGCACCTTGTATACTCGTTATTTGATTTGAAGTATGGTGTTACTATACTTCTTTCGTAAATATGTTTTTCTTTTTGTATATTGGCGCCTTGTTTTTATATAGTTACTAGCTGTTCCCCGCGACCTTCGTCCGCGTAAAATTATCTATACTAATCTATACTATAATATAATATTATAAAGCTGCAGTGTTTGTTTGTTTGTTTGAACGCGCTAATCTCTGGAACTACTGGTCCGATTTGAATGATTCTTTCAGTGTTGGGTAGTCCATTTATCGAGGAAGGCTATAGGCTATATACCATCACGCTATGACCAATAGGAGCGGAGCAGCAATGAAAAATGTTGCAAAAACGGGGAAAATTGTATTATAAACTAGCTGTTCCCCGCGACCTTCGTCCGCGTCAAGTTATTAAAACGCAGTTATTAGCGCGTTCAAACAAACAAACAAACAAACAAACACTGCAGCTTTATAATATTAGTATAGATATAGTCGTGTAATTTGTATTATTTAATTGTGCTTCTGTGTGTTGTGCTATGTCTTTTGTGTGCACTAAGTAAATAATTTATCTATCTATCTATCTAAATGGCTTTAAATCTACGCTCAAGGCGAGATCCATGCTTGAGTATCGTTTACCGGTCTTAAGAGCCTATCAAACTTCGTTGCTTCCTTTCTTATTTTTCAGAACTATCCGAGTAGGTGCATGGGAGAGGACCGTCGTATGGGAGGAGAAGATCAAACAGCTGATGTCGATGAAGTTAAGCACGCATGAATTTAACATGATGATAGTCATTCGATTAGTCGAGGGTCTTCTCATAACGCTTGTGAGAGAGGTGAGTGCCATATGGCAAAAAATGGAACCCTTATAGATTCGTCCTGACCGTCCGTATGTCCCAGCCATTTTACTCCGAGACTGTTGGCAGTGTTGGCACCACACTGTTGAAATTTGGAGAGTATGTGTCTTTTGTAAAACGCTACACTAAAGTGTGAATACACTTAGTGTGCGAGTCCGACTCGCAGTTGGCCGGTGTTTTTTACGTTGAGGCGACGATTGTTTTTCAAAATCCTTCGACTTACAAGGAAAAGGTTCAGCTCGCAATTGGCGTACCGGTTACTTTTTGAAAAAGAAAACAACAAAAAAAAATGTCCTATATCGTGCACGCTTTGATAGTTTTGCGACACGACAGGAAACGACAACCGTCGACTAAACTCGGCAACCGAACGAGTTGATACCAGAATCCTGAAGTTGAATGTTCGGCAGATTTCCAGAAACCTTCCTCCCAAATCTGTAACGAATTTCATACGGACTGACCGCGCCTGCTGGCTAGCACAACCTTGCAGGTTCCTGTCTCTCTGGCTATCAAGCTCAGCCTTGACTTTAGTTACTTACAGCACTTCCGAGTAGGAAATTGAGCTGATTTGTATTACAATCCGCATAGTTTTTATTATGTCCGTTATAAACTTCCGACTGAATTCGTTGTATTTTCGAAATACAATAAAAGTTTGCAAATAGATTTATGTTAGTCATATAACTGCTTACGTTTTTTGACAGATGGACAACATGAATTTTAAAAAAGTCGTGGTGTTGGAGAAGCACCTCAAATCACTGTTCAAAGATATGAAAAAAGCATGTGATAGAACTCCGATTCACAAATCAAGGTAGTACCATAATTATGTACTTAAGTACAAAGTAAAATTAGCTAACGACACTATAGACGTGATGAGTACGTTTCATCATCATCATTCTCCTGCACTTATCCCAATTTATTTGGCGTCGGCGCAGCATGTCTTCTTCTTCCATACTTCTCTATTACTCGTTATCCCAGCAGTCACCTCCTTTCTAGCCATATCATCTTTCACACAGTCCATCATCATCATCGCTTCTTTAGTCTTCCTCTCAGTGGGGCGACGGTCCGGGCCAAATTTGGGGGGGGGGGGGGCGAGGTCTGGGGCTGACGTTATACGTTCACATTGGTTCAGCAAAAAAAATGATTTCCTTATTTGGGCGCCACAATATTCTTACCCCGGGGCGTTAGTGATCTAACACGTACTGCTTCCTCTACTCTTATAGCCATTACATTCATACTCAACATTCTCCTCATTCCTCCGCATCACATGTCCATACCACGTAAACCAATTAACTACACAACTTTTCAGTCACCGGCGCCACTTTCAGACCTCCTCTTATAATAATAATTCTCCCTCATCCTCTTCAACCTCCTCTTCTCATCTTCCTCTTATGCGCTCATTTTTTGTTTTTTCCATTTTTTACGTCTATCGACATAAAATTACGACTAAACAAAAAATTTCTTAAACTGAATTTCAAGTGACTACTCTTTCAGTAGCTATAATCAGCTGTAGGCAGTTACTTAAAATTATGAGGTAAGATTTTTTTATGACTGCCTCGTTGAGCTAATGGTCTCACTCGCGACTGCTGAGCAAGAGGTCCCACGTTCGATTCTCGAGTCGGGGAAATTGTTATTGGGTTTTTCCATCAGGAATTTTTCACTAGCAGCCACGGTCTGGATTTGTGCCCTATTGATAGCAATAGGCTCGTCCCCTATTACACGGGACTTAAATACAACTGGCAAATTTGGGTGTACTATTAGAGACACTATTGCCTAACGCTTCGGGATTACAGGCGTGATGTTATGTTATGTGATTAATTGACTTCGTGCAGGTTACGGACACACCTTGTATTTTGACACGAGCGTAACTCAAACAAATTTTGACTCGTCATCTGCCTAGCCTTTTCCCATGTATATTAGGGTCGGCTTCCAGTCTAACCGGATGCAGCTGAATACCAGTATTTTACATGGAGCGACTGCCTATCTGACCTCCACAACCCAGTTAGTAGTAGGTAATACGAAACCCCTTGGTAAGACTGGTTGTCAGACTTTTTGGGCCACAGACTACCTAAAGACTGTCAAAGATCTACAAATGACACCCGGGACCAACGGCTTAACATACTTTCCGAGGCACGGAGCAAACTCGGTAGGTAATGGGTGGTCACCCATCCACAGCCTAACCTAGGCAAGCACGGCTTAACCTAAAGATCGACCCGAATTTTGACTATGGCTTCGTTTATTTTTAGATATTGCCTGATGTTCGCCTACTACAACTACATAAGCGGAAAGAAGCACAGTGCATTTACGAACCTAAACATGGCTCGGGACCTTGCCAGCAAGTTCTCGCATCTGGCCCTCGTGATCTGGGTTGAGCATACTCGTGATGTGAGTTTATTGCTTCAACTTCAACGTTCTGTTTCTCCGGATTCATAGACTACACTAAGTTTTTTTAAAACCTTGACACTTTTTAACCCCTGACGCAAAAAGAGGGGTGTTATAAGTTTGACCGCAATGTGTGTGTGTCTGCTTCTGGCACTGTAGCTCTTAAACGAGTTGGATGCAGTTTTTTTAAATTTGAAAGCTAGTTTCTTGGCAATGGTTCTTAGATACGTCTTATCAAAATCGGTGCAGCCATTCAATAGATATGGGAGATGAAAGTGGGTATGAAAAATCGAATATTTTCAAATATACCCAAATGGGGTATCAAATGAAAGCGCATTATGTGTATATTACAATTAGACATGTTTTATCAAAATCGGTGCAGCCATTTACTAGATTTGGGGGATGAAAGTGGGTATTTATCTTTCATCTTTTCGTTGGGGGTTTTTAAAATTTATTTTTATGCTTGTTTTTGGCCAGTTATAGGTATTCTATAAATGTAATAACTGATGAGTTTTAACAAAAGTACAAATGCGTCTTTAACTTGGATGTTCAAGTTTCTAGTTTTAATTGGCGTGTAAGAATTCTAGTAGATTTGATACAATGACAAATGAATAACTTTCTTATTATATAATTTACCTATTGTCTCGGGAGCCTTGAGAAACGAGATGAACGTTCTATGTAGGCAGATAATAGATCAGATAGGTGCCTTTGTACTTTTCACTGACACACACGTGATTCACATATTAAGCCGAGCCAAATTACCGGCTTGATTCTTCGTGTCGTGGTCATTTTGGGCAAATTAGGTTGGAGCAATTTATTCAATTTGGACTGTTGTTGCATAAGGTCAAGATGGGTCGCACAATCTGACTTCATCATTTCAATTATAGTACAAAGACACCGTCAAGTCACTAGGCACTTAACACATACTTGAGTACCTAGGTACCTACCTACTATTAATTTTATTCGCCAATTTTCTTGCCTTATTAACAAACGCGGATTATCAATTATTAAACAGATTCCTCTAAAACGACCTAAAATACATCCAAATTATTTGAGCTTTTTTAATTTTATATAATAACTAGCTGTTGCCCGCGACTTCGTTCGCGTGGAAATTTTGGTATGTATGTGTAAGACTGCCTCGAGTGGTCGCAAGCGTGACTACTAAGTATGAGGTCCTGGGATCGATTCCCGGGTCGGGCAAAGTGTTAAAAAAAAGAATGTTTATTTCAATTAGATACATAAAGTTATGACACACATGATTTGGAGATCACCTTTTAAGCAAGGAGATGCTTGGGTTAGGGGGCGTCCATTAATTACGTGAGGTAATTTTGGCGATTTTTCAACCCCCCCCTCTCCCCTTGGTGAGATGTCGTGAGATTTTGCTTTTAATTTACAACATTAAGAGACTTTTTGCGAGAGCCCTTAGACCTCTTTAATCCAGCCCTGCCGCAAAATCCGTTCTTAGCAGACTTTTACTGACTATTTATTACTTCCCTGCCAAATTTCAAGTTTGTAGCACAAAAAATGAAGGACTTTCATACAAACTTGCGAGAGCCCTTAGACCCTCTTAATCCGGCCCTGTCGCAAAATCCGTTCTTAGCGGACGTCTACTAACTATAAACTACCTCCCTGCCTAATTTCATCTTTTTACGTCAATCGGTTTCGATATTTCGTGATGAGTGAGTGACCTTTTGCTTTTATATATTTTTGCTTTTATCTTTTTAATATTTAGCTCTGAAGTTATAATGCTAGTGCTGCCACATCTAAACGTTAAAGACGTGCCGCGAGTGAAACAGTTATAATCTCAGTTATTAGTTATTTTCGTTATTTCTCTTCACTCCACAATTGTAAATAAAGCCTGCTTATTATAGAAAAAATGCCTAATACAGCCCCCTCCCCCCCAACTGTTCACCGAATGAAAAATATGTTGAATATACATAAAAACTAAAGTCATCACCAATAGCGTGAAAAGTAGGGTTGAGGTAGATGGGCAAGAAATTCACTATAAAGTCGATGAGTACATTTGAGTTTCAGAGTTGCCGAGTCGAGAACGCCTGGAAGAGCTACTGGTCCATGAAGTCGCTGATGAAGGGTGACCTACCTTTATCCCTGAAGCACAATCTCATCGACATGTGCATTCTGCCCATCCTAACCGGTCAGGGACCAAGTTTGAGCACCGTAATGCTCAAACTTGGTCCCTGACCGAGTCGCAAAAGTCCAAACTCAAGGTTGGCCAAAGGGCGATGGAACGTAGCGTATTGGGTATTAAGCTCAGCGACAGAATTCGCAATACCACAATACGCTCAAAAACTGGAATCGCTGATGTGGGCGATAAGATTGCTAGTTTGGAGTGGGATTGGGCGGGCCACGTCTGTAGAATGCATCAGGACCGGTGGGCCAGAGTCGTCTCGCAGTGGGTGCCAGAAGACGGGCGTCGTCGCCGAGGGAGGTCTAGAAAACGCTGGTGTGACGACTTAGAAGCGTTTGTGGCAGATTGGACGAAGAAAACTGCACGGAGAGAAGAATGGAAGGCAATGGGGGAGGCTTTTGCCCAGCAGTGGGACAATAAAGGCAAAAAAAAAAGATTACATAAAAATTATAACGAATGGGTTGCCTAATCATTAAGTCAAGAATATTTAAAACTGCGACAGACGCTAGGCTTGACCGCTTTTACTTAGACAACGTTATACTTTCCAATCACATTTAAGCGTAAACTTGTCGACCTGTGTATCCTGCCTAACCTAACCTATGGTACCCAGACATGATCTTTGACGGAGGCTGAAAAGTCCAAACTCAAGGTTTGCCAAAGAGCGATGGATTTTAAACATCAAAATCACCGATTGAATACGCAACACCACAATGCGCTCCAAGACAGGCATCGCCTACGTTGGCGATAAGTGTAAGAGGTTCAAATGGGTCTGAGCGGGTCACATTTCCAGAATGGGTCAGGACAGATGGGCCAGAATGGTCATACAGTAGGTACCTGAAGATTGTCATCGTCACCAAGGCAGACCCAACAAACGCTGATGTGACGATTTGGACTCGTTCCTGACTGTTTGGCCAGGCAAGGCAAAACACCGAGAGAGTTGGAAAGGAAATGGGGAAAACCTTTGTCCAGCAGTGGGACAGAATAGGCTAATTAAAAAAACAAAACGTTATACCATCGTGTTTGTTATAAAATTACCTATCTGTTTATTAATACATATTTTAATGAGAAAACAGATGAGTGTATATAGTACCTAGTAGTACACCCACATCTTGTCAGTTATGTTTCCCAGCGACCCAGAGCTCCCATGAAATATTTAGCGAGCCTATTGCCATTTTGTATAAAGAACAGGTTGTAAGGTTCTTCATCCCCCATAGAAAAGGGAGGATAGTCCGACCAGACGGGTGTAATTTCTGGTGGGCTATAACTGCCCAACAGTTGTTGTCGGGTTCTTCTATATAGTCTTAAGTCGCGGATAACTTTATTTGGGCGATTTATTTGACCCAGGCAGAATTTAGACGTATTTCGATGTTTAGTTCATTACCTGCGTCATAGATGGCGCTGTAGTACTTTTTGTTATATGTTGCTGTAGTACTTTTTATAGTGCCGATACACCATCAACCGGGCACAAAACCAGACTTCGTAGTTGCTACTGAGAATTTGCTGGTGGAAAAACTCAATAACACATTGCCCGACGCCCCGACCGGGAATCTAACCCAGGACCTCATGCTCGCTTCTGAACACTATACCAATCTATAAAAGAACAATAAAATTCCAAAATAAAATTCCAAACTGCGATTGATTATTGATATTTTGCAAATCGAGAAGGAAACAGACTTCTAGTAAATCATCATCATTCTCCTGCCGTTATCCCAATTTTTTCGGGGTCGGCGCAGCATGTCATCTTCTTCCATACTTCTCTATTACTTTTTGGAGAAACGTTTGAAGAAAAAAGGAGAAAAACGGAAATGAAAACGACGTCAATACAAAAAAAAAAATATGGAAATCTAAAAGCATCAAAAAAATATTCAAACAAATTACAAAAAAGTGAAAGTAATAGTGGGGTTTGAACTTGCGACCAGTAGCTTACAGAACGTTCAAGAACCCGCTAGGCTGTTTTCTCTGTTGACATAAGCTTTAAATAGCCATTCTGGTGCTTGTCATGACTGAAACGTCAAACAAATGAAGGATACTGACATAATGCATTATTGCTCACCCCCTTAAGCGAGTAGCGTGATAATATATAGCCTAACATGTGAAGAAGCCTGTAAGGAATATTTGTGCAAAATTTGAACAGGATCTATGCAGTAGTTTTTGAGCCAAGTCGGAACATAAAATTGGATTTTTACGATTTTATTATATGTATAGATTATCCAAAATTAACAACAGAACTTATAAGTTAAGTCACCTATATTATTGACATGCACTTTTCACGCAAAATCAACCATTTTTTGTGACAACTGCTTAAATATTCACGATGTTTTTTCAAGATATTAGTGAGTTGTGAGCCTAACTAACCAATGAGTTGGTACTCTGTTAGATGACATCAGAATACTGATTCGATAATATTTATTATTTCTTTGAAAAAAGACAAGTGACAGGTGAAAGCAAAAAAAAAAGTGACAAAAAATAAATCCTTACCTCATAAGGCATCTAATCCTAGTTTTTTTTTTAAAATTTGAGGATAGTTCCAACCAGCTCATACTTCATATTTTTACATTTTTCGGGATTCAAGGCATAAGTAACGTTTAAACGGTGTAACATAAATATGTATTTTATTCATTGAAATAATAGTCTTGTATGTTTTCAGCACTGGAAAGGGACTCTAAACCCTAAGTTCGTAGACTACTGGTGTGACCACGTTGAACAGAACAATTTGTTGGACTACAGAGATTTTGATTCGGAGAGTGGTACAATAGTACCCTACACTCTGCCCCTACCCGCTGATTTAGACAAATAGATGTTTTTTTTCCTTCTTCAGCTGTTTTTGACCTATTAGGCGCGAATTACACAGAAACGGCGTAAGTTGAAGGTGCGGCGCAGGGCGCAGGCATGATGCCGCTTCAAAACATTTTCATACAAAATGTACGTAGGCGACGTGTCGTAAATTACACTCAAGCGGCGCGGCGCAGGCACGCCGTTCTTTCGATTCCTTATGAATTCCACGCCTGCGCCGCACCTTACGCCTTACGCCGTTTCTGTGGAATTCGCGCCTTACGGAGTCGGTTTCCCAGCAGGGGGACCGTCACAGGCTCATGCTAGTTATTTTTTAAGTGCACTTCACTAACAATGTTATTTAGTTTGAAGAAAAAATATTTTAATTTACTTAAGTGTCATAAACTTCTTAATTAAAAGCGTTAAAAGTAACTTAATGTGAGTTTCAATTAAAATCCAATAAGTGATAGGCAAAATAATTTTATTGAATAATAAAATTCGATAGCTACCAGTTAAATAGAGCTGGTGTAGACGAGGCCTTCATAAAGAAATAGTTTTATTTTATTGGCATATTAATATTAGTTTGACCTAGGTCACATTTTCGTATAAAGGGTGTAAATAGACCCTTAACGAAGCTGAAAAGCACTTGTTCTTCCCGTCATTACGAACGGTTTTTTGTTCTGGACCATGCCTGGGAACCTTCTAGTCACGGAGGCATTGGAGGTCAAAGTACCAACTATTTCTCAAGTTTGTTTTAAAATAGTACTTTTTAATGTGATAGGTTTCCTTTAAATACCTCCATGACCCGTTTACTATTCAATGCATTCATCAGCACAATGTTTTGAGTGTTACATTAAAAACCGTCCGTGAAACGTGATTTCCTACCCCAAAAAAAGTTGTTTCCCAGCAATATTTTTTGCGTACGGTTACTTAGTTTGGTGTACACAATGCACCAAGCATTGTGTACATCAAACTACTAAGTGACGGCTTAGTGAAGAGTTCATTTACACCTCGTATGCAGCGTGAGGTCCCTACTTACTACAACCTGATATTACATTAATGTTAAAATTAAATGGATTATACACGGTCGAAGTAAATTACCTGCCAAAACTCCACTCATTGATCCACATCATTTCTACGTAGTTCCGATAGGGGCTCAAGGAGAGCATTTTGGATATGACGTGACCGATGGATACCCGCCAGTTCAGAGCCTGATGCTTATAGCTCTTTTTTGTAGGTCTATGTTAAGAACCCATGAGTGCTGTTATCTTAAAGACAAAGACTTATTGGTGGGCTTAAAATAATACAGGGTGGAAGGGACACCGACGCACAAACGGTTACCACGAGTATTCAGTAGGTACATCATTCTAAACCCCCATACAAATATACATACTTACAAATTATCCATCGGTATTTTTTTTAAATCAGCTGTTTCATACATTTTGACCGTGTAGGTATTGCATTTTTGTAGGATTTTTCTTTTCTTAGCCATATTGTCCCACTGCTGTAGGAAATAGAAGATTAAAAAAAAAAGATGAAAAGTTTCTCTGATAGAATTTTTTCATTTTTGTTTTCGGTTTCTGAATGATGTACTGAATACGGTGTCCCTCCCACCCTGTATAAAGTCTTAAACGAGCCGCACCTAAAAAAACAGTTCAAAAATTTCTACAAAAGCGTTGCACTTTCGATTTATTTGCGTTTTGGCACGAAAAATTGGAAGTCTCGTCTACACCGACTCTAGCTTCAAATCCGGGTTGCAAAAATAATAAACCTACAGCCATTGTTTTATAAAATAGCAATGAAAGTATCGTAACATGAACCAACTTTACATTCTAATAACTAACGATGGAATGAAACAAAAAATACATATACAAAAGGTATCACAACGAAAATATACAATTTTGTGGTAAAAATATTTGGGAAACATGTTGTTGTTTTTGACCAAACCCAATTTTTAGATAAACTGGCTTGATCTGGGTCAGAACTAGTTCTTTCGAAGAAAATCTAGAATATCTGAGCAGGTACATAGTATAAGTCCCGTCACGTAAAAAGAATGCTGAGCGACAGTGGAGGGGATATGTTTGCGCACGTTATACAGTCGCGTCCTAAAGTACTAAGCTATAGTTTTATAATATAAGTATAGTTGTTTCATTGTAGAATCGTAATAGGTACTTTACTAGGTACTTAGTACTTTGGAAAAGGCTGAAATAAAAAAATTGAGAGAGTTTATTTGAACTGTCAGCGTTATTTTTACGGGACGGGACCTATACACACGGCGGCACATTAAGCTGTACATTTCCAGTATTACTTGGCCTCGCTTTGTATAGATTTCCTAAAAAAAGAAAGATCCGCATAAACTGGTTTTGTAAAGCTTGATTGGCCGTCGAGACCTGAGTAAGTACTACTAGAACCAACTAAGGACGTACACCTCGTTTGAGACCTGTGAACACAGCGGTCTTTTGTTGCAAAGTAAAAACATTGATAAAACTTTTTTTTTCATGCTCGGGATGTTCCTAGGTCACAAGTGTTATCTAATTCTAGGGGTGTTTTCCGCTAAGGCAAACGGAACGAGGAGATGTACGGGAATCGACCTCGACCAATCACATTCGTTGAAATTCACATGACGTTTATCAATTTGTCTGCGATTGGTTGATTCGGGACCCACTGGACAAACTAGTTTAAACTGGGTTTGGCTTGAAACGTTATCCTATTTTAAAGCTAAAGACATAATTATGTTGTATTATTTTATGATGTTTGTAATTTTAGTAGCAACTTTAACAACATTTCTAAAAAAAACACTAATTCCTTTTGAAAGCTATAAGTGCTACAACATCTTTATTTGAAGACAAAAAAAACGATGTTTTATGTCATAGATAGTTAAACACCACCTGGAAAAATTGTTACTTATATGTAAAGGGTGTAATAAGACCCTTAACGAAGCCGAATGTCGCTTGTTCCTCCCCGTCAATGCGATTTTTTTTTTGTTCTAGCTAGAACATACCTGGTAACCTTCTAGTTACGGAGATATTCGGGGACAAAGTTCCAACTTTTTCAGTTTTTAATGTAAGATTTTTACTTTAAACACCTCCGCGACCCCCATACTATTCAATCGATCCATCAGCACAAGTTTTTGAGTGCGTTACATTGAGGCCTACTGTAAAACGTGATTTTTCACCCCCAAAAAAAAGTCGTTTCCCAGCAATAACTTTTGCGTAAAGTTACTTAGTTTGATGTACAGAATGCTTGGTTGACGGCTTCGTGAAGGGTCCGTTTACAGCCTGTATAGTCTCCTTTGCCCTTGGCTTTAAACTAAGAGAAGCATCATAGACAATAGTTAATAATAATTGTTCCATAATATGTTACTTGGTTGTCCATGGAGTACCTATTTAAATGTTACATTGTCTAACCTAATTCAGTTAAACAGTGATTTCCTTAAGTTGACTACTGCAGATCATAATTATTTAAACCAGTGATTGGCTACCATTTATTGCTTCTTTCTCAGTTATTAAAAATTAAAAACAGCTAACACTACCAAGGAAAAGCGTAATTAATACTAAGATTTAATTGTTAAAAAACTTAACTCGTTTCTCCATCCTAACTATTCACAACTTTCAATTATGAAAATCATTAAGAAAGCATTTTATCAAAATTGTAAGATTACAATTATATTTAAATAAATTAATGATGACTTGTTCAAATTAACTGTACAAATTACATTTGCACAAGTTAGGGATCCTACACACCTGTCCGGGTCGGCACAGCCGAGCGGCAAAATGTAATGTACGTTCGGGAAACTGCCGCTCGGCTTAGCTCTTAGGCCTATTTGAGAGAGTCGTTTCGTTACGTCATTACGTGCGATTTTGAACGACCGACGCACGCGCCCTTTGAACAGTGAACACTATCTACCATACAAGACTATGGATACCGAAACGCCCGTCTCGCTCTGAAATAGGCCTTATGTTACCGATAGGCGATACCGAGCCGACCCGACATCGGCACGGGTCGAAAGAAAGCCGGATATGTGTTTTCAGTGACTTCTTAAGATATTCAAAATACAGCCGAGTCGAATGTGTCGAACTGAAACAGTGTATAGAATCCCTTACAAATCACTGGTACATACGTTTTTTATAAACTCTAAGGTCATAATGTGCACATTCATTCAATTATTGAGAAATATTAACATACAATCATCAACATACCTAGTTCCCACATACATATAAAGCTAACCTTCAACCATTTACAATTTCTTGGGTGACACATAATTAATTAACAATAGATGCTACTTGTCACAGATATATTTTATTTCTTCTCTCTTTTTGTTATTGAATTGTCAACTAATGTTGTCTCGCTCTTTCCTTATTTAAAAAAAAAACCGTTTTCAAGAGTCATCCCAAACACCGTACAGACCTGTACTGTTGTGGCAATAGGGTAGTTGCACCATTTATCCAATAATTCCAAAACACATTTTCTCTAAAATAACATTAAATACACCTGAAAACCCAATTCATTTTCAATTCACTGTAAAATCAGATTTTGATTTGCTTTGAAATCAATAAAAAGTCGAATCATTAAGTTGGTGCTTTTTGTGACATCACAGGTTGTTATTGCCATATAATTCATTGGTGGTGCCACTATTGTATTGTCCTGTAATTAGGTTTAGGGCTGTACCTCATCTGACAGCACAGAATCACTCCTATTCTCGTACGCACGACGGCCAATCAAGCTTTACAAAACCAGTTTATGCGGATTTCTCATTCTATAGGAAATCTATACAAAGCGAGGCCAAGTTATACTGGAAATGTACAGCTTCATGTGCCGCCGTGTGTACGAGTGTGCTGCCGATCGCATCGCCGACGCTGCCGAATGCGAAAACATTCCCACTGTTTCTCGCTCCAGCAAATCACGGTTCTAAGTGACAGAAAAGGATACAAGAGTAAAGGATTAAAAAAAAAAACCATGGAAAAGTGCAATTCCATCTGCCAGATGAGATTCAACTTCTATTCTGATTCTCAGCAACAATGGCAGTAAATATATTTACAAATAATATTCAATCATAAAAACCAATGTCCTGAATATGCTTCCTCAGTCTTTTAATGCCAAGTTCTACAACAATTACATTTAAGAATTAAACATTGGATTTAAACTTTAGGAACCAAGAGAAATACAAACTCTATTAATATGATAGTCTATCTACACACATTCTTGTCTATAGGTTCTAAAAAGATCTAATAGGGCTGTAGATTAATAAATTTAACTCCGAATTTAAACCGATTTTCATCAAGTTCACATAATATTTTATACATTTCTGACCCTCAAATTAATACTAGTTTTGTCATAAGAAATATCAATTTTTGCACCGCTTTCTTGCCCATAGCCACTTCATAATGATTTTCACACATTCTAGATCTAAATTTGAATTATAAAAATTTAAATAGTTACAATATCACCCAGTCATTGTTTTTAAAAGAACAGTTGTTTAACAGCCTTATTGTCAAACATTTCACACTTTGCTTTAAGCCCAATTCTATGAAAGTAAAAAGTCTTTTAAGCACTTAGGCAAAGGTAACGCCTTTATCGAGCCATTATTCACGTATTGTAGAATTGCATCCCTGCAAACACTTTGTAATGTTTTCACTGAAATAAATAGTAAAAATCGTGTTAATGATTATAAGACAAAACAATACACTTACAGAGATTAAACAAGTAGTGAGAAAACAATGTAAAATATATAAATTGCATTAAAAAGAATTTCAATTATTTTTGCTTTTGTAAACAAAATAAACTTCAACAATTGAGTAGTTTCAATAACAATGGTCGACTCACCTCCATACAGTTGAACAATCTTCACTTGTTTGGTAGTGCCATACACATCCACAACTGCATGCAGGGGCCCCCTGGTGTATGGGATTGCCTTCGTGCAAGGGCCCTGGTCCTCACCATTTATTATAAAATGCATCTCTGCTAAGTCCTGCTCATCTTTACTCACTTTGGCACAAGGGACAAACATAACACCAATGCGACTGCCAGCATCCATTGGTAATATGCCTTGTGGGACTCCACTCTGTGACAGTGGCTGTGGTCTGAGAACCATCTTGGACACGAAGCCGCGCGGCGTCTTCACTACGTGCCCGTCGCCCAGCACAGACACGCGCGGCTCGTTCTCTCGTCGCCCATTAGCTACTTGATTCACAAGTTCTACAAGCACATTGTTCTGTGATTTTGAAATAGGAAATATCCATGACATACCAGTGTTTGCGAGATCAGGCAGCGCATACTGTGGCAATCCTTTATCACCCAGTGCAGCCGTCTGAGGATCGAGCAATGTCAGCCCGAGTCGCATATGACCACTCCAACCGCGTTCAGTTTTCTCAATTTCCACCAGAAATATTTCCCCAGGTAGCAGGGGTTTCTCGCTAAAGGTTAAGCCATGGGCAAAGCTCGCTTTTCTATACGCAACGGTATTATCCTCGAATAAAATAATATTTGATCCGTGATAATGGTGAAATCTCGACAACATATTCACAAACACATTTGGGCTTTTATGAAGAATGAGAACACTACTTATCACTATTATTATTTAAATACACTTTAGTACGTTTTACCGTTTTTTGTAATGAACATCAGAACGGTAAATATTAAACAAAAACCTAACAAATAACCCGACGTCCATCCGTCGTTGTTCGATAAAGGTGGAATTTGTTGACATTCATTTTACGACATGACAGTGAGTGAGATGAGAAATGTCATTATGTCATGCATATTTTTGACAGTAAGCTACAGCATTCACTGTGGCCTTGTTATTGGCTGTTGGAAATAGGGGTGTTATTCAAAGACATATAAATAGTGTGTTATTTGAGTTCCCTGCGCTCACTCTTGCATCCTACGTTGTCATAAAATTCAGAGGCTTTTCCGCATAAGTTACTCTAATTTCTCAAAGAATGGATAAATGAAAACCAAAGAAAGATCATTCGTTTTCGACCTACGAAGTTAAGATCCACCCCAGTCACTGCCCGGCCTGCGTATTCTATCGCGCTTGCAACAGTAAGTACTTTGCCGACTAGTAGTGACCTGTGACACCTGCATGTAGCAGCCATAGAATCTGTCCCCGGCATAATATGTCCGTGGTCCCCGGGCCTAAAGTCAACAAAAAAAAACAAAATGTCATTCTCCGGAAAAGTAGTCACGCGGGTTTGTCAATTAATTTTACGAAATAATATTTTAAATATCAGGCAACGAACATGTTCAGTTATTTTAGAACAACCTAAACACCAATATAGTGTTTTTTTAAAGCAGAAGGTCTTTGATACCAAAGGGTTTTTGTGTACCACCATGTCAACAAATACAGCAAAGCCGTAAGTCGTTTAGTTTTTGCTCGATTTTATACGAGTAGCAATCACCGAAAAGTGCACTATAGGTTTAAAATTCTTCAAACTCTTTTAAGGTTATTTTACAACACAACATTTCAGTTATTTAATTGTTAATTCTAATTGTTTGCAAATAAACATTGTTGATGAATATTATTTTCAATGTTTGCATTGTATCTTTTTGAACGAAGTTACTAAACGTAAACACACTAATGCAAGATGCAACAAATAAAAGTGCCGCGTCAAGCAGAGAAGAACTGGAAATAGTATCCCAAGTTCTACCAAATTAACGATACGCACAATATTTAATTTAGTAGTGAGCTACAAATATTAAGTATTTCTACTCTTTAGTATCAGTTGAAAGGTAAGTTTGTACAATATAATAGAACCTAACCACAAGAATCTAAGTGTTTGAACAGTACAATAAACTTATAATTTTAATGATAAGATTTCCACGATATTTACACTTTGTAAACAGAACAAAACTTCTGATTTCTAGAGGTAGTTATGTAATATTTTACTTTACTTATGTATGTTTACAGTAATATTAATTTGTTAATATCCTAGAAATGTTCATAATTTTCAGTTTTCAAAGTTTTAGCAACCTTAGACCTGCATGTTGCAGGATAAATGCAGAGGACATTTATTTGCAGAGTTCAAGTACCTGCTTAGCAACAGTAGAGATAAAAATAAAACAGATTGCATAGAAAGAAGTTCATACACATATTATGACTCACTACAAAAGTATGGAACAGTAGCAACTAGTATAAAATTATGTACACTCAACAAAGGGAGAAGTAACCTACCAAGTGATTATCATCTTTGTACTACTCAGGGTAGATTTTCAGGATGGTACAGTACAGGCAGGACCTTAACCAGTGTAGCTACAGAAACAGGAAAATGTGTTTACACTCTCACTGCCATACGGTCCACTGACGGGTCGTAACTTTTTGAGTATGGCACCCCAGCTTATGCTGTGCTGAATAATTTCGGCAGGACATACGGGCGACCATCGGGTTCAGCACTCCTTATAGCTATGATACCGTGGCTTGTGCGGATACTAAAATGTGCACCAGCCAGCAGCTTGCATGGCTAGCTGAAGTTGAAAATTCCATTATATGGGTGGTAGTGAGAGTGTTAAGGAGTCTGTCTTTAACTTTTTAATTAATCACAAACTCGAATAGCGAGAAATAAAAAACAAAACTTATTTAGTAGGTGGTATAGAGTTTTTTGATCCATATATAGGGTGACTGGTAAATGACAAACAACTTTCCCAAATTTTTATCACAATAACTCAATAGCCATATGAAACTCGCCCGCGAAGCGCCTTTGACCTATCAGCTGTTAGCCGCATGACGTCGTTCTATTTCATTACTATCGTACTGTGCAACAGTGGGTAGGCAGAGCACCCGTGCGGCTCGAATAAAATCAACATCAAGATAAATATCAAAATGTAATAAAGCATATTCGGCTTAGTCCCTCTACGCGGGGCTCCTATTTCTGTCTGCAGAGTTTAATGTGGCTTAATCTAACGTCGGGGTGCCCCAAGTCTCGAGCTCGCTTCTCTCGCTCTTGCATCCTATAAAGGGTGTAAAAAGACCCTTAACGAAGCCGAAATGCACTTATTCTCCCCGTCATGGCGATCATTTTTTTGTTCTAGACCATACCTGGGAACCTTATAGTTACAGAGATATTGGGGGTCAAAGTTCCAACTTTTTCACCAGTTTTTTTTTTAATACAAGGTTTTAATGTTGTAACTTTACTTTAAATACCTCCACGACCCCCGTACTATTCAATCCATCCATCAGCACAATGTTTTGAGTGCGTTACGATGAGTTTTACGGTAAAAGGTGATTTTTCACCCAAAAAAAAAAAATCGTTTCCCAGCAAAAATTTTTGCGTAAGGTTACTTAGTTTGATGTACAGAATGCTTGGTTGACGGCTTCGTGAAGGGTCTGTTTACACCTTGTATAAGCTATAGAGCTTAAGAAAACGATTATTTTAGCAGATTTTTTTTTCCAATACTTAGTTTTTTTTCCCAAATCTAGTATTTTTTTCGGAAGTTTGGTATTTTTTTTGGAAATCATTTTATTATTTTTCGTAGAATTGTAATCCGAATAAGCTCATGTTTGCTTAATAAATACAACATTTTTGTCGGTTAATTTTTCGGTAATTCTTTTCAACCAATCTTAGTATTACAGTCAACCACAGATTGTTGGAAGTTAAGTTTTTTTTCGGAAGCTTTATTATTTCACTTTATCAACTGCTACCATTACTACGACATACTTTCTTCTTGCACCCTATTTGCCACCAGTGTGCAGATAGCATAAGAAAAAAAAACTGGTGAAAAAGAATAATTCATATAGACTTGTCAAAAATTCCGTTTTGATATTGTCTATGCCAACAATTAAACTTTTGTGAATATTATTAGTTTGTCACCAATCGTGACTGTTATTTAGACAAATCTTGTTATAAATAATACACTACCTATTATTTACGTCAAAATGTCGACTGATGACGAGAAAAATTCACCATGGTTTAGTTCGAAGACCTCGAATTGCGATGAATGCCAAACGGTTTCCGTAAAAATGATAACTAATGAGATCCAAACTCCAAACTTGGACTGCAAAGACTGTGTGTGTGGGCAGTACGGCGAAAACTGTGAATGTAAAGAAGACATTCCCACAAAATGGTTGGCTTGTGATCAGATCCAATCAGTTAACGCGAGTTGCGAAGAGTTCAACAAATCGTTAAAGTTGAATAATGAGGAGATTCATTTGTCAACTCTGAACTTCAGTGACGAAGCGCTCGTCATACAACCAGTGTCTGATCAGAGGCAATCATTAAATGGTGAAACCAACATTGCTTCCGGAGAGTGTCCCACTGCAATGTCGACTAATGAGGAGATCTATTCACGAAGCAGACTTTGCAATTGCCAAGCATTGCCCGGAAAAATGTTGAGTAAAGAGGAGATTTTTTTGTCAGTACTGAACTTAAGTAGCGGAGCGCTTCCCAAAAAAACGGTGTCTGATCAGAGCCCATCGCTAAGCTGTGAAACGCACATTGCTTGCCAAGGGTGCTCCACGAAAATGTCGACTGATGAGGAAATCCATTCACGAAGCTGTTGTAGCGATGCGCTTCTCACAAAAATGTCGTATGTTGGGGAGATGAGCTCTATTGATGAAGACCTTTTCAAAAAACATTTGTCTGATTCTGAACATACAATGTGTAAGAGTCAATCAAGCATTAAAACCTGCATTGCTTGCGACTTTTCAAAACAAATTTTAACTGATGAGACGTTATTGGCATCATCGCGATACAATAAAAAAGCACTTTCTACAAAAACGTGTTCTGATCAGAGCCAATCATTAAATAGCGAAAGCCGCATTCCTGGGCCTCCTGCAGAAATATCTGCAGATGAGGACAACTATTCACGAAGCAGTATCTGCGAAGCGCTTATCAAAACAATATTGCCTATCGAGGAGATGGACTTAGCATCTCCGGGCTATAGTGGCCAAGCGCTTTCCACAAAAATGTTGTCTGATCAGGGACAATCACTTTGCTACGGAACCCGTGTTGCTTATGAAGGGTCTCCCCCAAAAATGTCGATTAAAAGCTCACAAAGCTTGTGTTGCAAAGGGCATCTCTTAACCAAAAAGTCTGCGTATGTATTTCTTTGTTCTATGTCATGTTATATCGGTTCTATAATAATCTTCTTTTATAGGCATATAGACCTTGGGTATTAGTCGATATTACGCGCAGGAAGGCATCGCGCTTCGTGTTTGGGACTCCTTATTTACGACAACGCAGCCGAGAGTGGTCAAATTAACGGGCGATTTCTTAATTAACATTAAATTGGTGTAGGTTACTAATCCTTCATACTACTCGCCTATACACAAGTCTCTAATATTGAGCTACTCTAACGTGAAACAGAAGCGCTACGTTCGTCCATTCACTATGTACGAAGCCTAACTTTCTAATCTTTTCAATCTAGTTATCGCCAAAGCGAACTATTTGATCATGCTGTGTACCAATTGTGTTAGAAACATTGTGCAGTGAGGACGTGCCTCACAATGGCCGATAAAATATGTATTTTACTATCATGTTTCGTTATTGTTCTGTGTTTTAGCCAAATCAGAGCTATGGGTGCCTTGAGTCCTCTTGATCCGTCTTCGTATTCACGGCCGGGTAAGTTTTGAAAACCTTTTAGAATAAGCTTTTTGGCGTGATGTTACGTCTCGTACCTACAAAATGTAGCAATGTCGAATGTATTGGGAATAAATGAGGCATTATGCCTGATAAAAGGTCTCGAATTTATGCGATAGGGTTATCGCATGATCCTTTTCTTTAGATCCCGATTAAACAATTTACTCTTTGCCGGATAAGGACTTGCTTCTGCTTGTACCTTTTTTTTATATTTTTTGTTCACGGGGGGAAACCTTCAAAAGGCGACCGGTCTTTGGGGATAATAAGACCGGGGAGTGTGGGATTTCTACCTCACTAAAATCACCCCGGTGGTCACCATCCGCACATGGGAAGGGGCACCGTTTCCTGTTAAAAGACCTGTCCGGAGCCCCCTCTGTGCAACGCCTGTTAAGGCACATCCCTGGGAGATTGTACCTACTTATTATTTGCCATGCATTGAATTGAGTGAAAATTTCTATTTATTAGGAGAAGAAAACTTATTACTTTCAAAAACCATCAATTGACTAGTTTTTTAAATTAAAATGTTTGATGTATTGTATAGAGATGTGTTCTTGTTACAGAATTGGCGATAATAAAGCATATATCGTGGATTTTAAACGTCGACTTTGAGACGCACGTCCTGAATGGACATGCTAAGCTAGACTTCGATGTTTTAGAAGACATCAATGATTTGGTAAGTTAACAAAGATCGGGTATGGAGAAATAATAAAGTTAAGTATCGATAATTTGGGGAGATTGAAAATTACACTTCGTTCGCGTCAAAAACTCGATAACATCCCATCTATGAAATATTTATGTTTCGGATATTACCTACCTCCTACATCCAAACTTAAAAGCTTGTATTTACTACCTCTTTATAATATTATAAATGATTATGCCATTATTATTCCAAATATTTGGTATCCATGTTAATCACTATATTAATTGCGAAAGTAAGTCATGTTTGTAACTATTCTTCGTTTCGTTACATCTGTTGTAATTTTATTTGGGGAGTATCAAAACGAGCGAAAATAAATTCAAATTAAAGGTGTCAAAAATACTGATATGGGCTATTGAAATACTAAGTGGGCGAATACAAATGTTTAACACAGCGACTTGAAAATACAAATTTGAGTTACTTGTTCAATACGATCAAAAATACAAATTTGAGTTACTTATTCAAAGGATACCAACGCGGTTGAAGCAGCGACAAAAACTAGTCAAGAATAAAACGTGGAGCACTTAATCTTTCTAGTTGCATAAAAGATCCATGGGATGATGCGGTCTGAGATAAGAGAGACAAACATCACTTTAGATAATTTACAATCGCAAGTATCGATATGTCACTCATTTTTTGAGGGAATCGATTGAAAACATCAATAATACTTAGCTATCTGGCAGTCGTCATAACATAGAATAGAAAAGAATTTTATTTTGCAAAAAAGGGTAATACACATTAAAGCTCAGCCATATTTTACCATTTGTATGCAAACATTTCTGGTGATATACCACCATACATCAGGGAAAAATTTGGCAGGGAAAAAGAGGAGCTCGTGGCTAAATAATAACAGCCGCTCAGGTCGATCTTTAGGTTAAGCCGTGCTTGCCTAGGTTGGTCTGTGGATGGGTGACCACCCATTACATACCGAGTTTCCTCCGTGCCTCGGAAAGCACGTTAAGCCGTTGGTCCCGGGTGTCATTTGTAGATCTTTGACAGTCGTTAGGTAGTCAGTGGCCCAAAAGTCTGACAACCAGTCTTACCAAGGGGTATCGTATTACCCAGTAATAACTGGGTTGTGGAGGTCTGACAGGCAGTCGCTCCACGTAAAATACTGGTATTCAGCTGCATCCGGTTAAGACTGGAAGCCGACCCCAATATAGTTGGGAAAAGGCTAGGCAGATGATGACATCAGGGAAAAATTAACAGTTTCTATTCAGCTAAGCAAAAAAAGGCGGGCCAAAACATGCCTTACAATCTGTGGTAACCTGTTCCTTAACAAACATGAAGACATAATTAATCATACCTACTTACAACATATATGTTATTATAATATGTTACTTAGATGTAGGTTAAGATTTATAGGAAGGTATGTAATTTTATAGGATTTAGATTAAGGATTTAGCATGTAAGGCCACTCTATCGCATTGGATCGCAGATCAGTAATAGTAGTTATAGGTAAGATTTCCGTAAATAAATAAAAATAAATAATACCTACTTACAAAATAAATGCTATAGTTCCTCTGTCTCTTTGTTTGTTACCTCTTTATCCGTTAACGGGCGGTAAGATACTTTTTAACCCAGCAGAACGTTTCTGTGGGATATTTTCCGACCACCAGGCAAGTGAAGCCGCGGGCAAAGACTACTAGGTTACCATAAATTAGCTTCAAAGCTAAATAAAAAACACTTCTTTCAGGTACTAGATGCAAGCAATCTCAAAATCGAGTCCATACAAGCACAAGATGGCTCGCCACTGCTTTTTGAAATGGGGCAACATTTGCCTAACATGGGGTCCAAGCTGACAATATTTCTGCCACAGCAACTTACTGCAGGGAAAAAGTAAGTTAATTTAAGATATTCATCAATATTTTAATAGGTTTTAGGAACTCCGAAGAAAATCTAACCGCAAAATGGCTACTGTTTTAGTACAGATTCTAGTCGTCGTTGGTAGAATTTAAAATTATAACAACACACGCTTGTAATTCCAGAATGGTTAGGCAGAGGTGTGCCTTTACGTTAAAGTCCCATGTAATAGGCGGCGAGCCTATTCACCCGGACACAATTCCAAGCTCTGGGCTGCTAATGAGAGATTCCTGATGGAAAAACCCAATAAGACTGCCCGACCTGGGCATTGTACGGTGTACCCCAGATTCCATCAATACTAGCTGCTTTCGACTAGGCGAGGCAATTAAAATTGACAACGATGTATATTGTAGTTTTGGCTAACAAAATATAATAACCATGACATAGATGGAAACGTAATAGTACACCGATATACTTCATTTCGCAATATCGATCAAAGATCTATCTAATGTATTTTCTGATGTAACGCACGTTTTGTATTAGGTGCCTACAAATGAAGGTCATAGTTTAATCATTTATTGAAATAATAATTGGCCGTAAATATTGCGCTTAAAAAGACAACTCCAGTACATTGGTTGTTGATGGTGGCCTGTATAACGGGCTGGTTTCCACAACTCCACGTCAAAGCGCGTATTTTGCGTGCGTTACCTTTTGCTCATGTGGAATTGATGTTTTATTTTGACAAAAAAGTCACTTTGAAATACTTTTTTCGCGCAGGGAAGATCGACAGCTAGATTCAATTTATATTTTTCTTTAATACCTGTGTCGAAATAAGATCGAACTGGATGCCGAGATGAATTTTTTGTTTTATTTTGGCTAAAGGATTTCTCATTCAGCAAAAAAAAACCACAGCACATTTTGGAAGAAAATACCCTAAGGTTAGGTTTTTGCTTCCGAACAAAATAAATCGGTACTAACTTACCCTTTTTTTTCGGAAAGAAATGAGGATTTCTGCATAGCGAGAGCTGAAGATGAAGGCGTCTCGAGTAACCCTCGTTCAAAAGACGGCAAGACCTTTTGCGACAAGTTCTCATCAACCCTTCCTATAATGATTAACGGATTTGTATACGAACCTACAATGGGTTGTTCTAAAAGCGGGGTGCCTTTCTCAAGAGAGGCATCTTCTACCTTGGACGAGGGCTGTGATGATAATATTTTATCAACGACGTATCAAGGATATAGGTTAGCACCAAGGAGTCTGTAAAGACTGGAGGATGAAAACCTCGTAAAGCCGCGGTCGTGGTCGTTTACCGTGTAGGGCATCTTTAGAGCACGCTACGCTTCGATCTGACAAAATCAGTGCAATTAGTGCAAGTAGCTGAACTTATTATGAGTCAAAAAAATTGAACTTTTTGCCTTCGATAAGGGCTATCTTTTTAACCGACTTCCAAAAGGAGGAGGTTATCGATTCGTCTATTTTTTTTTCGGTTTAGGTTTGGAACTCCAGTTTTTACTATTTTCGTCAACAGTAGTTCAGAATTGTATTGTTAGGTCCATCTCACTGTCTAAATATAGAATTGAAAAAAAAAGGTTGATCTAAAGTTTTATATACAACTTTCGTGGTGGTTTTTAGATACGGTGGTCAAAAGGCGAAATTTAAGATTGTACTTCACTAGCTAGAAATGTGTACGTTAGCATTTGAATGTCACCATAATGAGTAGAAATTTTCTCAGAATTCCATGAATAACTTTCTTTTATTTATTTTCCCAGGTTATCCGTTATGATAAAGTACAGCACAGATCCTCAGGCGTCTGCCTTGCAATGGCTGGACCCAGAGCAGACCTCGGGCAAGAAACACCCATACTTATTCAGTCAATGTCAGGTTAGTTTAAAAAAAAAATAATAAGGTTTCGAAAGTTATCTATACTAATATTATAAAGCTGCAGTGTTTGTTTGTTTGTTTGTTTGTTTGTTTGTTTGAACGCGCTAATCTCTGGAACTACTGGTCCGATTTGAATGATTCTTTCAGTGTTGGGTAGTCCATTTATCGAGGAAGGCTATAGGGTATATATCATCACGCTACGACCAATAGGAGCGTAGCAGCAATGAAAAATGTTGCAAAAACGGGGAAAATTGTATTTTTAATAACTTGACGCGGACGAAGGTCGCGGGGAACAGCTAGTCGACTATATTTTGACATACCAAGTCCAGAGTTCATGACTTCTTTTTTCATCTGTATTTCGAAATTGCAGGTCGGGGAAAACATACATTTGGGCGACTGCAGTTTCACAAGTTATTATGCTTGTGACTAGGACTGTAGCTTCATTCTTTTGTTGTTGACTTTCAAAAGTGCCTGTAACGGTATAATTGCGCGGTTTGCGCAGTGGCTGAGCTATTGACTGCTGCGCTGCGTGTCGCGGGTTCGATCCCCGCACGGAACAAATATTTGTATGGCCTACAGGTAGTTGTTCCGGGTCTGGCTGTTTGTGTATGTGAGTTTAAATGCTTGTAAACGCACCCACGATACAGGAGAAATTTCTAGTGTGGGGCAAAGTTTAAAAAAAAAAAAAAAATAAGTAAATGCTTTGAGTTTTAGTTTATCAGTTTAAACTATGCTGGTATATAACCAGATGCCACCACGTATCAGTATTTTACACAGAGCAACTGTCATCTGGCTTCTTATCTAACTAACGGGGAATACCCAAATACATATTATTTTCATTTGATCAACATACTATATCGATCTATTGTGTCATAGTAAGAAACATAACATCACGCCTGTAATCCCCGAAGGGTTAGGCAGAGGTGTACCTAATAGTACCCAACATTTCGCCAGTTATGTGTAAGTCCCATGTAATCGAGGGCGAGCATATTGCAATGAACCGAGCACAAATCCAGACTCCGTTACTGATATTGAGAAATTCCTAAAAAAAAGAAAACCCAATAACAATTTGCCCGACCCGGGATACCAACCCAGGACCTCATGCTCAGCAGTCCCGATTGCGACCACTACACCAACGAGGCAGTCAGGCATAGTCAGAAACAAATCAGTCATAGTTCAATGAGCATTTCAATAATATGAGACCAATCGAATGTAACTATAAAATGTAATCAAAATTACATGTTGGGTCATAGTACATTTAATACTATGATAGACATTACATTATGTGTACTTTGTTTGATTGATAGATAGATAAATAATTTATTTAGTGCACACAAAAGACATAGCACAACACACAGAAGCACAATTTAAATAATACAAATTACACGACTATATAACTATATAAAAACAAGGCGCTAGGTTATAATATTGTATTGCAATAACCTGTAGGTAATGTTAAAAATGGAGGACTTTGATTACACCGGAATAACACTGATGTGGCTGATTCCGCCTTCATTTGGTAGATGGGTAACCATCTTCTACGAATGTGTCTTCACTAGTATGTGGGCTTGCTCTGCTCGCCTCGCGGCCGCACACCAAGCGGCACTGCCTTCATTTTGCGATTATTACCTACTGATTTTATTGATACATTCTTAAAATATTCCTCTTAGATACTATTATTATATTATAATATATAATTAGGAGGTATTGTTAGGAGGTTCCTCTCTCAAGAGCCCTGACCACCGGCAGCTCGGACCCTGTTCCCAGTGCTGATGGCCTACCATTTTTTATATTTTAAAATGTTTTTTTTTTATAGTATTTTGAACAGGAATATTTAAAAATGTAAAAGATATGTATACAAACAAATAAAGGAATAATATATAATTATATTATATTACATACTATTGTCATCATCACTTACAAACTTTTCTTCACAGCCAATCCACGCCCGCTCCATCCTGCCTTGCCAAGACACCCCCGCTGTCAAGTTCACCTATGACGCAGAAGTGACGGCTCCTGAGGAGTTCACAGTCCTCATGAGCGCACTGATGGGGGCGCAGAAAAATAACATAACTGCGTTCAGCCAGCCCATGCCGCTGCCTTCTTATCTTGTGGCCATCGCTGTAGGTGTGCTGGAGTCCAGGACGCTTGGACCTAGGTGAGTGGAATCAGGCTAGGTTTTAATGCAGTAATCTGTCCACTTAGATATCCTCTAATAAACCACTTGAGTGGAAATGCTTGCTGGTAGAGGAACTAAGTTCTGCTAAGGTTCTATCTATGTATGGTTTTCCTCAAGAATTTACCAGAAAACAAGAAATCTGGTAGAAAACCTATCGACCTTTTTATAATGTGTTAAAGGGACATAATGTACTACCTGTACTTGAATATAGGGTTACTCGTAATTAGTGACCGATACTTAAACACCCTAAGAAACATCTGTTTTTAAACCTACTCGTTCCCTTTTATCTCAGTAACACAACTGCCGTATGAAATTCTTTCTCGCGCGCCTGTGACCTATCAGCTGTTAGCCGCGTGTCGCCATTCTGTCTTCCTATTATCGTACCGTAAAACAGTGGGTAGGCAGAGCACAGTGGTCACAGCGCACGCAAATTTCATACGGCTGTTGTGTTATTTTGATGAAAGTGAAAGAGTTTAAAAAAAAATTAAGTATCGGACTCGAATTACCAGTCACCCTATATAGTACATGGAATCTGTCCAGATCAACTGTCCTGCCACGATAATAGGAGCCAATTCCTCGTATTCTAACTGAGTCTCAGAGAGCATACAATAACGCAATCTTGTAATAAAACTAATCGTATTCAACAATTCCAACATCTCTTTCAGATCAAGAGTATGGTCAGAGAAGGAAGAGATCGAACGCAGTGCGTGGGAGTTCTCGGAGACTGAGAAATATCTGCAAGCTGCTGAGAAGCTGTGCGGTCCATATGAGTGGACTCAGTACGACCTACTGGTGCTGCCGCCCTCCTTCCCCTATGGGGGGATGGAGAACCCCTGCTTGACCTTCGTTACACCTACGCTTTTGGTATGTTGATATAGAAGGGTAAGACGCAGAATGTGCACTTCGCAAAATGTGCACTTCTAAAAACAGTATTTCTCAAAATGAGCACTTATCAAGATAAGAACTTCTCAAAAGAAGCACTACTCAAAGTGAACATGTATTGAGACTATCAAATAGTTGATAGTTTGTTTTAAAATGTTAGGCAAATCCTGCTCATTTTGGGAAGTGCACATTTTGCGATGTGCACAATCTGCGTCAAACCCTTATATAAAACTAACTTTTGCTAGCATTTGCTTGCGGCATAAAAGTCTTATGTCACCTCAGCAATAGTGTATCTTGTGGGTGCTACCCTTTCTAATTCATAAAAGGTCCAAAATAAAGCTGCAAACGCTAATGTAAGCGTGTAGGATTCTCAGTTCAGGTGAAGTATCGTCATGTGCCCAGTTAGTGGTGTGGCCTCTTTTACATTGAACTTTTAAAAACTTGCGAAAGGGGATGGATCGTATCGTACACCACTACCAAACTGCTTTAAAGGCGTACTTTGCCGGGGCTGCGGGACTGTTCGAAAGAGATACCGCGGCCCTGGAACACAAAGGGCAAAGAAGGAACATGGATGGGTTTAAGTCAGTAAAAGTCTGACACTCCCTTCCACTCCGCCCAGAGCGGGGGGGGGGGGGTCATTTGATGATTTCCCATAAAAAAAAAGGCGTACTTTTATGTTATGAACTCATCCCAATGTTGCTGTCTAATAAAATCTAATCAATCTATATTTATTAAAATTAATGTTTGTTCCTCTGTTCCAAAGCTATACACTCCTAAAGTACTGAACCGATTTTGTTAAAATTTTGCACAGTTGTTCTACTTACGCCAGGGAAGGTTTCTGAAGGGTAGGTAGGTGGGTAGCGTAAGTAGGCAGGGGAGGGTAAGCAGGAAGGGTAGCTAGGTAGGAGAGAGTAGTAGAAAGTATAAGGAGATAGTAGGTAGGAAAAGGTACATTGCAACGAATGCAGGACACAGCTAGTATACCTAATTATAAATTCTAGCGCGAGTCATGAACCAATGTGTAAATACAATCTCGTTAATGTAATTGCTATTTAACACAGAGATTAACAATCAATCCTACATGATTGATTAGATTTTGACTTGATAAGAAATACATAAATTGTAATGTAATTTTCTTTGAAGATCACGGATAACATTAATCTCTTAATCAAGACATTACTAGTAATAAAACTGAAGAAGGTAGAGTAGAACCTAATTAGGTCAGACATTTACAATGGCTGTGCCTTTCAATTTCCCAATTCAATTTAATCAGCAATATCAATTGTGTTGCATTATCGACCAGACGAACATATAATGATGGATTAGATTTTTTTCAGGTACCTTAGGATTGAGATGGAAAGTGTGTTTCTCAAATTAGGGGTCGTTACATGGGCGTACCCACGGTGGGGCAGGGTGGGGCACTTGCCCCAGCCTGCTGTCTGACCCGAGGCTAAGAATTTTTAGGCAAAATTAATATAATGACAAAATTAAATATTCATTTGGGTACTTTAACATTTTTGACATTTAAATAAAAACTTGGTTATGGTCTACAATGACAGAAAACTGTCTTGTCGGCCTCTGTATGATGAGTGTGCATAGAAAGAGGGTTCTGAAAGCACAAAACGAAATTTTAGCTAGATTTAGCGCATGTTATTATTGAAGTAAGGTGTAGTGCAGTCAATAAAACGTTAATTTCCTACTACTTAGTTTATTTACTTCTGCCCTACCCCTTAAAAAATGCTGGGTACGCCCATGGGTTGTTATGTTAAAAAGATGACACGTTCACATATTACATCCAGTTTGCTTACTTATATATTCACTCATATACATAATACCTCTCCAGGCAGGCGACAGGAGCCAAGCCGACGTCATAGTCCACGAGATAATGCACAGCTGGACCGGCAATCTGGTGACGAACAGGAACTTCGAGCACTTCTGGCTCAACGAGGGCTTCACCGTGTTCCTGGAGCGGAAGGTCGGCGCATCCCTCATCAATGACTCGGTTGCGGCCAAGAGGAGCAGGGACTTCCAAAGTTTGCTGGGGCTTCAAGAACTGAGTGAGGCTGTGAGTTATAAAGAAATGTGGAAAGTTTTTTGTTTTAATTGAAGGCTATATATTATAAATATAGAAGGCTATATATTATAAATATAGAAGGTTATATATATATATATATTTATTTTAGCCTTTATTTGCCTTAACATAACATTTTAAAGGCTATATACAATATGTTAAAAAAAAAACCCTGTCCAATCACTGAGGGTATTATTAGGTATTGAGTAACAAGTAAAAAAAATACCCCGGTAAAAAATACATAAAATGTACTAAAATTAGGAAACTTACATGATAACACAGGTGGACGGTGGCTACACTCCGTTCGCCTCTCGAGTTGTGACGTCATAAATAAATAATTGACAATCGAACCGACTAATGCTGAAGATGGTGTTGTCACGTATTAAAAGTTTGTTAGGTTTTAATTTAATAATCGTGGTAATTTGGGCACAAAAATCATGCATTTTTAAACGGTTTTATTTAGCTCACCCCGTTTGTTTTATTTTATATTTATTTATTATTCTTGGGTCAAATTTAGTAATTCAAATTTCACCCTCTTCCTGTCAACCGATTAATCTGAAATTTTGTATACACTTTGGATTTTGGTAACAATACAATTATGTTTATTCATTATCATTATAAATTCAAGATGGCCGCCGCTACAAAATGGCGGATAATTTATGTTTTATTAATCCCATCAATATGGGTATCAAATGAAAGGGCTCAACAAGCAGAATACAATATACTATAAAAAAATTTAAATCCAAGATGGCGGCCGCTACGAAATGGCGGATAACGTAGGTTTTATCAATCCCATCAATATGGGTATCAAATGAAAGGGCTCAATAAGCAGAATACAATATACTATAAAAAATTGAAATACAAGATGGCGGCCGCTACAAAATGGCGGATAACGTAGGTTTTATCGATCCCATCAATATGGGTATCAAATGAAAGTGCTCAACCAGTATAATACAATGTACTATATAAAATTAAAATCCAAGATGGCGGCCTCTACAAAATGGCGGATAACTTAGGTTTTATCAATCCCATCAACATGGGTATCAAATGAAAGGTCTCAACAAGTAGAATACAATTTACTATGCAAAATTGAAATCTAAGATGGCCGCCGCTACCAAATGACTGATAACAATTTTTTATCAATCCCACCAATATGGGTATCAAATAAAAATAAAAACTAAAAACTAGAAAATAAAAATAGGTAAAAAAACTTTTTAAGTTAAACGGTTTTATGTTAAACATACATTGCAATGTTTAAGATAAATGTACTAAAAACCAAAAAATAATAAAATAGATACAGTCGTGGGAATTATAAACATATGCATAGACTAGACTAAAATAAAACCGTGGGGCACGTCAATTGTCTACAAATTATCGACTTAATGTGCGATAGAAGAATCGTTTAATTCGTCGTTAAAATAGGCAGTTGGCCCGCAGACGGTGAGGAAATTACTTACTATTTTCTTGCTCATGGAAATTTGACGTGCCCCACGGTTTTATTTTAGTCTAGTCTATGCATATGTTTATAATTCCCACGACTGTATCTATTTTATTATTTTTTGGTTTTTAGTACATTTATCTTAAACATTGCAATGTATGTTTAACATAAAACCGTTTAACTTAAAAAGTTTTTTTACCTATTTTTATTAAATTCATTAATATATTTTCTTTTATGAATACTTTTATGTTCCTTTCTTAATTTTTTTTGTAATGTCATTGGTTTACCTATATGCCTCTTTCGGATCGGACCGGGTTTTTTAACATATTGTACAATACTTTTCTTATACAATTCTGTAAAAGTTCTGAGGGCTCGGCACAAAGCTCTGGTCCTGGAATATACCTAGCCTTCCTACCTACCTATATACCTTTACCTTTTTTTACCTATTTATATTTATTAATTGTATACAAGTTTTTTTTTTTCTTCACTTCAATGCAGCTTGAACCTTTTATCTATAAGTATGTTTTTTTGTTTTTTTTTTTAATATTTGGTCTGGGTGGATCTCCTTACTAATTTAGAACTAACTTTCTGTTTCTATTATTTCAAAGGTTAGTTATAAAAGGCAATTTAACTTTAAATAAAAAAATTACAGATTCAAGTCTTCGGCAGTTCTAGTCCCCTAACGAACCTCGTGGTAAACCTAGACGGGATCCACCCAGACGACGCCTTCTCGCGAGTGCCTTATGAGAAGGGATCCCTCTTCCTTCGCTATTTGGAGGACCTGTCTGGAGGCCCCGGTAAGTCCTGACCCTCTAGTCTCTGTTCTAGGTCAATGATGTACTGGGTAGCACGAATAAATTGACGGCGCTGGTGGTAGATTTGAATGGAGTCCACCCTGATGACGCGTTTTCGACTGTTCCTTATGAGAAAGGGTCGTTATTCTTGAGATATTTGGAGGACTTGTTCGGTGGACCTGGTGAGTTAGAAAGAAAGAAAGAAAATGTATTTATTAGTCTTTAGAAAAGGCGTGGCTTAATAACAACAGCCTCTCGGGTCGATATTTAGGTTAAGCCGTGCTTGCCTAGGTTGGTCTGTGGATGGGTGACCAACCATTACATACGCGATAATCTCAGGAACTACTGGTTCGATTTGAAAAAATATTTGAATGCTGGATAGCCCATTTATCGAGGAAGGCTATAGGAGTATAGGCTATATAACGTCACTCTACAACCCATAGGAGCGGAGCATCAATGAAAAATGTTGCAAAAACGGGGAAAAAATATTCCTTAATCCACTCTCTCTCTTATGTGACGTAGACGAAGTTGCGCGGGTCAGCTAGTAACTAAATATTTGTAACTAAACTAAAAAGTACCTAACACCAATTCACTAGCCGTCTCTCCAACCACCCACTCTTTTCTCTCCACAGAAGTGTTCGATGACTTCCTCAGAGCGTACCTGACCAAGTTCAGGAAGAAGTCGCTGGACACATCACAGTTCCAGAGCTTCTTCGAAAACTACTTCAAGGATAACGTGGCGCTGAAGGCCGTTGACTGGGACCTGTGGCTGAACCAGCCCGGTATGCCGCCGATTATTCCTGCGTGAGTTTTACTTATTTACTAAGGGGTACTCGAAGAAAATATTGAAAGGGTAGCCCGTGAAATTCAAATTTTCTGACGTCTTTTGCAATTTGCCGGTCAGTGTCAAGTTGTATGTTGTTTAAAATATGATTCGCGGCCGTAAGAAATATGGCATAATCATTAAAATCATCAATAAAACCCTCTAAGTTCATTTAATCAAATTCAAAGCATTTATTTCAATTAGATCATTACAGGCACTTTTGAATGTCAGAAAAAAAAAGAAAGCGAAGTTACAGTCACAGACACAAGGCATAATAACTTGTGAAAGTACTGTAGTTGCCCATTCCAAGGTGTAGATCTCTATGGAGAAGAATGGGCAAGAAACTCCATGGACACTCTTTTCAATCAAAATATTGTTACAAAATCTTGGTTACATCACTCATGTGGAGACTATACATTTATGTAAGAACGATGTAATCCCGTTGAAAGTCCTTTTCATGTAAAAAATTTAAGAAGATTTGAATTTGGCGGGCTACCCTTTTAATATTTTTTTTGAGTATCGAAACTGAGTGTTGAACCTGACTGAACGTGGACGAAACAAAAGGACTGTGTGAGTACCGCAACAGGTTGCGGTCTGTAGTTTCTGCCTACCCCCATAGAAAAAGGCGTGAGTGTATGTGTGAAAATGGCTGTTTTTGTCTTGCCTGGTGTGGATTTCAAATTGCAATTCGAATAATTGTTATTATTAATAATTTCAGTTGCAGTAAGTACATGCAGTATGAATTAACTACTTATGAAAAATAAATAGATTTTGTTATAATTTCTTCAACAATTATTCCTATTATAAAATTGTTATCCATCAAAATGACATAGACTTCACTTTTTCAAACTTGGCATTTATTAATAGATTTATCCAATTTCATAAAAATATTATATCTTAAAAAATAGTCTTCTCACTAGAATGTCCCTCATTTCCATCACAGGTACGACACAACAATGACAAAAGCGATATCGGCCCTCATCGTGAAGATCGACGACCCCAGCACGACGTTATCCCACGAAGACGTGAAGACGTTCACCCCTCACCAGATGATACACATGCTGCAGCAGCTGATCGACCGTCCAGCCTTGCCGCTCGACAGGCTCGCCACTCTTGGCACCGAGTACCGAGTCAACGGAAATAAGAATACCGAGATTCTGTATAGGTGGGTTGTTTAGATTTTATTACCCGCTCTATGATTTTTTACCCGACTGCGGCGAAGACGAAAAGGAGGGTTATGTGTTTGACCTGTATGTGTGTTCTTTCATTGTTTCCTCGGAACTTCTAAACGGGTGAACCGATTTCGATAAATTATACGTTGGTAGATTCATCTTGGTGGCGGGATTGTATGTCAAGGTTTACATTAAAATTTTGAGAAGTTTCTGACGGAAAAACCCAATAACACATTGCCAACCTGGGAATCGAACCTGTGACCTCATGAAAACTAAAATGATGGAAAAAACAGTACTAGTACTAACTTAGTTATTTTTAATAACTTTTTTCCATGTATTGTTATGGTATAGTTTAGAAAGCTGCGTAATAGCGCAATCAAGGCTAGTATGTAGCAGTGGCGCAGGTTCTATACAACTCGATTCCTACCGGATTCCCATTGTAAAATGGCACTGTCACTATTCTATAGATAAATAATATAATCACGTTAAAGGATATGTACTCCGGCTTACCTCTTACAAAAAATGACCCTTCGCTACTGGTATGTAGTAGCATGGTACGTTGCATTTAGCAATTTATATGCAAGCTAATGTAATTAATTCTTAATGGGAAAAATCTTTTATTTACCCGTCAACCAAATGTCTGCTTTATGATGTTTAGATTTAGAGGCCTCAGCATCGCTACTAAAAGTCGCCGTGGGTGAGGGGCCTTTTACCGTGTGTGTGTTATCCTAGCGGTCCTTTGAAGTTATTTGAATTTATATTAAGTTTCAGCATCATAACATCTAAAAAATGATTTTATTTCATTTCCAGATGGTTGAGACTGTGCATCAGATGCAGAGACCAGTCCAAGCTCAGCGAAGTATTCAACTTTGTAAACAGTCAGGGCCGCATGAAGTACGTCCGTCCTATCTACAGGGACCTCTACGGCTGGGAGGACATCCGGCAACAGGCCATAGACAACTTCCTCAAGAACGAGAAATACATGATGCATGTTTCAGCATATACCTTGAGAAAGGACCTCCATCTCGAGGAAAATGCGACTACAGAATAGTATTTTTACACTTTTATAATGTAAGATAGTGTATCTATAATTAATACCATACTGGTTTTGAATAAAATTATTATTTTATGATGGTTAGTAATTGTTTTATTTTTACCTTTTTTGAGCTGTATTCTAAATTATAATTTTGCTTGGTGTGGGCCCATTGCTGAAGCTACAGATTAGCAATTCTATGGCAGTAAGTATAGCTGAGCTGCAGGGTCAACAGTAGAATACTTATACCAAACGGATCTGCTGGGTACTGGCGACGATGACGCCAAATTCAATTTTTTAATCTTTTACCATCCCAATCAAATATGTATTTCAGCTTGATGAAGTTTTGGATCATTGTTAGCTCGGGCGAGTCGCTCGCCAATACTCGCCATACCCGCTCGAATGTCACAGCGCGGCTATGGTCTGGGACTGGTATGGTCTTCATGATAGGTTCCTGGAGACGCATGTTTTAGGTAAGGGTAATCTAAATTAAATTTAGGGCGTACGTGCGTGGATCGGGTCGAATGTCCTTAGAAAACCCGTCTCAAGGCGCCCGCGCCTTTTAACACTTTCGCTGCCCAGCACCCCGCGTAGTATGGACTTTGGACTCATATGCTGGGTTCTGGGCAGCGAAAGTGTTAAGCGTAGGCCATACCGCCAGCTAGCGAGCAAGCCGGGCGAGCATCATTTCACCTCTTAATACTTAGGTTCACCCCGCGAACTACAGCGCTAAGCTATGTCAGTGATGCGAACGAAATATCCGTCGATGCCAGCGATGCTATTCATTCACCTCGCCCGATGCGAGACGGAGCGCTCTCCCGCCCGCCCCCTCGTTCGCCCGTTCGTCCATCGGTGTGAACCCACATAGTTCGCCAAAGCTTCGCTTAGTTTATGTAGTTTTACTCGCTTGGCTCCGCCCGCCAGCTCCCGAGCGTTTATCCGCACCCGTGTTTGTTTTAGCAGTTTTCAATTCGTTCTGTAACGGCGTAAGGACGTCCTTACGCCGTTACAGAACGAATAAAAACTGTCACTAAAAATTAAAAATAGTTTGACAATTTTGACATTGACATACAAATATAACCTAGAAATTGCTGTAGATCGCATTTTTGCAAACATATAACAATATTTTTATTCGATTTGCTAACATAAACGGAGTTTAAACGTCATGACTGCAGCTAAAAGAGTACAGGTAACATTCTATCATCATCTTTTAAGTCAACGTTTGCTATTAATCCTGTGTAAAATAATAATTTCTGAAGATAACATAACCTAACAAAAACAATATTATTTTCAGCAATGGGCCACTTTTGCTCGTACTTGGCACGTATTTGACTGCAAGTGGCAAGACCCTTATGAATCTGCCAACGTTATTAAGAAATATCTGATGGGTTTACATAAGCCTATCTATCATCCTATGAACGACTGCGGAGATGTTGTCGTCTGTATCAATAGCCGGGATATCGCGTTGAGAGGGGATGAGTGGCGTAAAAGAGCTTATTTTCACCACACTGGGTACCCTGGAGGAGCTTCATGGACACTAGCGTGGGAACTTCACAATAAAGACCCAACTATGGTAAGCAATAACTTGATCATTGAACATCATGAAGTGTAGTAGGAAACCTGGCTTATACAATCGAATGTCAGCTAACTACCATTTGTTATATCTTTTGTATAGAAATAGACAACACTCTTCATTTTAGTAAACAATTCCTGAGGGTCAAGACAAACTGATACTTAAACAACACATTACATATACAATTGCTCATACATCTACACTAATATTATAAAGAGGAAAGATTTGTATTTTTGTGTGCGTATGTTTGTAATGAATAAACTCATTTTTTCACCATTAGAAAGCTACATTCACCCTGAGCAACATAGGCTATATTTATTACCAGATAAAAATACGGGGGGAGGGGGGAATTAGGGGAAAATAAATGTCCACCCATGCGAGGCCTGGATGCACCGCTAGTACAAAATATTTTAAAAGAGTAGTTATAGAATTTCTTGCCCTGCCTTCAGCCTTGCCCTTTCCTTTGGGAGTGGGAACTGGAATCATTTCTATTTTCTTATAAAGTTTAATATTCAAAAGTGCCTTTGAATGTCCTAACAGAAAGTTAGAGAAGATAAGTTATTTGTGCTTCATCATCATCTGCCTGGCCTTGCCCCAACTATATTGGGGTCGGCTTCCAGTCTAACCGGATGCTGCTGAATATAAGTTATGTGTGCTTAGAGTATTAAATAAATAACAGCGGCGAACTTATTGCCAATGTCATACATACTCTACCAGTCAACCTTTGGGTGATGCGGAGACAAACTGTGGTGTGTTTATACCTCATACATACCTTATATACCACTGTTCATCCAGATCCTCTCAAAATGCTTCACTGATGCTCGCCCATGAGGTTGAATAGCTGTGGCAAAAGAATGCATCCCGGCCTGACTCCACATATTTCTCAATATGTCAAACAATTCTATTGAAACCCATGCGAAAAAATGACTGACACTGGACACACCCAGTACTCAGGATTTTTATCACTTACACACCAGATATTTTGCTACTGCAAAAGGAAGACTTGTCGCATTTTTCTTTAACAAAGAATCCGCACGCAAAATACGCGCTTTGACGTGGAGTTGCGGAAACCAGCCCGTTATACAATACAACAAAGAATCCAATATATATAAGAATAAGAATGTTCAGTCTTAACGAAGTTCCCATAACACTTAACCCTAGAAGTTATCATCTGCATCATTGATGATGAGATGTGTTAATGAATTGGAAACAGGTGATGAGCGAATAAATCAAATGTATCAGCTAGAGCCAGTTAATGTGTATAATGGTGAAAACGGGTATCAGGCATTCAGTTAGTAAGTGTTGGTGAAAACGGGTATTAGGCATTCAGTTAGTAAGTGTTGGTGAAAACGGGTATTAGGCATTCAGTTAAGTGTAGCTAAGTGTTGGTGAAAACAGGTATTAGGCATTCAGTTAGGTCTCGCTTAGTGTTGGTGGAAACGACTATTAGGCTTTCAGTTAGGTGTAGCTTAGTGTTGGCGAAAACGGGATTTAGGCATTCAGTTAGGTGTAGCTAAGTGTTGGTGAAAACGGGCATTAGGCATTCAGTTAGGTCTCGCTTAGTGTTGGTGAAAACGGGTATTAGGCATTCAGTTAGGCGTAGCTAAGTGTTGGTGAAAACGGGTATTAGGCATTCAGTTAGGTGTAGCTAAGTGTTGGTGAAAACGGGTGTTAGGCATTCAGTTAGGTGTAGCTAAGTGTTGGTGAAAACGGGTATTAGGCATTCAGTTAGGTGTAGCTAAGTGTTGACGAAAACGGGTATTAGGCATTCAGTTAGGTGTAGCTAAGTGTTGGTGAAAACGGGCATTAGGCATTCAGTAAAGTGTCGCATTAAATAATATTAGCACTTTTAAGTTCTTCAAGTACTAAAAATGATAGAACTCTTCTAACTATACCATCCTGATCAAAGTTGATGTGTATGAATGGCAAGGGCAGGAACATAAAGGGTGTAAAAAGATCCTTAACGAAGCCGAAAGGCACTTGTTCTCCCCGTCATTGCGATCATTTTTTTTGTTCAAGAGCATACCTGGGAACCTTCTAGTTACGGAGATATTGGGGGTCAAAGTTCCAACTTTTTCACAGGTTTTTTTAAATACATGATTTGAATGTAAGATTTTTACTTTAAACACCTTCACGACCCCCGTACTATATCAATCCATCCATCAGCACAATGTTTTGAGTACGTTACATTAAGTTTTACCGTAAAACGTGATTTTTCACCCAAAAAAAAGTCGTTTCCCAGTAATAATTTTTGCGTAAAGTTTCTTAGTTTGATGTACAGAATGCTTGTTGGCGGCTTCGTGAAGGGTCTGTTTACACCTTGTATAGGATTGTAATAAAAATGTTGTTACTACAAACATATGCTCTGATTTCCTTTTCAGATCATCAAGAAAGCAGTTTACAGAGCAATGAAAGGTAATCTGCAAAGACGTCACACTATGGAGCGGCTCTTCATATATCCAGCTGAAAAAGTACCTGAAGACGTTCTCCAAAATGTGACCAATCAGATCCGTCAGCTACGTCTTGTACCAACCAGGCTTGATCAGATACCCGAAGAGGTGTCGAAGACGTACCCTAAAGTAATGGAATACCCTGAAGACTATGTACTGAAATAAATTGGTTTAATTGTTATGTAAATATTAAGTAGCTAAGATTAGATTGTTAATAAATAAATGAGGATGAATGAGTTGCCTGTTTCTTTTAAACATTTGTCATCAGCGTTAAACGCCTGTATTTACTGGTAGAGTAAGCAGAAGGGTATAGTTTGCCTACATTTCGCTAGGGGAGAGTACTGCAGGGTGCAGGCCTGGCTGATGCACCCTGGTTCTGTGCGCAGGTGGGACTGACTTATGAATAAATTTTGAAAAACAATGCATTGAACTCGTCATTGTCACGGATTGTGTTGTTGTTTAAGGTCACAGCACACATATTAACTCGGAAAGGGATAGGCACCGTATCAACTCAAGCCGTTCAGTATTCTTTGTATGAAACTCCCTACTGCAAGGCACACTAATCGTAATAGTAACGTAATAGCCTCGCCTCGGGACAAGCTCACGAACCGCGGCGCGGTGCTTGGTCAACTCGCTTATGGCTCTTCGTCCCCGCGCTTACGTCTCTCCGTACCCGAGCCTACGTCTCTTCATCCACCCTTAGGCACACTACTGTTGCTGTTGTTGTTCTTTTTCCTCTTCGTCAAGTGCTATGGCTATGATATCCATCTCGAGTATTGTGAACCGGGACATAACCGTGCGCTACACTTCACGATAGGATTCAAACTGATCAGGTGCCAGACAGGTCAACCAGCGGTCGGCGAGCCGTAAGCGCGGCGTAGCCGTAGCCGAGTCGACGTATCGGAATTGCTGATCCGCTTGCTTACGTCAGGTTGACGCCTGTTTGACGGCGAGGCGAAAGGCGATATGGTGCCGGTCACTTTCCGAGTTGATATGTGTGCTGTGACCTTTAATGTGGTGTGGGTTCGGACGCAAGTTTGATTTTGATGGCAGTCACGGCAATACACGCCGAAGCGAGGTTACGCCCGCCGTGATCACACCACTTAATCCCTCAGTGGGTAGGTAATTATCTCCTAGTAATCAGCTAAGTTATCTATAAAAATAAGTATAATATTTTGGTTTTCCCCAGTAATTAATTGTTATTACTAATTAGGGATTTATAAATTATCTTATCAAACACTTGGGTAATGGTATTTCCGTTTGTTGAATGGTAAACAAGTTGTAGATTTTATCTTGTGCTGATGCTGGGTATTATTATCTCAAGTCTACTCTCAGTTGTACCACCCTTAAATCATCTGCTCGTCTTGTATGTAATTCCTACTCTGTCTTTAGTCAACAGCCTAGTTTTACGAATTATCGGCTTATTGACCAGCAAATGGGTCGGTATCGGTGCCGATTAAGAAATTAGCAATGTAGATAGGATGAGAGGAAACTAGGTAACGTAAAAAACCAGTATTGTTTGGTATTCCCTTGTTTTATTCTGGTCCTGATAAATTACGAAATCATTGTGTTGTAAAAAAACATTTATTTGTGAGATTATGTATAGAGAAAATAAAGATTGTGTTGCTTAACCAAAATTACAAATTACGAAGGGCGAGAGTTTATTTCATAACTTAACGCAACATTTCGTTGTCGTAGATCTTGCCGGGGTACCTGGGGAAGTCGTTGTCGGCGATTGGCGCTACATCTACGACCTTCACTGCGGAAACCTCTTCAGGAACATCAGCGACATAGCTTGGGACATCTTCGGCGTTGGCGACGAAGTGAACACGCTCGGGAAGGGTCTCCTCTACATTAACTTGCTCCTCAGCGAAATCTACGAACTTGACGGCATCAGCGGGAATTTCCTCTGCAGCAGGGGCGGCGATTTCCTCATCGGCGACATCGCTGTATTCAATGTTCTCGGCGACATCAACAAAGTTGACGGCGTCAGCGGGAATTTCCTCAGCAGCGGGGGCGGCGATTTCCTCTTCGGCGACATCGCTGTATTCAATGTTCTCGGCGACATCAACAAAGTTGACGGCGTCAGCGGGAATTTCCTCAGCAGCGGGGGCGGCGATTTCCTCTTCGGCGACATCGTTGGATTCAATGTTCTCGGCGACATCAACAAAGTTGACGGCGTCAGCGGGAATTTCTTCAGCAGCGGGAGCGGCGATTTCCTCTTCGGCGACATCGCTGTATTCAATGTTCTCGGCGACATCAACAAAGTTGACGGCGTCAGCGGGAATTTCCTCAGCAGCGGGGGCGGCGACTTCCTCCTCAGCGATTTCGCTGTATTCAGCGTTCTCAGCGACATCTACGAAGTTGACGGCGTCAGCGGGAATTTCCTCAGCAACGGGAGCGGCGACTTCCTCCTCAGCGACATCTACGAAGTTAACGGCATCAGCGAGAATCTCTTCATCAGCAGGGGCGACGAGCTCTTCTTCAGCGACATCGTGGTCTTGTTCGTATACAACGTATTCCACGACGTGAACATCCTGTACTTCTTGCTGCATGGCCTCAAAAACCGCTTCGGCGTCAGATGGGACCACCTGTTCCTCTGCTAGCCTGAGGGCCTCAACGATCGCCTGGGGGACGAAGAGAGGCTTGATGTCGACGGGCTCGAACATAGGCACGTATGGCCTGTCTTCGTATTCAGGCAGGGGAGCCTCGGGCATGGTGATAGGCTGGACCAATGGGTTGGCCATAGCCACGGTGGCGAGTGCGAGTACGATGAAGAGCTTCATATTTGCTGAAAATAGAAAATTAGCACTCAAAATCTATCGGTCTGATCAATTACTTGTGATTTTTCTTTTAGTCTAGATTGTGAAACGGTTTAATGTATCGTTAGTTATTGAATCTAAAAATCTTATCTATTGTCAAATAGGGCAAAGTGTTTTATGATTAATTGAATTTGATAGCCAGATCAAGGTGATAATTTTAAATACAACTACGGTACCAATAAAACAAAATATTACAGGGAAGACAAGTATTTTGAAAAGTACACAGCAGAATAAAAGCGGTTACAAAATCACTTTTTCTATACTCATTCATGAAGACAGCAGGTTTATTTGCTGATTAATTCTTGGGTAGGTAAACAAAGTTAGCAGATTTCTTTCCAAAGAAGCGGAAATTTGAAAAGAACGCCTAAATAAATAAATAATTAATTATAAAATACTGGAATCGAAAACTCACCTGTTCGTTTTGTTCAACAAATAAACTGTCGTTAATTACATTTGCTTTATTATATATAGTTGTCCTTATCCTAATCTCAAGATAAGTCTATCGGCTGATCTGATTTGTCCACGTAGGTACTTTGATTTTTTAAATTAATGCCTTATTGTTACTTAAATAGTGACTAAACCAAGCAACAAGCTATAATTATTAGTCAGACAGATGATTATCTTTACCAAACAATAATATACGTATCGTACCATCATCTTTGGAGAATTTTCCTTAAATGTTGGACGCTATTTTAATTTTTGTTACCAGTGTAGTAAAGCAACTGCTTGATAAATCTTATACCATCCAAGCACTCAATGAAGATGGATTTAAGTTCAATAACGCTATATGTTGCAAAATTAAAATTTTGTACGATTTGAGTAATTTTTTTGGCATGGGACTACTGGGGATAATAGAGGGTTATGTCTGACTCCTACCGAATAAAACCCCACTGTTCCTTCAACTACCATGAGTCGGGGGCCCGGGAGAAACAAATACATTCGCGCAGACATTCACACTCCCGACTGGCATCAGCTCGCCATCGAAGACCCCGTCACCAAGTGCGCCCGACCTCACAACCGCAACGAGAAACACTGCGCGCCACTTCTTTGAGTTCCGTCGACGTGCCATCGGCAAATGACACGTTCAGTCGTTCAATATTAAATAAAAAACTGTTGTTTCAAGTAAACTACCTTACTTTCTACTCAATTTACGTCCGCATAAGTACTCAAATAGTTCAATTATTTAACTGGGTACTTGTTCCAACTCCAAGTAAACCACAACCAATGTATTATTAAGTATATGGATTGTCAGAAGAACGGGCTTCCTCAGGGAAGAATGCTGGGGCTATCCTTTCCTAAACTTTGCAGTGCCGATCAGCCTTTAGCGGAAATAAATGTTTTTGCTTTCTTCCACTTAAGCCCGGCCAGTCTGTCCAGGGTGCACTGGAGAAACTAATGCTTGTTTTCATGCAAAGGTAACAACTCTCCACCAAACCTGACAAGCGTCATGATTGAGAGGATCATTTTTTCAAGTTTTCGTACAGGTTAGAATGGTGAATTTTATGTAATTTCCTTTCCTACAAATCTCATTCACAAATTACAAGACGTGTTTTTAATTGATAACACCAATCAGCTTATCCGTGACTGATTTATCATTATTTTTGTCTTAAAGATTATAAACTTACAATAATAAAAATCACTCCATAAGTAGATTACGGGTTTCAGTATCTGCAATAATTAGTTAGTGCCCATGTAAATCGCGAATATGACTCATTCAGTTACAACTGATTATCATCAATCTATTAATAAACGTTGATAGAATTGAGGAGGATAAAACAATGTAAATTGGAGAATCCAAATTCATCTTCATCGATTATTGCATAATCAGTGTTATCCATTGCTGTTATTTCCATGAATTCATATCTTTCACCATTGAGGTAATTCATATGAATGTATAAATTCATTGTTACGCAAATTGTCTGTTAGTAACTGTTATTCTATGACCGTTCCATAAATTGGCTAGCACGGCAAATTGACGTAGGGTGTAATTTTGTCTAAAAATCTCCTCTGACGGTATCTACCTTTTCAGCGTTGATGTTCACATCGCCACAATACTTCCTTTAGCACTGTCAAGCTCCAAACCTCGTGTTCTTGTAAGAAAGTAAACAGTTAACCACTTCTACACAGTTCTTCTTCTTTATCGTGTAACCTTACCTGGTGTGAGAGATTTTATGCAGCCCATGGGCCTCTGACTTGGCTTTACATGCCGTCGAGAAATATCTCTCAGACATGCTGGTTTCCGTGAGGAAATGTTTTCCTTCACCGAAGCAAGTGATAATTATGCAATCCGAAAAATCACTAATATACTTATCGGCAGATTCACGCTTAGCTGTATTTATTTCCGTTGCTAGTTATTTCGTTCTCTGCAGACAATTTAATTGGCTAGCCGTTAGCGATTCTTCGCAAATGTGATGCGTCAATGTCTGAGCACAATAAACCAAAAACAACCTTTATTTTGGGGTAAACTACCGCATTTTTGTACCTGAAATATCAGTTAAAAATAGAGTTATTTTTCGTGTTAATTTCACATACTTGATGAATATCGGTACCTAAACACGACAAAATAAATACAAACTGATAGTTCAACTATGTGCAGCGGTCATTGACCAAAGAGCTTCTATTTTGTTTTTTTTTCATGTCTGCGAAGTGTCGGTATTTAGTTTTCTTTGACCCTGTATAGATATAAAGCTAAAAATAATTAACGGGCGGACCCGCACGAACAGCTTTGTGTTTCATATTAGTAATTAGATAATTATGTAGGTATAAGAAAGATATGAAATAGATAGTCACCGATAGCTATTTTCCTTCTTAATTTTATTGGGGGTTTTGCCTTATACAGGAAAAACTAAGCGGCATATTATATCGATACAGCTACTGGCATAGACAACATACTTTTGTTCCCTCCACTGAGGTATAATGTTCATTTTATTCATGGATTGAAGTTTTTTTACGAATGAGCACGGAATAAACTTAACGTAAATTCAAACGATTTTACGTTTCACACATAATATTTAAATTTGCTTAGTTCAAAGACTTTGTATATTTCTGTGAGTGATGGCTTTAGTTTGTTAGAATTTTCGATTAAAAATAGTTGAATTTACATTACGTTACATTTACGCTCGCGTTCATGACCCAAGGATGCAAAAGAGAAAGGCAGATATCACGAATTGCCAATGTAAGTGTAGTGAAAATCCCCATGTGTGTTTAAAATGTAATGTTCCTTTTTCCTGTAATCTGCTTCCGGTCTAATTAAAATGTAGCTAAATACCAGTGTTTTACATGGAACGACTGCCTATCTGACCTCGCCAACCCAGTTACATACATAGCATCACGCCTGTAATCCCCGAAGGGTTAGGCAGAGGTGCACCTAATAGTACACCCACATTTCGCCACAATTTTATCTAGCATTTTGTCACATATTTGTCGTTTGGCGTACAGTGCTCGCGCTTGCTTTTCACGTATATGTGACTATGACGGTCAAAAGGTTAAGTATCATATAATAGGGGACGAGCCTATTGCTATCAACCGGGCACATATCCGGACTCCGTGACTGAGAAATTGCTGATGGAACAAATCCAATAACACTTGCCCGACCTGGGAATCGAACCTGGGTTTCAGCAGTCGTGCCTGAGGCCACTAGACCAAAGAGGTAGACCAGTTACTGAGTAACAACTATCAAAAGTAAACAAGGAAGGAATAATACAATAATTGAAATGGAAACCAACATTATATACTTTATTCATAATTATTCATCTCTTCCATTACACCAAATTACCACTAAAATATATTTGGCAATATAAAAAATAAGGAATACATTAGACTCGATTTTTTTTCAATCATACTACCTAATATTCATATCTAATGTAAATATTGTGTTACGGTCAGAGTAATGAATTCGGACAAATGGAAATTTACAAGTTACGATTATAAAACTACAACATAGCTATAACGTAATAATAACACCGACAAACATCGATATTACATAACAGAACATTTTTGAAAAATTCTAATCGTACTACCAACTAATATTATAAAATCTCCAATTTAATACTTTGACAGTAACATACGCATAACCATTCTTTTGGAATACAATTCTAATATGCAATATCTAGTATTCTTACATTTAAGATAAAAAACAAATGACTATATAAAAATATACAAGGATGATATAACAAATTCTTAAGAATAGTTATTCGTGAAATTAATATGACGAAGCGATGAGCGAGGACTTGCGATGAAATTATACCTGATCATTGGGCTTACCATGAGTTTGAAATGTATTATTCGTTATCGAATACTATCGCCCTGTCTCTTTCATATTCATCGAGTGCTTTACGACACAAGAAGTATATCCGATAGTTTTCGATATCCAGGACAGTATTTTACAAACTCATCGTAGGGGCACAGAAACCCACATTCGCGAGAGTATCTAACTGCGATGATTTTTTTTCCCGAGCACTGGATTTTCAGCTCTAGGCTTTGAGTCGAGCGTTGAGAATCTAACGAAGAGTATTTCTAGCGCGTTGAAGAAGATCACTGTTGGATTTTCAATCCTTTGTTTAACGTTGAGAGTTGAAAATCGCAGGTCACATGTGAGAAGAAAATGATCTTAATATCTTTATTATGTCACACAGTAATGGATGTTATGTGTGGGCTAGATTCATTAAATAAATAGTGAAAAATACAAAAACACTATCTAGTTTCTTAACATTATTTATCATAAAAATAGCAATAAAATACCAGAAAAGAGAGGTAGTTCAAAAGTGCCAGATACTGTGTGACAAAAATACAATATTAAATCGTTTAAATCCTCCCAAAATCCTTAGTTCGATATGATATAGGCTCATCGCAAGTTATAATAGCAAATATCTAAATTATAATTATTATTTAGTACAGTCACGGGCACCGATATGTATACACTTTCCTACATTTAAAAGCAATTTTCGCGAAAAATATTGACTGCAACTTGGAGTACCTTTTTCATAAAAACATGAGTTCCAAAACACTATGTTCGTAACGTGGAGACGAAAAACACTTAAAAGTTATTAAGTGTTTACATATTGGTGTCCGTGACTGTACATAAATGAACGTTTCCTTATAGGTAATGTCGACAAAAAAGGTTAAGGTATACATCACATTTTTCTATATATATAGAAATATAAATAAATTGAAGCCCGACTGAAAATGTGTGAAACAAACATATGCAAGCCATTCATAAGTTATATAGAAATATTAATATGTTTATAATGTTAAGAAAGATGTTGAAATTGAGCGCATTTCATGGGATGACCATTGGCAAAGTGAATTTAATTAGTTGTCTATTATTTAAGGTCTGTGGTTGGCTAGTTTGGTCAACCAATCAAAGCTGACTTGAGATTTAAAAGCAAATGCTTGAGTTGCGGCATCCAATTTCCAATATGTTGGCAACAAGAACAATACAATCACTGTTTTAAGCTTTCACGGTTTACAACTAACCTTATACTGTCACTTACGGGATATCAACCCGTGGTCATGGCGCTTGCAACAGCGTCGAAATATGGGGAAACTCAAAATAATGAACAATCACGGAAGATATCCCGTAAGTGACAGTATAAGGTAAGAACAATACAGTGCACATAAGAGGTAACGACAGCAAAAACAAACCGCTGAATGCAAAAAAAAAAAACTAAAAGTACGTCCCGCGCCAACACTACCTCTAAAAAATTGCTGACTGTTACCGCTTGCATATGTAGTGCTCACGCGAGCGTCAGAGTACATTTGAGCTAAATGCGCACGCGCAAGCACCTGCCCCTGCCTGCACTGCAATTGGTCTCTTACACTGGATAAAATTGGACCGTACCTCACTTTACTATAGTGGTTTATCAGAGTACTGAGGGCGTAAAATGGCTTTAGCAGAATCATAAGAGCATAATAATATTAATTACGTTACAATTCGTAAAATGGTCACAAAGTGACAATTCATAATGTTAACTGCGTCTGTTCTGCTAAAACGGTCATTTTAGGCCCCCAGTCCATCAATGGAATTTTACACAAAAAAATGTTAGTTAATTGAATAAAAAAAAATTTAAACTAGTGAAGTTTAGTCCCTAAAACCTAGAGGAACATAATTCGAGACAAAATATTATTGTTTAACAATCCAGGCTTCAATTTCTACTAAACAAGTAAGTATACATTTTAATTTATATTCATATAAAAACGTAGAGATCAATTTGATGAACAAACGTTTTATTGGACCTTTGAAAATCATCGTATCTAGCGCGGACTGAGGCGTGCATTCTAAATTGAACTGCAATGAAGGCGTGCAATCTATATTGAACTGTAATGAATTGAAAATAAGTCTTACATTTGTTTAATATTATAATATACGGTTTAGATTACATTGGCATGTGATATTTTAACCTTTTTTTATTATTGTTAAAAGTATCTCATGTCTATATGGAATCAAATAACGTTAGTAAATGAATTAAAAATGCCGTTATAATGCAAAAAAATGGTTATTTTAAACTATAGAATCAATTTGGAATGTAATTTTTTATTTGGCATTAAAATTCCGCTTACTTTATTCAGAAATCACATAGCTATCTACCAGATGACATTATTTACGATTTACACTAGATTAAGGTTCATTTACAATATCGAATTCAACGTTACTTATGAAAACGATTTTTGTGAAATTATAACACGTTATAAAATACAATTTAAACGTAAAATCAATTACATTTTTACGTTTTAATATAATCTATACATAAGTAGATATTTATAGTATTATGTTATCTATAAAATTATAAAAAAGGAAAAGTATTAAAAATCCTCAAAGCTCTAGAAACCATTGTGATGGTCAGAATTAATTTTAGCTAGTTTATTGACATGGGTCATTAATTTTACACAGAATTTGAAAATGATTGAGAAAAAAACATTATCTCTAGAAATAAATGTTGACTATACACATCGCAGACGATGTCTGTCTGCGATGCGTTTGACCTCGAAAACCACTGAGCAAATTTCGATACAACTGCCACCATAAATCGAGAATACAAATTAAAAAAAAAACATTTAGACGAATTGATAACCTCCTCCTTTTGGAAGTCGGTTAAAAATAAAAGGGTATTTATATAATTATTGCAAAGCTGCTATTTAAACAAGACATACTTTTTGCACTCTGGAAGTAACATGAACGTTTTTTTAAGAAATAAACAGAGTGCCTATGACAAATTCCTTACTTAATTTCTACTTGCCTTATTTCAAAGGCGTATGTGCGACTACCCTTCCATGAAAACACCACATCGTAAGGCCTAATATTTTACCAAAAATATACAAACAATATTTGTTGACATACTCATATAAACACTCTATTTATGTCCCACAGGCTTTCAATTCTCAAAACCACCTGAAAATTTATGAAAAACATAAGTTTCACAACAAAGTTTCGGCAACATGTTTTATGTTGCATGAAACATGTTGGCAACAAAATATACATTGTGTTAGTGTTTTCGGAACACAAAAACATGTTGCACAACTTTTGTTTGCAACGTGTATGGGTCTGAAATCTCTGTATGGAAGATAGTATGAAATTCATTTACTAACGTTAAGCGATGGTCGACGCGTTAGGTGTGAGGCGCGCGCGGTCGCCGTCACTCCGCCACTCATTTGATGGCTCGAGCTTCTGGCAGGAACGCGTCCCAGTAGCGGATTGCCTGGAAATAAAATATAATAACATCACGCCTGTAATCCCAGAAGGGTTGGGCAGAGGTGTACCTAATAGTACATCCATATTACGCCAGTTATGTTTAAGTCCCAAGTTATACGGGGCGAGCCTATTGCCATCAACCGGGCACAAATCCAGAATCCGTGGCTGCTACTGAGAAATTCCTGATGGAATAACCCAATGATACTGTTTGGAATTTCAAAATAACAGCCTTTTACTTGAAAGCCTAATTGTGAAAGTATATACTGTACTTATAACGAAAAATATTTTCTGTCTGTTTGTTACGGGTAATCTCCGAAACGGCTGGACCGAATTTTGACGGGACTTTTACTGGCAGCTGATGTTATGAGGAGTTACTTAGGCCACTTTTATTTTAGGGTTCCGTGCAAAAAAATTAACACTAGAAATTGTTAACAAAAGCCGATTCAAATAGGGTAGTATTATTATATAAAAAGTAATATTTTTATAATAATTTCACGCGGACGAAGGTCGCAGGCAACACCTAGTTATATAAAAAACTCATGATACCTGTGCCTGATGCTTCATGTGCTCGTCCAGATAGCGCAGCAGTGCGGCGCGTAGCTCGTTGAGGCGCAGTTCGTCCCATCGTTCTAACTCCTTCTTTATGACGCGCGATATTGTGTCGAACTCTTGTTGACCGCGTTCTACTTTCGCCTCCCACTGTGAATAAGTTTTAATCATTACGTTTAAATCGAGTGTATACAAAATCAGATTTAATTTCTCGACATTTTTGAATACAAGACTTCGTTCAGAGTCGAAAATATTGAGGCGGGAACCAATGTCTAAACAGTGATAAAAACAAGTTTGCTAGAGTGCTCAAAACGTCATGGCTTTGAATTTAGCAATGCTTTACTTTTGTATGCTCGCACGATACGCATGCACAGATTTGATAATAGATTACGCGCGGTTGTGAACGCAGCCCAATTCTATCAACATTTTTAGAAATTCGATTTGATTTCTGAGTGGTGCAACTGTTTGAATAAAATTCCCCAGCTTTTTATAACATAGAAACTTAAACCTCTGACTTGGAATAAAAATAGCGGTTTATGAGATGATTTTTCATCGAAAGAAATAACGAGTTTAAAGGAGTCTGGCGGGGCTTTTTAACCACACAAAGTGTTTGGCAGTGGAGGAGATGAATCACTATACTAGCCTATATGTAATATAAAAAAACACGCATTATAGTATGACGTAACTTAGCAGCTATTTAACACACCTTTGGTATCTGATATCTGGTATTTCCCCAGAATAACCTTTTATAAAATGACGTAGGTCTGGTGGTCTCCCTATTTTAACACTTACCTCAATAATTTCATTGGCAGCCTGTTCGATCTTCTCGGGCCGGTTGGCGAGCTCGGCCTTCGCTTTGTTCTCTCTCCGCTTCGTGAGCTGCATCTGAGCGTGCTGCCAGTTTTGGAACACCTGATAACACAGACAATTCAATAGTATAATCAATCAAGAAAATGTTTTTCAATGAACTAGCAGCCTGAAAAATTAAAACAATGGTCATTCATGACTAGGATTCAATTATCATATCATACATGAAAATCACGACAACAAAATTGATGCATCAGAATCAAAATACATAGTTAATAAACATAGCGATAACATCGCGCCAGTAATCCCCGAAGGGAGAGGGGTGTGTACCTAATAGTACACCCACATTTCGCAAGTTATGTTTAAGTCCCATATAATAGGGGGCGTGCCTTTTGCCATCAACTGGGCACAATTCCTCCGTGGCTGCTACTGAGAAATTCCTAATGGAAAAACCCAATAACAATTTGCCCCACCCGGGAATCGAACCCAGGACCTCATGCTCAACAGTCGCAATAGGGAATATGCATGTAATTTTTTTTTCACTTAAATCAATAAAATACAGTACTATCAACCCAAGAAAATCCTTAAAACTTAAGTTCAACTACTGCTTGTCGCTCAAAAAATAAATTAAACTCCTACAATTTTCTACGACAGTTCAAACGTCCGTGACTGTCGCGGCCATTCATGTCATGTTATGTGACGTCATTTACCTCTATCTGCCTTCTTTACATCTAATTTTTTACCCTTAATATATTAATTTGGCAAATTGCATGTCCTTTATTCAAGTAAACATTGCAATAACAATATTATAATAAAATCTTAGTGAAACTTTAAGTACTTTTCAAATAAAAGTGTTTCTTTGACACATGGTATTTGACGTCACTACCGGCGTTATCGAGGGGCGATGCGTTTTGAGTTTGCGTTCCGTTTCACCAAAAACACGCTACATGAAATATTAAATTGTAAAGTAAGTGTTGTATTAGAAAATTAAACAAGTGTACCACAATGTTTTTATGGACCAATACAAGGCATTTTTAAGAAATAATAAAAGTTTTGTATTTCTTGCATATTCCCTATTGCGATCACAGTCACAGAAGTAGTCCAGTCTAGCCTTCATACGTAATAAAGATAGCTATGTACATCAATTAGCATAATATAACGTATTTATTGACACGTAAAAGTCAAAAAGTGATCAACAATTTAGTAAGATATAAGGTGGCTCCTTAAATACTCCTTTTTTATCTCAAAAGGAGTATTTAGGAAGACACGTTCACGGCTTCAGCCATTATAAATACAGTTATTCCTTTTTTTTTTTAGTTAGCCCGTATTGTCCCACTCCCGAGCAAAGGCCTCCCCCCACTCCTTCCACTTCTCGCGATGGTGTGCTTCTTCTCGCCAACCGGCCAGGAAGCCATTCAAGACGTTTATACCCGCCATTTATACACTTATAATCATATTACTATTTATGCATTTATAATTTTGCATGAATATTATAATTACAAACCTTGACCCTCTCATGGAAGACGTCCTTGATAGCGCCGATGAGTCCGAGGTAGTCTTTAACATGCTCTGCCAGCACGTAGAAGTCTGTGTTCGACTGCTCCAATCTTAAGTGTTCTATCTGTGAAATAATGTTTAGCAGCTTATGTTAATTTCGTATAATATGTAACGTAACTAACTAAGGGTGGTCTGCGGGACTGTTCGAAAGAGATACCGCGGCCCTGGAACACATAGGGCAAAGAAGTAACATGGATGGGTTTTATTCAGTAAAAGTCTGACACTCCCTTCCACTCCGCCCAGAGCGGGAGGGGTCATTTAATGATTTCTCATCCGAAAAAAAAACCAACGAAGGGTGGTGCTCTGTGAACTCCGATTCGTAATTTTACAAGAAATATATGATTATTTATCGTCCAGATTTGTTTAGATATAACGAGTCCTTACAGGGGAAGTGTTATAAGGCTGGTTAAGTTATCCTACCTTCTCGTGTAAGTCTGCAGTGTGCGACAGCGCGCGGGACAGCGGCGCGTGCGGGTCTGCGCCCGACAGCGCGGCGCATGCGCGCGCCGCGTCGTGCGTGCGCAGGCTCAGCTCGCGCCGCTCGCCCGCCAGCGCCTCGCACGCGCCGAACATGCGCCGGAGACACGCTTCTAGGGCCTCGATGCGGGTTGAGCGCTCTTCGAACCACTGGGGAGGAGAAAAGTCATGTAGGATGGATAGAAGACAGTTGCACATAAGACAAAGGAAAAAACGACTAATTCTGCAATGGACTATTGAAATAGTTTAGTATACAGGGTGTAAACGGACCCTTCACGAAGGCGTCAACCAAGCATTATGTACATCAAACTAAGTAACCCTACGCAAAAAATATTGCTGGGAAACGACTTTTTTTTTGGGGTGAAAAATCACGTTTTACGGTAAAACTCAATGTAACGCATACAAAACTTGGTGCTGATGGATGCTTTGAATACTAAACGGGTCATGGAGGCAATTAAAGTAAAGTTAAAACCTTAAAAAGTAGTATTTTTAAAAAAACTTGTGAAAAGATTGGAACTTTGACTTCCAATATCTCCATAACTAGAAGGCCAGATGGTCCAGAACAAAAACATGATCGCAATGACGGGGAGAACAAGTGCCATTCGGCTTCGTTAAGGGTCTTTTTACACCCTTTATAAATACATGTGTTATTGTGTAGGCGAGTATTTTTAGTTGTAGAGATCGGAAAGCCAGTCGCTTCAAGTTATATTCTGGTATTCAGCTGCATCCAATTGCACTGGAAGTTGACTTCAACATAGTGGGACAAAGGCTACGCAGATGATGATGGTTGAAATTCATGTACAGACGCCAGCTGCCATATCAAGCTACCTCAAACTGTCACATGTCACATTTTCCCAATCAACCTTGAACCTAATGCTGTAGCGATAAAGTTGAAAAAAGGGAAATCGATCAAATTTTATTGTTATTTCTAATATAGTATTTTAGAACTTATTCTATGTATTATGAAATGGTCTTTCTTATCTCCAAGTTTCATTTATTATTTCACAAGAAGAACGCTTTTGAATTTTGCTCACTGCAAACATATTAGTGGTCAGAACGAGATTCTTAACAACTCACAAGAAACAAAAAATTAACATTCAAAACATTTTCAGAAATGATTCAAAACAAAGAGCAACAACTTAAAACAAATAAACAGGTACATTACCGGGTCAGACTCATCCATTCTGTACGTGATCTTGTTGACGGTCTCGCCGACCTTGTTGAACAGACGCAGCACTCCTGCGCCGCTCAGCGCTGACGTACTCGTCGCTTTTGGCAGCTCTGTGTCTGTAGAGACAAGAATCTTGCGTCAGATAGTGTTTATAAACCCATAAAGTAGCTGGATTAGCGATTGATACTTAACACATGATTGATTGTTCATCATTATTAACACATTTACGTTTTTTTTCGTATGGTTAGCGCCTTTTTTTTTTTTTTTTTTTTTTACGGATTGGAAATCATCAAATGACTTCTCCCGCTCTGGGTGGAGTGGGAGGGAGTGTCAGACTCTTACTGACTAAAACCCATCCATGTTCCTTCATTGCCCTTTGTGTTCCCGGGCCACGGTATCTCTTTCGAACAGTCCCGCAGCCCCGGCAGGCATCGGCCCTTGCGGGCCCCTTCCTGGTTGCTGACATCTCTTTGAGGCGCGCGTGGAACACGAACGCGCCGTCGACACGGCCTGTCGTCATAAGACGGACGGACGGTGAGCTAACCCATTACTCACCGTCCACAGGCCCGCGCCTACGGTGGCCGGGAGCCACCACGTGGCCCCCGACGCCCGGTGCTTCGCCCGCGGCGGCTGGGACGTGAGATTCTCTCCCTCTCACGTCCCGCCACCTCCTTCGCTAGCATGACTGCTTCGCAGAAGGAGGTGACGGCTTCCCATTCCCTCTCGCTCCGGACCATGGCCTGAACCAGGGCCGGGAGCGAGAGGTCGCCGCCGAATATGGTGGCCTAACTTGGTGTCAGAGTTTTTTAAGCCGCCCATGGGCCTCTGACTTGGCTTTCATGCCGTCGAGAAATATCTTTTCACCGAAGCTAGTGATAATTATAAAATACGCTCATGAATCCGAAAAATTAACAGTCCAGCTGTTTTTTTTACCCGACTACGGCGAAGCCAAAAGGATGGGTTATGATTTTAGCATTCTATGTATGAATGTTGTATGTTTGTATTTACGTCTGTTCCTCCGTAGCGCTTAAACTATTCATCCGATTTTGATGGATAAGGTGTCAATCGATTCGTTGTTATGGCCCGGGTAACATACGCTACAATTTAACCGACTTTAACAATAGGAGGAGTCGATTTTACCTAGTAAACCCCGAATATAATTAGAGCGTGATTTTTCAGTAGTCGGGTTAATGTTCGATGGCAGATTTCTTCGGAACGGTTTAAGAAAATCGACGAGGCCAAATTATAACTGGTTTGCTCACTTGTCATCAGTTATTATTATATTATGCCATCCCAAAGGCATGCTGGGCAAAGGCCTCTCTCCATGACTTCCAAATTCTTCGATCCGGAGCCAATGTGGACCACTGGTCGTTAGTTTTGTCCAGTTATACAGTTACAGTTCTAGCTTGACACAAAAAAAATAATAGATGACAATACTTTTTAAATTCCGCACCGGCTTCATTAGTACAACCTATGTATGAATTAGCGCGATACCTAATTGTAGTTCAAGAGTGACTTACCTGACTCAAGAAACTCCCTGAAGTCAGGATCGATGCACAACACGGGGTGCTGTGCCACTCGGTTCAGAAAGCGCTCTAGCGCTGCACGACGCCTCTCTACGAACTGTGACTGAACGCTTCCAGCTGCTACGCTGCCGTTTGCGCTTTCCGTTGAGGGTGTGGATGTCATCTTTAGTTTTGTGGTGCCTGAGAAAAGGAAATTACTGGAATTACACCATGCTTCGATTCCAATTTCTACTGCTTACTGCAAGACAGCGTTAACCCAGCATAAGCTGAAACAGATGTCTGTAATCTTTTTTCAAGCTACTCCTCCCCTATTCTTTTCTGATAAATTTCGTTCCGGGATCCAAGCCAGTTAAATTGTATGAAATCACCCGAAAAATTGCAAAAAAAAAATTTCGTACTAAAATTGACTTTAAAAAATCTTCATCTACCCACCAACTATACTCTTCTCAGGCGCCGGCGGTATTATCCTCCCCGATCGCAGATACTTCTCGGTCAGCTTCTCATGTAGCCCCAGGAAGTCGCTAAACCTCCTTAGTACTGCAAAGTCATGCTTGCTGAATATAGGCATGTTGGTCTTCGTGAGGACTCGGTACGCGACGTAGGAGCTCATTCCTTCGCCTATCTTCTGTGGTTCCGTTATTGTGATAATGATGTTGTTCGCGCGTTCTGTGGCTATCTGTGGAATAATAAAGTTATTTTATTTGTCATAGTGTTCGTGCTAGGCGAATGTTATCTTTTGATGACGTCAGATTGGGTCTGGCTTTGTAGATAGATTATATTTTTATTTTAAGCTTTATCGACGTAGGCTTCAGTTTTCGGCCGTGATTTTTTGACGGCTGAGTATACTCTAGAACTTTACTAACGGTGTGATACTCCTGCCCTTATGCATGACTTTTTCTTCCATACTCAGTACCAGTTAGGGCCACTGACGCTCCAGGATAGAATATTGTGACCCCCACTTATGGAAATCATTATCAAGTGTGTTTTTTGTTGAACCAATGTGAACGTATATAAAGAATTTCATTTTTCCTTCAGCGTCAGCCCCAGACCTCGCTGCCTCCCTAAATTTGACGTCCCCCCCCCCCTAACGCCGGCATTGCATACTTCTCAATTACTTGTTATCTCTGCAGTCACATCCATTCTAGCCATATCATCTTTCACACTGTCCATCCAGGTGTTCTTTGGTATTCCTCTACTCTTATATTCAATTACTATTTATCCATATTCATACTCAAAACTTTCCTCACGGTATTTTTCTTATTCCTCTGCATCACATGCCCATAAAGTGTTAACGAAAAATCTCATTCTTTACGAGACCATACGACCCGAGTCTACTTGGAGAGCCCTGACCCTTATATGACCTAGGTCTGTTTTGATCACTGCATAGATAGTAATATATAATAGGAAAGTAGGAACTAGACTGCAGCCTTCGTCGCCCGCTGCACGCAATGCTTGCACGAAAGTGTTCAAAAGTGACATAAATAGGACACGTTCGTATATAATTCTATTAGCTGATCCCGCAAACGTTGTTCTGCCATATATTTTTTTCTAGTTAGGGACTCCCTATCACCTAGCGGTGTGAAATATACTTTACTACCTATTCTCATACCTACCAAATATACATAAAAAAAAAACATAAAAATCGGTCAAGCCGTTCGGAGGAGTGCGACCACAAACACCGTTATATGTATATTGATGTCTATTTCTGACCATTATCATCTGCCTAGCTTTGTTACAGCTATGTTAGGGTCGGCTTCCAGTCTAACCGGATGCAGTTAGAATACCAGTATTTTTCATGGAGCGACTGCCTGTCTGACCTCCACAACCCAGTAAAGCACTGCACAATAGACTTTCGACCTTCTTACTTTTCGTAACGACTATCAAAGATATACAAATGACAGCCGGGACCAAGACCTAAACGTGTTTTCCGAAGCACGGGACGGTATTCGCTATGTGATAGATGATCACCCATCCACAGACCGACCTCGGCAAGTGCAGCTTAACAATGAAGTTCGATCTGTTTGGCTGTTATTACAATATTTATCTTTTATCAAGAGCCCGTAGTAAATACACAACGTTATAATCTAGCACTGAAAGTTAATTGTGTTTCATAAAACTTAATGGGTTTAAATGATGATGTTAGTTGAAGTTTAGACATTCATATGACCTTTATTTATATTACTTTGTTCTTTTAAAATAGTGCTAGTTAGAATCAATGTTAGGATCCATCTGCCTAGCCTTTTCCCAACTATATTGGGGTCGGCTTCAAGTCTAACCTAATGCAGCTGAATACCAGTATTTTACATGGAGCGACTGCCTCCACAACACAATAAGTACTGGATAATACGATACCCCTTGGTAAGACTGGTTGTCAGACTTTTTGTGCCAATGACTACCTACCTAACGACTGTCAAAGATCTACAAATGACAGCCGGGACCAACGGCTTAACGTGCTTTCCGAGGCACCGAGGAAACTCGGTATGTAATGGGTGGTCACCCATCCACAGACCAACCTAGGCAAACACGTCTTAACCCAAAGATCGACCCGAGCGGCTGTTATTATTTAGCCACGAGCTCCTCTTCTCGTTTCATAATATTCACTGACAAATTAATCTTACAATGTAATACAACGTCTATGCAACCTATTTCGCTAGCTATTACTAGACAATCTATCGGTCGCGCATGGCTCGTTTCTCCGTCGGGTGATCTCGTGTCTGGTCGTGGATTTAAAATCAGCTATTTATTAACCGATTACTTCGATCGCCGACCTTGTACGTGCGCAGGCATCGGCGAGGCTTACCGATTTATTTGCCACGATTGAAGCCATAGTGAGCACTTAATTATGGTACTTTTGTAAGGATTACTTGGTCATTATAGATAGTTGTTTGCTAGTAGGTATTTTTCATCATCATCTGCCTAGCCTTTTCCCAACTATGTTGGAGTAGGTTTCCGTTCTAACTGGATGCAGCTGGATACCAGTATTTTACGTGGAGCGACTGCCTATCTGACACAACCCAGTTCCAGTTGAAACCTCTACTCAATTGCTAGTCCATTCAAAACGTTTGTCATATTGTTGAAGTCGTACACTCACGCCCGTATCATTATTATCTCATACCATAACTGGTTTCTTAAAACTAATTTACTTGCTACAATCTTATTTTACTGATCTGTTGTGAATGGCCAAGATCAAGATTGGGCCAAGTACCTACAATTTTTTATTTTAACCTGTAAACATCAAATTATTACAAGAAAATATCTGACCGGATGCAGCTGAATACCAGTATTTTACATGGACCGACTGCCTAGCTGACCTCCACAACCCAGTTAGTACTGGGTAATGCGATACCCAAGGTTATCGTATTATTAAGACTGGTTGTCAGACTTTCAGGCCACTGACTACCTGTAACGACTGTCAAAGATCTACAAAGGACAGCCGGGACCAACGGCTTAACGTGCTTTCCGAATCACGGGGAAAACTCTGTATGTAATGGGTGGTCACACATCGACAGACCAACCTAGACAAGCACAGCTTAACCTAAAGATCGACCCGAGCGGCTGTTATTAGCCGCCTATTTAGCCGCGAGCTAGTAGGTGTTTTTGATAACTGATAATATTGATAGTTATACTGGGTTTACGTGTAGTTATCCGGATGGGATTATAACTCTCGACTCAATTGCTAGTCCATTCAAAACCTTTGTCATATTGTTGAAGTCTTACACTCACGCCCGTATCATTAATATCTCATAGCATAACTGGTTTCTTAAAACTAATTTACTTGCTATAATCTTATTTTACTAATCTATTGTGAAAGGCCAAGATCAAGATTGGGCCAATTAAGTACGATTTTTATTTTAACCTGTATACATCAAATTATTACAAGAAAATATCCAACCGGATGCAGCTGACTACCAGTATTTTACATGGACCGACTGCCTATCTGACCTCCACAACCCAGTTAGTACTGGGTAATGCGATACCCAAGGTTATCGTATTATTAAGACTGGTTGTCAGACTTTCAGGCCACTGACTACCTGTAACGACTGTCAAAGATCTACAAAGGACAACCGGGACCAACGGCTTAACGTGTTTTGCGAGGCACGGAGGAAACACGGTATCTAATGGGCGGTCACCCATCCACGGACGACGGCTTAACCGACCCGAGCGGCTGTTATTATTTAGCCACGAGCTCCTGGACAAAATAATTACTTTAATTAAAGTTTTTAATTTTTACCTCTTCCATGATGGGGCTGCTCAGTGAAGTGGTGATAGAGGGTACTGCATCACTAATGCTGACCTTCTCTAGACCTTCACGGGCTCCATTCACCTCTGGGTCCAGGCTCACTTCCTGTAACAGACAATAAATTCTTTAACTACTTAATAGATCTTCAATTTGTAACAATGGGCCAATAGCTGGCAGTTTAGTAGTGTGAGAGAGTCGAGGTAGTTCAGTGGTACCGGCCTCGACTTACGACCTGTAGCTCATGGGTTCAAACCTAAGCATTAAACACTACTTTGTGTAATCATTTATGTACATGGTTGGCGCAGTGAATGAGTGACTGGCTGCTGCGCTGCGTCTCGAGGGTTCGATCCCGCACGGAACAAATATTTGTATGGCCTACAGGTAGGTAGTTGTTCCAGGTCTGGCTGTTTGCGTATGTGAGTTTAAATGTTTGTAAACGCACCCACGATACAGGAGATCCATTGTGGTGCAACGTATAAAAAAAAATCTCAAAACGGTGTATGACTATATCGTAAGAAATCCGGCATATCCTACAACCAAACATTCGAAGGTATGTGACGTCCAACTGCATTGGCCCCGCGTCATAGATGACGACCATCTTACAGAGCAGATGCATGATTCGCAGTGGTGGGGGCGTTATATTGTGATTATATTATGGTATAGTGTGAATGTTCTTCTCTCCAGAAGATTCGGCTTCATTTCCTCAATGATAACTTTGTTTTATACCCACAAGGAGCATTGAATGAAGAGCCAATGTTTTTCTCAAGAAATATTTTGATTTCAATAGCTACATTCAAATGTAAGTTCTGTGTGGATAGTATTAAAGAAGAAAATCATTTGCTTGCAGCAGATAGGAGGTGTTAATGTTTTGTTTAATATATGTATAATATTGTATGTATACCATCTAATAGATAGTTATTACTCTAGGCAACTGCATCCTATTGCTAAATACACACTACAATTTTCTGTGATTCAAGCTTTTTTTTTTGGCGTTAAAAGAAAGTGGTTTATTTATATCAATACAAACACAATCTATAAACTCATTTTTCATGTCTGTATGTGTGAGTGCGTAATTCTTCTAAATTAGGCAACTGATTTTGATACGATGTTTGCCATTATATAGAGAATTTTTCGCGATACACTCATCATAATTCCATAGTTTTACTTTTTATTGCTGTTTATGTTAAGTTGTGTTTTTTTATGTTATTATAATTATACTTTTTACTGATAAACGTGCATTCGAAACTTAATAGCCCAAAATAAGAAACCTCTGAGAAAACTCTCTTACAGTAGCGCCCAACGAATACATTTAACTTCGTTAATCTTTTGACCGCCCTAGCCAGATATACGTGACAAGCAAGCGCGTGCCCTGTATGCCAAACGACACAAATATGTGACAAAATGGTAGGGGAAATGGCTTGGCGTGGAGGGCACGCGCGTGCGTTTATGCTCTGGCGGTCAAAAGGTTTAATACAAAATCTTTATGTTTTGACATGCCGTCATTGCGACCACGCAAAGCAGGGATGGGTCGCTACTTATCAATAAAAACGAATATCAACACAAAGTCAGTGGGCTGGTGGAAGAATTGAAAACAATGGCTGTTTGAAACATCTAACAAAATATTTTAATTAAATATGCGTCACACTCACTGTCTGTTTGTTGGTTAGGCTTAGTGCCTTATCTGCTTTAATAAAAGCACAACATATTTGATGCTTGTAATCTAATCTTACATTGCTGCATTGTTGATGGATGGAGAAGGAGAGGAATGATATGAGGGAAAAAGGTGGGAGAATGGATGAAAAAATCGTGTTGCGCCGACCTCAAATAACATCCGACAAAAGCAGGAAGATGATGATGCGGGGACACAGACACTTATTCCTGTAAGGCGCGAATTACACAGAAACGGCGTAAGGTGCAGGCGCGGCGCAGGCATGATGCCGCTTCAAAATGTTTTTATACAAAATGTACGTAGGCGACGTGTCGTGAATTACACTCTAGCGGCGCGGCGCAGGCACGCCGTTCTTTCGTATCCTTATAAATTCCACGCCTGCGCCGCACCGTCACCTTACGCCGTTTCTGTGTAATTCGCGCCTAAGAGGGAGTGGGTCATAAGCAAGCCCAGTGTGGGGTACACATAGTCTTTGAATTTTAAGTATAGAACATGCAGATAATCTCTCTTGCAAATTAAAATGTTTTTGGACTGAATTTATGATATAACTAGCTTATGCCCGCAGCATAAGCTAGCAATACTACCGGGAAAAAAAGAAATCCTTTGTGTTAATCCAGGTTATAAACTATCTGTGTGAGAAATTTCATCGAAATCCATTCAGTAGTTTTTGCGTTAAACATCCATACATCCAGACTTTCTCAAAAACATTCGCATTTATAATATTAGTAGGATTAGTAATATTAGTACCAGTGACCACAATACAGGAGATATAAAAATAAAATAAAATAAATAAGAATAAAAAAGTGTGGGGCAATCTTTAAAAAAAAAATTAGGGCTTAAAATAACCTTGACTTCAATGTTTGTCCAGCACCTCTTGGGTACTTGAACTATTGCTACTTACTTGGTAACTTTCAAATATTTGTCCTTACCATGTCACGGTATAAATGTCATAATATTTTGTGCCAAAACTAAAGAAAAAGATAAGCTTATTATTAAATCTACCCACATACTAGTGACTCAGTGTTATATTTATTTATTTTCTACAATTTCTTGGAAGTTTTCCATGTTCACTAAAATAAAGCAATTGATAAGACACTTTGTTTGGGTGATGCAAAACATTGTGTTTATAAGATGTTTTAACTTTAAACAATGATGTTTTGTTTGTGAATATTGAGTTCTTTTATTTTACAATGTGTAAAAATACCTTTAACGAAGCTGAAAGACACTTGTCCTCACCGTCATTGAGATCTTTTTTTTTGTTCTAGACCATACCTGGGAACCTTCTTGTTATGGCAATATTGGGAGTCAACCTTCCAACAAGTCAAAATTATTCACCCCAAAAAAAAAAGACATTTCCCAGCAATATTTTTTGTGTAGAGTTACTTAGTTTGATGTACAGAATGTTTGGTTGGCAGCTTTGTGAAGGGTCCATTTACACCTTGTATTTTAAATCTAAATAATAGCCAAGTTTTTGTGGTTCTTAGAGGAAACCAACAGCTATGGGTTTTTTTTTGCCAGTTACAAGGAAAAGAATTTTTATTTATTTTTATAATAAATTACCTACATTTATATTCTTTCAGAAAGGAAAATGGATAAAACAACATAATCAGAAATGTTGTTGGTAAGGATAACAGCCTTCATAAATTATTGATTTGCAGGAAACATTTAATTACCCATATTTGAATAGTAGTGAAGTTGTGATTTACATAAATTATTTCAATAAAATGGCAACTGATTAAACACAACAGTCTTTTATTACATTTGTGGCTTCCTATTGGAATGGTGACATTGAAACAACATGAATCAATTTAGAAAGAAGAGTCGAAATAAGGAGTCACTTTATGATTAAAAATATTGTTTTTCTCAAATACCTGCACAAATGTAAACACAGGATTAAATTCAAAAGCCATTGTAGTTACTGAACTGACACTATCTTCCAAAAACAAAATACTATTATTATTGATAACTAAAACAACAACTGAGAGAACAAACAGCTATCAGAAAGTGACTAATACTAGATAATACACTGAGTTCTTACACTTGGGGCATTGATTCAATAATTAAATTACCTTTCAAGGATGTTTCAAAGAGAAATCAAGTTCTATAGAACTCTGTATCTTGGGAAAAAATACTATTTACGATTCTCATGCAAATTTTGGTCGAATGATGGTAATAAGCGGTAATTAATAGTAATAAAGCAGCATCAGCAACAAGAGGTCGGTGGAATGTTGTAAATTCGTTTATTTCACATCATGCACAGGGGCGTCAACGATCTGCCGGCCGCCGGGGGGCGGACGCAACACAACAAGTTATTAAAACAGGATTCCAATAAGATACCTGGACCGCAGACGCGAAAAGATCTTCGTCATCCCTGTTATCATTGTTGATATCCACTGTGCTGAAGGGCGGCGTATCAGGCTCTTCCGACATGGTTAAATTGCACTAAAAGTAGACACGACCGCAAATAACTGAAAGAACAATAGAGCGTCTAATCAAATTTTTCCCGAAAACAGCGAGATAACTTTCCGATACCAAGGTTCGCTTGACAGAAATGAACAACCCCCCGTCTGTAATTATTACTATAAATTAAATACAATTTTTAACATGTTTAAAATGACGTTCTCAATAAATCCATAAGGTGTGAGGGAGATTAAGTAAGAATAATGTTTAAAATGTATACGATTTTATTACCATGGTTCTGTCGGATGCCAAATGTCAGATTTTTAGTGACGTATTCAATTCTGTTTACGAATATAGTTTCGAACGGGTGTAGAAAAATATTCAAGATAAAGAGTACCTATTTATTTATGAATCAATAAACTTATTAAATTACAGGTAATATTTTACTGATTTCTAGTTTAATATTGCAAACTGTTGTAAATAATCAATAAAATAATGTGTTTGATTAGCCTTTTGTAAACGATTACAGAAATGCAACTCTTTGCTGTCAATGTCAACCTGTGCCTTTCTTTAATCAGCTGTCAAAACGTAAATATATCCACGAAATTGTTTTGTTGTGAAGGTAAAAAAAACATGTATTTTCAAATTTAATATGTGCTAACTTATATTTATTGAAGATAATTATAGTTATCGTGTATTTCTTGCTTTGTAGTCAGTAAAAAGGTAGGTTTGGCGTTGTATTTCATAGTTGTTTTGTCATTTTGTAGTAGTGATAGGAAACAGCGATACAATATGAGTGGATTGGACAAGAAGCCGAAGATCCCTCAGCCACCGGCGCCTGCAGGTGGTACCGGTAACCTGCTGTCAAGTGTGGCCCCGCCGTCGCAGCTGCCTAACTTCGTGACTGCTAGTCCTGTTATCCCAGTTGCCGAGGTATTTGACATTTGTTTACAACTTCGCTAGCATATGCTTTGAAACAAAATCAAGTATTTGGTGCGAGGGGACCGTTTATATAATTAAAGTAACCAAGAATATGTTCCATTCTCTTGTCTTTTAAGCTCATTGTCAGATAATTCTATTAATGTCAGCCTGTCTGCCAAAATTTTCACGATTTTACTTTGATTGCAGATACCCCAAGCACCTGTAGGCCAGTCTCTACCAGCCCCGGTGCCAGTCCAGCCAATCATAGTGCAGACTAGAGATGCACCTCCGCCGCAACCTGAAAATGTGGAGAAATTCAGGTAATGTGGAGTTTTCTAATGTTTAATCATATTTCTGATTGAAAAGTGGACAATTATTATATAGTAAGTAAGATTCTAATATGAATCCTCTTGGAATCAATTTTAATTATTATCAAGATATACTGTCTCCGTGACAAATTTAATCTGATATCTACAATTATATTGCAAGGCATTCAGAATAACATATTAATTAAATTTAAAGGGTTTCACTGTGGCCAAATTTTCTGGATATCTACTGTCCTCAAAACAGCTGTTGTAACACAAAAATATCAGTTTTGTGACATCTTCTTCTTCTTAGCGTGTCGATGGCAATCTAAATTGTGTCGGACATAAACACATACAATATACAATATGACGTATAGACATTTAAAGTTTTTGTGTGCTTACCAGTGCGTTCCATAGAAAACTGTTGCTTGTGCCATCTGGTGACTTATTTTGACAGTAGTCTTATGGTGTTTTTTTTCAATGACCAAGGATAATTGAAGTAATGTTGGGTATTATCTAAAAACCTAATATTTTTGTGTTATGACAGTTTTTTTAGAGGATGTGCAATATGTATTAAGATTAATCAGAATTGATTATGCGAACTGTAGCTGATAGTAATTTAAACTATTATAATATCTATAATTATTCTAAACACACTGAACTGAACACACTTGAAGCATGTACAGAATCTAATGATAACTACTTGAACACAGTCATAAAATAATACAAGTAACTGTAGATACATTTAACATGCGGAATTTGTAATGCTTTCTGTGACAAATTGTATTGTAAAGTTTACATAATTTGCTAGTTACCTTTCAACAGAACATTAATTTGGTCTGCAGTGTTGCAAAGTATTATAATGTTTTTCAGATCAGACTAAAACAGCTGTTTTGTGCATCTATATTTCTAGTCTCTATACTTTAATATTATAAATTTTTTATTTATTTATTTATCAACTTACATCTACCATTACAGCTAGCCAATGCGGTAAATGTGCCTTAATATATACTTAGGTTAACTTAATTGCTACTTATAACTAATTACAAATAAAGCATTCCTTGTGAATTCACTCAGAGAACAACAGAATAAGTCCGTCTCGCTGGCTATGAGGTGAATGTGAAATGATCTCAATTTGTTTGTTACCTTTTCACGACTAAAATGCTGATCAGATTTTAATGAAATCTGGCAAGGAGATAGATTATATCCTGGGGAAGGACATAGGCTATCATTTTTTTTTCTATTTCCACACAAATGAAGTTGTGGCCTACCACTAGTATTATTATAAAAGGAATCAAGTTTGTAAAAGTTAATGAGTTTTCTTGGTTTCAGCCCAGCAATTCCACTGAGTAAGGGGGAGCCACTGATGTCAATTAGGTCCCCTGAAGATTCGCAGGCCACACCATCTCCAGAATCATTGCCTGACTCCACAACAGATGTTGATAAACTTGGTGAGTTTGTTAAAAGTGTTTTAGGCACATATTTTAGACAACTTCGAACTGCAGTTCACGGACATCCATCATCATCTGAGGCTTTGCAGCGATGGCTTTAGCCTCCTCTACATCACCCAAACATCAGTCTAACAAAACCGACCTGTCATTTCTTGAATGATGTGGTTTGCAGTGGCTTCCATAGAACTCGATTCTTAGTGGCTTCCCTTTGAAAAATGGCACAGTCAATATTCTAAAGGCAAATAATATAATCACATTAAAAACTTGTACTCCAGCTTACCTCTTGAAAAATTGACCCTTCGCTACTGGTGGTTTGGTAAACTGAAGCAGCAAATATTATGCACTAATACTGATAATCTTTTAATTGGCTTTTGTGAAAGCAAATACAGGAAGGTAAAATTGTCAAGGCAATATAAACCATAACAACTGAGATTTAGGTGTTTTTTCTGAAAAGCAGAAAAAGTAATTCTTATCCAATTAATGTTTTTTTGGCTGTTTTTATTTCTTTTAATAGAGCTGGTTTGTTCACTTGTTCAATGTTTGTGTATATAGATACGATTGGTTTTCCTGAACAACAAAACTAACTCCTACAATGTTACAGGGTTGTTTTGGCGCTATTAATGACATTGATAGGGGGGACGGAGGGGGGGGAGTGTTGTTGGTCAACATTAGGGTAGGATTTTGGTGAAATTTATTTAAAAAAACAAGGTGACGGCGAATGTCCCAATGTTGCCCACGCGCCAAAAGATCATTGTACAACTTCTGCAATCAATAGCTGTTGTTGATGTCATCAAAGAGGGGAGATGTTTTAAAATAATATACGGGGTGTAAACAGACCCTTCACCAAGCCGTCAACCAAGCATTCTGTACATCAAACTAAGTGACTTTACGCAAAAAATTTTGCTGGGAAACGAATTTTTTTTTTGGGGTCAAAAATCACATTTTACGGTAAAACTCAATATAATGCGCTCAAAACTTATTGCTGATGGATGCTTTGAATAGTAAACGGACCATGGAGGTAATTGGAGTAAAGTTAGAACCTTAAAAAGTAGTATTTAAAAAAAAACTTGTGAAAAAATTGGAACTTTGACCCCCAATATCTCCGTAACTAGAAGGTTCCCAGGTATGGTCCAGAACAAAAAAATGATCACAATGACGAGGAGAACAAGTGCCTTTCGGCTTCGTTAAGGGTCTTTTTACACCCTTTATTTGAACTTCACCCTGATGTTTTTCTAGATTTTGGGTAACCAGTCAGTCTGTCGTCCTAGACTACTGAGATGCTGTTGGCGGAAGACAAGGTGTTATGGCAAACCTTGGGAGACACCATGTCTCCCAAGGTTTGCCATGCGGCCGAGTTGATTGAATAAGTTTTTGAGTAAAAATAAGCATATAATTATCACAATACCAGGTGACATAATGCCAGGAAGTGGCATCTTCACTTGGATGAGGGGTGCAGTCTCCACGGGAGGCATCCTGCAGCGGGTGGCGGAGAAGGCGAAGAGTTCCGTCGACTCCATGATCACCACTCTCGATCCTCAGATGAAGGAATATCTTAGTAAGTGCACTCGTGGAATGAAAAGGTTAATGTGTATCTAATATATACCGAAGTTTTTGGAGCAGCGTTTGTTAGTGTTAGTGGGCAAAGAAAATAAAAAACCGGCCAAGTGCGAGTCAGACTCGTGCACGAAGGGTTCCGTGCCATCGTAGTAGGGAAGCCCCCTTTAATTAATTGTTATTATTTGTTGTTATAGCGGCAACATAAATACAGATTGTGTGAAAATGTCAACTGTCTACCTATTACGGATCATGAGATACATCCCACTGACAAACAGACGGACGGATGGACGGGCGGACAGCGGAGGCTTAGTAATAGGGTCCCGTTTTAACCAACGGGATCTTATTACTAATCCTAAAAATTGCAAGAAGTTATGGCAAAAGCCATAACAGTTATAGAAATGTATTATCTCATGTTGCTCAACTAAGGTGTGATGTATATGCAACTGAAAGCTACTGAAATACTCAAAACCCAACCATTGTTATTCATGGCTGATAATTTTGAGAACTGTATTGTCACCTGCAGTATTGGTGCAGTTTCTCATCTTAAATGCTTGTGCTTTTTATGATGCAATGGCATGTTCTGCCTATTATTATGGGAGCAGCAGTAACGGCCCTGACTTAAGTGTTGTGGGTTCCAATCCAGACGCACATAACTTTGTGTAATTTATATCATCACCATTGCTCACAAAACAGTGAAGGAGACATTGTTAGGGAAACTGCATGTCCTAAAGCCAAACTTCGAAGACATGTGACATCCGTCAAATCACTAGCCTTTATCCCACCTGTGGGACTTTTACAGACAGATATTATTTTATGAGAAGTCCATACAAGTCATCATCATCAGCCTAGCCTTTTCTCAACTATGTAGGGGTCGGCTTACAGTCTAACCGGATGCAGCTGAATACCAGTATTTTTCATCGAGCGATTGCCTCTCTTGGCTCCACAACCCAGTTAGTATTGGATAATAAGATACCCGTTGATAAGACTGGTTGTCAGACTTTCTGGCCACTGACTACCTGTTACGACTGTCAAAGATGAATAAGAACGGGTCTGACATGCTTTCCAAGGCACGGAGGAAACTCGAAACCCATCCACGGACCACCTAGGCAAGCGCGGCTTAACCTGCCGATTGTCCTAGCGGCTGTTATTATTTAGCCACGAGCTCCGAGCCTCCGAACTCCGAGAAGTCCATACAAGCACGAACCATTAATCGTTATTAATTAAAGCTTATGTTTTAGATAATTATATTAAATGTCTGAATTTGTTGCAGGAAGTGGTGGAGACCTGTTAGTGGTTGTTGCATCAGATAAAGAAGTAAAGGTCTCACCAGTCAGAGAAGCATTTCAGACTGTCTTCGGCAAAGCTAATGTAGTGTAAGTATTCATTTGAACCAGTATCGAAGGTTCCTTGTAACACCATTCCTACCGGATTCCCTTTAAAAAATGGCACAGTCATTATTCTATAGACAAATAATAAAGGGTGTAAAAAGACCCTTAACGAAGCCGAAAGAAACTTGTTCTCCCCGTCAATGCGATCATTTTTTTGTTCTAGACCATACCTGGGAACCTTCTAGTTATGGAGATATTGGGGGTCAAAGTTTTAACTTTTTCACAAGTTTTTTTTAAATACATGTTTTTAAAGTAAGATATTTAGTTTAAACACCTCCACGAACCCCGTACTATTCAATCCATCCATCAGCACAATGTTCTGAGTGCGTTACATTGAGTTCTACCGTAAAACGTGATTTTTGATCCCAAAAAAAAAGTTGTTTCCCAGCAATAATTTTTGTGTAGGGTTACTTAGTTTGATGTACAGAATGCTTGATTAACGGCTTCGTGAAGGGTCTGTTTACACCCTGTATAGAACATAAACACATTAAAGATATGTACTCCGGCTTACCTCTTACAAAAATTGACCCTTCGCTACTGATGTGAACATAATTATATCTCTCTATTTCTTTCATTTTCATATGATTGATAGAGATAGAACGATGATTTAAATTGCGTTAAACTTATTTAATGATTGGTAGCTCTCTTATCTTTAAGACCACCTGAGGAGCTCGTGCCTAAATATTAGCAGCCGCTCGGGTCGATCTTCAGGTTAAGCCGTGTTTGCTTGGGTTGTTCCGTGGATGCATGACCACCCGTTACGATAACGAGTTTCCTCCGTGCATCGGAAAGCACGTTAAGCCTTGGTCCCGGCTGTCATTTGTTCATCTTTGACTTTCGTTACAGCCAGTGGTCCGTAAGTCAGACAATCAGTCTTACCAAGGGGTATCGTATTACCCAGACTAACTGGGTTGTGGAGGTCAGATAGGCAGTCGCTCCATGAAAAATACTGGTATTCAGCTGCATCCGGTTAGACTGGAAGCCGATCCCAACATAGTTGGGAAAAGGCTAGGCAGGTGATGATCTTTTAGACCACCTCTCTTTTTCTCTCCTATTTTTTAATTATTTAGCTTCAGTAGTTATATAACAATCAATAACACACCTTAAACCGAACTAAATAAGGAACAATTTCCAGTGGCTACGCCGCACAGAGCGACGTCACAGCAGATCAGCCGGTCGGCTACGCGGCCGCATACGCAGCGGCCAAACAACGCATCGCTCACATACGATCCGTGCACGGAGAACTGAACAACAACGTGCCTGTGCTTGCCGTAGAGGGGTATCTACATGAGTCTGTTACTGACAGGTTAGTATCAAAGAGGTAGATTCAAACTCAAACTCAAAGCATTTATAAAATAGACCATTTCAGGCACTTTTGAATGTCACAAAAAAACAAAGAGCGAAGCTACAGTCACAGACACAAGGCATAATAACTTGTGAAAGTACTGTAGTTGCCCATTCCAAGGCGTAGATCTCTATGGAGAAGAATGGGCAACAAACTCCATGGACACTCTATTCAATCAATCAAAATTTTGTTACAAAATCTTGATTATCATGACTTTAAAAGCTATAGACTGACCGCTTTAATGAGTCCTCCGCCTTGCCCCACTAAAGGCACATTAAGCGTCCTTAATATCCCACAGGTTATTTGCTTTAAATAACCATAATCCACGTAGGTATTACGATACTAATTGAACCAATACGTGACCAACCTTCAGAATATTCCATTTAAATTGATACCTTTGCGAGGACTCCTTAAAGCGGTCGGTCTATAGCGAATAGGTGATATTTCATTTATAAAACTTCGTTGTTCGTTGATAAGCCTTTCTTGAAGAAAGAAGAACCAAGAAAAACTCCAACCAACAAAAAAAAGATCCAGAGTAACTTCTTCGGGTTTTTTGAGCTTAAGGTGAAAGCACCAACGTAGCCCGTGGAATTAAATTTTTCTTACGTTTTTTGTAATTTGCAGGTCAGTGTCAGGTTGTACCCTCTAAGTTCATTTAATCCCATTAAATGAGTTTTTATGAAATTGTCATTTTATGGGATTAAATGAACTTAGAAGGATATTGATGATTTTATTAAATGTTTTATTTTATTTTTTACATTTTAGGAAAGCTTACAGAGTAATAACATTATAATAACAGAATGTATACCTAAATTGCTAATAACAAGCCTCCACAGATAAATACAAAAAATATAAGTTCCTTATTGCATATGTTATTTCCTAAATCATATATTTTATCACAAATTTCAACAAAAAAAAACAAAAATTAAAGTCGTTTTATTGAACTGTTATTAATTTAACTGCCAACTACAAAACCAAATGTTAATGACTATAATTCTGTAAAAACATACGAGTTACGGTCGCATTATCATATTTAAATCAACATACAACCTGACACTGACCTGCAAATTATAAAAAAACGTAAGAAAATTTGAATTTCGCGGGCTACCCAGACGCGTTCACCTTAAGTACGCTGCATTAAAAGGTTTTAAAGGTACAGATAATATCAGGGTTGGGATCCCGTCTTGGCTGTAAATTTCACTCTGGTATAGTATCAACCCGAAAAAAATCCTGACTCGGTAGCCAAATAGCAACAGGTTCATCTCATTTATTTTGTGTATTTTTTTTGCGTATGACTGTGTTAGGTCTAAACAATTGATGGATTGAAAATCTCACATCACACGCAAATTTTCGCATCGTGGCCGCGTCGTCGCAAAAACATACACTGATATTTTACGTATGAACTAAATCATTTCTACTTCCCCCCAGATGGTACGACATGTCCCTGCTCATCCTGTCCCAGCCCTCCCTCGGCATCGAGCTGCAGCTGCAGTCACAGGGCACGCCCGTGCCGGCCGCAGCCGTCGCCGCCGCGAGCGCAGCCACGCCACAGGACTATGCGCACTCGCAGACCGGGTACAGCGTCACGATTGGATCAATTATGGGAGCTAGCTTACAGGTAAGGCCACTATGAGATATATGAATAATCTCAAGACACGCCGGTGAATGCCATAAGATTATATCCCAGTTTGGAGAACCATACAAAAGCTGTCGTACTGGCGAATGAAAGTGCAAGAATTGTTCTACTCCACGTTTTGATTACGCTTTATTTTTCGTCATCAGCGCCCTCAAAAACTAAAGAATCATATCCAAAGCTGATAAAAGATACATAATGTGCTGCATACTTTCACGGCCGCCATCTTGATTTTTTTTTCGTCCGTATTTCCGCAAGAAGCAACAAAAAACAATGGAAAACCATGGTTTGGTCGACAGTGTGGTGCTTCTCGCACGTCTCATCACGGTTCTATGCCTTAGTCGGCTTCGATGACCTACTGTATGTTTGGTTTTAGTCTCTGACTAAAGTTATTTTTAACCGACTTCGAAAAATGGAGGGGTTATGTATTCCACCAGTATCTTTTTTATTGTTCATGTATTACTCCGTCAGTACTGGGTCGATTTACGTCATTCTTTTTTCCATTGGTAGGTGGTCCCTTATCATTTTTATTAACTTGTTTCAGTAGTTTATGAGTAAGCTCCCTTTAATACATATTTTTTTCTTGGCATATGTTTATAACATGATGGTCTCATAATAACTCCTAGTTACATTGTAAAATTATTTCATGACAAGAATTTGTGTGAAATACTAAAACTAAAAAACTTTTTGACAAAAAAACCCGACATCCAAAAGACGGTGGAAAAAAAGTTAATTAAACAAACAAAGTCTTTTTTGGAAGTTGTTTTATTTTTTGCAAAAAAGGTTTGATCTGTTTTTTCGCATCACAAAATCATAGCGATCTTTATACTCGTTGCAATAAAGGCGCGATTCCATTAGACAACTCTTGCATGCAAGTATGACGTCACATTTGCGTACAAGTTATGCATTGGAAACATGTTTTCAAGACTGTGCAAATTGTATGCAGGTTTTACTTGCATACAAGTGGAGATGTTCAACCATTGAGTAGGACACATCTCTCGTTCGCAATTCGAAACGTGCCACTAACGTTTGCACGTTCAGTTTGCACGTCACTTGAATAAAAAATATACAGGTTGAAACTACGTCATTCAAAGTTGTAGCTTGTATGCACGTTTGTTCAAGTTGTATGCAATTTGCAACTTGCATGCAAGTAACTTGCCTAATGAAATCGCGCCTTAAGCTGCTGTTGAGTTACTGACAAGTGCCAATGACAAGTCAGCCAAAGACACAATGATCTTTATTGACACCAAAATAAGATCGCTGTTGCCTTGTTACTTCCAGAGAAAATAAAAGTATAGTATTCTATCCCATCGTCCACCAGGTACCCCACAACCAGTGGCAGGAGGCTTCGACTGGAGTATCAAGGCGAGAGCTGCTACAGTTAGCGGCGCGGTCTCTGGCGGGCTCCTACAAGAAGCTGCTGGCCGTATCGGCGGCAGAGGCGTAGAGTAAAGACTGGACGATCATCGACGGATTTGAGGATATGTACAGTTAGTATTTGGACTTTTTAAGCAGATTAAAAATTATTGTTTACTCTAGAGATTTACCATGTTTACTGTTTGGTCTGTTTTGTTTGGTTTCGGGAACTCAAACCAAACAGTAAACTTGGTAAATATCCCGTCTCTAGAGTTAATGATAATGTTAGTGACCATGACAGGTTAAAAACTTAGATTAAAAATTAACATAAAAATCGTCCCCGTAACAGTTAAACGATTATACAGGGTGTAAACAGACCCTTCACGAAGCCGTCAACCAAGCATTCTGTACATCAAACTAAGTAACTTAGCGCAAAAATTATTGCTGGGAAACGACTTTTTTTTTTGGGGTAAAAAATCACGTTTTACGGTAGGACTCAATGTAACGTACTCAAAACATTGTGCTGATCGATGGATTGAATTGTACGGGGGTAGTGGAGGTGTTTAAAGTAAAAATCTTACAATAAAATCATGTATTTAAAAAAAAACTTGTGAAAAAGTTGGAACTTTGACCCCCAATATCTCCGTAACTAGAAGGTTCCCAGGTATGGTCTAGAACAAAAAAATGATCGCAATGACGGGGAGAACAAGTACCTTTCGGCTTCGTTAAGGGTCTTTTTACACCCCTTATTATTATCAGCTGTACCGACATAAAGCAATTATCTTGTAAACATTATATTAGACATTAAAACCGTTTGTAGAATGCTATTAAAATAAAACTGTATGTTTTGTTTCAGGGACACGAGACGAATGTAAAGAATCTATAGAAGAATATATCGTAAATTATAACTAATTACTTAAAAAAATAAAATATCTATAGTTAAGAGTTACTATAATAAAATTTATTTGGGGCCAAATGTGTTTTATTTGTTTTTTTCTGCGTTCCGATTTTAATGGTTCCTTAAAAAAAACAAAACTGTGACCATAGAGCACAGAAACAACATGGTGGCCACTGCATGATGCTGTGATGTATAATGTCAACGCTTCACCAAACGTTGGACGCTGACGGCCCGTGAAAATATCAGACAATTCCTCTGATAGCTAGACCTGTGCTCAGCGCTTATAAAATTGTGCAGGCACGAATATAAATATATATTTATATTAGAACCGAGTAAAACGGAGTGAATAGAAACGCAATCGTGACAAAAATTTATAGAAAAATCGAGAAGGTACCTAGGTACTTGTTGGTAACATAATGTCATATTAATTCAATCAAATCCCTTTCAAAGTATTCATTCCTTTCCTCTATTCACCCCGTTTTTTATATATTTCTTTGCAAGCATGGGTAATTGGTAAGTAAATGTTTTCTTATATAATACTAGCTTTTTCCAGCGGCTTCGCTCGCGTTAATTTAGAATTTGACAATCAATTCGGGTTGTACTCTGCTTGTAATAATATAACTCCATCATGATTCGAAAGACACGTGGCGCCATCTACTATCATAAGAACGTTATTGTTATTTTTCTCGGGAACTATACTTTTTTTCGGGATAAAAGGTACCCTATGTCCGTTTCTGTACACCTGACAACGTATATGCAAAATTTCAGGACGATCGGTTCAGTGGTTTAGGCGTGAAAAGGTAACAAACAAACAAACATACTTTCGCATTTATACTATTAGTAAGGATAGTCCTCCATATTCTACCGTCGCATGACCATGCAAATAATATTCTATTATGAAGTAGTTTACGGTACTGTCGTCTCGATTCGCTGCCCGCTCGGCTTTTACTTGCTCTGTGGTGCTTACTTATCAAAAGATAAACACAATTAGACCCTTCATAGTGGGGGGTGAGATTCCAAACACCCTTTTTAAAGCTATCAATAAAATTAACCTTTTTTGTTAATAAATATGGCAATATTTAAGACGACTGTTGACTTGGTCGGTCATTGAACTGTGAGCATCGTGGAAAGTGGTGTCATTGACCATGCAAGCTTTTTTTCTGAATATTTTACGAATTATTATTTTAATCAATAGCTTACTTCTATAGGGGTTCAACGACCCAGTCATATGTTTCTAATTATGAAAGTGGATGGCCTTAACGGCTCAATTTAAATAAACACTTTATTAGAACATAACTGTAGATAAACGCGTCTTCAGACAGATGTAAACAACAAAAAACTTGATCGGGCAGTCAACTGCAGTCAATAAGATTGAGTTATTAGCGGATTATGGATGTAATTTTAAATGGCATGTATTTAAGTGATCGTTTTAATTTTGCAAAAACAGCAATCAATCGAATCTAAACGGTCATCTTTCTTAATGATTTCTCCTCTTTCTTTGAGACAGAAAATAAATCAATCATATATCTGCCTAGCCTTTTCCCAACTATGATGGGGTCGGCTTCCAGTCTAAGCGGATGCAGCTAAATACTAGTATTTTACATGGAGCGACTGCCTATCTGACTTCCACAACCCAGTTAGTACTGGGTGATACGATACCCCTTCGTAAGACTAGTTGTCAGACTTTTGGGGCCACTGACGACCCGTAAAGACTCAAAAATCTACAAATGACAGCAGGAACCAACGGCTTAACGTGCTTTCCGAGGCACGGAGGAAGCTCGGTATGAAATGGGTGGTCACCCATCCACATACCATCCTAGGCAAGCATTGCTTAACCTGAAGATCGATCCAAGTGGCTGTTATTATTTAGCCATCAATCGGTATTTTAATCTGTTTAGAACTGTTAAAAAAATGTTTGAGATGTAGAAATGAAAATCATGTTGTAATAAGGCGTAGCCGACGTAGCCCCGCTACGCGGGGCTCTATTTCTGTCTGCAGGGTTTAAAGTAACGTAACACGAAGGGGATGGCGGGGTCTTAGTTCGCTCGCTTCGCTCGCCCTCTAGACCCCGCCATCCCAAGTCCCGAGCTCGCTTCGCTCGCTCTTGCCGAAAAGGCCAATAGCTAAAAAAGAGCATCAAATATTATTTTTGTATACCAAATATTAATCGAGTACTTATATCAAAACATAATTATCATTTTAAATACCTCGAATGCAGTTCATTTATAATTTTTCCGTAGATCAACTAATATAGATGCAATAATTAATATAGAGATGAAACATAAAAAAAATACATCATTTATTTTTTAAACTGCTCATTTACAATAGATCAATTAGATTTTAGAGGATCAAATAATAATATCCCATTTTAAATTACATTTATGGTACAGTCACGTGAAAAAATGTTTAGTTTAATATAATTATCACTTGCTTCTGTGAAGGAAAACATCGTGAGGAAACCAAACTGGCATGCCTGATAGACATTTCTTTACGGCATGGAAATCCAAGTCAGAGGCCTATGGGCGGCATAAAAACAGCACCAACCACACCAAAAAGTAAGAAAAAGGTGTTTGCTAATATTTCAAAAAATCAGCCTAAAATCTTATTACTGCTGAGATATAGGCCTCTGTGTGGGAGGAAGTGGCTCGTAATCTGTCATACGGGCCCAGCGCGGGTAGGTGTTGTCAAATTTAATGTCTCGTAAGGGCCAGTTTTCACCAAACTGGATAAACCTCGCGCACTCTTTTATGTATACGCATAAGTACCTAAAGGCAATACTGATACAGTCCTTAATTTAGTGACATCAAAAAAGTGCATGAGGATTTTTAAGCTTGGCGGAAACTGGCCCTAAATCGAGGCCGTCACGACTTGGACGCCTAGGTAAGATATATCATTGGAATGTATGTATTCAAATCACCGGATTCCTTACTATAATTCGACATTATTCGTGTACAAAACACCAGTTTTATTCCGAAATTCCAGTGTACTAGATCCAAGCTCGTAGTAAAGGATTATCCCGAACAGCGGATTGCAATTAACTACTTATTACGCACTAGCGGCTCGTGGAATTTATTCTCGCTTTTCGTTACAAATTTTCACTACGGTATTTAAAATTCAATAGCACTTACTGTGCATGATTGTACTATTGAATGTTTTTGTTATTTAATTTGGGTAAGGGACGGGGAAATAATACAATAAAAATGTATCAAGGGACAAAATAAATGACCACCTTTTAGGTAGAGAATTTTGTTTTGATTTTTAAGCAACACAATGTTTAGATTCCTGTTTAGCGAGTTCCTGTTTCTATCGATGACCGTGGTTAACAAACATTTGCGTGTCTTCATGAGATTTAAACCGCGAACCTGTATTTTTATCTGCGTTGTTATTCCGGGGCTAAAGGCCTTCGGTGTCCAAATGCCCTTTGCTTATCCATACTTCCATACTTATATTATAAATGCGAACGTAACTCTGTTTGTTTGTTTTTGTTTGCTACCTTTTCACGACTAAACAGCTGATCAGATCGTAATGAAATTTGGCGAGCAGATAGACTGTTTTTTTCCTCACTCATACTCATCAAAATTACCACGCGAACGAAGTCGCGGGCAACAGCTAGTTATCTATACTTCTATACTAATATTATAAAGAAGTAAAATTTGTTTGTAAGTTTCTAAGTTTGTCTGTAGGGGAAGTAATGATCCAATAATTTCCACATTATTCGTGAGTGCCACAGGCTATGAATTATATTTATATCATTCATTTATTTGATTACAACGGTTGTATTTACAACAAATTACAGTAACAATTTTAAAGTGAAAACATAAAAAAGAACACTTTCATAAATTCCTCTCACAGTACTTCTGACATACCAATAAAATCTTCGTCCATCCATCAGCAAACAGATCGTCTGTTGGATTTGAATCCAAGAGATCATTAAGCGCTGCCAGAGTGCGAGGAATTGGCGACTTAGCACGTGCAACAGTGTGACATGCATGGAGGCACGGCAAACAGTCTGTGCGTTCTGCCCCGGCAGTAAGAGCCAGTCCACACGGCGCGTTGCGTTGCGCCGTGTCGCAACGCAAATATTTTGACGCATAGCCGGCCACACGGCGCTGCGACATCGCAGCGTTACTACGACGCGTTCCGTTGGCGCAGCGGCGACGCACAGTTGCGGCAAGCATTTTGTAAAAACATCGCAGAGTCTATCAAGGCACAAGTAACTGAGCGCTGCCGCTCCGACGTCGCAATGAGTACACCCCCTCCCGCTTCGTCTCGGGGCTGCTGTCCGTCATGTGTGCGTTGCGACGACGCAGCGCACACGGACGCGCGTGTGTGCACTTTGGTTATTTATATGTAAAACAACGCAACGGCAGCGCTGCGTCGACGCAACGCTGACGCAACACGCCGTGTGAACTGCAGGCTCTAATTGTCTGGAACAAAGAAGCGCGCCAACACATCAAGTAGATCATGCATATTAGCCGAGCTACCACAAGTGCTCGCGGCCGAAGTGCTCGTTTTGAAAGATATGGAGTACCGCATCTTCTTTTGTCTCTTTCTAATACTGTGTAAAAGAAAAGGTAGGATAAGGTGGCGTTATGAGCCGCAGATTTTATGCTAACCCAACGTAAGTGCCTTATTACACGGGTAGGTTAGGTTATTGGGCTATCAACGTTTAAGTAGCGACTTATAACTTCATGTTTATCATGATCCGGGATGAGTGGAATAAAGCTGAGGGTATGAGACTGATTAAAAGGGATATCTACTCATGTAGTTAGAACAGCAATATAGGTAGGACCTATTTTGTGTTTGGTTTATCAGTAGCCTAACAAACTTATTTCCCTATCCGAAATATATGCTACTCAGTAGTATACTTGGGATAGGGAAATAAATAGTCAGTAGAATAAGTGTCATTGCCCAAACCAAAATATTTAAGACCTATTATACATTGTGTAGGTACGTACCGGTCTATGATCCACAATAAAGATATTGATTGAACCCTTAGCCAATTTAAAAAATATGGTCAAAAACAGCTTCCTCTGTCCATACATGGTTTTCTGCTCTTCTTACATGATTATTATTTTATTGTATACCTACATATAAATAGATTTGCAGTATTGTCTCTCCTTCTTCTGGTAATCCATCCAAAGGTGGTCTTGAAAAGATCGCTTTTAGCGAAAAAAACTGTAGGTAAAATAAAAACCGTTCTGCGAAAAAAAACCGACTTCCCAAAAAAAGTCTAAAATAACTTTACTTTCAGAAGTCGGTGGCAAAAAAGTCTATGAAACAAACAAAGTCACTTTAAGAGAAGACTTTTTTTGGGAAGTCGGTTTTTTTTCGCAGAACGTTTTTCCTTTTACCTTTTTTAGTTGTAGTATACCACACAAATTCTTGTTATGAATTAACTTTTACTTTGTAACTAGAAGTTATTAAGAGATCATCATGTCATCAACATAGCCCAAGAAGAAAAAATACGTATTAACACGTTCATTGCCAAGCCAAAACGCTGAACTTACCTAGATATCCAATTAAAAAATAATCGTTGAATATCTTCTCTAGTGGCGTAAACAAATACCAGAACCCAATACGCTGCAGCCGCTATTTTATGGCTCGTACATAAGTAAGGCACCATCACGCGGCGTCGCGTGAACGGCCATAGCATAACAGGCCACTTCACGCGTCGTCGCGTGCGCAATTAACGTGACGAAAAAAGAAAATTACTGAACCGATTTTGATGAAATTTCTATGGGACCAATCGGGAAGTATATCCTTTCACTTAAAAAAATAATATTCAAAATGGTTTAGAAATGACGGAGTTATGAGGTAACAAACATTTAAAAAAAATACCCTCCTATTTGAAGAAAGTCGGTTAATAAGACCGCCCATTGTGTCACCCTATGTGAGATGTTTTCTCTTATGAATGTTACTTGTATGGTGTACATAATGAAGAATTTTCTATTCTATACATTACGCTACAAAAATGGTCATGTGTACAAACACATGTAATAACAAGATATATTTATTTATTTCCGACTTACAACTATCAAGATGCATAAAAATGCATTCGTTCTGCATGTATGTAATGGTGTTTTTAAAAACAATAATATTATGCCAGTGGGTCGCGACACTAATGTTCAAGACGATTATTTTCCTCAATCGGCCATGTACCTTAAAGCAATATACGGTTATGACGGGTTTTACTTAATTCTGAACTCTATTGCTTGAAAAAATAGATTGATGTTTGTACAACACAAGTAAGATATGTGAAGCTCACGGGGGAGACTTAACATTCATGTTTGATTTTATTCTTCGCATATGCTTAGTATTGTGCGGGTCGTGTTGGTTGCTGCAAGTATATTGGCGTTAGAAAATATTCTTTTATTTTAATTTGTTTGCAAATTCTCGAGTTTTATTAAGGTGAGTCTTAACACTTTGCTATGGATGTATTTTAAGTTACTTTACATCTTACTTCAAATTGTTATGATAGGTTCTATTTGTTTTTAATAACAAGATAATATTTGTTCATATAAGTATCTTATAGTGGTGAAAAGACCCTTAACGAAGCCGAAAGGCACTTTTTGTCCATGTCATTGTGTTCTTTTTTTTGTTATGGATCATACCTGGGAACCTTCTATTTACGGAGATATTGGAAGTTAAAGTTCCAAATTTTACACCAGTTTTTTTTTAAATACATGTTTAAGTGTCACAACTTTACTTTGAATACCTCCATGATCTATGCAGGTACTATTCAATGCATCCATCACCATTTTTTTTCCAAAGTCAGCGCCGGCAACAATTTCAACAAACGGCTCTGGTCGTTAATTTGTAAAAAGTAAGGTACTCCTAGGTTTGCAAAAATAGATACCAATTGCCTTTGACTGATGTATTTTTAACATCATTGGGTTTGCCAAACCAAAAATAGATTCCCATTGCCTTTTTGCCAAAAGGCGTTTGTCAAACCTAGGATATACAAGACATTCCGCGAAGAGGCTACATATCCATCTTTGACTATACAGGATGTAAACGAACCCTTCACGAAGTCGTTAACCAAGCATTCTGTACATCAAACTAAGTAACTTTACGCAAAAAATATTGCAGGGAAACGATTTTTTTTTGGGGTGAATTAACACGTTTTACGGTAGGACTGATGGAGCTGGACTGGTGGAAGCTGATGGAGGGATTGAATGGTGTGGGGGTCGTGGAGGTGTTTAAAGTAAAAATCTTACATTAAAACAGGTATTTAAAAAAAACTTGTGAAAAAGTTGGAACTTTGAGCCCCAATATTTCCGTAACTAGAAGGTTCCCAGGTGTGGTCTAGAACAAAAAAATATCGCAATGACGGAAAGAACAAGTGCCTTTCGGCTTCGTTAAGGGTCTATTTACACCCTTTAATCTGTTGTTTCCCACAAAAATGCAAGCGTTTGTGCGTCGATGTGCCTTCCACATCAGTTATTAAAAAAAAAACCTGTTCCATACCGTGTAAGTATTGCACTTTTGTTGGAAACAGCTGATTTTTTTTAATAACCTGTTTCAAATTTCTATGTATACGTGGTAACCGTTTTCGCGTCGGCGTCCCTTCCACCCCATATAAAATTGTGCTTTTTATTAACTAACTTAGTGCCTGTGATTTGATTTTATATTTATGATTACGATTACTGTTTTACATAAGACAGCATATCTAATCGAAAGTTCTGAAGAACATCGCTAATTACTCTATTCCTATGCACTTTTATCCTCAGCAATAATGAAGGTGCTAGCAGTATTCTCCCTGGTCCTGGCTGTAGCCACCAGCTACCCCGTCGTGAAGACCTGGACCCTCACCATGCTGTCGACTGCCATCGAGACCAAATCTAACCCTACAATGATGCCGTATCTCGTAGACGCCCTGAACCAGATCATGTACGCGCTATTTACTGGCACAAATGAGGTTTGTAGCATTTTGAAGTACCTATTTGATTATTATAGCATCAGGATCCGTGAACTTTACTAAGACTTTAATTGTAGATAGGGTTTCATGGTGCTCAGACTTAAATCCCTCATACACAAGTCACATATTCATGAACCACCATCTGTACAAGATATTTTGTTCAGAGCGAGAATCGGACTGGTAGCACTGTAGGCTCAACTATTTCATCATCATCATCTAAGCCGAAAGACGTCCATCATCATCATCATCTGCCTGACCTTCTCCCATAGTACCAGGAAACAGTAAAACACGTTTTCTTCTTCGATTCTCATGTCAACCGCCTTGATATCATTGGCTTTCATATCATTTCTCACACAATCCATCCATCTTTATTTTTTCTTTTTAAGGAGTCGAAGGCATATCAATTCTGTCAGCCCAGAACTTAACTAGCTGTTCCATTGCTCAGCTATTACACCAATCGAAGTCACCATTTTTCGCCTCCGTGTGCCTGTTGGTAATATAATAGCAACTTGTACAGTCGTTCCTTAATGTTATAATTGTGCAAGTTGACTGCAACGTTCAGCTTGTGTTCGCGCATAATTCTTCTTAATCGTGTGGTTAGCGCCTAACCTGGTGTCAGAGTTTTTATGCCACTCATGGGCCTCTGATTTGGCTTTACATGCCGTCGAGAAATATCTCTCAGGCACGCTGGTTTCCTCACGATGTTTTCCTTCACCGAAGCAAGTGATAATTATAAAATACGCATATGAATCTGAAAAATCAGAGGTGTGTGTCTTGGGTTCGAACTCGAGACCTATGACTTGGCAGCGCGCATAATTGAAAGCCTTATTACAAAACGAGGTTTTACGATATATTTTGTTTCTACGATCTTTGTTATCAAATACGAAGAAAATAAATAGTTTTTCAAAATATGAACAGGTGTTTGAGAGCTATAAACAGATAGGACATATACATAGGTAGGTATATGACCTGATGAAATCCAGGCTTTGCCGGCAGGTAACTGGATTTAGCACTAACCTGATCGTGGATTGTAACCGACTCATAAATTGAGTTATTTTAGTGGAATTTCTGCGTAGTTATATATAGTAGGTATCTACATAATGATATGTAGATTATTGTAGGTACATATTATTTGTGCTAAGCCCATTTGTCAATGTTATTTTAGAAATAAAACTCGTTTTTCGTAAACTTTACACTTCTTACAATAAACTAATTTCTGTCAAGTGTGAGTTATAGTTTTGCATTGAGAGTTCCGTATCACGTTCCTACCTAGTGTATTTATTTTTATTTAATAGGTACCTACCCCACAAACACATAAATAAAGGGTGTAAATAGATCCTTAACGGAGCCGAAAGGCACTTGTTCTCCCCGTCATTGCAATCATTTTTTTGTTCTAGAGCATACTTGGGAACCTTCTAGTTACGGAGATATTGGGGGTCAAAGTTTCAACTTTTTCACAAGTTTTTTTTTAAATACATGTTTTGAATGTTAGATTTTTATTTGAAACAATCCATCCATCAGCACAATGACTTGAGTGCGTTACATGAAATCCTTCCGTAAAACGTGATTTCACCCCAAAAACAAAAGTCGGTTCCCAGCAATAATTTTTGCGTACAGTTACTTAGTTTGATGTACATAATGCTTGGTTGACGGCTTCGTGAAGGGTCCTTTTACACCCTGTATGCACCACGTAGGTAGGTACTATTGGTATTATCCAATAGGTAGCTATGTAATCTATGTAATTGGTGTGTACAAATATATTTTATGTCAAAGTAACAGCGATAACCCGACAACTGCTGAACAAACAAGTTTTATCATTTTAATTGGTAATTTTACGGAACCCAAACATTTTAAAATGCAAACAATCGATGTATTAGGTAATATTACGTAAAGTCGTTTTTTTTTTGTCATTTATCAAAAAGGTGACAAATAATTATGTCATTATATTGATATACGAGTAGGTGTGATTTATTATCACGGACAAAGTTGTTTTGTTAATTCACACGCAGAATAATAAGTTAAGATTTTAATATTTGTCGGCTTAAGGTGAGAAAAATATACCTAACCTACCTACCTACCTAATAATACAATTATTTTTAGCTATCGGTAATTAAAGATGTAGGTAGGAAATTATCATAACGGGTTATAAAAAAATATTCAACATGTTAAAACAACCGAAAAGCACATTAATATTAAAATAGCTAAGTAATTGTATTGCTTCGTTGGTCTAGTAGTCGCCAGCGCGACTGCTAAGCATAAAGTCCTACGTTCATTCTCAGGCCGGGCGTGTCATTGCTGTTTTCTTTCACGAATCTCTAACTCTTCGGGGATTACAGGCGTGATGATAACTATTATGATTCTATGATTTCTATATACTAATAATATAGAGGTAAAAGTTTGTCAGTTTGTATGTAGTGGGTAATCTTAAGAACTACTGATCAGATTCCGAAAACTATCCCATGGGTAAATTTTTAATAATTCAACGTCACGGCGCTTTTGTTAGTAGGTACTGAATCAAGGCATTATATTACTGAACTCCTACATGTTCACCTTAATTGATGAAATGCTTCCATTTGTCATCTCTTTTTACCCGACTTCAGAAAAGCCAAAAAGGAAGGGTTATGATGCTGATTGCATGCTGATGCCATTAACTTTTTTGTAAACGCTTTTCAATTTGGCGGACATAACGGCCTTCAAAATATGGCTGGGTCAGACTGGATGTGGAAGGCACAGAACAGGGTGCAGTGTCGCGCATTTGGAGAGGCCTATGTCCACCAGTAGGCTGCGATGGGCGTGCTGCACCCTAGGCCGCATCATCGCTTCACATGAGGCCCGCGGGCCTATTCCGTGTAAATAAAGGGCTGAGTAAATTGATGTGATTGATGTGTTTTCAGAAATTCATCCACGCCGTAGTGCCGTCACCTACCGGTGGCACCACGTGGACTGTGGAACAGCTGAAAGCGGCCCTCGCAGACCCTGCGACGAAGCAGGAGTACAGGCCAGCGCTGCTGCAAGCCTTCAGTTTCGTTCAAATGAAGAATGAAACTGGAAGTGTAGAGGTAAACCTGGATACTGTTCTCATCTTAGAATTTGCAATTCATCATCATCTGCTTAGCCTTTTCCCAACTATATTGGGGTCGGCTTCCAGTCTAACCGGATGCAGCTGAATACCAGTATTTTACATGGAGCGACTGCCTGTCGGACCTCTAAAACCCAGTTAGTCCTGGGTAATACGATACCCTTGGTAAGACTGGTTGTCAGACTTTTTGGGCCACTGACTACCCGTAATTTGCAATTAATTTCCAAAAATATGAATAGATAAATATGGTGTTTTTAGAAAATTAAGCAAAGTATAGAGATCAATTTTCGCTACCACTTCAAACATTTTAATGACTTTTTCGGTAGTGTAGTCATTCCAGAATTTACTTAATGAATTGATATTTATTTTAATGGTAGGTACACCATCAGAACCTAGGGTGTAGCTGATATCCTATTACGAATAATACGAACGCTTTTATTAGCTTTGTTTCAAAAAACCTCATAAGTTTTCAATACTTCATTAATATTCTCATAATAATACCGTACTATGAAAAATGTACCTAGTGCAGTTGACTCTGCTTATGTTTTTGATCACAGAATGATTTTTTAGATATTAAAAAGTATCTAAATAATATTCATATTCTTTACAGGATACAGTGGAGGTAGCAATCCCAGCTTTGGATATCTCGTCCTGGACTCCGCAAGATCTGACCGAGGCTCTCAAGAGTCCTACCACGAAGTCTGCCCTCATTCCTTACTTGGAGAAGGCAAACACTGAATTGATGGTGGCTCTTGAGAAAGGAGAAACACGGGTAAATACTACGAATTATTATATTAATTTGAATGTAACAAAATTCTGTTTAAATCATCAATGCTCTTAAAACGATGTAGGAAAACGTCGTGAGAAAACCGGCTGAGCACTAGAATCAAAAATCCGAAGACATGTGCCATCCGCCAACTCGCGCTTGGCCCGCGTGGTCTGGTAAATTCATTTCACTGACCATTTTTTCTTTTAGTCAGATAAAAAAAGTACGGAAAAAGAACCGGTACGACAACGTGGTATATTATGTGAACAGCTGTAGTCATTTCAATAATAAAAAATAAATGGGAAGGCTGACGATTCAATTCTTCGGTAACTGAAACATTTTTTTTGCAGGAAATTCTATACATGGTGACACCTGTTGGTCTCATCCCTCCTAAGGCAGACTACGCCTATCTTCCCAAGCCTTTGAAAAACCTCATCAAGAAGACGAAGACACGGCTATAATAGGTAATCACCATGTTATAATCATGAGCCATACTTAAGATCACGTCAAAATTGGCAGGCAGTGGTGTTCGAAATTGGTGGTCGGAAATCATAGTCAACAAGCTTGCAAGCTTGGGATTAATGATGATCCATTTTTATCGGTTTTAGTCTGAACCTGAAGTTTACCTTTTATCTTTATTCTCAGGTAACAAATTCACGGAATATTTCAAGAAAATCGACGAATGTGGTGTGAAGAGATTGTAATATGGTGGTCTTAAGTTGACTGTGTTTTTAATAAATTGGTAAAAAACTTTGCTGTTTTATTCATCATCATCATTCTCCCTTTCCTTGTCCCAGCCTCATCCAGGTAATTTCCACGATGGCAACACTTTCGTCTACCCATACAGCTGATTTATTATTTATTTTTACGGATGAGTCAATTTTCGGATGGCAGACGTCCGAAAGGTTCCCGAATGGTCTTCTTCTTAGCGTATCGATGGCAAAAAGTTCAAATTTGTTTGGCCCAAAATTCAGCCACGCGAACACCGTACACTGATGCAGGGGTGCATGAAAGAAGCCTCCCCAAGCGGCTTTTGCTCCGACCTCCTGTTACGTCCGGTGCACCTTGTGCAATCTACTGATTGGCTAATACTTTCACCACGATGGACCACGTTCTGGAGTGTATTCCGCACGCGAAATACACGTCCCAGCCGCCGCGGGAGACCGCAGCGGCCACGTGGTGTGGCCACTGTGGACTTTGAGTAATGGGCTAGCTCGCCGTCGACTATGCCTTATTACATTTTGATATTTATCGTGACATTGATTTTATTCCTGTTTTATTATTTTAAAGGTTAAAACGCAATTTAAGGTGGTGGAAAAATATTACGTCAGCAATTAATGCTGTATTGTTTTACGGACAGTTTTTTATTCGGTAGTGTCTTTGTCCTTTCAGTTGTCGCAAGATTAGTATTTAAAGCAGTATATTCTATTAATTGCGCCATAAAACATGGTCATGTGTACAAAGACATACACTAGCAAGATTTATTTTTGACTTACAATTACTATCAAGATGCTTAAAAATGCATTTGTTCTGCATGTGCAATGGTGTTTCTAAAAACAAAATATTATGGCAGTGGGTCGTGACACAATGTTCAAGACGATAATTTTCCTCAGTCGGCCATAAAGGAATATACTCTGTTAGAAAAAGTTTTACTTAATTTTGTACTAAGTAAATTAGATTGCTGCTTGTATTACACAAATATGATGTGTGAAGCTCACGGGCAACTTAAAATTGATATTGGATATTATTCTCCGAATATGCTTAGTATTGTGCGGGTCGTGTTGATTGCTGCAAGTGTAAAGCCGAGTGCAATTAGACACAACATACTTAAAGAGTGGAACGAAGTTTAGTACGAAGTAATTTCCATTGGAATATATTTTTTTCCTTATATTTTTTTAAAATTGAATTATTGAATTTTCATTGAATAACTTGAAATTCGACGAATTCATATTTTGTTGTAATAATGTGACCTGTGTGAATCCATTTAAAGCCAATTTGTTATGTTTCTTTGTTCATTATTGTCGATATAATGCATATTTTTAGATTTTTTTGAAAAATCCTATTTTATTCAATTATTTTCAAAATACAGAATGTTAAAACTAAGATTTCCTTTGTCATTGATAACTGATACTTTTCACAGAAAACTGTACTTAAAAATATTCCAGAAAAACACATTTACGAGTGAAGTGACTAAATATTAATTCGCTATTATCAGGAAATCACCTATGTTAGATAAATATTCTAAGAAAAATGGCCTTCTTTAACTTTTGTTAAAGAAGGCCATTTTTCTTAGAATATTTTTATGGCGGTTAGCGTAAATATTATTTTGAAAATATAATTAATAAATCTGCTATGCACAAATAACAAAAACTAAAAAAAATATTTGGAGTTATTCGATAAATGTTGGTTATTGCTGAGGAAGGTGGAATTGGGGCGCTAGTAAATTTACAAGAAAATATTAATCATAACGTACCGATTTCTCACAATTTCTGTCTAAGATTAGTTGTAAGCTGGAGTCTCTGCACCCAATTTAATATGAATACCGATACCGATACCGATACCGCTGCCGATTCTTAGCAATAAAGCCCACTTGTCATGTTTTACTTTTTCAGCAGTAACAATTTTTTAAGAAGTGTCCTATTTTCTAGTTATTACATCTCATTAGATAGCTACTAAAATGAGGAATTGGACAATAATTTGCACATCCTGACTATCCTAATCTTAACTAATATTATAAATGCGAAAGTATGTTTGTTTGTTTGTTACCTTTTCACGCCTAAACCACTGAACCGAACGTTCGAAATTTTGCATATAAGTTGTCAGGTGTACAAAAACGGACATACCTTTCGTCCCGATAAAAAGTACTGTTCCTAGGGAAAACAACAATAAATTTCTTATGATAATAGATGGCGCCACGTGTCTTTCGAATCATGATCGAATTATATTATTATAGAAACTTTAGTAGTGTGTTAAGGGTTTAATTGTCAAATTCTAAAATAACGCGGGTGAACCCGCGGGCAAAAGCTAGCAGTTTCATAAAAATAATTAGAAAAAATAGCCTTAATCAACATAGACGATTTTCTGACATTTGCGAATGAATTTTAAGTCACAACACTCAGGAATGTGGTATTCCTTGAACATTTCTGGTTCAGTTATCTGTGAAAAAGCTTCAGTACCAATTTTGAAAGAAATCTTAGCCTAAATTAGGAAATTTTCAAGAAAAACTTAAAATATGCATTTCGTCGACAACAATGAAAAAAAAAATTGATAAATATATGGTACTCGCATTTATTCACAAATATTGCATGATCCAGACTAGACTATAGCGCACAACCTAATTTTTAAGATCTTGAATGTAATTATTACCTATGTTTATGAATAATTGATTCTGATTCTGATAAGGGTTTCAGTCATGTGTTGTGTACCTGCCTAGTTACATTAAACCGTAACGTAATTAACGTGGGTACCTATTGGTTATTTGAATTTATCTTGGTGCCTTGTAAAATTCTTGATTTGAAAAACATTCGCTAGCCTGACGCAGTCTATTGCGTCGCATGATTGATTATTTGCATTTCTTTTGGTGGTGTGTATATTTTTGCCTATTTTGTTAGGTATTTTTGGTTTTATTGATATAATGTTGGAAAAAGTGAAATCGTGAATTTGAGAAACACTAATTCTTTACAAGCTTCACCGAATAGTATGACTGACTCTAATACTAATGTACCTGGGCCATCGCATCACAATGTCGCCCTCGTAAGTTAATTTGTTTCGATGATAACTCCGTGGGTTAAATTGCCTGTAACTGCGTTTATTGATAGCCGACATGTTTAATTATAGCGTTTGCGCAAATTGACCAATTGCAGCCACGCGTTCTTCCCCGTCCCCCGGCCCGCAGTGGTGAGTCGTGTGCTTAGAAGAAATCGGCCTATAAGCTCTCTAGTTGTTATATTCTCTATGATTGGAATAATATTATCACTAGTACCATAATGTCCCCACACTCCCCACAGTCCACAGCTGAGATACAGAGCTCCTCTTTACGAAAGGAGTGGGTTGTAGTGTTTATTGCATTTTTGGATCAATAGGTGTATGGTGGAAGGGAAAAGACGCACAAACAGTTACCACGAGGTCAGTACATCATTTCGAAACCCCAACAAGATTTTTTACATACCTAGGTTATTAAAAAAAATCTGCTGTTACAAAAGAACAAGCGTTTGTGCGTCGATGTTTCCACCCTGTATTATGTAGGTCTTAAGTTAAAGACTACGTCGTTGGTTCAGTGGTCGCAAACGCGACTGTTAAGCACGGGGTACTGGGTTTCGATTCCCAGGTCGGGCAAAGCCTCATTGGGTTTCTTGATCAGAATTTTTTCAGTAGCAGCCACGGAGCCAGGATCTGTGCCCGGTCGATGGCAGTAGAATCGCCCCCTTTTACAAGGGCCTTGGTGAGCAGTGATAGCTTAGTGGTGTGACCGTCGGACTGCCAAGTCATAGGTCTCGAGTTCGAACCCAAGGCACGCACCTCTGATTTTTCGGATTCATGTGCGTATATTATAATTATCACTTGCTTTTCGGTGAAGGAAAACATCGTGAGGAAACCAGCATGCCTGAGAGATATTTCTTGACGGCATGTAAAGCCAAGTCAGAGGCCCATGGGCGGCATAAAAACTCTGACACCAGGTTACGAACTAACCACACGATAAAGAAAGAAGACAAGGGCCTTAAACATAACTGGTGAAAGGGTTTACAATTAGGGCATATCTCTGCCACATGTAGGAGAGCCGGGTGACCTGCAACTCAGGCCTCTCAGACACCTTTCTCTATATAAAATTGTGCTTTTTACTAACTTAGTGCCTCGATTTGATTTTGAGATAAATCCATATCATGACTACGATTATTGTTTTACATAAGATTAGAACTCTAGCATATCAAATTGAAAGCTAATTATTTCATTTGTGGTTCTTCTCCATAGGAAACGACCAAACCGAACCGTGCACCTTTTCTCGAATTTTTATAAGTACCCATTTAGGTCTATGTGAAATAAAATATTTTGATTTTGTTTGTGTGGAAAGAATCAGAATCAGAATCATTTATTCATAAACATAAAGGCGACGCCTATGTTTTTTTTCACATGGGTATAGGCAGAAACTACAGCACGCCACCGACTACGTTAATTAATTTATACAACATTATTTTTAGTTTATGCGAAACCTGAATATAGTTTGTTCAGGATAAGTAACTGAATCGATTCCAATAATTTTTACACCATGTTATATTTTTTCCCAAAAATATTTAAAAAAGGTTACGAGTTGGACACCGAGCGACACTGTACCTATCCGCAATCATACGCGCACAACACAGGCACTAGGCGCGAGCAATAGCGGGGCGCCGCGTGGTGTGCATGTTTTTGTCCGGACAACCCAGGTAACATAACAAGCTTATAATTTTGTGATTTTTCATGATACAGTTTTGAAACTTAGTACACAGGTGCTTTACATGAAAATACTAGGCACGTGTTTCGGGTTTCGTATAAACTAAAACTAACGTTGTATTCTTTAATAACTCCTTTTACTTCATCCAAGTTAACAAGTACATCAGCCTTCATATAGGTATAAGTGACCTTTCTGAAGAACATCGCTAATTACTCTATTCCTATGCACTTTTATCCTCAGCAATAATGAAGGCGCTTACAGTATTCTCCCTGGTCCTGGCAGTAGCCACCAGTGACCCAGTCGTGAAGACCTGGACCCTACCTATGTTAGAAGAACTAACCCCTGCAGAGTTTACCAAGCCTGCTGACGATGTCTGGGTCGTACAAGCGATAAACTTCATCATGGGGGCGTATTATGTTGGCGATCGCGTAATTGAGGTTTTTAGCATTTTGAAGTACCTATTTGAGATTTTTATATCATCAGGATCCGTGAGCCTTACTAAGTCTTTACTTGTAGATATGTATTATGTACCTAGATTCTCGGTGCTCAGACTTAAATCCCTCATGCACAAATCACCCATTCATGGACCACAAGATATTTTGTTCAGAGCGAGAATCGAACTGGTAGCACTGTAGGCTCAACTATTGCATCATCATCATCTAAGCCGAAAGACGTCCATCATCTGACCATGTCTCATATTACTAACAACAGTAAAACGCGTTTTCTTACATTCTCATGTCAACCGGCTCGATATCGTAGGCTTTCGAATAATTCCTCACACAATCCATCCATCTCTTTTTTTTTCTTCTTCTTAGGATTTATTTATCTAATTAACAAATCCTTCTTTCAGTGTTGAAAATGATTTTTTTTTTTCTTTTTTTTTTCCCCTCGTTGCGGCAATCGGCGGCGGCGACCTCTCGCGCCCGGCCCTGGTGCAGGCCATGGTCCGGAGCGAGAGGGAATGGGAAGCCGTCACCTCCTTCTGCGAAGCAATCATGCTAGCGAAGGAGGTGGCGGGACGTGAGAGCGAGAGAATCTCACGTCCCAGCCGCCGCGGGCGACGCACCGGGCGTCGGGGGCCACGTGGTGGCTCCCGGCCACCGTAGGCGCGGGCCTGTGGACGGTGAGTAATGGGTTAGCTCACCGTCCGTCCGTCTTATGACGACAGGCAGTGTCGACGGCGCGTTCGTGTTCCACGCGCGCCTCAAAGAGATGTCAGCAATCAGGAAGGGGCCCGGAAGGGCCGATGCCTGCCGGGGCTGCGGGACTGTTCGAAAGAGATACCGTGGCCCTGGAACACAAAGGGCAATGAAGGAACATGGATGGGTTTTAGTCAGTAAGAGTCTGACACTCCCTCCCACTCCACCCAGAGCGGGAGAAGTCATTTGATGATTTCCCATCCGTAAAAAAAAAAAAAAGTGTTGAAAATGTAGTATTTATGCAAATACAGTATAAAGGGTGTAAAAAGTTTTTTTTTAAACACATGATTTTAATGTAAGATTTTTATTTTAAACACCTCCACGACCCCCGTACTATTCAATCCATCCATCAGCACAATGTTTTGAGTACGTTACATTGAGTCCTATCGTAAAACGTGATTTTTTACCCCAAAAAAAAAGTCGTTTCCCAGCAATAATTTTTGCGTAAAGTTGCTTAGTTTGATGTACAGAATACTTGGTTAACGGCTTCGTGAAGAGTCTGTTTACACCCGGTATAGAAGTAGAAGTTACTATTTTAAAAATCCTGAGTATCTGAGTATCCTGATTAAAAATCCTGAGCACCCATGGTAGGGCCCACCCATGGGTGCTCAGGATTTTTAAAAGTTAAAGCTTTTCCTGCCTGATGCCACAGAATTGGTATTATTGGTATGCCTTAATTCATTTTGTTCTTAACACCCGTTACTAGCGCCCTAAGTCGATTAAGTGACATCTATTTCTGAATAATAGGACTAAAGAAAAGCTAACTTGTCTGGACTAGAGAGTTTAAATGTTCGTTTTGTTCCTAGACTATTCAAATAACTCTTAAAAATTAGTGCCTTCTACTTCTGTATAAACAAGTATCGAAAATCTAAGCAATCCGAGGTAGCCGAGGTACTAACATAAAAATGGATCATCATTAATCCCAAGTAGTGATTAAAAGACTCGAGACTTTTAAACCTTTATAGTTAAGACTAGCCTCGATTTTGAAGACTTGACACCAAAAATACGACTTGAGGCTTGTTACTAATATGAAAGAGCTCGAGTCATTAGAATAGACATGAGTCAATAAAACGACTCGAGTTCTTTACTAAGAGACTCAAGGCTGAGTCGCAGGTCTTTTAAGTAAAGAACTCGAGTCGTTTTACAAGAGTAAACGACTCTTGTAAAACGACTCGGGTATATATGAGACCATAATTAAGTAAACTTCAGTGAATGATTTATTACATACTTATTACAGAGCAGGAGGTATTTAATTATAATAGTAAAATTTTAATGGTAGACACGGCCACTCATCAAGTGTAAAGTTGCACTAGCGCGTAATAACTGTCTCACGACTCGCACAACTCACGAATTGAGTTGTTTTCAAAAGGGCTCGAACCTTTTCATTGCGTTTGAGTCGTTTAAAAATAGGAGTTTTTTAAACCTCGGGTCGTGAGTCGAAGACTCATAAAAGGGATAGGGCAAAACGTCATAACCGAGTCGAGTTCTTTAAACTTAAAGGCTGGCACCACCCATGGTTCATCATCCAAAAAAGGTATCTTTATCTTAACCATGAAGGTAAATATGGCATTTATTAGATGGGGACATGTGTTTCCAGAGGGAAGAGGTAGTGGGTTCGAAACCAATCAGGCACTTTACTTGTATGCTCAAACCGGTGAAAGAAGACTTTTTCCTTCAACGGTTATCCTAGAAACAAAAATTCAAATACTTTCATACATGTGGCATTCACCAATCTCAGCCCGCTTGGTAGTTAATGGCCCACTACCTCTCACAGAGAAGAGGAGGCCTGTGACCTACCAGTGGGAACGTTATAGGCTGATGACACCCAGAAATTATACCAGGCCGTAGTGCCGTCCCCTACCGGTGGCGCCACCTGGACCGTGGAACAGCTGGATGCGGCCCTCGCTGACCCTGCGACGAGTAAGGAGCCAGTGCTTCAGGATGCCAAACACTTCCTTGACCAGATGGCTAAAGAGGGAAATGTACAGGTTGGTTTTTGTATTGGCAAAAACATTTTAATAAAGATTTTTTTTTTTGTGTTGGGAAGTCATCAAATAACTCCACCCGCTCTGGGTGGAGTGGGAGGGAGTATCAGACTTTTACTGACTAAAACCCATCCATGTTCCTTTCTTTGCTCTTTGTTTTCCAGGGCCGCGGTATTTCTTTCGAACAGTCCCGCAGCCCCGGCAGGCATACTGACGCTGTGTGTAACTAGTGCAGTTGGCTCTGCGTATGTGTTTGACCACAGAATGATTCTTTAGATATTAAAACGTTCCTAAATAGGTATTCTTATTCTTTACAGGATACAGTGGAGGTAGCATTCCCAGCTGTGGATGTCTCGGTTTGGACCCCGGAGGATTTGTTCGAGGCTCTCAGGAGACCTGCCACGGTCCTCTCTCCTTACTTGGAGAAGGCAAACACCGTCTTGCAGGAGGCTCTTGCGAAAGGAGAAACACTGGTAAATATGTACGACGAAGATTTCGTTAACATTTTGAATTTGAAGGTCACACAATTCTGTTTAAATCATCACTGCTCTTAAAACGATGTAGGAAAACATCGTAAGAAAACCAGCTGAGCACTAGAACCAAAAAATTCGAAGACATGTGCCATCTGCCAATCGCGCTTGGCCCGCGTGGTCTGGTATTTTTTTTACTAATCACATTTATTTTAGTAGGTCGACTGTCCACCATTTTAGAACTGGATTGCGATAAATATTTGATAAAAAAAAGTACGGAGAAAGAACCGGTATGACCACGTGGTATATAATGTAAACAGCTCCACTTCAATAATACGAATAGTTACGACTTTTGAATGGGAAGGCTGACGATTCAATTCTTCGGTAACTAAAACATTTTCTTTTTCAGGAAACTCTACACATAGTGACACCTGTTGGTTTCGTTCCTTCTAAGACTCCAGACTACGACTATCTTTCTGAGCCTTTGAAGAAACTCATCATGAAGACGATCAACGGCTACAATAGGTAACCACCATGTTATAATCATGAGCCATACTTAACATCACGTCAAAATAGGCAGGCAGTGGTCTTCGAAATTGGTGGTCGGAAATCGCAGTAAACAAGCTTGCAAGCTTTTGACTCGTGATGAAAGTACTCGAGGCTTTTAAGTCTAAAGAACTCGACTCGGTTATGATGGTTTGCGACTCAATCGAGTCCTTAAACCCTGAACCCTATCCCTTTTAAGAGTCTTCGACTCACGATTCGAGGTTTAAGAAACTCCTATTTTTAAACGACTCAAACACAATGAAAAGGTTCGAACCCTTTTGAAAACAACTCAGTTCGTGAGTTGTGCGAGTCGCCAATCGTGAGACAGTGCACTAAGCACTAGTGCATCTGTTACACTTGATGAGTGGTCGTGTGTACCATTAAAGTTTACTATTATTATTAAATACCTCCTGCTCCGTAATAAGTATGTAATAAATCATTCACTGAAGTTTACCTAATTATGGACTCTAATTAAACGACTCACTTTGTAAAACGACTCGAGTTCTTTACTTAAAAGACCTGCGAGTAAGCCTTGAACCTCCTAGTAAAGAACTTGAGTCGTTTTATTGACTCATGTCTGTTCTAATGACTCGAGCTCTTTCACATTAGTAACAAGCCTCAAGTCGTATTTTTGGAGTCAAGTCTTCAAAATCGAGGCTAGTCTTAACGATAAAGGTTTAAAAGTCTTGAGTCCTTTCGTCACTACTTGGGATTAATGATGATCCATTTTTATCGGTATTTGTTTGATCCTGAAGTTTACCTTTTATCTTTATTCTCAGGTAACAAATTCGCGAAATATTTCAAGAAAATCGACGAATGTGGTGTGAAGAGATTGTGATACAAGATAGGTCTTGGTGGTCTTAAGTTGACTGTGTTTTCAATAAATTTAGATAGATAGATAGATAGATAGATAAAACATTTATTTAGTGCACACAAAAGACATAGCACAACACACAGAAGCACAATTAAATAATACAAATTAAATACAAATTAAAATAATACAAATTAACATAACTATATAAAAACAAGGCGCCAATATACAAAAATACAAACATATTTACGGAAAAAGTATAGTAACACCATGACATACTTCAATTCAAATAACGAACATTATACAAGGTGCGGTGTGCGTCTCAAGGTTGCACCAAATGGGAGTCCAGCTCAGCATGTGTCAGGCATGCACCTGGCGCTGATATTCTGCTGAATCCCTGTAGTGACATACGGACGTCGAGCAGACGATATAAATTGGTGTTGTTACAAAGTGTTGTTCATTGAATGCGCGGAGTGAAATTGTGTGAGTATACCCTCAACTTAAGTTAAGTATTATGTATAGTGTATAAATGAATAATTATATAATACAAATATTATAGTAGCGTAGGTGCGAATAATAATAAACGATTTGGCTATACTAAATTATGTTTACAATAGATAAATAAAGTTTAATAACATGCGAAGGTATTATAATTATTGGCCAACAAAAGATCCACAAATTATTCAATTACTAAGTACCCCCTTGTTTTGTTCTCAGGTTTGTGACCACGAGTTACGCTGTAGATAGACAGGTAGACTCGTGAAGAATATAACAGCCAGTTATATAATGGACGTGTTTGAGACAGTCATACCCAGTTTTTTCTGCGATTCGACGAGAAAGTGCCGCAGTCGAACTCTGAAGGTACCAAGACATATAAGATTCCTTATCGGCGGGGGAATATTGTTCCAGCATTTGGATGCGGCATATCTAAAACTTCCCCTGAAAGCAGCTGTCTTGTGCGATTGAGTGGTAAGTTGCTGCGAGCACTGCCTACTTGCGCATTCTCTTCTGCTAGCGATCCAGCTCAGTTTATTGTACAGGTAGGTCGGCTGTCTGTACTTTATAACTCCAAAAAGTACGCATGCCAAGTGCAACTTACGCCGCGACTTCATCTTGAGGATAGAGTGCTTATTTAAGAATGGCGTTATGTGACTTCTTGGTGGGATTGAGAAGCAGAATCGAGCGCAGGCATTTTGTACCCTCTGGATCAGTCGCTCAGTTCTTGCCAGTAACCGAGGGCCAATAACTGTATCTGCGTAGTTTAGGTTGGATAGCACGAGTGACTCAACCAGCTGGATACGCAGCTCCTCTGATAGGTAAGGCCTTATTTTATAAAGGACCTTAAGCCGGTAGAAACAAGTGCGCACTGACTCTGCCACGTGCGCTTCGTATCTCAACCCAACGTCCATGTTCAGACCCAGATTACGTGCCTCACTGACTCGACTGACCGACTCACCCAGCAGGCTAACGTTGAGTGATGCCGGCACTGCGCTGATTTGGTTCTTGGTTCCAAACAGCATGTATTTGGTTTTAGTGGGGTTAAGTACTAAACCGTTACTTTCAGCCCAACATGCTATTCTGTCAAGATCATCGTTAAGATGCCTTATTGCGATGTCATAGTCACTTGGCTTAAAGGAGATATAGACTTGTACGTCATCAGCATAAATATGGTACCTACATTTCTTCAGGGAACTTATGATATCCGCACAATACAAAATAAAGATTATTGGGCCCAGTATTGTGCCTTGCGGGACTCCCCTGTAAACAGAAGTGAGTGAGGAAACAAGAGCTGAGCCATTGCTCAGTCGTATTTCCACTCGCTGCCGACGGTTGGTGAGATAGCTTTGGAACCAGTGTATCGTATTTTGATCAAATCCATAGTAGTTGAGCTTTGACAGAAACAAGTCTATATTAATGCAGTCAAAGGCTCGTGAAAAATCAAGTAGGACAAGAAGTGTGCATAGGCCCTTATCTTGTGCTGACAGAATGTTATCTGTCACGTCCAAAAGAGCCGTCGAAGTACCACGGTGTTTGCGAAAACCTGACTGTAGCTCAGGCAGAATGTGTTTATCTTCTAGATACTTTGACACCTGCTGACATACTGCCTTTTCAGCAATTTTAGAAAGGCAAGGCAGAATACTAATAGGCCTAAGATCTTTTAAGTCGGTAGGATTTGTTTTTTTAGGCAATGGCCTAACGATTGCAATTTTCCACATGTCAGGGAAAGTTGCTGAGACAATTGAGCTGTTCACAATGTCGGTGATAGCTTTTAGTGTATGTGGGAGTGTAAGCAAAAGCATATTCAATGTCACCTTATCACAGCCTTCAGCGTTAGATTTTAGCAGGCGGAAGTATTGCAGAATTTGATCAGCAGTTACTGGTTTTAATGAAAATGCGAAGCTATCATCACCATGACGATGAGATTCAAAAAAGGTGCGTTGCAATGCATTGCAGACAGGGTTACCAGGGACCCTCAAAAAGTGATTATTGATTAGGTTTGGATCTCTGAAGTGAGTAGGAAGTTCATCAAATTGTTTCTTTGGCAATACAGTGCTTTTTAAATTTTTCCATAATGTTTTAGGGTCCTTGATTTGGCTATTAATATTTAATTTGAAATATGCAACCTTTTCGTTGAATATGGAAGTCACCACCAGTGATTTCAGCTGCTTGTAGTATGCCTTTTTGGAGTCTGATTTCGTTTTACGGTACTTGGTCAGAGCGTCATTTCTCAAGTGCATCATCAATTTTATTGTATCCGTGATCCAGGGATAAGACGGTTCCTTAATTAAACATTTCTTGACCGGAGCGTGCGCATCGTAAATTGCTAAAATGTTTCCATTTAATTCCTCAACCATGTCATTCACATTATGCAAGCCGCAAATGTAGTCCCAGTGTATTTGGGATAAATCACTGTCTAGTACCTCTTTATTTATTTGCGTAATGGGTCTGTACGTAATTGTATAGGGTTTATTTTTGCTACGCCTAATATTAAACTCGCACACAACAAGTGAGTGACCATTTATTGAGCCATAGGGCTCAACAGATATCGCTTTATGGTTGAGATTCGTACAGACAAGGTCGATCAATGTTTCGCTATGGTCTGTGAAATGAGTGGGCGAACTTACCAGTTGTTTTAGGCTCATGCTATTCAAAAACTCACAAACTTTCTTAGTTTGCCCGTTAGCATTCAGTAAGTTAACATTGAAATCGCCGAGCAGTACGATTTAAAAATATATATTGCTGTTTTATTCATCATCATCATGTATGTTGGGTATGGGCCTCCTTTTGCTTGTCCCAGCCCCATCCATGCAATTTCCACGATGGCAACAATGTCGTCTGCCCATTTAGCTGATTTATTATTTATTTTTAAGGATGTGTCTATTTTACGGATGGCAGACGTCCGAAAGGTTCTGGAGTGGTGACCAGACCACGTATCGGAGAATAGCGTAGGTAGAGCGATGACTTAGTAAAGGTCGCGGCTCTCGGCTAGATCCGAGAACCGCAGGACCGGTCGATGTGGCGACGCTTGGAAGGCCTATGTCCAGCGGTGGACGTATTTCGGCTAAAAAGATGCAAGAATCATTCAAGATAATAAGTACAGAGGTATAAGTTTTATTGTTCTTTCTGATGGATAATTTCGTAAAGCGTTTTTCTAAAATAAACGTGGATCTTTGGAGTCGCAAGACACGTAGGTAGTCTGTTTCAGCAAAACTTTTCATAAGAACAATTCGGAATGTTGACACAGGTGGTGTAATTGTAAGATAAATTAATGAACCTAAAGATGTGTTTAACGGAAAAATGCAAACCTACAAGACATTTACAGTTATCAGTAAAATTCGATGATTATACAGGAAAATTGCTTGAAATCATTTTCATGTTTGTGTATTTGTTTTCATTGTTGGGATCGAGCTTTAAGCACGTGAGGTTTTTAAGGCCACTTTTATAACCCCCCCCTCCCACTTAGTGATACCTCGTGGTTTCAGGCTATCCCTCATCACCCCTCCCAATATCACGTGTACTATCATCTGCCTAGCCTTTGGGGTCGGCTTCCAGTCTAACCGGATGCAGCTGAATTCCAGTATTTTACATGGAGCTACTGCCTATCTGACCTCCACAGCCCAGTTAGTACTGGGTAATACGATACCTCTTGGAAGACTGGTTGTCAAACTTTTTGGGCCACTGACTACCTAACGACTGTCAAAGATCTACAAATGACACCCGGGACCAACGGCTTAAAGTACTTTCCGAGGCACGGAGGAAACTCAGTAAGTAATGGGTGGTCACCCATCTACAGACCAACCTAGGCAAGCACGGCTTAACCTAAAGATTGACCCGAGCAGCTGTTATTATTTAGCCACGAGCTCCTCCTCATGTGATCACGTGTACTATATATTATTATTATAGTATTAGCAACAGTTTTAATTTGAAGCCAAATCTCACTACATCTCACCAAGGCGGGAGGTTCAAAAAATCTCAAAAATTGCCTCACGTAATTAATGGACGCCCCCTAACACAAGCAATCTCCTTACTGAAAAAAAGATCTCCAAGTCATATGTGTGATAACTTTATGTAAGTAATTGAAAAAAAAAAAATTAAACACTTTGCCCGTCCCGGGAATCGATCCCAGGACTTCATGCTTAGTAGTCGCGCTTGCGACCACTCGATCAAAGGGGCAGTCTCACACATACACACCAAAATTTCCACGCGAACGAAGTCGCGGGCAACAGCTAATAATATGTATAAAGGGTTCAGTGGGCTCTTATGCAAATTTCGCAATCAAAATTTGGTTTGCTGTAAGAAAACCCAATTCTGGGTTAAGCTCGCCATTGTACATAAGCTATATTATTGCAATTTGTATGTGTATTTTTTTTGTTGTTTTGTGTGCAATAAAGAATAAGAATAAGAATAAGGGTGCAACTAGACCCCTAATGAAGCCGTAAGGTAGGTAATTGTACTCCCCGTTATTACGACATCTCTGTCAGGGACCTTCTAGTTACGGAGTTATTGCGGGTCAAAGTTCCAACTTTTTCACAAGTTTTTTTTTAAACACATATTTTTAACGTAAGAATTTTTTTTAAACAGTCCACGGTCCAGGTATTATTCAATCCATCCATCAGCACAATGTTTTGAGTGCGTTACATTGCGTCCTACTGTAAAACGTGACTTTTCACCCCCAAAAAAAAAGTCTTTTCCCAGCAACAATTTTTGCGTAAAGTTACTTAGTTTGATATACAGAATGCTCGGTTGCCGGCTTCGTGAAGGGTCTGTTAACACCCTGTATGATGTAGAACAGAAGATCACACCGGCTTCTTATGGTAGCGTACAATTCTCACTATATATTGGTGTCGGCTTCCAACCGGATGCAGCTGAATACCAGTATTTTACATGGAGCGACTGCCTATCTGACCTCCACAACCCAGTTAGTACTGGGTAATACGATACCCCTTGGTAAGACTGGTTGTCAGACTTTTTGGGCCTCTGACTTCCTAACGACTGTCAAAAATCTATAAATGACAGCTGGGACCAACGGCTTGACGTGCTTTCCGAGACACCGAGGAAACTAGGTATGTAATGGCAACCTAGGCAAGCACGGCTAAAGATAAGATAAAGATCGACCCGAGCGGCTGTTATTATTTAGCCACGAGCTCCTCCTCATTTCTCACTGTACCTACGACGCATAAAACATTCGTTAGATTAAGAATGTTATATAAACATAATAAAAAGAATGTAATGAATCCATTTATAGTCCACATAGGCTTATGAGTGTACGTCATCAATGATAAAAGAGACGTGTTTTTCACAGCACTTGTATTTCTTCATTTATGAATGATAGATAAAGGGTTCGATTTTATAAAACACCTGGGGAAGTACATCACGCCTGTAAGGGTAAGGGTTAGGCAGAGGTGTACCTAATAGTACACCCACATTTCGCCAGGTATGTCCCATATATGTTAAGTCCCATGTAATATTGCCATAGACCGTCTGGTCTATGGCAATCCATACTCTGAAGCTGCTACTGAGAAATTCGTGATGAAAAAACCCAATAGCACTTTGCCCGACCCGGGAATCCAACCCAGGACCTCATGACCAACGAGGCAGTCCAGCCCAAGTTAGTAGAAGTACCTACTACTTAAATAATTTTATCACCATGTCTATTTCTAAGCCAAACAGAGCCCGGCTAGAAAAACTTTGTCTCACACGTATCCTAAGAACATATTTTTCTTACTATTTTAGTAGGGGAGAGGTGTGTCAATAGTAACAAAAAAAAAACAATCCTTCATATCATTTTAATTAAAAATCACAGCGCAATAATTTTTGGTCACAATATAGTTGAATTATCTAATTATAAAATCAAATACAAAAAATAACAAAAGAAACGATACAATTCTAAGGAATGCCACTTAATGAGATCAAAGAATAGTGTTACAATTGCTGCACCGAGGGAGTCAATTGTAACAGCAATGAGAGTCAATTGTAACATACAGAAATCGTCAACTTTAAAACCATAAACCTTTCAAAATCTTGTCAGCAGTGTAAGCTCTAAACACTTAAAATACTTATAAAAAATAATAAAATCAAAAACAGTCATTCCGACAAACAGTTTAAACACACAAAATATGGATCATTGTTTGCACAGCTGGAGTGTGCCCATTTATGGCAATCTGTGCATTGCAACCAAGCCTCTCTACTCGTTTTATAATGGTCAAAACAGACTATACAATAATTATCGTCTTCGTCTGCATCATCTGTATCTTCGTTTATATCTTCCTCTCTTCCTCTTCACATGCCAAAGCTAGTAGCTACACTTCTGATGCTCTTCCCTTGCTTAATTACAATTTCACAAGCTTCAGTATATTTTTCTGGTGGCACGGTGCCACGCAATGTCTTTCGAGGTCGTTTATAAACCATTTCGTATGAATTCTGGAAATAAAATGGTACATATTAAATAATTAACTAATGTGAAAAATACTGGGTGTCAAATGTAACATGTTACAATTGCCTCTCTTTGTTTTGTTACTTTTGCACCACTGCCGCCCTTTTGCAAAGAAGACTTATTTAACAAAAAACTATGGCAAATTTGAACAACCCACATACCTGCACGTATAGATTAGACGTCAATTTATCCGAAAATCGCCACTCCAATATTGTAAAACTATTTAATTTAATTTTAATAACAGAAACTGCGTTGAACAATAATTTTACTCAATTTGCTGTATCTCAAACTGTCATGTACTGAGAGCGCATGCGCAAACTGTTTTAACTGTCAGTTCGGTCGGTAAAACAGCACCAAATAAAGCTTCGATTGCCACCAAGAGCTACCGCTATTCGTCAATTGATGTCGTTAAAATACATATGTTACAATTGCCTCACTGTTACTATTGACACACCTCTCCCCTACACTTACAAACGTTGGTAAGTGTTGGGAATTGGGCACACTTTGCAAGACCGTTTGCTCTTTCTGTGGTCTTTATGATGTGTGTTTTCAATCTGACAGTCGTTTGCCCAATGCTGTTGTCAAATCTAATGGACTTACAAGTATCTTACTCTTAAGATAAGATAAGATTGTTATTTATTTTATTGTTCATTTACTTGCTCAAACATGTGTACACATACAATATTACAAAAGTGCATGTACAAAAGTGCTAATGTTTAGGATTCTAAATAATTGTGTCTATTAATATATCTTTTCAGTCCAATATCATTAATTTGAAGTGAATTAAACATTCATCATCTGCCTAGCGTTTTCCCAACTATATACGGGTCGGCTTCCAGTCTAACCGGATGCAGCTGAATACCAGTATTTTACATGGAGCGACTGCCTATCGGACCTTCACAACCCAGTAAGTAACGGGTAATACGATACCCCTTGGTAAGACTGGTTGTCAGACTTTTTGGGCCACTGACTACCTAACGACTGTCAAAGATCAACAAATGACACCTGGGACCAACGGCTTAACGTGCTTTCCGAGGCACGGAGGAAACTCGGTATGTGATGGGTGGTCACCCATCCACAGAGCAACCTAGGCAAGCACGGCTTAACCTAAAGATCGACCCGAGCGGCCGTAATTATTTAGCCACGAGCTCCTCAAAGTGAATTAAACATTGCAAAAAATAAAAACATAATGTAAAATTAGCATCGATTAATAAAATGTCAAAATTATACATGTCAAAAGTAAAAAAAAAAACATAGTTAAAAATAATAAGCACATAATAATAAATGTCAAAATATACACAGTCATATCAAACGTTATTATTAAAATCAATTTAATTTATGCCAGGAAAAGATTCTGTCAGAAATTCATCAATATTATAGTACACTGGCATTGCATAAGGGTAAAATGCCATTATTTTTTTCTTTTTTTTTACGTTTTTCCACACTATGAATTTCTCCTGTATCGTGGGTGCGTTTACAAACATTTAAACTCACATACACAAACAGCCAGACCCGGAACAACTATCTGTAGGCCATACAAATATTTGTCCCGTGCGGGGATCGAACCCGCGACACGCAGCGCAGCAGTCAATCGCTCAGCCACTGCGCCAACCGTGCCGTCATTGTGTAGCCTTACTAATTCCGTTCTAAGTGTGATTCGACTAATTTGCTTCTTTGTGATCGTTTTAAGCGTGTCGAAAATCACAACAAACCGTTGCTCGCACGCAGTGAATTTAATGAAATGTTGAACCACCTGCAGAGTAGATTTATTGGAAGGAATTTTAACGACTGTTAAAGCTACAATTGACAGCCGGGACTAATGGCTTAACGTGCTTTCCGAGGCACGGGGGAAACTCGGTAAGCCATGCCACGGACCAACCCAGCCAAGCGCGGTTTTACCTGAAGATTGACCCGAGCTGCGGCTGTTATTATTAGGCCACGAGCTCCTAATAAGTAACTAGCAGGCAGTTAGCATACAAAAAACTGTTGGCCGTGTTGGTGACGGAGGCGTGCCGAGCCTCTGTTATTCTTGATGTGATTATTATAACCGACAGTAAAACTTTTACTACGCAATGATGGGAAATACAGTTACCTACAGCTTTTTTTTTTTACAAAATGGGCCTGCTCTTGACCTCGATCACGCCTGATGGAAAGCGGTAGATGAGGTCTATGATGAAACGAGCGTGCTCAGAAGATGCAGGTTCACTCTTGCTTTGAAGGCAGACGGGTTAAATGTGGGAGGGAACACAGATGCCAGCAGAGAGTTCCACATCTTGGTTGTGCGCATAATAAACGTGGAGGAGAAGCGCTGAGTACGACTCGTCGGGATATCGACCAAGTGCGGATGGTACACCGCAGTACGTCTGCTGGTCCGATGGTAAAAAGAATACTTGTATACACGCCAGCACATCAAGCTACCACAATCTGTTAAATATCTTCGATAAATTTTCAACTTTATCGCTAAAGCATTAGGTTCAAGGTTGATTGGGAAAATTTGACAGTTCGGGTAGCTGGATGTGCTGGCGTCTGTACATTGTTGGTTTGTGAAGAATCTTTAGAATAATGTTGTGGAAAAATAAAAAAATAAAACAATCGTTTTTATCAAGTTAAGTAGCAATGGCGTAGCTAGTCCTAGTAGGGCCCTGTATGAAATTTTTTTGGGGGCTCTTTGAACCCCGAGTGCGGCGAAGCCCAAAAAGAAGAGAAAATCAACAAATTATTTTTGCAAAAACAAGAAAATAACATCCTGACTTGCATCGCTTTAGCTGCCATTCATTTTACTAAGAGAATGTGTGAGCGAGCAAAGTGAGACAAAACAAAATGTAACTGCGATCATGACTGACTGGATCATGAAGGTTAAGACTTCAATGAAGAGCTAGAAAATTACAGCATCCTGAAAGGTTTTAAGTGTTCATCGAAAAGCGAGCGAAGCGAGCTCGAAAAATTTATGTTTTTTGAACAGCGATTGGCGAAGCCTTCATCAAAGAGCGAGCGAAGCGAGCTCGAAAAATTGTAGCTTTTTGGACCGTGTTAAGTTATATTTTCAATTTATCTTTTATCAAGAAGAATATTTGAGGTTGAGAGAAGATTTTGTTTTTGTTTCTTCGTCGGGGGCCCTTGTTACTTGGGGGCCCCGTATAATTGATACGGCTGATACGGCGGTAGCTACGCCCCTGTTAAGTAGGTATGCTTATGTACATCCCCTGGGAGCTTTCCCAGGATTAACCACATGATTAATATGTGACAATCATTACGTGTATCTTTTTTTCATAAGAATGAGATTATTTTATCATGATTTATTAATAAGATATATATGATCGAATGCAATAAACTGCTCAAGATATCATTTATTGCAGTTTCGATTAAAACCTGTATAAATATTGCTGTCACGCAAAATATCACCAAATTACTCGACGGTAGGTAAGTTGAAAACATATTAAAATGTTACTTATAAGTAATTTTAATTATAATAAATTATTGGGTCTTGACTGCGCCATGGGGTCCTGGGTTCATACCCTGGATGAAGGAAAAAGCGTTATGTTGTATAATTTTTCCCGTAATATAGAAATATTATTGTGCCCATTTCTTGGCAATGGGGTTTTCCCCTTTTCATGGTGCTTTTTTAAACTGGCATTTAGGTGTACCTACATCTCTGCCTTAGCACACAGTAGTACACGCGTGATGTAATATCATTCTCTTAGATAGTGTCTACCTAATAATCTAAGTATTGATAACCATACTATTACTTATAGCAGATACCAGCAAAATTCGGCTTCTGAATTTTTTTAACATAATAAATTACAAACCAACCAACCAGAAAGTGTTTTTTTGCCTTTAATTTGTTCTAACAGTGCTTAAAAATCCCTCTTCACCAACTTCCCTCTTGCAGCAAAAAAATCTTGAAAGATGAAATTCTTCGCTGTCTTCGCCGTCTTGGTGGCCGTGGCTGCCGCTGACTACAGCTCCTGGACCCTGCCCCAGCTGTCCGACGCCATCCAGAACCCAGAAACTGACCCTGCACTCCTCCCGGCCCTGGAAGATGCTCTCAATAACCTGATGGACTCTCTCTTCGCCGAGCAGCCCGTGGTAAGTATTTTTGTGATTTCTTGTCGTGGATAATCTTTGCAGTGACATATTTGAAGAAATAGTTTTTAGACAACATAGGATCTCGTGGCTAAATTATTACAGCCGCTCGGGTCGATCTTTAGGTTAAGCCGTGCTTGCCTAGGTTGATCTGTGGATGGCTGACCACCCATTACATCCCGAGTTTCATCCGTGCCTCGGAAAGCACGTAAAGCCGTTGGTTCGCTGTCATTTGTAGATCTTTGACAGTCGTTACAGGTAGTCATAAAATCTGAGACTATACGGGGTGTAAACAGACCCTTCACCAAGCCGTCAACCAAGCATTCTGTACATCAAACTAAGTAACCCTACACAAAAATTATTGCTGGGAAATCACTTTTTTTTTTGGGGTGAAAAATAACCTTTTACGGTAAAACTCAATATAATGCGCTCAGAACTTATTGCTGATGGATGCCTTGAATAGTAAACGGACCATGGAGGTAATTGGAGTAAAGTTAGAACCTTAAAAAGTAGTATTTAAAAAAAAACTTGTGAAAAAGTTGGAACTTTGACCCCCAATATCTCCGTAACTAAAAGGTTCCCAGGTATGGTGTAGAACAAAAAAATGATCGCAATGACGAGGAGAACAAGTGCCTTTCAGCTTCGTTAAGGGTCTGTTTACTCCCTTTATATCTCTGTTCATCCCTTCAGGGACACAGCCATAGATTCTCTCATAAGTTTTTTTTTCTTTACAGGCACCCGCAGACGCCCCCGTTGACCTGACTGGCTGGACATTGCACGACCTGTCCCTTGCCCTGCAGGACCCTGCCACCGACCCCGCTCTCATTCCCTACCTGGAACAGGCCCTCAACGAGATGATGGACGCCATCCACGCTGGAATCCCTGTTGTGAGTTATTACAATGAAACATTCTTAGGGAATAGGTACAAATTCGCACAGGAAAAGCAATCGTTTCGGCAATCATTGTCTATCTTCGGAAATATTGTTGAGCTGCTTCGACTATGACTATATACTTGCTTGTTTTGCATTATTAAGGTTGCTTTGGCTCTGTTGAGGGGGTTTAATCTGACGAGCGACGTTCGTTTTATCTTGGAAACACGAAGACTATACATTTTCTGGTTTGAAGCTTTTTTTTTTAAGGATAGCAAATCATCAAATAACTCCTCCAGCTCTGGGTGGAGTGGGAGGGAGTGTCAGACTTTTACTGACTAAAACTCATCCATGTTCCTTCTTTGCCCTTTGTGTTCCAGGGCCGCGGTATCTCTTTCGAAAAGTCCCGCAGCCCTGGTTTGAGGTTGACGCCAATTTAATCAACGTACAACCTGGTACTGACCTGCAAATTTGCAGACTACCCTGGCGCTTCCTCCTTAACTGTACCTCATGTGTCATGATGCCATTTATAAAGTTGATGGTTATTACATCCACACGACCAACGTCGGATTGATGCATGAGTGACGTCGTGTCATAGCGGCTTGGTCTGGTGCACAAAAAAATTACGAGGGACGTACATCAATGTCACTGACAGTTATAAATCGTGCGGATCAACACCATGGAAAATGGCTGTGACGTGGCTTTTAGTAATTACAATGGACTACTTGTAGACTTGTTCTAAACTATGATTCTAGATAACGCAACTTAACCTGATAACATCAAACTGGATTATGAAAAAAATCGAGATTTCTTTATTAGTATATTTTTGTTTATACACAAAAACCTTCCAGATTCTAAAACGAAGGTGAAAACAACATTAAAATCAACTGTGTAATTTATTTTCAACGTTATAAATCCTAGTAGATTAAATGTCTTCGGACGGTTGCATTGCAAAAAAATTATAACGACATCGCTCCTTCATTATGCCCTCCTTTTTCCATTTCAGGAGGCCGTCGGCATTCCCGCCAAGCCCTTGGAGGTGTCTTACTGGAGCCTGCAGGAGTTGGACGCTGCTCTTCAGGACCCTGCCACCGACCCCGCTCTCATCCCCTACCTGGAACACGCCCTCAACGAGATGATGGATGCTCTCTTCGCTGGCAACCAAGTTGTAAGGACATCTCTTTGTTCTGAAGCTTAGTTAACTTCTTCTGAAGGAAACAAGAGTAGAATTAAATGGGGTTTAATCATAACTGAAAAAAGATATACAGGCGGGAACAAAATATCAGAACGTAACAATGTTCTGATGGTATTAACCAAAACTATTGCCACACGAGTGTCGCGTTCATTTTATTTGGCAAACCCGAATGCGAGATCTCGCCTTTTGGTTTTCCGAACAAATGAACTCGACGAACGCGTAACATTCGTGCGACTGTCGCTTCGGGAATTACGATGTTAGAGTGCAGCATGGTTCTTTCGGAGCTTGTATGACACTGTCAGGAATGCGCTGTTTGTAAACCTTCGCTTAAAAACTGCAAAAATGCAGCGCTGTTCTTATTGTGTATTCAAACCTCAAATTCACACTTCATCTTCTTGTTTCACAGGAGGTCGTCGCTGTCGTCGCCCCCGCTGGTCTGGCCCCCGTCAAGCCCGACGCCGTCGTCGTCCCCTCCCCTCTCCCCGTGGTCGAGGTTGAGCCCACCCCCGTCACCCCCCCTGCCTCCACCGCCACCAGCCCACTCGTCCAAATCATCATCAACGTCCAGCAACAGGCTTAATTTTGTTGAAGTAATCCTCTACACGATTAAATGCGGTATATTTTATAAACTTTTTTCTGTTTGGTCCTTAATTCCTCTAATCATGTTTATTTCTCATTCGTACAATCCATTTTAGCTCACAGCATTTGGGACAATACTAATTATAAAATATACTATGTTTACACTTCTGGATAACTGTAGGAGTAAGAAATTGGAGAGAAAAAGCCCGAAATTGGTCACAAAGAAGAAATACAGGGTGTAAACAGACCCTTCACGAAGCCAAGTCAACCAAGCATTTTGTACATCAAACTAAGTAACTTTACGCAAAAATTATTGCTGGGAAACGACTTTTTTTTTTGGGGTGAAAAATCACGTTTTACGGTAGGACTCAATGTAACGTACTCAAAACATTGTGCTGATGGATGGATTGAATAGTACGGGGGTCGTGGAGGTGTTTAAAGTAAATCTCTTACTTTAAAAACATGCATTTAAAAAAAAACTTGTGAAAAAGTTGGAACTTTGACCCCCAATATCTCCGTAACTAGAAGGTTCCCAGGTATGGTTTAGAACAAAAATATGATCGCAACGACGAAGTGCCTTTCGGCTTCGTTAAGGGTCTTTTTACACCCTTTATACTCCACAAGGTTAAGGCGGCTGTGTATTACGAGATGATACACTACAATAGTTTGTAAGTTTTGATGAGGGGGTAATCTTCGGAACTACTGATCCGATTCTGAATTATAAAATTGTTCTAGAATGATCAAATAAATTAATAATTCATTCATATCGAATTGATTCCGCAGTAGCTGTGATTAAATAGCGGTGATTTTATCAGAGATTGATGTAGTTTCCTTACATTGTTATAGCACCAAACTACAGTCCTTTCAGAGTTTTTTTTTACCTCTGACTGCATCACTGTGAAAATCAGTGATCATAGAGGTCAATCCATGTCAAGGCCATGCTTGGGTCGTGACAGGACCGTGGCCTGAGGCTCCGTCGCCGGCTCGACCACGGACGTGTGTGCACGAGTTCAAAAATGTACGCCTTGATATTTTCAAGAGCTCCTGACGAAGCACGCTCCATCCACGTCTCGAGAACGGTACTTATATGTGTGGTTAGACCTTTATTTTTGTGTCAATAATTTTGCTCTTAGGTTGCTGCCACTGACAAATCTGTAGCGGGATTACAAGAAGTACTACAGCAACATATTACAAAAATTATTACAACGCCAGCTATGACGCAATCGGGACGTGAGAGGGAGAGAATCTCACGTCCCAGCCGCCGCGGGCGACGCACCGGGCGTCGGGGGCCACGTGGTGGCTCCCGGCCACCGTAGGCGCGGGCCTGTGGACGGTGAGTAATGGGTTAGCTCACCGTCCGTCCGTCTTATGACGACAGGCCGTGTCGACGGCGCGTTCGTGTTCCACGCGCACCTCAAAGAGATGTCAGCAACCAGGAAGGGGCCCGCAAGGGCCGATGCCTGCCGGGGATGCGGGACTGTTCGAAAGACATACCGTGGCCCTGGAACACAACGGGCAATGAAGGAACATGGATGGGTTTTAGTCAGTAAGAGTCTGACACCCCCGAGAAGTCAATTGATGATTTGCCATCCGTAAAAAAAAAAAGCTGTGACGCAATTAAATAAATCGCGCTATAAACATATAGGGCGACTGTTAATTAGTGACCGATACTTAAACACATGATTATACTCATGATAACAAACAACTTTCCCAAAGAAACATTTTTTTTATACCAACTCGTTCACTTTTATCCCAATAACACAACAGCCGTATGGAATTCACGCGCGCGCGCCTTTGTCATATCAGCTGATAGCTGCTTGGTGCCGTTCTGTCCCATAATCCAGGGAATATGCAAAAAATACAAAACTTTTATTATTTCTTAAAAATGCCTTGTATTGGTCCATAAAAACATTGTGGTACACTTGTTTAATTTTCTAATACAACACTTACTTTACAATTTAATATTTCATGTAGCGTGTTTTTGGTGAAACGGAACGCAAACTCAAAACGCATCGCCCCTCGATAACGCCGGTAGTGACGTCAAATACCATGTGTCAAAGAAACACTTATATTTGAAAAGTACTTAAAGTTTCACTAAGATTTTATTATAATATTGTTATTGCAATGTTTACTTGAATAAAGGACATGCAATTTGCCAAATTAATATATTAAGGGTAAAAAATTAGATGTAAACAAGGCAGATAGAGGTAAATGACGTCACTTAACATGACATGAATGGCCGTGACAGTCACGGACGTTTGAACTGTCGTAGAAAATTGTAGGAGTTTAATTTATTTTTAGCGACAAGCAGTAGTTGAACTTAACTTTTAATTATTTTCTTGGGTTGATAATATTGTATTTTATTGATTTAAGTGAAGAAAAAATTACATGCATATTCCCTATATAGTGGGTAGGCGGACCACCCACGTGGCTTGCAAGCCCGCTCCGTAATACTCCGCTTTTGAGTTATTGTGATAAAAAAGAATGAGAATTAAAAAAAAATGCATCTTTGGGAAAGTTGTTTATTATCATGAGCACAATCACGTGTACCGACTACCGAAAGTCGACGTAATTTAGTATTTTTTTGTGTTTTTTGGAAGTCGGTTTTTTTTTGCTGATTTAAGTATCGGTCACTAATTACGAATCACCCTACATGTTTTAACATCTACTTAATTATCAAGCTTTGAGTAGCTTTATCTGTGGATTAAACCTAATTATAAAAAAATGATATCACGCTATTAATCAAGTTCTAGGTAATGATTAAGTAAACCAAACTAAAGAATCGACTAATCTAAGACAAAATATTTTTAGACGCTATCTCCGAATCTATGGAAAGAAACAAACATAAACAGATGCGCATCAAGACATGAGGAGATAAGATAAGGATGATAAGAGATAAGATTGACAGATCGATGTGTCTACCTATCGAACGTATGAGGGCTGAGTATCATGCAGTTGCATTGTGTGGGTGAATGACATGTCACGATGGAATGTCTGATGTGTGACTTTGAACCGCGTGACCGCTGCATGTGGTCTCTTATAGATTTATCTGTATCCGTGAAAGCTGTTCAATCTCCGCTTCTTACTGACACGTGGTCTCCACTCCAGGACTTGTTTGCGACTACCTGTCGAACAAGAGGTTTTGAGGAACACAAACAATACCTACAGTTAATAGTATAGAAGGTAAATCTCCAATAGGTAATCTATAATCTAAGATTGACCTGTATCCTAGAGCGTCACTCAAATATTGATACGGTCAAATATCTTACTTGATTGTAATCTATGGTTGGTAAAACCCGTGAGTTTCGATTTGCTCAAACAACAAAGATAATAAGCTAACATCACATCTCTAAGGTTGATTTTTTACCCCTATAAATATGTAGTTTCCAAAATCAGCTTAAAACCACAGCGAGGAATTGAGGTGGGAAAATTGTAAATGGCTACAACTGGTCGAGAAGTGAGTAATTTAGTTTGCAATACCTATCCTACCCATCGCAAAAATTTTCCCACAAAAGTTGGTACAATAATTTCCATTTATGAGTGGAAACTATCTATTTTAGGAGCTCGTGGCTAAATAATAACAGCCGCTCTTGCCTAGGTTGGTCCGGGTATGGGTGACCACCCAATACATACCGAATTTCCTCCGTGCCTCGGACGGAAAGCAAGTTAAGCCGTTGGTCCCGGCTGTCAATTGTAGATCATTGATACACGTTAAGTAGTCAGTGGCCCGAAAGTCTGACAAATTTCCAAGGGGTATCGTATTACCCAGTGCTGATTGTGTTGTGGTCAGAAAGTCAGATAAGCTGTCGTTCTATTTAAAATACTGGTATTCAGCTGCACCCGGTTAGACTGGAAGCCCACCCCAACATAATCGGGAAAAGGCTAGGCAGATGACGATGAGTGGAAACTAGCCGCATTTTAAACTGCGGAGTACGAATCATGAGACATCCATTATTCGTCATTGAATGTATCACAGTAATGCGTGTTCAGTTCCATTGAAACCTTTGTTATCTCGGCTTTTGTGTCCTTTTATCTTTAAGTCAAACATTTGAATGAATTGAACGTTTAACTCCGCACTCACAGCAGTTCAAAAGATTTTCAGTTTATTTCATTAGAAAAATTATCTATTGCGTCGTTGGTGGCTACGAGTACTGGTGGTTCAATAAGATTCCCACGTTGAGCAAAGTGGAGTTTCTCTATTAGCAATTCCTTGGTAGCAGACTGATGTAGTTTCCCGACAGCTGTCAATGTCAATATACCAGTTTAGTCGTTTCTTTATTAAAAATTTATGCACAATTGCAAAAGTCAAATGTGTACAAAGGCGGACTTAATGCCTTGGGCATTCTTTTATAGTTCACATTTATTTGAAAATAGAATAAATGAGAATATTCTTTATTATTTACATAAAATAAGATATTTCAATAGTTATAAACAGCAATGAATAACTTTGAGTTGAGTACCTACTCATGTTTTCTTGTCAAAGTATTGTTTTTAGTCATTTGAGTTTGTGGCTAGAACTTAAAAAAAAAGAAAAATACATAGATCAGATGTAGGTAACTTCAAATTCTGTTAGAATATGAAATCACAAACGTCTATGAATACGCCTGTAAATCAGTATGAATCATTAAGTTCAAGTTAAAATGATGTAAAGACAAATTTATTGGTATCCTATCGGTATCGTAGATTTCGGGTATCGGTATCGTAGTATTTTATGACGTAACTTTACTCATTTAAAGTTTCCCCGTCTTCCGTATGATTGGATGTGATTGAGGTGCACATAACGGTTGGGATTTGTTATAATAATGTTCAACTTAACAGTGGGACAGCTGAGAATGAACTTAAAATATACCTAAGAGCTGTTGGAAGAACGAAGGGTGTTATGTGCATGTCCGGGTCAGCATGGTTTGGCATAACTATCTCGAATATTATTTCAATATATGTACATATGTACTCAATACTCAACACTTTATTTGCATTCCTCAATGTGTCTTAGGTGGTAACTTAAAAAATTGTGATCATTATGGACCCTGTCGGGCACAGCAAAAAGATAATTTATTAGGAGAGAGGAAGCTACACACGTTCGGGAAAAAGAAGAAGTAAGGAAGACCAGGACAGCTGCGCCGAAGCCAAATAAATTGTGGTATTGGAGAATGATGTACTCGTACGTACGGGAAAAAGCTGCTCAGATTAGCGCGAGCTGAAGGTAGATGCCGCAAGCAGTTTGTCGATCAGCACGAACTAAATTATATGCCGAAGATGTTTAGTAATCCATCAGGTTGGCTTTCATCATCCTGCCCTTGTCCCATTCTACTTGGGGCCGGCGAAACGCGTTTTCTTTTTCCGTTCTCCCCTGTCAGACGTCTATACTCCTGGCGCTTTCATAGCATTCCTCACACAATCCATCCATCTTATTCTTGACTTTGCTGTTCAATAAATACTAATAATACTACTGACCCGAATATACGAGTATGTATCCCCTTACTCATCCATATGAAGACTTATTATGTTCCTACAGAAGTACGAAATGATATTAAGAACTTTGGTCGCAGTTCATGTGTCAATCGGTTTGACAATGTGTAGACGTCGTACTTATTATAGTTGCTGCCAGTTAAGATGGCAATAGCGGTCATTGCTCTTTCCATAATATCTCTTCGTACGAATCAAAACAAATGAACCATGTATCGTTTTTCATTAGAAAAGATGTTGAAGATCACGATAGATGACGATTCAAGACATGAACTGGCTTATTTGTGGATTTCAAAGTTAAGAACTTTAATAAATGTAGGTGGGTCAATGACCGCCATTGCCATCTTAACTGGCAGCAACTATAGGTACCATCTCGATCTTTCTAGAAACTCAAAACAAATTCTTTGAATAAAATAATTAGGTACCTACCAAGTAATGAGCTGTTTTAATCTAAAATGTTATGTAATTAATCCCAAAACATGACAATTTTATCTTTCTAAATGATCGACATATTAATTAGCAATCTTATCAATGTTCCTTGGTACCGTGTATTCACTTTCTTAGATTTTATACACGTATTACATTTTATTAGGAATACAAATGACTGATCCTTATTTACATTGAAAAAAAATATGAAGAGACTCGATCGGCTTTCAGCACATAAGGATGCCAGTCTTTTGTCCATTTGTTTATTAAATACAACCTTAGGTACCTTTAAAATGTTTTGAAGATGAACAATGTCGTACAAATTGAGCTCGTGGCTAAATAAAAACAGTCACTCGAGTCGATCTTTAGGTTAAGCCACGCTTGCCTAGATTGGTACGTAAATGGGTGACAACCCCATTACAAATTGAACCTCCTCCGGGTCTCGGAAAGCACGTTAAACCGTTGGTCCGGGCTGTCAATTGTAGATATTTGACAGTCATAACAGGTAGTCAGCGGGACGAAAGTCTGACAATCAGTCTTACCAAGGGGTATCGTATTACCCAGTAGTAGCTGGGTTGTGGAGGTAAGATTCTGGTATTTAGCTGCATCCGGTTAGACTGGAAACCGATCCCAACACAGTTGGGAAAAGGCTAGGCAGGTGATAATGGGTACTTAAAACTAGGCCATACCTACCAAGTGAACAAAGTCGCAGTCGTAAGATAGAGAATGGCAAAAGTATGACACCATTCAAGTGTTCTCACAGAATTTGTTATCAATTTGTTGTGCACTTTCGCAACGCTGCATCAGTATTTTATCAATTTGTTATCAGTGGGTTTGAATCATGTATGTGCGAATTTTTGGCCACAGCTTGCGAAATGCTTATCAATTGACTGATAGTGTGCGGTTACTTTAGGGTACCGTATTGATAAACGAAAACGATCATGTTTTACGGTGGTGTGTGAAAATCAATATTTTTCACACATATTTTTGACGGTCATTGAAGCACATTGTAATTTTTGCTAAGCTCAATTAGGTTTTCGTTTTTCAGGGTCAAATAATTCCAAACTAATAAAGGATATAAGTCTTCATAATCAATGAATTAGTAGTACAATTTACCATTTACTTTGTTGGCATTTTATTGCTAAAATATCGAGGGAAAAGGCACTGAAAACCGAAATACAGACATTGCCTTGCCCATTTCTGTAAAATATAACTAAGTTTTTTGAGAAATAAAATTATATTATATTATTAATGTCGGATATATTAGGATCTATTCCGTTAATTCCGTTAGGTTAGGATTTATTCCGTTAATTCCGTCTCGTACATCATGAGGGCAGACGATGGGTTTCGTGCTATGAAAACACACTGGGTGCGATACAATGTTTCTAGCAAAACAACGAATTACTTGAGATTACAATTTAACACAATAACACGGGGCAATGAATCGGGTACAGTTCCAAGACGTCTCAACTCCACCGCGATCAGACGACATTGACTGCCGCCCTCGCCTCGAGCTGAACATCAGGGCTCTGTAGAAGCACGCTGTGGTGTGGGTAGACTTGTAAGTAGGTTGCGTGATGTCACCACTGCGTACCTGCGATTCATTTTAAACCCGTACCAATGACCGGATCCGAAATTTATATTCAGTTTACGTATACTTATATTTCGACACAGCGTAATTTTTTAAATGAAATTAACGACTTTCGCAACGGCAGCTACATTTTTTCTTGAAGTTTGGTACAGGTTTCCAATTTACAGAAGGTTTAAGCAAGCACTTAAGAATATTGAATTGTACCAGTGTGCTGAATTACTCCTACTCCCTATAACGGAGAGGAGGTCGGGTCCCAGTAGTGGGAACTATAGGCTGATTATGCTTTAATGAAGTTGATAATATATCTTTGCCGAGAACTACAGCAAACAAGAATCCCTTCACTTCAATATTGTCAAACATAGTCCTTACGAATATTATAAATGCGAAAGTAAGTTTGTTTGTTACCTTTTCACGCCTAAACCACTGTACCGATCATCCTGAAATTTTGCAAATAAAGAAAGAAAGAAAAGAAAGAAAAAATATTTATTTGTTGCAGGGACATGACGTGCATCATACAAAATAACAAAAAAAAATACAATAGACATAGGTAGGTACAACGCATAACAAATATTTGTAATTTGAACAGGACGGGACAAAAAAAAGAAATACGTTAACATCTTGCACGTCCTGACTGCGACAAGCAGGTTACCACTCAGCATGCAAATACGTTGTCAGGTGTACAGAAATGGACATAGGGTACCTTTCATCCCGAAAAAAAGTACTGTTCCCGAGGAAAACAACAATAACGTTCTTATGATAATTTATGGAGCCAGGTGCCTTTCGAATCATGATTGAATTATTTTATTCAAGTTAAATTCTGAATTGCGCGAGCGAAACCGCGGGCAAAAGCTAGTCCACAATATTATCAGACAAACATGGTGGAGTAATAACCGCTCCTAATATTCTAAATTGGGAATAATTTAATTACCCCCGTGTAGTTTCGTGTTTGTGAAGTTTATGATTAGTTATAGCTAACGCAATATTAATGTCTGCACTGTTTCTGTTGTTGAATTAAGTACCAGTTTGATAATATAGACAGCTAATAGCATAGTTTATAATTATGTTATCTCAAAGACTCAAATACGTGTAAATTATCTGCCTATTTTTCTTACGTTTTACTGGGGTTTTATCATATGCCGAGCCGTTTCCCAATTATGCTGGGGTCGCTTACCTGCAGTCTATAACTCCACTGAATATTAATATTATATTTTACAAGTTCACCTCCACACCTCATGCTACGTTGGTCTAGTGGACGGAACCGCAACTGCTGAGCATTAGGTCCTAGGTTCGATTCCCGGATCGGGAAAGTGATTTTCGATTTTTCTATCAAGAATTTCTCAGTAGCAGCCACGGATTTGCGCCCGGTTGATGTCAATAGTCTCGCTATGTTATAACATAACTGGCAAAATGTGGGTGTTCTATAAGGTACACCTCTGCCTAACCCTTCGCTGATTACAGGCGAGGTGTTACGTTATGTTACCTCCACAGCGTGACTGGGTAGCACTACACCTCTTAGCAAGACTGGCAGTCAGACTATCGGGATTCTGACGACTACTTCGGACCAACCGCTTTGGCAGGTATAGAAGGGTCTTGATTTGTAACAGATGATCACCTGTCTATGGACCGACCTCGGCAAGCGCTGCTTACCTAACCTTGCAGCTCGACCCCGTTAATATCTTGCCATTTATTGAATAGAATAGAATACTATATTATATTATTTATTGTACAACAAAATTACAAAATTTAAACAAAACTGGTTTACAATATTGCTAATTTTACGGTAACAATGGCAGTCTTGGGGGAGGCCTACGTCCAGCAGTGGACATAATAATATTTCGGTTGAAATGATGATGAATGGCAGTCTTATTGCTGATGGCGATATCTTCCAGACAGCCATTGGATGGACTGTATGAACATAAAATAAAAAGGATTTAAACTGTCATGGTCTACTTAACATGGTGGAACTCTAGAAACGGGATATTTACCATATTACACAAACAATAAACATGGTAAATATACCGCTTCCAGAGTTAATGATAAATAAAAAGGAGGTAGTCAGTGGTGTAGGTACTGCTAATACAACACAAAATTTGCAAATTTGCCAGCGTTCGTTAATAGGAAATATAGGCTTACCTTATCAAAATGCAAACTTTTCAAATTACTCTACGGAACCTCAAAATGATCACCAGCGCATTTGACACACCCAAGACAAGTTGACACATCCCACGCCCATATCTCGACACTCATCGATTGGGTGTGATTTATATACTGGGACCAGAGCTATCGACGTCAGTACACCTCTAAAGTTCCAAGGACTGAGTTCTAGCAGTATTTTACAAGTGAGTAATCCTAGGAGAAGAACTTCTTCCCCATTCTTCTTCTGTCTTCCTTTGGATTAATTTTACTTGTGAAGAATTTGTTTAGTGTAGTCGAAGTTGTGTATTTTTATTGTTATATTATCATCGGTATTACAATGATTTACTTTTCACTTCCTTGATATTAATACGGTTGATTATGGCATTGTTTTATATGTAGTTGATAAAGTATCTTATCCTCTTTAATCCGCCATACAATTTATTTGATTAAATATAGATATTGGAAAGATTCCGAAATTGTTTTCACGACTGGTAATATGCTACTTGACAAAAAAGAAAAAAAAAATTGTCCGACAGTTAGATCACCAAAAAATGTTGGAGACGTATTTTTTCTTTTGTCACATAATCAAAAAATGACGACGATAATAATAATACAATGTTTACTAGCCGGAAATATGTCATTCACGTGTTCATAAATAGATGTATTGCGTAGTATATCTGGTCGAATCAAATTTTTCGTTTTTAATTTTTATTGGCCCAACACCGCTCACGGTATCGTCGGTGACAGCGCAGAGTTCGCTTTGATTGCAGGTTTTTTTAAAGTTGAATAAAGTAAGTAAGTAAAATTTTATTTCTTTAAACATGGTGTACATGATACATTGCATGCAAGATAATAATGAGATACAGAAAAGTTCGAACAAGCCGCATATCGTGACGTACAAATTATTAGGAAGAGATGGTGCATAAACCGTGATAATATTCATCAAAAATTACATAATAGAAATTATGTAGGTACTTAATAACAAGTTAGTACAATATTTTTTCACTGATTGAACAGTATTGTGTTATTTGGTAAAGGTACCTAAAGATAAAGATAGAATCGACAACAATACTTTCCGTCTTGTATTCGTCGTCGAATTGTGTTTTCAACGTGATATTTTCTTTATCTAAAGTAAATAAACACATTTGGTGATAATTGTTACACGTACAGATATAATCTTAAATTATTGTTGCATGTAGTTGTTAATAGAAGTTATGCCCGATTCGTCACAGTTCCGATTGGTCACATTTTTTTTCATAAACGAAATCCCGATTCGTCACCATAAGAAAACAAATGAATTTTGATTGTTCCCGATTCGTTATCAGTACAGTTCGTAAGAAAAATGTAGTGTCTTTTAAATCAATTCATTAACAACCACCTCAAACTACAAAAAATCTTACAACCTTAATATATCGAAACATATAATAAAATTGTAACAGGTGGAATCTGTACATATGTATATGGTCTTCAATAGAGCAAAAGAAGCCAAAACAACACTTCTTTTTTAGAATTTTTGTCTGCCTGTGTGTCTTTCTGTCTGTATGTTTGTACGCGCATCACGTAAAAACTACTGCATGGATTTGAACGCAGTTTTCACCGCTCTACGGCTCTACTCCTAGATGCTTAACTTAAAATATAGGCTACATTAGATATAGTTTTGGGCCCGATAGCTGGCGCTGTGCGAAGCAAGAGCGGGTCGCTAGTCTTCAATAAAAATCAAAATCAAAACCTTTTCGTTGCTAAGCATCGGTATAGAACTCGTCTCATGCCTATAAAGTACTAGGCCGTCATAAATAAGTAGGAGCTTACGTCATCTGCTACCTAACATTAATTTTTCATTCATTCATTCAAGAAAACTACTCACGCCAATGAATACCAGGTTGTCATAAATAAGAAGGAGCTAGTGTCACGTATTCTGTCAGCTGTCTAGCTATCTCAAACAGTATCCCATGAAAGATGATTCTACTTTAACGAGTCAGAAGTCTGGCTGAACTAATAGGTCCCTATTTCTAGTATTGTAATTGTGTCTGTCACCTCTTTTACTAAAAAGATACGGTTTTTTTGGCACATTATGTTTTCAAAAAATAATAATCACAGGTTGTGGTTTAGACCTGTTAGAGTATTTTAAGTTGTTTTACAGAACTATTAAAATACCATCTTCAATTCATGCCAGACTAGTACTTTTTACAATTCTGAAAAAAAAAACTTTACAAATACACGGTTTTTGACTTTACGGTGAGATTATACCGCTCTCTAGCAAACCACGCCGCTTTGTTTACATAGATAACGTTCTTGTGACGTCATTCACCGCTATATGGTGGCACCGCTATTGGAGGAAACCAGAGCTTAGTGGTAAAAATTATCAGGAGAACTGTTAAAATACCACCTTGAATTCATGCAAGCCTAGTACTTTTTGTGAGGTGAAACTATTTATCGAAAAACAATTTAAAATAATTAGGAGTGAAATGTATAAGCATCAATTTTTTCAGTGTCGTCTTTGGGGATAAAGATACTATAATATGTTGTCCCGTTTACAAAACTTGTGTAAATGTTTTGGCATTCACTTAGGCAAAGTGAAAACTATAAAATTGTCAGACATTTTTAGTTTTTCCTACATTATTCAGTACTAATCACACCATTCTTCTCCCAACAGACAACAAACAAAAATGGCTCTTCCTACCGTAACAATTCGCGAACTGTCCGACGCGACTCAGGACAACACACTGTGTCCGAGCACCAAGAAGGTGGTCGAAGGCATGCTCAACGACTACATGGACTTGCAATACGGGAAGGAGACACCGTACACTACTGGAAAACAAGTCCTGCCATCAGGAGCAGAACTTCCAGACGTCGAAAAAGCAGCTGCTGATGAAAGCGCTCCTAAAAACTTCCACGATATTTTTGCCCTGATCGAGAAGACGGCTAAAAGCGGGGACCTCACCCCTGTTTCTAAGAATGACGGCACATGGGACCCCAAGTACACCCCCGTCTTAGTCCTCGTCACCCCTAATCCTTAGATTAAGCCTAGAATCTGTTTTACTATTTATTTTTATTTTATGTTCTTTTTATTGTATTTTGATTAATGATTAAACTTATGAAATGAACTGCGTTTGTCTTATTTAGAAAACTATTGAACAATAACACTTACCATTTAAAGGAGTATGCCCACTAACCGGTTCATATCATGACCGTGCTTTGAAAGATGACACGGAGTATGCCCACTAGAACGTATCAACAGAGGATTATAACTGTTTTAAGCCATATACTCTTTGTATTGAAAGGTATAGACTATGCCCACTAGACCATACCTTTACCACTGTCTTGGGGTCGATTCCCAGGTTAGGCAAAGCGTTATTAGGTTTTCCATTTTACACAAGTTTTGTAAACGGGACAACATATTATAGATATGTTGTCCCGTTTACAAAACTTGTGTAAATGTTCCTTACTACTTAGCAATTACTTTTTTATTATAATAAAAAGAATTGCATAGTTTGTTAATTTCACGATACTTTAGCATCGATGACAAATCGGTACTACGATTAAAAAATAATAATTACATATTCTGTTTTTCGATGACGAGTCGGAACAGTGATGTAGATTAAGTAATATCTACCTTTTATCGCCAAATGGCTACATACTCTCATCACTTGTATTAATTAAAATCAGACAAGTTAATTAGATCCAATGTTAATTTGAGGACCTAAGAACTGCCTTTAAAATTACTACCTAATTTAACGAAGTCAGAATTTAACAACTTAGGGATGTCGTTAAATTAAGACTTCTTTAGTATTTGCAATTAAATATAATTACCTCGCTATATTCAGAAAGAATAAACAAGTTTGGCTTTGTCTTTGTCGGGTGAAAAGAGGTTGATTTTTCTCCATTTCCTTTTATAGACCGACCGCTTTAATGAGTCCTTGCGAAGGTATCAATTTAAATGGAATATTCTGAAGGTTGATCACGTATTGGTTCAATTAGTATTGTAATACCTACGCGGATTATAGTTATTTTAAAGCAAATAACCTGTGGGATATTGTGGACGCTTAATGTGCCTTTGATGGGGCAAGGCGGAGGACTCAATAAAGCGGTCCGTCTATAGTCATTGCTTTTGTACTGAAATGTTTTCTTTATGTTGTGTTTAAAAATATAGGCAATTTAGCAATGGGCTGTATGTATTCTTTTTTTCTTTCTTTTAGCGATTTCCTCTCACCATATTTTGTGTTTATAGCAACATGTCTTTATCTTTACATTTTAGTTCAGACCCTCCTGACCGCATTCGGGCGCTCAATTTAAAAGCCCGTTTTCACTAAGACTAGATGACACCTTATCGTATTCCTAAATAAAATTTTACTATTAGATTTTCCATCCGTGTCGTAATTTGACATTCACTTAGTTAAAGTGAAAACAAATATAAGTATCTGAATTAAACTGTTAAGACAAAGATATGTCGCTATTAACACAAAATAATTATGGTCTTTCCGATGGAGGAAGGCTCGTGGCTAAACAATAACAGCTGCTCGGGTCGATCTTTAGGTTAAGCCGTGCTTATATAGGTTGGTCCGTGGATTGGTGACCACCCATTACTTACCGAGTTTCCTCCGTGCCTCGGAAAGCACGTTAAGCTGTAATTTGTAGATCTTTGATAGTCGTTACAGGTAGTCAGTGGCTGAAGTCTGAAAACCAGCCTTACCAAGAGGTATCGTATTACCAAGTACAAACTAGGTCGTGGAGGTCAGATAGGCAGTCGACCCATGTAAAATACTGATACTCAGCTGCATCCGGTTAGACTGGAAGCCGACCCCATCATAGTTGGGAAAAGGCTAGGCCGATGGTGATGATGATGTTTCCAATGGAAAAATCAATTATCACTACGAACCAATCGAACCGCACTACAACCCCACAATCGGACCAATTGGTCTTAAAATAGTCAGACATTTTTTGTTTTCTCCACATTATTAAGTACCTAATAAATCCCTAATGACACTACTCTTCTCCCAACAGACAACAAACCAAAATGGCTCTTCCTACCGTAACAATTCGCGAACTGTCCGACGCAACTCAGGACAACACACTGTGTCCGAGCACCAAGAAGGTGGTCGAAGGCATGCTCAACGACTACATGGACTTGCAATACGGGAAGGAGACACCGTACACTACTGGAAAACAAGTCCTGCCATCAGGAGCAGAACTTCCAGACGTCGAAAAAGCAGCAGCTGATGAAAGCGCTCCTAAAAACTTCCACGATATTTTTGCCCTGATCGAGAAGACGGCTAAGAGCGGGGACCTCACCCCCGTTTCCAAGAATGACGGCACATGGGACCCCAAGTACACCCCCGTCTTAGTCCTCGTCACCCCTAATCCTTAGATTAAGCCTAGAATCTATTTTACTATTTATTTTTTATTTTATGTTCTTTTTATTGTATTTTGATTAATGATTAAACTTATGAAATGAACTGTGTTTGTCTTATTTAGAAAACTCTTGAACATGAATAATAACACTTACCATTTAAAGGAGTATGCCCACTAACCGGTCCATATCATGACCGTGTTATGAAAGATAACACGGAGTATGCCCACTAGAACGTATCAACAGAGGATTATAGCTGTTTTAAGCCCTATATTCATGGTATTGAAAGGTATAGACTATACCATTCCTTTACCACTGTCTTGGGGTCGATTCCCAGGTTAGGCAAAGCGTTATTAAGTTTTTCCATTTTGGATTTGCTCCCGGTTGATGACAAAAGGCACGCCCCCTATTACGTGGGCGAAATATGGGTGTACCTTAGATACACTTCTGCCAGACCCTCCGGGGATTTCAGTGGTGATATTGTGTTTTGCGTTTATACATATACACAATGGTTTTGGCCTAGTCTTACCAAAGGGTATCGTATTACCCAGTGCTTACTGGGTTGTGGAGGTCAGATAGACAGTCGCTCCATGTAAAATACTGGCTTCCAGCTGCATCCGGTTAGACTGGAAGCCGACCCCAACAAAGTTGGGTAAGGGCTAGGCAGATATCACATATACATAATGGTTGACTTTAAAAAAATAGGGAAGAGTTGAGCTTTATTTTTGTGGAAAAAAAAAACGGAAAAATGCAACCGAACACAATTTTGATCGTGCAAGCTTTTCGAATACAAAGGATTTTGTATATTCAACCGGCTTGAAAACAACATGCAGTAGTTCAGCCTGAAGTCAAAACACGAAATCTATTGGAAAAAAGTCTAAACAAATCGGTGTACGCACGGAATATTTATCTAAAACCACGTCGGAAAAACTTTTTTGTAGAAAGACAGACAGAGATCAACAAGTCTATACTCTACTAACTTATGCCTGCGGCTTCGCCCGCGTGATGTTCGGTAACTGTCCTACGGGATACTATTTTTTTATTACACTATAATATAATAGGTAAATACTATATAGGTACACGTGTCTCATAATTTTAATTGAAGAGTACGTACACAAATTTTCAAGTCAATCGACCCCGAGAATAATTAGTTTCACAGAAAATTCAACACCCCATTTCACCCTCTTAGGGGTAGAATTTCGAATTAAAAATTAAATTAAATTAAAAATTAAAGTTGATATATCATTTAGTCAGTCAGGACTTTGAATTTTATACGTATAGATTGTTTTCAACACACTTCTGTGTGTGGAAGACTTGTATCCCGCACAATCACAAGTGTAATCTAACTTGTAAACATTTGTTTTTAATTACGGAAAACAAACAGATAGCTTGTTCCAGCCTGTCTGATGGCCAGTGGCCGCCAACGTCTATAGAAACTACGGATTAGTGATCTCCGGTATTTTGTATCGATTCCAACGAATTCCAATCGAGCTTGGAATAATTGGATCTTATGGTACCAAATTGTCATGAAAGGTATGAAAGAACCATTAAAAAATAAAACACTAAAAAGTGGAAAATACTTAATAACTTTCGGAAGTCGGTGGGAAAAAGGTAAATGAAACAAGCAAAAGTCACCGACTATCCGAAAGTAAAGTTATTTTCCACTTTTTTGTGTTTTTTTGGAAGGCGGTTCTTTTTTTTGACTACTGAAAGTAAAGCTATTTTAGACTTTTTTAGTGTTTATTTGGGATTCGGTTTTATTTTGCAAAATGATTTTTTTTATTTAACCCTTTTTAGTTGTAGTATAAAAATTCACAGATTCTTGTAAAATTCTGTGGAAGTAATTGGGGAGGATCTTGCCCAGCAGGGCAGGCTATTAAAAAAAATGATGTAGGTAATTACGATAGTGGATTTATTTATTTTAATTTTCTTGTAGAAAACTATAAAATGACGAAAACTTTACATGTTACCGGCAAAGCAAATTCGGTCATTGTATAGAATAGTGAATACCTAATCATTCTATTTATTGCCGACCTCTCCAAGCATTGTGTAAAATATAAAAAAATTAAAATGAAATAATAATTTATATTATATTATATAAATATAATATAAATCCGCACGCAAAATATGCGCTTTGACGTGGAGTTGCGGAAACCAGCCCGTTATACAATACAATTGTGTAAAATCTACTTTAACAATAACGACCTATCTTTTGCTAAAATTTATACCCTTTTTATTTGAGAATATATATATACATTAATAAATTAAAATAAACTAAAGTAACTAACTAACTAACTAACTTAAAAAATGGCGTCAAAAAACTCCTCCTCAACGCTGTCAACTGGTAATGTACCCAAGAGACTGGCGGCGTTGCCACGTTGTATGGCAACGCTAAGCCTTTGGCCAAAGTAAAAGCCAGCCCTTGGGTCACGGGAAGTGTCAACTAAGCGATTTGATATTTCCTTAAAAAGGCTGTGAGCACTCGGACCCCACGGTCCTAGAGTTTCAACCCCAAACGGCTCGAAAATATAGTTACCAATAAGGTTACTATATTTACGCCGCTTGAGGTTCTCTGCAGCCGCAGCGGCAGCCCCAGCACAGCACGACGAGCTAGGAAGATGGGATGGCGCAAGTGTATCGACACATGTTGCGTCCCACACTAAGGGCTTACCCATCTTCCATGGAAACAAAGACATGCCGTCCGGTCTCTTGCCATCGTCGCGCACCAAACCATTGGGTTCTAATAAAGCTGGAACGCCGACGGTGACAAGAGCTCGTCGGATGATGTCGTTTAAGTTCGCGTGCCGTGCAAAACGGCCTGCACTTCGACTGCATGACAGGCCGTGGTGTCCAAGGTTGTTGACAACTTCACCACAGTGACAGCTATGAGGAGAACAACATGGAGCGCCTAGGCGTAGAGAAGCAGCGAGGCGGAAAGTAGTGTCGTCGAGTAATGTGCCTATGCTCGACGACGGTAGTGCTTGAAGCCAAAGACCCGACTCCCACTCACCCACAGCCAGCAGACGCGCACGCTCTGCAGTAGTGACAGACGTGTTCAGTAAATTGTTCTGAACTATTCTGCAGAGCGGCTCGTCCCACCGTCTCTGGGAAAATGGATGGTCGGGTTCTTCAGAATTCGGGCAAGCGAGTTTCCAGGCATTGATAGCCTCGGAGAAGCACGGCACGTCAAAATCAATCAGTGTGGAAGCCAGGATATTCCTGATTAATTTCTCAGTGCCGTGGACCGAGGATATAAAAGCCGGTAGACTAATACTAGAAATTTTGCGGACGCCGAGTCCTCCCATACGAATGGGAAGAGAAGCTTGTGTCCAAGCTCGGTCGTCCAAAGCCACATTCAAAATAGATGATATAGTATTTCTGATAATTTGATCCATTTTGTCCAAAAGATGAGTGTGCTTCCATAAAGGGGAAGCTCGTAGGAAATATGTTAATTTTGGGCCGAAACAGCAGTAACGGATAATGGTGATGGCCGAATGCATATTAATTTGGAGCAACCTTTCCGAAGTATCATTGAAATTTTGAATTTTTTCCTCGATAAAATCGGGAAAGGAATTCTCGAAGACTGGAGACCCAAGGAGACGAAGAGAACTTTTTTCAATAATTTTGATGTTAGGGGCTATTGCGTTAAATTTAGGAATAGTCAGTTGTCTGTTGGTGCAGTCCGCTAAATACAGTTCGCATTTTGCAAAGTTTAGGTCAAGGCCAATGGAATGAAATTGATTTTTTAATGAAATTAAATCATTTAAAACAGTATCTACTTCGCCACCCAAGGTTCCATCATCAAGATACCAAACGTTAAATTTAGAATTTAGCTGTCGAACAATCGGGTGAATAGCTAAACTGAATATCACTGGCCCGAGGGGGTCACCTTGTTGACAGCCAACAGCAGATTCCAGAAGGTTGTCCCGATACAGTAATTTGGATGGGTGTCTGTAACACTGCCAAAGAAAACTATAAATTTGGGGTAATTCTTTTTTAATTTCTGTTAACAAGGTGTCCCTATTAACTGAATTGAAGGCATTCTTAATATCAACCTTCAGGATGACCTCACCTTTGTTAGAATTTAGATAGGTCGACAAAGCGTGTACGGCAGCCTCACAGCCCCCTTTGGAGCCGTAACCTAGCTGCAGGGGCTGAAATTTTTTCGAAACAGCCTCACCATAAAATTTACAGCAAATCTTGGCTGCCATACGACGGTAAGTAGTACCCACTGCAATAGGACGAATGCCGCCATCCCTCTTGCGCAGGGCACATAAATTGGCCCCGTACAAGACGTCAATGACGGCCTCATTCACCTTACCGGAGAGCATAAGGTTAGTCAGCGCCGTCAACTCCTTCAAGAGCAGCTCACCGGCCTCCCCGGCGCCTGAACAGATTAGGTCCTTTAGGTGCTGAGGACTTAGGCCGTCGAGGCCGCCTGCGGAGCCGCTCCGGAAGGAGCAAACGGCAGTGACCACCTCTCGACCTGTAATAGTGAGGCAATGAATATCTGGATCAGGAGGGTCGGGAAAAGAAAGGCCATCCATGGGGGCGGGGTGCTTGGTCTCCAGAGCTGCGAGTGTTTCTGGAGAACACGGTGCCACCACATCGCTACTGAAGAGAATCCTGGCTGCACCGCTAATGTCACCTTCCCCTAACTTTGATTCTACTAGATGGGATACACTTCTCGAAGAGGTATATCTCTGTGATGTTAATTTGGAATAAAAATTTTGAGCCGAAATATTACAATTATCTTTAATTTGAGCTGTTAAAGTCTTTTTTGTGGCCAAATTCTTTTGTACATGAAGTATTCGGTAAGGGAAGGTAAGCAACTGTTCCCTAGCACTTAGCGAGTTCTCTCGGACGGCAAGGCGCACGCAACCTGCTAGGTTTTGTGCAACTAGGGGCCTAGCACCGCGGGGAACTCGCTTTAAAACAGGAACAGAGTTTTTGAATTTGGAAAGGGTTTGCCAGATTGGATCGAAAGTGGATGTAGCCGATGTTGAAGGTGCAAGATTGGAAACAGGGTTTGAAGTGGGTGCATTGGGAGGTTTATGTACCTTACCAATATGCACATTCAGACCCCGCTTACCTTTAAAAAATCGTGCCTGGGTACAAAGCGGGCATCTCTCCAGGGTGATCAGCGAAGTTGAAGGTTGACTAATACTATTACACACCACATCGCTGCTGCTACTACTCATTAAACTAATACTTAAAAAATAAACCTAATAAAAATAACTTTAATAAACTAAACTACTATAAAACACGGAAAAGACAATAAAAAGAAGACACGCTGTCAGGAGCGGCGGCGCGCGGCGGCACACACGTGCTGGGGGATCCACTGTGCCACCACTTCTCTCCAGCCTGAAGCAGCACTGAAGGCACAGCTTGCTTGATGAATATTGGCTTGTTTCCAGGACCACGCTGGCCCGATGGCGCGCAGCTCAAGTGCAGGAGGCGGGCGGGCAGTGCGAGAGGAGGCCGTAACTCGCGTCAGAGTGCACCGACCATACAATACCGGAGAACAAATACAATTTGAACTGCCAAGAGATCCCCTTTTTATTCTGTTCAGACTTAAATCGGTCAATTTTGTTATATTTTGTCGAAAACTTATAATAAAGCTTGGTTTATTTAGAGCAAGAGAGTTTTTTCAAGAATTTGTTCATAATATTTTATTGTTCAAAATAATAATAAAATTTCTTAATGTCTGACAATCTGTCACATGTCAATTCCAAAAAAGACTTAAACTGGCAATTTCATACCCAAGCAACGTATGTTTTGTGTGATTTTCCTGCGGCGTGCCCAAGCTATATCGCTCAATGTCAACTAAAGTGACAAAGGTCCCTAACAAACAGACATTGAGATGATTCAATAAGTGATCCGGTTTTCGTATTTTTGGTTGGAAACAAAAAAATTTGTGTCGTTCAATATTTTATGATGTTTAGGTACTCAACTCGTTCATAATGCTTAGAATTCAGAAATGTATTTTTATAATTTTCCTACTAACATTGTCACATTGCTAAGTTTTGGATACAGGCGTTACTTTTTTTTATAATTTAATATTTCTATTTTGTTAAAGAATCCGCTAAATACCTACTATAAACAACCTTAAAAAAATTTGGGGCTATTTGCAGTAAAAAATATCTCTGTGGCAGAGTCTTAACTTGTTCTTCTTAAAAGTTATGACTACTTGAGTGTTTTTTAAGAAAACATCAATTTTTTTACTAAATAGGCAATTAGTGGGGTTTAGTTGCTTCTAGAAAATGAATCGTCACTACAAAAGTGCTTTTATGACAGTGTGTACCATGATTTATGAGTATTGGCACTTTATTCAATATCTTTCAAGTCTCACGAAAAATTATTTATAACTTAAGAACCTCATTGAAAAACTAAATAACCCTGATAACCCCAACTGTCGTTTTGTTTCGTTTGATCCAAGATTTTTACCCACCCTGTAAAAACAAAAAAATAACTAAATTAAGACTAAAACTAAGTACAGTCACGAGCATCAATATGTAAACACTTTACAACTTTAAAAAGTGTTTTTCTCTTAATGTTCTTATTAAAATTTCATGTTGTTAGGAACATAGTATTCTGGAACTCATATTTTCATGAAAAAGATCATATCTCCAAGTTACAATCGTTATTTCTCCCGAAAATTGCTTTTAGATTTAGGAAAGTGGTGCTCGTGACTGTACACCCACATATTACATTGTACATATAAAGTCAACAAAGGCGTTACTTTATATTTCCATCGCGGGAATCCACGACAGGAAAATGTTTTGTTTCAGTTACATAAGCCAGAAACAAGTTCCAGGCTTGGATGCAAAATGTAGTACCAAAAAATACCTTAAAAAACCTTACATACCTTAAAATTATGCACGTGCAGTAGATGTGTCAATTATATTGCACCTGCAACTCATACCTATAGGTACTCAACACGGGTTCGCCCATCTTCAACCAAAATCAAAATCAATCAAAGCATTTATTTCAAGTAGGTCAGTTACAGGCAATTTTGAACTGTCGAAACAAAGACAACAATGAAATAGCTACAGTACCAGTCACAAGGCATAAAAAACTGCGAAAGTACTGTAGTTACCCAAATGGACACTAAGGATGCTCCCTTGGAAGATGTTGAGGACTTCTCCATTTTACTGCCATAGTGCTACTTGATTAGACGAAGACAGATCTAGTACTTAGGTAATTGTACTCTAAACACAGATGGCGTTTAGCTACGAAACACGTTTCAAACTATATCAAAGTGGGTTTTAGGGTCTCTTTCAGCACACCGGGGTCTAACAGCTCTCCTTTTATGACGCTACGATATAGTCTAAAATAAATCCACTTGAGGTATTAGCTACACAGGTAGTGCAAGAAGGGCGAGATAGATGGCGTTAGTAGTATCTTATTTTAGCCTAAAAAACCGAAAAGGACGGCACCCAGACAGACCGGCTTACCGTTGACAATGGAAAAGTTAAACACAAGTCAGTTTTATTATTATATTATTTAATATCTTATCAACATTATAGTTCAATAAAATGAAAACTAGTATCCAAAAGTAGCCTAATCATTTACTACCTCTTGATAGTACCAATAATGTTTACAATAGATATTACTGTTATCGTTTATCTTTAATAGTCTTTTTCATAATATTCAACTATTCCGCACTAAGCTGCTGGGGCATACGCCAAGGAACCTTCGTAGTGAACATAAGTAAGTTTGTCTATGATTCTAGTTTTGACAAGTGTGACATCATGACAGAATATTTGGCACAATTCGCCTTACATTGCTGTTCAAACTTTTGGTTTACAAAACTATTGCTAAAGTCTATTTTTGTTTAAGGTTCTTCAGAATGAAAGCGATATTTTTGGCTCTGTTCGTCGTGGGGGTGATTGCCGCCCCTCTGCCCGAGGATGAATCGGGGAGTGATGCTGTTCAGATGATCGTGAACGGAGTGCCCGATGGGGCAGCTTTGGAAGCCGGTAACATTGTGGATATCAAGTTGAAGGAGCACGCTGATGGCGAAGTGGTTGCTACCGATCTCCTGCATCCGTATTCTGCTGCTGGCATCGCTGAAGCTGCTGCCGCTGCCGCAGCATCTGCTTCAAATGATGTCTCAGTCGTTGACAACGATATGGCGGAGTTCGCACGTAAACTCCACCCAATGCCTATTGTGATACCTTCCCCGGGATTTGAGCCTATTGAGATTCCCAGCCCTGTGATGCCTGAACCCATTGTGATGCCGCCTCCAGCCGTCCCCGAGGTAGAGGACAAGCCGGAACAGCTGCCAATCGCCGCTCCTCAGTTCAACAATGACGTGTACAATGATGGACACGTTCAGGTACAGTACAATGGGCCACAGGAACCTGGCATGTTGTCCACCCTTCAGGATTGGTTCCAAGTTGTCGTCAATTACTTCAGCCCCACAGGCAGCGCTCCCGCCGCAGCAGTTCCTGAACCTAGACATTCGCACATACATCATCATTAGAAGGTCGTCTCCAGGCAGTTTAGTGGACCACATTTTTTTGCCTAAATTGTAAGAGCAGATTTTTGTAATGTTTTTTGTTAAATCCTGTTTAGTTGATGTGTATTGTATGTTGAATACTGTGGTTGAATATTAAGGAAAAAAGTTGAAATAAACTCTTTATTTTTCAAAACCGAGTTTGTCTGAAGTCAGTCGTCCTGTCTGGATCCTGCCATTTCCTGATACTGGAACAGTAAATTAAATTAATCAAATTAATAGTAGTTATGTTATGCATAACATCACGCCTGTAATCCCCGAAAGGTTATGCAGAGGTGTACTTAATAGTACCTACACTGACATTTCGCCAGTTATGTGTTTTTAAGTCCTATGTAATAAGGGGCAAGCATATTGCCAACAACCGGGCATAAATCCAGACTCCGTGGCTGCTACTGAGAAATTACAAACAAAGAAATAACATTTTGCCCAACCTGGGAATCGAACCCGGGACTTCAGACTCAGCAGTCGCGCTTGCGACCACTAGACCAAAGAATTACGTAACAACAATAACATTGAATGAACCACAAACAGTGTTATTGCAATCGAAATAGTTTTTCAAAGCTATTTTCAGCCTTTTTCTATGCGATTATTTTACCTTCATATATGTTTTAGCTTTCATTCATATTTGGACATAGTTATCATGAAAAACTAAACAAAGGCTAAAGGCTGAAGTTAAGGTAAAGGCCATCATTAAAGGTGTCCCCTCATGAAAACGGCCAAAACGGCATGCGTTATAATAAACTATTCAAGTATTGTGTGAACTGGCTCAGGGGCTTGGCACGTACTCGCCCAACTTAGCCGAACTTCACTTAAAGTCATTTCAAAGTTAATTTACCTTTAACTTTGCACCACACACAAAATGAAAGTGATCTTTATTTTTATTGCAATAAGTTTGCTTTCGGATTGCAGTTACTGATAAGTGTCAAAATTAAAATGATCTTTATTCATCCATACATCTATACAAATAAATAAAATTGAAGTGTCTGTTGTAATATCAAAAAAACAGCTTTTTACTGAATGCATGATGAAAATATAATCGCCACTTATGACAAAAACACATTTTTTTACAATTTTTATCTGTCTGTCTATCTGTTTGTTCCGGCTAATCTCCGAAACGGCTCCACCGATTTTGACGAGACTTTACTGGCAGATAGCTGATGTTATAGGGAGTAACTAAGGGTTTTATTTTAGAATTAGGGTTCTGTACAAAAAAATTAAAACCTTGAAATTGGTAACAAAATCCGATTCAAAAAGGGAAATAACATTTTTTATAATTATTTCACGCGAACGAAAGTCGCAGTCAACAGCTAGTGTTTATAATAAGGTTGCTCTTAGATCGCAGCTGCTTGAGGTAAAATAATTGAAAGGACTGTACTTGGCTCGTTAGTATGAAGTTCAGTAGTCCTGCTACAAAATGATCGCGTCTATTATATTTAATAGTTTAGTGTGCAACGCTGGAACCTGTGGATAGCTTGTGTAAACGTATCTACGTTTAGAGGAGTCATTTTGAATTGTCTTACTCAAGCTTCTTGTTGAAAATGATATCTACGAAAAATAATAAAAGGACGGCTTCATTTACTGTTTTTCATAACTAAAGCTTGAATTTCATCGGAGTGCGGGACTGTTCGAAAGAGATACCGCGGCCCTGGAACACAAAGGGAAAAGAAGGAACATGGATGGGTTTTAGTCAGTAAAAGTCTGACACTCCCTTCCACTCCACCCAGAGCGGGGGGGGGAGGTCATTTGATGATTTCCCATCCGAAAAAAAAAGCTGGGATTTCATAAAAGGCAGATGTAGCGAGCACCAATATGTATACACTTTCCTAAATTTAAAAGCAAATTTCGCGAGATATAACGATTGTAACTTAGAGATAGGTTCTTTTTCATAAAAATATGAGTTCCAAAATAACAACATGAAATAATAAGAACAGGAGGAGAAAAACACTTTTAAAAGATGTTAAGTGTTTTTGTATTGGTGCTCGTAACTGCACACCGACATTTTGATAGAAATGAACCCAGGTTCTCATGCTTATCGGTAGCCCTTTGCGACCACTGAACCATTGAGGCAGTCAGTCTTGAGTTGTCCTGGAATCCTGGTGTATTTATACACACGAACAAATATTGGTTTCCAAAGTACTTCCTTCTGAAGTATTATGAATTTTGTTAATTGCGTTGCAAAATGATTAGTCTCTTATTTTATTACGTTATTTAACTTTATGATTCTTATTGCACATAATAAAAAAATATGACTCTCGTAGTCCCGTATCACAGATTTTGACAAACGCAAAAAGAGAACAATAAAATGTCTGAATGATAATATTGATAATTATTTATTTGTATGTTCACGATGACTCGGATAAACAACAATGTTTAAAAAAATACTTTTCAAACTCTTACTATTTAAAAGATATTATACCGTTAAGGACTACTTAGAAGACAAGTCAATAGAATCTGTAATTTGTAAGTTAGATTAATTGACATTATAAATTGGCTTATTGCTTCTTCCCTTATTTATTATCATTTGCACGCCATGTTATGGCAGGATATGCTGAAACAAATTTACTGTAACACCTCATGTACCATATTCTAGCAAATAAATATTTTGATTTGATTTGAACAATATAGATGATTGTTGTCAGTTTCTAAGTTCATGAAAAACAAACCAACCTGGGAATGAAATAGGAAAACCCAATTCAGTATTTGCCACGGGGCACTGCCAGGTTCATAGTTTTTCAAGTATTTTATGTAGCCATAGCATCGCATAACCAAAAGCATTATCAGCCTATATTGTTCTCACTGTTGGGACATAGGCCACTCCGTCTTCTTCTTTATCGTGTGGTTAGTGCCTAACCTGGTGTCAGTTTTTATGCCACCCATGGGCCTCTGACTTGGCTTGTCAAGAAATATTTCTCAGGTATGCTGGTTTACTCACAATGTTTTCCTTCAACGAAACAAGTGATAATTATATAAAACGCACATGAATCCGAAAAATCAGAGGTCCTATGGCCTTGGGTTCGAACTCGAGACCTTTGACTTGGCAGTTTCACGGTTACACCACTAGGCTATGACTGCCACTTTGTGAGCTTCGCATAGCACAAGATGAAAATCAACGAAAAATACTACCCTCTTTTTGGGACAGTCGGGTAAGACCCTGCACTCCAAAGGCCAAACATCAACAGCAGCAGTTTCCGCTGTCTCCAACTAGACCTGTAAAACTCATAACCAAATTTATGCTTTTCTTTTCTGATTAGTTACGTTGCGGGATCCAAGACAGTAAAATTGTTTCCCTGGGACTGCGTCGAGCTTTTTTCCCTCGGCGCTTTTCTGGTGGTTGTCACTGTTGATTCTGGCTTTCAGTAGTTGCGATGGTTTGGGAATAGTGTGGCGGGATTGTCCCATTAAAAAAAAATTTACCTTCTAATAAATTTCACAAAAATCGGCTAAACAAAACATACATACTAGTTTCTCCAATGGTCGTCGGCAAATTACGTATTTGTGGGTCAAAAGTACTATCTGCAGCATTTTTTTTTTCGAGCTTTTCAGTTTTTAACATCAGCAATCCAAACAGTCCTAGTTCTGGTCTGGAACTCACACTGGGTTATGGCCACACACATAGAAAGGCAGCCTGTGTACCAGCTGTGGCAACGCTATGGGCTGGTTATTCTGCTGTTAGTTACGTAATCATCAACTGCCTAGCCTTTGCCCAACGATCTTGGAGTCAGCTTCCAGTTTAACTAGATTTAGCTGAATCATCATCATAATCTGCCTAGCCTCTTCCCAACTTTGTTGAGGTGGACTTCCATTCTAACCGGATACAGCTGAATACCAGTATTTTACATGGAGCGACTGCCTATCTGACCGCCACAACCCAGCTAGCACTGGGTAATACGATATCCCAGATGCAACTGAGTACCAGTACCGATATTGCTAGCCTTAAAAACTGTAAAACTCGTAACCCAACTTCACAAAAATCGGCAAAACAAAACCTACATACAAGTGTATCTCGGATGTTCGCCGGCCGCCGCCCGTTGGTCAGTGGTGTGCCGTGTGCGGGTTTTAATACGTTTTTTAAGAATCACAAATAAAGTAGAAAGTGGCACGCATCTGGTGTCACGCGAGGCTTGCACGCCACCGTGCGACGTGCGAGCTGGTCGATTACCCGCAGTGCCCGGGGATCGAACCTGCTCCTACTGGACTTATGTCATTACGTTTAATTAGGGGGTGACTGAGATTTTGGCCTTTGGATTGTTATTTAGCTGCACCCGGCTAGGGTGGAAGCTGACTCCATAATAGTTGAAAAAGGCCAGGCAGATGATGATGTGGTTTTAATTTGGGCAAAAAGGATGTTCATTTTTTTCTAGATTGGGAAAATATTGAATCAAACTGTGAACTATTATTATTCTACTGTCGCATTAGGTAGTCCATACACCGAGCCTATATTCTTCAAAAGGTTCGCCAGTTAAGTTTTAAGTCCCATGGTATAGGGGATAATACATTCATCAACTGGGCACAAATCCAGGCTTTGGGCTGTTAGGTACTGATCAATTCCACATTTCACCCAACCTGCGAATCTGACGCTAGACTTCATGCTCAGTAGTAACACTTGCTACCACCAGACCATAACGAGGTAGATAAGGATAGCTCATGCTTTGGTAAAATTTTAAATAGTCGGCAAGATATGACTGCCTAGGCGAACCCTACGCTCAGTGGCAGCGTACCTTAAAGTATTTTAATGAATCCCTCACCATCATCATCTGCCTAGCCTTTCCCCAACGATGTTGGGGCCGGCTTCCTGTCAAACTGGATGCAGCAGAATACCAGTATTTAAATGGAGCGACTGCCTATCTGAACTCCAAAACCCAGTTACTGAAGACTTCAATCCCACAGTGAAATTATAATAGAATTGAACCCCAGGGTGAACACATTCAGTTTATGCATCTTCAGAATTTAGTTTTTCGATTGCAAGCATTTATTTCCCTTTGACAATGAATTATATTCAAGCTAAATATACTTTTCGATTCACATAATTACCTGATCCAACTAAAAACTTCTTTATAAATAAATAAACAGAAACCGAGAAATCTTTAGACACTAATTTAAACTCTCCACAAACAATTAGGAAAAAGTATAAGTATGGACTCCAAATACAAAAAAATCTATTCACAACTTTCATACTATTTCACATTCAAGTAAAAAATGTTACAACCGTTCTACTTTCGTCGAAAGAATATTTTTTGTCAAAAGCGCCTGCCACTATCACGAGAAATCATGTCCTTCGTAGCACGTCGTAGCGCTGACGTCGTAGCCGCGTAGCTTGTCGTAGCACTCGCCTACGAGCCTACGGCCGCGTAGATAAAGGACAAAGCAAAGCTTTATTTACTTGACATTTTTTTATACGCCTACAGCTATTTATAAAACCAAATTGTAGCATAAAACTCGATTAGAATAAAAATATTTCGGCGTTATAAATTATTTATTAATTCAAGGAAATGTGTTTTTTTATTAACCATAATAAAACCCACGTCTACTCGTTTGTTTAAAATCATTTTCCTGTTGCTACAGACTTTCAGGGCTACGATAATTTGTCAGCTTATTTTTTATTTAAGCAATCGTAGAACTTGCTGTCGTTAGTTTGGATATTGTCCGAGTTAATCCTTATAATAGTCGTTCAAGTCAAAGGATCAATAGTAACTTTTAAATCGACTTTGTGACCTAGAAAACGACTGGATCGCGTTTTCAGAAAACCGTTGACCGCATCGTATTCGATCGAGTTAACTTTTTACTTTCACGAAACGTACGCGCCATGAATCGATAGGGTGTGCGGCCGTCGCGGCTGCAGGCAGCGGCACGACAATTATTGTGCCGGCGGTAGCGCGAATTTAGGGCATCGGCGCGGCGGCGCGGACCGCCGGGGGCGCGTGGGGCGCCGGGGGCGAGGGCGCCGGCACGCCCGGGCCAGTCCGCGCCGCGCCCCGCGCCGGCCGCTCGTGTGCCCCGAGCGCGCACACAGCGCCCGCGCTGCCGCGCCCGCCGCGCCGCGCCGCGCCGAGCCGGCGTCGCACGCGCCGAGCGCCCTCTGCCTGCTCCGCTCGCCGCCCGCTAACATGTTGCGAGTGTTGTGATACCGGGCACAGGTGAGCATGCACTAATAGTGAAACTTTACGGTTTTTAACGTGAAATCGATTGAACTTTCGTCGCTGAGATCGATATTTGTTGGTGAGTCGTGTTACTGATACATTATTTATTAAAGGACTTTTAGTTTGGTGTTACCCCTAATTATAGATTTGGGACGGCGCGGCGAGTATTTTTGGTTTTTGTAGGTTGTATTTAAAATTTCTTTCGTGAAAGTTTTGCGGTCCGCGTGGGTATCGCATGGTGTGTCGGATGGTTGGATGTATCCCATGCTGGTATCCTGACCTACTTCAATAGTGCAGATCGATGACGGCATCAATCGTCGTAACGGAACATTGGTAGGCACATCACTGCTCCTAATAATACAATAAGTGCCGCGACTACGCGCTGCGTTAAAGGTAAAAGGTCAGCAAGTCAAAACTAAGTTCGTTACGTCCTGGTACTGCAGATGTTTCACCTATTAATTAGTTAACGAAATTAATTATATCAAATATACAGTATATCAATAACTCAATTAGGTTTTCAATTGAATATAAATAAAAAATAAATAAAAAAAACATCATAATTTTCAATGGAACTTTAATGAATAGGTTAGCACACACACTCATTTTAAACAAGCAGAATACAATGTGCAAATTAATAGTTAACATAAAATAGTTGCGTCGTGTTGCGCTCCCCGCTCTCTAGTTCGGCATGGTCAAAGGAATTCTTACTCGTATACCTTAATACAAAGTTCTATACACACACACACTCACACACACTCATACATACATACATTTTATACAAAGCTGAAAGTTTGTAGCATTCTTTCAATTTTCTTGTTTTCGAGTAGCGGGCGGTCGACCAATGAACGAGGAATCATTTTATTTTTTCAAAATGTGATTTCCAATAGTTTTATTCGCCAGAGATTGGGCACAGGAGCAAACAAAGACTGTGATTTCTAATAAACTTTTCAAAAGCCCTCTCAGGTGAATAACAAAGAGATTTCTTTTTAATCTGTTGCTGTATCTTTGTTATATTTATCTAGCCTGTTGATAGGACCTACTTATTATTGCACAGTTTATTTTCTCCGGTTTTTTGTTGTGTTTAACTTAGAAATAATACCAATCATAAGCCTTTTCTTCTTACTACTGAAGGGCATCGTTATACATAATTAGTGGGTAGTGGAGGTCTTCTTCTTCTTCTTCTTTGCGTGTCGGTAGACTCAAATAATACCCGATCAGTATATTGCCACCTGCACAGCTCTGTCATTGGCTTCGTTTAAATCCTGGAAGGTGCTGGGGGTAGTGGAGGTAAGATAGGCAAGTAAAATACTGGTTCTCAGCTCCATCCGGTTAGACTGAAAGCCGATTACAACATTGTTGGTAACAGGTTAAGCAGATGATGATGATTATGAGCTGATAAGTTTACTCCATATCTTCGAGTATTCTGTGTCACCTGCAACTATAGTCTCAATTTTCCATATGGTTCTTTGCAGGCCAAGCTTTTACTGATTACTGATCAACCAACACTTACCTAGTGTCTATTATGTGTTACAGTTCTTCAATGCTATGGAAAGGAGTCTTCACATAGATTCATATGTTACGGCTAAAGATGGGATAAACTTAAGATTAGCCGGCTAGGTGTGAACATAAACTTAAGATTAGCCGGCTTATCTTAAGTTTATGTTCAGACCCATCTTTAGCCGTAACACATACAGGGTGTAAAAATACCCTTAACGAAGCCGTCAACCAAGCATTCTGTAAATCAAACTAAGTAACTTTACGCAAAAAATAATTGCTGGGAAACGACTTTTTTGGGCTGAAAAATCATGTTTTACGGTAGGACTCAATGTAACGCACTCAAAACATTGTGCTGATGAATCCATTGAATAGTACGGGGGTTGTGGAGGTGTTTAAAGATCTTACATTAAAAACATGTATGAAAAAAAAATGTGAAAAAGTTGGAACTTTGACCTCTAATATCTCCGTAACTAGAAGGTTCCCAGGTATGGTCTAGAACGTGGGGGTAGTAAACTATGGAACGCTACGTGCTACGATCCCAACATACTCTTTTTGGGTTCGTCCACGTTCATTCTTCTTGTCATACACGCACTCTCTAAATATTTTAATTAGTCAATATTGTAACAAAATATTCTAAATAATAACTTAATCGGAGGGAAACTCTTTGAGAAACTTACGGAATTCCCTTAAGTATTTAATTAGAAGTTAAGAAAGAAAAACAAAACCTCTGTGATCCGATTTATCCGAACAAGTTTAAGAAGTTCAGAAAAGGCAATACTTTATTGGTTTTTAGACTTAAATTACTTCTCAAATATTGGGTTTTATTTTATTTCACTTTTAGTGATTAACTTTCACTTTCATCATCTGCCTAGCCTTTTCCCAACTATATTGGGATCGGCTTCCAGTCTAACCGGATGCAGCCGAATACCAGTAGTTTACATGGAGCTACTTCCTATCTAACCTCCACAACCCAGTTAGTACTAGGAAATACGATACCCCTTGGCAAGACTGGTTGTCAGACTTTTTGGGCCACTGACTACATAACGACTGTCAAAGATCTACAAATGACACCCGGCACCAACGGCTTAACGTGCTTTCCGAGGCACGGAGGAAACTCGACACATGACCACAGACCAACCTAGGCAAGCACGGCTTAACCTAAAGATCGACTCGGCTTTTATTATTTAGCTATGACCTCCTCTCACTTTGTAAACAGATATTCCATAGGCTAAAAAAATTTTTTCAATGTCATGTTTTTTTTTTTTTTTAGGAAGTATTACAAAACCATAGAGCCTAGGCAAGTGGCAAACACTTTCGAAGCGTTTCATATTTCTACAATTAAAATACATTTTGGTTGATTTAAGCTTTTTGGCAGCTTCCCATATATTTTAAATGTTTTCCCTATTGCTGATGGTTAATATAACACATCTTAAATAAACAGTCGAAATGAGACAGTGTGGACTTGACCTAAAGATAATGAAAACATACTATAATGTAAGTATTACAGTTTATTATCGTATAACTTTGTAAAAGAAAACATAGCAGTGAATTTCAGTTTAAATATTTTTGAAATTACACATTAGGTTTTTTTTTTTTAATTTAGCATACAAAGTAATGTTATTTTTCAATAACTCTTCCCAATAACTCAGGAAGTAGCTAAATGATTTTCCTCAAAGTGTTTTCTTTCAACTTTCTATATTACCTCTTTGTTAAAAATACTTTATGAGGAAAAACGCCATAATTCATTTTACCACCATAAATTGCAAAACCGAACGTGTCCTCTTTACTTTACACTGTGGGTTTATCGCTAGAACGGTTTTTATTACATTTATATTTTCGATTAATAATCTTGGTGGAAAATAAAGCCTGACTTCCATAGGTATCGGCGTCCAGTTCAACCTGGTGCAGCTGAATACCACTATTTTACATCAAGGCATTGTCCGACAAGCTTTAAAAGTACTTAGTAGTTAGGGTCATATTGACCAAGCTTTATTATGTAACAAGCGACCCGCCCCGGCTTCGCACGGGTGCAATATAAGTACATATAAACCTTCCTATTGAATCACTCTATATTTTCGTCATCCGACCAGCAGCGCAATTTTGAAACACATTTTTAACGCTATTAAAAGAATGTTTAAGGAATTCTTGATTAATCTTTTGCTTCGATATTGCCTAGGTGCAAAAAATCGTCTTTTTATTAATTTAAATAAAACAATTAAAATTGTGAAGTTTCAGAATGAAAGGCACTGCTATTGACAGTGTATTACAAAATTACCCCGTGGCCTAACAAAAATACCTGTGAGTACACCCAGTCACTTTGTTGTTAACATGTCTAAACTGAACCAAAAAAATCCGTGTCGGCTAATCTGATTGATCTCGGACCTCGACAGGTCCAACGAACCGATAAAGCCCTAGTCCGGCATTATCTCCCGATACGCTAGGCTCATCCCGCCGGTAATCCGTAAGTCTCACCGTACATAGCTTTTAAGAACCGACACAGCTCTATTTGTGCGAAAATTGTACTCTTACGCACGACCACGACCTCAGGCGTTGCGACTAGTGTCAAGAGACGCGCGTGTTTCTTGTTTCACTCGCGATATTGTTGCTGTTCCGCAATACTTGTGGCATGCTTTCAAACAACAACTTTCATTTGTTTTCTCCACATTGCCTGTTGTAAGACGCGCGTCGTTTGGGCGCGTAGCTCGTGGTCAAGGTACTCCACCTCTCACCGTACATCTTGACTTGACATTAAGGATCGGGACAGCCCTACCCTATTTGTGCGAGAATTTGTTACACTAATACCGAGTTAATAGGATTAATTGCATTTTAATGATTTTAGTGCTTGAAATTGTTTAGTTAATTATCTCTGATGGGCATAATTACTGTCGGCTCGTGGCTAAATAATCACAGCCGCTCGGGCCGATCTTCAGGTTAAGCAACACTTGCCTGGTTTGGCCCGTGGATGGGTGACCACCCATTACATACCGAGTTTCCTTCGTGTCTCAGTCGTTATAAGTAGTCAGTGGCCCAAAACTCTGACAACCAGCCTTACCAAGGTGTATCTTATTACTCAGTACTAATTGGGTTGTGGAGATCAGATAGGCAGTCGCTGCATGTTAAATACTGGTATTCAGCTGTATCCAGTTAAACTGGAAGTCGACCTCAATATAGTTGAGAAGAAGCTGGCCATATGATGATTATCTAGTGCCCAGATCTTGGAATATTGAGGTATTGCTTTGCAATGTAAACCTCTACGAAAAATCTTAATTAAAGGTAAAGTTATTCAGCACCTTATACCTTACAAACTCAAGCACAGCCGGTTTCTTCAGGAAAACCGTGAAAATATAATTTCCCGTATACCTCATACACTTACAAAATCGTGTATTCCACATGACTTACGAGGTACCTCGGCTTCGTACTCGCGGCCCATAGCCTGATATCAATGAGCAGTAAATTTTACGCCTCTCTCGAGGCCCGCGGATTGATTGCGCCGAAATTGTTGGGCTGTGCATACCTACTTACTTTTATGTTGCTGTATAATATATAACTTTTTGATGCTATGCTAGAATATTGATTTAGTCTAACTATACTGTTGTTTTGCTGTGTGAAACGGGAAAGGAAAACATCGTGAGGATCAATGTGAAGCGATGACTTAGGATCAAAAATTCATGACATGTGACATCCACGAAACCGCACTGGGCCTGCGTGGTGGAGTATCATATAGTCCATTCCCTCCCGCATGGAGGAAGCTGTGTTGTGGTCCCGGCAGTGAGAACGTTATAAGGTTATTATCGTATATTGTTTTTAGTTTGTTTATTTATTTATTTAATATTTGATTAAGGTGGATGTGGTAGAGTAGCCCGTGAAATTCTCTCAAATTTTCTTCAATTTTCAGGTACTGTGTAAGGGGGTATATATATAATCAATAATATATAAACAATAACTCAATAAATCCACATTTGTAACGGTCGCGAATCAAATTTGAATCTTGGGATCCTCCTTAAGCTTTGCCAGATGTTTTCTGCCAAATAACCTCACAACCTGGTTATGCACAATAGTAAGTTTTCGTAACAATTAACGTAACACAGACCGTGTTACGTTAATTGTTACGAAAACTTCAATATTTTGCGAGCCTTATTAATATTATAATCAATTAGGCACCAAGTGCTTTTCATAATTTATTACTCCAGATTTACAAAATTTTCATTCACGTACGAGTACAATCATAATTTAAACCTTTTTTTCAATGTCATTAAAAAAAAACCCTACTTTAAAACGAATCGCTGTATATACTATTACCTTTTCCAGTAAAAAGGTTCCATTGTGAAAGGTAACTGTAACGTAGGGCGGGCGGTATTCATGGTAGGTATTTAGTAGCACAGAAAACTTCAGAAGGTCAATTCTATATAATGAGCGAAGACAGCCGCACGCACACAAGACGCGTACGTACGGTGATCTTAAACAAATGACAGTCGCGAGAGCGCTTGCACTGCCTGTACGTGAAGCTATGCGAAGAACTGATTTAAAAACTCCTTTAACAAAACTAAGAGTCACGTGTTCCTCCCATCATTGCAATCATTTTTTTTTGTCCTGGACCACACCTGAGTACCTTTGAGTTAGGGACATATTGGAGGTCAAAGTTAAGTTCAACATTTTCATTCGTTTCGTTTTTTCTCGTATCGTTTTGTTCGTTTCGTTTTTTTCAATACATGTTTTAAATTATATCACTTTACTTTAAATAACTCCATGACCCCTGTACTATTCAATGCATCCATTAACAATTTAACATAATGTTTTGAGTGCGTTAAATTTAGTGTTACCGTAAACCAAAAAAAAAAATTCATTTCCCAGCAATAATATTTCCGCAGTGTTACTTAGTTTAATGTATAGAATGCATAGTTGACAGCTATGTGATGGGACCTTTTAAACCCTGTATGTGTTTGCCTTGCGACTGGGACTGTAGCTACATTTCATTGTTGTCTTTGTTTCGACAGTTCAAAAGTGCCTACTTGAAATAAATGCTATGATTTAGAGGTTTACGTGTATGGCAAAATTAGAATAAAAATAAAGCGTCTTGGAAAAAAAAAAATTGCGTTGCGTTTTCGCTCAGTATACAAGGTGTAAACAGACCCTTCACGAAGCCGTCAACCAAGCATTCTGTACATCAAACTAAGTAACCCTACGCAAAAATTATTGCTGGGAAACGATTTTTTTTTGGGGTGAAAAATCACGTTTTACGGTAAAACTCAAAGTAACGCACTCAAAACATTGTGCAGGTGGTTGCATTGAATAGTACGGGGGTCGTAGAGCTATTTAAAGTAAAGTTTCAACATTAAAACCTTGTATTTAAAAAAAAAAACATGAGAAAAAGTTGGAACTTTGACTCCCAATATCTCCGTAACTAGAAGGTTCCCAGGTATAGTCTAGAACAAAAAAATGATCGTAATGACGGGGAGAACAAGTGCCTTTCGGCTTCTTTAAGGGTCTATTTACACGTTATGTGTACCTGACCTTCTGTGTTATTCTGTGTTAGTAAGTATACTGCCGTATCTCTAAGTTACAATGTCAGCTTAGCAGGGATTACTATCCTTCCGAAGTGCCGCCTCTTTCTTTATGTACTTGTAATCTAGGTAGGTGAATAGAGAGAGGATTCCAACGGAATGGGTGCCTTACTTAATGGGACGTGATGATTTTTATTGATATTTTTCTTGTGAAAGGAAATAGCTTGTAAATAGTTGCGTTGAAGACTTCTCTTTTTCTGAAGGCTATGAAATTTATATAAAATAGTTTATAATAAGATCTCGGAATTATCCTGAGAAAACTAGGTGTACGAGCTACCCTGTACATTGACCTTTGTGTAGTTTGTACGTCATACTCATTAATGCATATCGATATTGTTTAGGTGTGCATTTCTCTAACTTAGCATAAAGTATGTTCGGGGGCCGTCGGCTATCTCCATCAGGCGTCGGGCGGTTGCGCGGGCGGCGGCGCGAGCTGCTGCGAGAGGGACCGCGGGCCGCGCTCACTTGATTAGCGAGAACACCATCGACACACGCGTGCCTTATAATTTCTGATTCTGTACATTAATAATTTTGGATATATGTTGTCAGTTTTTACAGTCCACCGCTTTTATTTAAAGTCCAAGATAAGCCCCAAACATGTAATCGTATAATAATAATTCAGTAGCAATAAATCCATCAATGGAATCATGCGTCTACTCATTTAAATAAACATAAAATACCTTACAAGTTTGCAGAACAAGTACATAACATTTTCACTGTTGGGCATCATACTCCAATAGTCCCCACTATTTTTAAGATTTAATGCAACTTCAAAGTAAGATTATTTACTGGTGTACACACAAAACATTTATACAGGAATTAACATACAGACAAGGGAGCACAAAGACACCGCTTTATTCGTTTATAAATCTCTTCCAGCGGACCTGTGACTGGATAGATAGACAAGAAACGTAGGCACAGTGTGTAAAAAGAATAAATTTAGCCTAATTTACTAAATATTACGGCTGGTAATATCCAGTAGTACCTAGATACGGCTTCAATAGAAAAAAATTAAACATTGTTTATGTCGGATATGTCAGGATTTATTCCGTTAGGCTCGTACATCATGTGGGCAGAATACGGGTTTCGTGCTATGAAAACACACTGGGTGCGATATACTGTTTCTAGCAAAACTAACGAATTACTTGAGATTACAACTTAACACAATAACACGGGGAACAGTGAATCAGGTACAGATCCAGAGGTCTCAACTCCGCCGCGATCAGTCATTGAATGTCGCTCTCCCCCCGAGCTGAACATCAGGGCTCTGTAGAAGCACGCTGTGTTGTGGGTAGACTGGTAAGTAGGTCGTGATGTCACCACTGCACACAGGCGCGCTTTCCAATTAATTTTATGTCCATACTAAAGACCGGATCCAACATATTATTATATTAATTTAAAGCTCCTTTAAAACTCACAACCACTTAAAATCAAAAAGAAACCCCAGAGTCAAACACAAAGAAAGCTATCGTCCATCAAATTTTATTTATTGGGCACCCAACTCGATGGTTTATGAGCAATAAAGTGAATAAAAATCAATAGGAATGGACCATAAACTATTTATATGACGCCTAGACTAGAGGTAAGTTCAGATTTAGACATGTTAGCATTGAAAAGGTTGACCTAACCTGGAGTTCTGAGAATTTCTTTGTTGGTCTTCTTCCCTTCACCCTCTTTGGACATACAGTTTTAGAAAGTTTCGGTTTTGTCGAACATCGTCTTCATCACTTATACAATACATATTTGTTTGACAGGCTCTTTCCCAAAAAAAAATATCCAAATTAACGCACGGTATGTATCTGTCGCAGTAAGATAGTTATATACCTGGGGATGTAGCTATATCAAGGAAGATACTTGTAAGAAAGTCATAACTATCTTACTAGGATTATAACTAAGATACGAGCACGAAATAGTAATATACTGCTCTATCTTGATCTCTTGTTTCTTCAGCGCTTAGGCGTTGTCTATCAATTACTCAGTCATCTAGAAATTTTGGAGAAATATTCATTTTAGTGTTATTCTCAGGGCATACGTTCACGTGATTGTATCTTTAGCTGTGTGCAGCTAAACTTTTTCAATCAGTCAATTAACTCGAGATATGCACCGTGACTTTTTAGTCTTACAACGTCCTACAACGGCAGCCCACTTCATGTATCCAATGACTACTAAGCATTCATAAAAAAAAATAGGTATTTATGAGATTTTAATAATTTAAAAATAAAAATATTATTAAATATTATGACGCATGACGTAGTTAAAACACCCTGTTGTGAGCGATAATCTACTGGAATCGAGCGCTGGGTAGATATATTCTCCCGTTTGACAAGTAAACATGATTAACAGGATGTTTCATATTTTTTTCTAATGTTTATTTATTACGGTAGGTAAAAAAAAGCCGCGCATAGAACTACATATTTTATGTCGGGCACATTGAGTCTACCTTTGTAAGACGACTAAAGAGCCACGGTATAAGCAAAACACGATAAATTTTAACGGTTGGTTATCTTCTAGTCTTGCTTCAATTTCATCAATTGTGTCCTATAACCAACACTCAAACATAACATGGGATAGCTAGGTCATATGTATATTCCGTCTATGCAGGAATGGAGTAGGTGTGACGTCAGAGCCACCACAGATACGCAAGCAATGCTCGCTCCAACGCATACGCCATGCAAATCCAATTTTCCAATAGAGTAGTCGTTTTGCAACGGAAAACTATTCTTATTTTCACGAGAGGGAAGGGTTCTATTTTTGAAAGTGGAAACAAAGGCTTGTATCGCAGAGTGCGAATATTTAATACTAGCGGCCCGTCCCGGCTTCGCACGGGTGCACATTTATTTTCCCTTAATTCCCCCCCCCCCCATTTGTTTTTCTAGTAATAAATATAGCCTACGTTACTCAGGGTGAATGTAACTTTCTAATGGTGAAAAAATTTTTGTAATCGGCACAGTACTTTTTGAGTTTATTCATTACAAACATACACACAAAAATACAAATCTTTCCTCTTTATAATATAAGTGTAGATGTAGATGAATAGCAGGGACTTTTAATGTGTGGCAGTCTAAATGGAAGGTTATGGTGGAGATCTCTGCCCATCAGTGGGACAAAAAAGGTTGAAATAAATCTAAGCCGAAAAGCATATGAAGAAATATATTTTTCAAAAATGTAAATTGTAATAATTATTTCAGACAGATACCTACATCAATTTTATGATTTCCAAGAGAAATAATTCAACAAAAACTAGTGTTTTTGGCCAGACTATTTGTAGAAAAATGTAACTGTTCTGTACAATAAAGACTCATTAATGAATGAACTTCGATAAGGTACGTACAATCAATTTGTGCGAAATATATTGTACTGAATATGCCTAGGTTAGTCTGTGGATGGGTGACCACCCATTACATACAGAGTTTCCTCGGTGCCTCCAAAAGCCGTTGGTCCTGGCTGTCATTTGTAGACCTTTGACAGTTATTACAGGTAGTCAGTGGCCCGAAAATCTGACAGCCAGTCTTACCAAGGGTTATAGTATTGCCCAGTAGTAACGGGGTTGAGGAGGCTAGATAGGCAGTTGCTCCATGGTAACCAGTTGCATCCGGTTAAACTGAAAGCCAACCACAACGTAATTGGGACAAGGCTAGGCAGATGATGATATTGAACTGGATTTTGTCATAGCAACAATTAGTGAAGTTCTGGAATTTCTGTCGATTGTCACTGGATCAACATCACTGCCTGTATCCGGATGACTCGTAGTTCAGGAAACATGTGAGTGCGATTAGGGAAGCTATCGTATAAATTGATCTGTAAAGGGTCCTTAAGTAGTCGCTGAGTCGACAACTTTCGTGTTTTTGTGAATATTCTCGGGATTTGGAGAACTAGGCGTTTAGCGTAATGATATTTTCTTCTTTTGGGTATTTGCAGTAGTATATGTTTTGCTGTATTGTATCATTTGTAGATCTTTGACAGTCGTTAGGTAGTCAGTGGCCGGAAAAGTCTGACAACCAGTCTTACCAAGGGGTATTATAATACCCAGTACTAACTGGGTTGTGGAGGTCGGATAGGCAGTCGCTCCATGTAAAATACTGGTATTCAGCTGCATCCGGTTAGACTGGAAGCCGACCCCGATATAGTTGGGAAAAGGCTAGGCAGATGATGATATGTTTTGCTGTATTTCGTATTGATCTATTGGACTGACAACAACAAAAGAAGTAAGGAAGCTTTTATAAGTGCAGCCATGAAAATCTAATTCTAACCTAACCCAATTTATTTCAATTAAAGATGCTCCCGATCACTTGCGAGATGATGTTAGTTATTGCAAATTGTTACTGCTAACTATTCAGCGGAACTTACTATTTTATAAAGAGGATTTTTTTTTGCTAGTTTGTACCGAATAAGCTCCGAAACTGCTGGACCGATTTTAAACATTTTTTGACCAATAGAAAGCGAAATTATCAGAAAGTAACATAGGCTAGAAATTATGTTTAAATAATTCAAATTAGCCGAGCTATCACAACTTTTGCTGACGAAGTCGCAGTTTAAGTGCTAGTTCTTAATAAAATAGCAGCTCAATTACAAAAAGGAAACGATACAATTAAGTATAAGTAAATAAATCAATTCTCGTGAGAGCAACATCCAAGAACACAAACACTTTAAAGTTAGTTTTTTACATTTTCAACATTTAATCTCAGAATATATAAATTTCCAAGTCAAGTATTACTTGTAGTGAACGAGAAGAAATTGCTAGTGCAACGCTTAGTGGTTTGCTGCACAAATGAGATCGGAATAAGATGCTCCTGGTGTGTTGGTACAGACAAGGACATAAATATGTATACACTTAGGGTACCTAAGTCAACAAGATTTTTGTTATAGTATGTGCTAGGCTTTTGCTACTATTTTGGAGGCAGCTTCCAGGAGCAGAATTTGCTCGTGAATGGCATTATTGATTAAGGTATTGGGCATATAGCTTCTTAATTACTTCATTATTACGTGAATAGTTGTATTTTAGATAATTCAGCAATAGTATCGGTGCAAAACGACATTTTTGCATATGACAAAGGTATATGTCACCGTAAAGCATTATTTTTTGGTAGATTTTAATCTATCGAAAAGTGATGCGTTAAATTGTAAGCAGTATGTTACGGTTCACAATCTCTCGACAGATTACAATCTCGCGAGATAGATTATAATCTAACGGTTTTTACAATTTTATGGTGACATATACATATTTGTACAGTTGACTGTACAACAGGATCTTGCATCAGAAACTCGAGTAAGTACACTTTGAGTTATTCAAGGAAATCTATTGTCCTTAGATTTCAGAGAATTGACGGATTTACGTTACGTTTACACCGCGCGCTGGTGTTAGGGCTCTGATTCCTTAGCTCGCTTCTCAGGTGTAGTGCGTGGTATCATTAGGAGTGCAAATTAAGGTATCGCGATAATAATGCACTATGTAACTATACATAGTGATTGAGTTTCCGATCTATAATTTACTTCTTGATCATAATTAGAGAATCCAATCCCGCATCAAAACCGCGATCCCGCAGGCCTGTGGGATTGAGGTTCCCTAATCCCGCAGATCCCGCGGTATTTGCGGGATTGAGTTTTTTTATGTTCTTATGTTTTGAGTAGTTATTTAAAAAAAAATGAAATAAAGACTGGATTGGATTCCCTAATCATAATGATAAGAGTGGTTCATTATAATTGATACAAATAACTATAAAATCGAAACATATATCCATATAAAAGCACTAAAATGCACTGCTAATTTTTATAGATATGATCTGTATGACAATATCGAATACTTTGTAGTGAAACACGCTTCTGTGTTTAAATAAACTTTTACAAGTAGGGATCTAAACATAGGTAGGTAGGGGTACCAGTAGCGTAGGGTCATTTTTTATAAGAAGTGAGCCGGAGTACATATCTTTAATGTGATTATATTTTTTGTCTATAGAATACTGACTGTGCCATTTTTCAAAGGGAATCCGGTAGGAATCGAGTTGTATGAAAACTTCGCCACTGGTAGGTAACTAATTATTTGTAAACCATCTAAAACTCCTTTAAAAGCGCTCAAACGCTGACGCCGCATCGTAATCGAAACGTAACATCTATATTGAATTGCAACATAGTTAACGCTATGCGACAGCATTCCGTATTCCTATTTCTATCGGTATCGTAGCTATGTGTTACGATATATTCATGGTACTATACTGCTACTACAAAATAGATAGGTCCGTTCTGGACAACTAGCGAAAATGTACGAGATCATAGACAAGATCCACGTACATCACGCGTAGCATGATCACCGTAGAAACGGGTTTTGTTGACGGAAGAATCGACAAAATGACAGATTTTGAAAATAAATCTGTCATTTTGTCGACACAATCTGTCATTTTGTCGATTGTTGTGTCGATGTGGTCGTGCTACGCGTGCTGGGAGTGAAAGCGCACTCGCGATTGTCATTTGTTTGAACTCAGAATTCACACACGATAAAAAAATAAAGAAGATTTGTAGATTTTTTGGAGGCGGATTTTTGCTAGCTAGTTTTATTTAACTCTGTAAGGAATCAACCTTCTGCACCACTTTTGTGCTAGTAAGAAACCGTTTCTTATTTCTGCCACACGGGAAGGCGTTCCATGGTGCTTAAATATGCACAAACGGGCTTAGAAAACGGTCTACTTCGTCCAATCTAAGTTTTGTACAGACAGTCCGATAACCCACCGTTCGCAACTTCAGGCGATGCGACTTTCAACGCGAGTAGTTCCCTCACACTTATTATTTTCAGTCTGTATTGTCGCACTGCAGTGCAAAGACCTCCTTTCCTCCTTTCTAGCTCGTTTAGCTATCTTCATCTGTATATGCTGCAATCAAATCAAAATATCAAAGGAAATCATTTATTTTGCTTGAATTGAGTCGACTCGACGCCGATGGAAACCCCTCCTACCGTCAGCATGGATCGCGACGGTGGCGCATTTCGAGGTCCATGAAAGCACATGGCCTCGGATTTGTGCAAAGCAACCTCGAGACCCAATTGCCGGATCCTCTCAACGACTATCGCAACGCCGCGTGGTAAGCAATGTGGCAATGCTCTTAGCTATCTCTTTTCTTTCATTTGTTTTGCCCGCAGTCTTCGTCGCAAGTCGCAACACGCGTGTAGGTCGTTGCCAGGCGGTAAGGTTGTTTAGTATTGTTGTTTATAATTATGTAAATGTTGTATGGGTTAGATTTTATTGGTGAAGTTTACTTAGCTGTGGTGTGGAGCTTTGTTTTGTCTCACTGCAATAGTTACATGTAGAAAGTTAGATGGATTCTATTCATGTGTTGTTTCTAAATGTTTTACTTGATTAGCATTTATGCAATGCAATGACAAAAACGACATTTGTGTGCTATATTTATGTTACATATTGATGTTTCATGCTGATACAGTTTGCGGAACTAATGCTCTAACTATATAATGGTGAAAACGCCAACAAAAAACATCGAGAAGTTTGAAAGATCTAGTGGTGACACAAATACGAAAAGGAACTTTTTTAGGGTTTTATAAATAAAGGGTGTAAAAAGACCCTTAACGAAGCCGAAAGGCACTTATATTCTCCGTCATTGCGATCATTTTTTTGTTCTAGAGCATACCTAGGAACCTTCTAGTTACGGAGATATTGGGGGTCAAAGTTCCGACTTTTTCACAAGTTTTTTTTTTAAATACATGTTTTTAAAGTGAGGTTTTTAACTTTAATCACCTCCACGACCCCCGTACTATTCAATCCATCTATCAGCACAATGTTCTGAGAGCATTACATTGAGTCCTACCGTAAAACGTGATTTTTCACCCCAAAAAAAAAAGTCGTTGCCCAGCAAAAATTTTTGCGTAAAGTTACTTAGTTTTGATGTATAGAATGCTTGGTTGACGGCTTTGTGAAGGGTCCGTTTACACCCCGTATAGAAGCAAAGTTATAAACCTCGAATGAAAGTAAGTTTTATCCATCCTAGGAAGGGGGGGGGGGGGCTACCATGACGTCTTGTAGCAGTATTGTTAGAAGTTGTAAGAGAAGGAGCTATACAGGTCGTCTAGCTCCATCTCTTGCCCACTCTGGCCAGGTTTTATAACAAGGAAAAACAGCCTAATAATAAAAAGCTTAAAGCACACAACGGAATTAAAAAGAAACCGTCCAAATAGCAGAATAAACGTAAAAATGTCCTAAAAGAAAGTGTGCAACATTAAAATTCATATTTTTTTGTTTGGTCGTTCATACCCGTGAGGGAAGGGAAAGGTCGAGTCTGACGTATATTGGTGAAGGCCGGTCCATTTGGCAGAACCCAAAATAGGAATATTCTATCTACTGAATCAAAAGTATAAATATACTAAAGTATTGAGTATTTTCCTACAATCAAACTTGAATTCATGATGTTAGCTGAATCAATATTCACTCATCTGTCTAACTTGCTGTTTGTAAAAGTATTTTATTTTTAGATACTGGGATCTGAGGTCGCAGAATACCGCATATCTGTATTATTGCTTGATAAGTATTGAATTATAATAGGGCCTGTTTTCTACCAACTAGTAAGTTCTGTTAAACTTAAGAATCTTTCATAATCTGCCTGGATTGGCTCATAAAATACTCATCCATCTATAGCTTTCTTTTGGCTGAAATCAAAATCAAATATCATTTATTTCAAGTAGGCCAGTTACAGCCACGTTTTGACAGTACAGTAAATGAAATGTAGCTACAGTCACAGTCACAAGGTATAAAAGCAATTTGTGTTTACGGTAGGACTCAATGAAACGCACATAAAGCATTGTGCTGATGGATGGATTGAATAGTATGGGGGTCGTGGAGGTGTTAAAATTTTTAAATTAAAAACATGTAGGTATTTAAAAAAATAACTTGTGAAAAAGTTGGAACTTTGACTCCTAATATCTCCGAAACTTGAAGGTTTGGTCTAGAACAAAAAAATTATCGCAATGACGGGAAGAACAAGTGCCTTTCGGCTTCGTTAAGGGTCTTGTTACACCCTGTATGTTAGAACCGCGCGGAACCCGGACCCCGATCCCCCATAACTCCCATAAGCTTGTTTCTTTATAAAAAGATGCTCCACGATAACAAACAGGGGTTCCTGTGGTCATGTTAACCCCTGTTTTTTCACACAACCCCTTGGTATTACTGTTTATTACAATTTTATTCAGGTAAGTGGTCTAACAGATTTGTTATTATTAGGGAAATGGAATCGGTTTCAAAAGGTCCTTATTTGATCAGGGGACCAATAACTTGTGATATTTTCAGTTTGTTTTATTTATAAAGTTATTTTGCTCTGTTTTGTTTAAGTATTTGTTTTTGTTTTAATATCTTGGATTGGGATCTTCTATGTGATTGAGTTTTTGTTTGTTTAAAGAGTTTATTTTGTTTAGGTATCAAATTGTGTGGCCTTTGTTACTGGAACGTAAGTACTAGGAGATATGTATCGTTTGAATTAGTGAATGAAGCAATCAATTGAAAAAAAAATCTTTTAAACCACTAACATATTCCCGCTACTTCGCCCGCGTGTATATCGAAAATTATCCCATGATACACAATACATTTTCGTAAAAACTAACTCCAGCAAACAACCTAACTTCACAATTTGCCACACCGAACTAAAAAATGAAAATCTCTATTCAAAAAACTCAAAACTAAACCATATTTTTAACCTATCGCTATTTCACGTCAGATTATTCCTGCATATATTTTTCAGACCTGTTGCAGCACTACCTACACCGAAGTTTGCACTCGACTGCACTTGAACACTCTTTCGTGAATATTGAGCTAAACTGACCGGATTCAACCCGTTTTAGAGTTTTGTCGGTGTTTTTAGGATAGTTTTGAGTTTTGTATCATAAAAATGAGAGTTTAATATAATAATAAATAATAAAATCTTTATTAACAAGTGATTGTTCAAACATCATTGTAGCCTTGGCTCTTGTACTAGGATGTCCTGTATCACAAGAGCCAGACCTCTCAATTTACAGAGAACCTATAAGGAACGATAGACAAAAAATGAGATACGATATATATAAGATATGCATTAAAAGTTTAGTTTTAATGCATATTTTTTTTATTTTATTTTTTTTTCCGTTTTTTGACGCCATTTTTTAAGTTAGTTACTTTAGGTTATTTTAATTTATTAATGTATTTAATATCTGATTTTGAAATGAAAATAAAAGATATGCATTATAAGTGTTTACAAACATAAAACATAAAAGAGAGTAAAACAAAAAAGTGAAAATAATATGTTCAGTTTGGCAATTCAATAATCCAATGAATAAAAATCCAATGATGTTTTTCCAATTCAATAATGAATTGGAAAAGGGATGATAAATCAATGACAGCAGTTATTTTTGTTCGCGTCTCTGTCCATTTTAATTTGCTCGTCACGAAACAATCATTACATTTATTAACTATTCAGCTCATCGCCAAAAAAAAAATCTACAAATGACAGCCGGGTCCAACAGCTTAACGTGATTTCCAAGGCATGGAGGAAACTCGGTATTGTAATGGGTGGTCACCCATTCACGGACCAACGTAGGCTAGCTCAGCTTAACCTGTGGATCGACCCGAGCGGCTGTTATTTTTAGCCACGAGTTCCTCCCTTCATCTTCTATATCGGTTCTAACTTCTCAATCATCATTTACTTTATGACATAACACTGTATTCCACCATGTCCAGTTGAAAACCATCGTCAGGCAGTAGTTGTCCGGCACTTTGCTGAACTGGGCCTATTTGGCGCAGCCGTGAGGCACACAGTGTTAAATTTTTTGTTTAGTTTTAATTTTTTTTTTGTCTTGCATTATTTTTGTTTTATATTGTGTGCACTTGTGGCATGTGCCAAATTAATGTATTTTCTTTCTTTCTATTCTTATTTACGTGTTGTTTTCTCTTAGTAAGCAATACTAGATAACGATCCAGCATCTCGCCAGTGACGTCATATTGTATGCTGACGTACATTGCGCTGGACTGGAATATAACAGAACACGTCACAACAATGACGTAGGAGGAAGAACGGGGGTATGCATTCCATTGAGATGCGGTGATGAATCGAGTGGGGAATCTATTTAACTCAATGGTTAACTTGTGGAGAATGCCCTGTGGCATTTAGTCCGTCTATGGTTACTACTAGTAGTGAATTAAGGCCGGTGAATTAGAAAAACTGTGCTGATGGATGGATTGAATACGTGGAATACGTGTGTATACGTGGGCCGTGGAGATGTTTAAAGTAAAAATCTTACTTTAAAACGAAGTAATTAAAAAAAAAACTTGTGAAAAAGTTGGAACTTTTGACACCCCCAATATCTCCGTAACTAGGAGGTTCCCAGGTATGGTACAGAAAAAAAAATGATTGCATTGACGGGGAGAACAAGTGCCTTTCGGCTTCGTCAAGGGTCTTTTTACACCCTTTATACTGAATTCACCCCATCAGTTTGTGGAGGACTGTCCCTCACCCTATATTCTTAACTTTCTTATGAATAGGTACCTAATAAAAAACTGCCTGTAAAAATCTGAAATCGTTGTAACTAAAAAAAACTTTAAACCACGTACCACTTGAAACTCAAACTGCTAACAGTAAAGCACTATTAAAAGTTATGTGAAGTCAGCTAATTCTTTCCGTCGTATACCAAGCCTGAGGGACCGATCGTGTAGGCTTCCTCTCCAGTAAGTTTTTATACAAACTTTAATTTGGCCGGTAACTGTATTTAAAACTGAATCGGTTGGAAAGAGGATAAATGCGTAGAATGGATCGTAATTTTGTTAAACACCTTTTATAAGTTAAGGCCATACTTATGGCTGCGGGACTATTCGAAAAAGATAACGCGGCCCTGGAACACAAAGGGCAAAGAAGGAACATGGATGGGTTTTAGTCAGTAAAAGTCAGAAACTCCCTCCCGATCCATTCAAAAAAAAAAAAGGTCATACTTATTATATCTTTGAGGGCACTTCTGATACTTCTGTTAGAAATGATATCATGAGCCTACTCCAGTCCACTGCTAGACATAGGCCTCCACAATCGCACGCTACTCAACTCGATTCTCGGCAACTGTCATCCAGTTACTACCAGGAACCCTGCGAAGATCGTCACTCCACCGAGTTTACTTCACATTCATTTATGCGGTTTAAACAAGATAAACCAACTATGTATGTCGGAACAACGGATAAAAATAACCGGGACAAGTAAATTTGAGTTTAACCAAGCGTATTTTGATGAAACATAGTTAACTTTAAAAAATATGCTTTTAAAAAAAACGGCCTATCTGATCTCCACAGCCCAATTACTGCAATTCGATACTCTTGGTAAGACTGGTCAGACTTTTGAGCTTCTGGCCACTCGTAACGATTTTCAAGGATCTACAATTAATGACAGCGGGGCCCAACAGCTTAACATGCTTTCCGAGGCACAGAAGGAACTCGGTGTTTAATGATGATCACCCATCCAGAGAGAGTCTGATTGTGGTGTGCAAAATTGTATTACATGGACGTGACACTATAATATACCCTATACTATTGGTGTCGCCAGGCCATTCGTCCCACTTGGTAAGTGACTTGACAGATATGTCTATACAGACTGACAAAAAACATTATCTTAAATTCCTGCAATTTAAGTACATTATGCTCACAAAAAAGCCAGTAATTTTAAGAATCTTAAATCAGGTATCTTTTACATAATAAGATTCCACAATCTGCTTGAGTTTGTACACTGTTTTTCACGAGACTGAAGGCATAATGTGAAAATACGTTCATTCATTTGTTTTTGCGGGATGTGAGGCTTAAGGAGTTATGAGTAAATGTTCCTCCAGCCAATGTATGGAGCCCTGGTACTTTATGATCTACACTGATGGAAGTAATGTGTAACCATATAATAAAGATCGCAATAATGCAGGTGACAGCTGGCTAACCCATTACTGTATTATAGCACCTGTAAAAGTCAATGGGACTCTTCGAGTTTTACAGCCCTGCTCGGGATGAGAACTTTTCGTTTATTAGCTTCTGAAGGTATTTCTAAGCAGTACTGTAAACCCTGCCGGGGCTGCTCCTGTCTGTTCGAAAGAGATACCGCGGCCTTGGAACACAAAGGGCAAAGAAGGGGCATGGATGGGTTTGATTCAATAAAAGTCTGACACTCCCTTCCACTCCGCCCAGAGCGGAAGGCGTCATTTGATGGTTTCCTTTCCATAAAAAAGCAGTACTGTAAAGCCGAGTATTTTATTCAATTTAAACAGTAACAGATACTTCTGTTCGTACCAGTTACACAATTTCAATTCAGCGCTTCCCTCAACGATTCTCGTTTAAAACACGTCAAAGTCTTGCCACAAAGTCCATCGGTTTGCCGCAAACTCGTGCATTGAACGAGAAACACTAAAAAGTACAACAAATCAAAACTTTAACCTCAGTTAGTCTCGGTTTCATTTGCTATCCACGACAATTTATCCCAAGACTCTGAGAAGTTTGCCGACGACTAACCAACGTACAGTTGCGATCAAAGTTTTACTTTTCGGCTGTAGAGCGGTTACCAAGTATTAAAACGTCAGGAATGAAAGCACGATCAACTGAGGAAATGAAAAGACAAGCGAACTGCAATTAAGCATTAATGAGTAGATAAATGGGAGCTCGTTCAGTTGAATACTTTTTTCAGCGACTGTACTTTTTAATGTTTCTTTAGTTTGAATGAAAATTTGACATTTTTGGGAACGGCTTATTAAAGTGTCACGGAAATGAAAGGCTAATTTGAGTAATCGAATAATTAGCAGGAAATTTTCCGTTGTTATTGGACTTTTTCCATCAGGAATTTGTTACTAGTAGCCACGGACGTCTGGATTTGTGCTCGGTTGATGACAGTTAGGGACGCACAGAGCCGGGAAATGTAGCAGAAAAAATGGGAGCCCTATACCCAGCAATGTGTCATTCCGGGCTTATTTGATTGATTGATGATTGATGATAATAGTAATAGGCTCGTTCCCAATTACATGGGACTTAAACATAGCTGGCGAAATGTGGGTGCACTATGCACACCTCTGGCCAACCCTTCTGGGATTACAGGCGTGATGTTATGTTATGTAATTTTCCGTTTCTCATATTTGATCGACTCCTGGAAGATTATGAAAAATCACCATTTAGTACTTCATTGGCCAAAGTTAATCAGGTATTTATGCACGATAACTTAACAAGAGGTAACACATAGGTTATCTAACAAAATCGCTAGTGGATAAATAAGTATGTAGGTACACGAAACGATCAATAAGCCTTCATTGGATAAAGAAAACTCCAAAAGATTTCAGACACTCACAACCGGGTTTTGTAAAACCGGGTACGGATATAAAACCCGGTTTTCTCAAGAACCGGAAACATCTTAATCCAGTCCACGACGACGTCAATACCTGCCCTTACCACTTACTGAAGCAATTAAATAAAAATAAATGCGTAACCTGCCACAAGGTAACTGGCACAAAAACAACAATTCCATGTTAAAAAGACGTAAGTACGGTTATAAATACAAGCTAATCGTTTTACCGATACCGGTAACGGTGACTAAGAATGTGCCAAAACGGTTTTTCTGTAATAATATTTAGTCTGTGTGTACGATGCCGGGACCGGAAATGACACGAACCGAGCCTCCGGTGTAGCTTCGCCCTCTCCATTTGTAATTAAGTTTTTGTCGACGAAACCTACACTTTGTTTTGTTTACTTTGAATGGAAGTTTTTCGATGTTTTGATTACGTAATATTTCATTTCTTGTGGAAGTCTTCGTGTGTTTTTTGGACGTAATTAATCAAAAGTAGATTAAAAGAACATCCATATAAGATGTATGTGTAAAATGTACAGACGCCAGCACATCAAGTTACCCGAAACTGTCAAATTTTCCCAATCAACCTTGAACCTAATGCTTTAGCGATAACGTTGAAAATCTATTAAAGAAATTTGACAGTTTGTCGCAGCATGATGTGCTGGCGTCTATACATACAGTCCTTTGAAATTACCTATCAATTTCATCGATTGAAATCTATACAAAAAGACATTGCATACCTACATTTATTCGATAGGCTGCACGTACACAGTATACCTACATAAGCGCAGAGGGAAGCACATTGTACTTGAATTCCTACGTAAAAGAGCCAGTCATAGTTAGAACCGGTTTAAAACTTCGTGCGTCGATCTAGCAAACCGGGAGTTACCCGTTGTAACGGCTGCTGAAGTGCTGATAGAAAATAAAACGGAAAAAATACCGTTTTACTCCGATAGGTATGACGCCGTCCCGTTCAGCTTTCTGCCAAGCGAGTTTTAACTATATTACCTACGACGGCCATTTTGGATTTTCATCGCCATTTTGAAGTTAGTCGCTATTGGATATAAAGTTGTTAAACGATTTGATTCAGTTTCACATTCGTGGGTGTAATTGTTGATATTTTTGAACAATTTTTCTGTAGCATGGATAAGTTGTGAGCACCTGTCCATTTTGGAATCGTATTGCGAGGCATTTGATCGCAAAGGTTTGCGTTGTAATATGGGCTGTTACCCAATGATATTTTAAAGAAGATACGCTGCATTCATACTGGGTGCTGCGTTGTTACGACTGCGATAGATAATACGGAATGTATGATACAGAAAGAGATAGCTATTGCGCTTGAAGTATTTAAATTACGACAATTGTCTGAATTAGTCTGCAACAATTTGCGCGCGCTAGTGCGATATCTACGTCTTTTTATTTATAATTTCATTGCTGTTACCACGTATTGAGAACATGATTCTTAACTCCCGGGATAGGCACTTTTCGGTGATCAAAAATCAGTCATACAAAATACGCTGATCAAGCTACTGTATTCGTGGTAATAGGTTGCACATTGATGATATTTTAAAGTGTTAAGATTTTCAATGTTGAAATTATGATTGTTGATCTTTTATGTACCAATACTATCAATCACGAAAAAAAAACTTCCCGTGGTACTAATGGATCGCTTGGTAGTTCTACTGGATTTTTTCTAACCCGTGGTGCTGCTGGTAGTAATACGGTACCACGGGCAACCAACGGCTGTCCCTTACACCTTGCAAGTATACGCGTAACTTTATGTACATGTAGGGCAGAGACGGTTACAAAAGTAGGTTTCTATAGCCATTAAATCCAAATCCCAGTTCATTGTACGGAAATCCCAGTCGATATCGAAGGTACTAAATAATGTACGTTATGTACTGTCTTATAACGATTAGTTATTTATAGTAACCAGCCGGTGGCCATGACCGCTGTAAAGTGTTTCAAAAACACGTGATTGTAACATGGAATAGGTGGACTTTTGATTTACCAAGTTTCCATTATTATTTATTTATGAAAACGGTATTTTTTAAAGTTATTCTATTACTATTTCAAATATTTCGAGACTTTCGCTAGACCTGGGTTCGATTCCCAGGTCAGGCAAAATCTTATTGGGTTTTTCCATCAGGAATTTCTCAGTAGCAGAAATGGCGTCTGGTTTTGTGCCCGGTTGATGGCAATAGGCTCGCCGCATATTCCATGGGACTTAAACATAATGGGTGATTTGCTAGAAAGACGGACTAGCAGGCTTCTGAGTATCAAAGATCTAAGGATGTTAACCAGGAACGACAGTTTAGCAGGCTTTTCGATTACCCATCCACGGACTGAACTCGAAAAGTATTGCTTTAACTTGAAGATTGACCGACTTCCAGAAAAACACAAAACATAAGTGGCTGCCTATCCGAATTAGGAGGTCCCTCAGATTTCTCTGTATGCTCTTCACTAATTTGACCGATCCTCGTGCTCCCGATTACCTAAAAGAATATTTCAAAGTGTTGGGCAGTTTACACAATCGTAACCTTCGAGCTTCTAAAGACATACTCCTGAAATTTCCTCACATCGTACTGGTTTTATGTCCAATTCTTTCGCTGTCTCAATTATAAAGCTCTGGAACTCGTTACCCCTTCGCATTAAAAAAGCTAAAAGCAAAATGGCTTTCAAAAGAACAGTTCGGAAGCACTATTTGAAATCAGACTAAATTGCTCACAAGCAAGTCATTAGTAGTCATAGTTTTTATTATGAGGTTTCTCGTATTTTGGACTATTTGTATGTATTATAATATATTAGTTTATTTCATTTTATTTGTATATAATATGTGTATTAGTATGTACCTATTTATGTTTATCATGTATGTTAACAAAATGATATTTTTCTTATTAATTTTTTTGTACTCTATCACAATTCTGTCCTATTTGACCCGAAGGTTGACTGATAGAGAATGCCTTGTGGCATTAAGTCCGCTTATGTACCACTTTTGTACATGAAGTTTAAATAAATAAAACTTTGTTTCATTGACTTTATTGCCACCGATTTCCGAAAGAAAAGTTATTTTTCACGTTTTAGTGTGTAAAGAATGATATGGCAAGAAAGGAGGTGTCTGACGAGATGGTGAGTAATAGAGAAGTTTGGAAGAAGGAGACATGCTGCGCCGACCTAATGTTATACCGACCGATGACCGATATAATGTTACCGACTATTTAAATGATGTAATTTAGACATTTTCTCGCAATTAGACGTAGCTTTATGATTTTTGTACTTTGAACTATATTATTATTGTATTTGTACGCCTTTCTAGGGAACAATGTTGAAACTTTATTATTTTTTTGTAATCGTTCCAACTGATTGATTTAACCTACACGTGTTTTTGACAAATAAAAAATGTATCTTATCTTACTTATTTTGACATAACCTTGACATTTGATGTATGCAATTTTAATATTGACATAGACGACATAAAATTATGTAATTTTCCTGTTTGTTGTTTTTATGTTGTGTTATTTGATGATTTTAATTATTTAATTAACCATATTGCATTGTTATTTATTGATTTTTTAAATTTAATTAATTTCTTTGTGACAATTTAATTTCATGTACCTAATTGGAGAAACATTTTGTATGCCTAACGGCGGGACATAGATAGTTTCTGAATTTTATATATTATATATATTACCACCTACTGTTTACTTATATTTACAAAATAAAAATAAATGAATGAATTTGAATTTGACCCCAAATGAATTGGGATAAGGGCAAGAGAATGATGATGACGATATTCTCATAACTTCAAATTCACTATCCAAAACCCTATTGTATCACGATTTTCGTAAGATAATACAAGACTTAACACATGCCACGCTTAAAACATATTTTATTTGATGTTGAATGTTTCAATAGATCCGGGGGTGTACGCGTGCGTCTTAGCAGTGATTACCTCAGGGAGGGCGAGCTCATGCATTCGTGATGGCGCCAAACTAACTCTAATGTGCTGCTATATAATTGTGGAGAAGACGGACTGAATATTATATCGAGGGCTTGTTTGTAATTCTTGAAGGGTTTTAACGATTTTTTATGTTACCCGCATTGGTTTTGGAGCTCGTGGCTAAATAATAACAGCCGCTCGAGTCGATCTAATATATATATAATATAATTTGGTTTTGTATAGCTTGATTGGTCGTCGAACGTATACATATCAAACATTCAACATTAAAAATGTATAGGTTACGGTTCGGTACCAATAACACGTGTACACAACATTCTCTTAAATTCAATAAACCGTGGTAAAGTTATATCAAAGAATTTTAACAACAGTTCAACCATTATTCATATATTCGCACTAACCTTGAAAGATGTAGTTTACAGCCTCCTGAAATGAAATACCTAAGTACCGATTTTAAACCTCCTGGCTGAGTCTGTGATAGTCACTTAGGAGAGCTGAGCACCGGCGCTCAAGCAGAGAGGAAAAGTGAAAAATATTTTTTTTTCTCTTAACGGTCAGCTCGAGGAGGGCAATTTGCCAGTGGTGATTTGAAAGGCAGCGTAATAAAGAACTCAAACTCAAACTCAAACTCAAAGCATTTATTTCAATTAGACCATTACAGGCACTTTTGAATGTCAGAAAAACAAAGAAGGCGAAGCTACAGTCCCAGACATAAGACATAATAACTTATGAAAGTACTGTAGTTGCCCATTCCAAGGCGTACATCTCTATGGAGAAAAGCAATATTTCATTTGAAACATTTACTTATGGTCACTTAATTACCTTATGCGTTATTAGGTAATTAAGTGACTATTAATTTTATTATTTTGATCTTTTGACATTATATTTCTTTATTAAATGACTATTATATTAATTTTATTATTGTAAGTTATTGTTTTTTTATATTTTTGATTATTACTTTCTTATTCTTATTCATCAATGTATTTTGTTAAGAAATAAATGGCTTATGACTTATGACCAACACTTTTGAATGTAAAGGAGTCGGTAAGTTAGTCAGACATTTGAAACCGAGAGGCCCCTTTTAAAATACTAAAAAAGCTTAACGTTCTAAATAAAAAAAACTTAAATCTCTATGGACACGAAACTTAACAGAGACTGTTTTAAATCAGGTAAAAAAACCCCATAAATATCGTCACATACAATCAGATAAACGTATTGATTCATTACGCAAATTATCCGTGTTGAAGGCATTTAATACGACTTATAAAAAATGAGAACGAGATTTTTACAGACATTTGATTGACAATCCATTAAACAATACATTTTTCTATCTTCCTCTTCTATTTTTCGATCTTTTTTTTTTCGGATGGGAAATCATCAAATGGCGGAGTGGAAGAGAATGTCAAACTTTTACTGACGGTGTCTCTTGACATCGCCATCACCTTCAACTCCATGCCCTGGAGCTGCATTAGGGAGGCACTCCGGTATCACCGAGTGCAGACCTACCTTCGCAGTGTAGTCGGAGACTACCTGACGGATAGGTTCGTCATCTACCCTGGTCACAGCGGAGAATGGAACAGGCGAGCATTGATCATTTCAGTCATCAATTTATGCATCCTAATCAATTACCCTTTTTTATAAAAAAAATTGTTTTAAAAAAGCCCTTATAGCTGGTCTGCAAAAGAGTTATTATCGCTCTCCGTGTGCCAATTTCATATTTATACAGCCTGCGACGGTGTAATCGGGTTTTCAATACATCATGTAGCCGCTTGATCGGCTATTAATAGCCAGTTATCCCCCGATGTTATTTTACATACGGTATAGCTGTACCGAGTACCGAAATGAAGCAAAAATTTTAACATTTAATTTTCATTTTAGTCAAAAGAACTTTTGAATGATTTAAATGCTTTTCGGTTTAATTTATGGACATGGCATGTCGATACAACTTTTAAACGGACAAGTGAATATTATAATAACAAGTTTGTACAGTACCGTGTACAGTGTTTTATGAACTATTGTAATTAAATATCACATATCATGAAATGTTTTAAAACAATCAGCTTTTGATTTAAACCGTAGAATCCGATCCATTTTAAGCAAGAGGAAACAAGAGATTTTATGAATCTGACTTCATACAAGTATAAATTCAAATAATTCCTGATATAAATTCAATCGGCAAAAATGATGGAGTTAAACAAACGTACAAAAAAAAAACAAAAAAAAAAACGATTAAAAAAAAGCTCATTCTTGTCCATATAGATCTACGCTTTGGAATGGGCAACTACAGTACTTTCACGAGTTATTATGCTTAGTGACTGGGACAGTAGCTTCGTTTTTTTTGACATTCAGAAGGGCTTGTAACGGTCTAGTTGAAATAAATGCTTTGAGTTTGACAAGTCGTGAGACTGGTGGGACTTCCCCTTGGCAAAAGTAGAGAAAGGTTTTATTTTAAACCTTCAATTTACTTTAATTCAGTTGTACATGGGAACAATGTTGATTAATACAACTTCGATTAAAAATCTTACTAATCCTAAAATCACTCAAAAACGTATCAAGATCACCTCAGTATCGCGCGAGTCTCAAAATGACGTCACTATATCATTATCTTCCCATAACCCGCAAAGTGGGTAAGCTGATACGGTGATTTAGATTGTTTACCCACCAGGCCTCGTGCGAAAACTTCCATATTTTCTTCAGTAAACGCCTACGTGCTAAGAAATGTATGATGCTAGGGATGATAATTTATTTTCTTTTTGTTTCGGTATTTTATACCTACTGTAGCTTCTGATCTCCTGGTAGTCGGGCCTCATTTTTTGCCTTAAATAAGTAATATTTTTGGGTTTTAGTTTGACTGGATTACATTTATTTTGATTGTTTTAGGGAAATAGCTAGTTTTTATATTCAGTGCTTTAGTAAAAGTTGACCAGGTTACTACTGTTTGCCTGTAACATCCCACTGCTGGACAAAAGCCAGCTGTTTCATCCATCTCTTGCGATCCAGGGATATTGTGGTTGTTTGTTTTGACTAAGAGTGTATAATTCTTTTCGATAATGCGGACTTTTCATCTCTTCTTTTTGCCGTTTCCTCTAACAGCGTTCTTCTGTAATTAATAAAGATTATGGCCTGTCATAATGAGACCCTAATTACCGGCCACATTATACACGGGCACTACTTAGTGAATTCTTTGGCCTGGCTCAACGCCGAGGCCTCGATGACAAACTATGTAGGATCGATAGAGGAATGAGATCGGGGGCTGCCTAATTACCGTTTGGGATAACTTCTTTGTTTTTGATTGACCTATATTTGAATAGTGTTTGTTTTTAGAAATGTTTTTTTCGTAATAAATTGTTGCCTAATTTACAAGAATGATTTTTTTTAAAGAATGTTTTAGTATTAAAGTTAAGTAGCGTAATATTACGTTGCGTGGAATATTGTTTTTTTGTAAATAAGGTTTTTTTAGTAGTCACAAATTTTACTTGATTAAACCTAAAATAACGGACAGATAATCTTCACTTAGCATTTAACCGTGCTATAAACCCAATAGCTCAGCAACTGCACATTTTATCCACAAAACTTTTGGCAGGGCAGCACAAACAAAAACACGAAAGGTAAAATATTTTCCAAAAGGAATAACTGAATACTAAAACTAGCTCTATTTCAATACTGGTCACAGAACTAGGGAAGTGTACCGAGCAATATCGAGCCAACTAGATCAAGGGCACTCCACGAGACGAACCGATTTTGGCACAAAACGAACAGTTATGGACAGAACAGATTACAAAGTAAAAGTTAATAGAAAGTCGGATAAAGTCTCAACGATTTCGGCTACCGGCGAGCAGAAGGTTAAAAGTTAAAATGGCCGACATGCGCAGTACAACCCTAGCTCATTAACTCGACTCGTTAGGCTCAGCCCTATATTTTATAAGTACTTACTAGTGAGGTTTATGAGTGTATATCCACATAGGTATAAGTAGACTTACGGTAAATATAGGACCGTTTTATAGCACATTTTAAATGCAAGCTTTTTACGAATGGAGGTTGCGGTTGTATTAATGTGTCTTCTTGAAGCATTTTGTTTAAAAGCTATGCATTGAAGTCTGGATAATGATGTTAACTGCCTCAGAGAAAAATGCTTTTAAAAAACATCCAAACTAATATTATAAATGCGAATGTAACTCTGTTTGTTTGTTTGCTACTTTTTCACGACTAAACAGCTGATCGGATCGAAATGAAATTTGGCAAGCAGATAGATTATATCCTGGGAAAGGACATAGTGCGCTCGCCCTCATACTTCTGGCTGAATAATTTTGGTATTAGGGGATGTTTGGTCACTCTAATTTGTCTGACTGATTGAATATAACTTTTAAATAAATACTTCAATAACATATTAAAAAATCAGACATGTAAAAATAAGTAAAGTTCAATTATTTTTTGGGTAGCTTAAAAGCGTCTGACAAAAGCTCTGGTCCATCAAAAGTGTCTGACACTTATGATATTACTTTAAAATAATATTCTACATGACATATATAAAAATCAGCCATGTGAATTTAAGTTAAATCATTCTTATTTTTAGTTGACTTTCTCACCTGGTACCTGCCCAGGTGTCACTCGGCAAGTTCCACAAAGCGCGTAGGTATTCAAGGCACACGAGACGCTACTGAAAACTTCAGGTTTCATCCGTGTGAAAATAAGTTATGTCTGATTGCTCTGGATCTTGGACTATAATTATCTAATGGACAGATTATGTTGCGGAACCTTATATGACATAAAGATGTCGTCAGCCTTTGTTTTGCAGTTGGACCAATCTGTGGGTGTTTTATTTTCTTTCTATGTTTATTATGAAAGTTGGTCGTATTTACTCGGCTACTTATAATATGTAACCTCTAACACTGTTTGGTACTAACAAAGAACTACTTTATCTGATTGAGTTGTGTGTGAGTTTTAGAAAAATATGTAATCTGTGTAATGTATGCCCTTATTTGGAATTTTCTCTTATCTGATTTAGGTGAGAACTACACGGCACTCATCATCTGCCTATCCTTTTTCCAACTATGTTAGGGTCAGCTTCTAGTCTAACCGGATGCAGCTGAATACCAGTTGTTTACATGGAGCGACTGTCTATCTGACCTCCACAACCCAGTTAGTACTAGGTAATACGATACCCCTTGGTAAGACTGGTTTTCAGACTTTTTGGGTTTTTCAAGGGTTTTATTTTTTTTGCACGAAGCTCTAATTATTTTTATAAAAAAGTAGCCATACACACATAACATAAGTATATAAGTTACACCTTATAACATCAGTTGTCTGCCAAAGTTTCGTCAAAATCGGTCCAGTCGTTTCGTAGATTAGCGGGAACAAACAGACAGACAACAGACAAAAATAAAAATAAAAGAGTTTTTTGTTTAAAGAACCAAATATACTTTCATATGCATGCATATTAAAAAATTATGTATTTGTATACATGGTTATATTTTACCATCATCTGTTTGTTGCTCCCATTCTTGGGTTCGACAGCAAGTTTTCTTCTTTCATACGTATTCATTTATTGTCATCTCAATAGCCACCGTCATTCTGGAAGACTGGAGTCTCCTAACACAGCTTTAGACGCCTAAAAGGAAACTCCAATCACTAGTTTGTAAGAAAAACTTGGCAAAAACAATAAATCATTTTTCATTTCATCATTTTCTAGTATGGCTATTTCCCATAAAGTAGATTTAAGAAGAATTCGTTTCGCCGCTCCCAATAAACTAACCAGATGAATAACTGATTATTAAACTTAAATATCAAAGTTAATGATAACATCATCCTGGTAGTATAAACTTTGAAGTTTACCGGTGAACAAGAACAAAGGATCAAGCAATCGGTTCAACCAGCTTATTTGACTTAGTACTAACTTAGTCCATGGTCCCGTGGTTTAGTTATTAGTGGGGTGTTTAGACGACTTTAGTGGAAACAACTGGCAAAGTCATCTGTTTGTTAGTGGCACGGACAGTTTGGGATAACAGAGTATGAAAGAGATATAGAGTGGCGTATTTTTAACACGATCGGAATCGGTAATCAAGGAGTATTTTTTTATTAGAATTTTCTCGCACCTGTCTCACTTTTGTCTGTCTGTGACGACCTAGTGCAGGTTTATTCATTACGCGCAATACAGTAATTACACCGAACCGATAGACCAGAGGCCCTGGTATTCCCATAACATTCCTGAAATAATTTCTTGTACCGGTCATCTTAGTATGGTATACTGAATTCACCCCATCAGTTTGTGGAGGGCTGTCCCTTACACCCTGTAGATAAAACATTATTTGTGAAACAAATATTTTAATTATTAATTCGACGTATTTACGTTACGAAAAATATCAAAACTCGTACTAGGGTTTCAGTGATCGTTTCAAAGACTAGGTACTCAAGTGCTTAATAGAGGTTGGGCCGGATCCGGAACAATTGTGCGAGTCCAACTTGGACCTTTTTTTTTTCGGATGGGTAATCATCAAATGATAATTTCTGGTTTATTTATCTCGCTCTGGGCGGAGTGGAAGGGAGTGTCAGACTCGTACTGGTTAAAACCCATCCATGTTCCTTATTTGTCCTTTGCATTCTAGGGCCGCGGTATCTCTTTCGAACAGTCCCGCAGCCCTGGGTCCAACAATTTTTTCTTTATTGAGATCCTTTAGATTTAAAACACATTCGAAATTGTAGTGCCTAATACCCATAACTTTTGATGAAACACAGTACACAGTTCTTTATGACTCACACATAGAGCGGCCGATAGCTTGTCTTATTAATACGTTAAGGCCCAGTCTTCCGTTCCAATGATTAATGAGCCATATTGTCATCACGTTTGAGTGATTCGCTCCACGTCTTCGCTTTTGTTTCACGGAGTTTCTGCGTATAGAGCTATGGTAGCACACATTTGTCATTTTGTATTTGATTTATTGTGGCCATTCGACTATTTCTGATGTTTCGTGTGTTATTATTACGAGCATGTGTGTTTGTGGGTTATTTTAGGCTCGTAAAATGATCGAAGTGAAGGAAGATACCTAGATAGGTACAAAAATGTATGAATGTGTGAATGGAAACTTGTAGAAATTTCTCAAAACACAAAGGAAACTCCAACTTCTTCTTTTTTTTGCGTCAAGGGTTGGTTACGTATTGGCAAACTAATCTGTTTGTTTATTTATTTATACAGATACTTGCTGCACTTACTGTTTGCACCAAAGCGTGCCAGCAAGCCAACAATATAACATTGACTACAGTCAACAATACTTACTCTGGCAAAAAAATTCTAAAACTGTAAGAAAACTTCATTATGGTACCTGTTTTCGGTTTCTAGTAAGGGAGAGACAAAAAGCGTTGTACCTCATTGAAAAGTGCCGTCGCTCCCTAGCATATTATTTAATAGCTTATGCCTCAGGTTTCGCCTGCGTGGGGTTCGGTAATTGTCCCACGAGATCATACTACCGGGATAAAAAGTATCCTATATGTTAAACCAGATGATGAACTCTCTGTACGCCAAATTTCATCCAAATCCGTTCAGTAATTTTGCGTGACAGAGTAACAATCATCCATCTATCCAAACGCCTATTCTCACAAACTATATAATAGTATAGTAAGATAAGATATCATCATCTGCCTAGCGTTTTCCCAACTATATTCAGGTCGGCTTCCAGTCTAACCGGATGCAGCTGAATACCAGTATTTTACATGGAGTGACTGCCTATCTGACCTCCACGACCCAGTTAGTACTGGGTAATACGATACTACCTAACGACTTTCAAAGATCTACAAATGACACCCGGTACCAACGGCTTAACGTGCTTTCCGAGGCACGGAGGAAATCGATATGTAATGTGTGGTCACCCATCCACAAACCAACCTAGGCAAGCACGTCTTAACGTAAAGATCGACCGGAGCGGCTGTTATTCTTTAGCCACGAGCTCCTCGAGAGTAGGATATCTAAATAACAATTATCAACCTACTCGTTTCAAAGCCAATCAGCTTTACTGAGGCATCATTATGTCTTTATCTATAATTGGTTTTTCAGGAAAAATTCTCTTCCAATAATAGGATGCCAATAATAACATCGGTTTCCTGGAACTTCTTGATCTTCAGGCGAAAAGAAACGTTGTAGGAAAGCAGCTTGTTATCCTGACCGACTTTCAACAGCTTACTCAAGGGAGGATCGTTATATGAAGTGTTCTTAGTAACTGAACAACTTACTATGCAGTTCTGCGAAGCAGTTTTGTGATGTTTTTATACACCGTGACTTTTTAGTCGTCTTACAACGGCAGCCCACTTCATGTATCCTACTAAGCATTCACAAAAAAATAGGTATTTATGAGATTTTAATAATTATTTAAAAATAAAAATATTATTCAATACCCTGTTGTGAGCGATAATCTATTGGACTCGAGCGCTGGGTAGGTATATTCTCCCGTTTGACACGTAAACATCATTAACAGGATGTTTCATATTTTTTTCTAATGTTTATTTATTTTTCTTTGTACCTACTACGGTAGTTAAAAAAAAAAAAATCGCGCCTAGAACTATTTTATGTCGGGCGCATTGAGTGGACCACCTTTGTAAGACGACTAAAAAGTCACGGTGTATACTGTTTTTATTGATTTTTGTTTTCAACCCCTTTTGTCCTACTGCCTCGTTGGTCTAGTGGTCAAATCACGACTACTGAGCGGCAATCGAACCTCGAAGATCTTTGACAGTCGTTACAGGTACCAGCCAGTTTTACCAAGGGGTATCGTTTTACCCAGTACCAACTGGGTTATGGAGTTCAGATATGCTCTCGCTCCATGTAAAATACTGGTATTCATCTGCATCCAGGTAAACTGGAAGCCGAACCCAACATAGTTGGGAAAAGGCTGATGATGACTTCTAATAAAGGTTAGTACCTAAATTATTAACTACTAAGAGTCAAAACTACACACCAGTTATGATGGAATTAGTTAAAGGATTAGCATTCACCACTACCCCAAGACCCCCTGGGTACTGGAGCGTCACAATTACATTATGTCTCCGGTTTCACCTAACGACATTTGAGGACGTTACTAAATTAAGATAGTCCTGTATCCTAATTGTGATCCTAGCTGTCTAAATAGTTAGTTGAATTTCAGCGTTTATGTAATACTAAAGCTAATCATTGGCAAAGTTGAAACTTTTATTTCAATTAAAAAGCGCCATCTTGGATCGTTAAAAAGTTAGTTATCTTGATTCGAAGTGTAAAAGATTCTTAATGAGAAGAGTGAGTATTTGCTCGACTAAATAAGGGTGATGGATGGAGAGGGAGAGGAAGGCTAAAGAAAAGATGGATGGATTGTGTGAGGAATGTATGAAGGAGAAAGGAGTAAATGAAAAAAGAAAAAGAAAGAAAAAAAAATACATTTATATGGCACATGCCACAAGTGCACAAAATATTAAACAAAAATAATACAAGAAAAAAAAAACTTAAAACTACACAAAAAATATAACACTGTGTGCCTAACGGCTCCGTCAAATAGGCCCAGTTCAGCAAAATGCCGGGCAACTAGTGCCTGACGCTGGTTTTCAACTGGACATGTATTAGAGAGGTTACGGATGTAAAACAGTTTTATGTGTTGTATCAATGGTGGTGGTGAAAAGGTACTTAAATATGTAAAATAGATGTGTACAAAAAATAAATAAACATACCATAAATTATGAGTTAAAAACTACTAAATGATGCCGTGACATCTGACAGGGGAGAATGGAAGAAGAAAACGTGTTGCGCCGATCCCAATTAGAGTGGGGCAAGGGCAGGAAGATGATGATTTCCTCTACAAATAATACAAAAAACAAAGGAACGAGATTTTAATTCAGTTGAACTTTTAGTTGACAAGAACTAAATGTAAATTATATCAAGATAAACCTTACAGGTATGGTTTTTAGTACTAAAAAGCACCTAGACCCTACAATAATTAGATTCAATTTCAATAGCGCCTCAATCGTTTTCGTTCTTCCAAACAGTCTGATCCTGAACTGAAAAACTAAAGCTTGAAAATGAAAGACTAATAACGTTAATTAAGTACAAACACTTTCCATTGTTACGCAAATTCTTTCTTTCATTCGTTTTCTTTAAAAGATTTATTCAAATTCATCAGCGACGAAGAGAGCGATTAAGAAATCCAACCACGATCCAGCCAACTTTTGATTTGAAAAAGGAAAAAATAACGAAAGAGTCTTTATGCAGTATTGTTGAAAAAGACTGCCTTGTTCACGGATTTTTTCTTTTTCTTTATTTTAAAGCCGGCCTGTGATTTTAGTTGCTGGAAAAGCCTTACTTTTGTAGGAGGAAAATATTCTTTATTTTTAACACGAGACCTTTCATTATATTTTTTGCATATAATGTATCTATGCACTTATGTTAAGCCGTTTCTGTATTATTTAGTAACACAGATCCACATAATCTTAACATATATAGGGTGACTGGTAATTAGTGACCGATACTTTGATACGTAATTGTACTCATGATAACAAACAACTTTCTCAAAGAAACATTTTTTAAACGGCTAACAGCTGATAGGTCACAGGCGCGAGCGTGCGATTTTCGTACGGCTGTTGTGTTAGTGTGATAAAAGTGGGTGTTTAAAAAATTGATTCTTTGGGAAAGTTATTTGTTATCATGAGTACAATCACGGGTTTAAGTATCACTAATTACCAGTCATCTTATATAATGTAATATATGATTTTCCCTTTAATTTCCACAAGATTTTACTGTCATCTCTACTTGCTTAATAGGATAAGTTAGAAGGTAGATTAATATCCTGGGTAATTAAACAACGTATTACCAGTTCTCATTAATTTCATCATATTTCCCGTTGAGAGGGGTGAGGTTCTTCTTAGCTTGTAAATTGCAATCAAATGAATAGTGACAGCCAGGCAGGTAGGTAGGAGGAAAGCTAAACACTGTGAACTGAAAAACATGTAGTTGAAGGAATCTCTTCGAGTCTGCCAAACAGCAATGTAGCGCAGCATTTTGAGTGTAAAGAGAACAGATAAAATACGGAACTCTACGCTGCACTCAAAAACAGAAATATTATAGAAATTACAGACGAAGGCAAAAATGCTGCCATGCTCAAATAGGATTGGGCGGGTCACGCGAGCTGCATACGACCGCTGGGCAAAGGGCTCAATACGATGGGTGCCTGAGGATGAACGGCGCCGAGGAGGCTGGCCTAAACACAGATGACCTGGACGCGCATCACGAAGGCTGGTTCGAGGTGGCGCAGGAGAAGAGTAACTGGAAGGATATGGGGGATGACTTTGCTCAGCGGTAGGACATACAAGGCTACTAAAAAAGGTGAAACACCTAGATACTGTCATACATGTATGTATAAGTGACAGAGACCGTGCTCAACAAAGACTTTTTTTTATAAACCCGTCAAGCGATTGCTTATAATCCGCCCTCTCCTCGTAAGATATTACAGCAGTGAGCCTAGTGGTGTGACCGTCGGACTGCCAAGTCAGGTCTCGAGTTCGTACCCAAGACCTCTGATTTCCCGGGGCTGCGGGACTGTTCGAAAGAGATACCGTGGCCCTGGAACACAAATGGCAATGAAGGAACATGGATCGGTGAGTAATGGGTTAGCTCACCGTCCGTCCGTCTTATGACGACAGGCCGTGTCGACGGCGCGTTCGTGTTCCACGCGCGCCTCAAAGAGATGTCAGCAACCAAGAAGGGGCCCGCAAGGGCCGATGCCTGCCGGGGCTGCGGGACTGTTCGAAAGAGATACCGTGGCCCTGGAACACAAAGGGCAATGAAGGAACATGGATGGGTTTTAGTCAGTAAGAGTCTGACACTCCCTCCCACTCTACCCAGAGCGGGAGAAGTCATTTGATGATTTCCCATCCGTAAAAAAAAAAAAAAAAAAAAAGGAACATGGATGGGTTTTTAGTCAGTAAGAGTCTGACACTCCCTCCGACTCCACCCAGAGCGGGAGAAGTCATTTGATGATTTCCAATACGTAAAAAAAAAAATGATTTTTGTGCGTATTGTATAATTGTCACTTGCTTATCGGTTTAAGAAAACATCGTGAGGAAACCAAAACAGCATGCCTTAGAGATATTTTTCTACGGCATGTAAAGCCAAATCAAAGGTCCATGAGCGGCATAAAAACACTGACATCAGGTTAAGCACTAACCATACGAAAAAGAAAGAAAGATCTTGTAAGAACTTCAAGGTCTTACGGTTATAATTTTTTTTATTTCTTCTCTTTACATTTTAAAATATTTTAATTAACAAAAAAACATTTAAAAATATAAAAAATAGTAGCCCACCAGCATCTGGAACGGGGTCCGAGCTACCAGAGGTCAGGGCTCTTGAAAGAGGAACCTCCTAACGATACGCGCCGTGTCCAGAAGGACTGCTTTCTGAATCAAGCCCTTGATCCAGCTGCCAAGCGGTGCCTCCACAGATATTGGTCGAGGCTATAATATAATAATTGTTATTCCGATTACATTTTCCTTATGTAGTACATCGATATTCGTCGGGTTAACCCTCTGTACTTATTCGTATTTCTTAGTATCCAGTACAGCATTCATGCCTACACTGAACCAATGACCTTCCATTTAAAATACAGCCAGTAAAACAGTAAGTTTACGTTCAACGTGTTGGGTTGGTCCACAGCAACCCGTAACCGATCGTGTTAACAATTCACTCGTGCGTTTTATATTTCTTTGTATACGAAAGAAAATTCTATTTGTATTAAACTTGAGGCTGTATTTGAGGGTTATTAATTTATGTTACTAGAAATCTCGCTGGGTTTTGTGAGCAGTTTTTTTGGAGGATTTCGAAAGTTAGGCGGTTTTAAAAATTCGTTTGCTCAATGTGGCACTTTTGTTTTTAAAAGCAAAAACAGTTACAGCTATATCGAATATAGCTTTTTCTATGCTTACAAATGAAAAGCATCCAGGTCCTCCGGGATTAACCTTTTTCACTGTCACAATATAGCAATGGTATTTACTATCCACCATACCAAAACATACTTTTTTTGACGAAGACCACTTTTCTCGTTTACAAATTTATGGCAGTAACATTTTTGACCTTTTTTTGCTACTACAAAATAGAGTACCCAATTTTTTTACAAGCTACAACAACAACAACAACAGGAAACTTGCAATAATTACACATTTGTTTAGGTCAAATCTTGCAACTGAATTTTAAAACAGTAATCTCCAACCGATTGAGATGAAATTTTGCAAACACATTTAAATAGTTTGGATGAAAATGCATGGTTAGCTAAGTGCCGTCATTCTATATCCAATATGGCGGATTCGCAAAGATGGCGGACTATTATTTTTTGTACACTCCATGATATGGGTACCAATTAAAAGGGTTTTCTGAGAAGAATACGAAAAAAAAATATTATGATGAAAAGATGATGGTGTTTTACTATAAGCTTGTTACTACTTTACTCAGGTAAGAGATAAAGAACCACATGTGCCAATCCATTCCAACTTAATGCAGTCTTAAACAAAAGACGGAACAAAAGAGAGACAAAGATAGAACAGCTACCCATAGGTCAAACAAACTATGACGTCACCAACAAACCACTCTCTAAAGTTGAATCAGAAAAGCATTAGGGGTAAAACAAACAGCTGTCATTAAGCACATACAGGGTGTTTCGGAAAGTAATCATTGCTGCTTTCAATGGCTGGGCTGTATACAGGGCGTGGGTGTTTTGAAACGAAGCTCTTTGAAATTCTGAAAGTGGAATGGGTGGGGCGAAACGTTTGGTTGGACGGAGTTAGGTATTAGGGCAAGCTTGGATTTAAAAATGTACTAAGTATGTGTGTAAATAAAGTCGTGTTGGATGTGGTTATATCTGTTTTGTTTTAAAGTGGAGTTTTATGGACTGGAAAGTAGGAATAGCGAGCTGGAACAGCGACCCAAAAAAGAAGTTGGTGATATTTACCGACTTAAAAAAAGGTAGTTCTATGTTTGACTGTATACATAAAGGGTGTAAAAAGACCCTTAACGAAGCCGAAAGGTACTTGTTCTCCCCATCATTGCGATCATTTTTTTGTTCTAGACCATACCTGGGAACCTTCTAGTTTCAGAGATATTGCAGGTCAAAGTTCCAATTTTTTCACACATTTTTTTTTAAATACCACTTTTATAGGTTTTAATTTTACTTTAATTAACTCGATGACCCGTTTACTATTCAAAGCATCCATCAGCACTAAGTTTTGAGTGCGTTATATTGAGTTTTACCGTAAAACGTGATTTTTCACCCCAAAAAAAAAAATTGTTTCCCAGCAAAAATTTTTGCGTAAAGTTACTTAGTTTGATGTACATAATGCTTGGTTGACGGCTTCGTGAAGGGTCTGTTTACACCCCGTATACTAATGTATGTTCAGTGATATTTCCGTCAATTATGGACCGATATTGAAATATTTGAAATAATCGAAACTCAGTAGCCAAAAAACTAATGGAACTAACAAAGTCACCTAATTACAGTAAAGTTATTCTGGACTTTTTTAGTGTTTTATTGGAACACGGTTTTGATATTTGCAAAAAAAAAACAAATTTTCCTACATATTTTTGAAATTTTGTGTAATCAAAGCCACATTTGTGCATAGGCATCAAAGGCTCTATACTAAAGCTCTTCATCATATCAGCCCGGAATCACCCACTGCTGGGTTTAGGCTTTCTTTTGCCATTTTATCCGGTTCTGTGCGTCCATCATCCAGGAGTTTTCCGTGAATTTAGCTGATGTCGTCAACTCAAGGTCTTACTTTATCGAAAAATACCGCTATTACAATAGACTAACAAATTTTTCGCAAAAAAAAACACTAAGCAGTGGAAAATACCTTCCCTTTCGAAAGTAGACACATTTGTTGTGGTATTTCACACAAATCTTGTCCAGTATCCATTTTACATGTAACTAGAAGTTATTAGCACATCTCCACAAAGACGAAGAAGAAAAAATGCATACTATAGAGGATACATCATAAAGTACCGAAGCAAAGTTAATAAAATTTATATGGGATCACCGCGCGAGCTTTTCTACGAAATGAAGAAGAAACAATCACTAAGATTGAACCAGTCATCACGGAGAAATCGGTGAACATGAAGGGAAAAAAAAGATGCTGGTGGAATACATAACCTCCTACTTTTTTAGAAGTCGGTTAAAAACATCACTGTGGACACTGTGGATGTACTAAGATAGATAGAAGATACCCATAGATATACGAATACGGAATGCTGTCGCATAGCGTTTACTATGTTGCAATTCAATATAGATGTTACGTTTCGATTACGATGCGGCGTCAGCGTTTGAGCGCTTTTAAAGGAGTTTTAGATGGTTTACAAATAATAAGGTACCTACCTTTTTTTTTTTTTTTTTTTTTTTTTTTACGGATGGGAAATCATCAAATGACTTCTCCCGCTCTGGGTGGAGTGGGAGGGAGTGTCAGACTCTTACTGACTAAAACCCATCCATGTTCCTTCATTGCCCTTTGTGTTCCAGGGCCACGGTATCTCTTTCGAACAGTCCCGCAGCCCCGAAGGTACCTACCTTCCAGTGGCGAAAGTTCCATACAACTCGATTCCTACCGGCTTCCCTTTGAAAAATGGCACAGTCAGTATTCTATAGACAAATAATATAATCAATTTAAAGATATGTGCTCCGGCTTACCTCTTACAAAAATTGATCCTTCGCTACTGTAAGATAGTATTCCGTCCGGAAAATTCCGTCGTAATGTCTCATGTTATGTTATTAAAAGTCAGTTCTTACGCAAGAAATACCCGTAAGTCCAGTACGTGATTCGTCTCCGTTCAGTTGTTAGGATAATCCCTCACTAGCCCAACAATACCGGGAGGGAAAGTTGGGAGGGTCGGGAGGCTTACCGGACCTCAGGCCATGTATCCGACCGTACATTCCATTACCAATGACTTAGTTTGGGCCATTTCTTTCGGAATGGTTGAGAAATTACTTGAACGGGAAATCCTTTTGGACCACAAGGAATGATAAATGATGTGGAGTCAGTATGTATGAGTTGAGTTTTTAGTTGTGTTAAACTAGTGTTGCATAGAGTAGGTACCACTATTGTAAAGCCTCATTGAGATTTTTTGAGTGTAAAAGAAATATTATAGGCAAAAAACACATTTTACCATCAAAACATTAATAATTAAGCAATGTGGAATCGTCAAAAGTTTTTCGTGTTAATTATTAGGAAATATTCAGTTATATCTGAGTCGACAAAAAAATCATATCAAATCTAATTAACATTTTATACAAGGTGTAAACGGACCTTTCACGAAGCCTTCAACCAAGCATTCTGTATATCAGACTAAATAACAATACTCTACGCAAAAATTATTGCTGCGAAACAACTTTTTTTGAGGTGAAAAATCACGTTTTACAGTAAAACTCAATGTAACGCACTCAAAACATTGTGTGGTGGATAAATTGAATAGTAAACGGGTCATGGAGGTATTTAAAGCAAAGTTTTAACCTTAAAAACTAGCATTAAAAAAAACTTATAAAAAAGTTGGGGCTTTGACTTACAATATCTCCGTAACTAGAAGGTTCCTAGGAATGGTCCAGGCCCTGCAGTCTCGACATTAGATAGCGACAAAAATCGGTCGCTAAGTCGTATCGTTGTCAAATTCCTTTAATAGATTTTCTACTTTATTTCGACTTCATAAGATTAAAAATCTGTTAAAGAAATTTGACATCGATTACACTTAACGACCGATTTTTGTCGTTATATTTGTCGAAACTGCAGGGCCTGAACAAAAAAATATCGCAATGACGGGGAGAACAAGTGCCTTTCGGGTTCATTAAGTGTCTATTTACACCCTTTATTAAACTCTTACACCAGGTTAGGCTCTAACCACACGATGAAGAAGAAAGAACATTTTATCAGCAAACCTAACCAAATCGGCTTTGACCACATATCCAAAAAAATATCAAAACCCCATTTAAATCAGACATAACAAGCACGTTGTCTGAAGCACACACCATAAGACCTCTTGTGCGAACCATTACCAAAGCTAAAGCACCACAAATTCCAAAAAGGTCGGTTCACCCGACACGGGACGTCCCGTTATGACAGTTATTGTCAATATAGCTGCATATTTGGATCAGTGCCCAACTCGACCCAACTCGGAATATTTAGCTCTGGGACGTGTCACGGAGTCGTGCCACAGAATATCTTGCGGTGTAAAGTAGCTGTCAAATGTCTATAAGATATAATATTGTAGGATTAGCGGATCTGGTTAGTATTACTGGGGTTTTGAGAGCGTGGGCGAAATGTTTTGGGGTATTTTTTTCGATCTTCTCTTCTTCTTTATCGTGTGGTTAGTTCGTAAACTGGTGTCAGAGTTTTTAGGCCGCCCATGGACCTCTGACTTGGCTTTACATGCCGTCAAGAAATATCTCTCAGGCATGCTGGTTTCCTCACGATGTTTTCCTTCACCGAAAAGCAAGTGATAATTATACTATACGCACATGAATCCGAAAAATCAGAGGTGCGTGCCTTGGGTTCGAACTCGAGACCTATGACTTGGCAGTCCGACGGTCACACCACTAGGCTATAACTGTTTTTTTTTTTTTTTTTTTTTCGATGTTTCGATTACATGTACTTACTTAATTTTGACATTGATTTGAAAGTAACGATTACCTAATTATAATAATATTAATTCATGTTGGACGTATTGTAAATCACAAAATAATTGTACTACTTATTTAATTTATTTAAGAGTGACATCTGACTATTTGTACACCATATGTTGTGGTAGAATGTTAAGGACTTAAACAAACCCATAACACCATACTATTTAAAACTACATTCTTACAAATAAATATTTCTGATTCTGATTCTTAAGGTTATGTAAGTACAGTCTACTTTTCTCGACTGTATGTACTTATATTTTTTACCCGAATACGACGAAGCCAAAAGGAAGGGTTATGATTTTAGTTATCTATGTATGTATATATGTTTGTTTGTTTGTATTTACGTATATTCCTCCGTAGCGCTTAAACTATTCATTTGATTTTGATGAATTAGGTATCGATTTGTTATATGCAACATTTTAACCGACTTCAATAAAACGAGGAGTCGATTTTACCTCGTAAACCCTGAATTTAATTAGTGCATGATTTTTCAGTAGTCGGGTTTTTTAATTGTTGTATATCACACAAATTCTTGTTGTACAGATTTTAGCAATAAAACATAGACTACTTGAAAGGCTTGATTACCAATCTCCAACAATAATAAAATAGAAGTCAAAATAAAATAGCTGTACACTACTGCACACCGCAGGAATACAAACGTGTTGCTTTATAAGTACAAAAGCTAAAATGAAAAAGGGTCTTCAAATGTCACCACATGAAATATCAAACGGTGTGTACATACTCACGTAACAAAAGCTTTTTTAATCCAGCCGTATCGCAAGTGACAAAGCCGATTCTTGTTTAGTTAGACCCCATATTTGAGGGCTTAATTCTGAAATAATCCCGTATGACATGCGGCCGGTGTAAAGTTGCCAGTTGCCGGATTACGGAGTCGAATATCTTATTGCCGGACGGTAGCCGGACGACAGTCGGACGGTCACTTTGTGCCCTTTATACCCATTATCGGTATAAGTTGGCGGTGTAGGTTTTATTAGTTTACTGGATTATATTGATTTACTTTGGGGGCTGACGCTTCAGGGGAAAGCGCCAGAGTACCCCGTGAAATCCAAATTTTCTTACGTTTTTTTCAATTCGCAGCTCAGTGTCAGATTGTATGTTGATTAAAAAATCATTCGCGACCGTAAAAAATATGGTTTTATAGAGAATTATAATCATTAAAATCATCACCCCTCTGAATTAATTTAATTCCATTGAATGAAAGAAAATTTGGATTTTTCTCGTCCACCTTAATATTTAGTTTTAAAGTGTAAGTCATGGTATGGACATGACTGTGATGCAGATGAATGATAAATATTTCGTGAGGAAAGTTTTCAGTATGAATGTAGATGGCTTAAGAATAGAAGACCAAAGAAACGACGGATGGACTGTGCGAAAGATGATATGGTTAGAAAGTGGGTGACTGAGAAGAACACCAATGCAGAAGTATGGAAGAAGACGTCATGTTGCAACGACCACAACTAAGGACAGTGGAGTAATGATGTAAATAAGCTAGTAGACATTGTGAAAAAGCTAGAAACGTACGTACTGTTTTAAGCTTTCACGGTTTACAACTACATACACTGTCACTTACGGGATATCTTCCGTGATAATGGCGCGTGCATTAGCGTCTAAATATCGGGAGCAAACAATAGTTGAAAATCACGGAAATTATCCCGTAACTGACAGTGTAAGTTTAGCTAGAAAAGTACTTAATTTATTCCTAACTGATCGTGTAAGCCAATGAATATTTAATTTTGCACTATTCGATGAAAAATCGATGCTAATGCCGTTGGTGTTGCGAATTTACTTGTCACAACACTTTAGTAGCCTTCAAAGACACCCACACGGACCCACTCTTTACAAACCACGACTAGAGTCCTTTCACAGTTATTTTAAACCTTAAGGCAACAGAATAAGGGTCACTGTGATTGTAAAATAAAAATGAAAGGACAATACAATGACATGACGTCATCAATGACGTATTTACACATCAATTTTATTCAATAGCCAATGAGCGAAGGCTACGTAAAACTGCAATTAAGTTAATTGCGATTGGTAAGCGTGGAAATGACTACGCAGAAAGTTTTATTTGTCGGTCAGTGAGTTTGCAAGCTAACTTCGAAATAATCAAAGCTGGGTAATGTGTTATTAACTGACAGTATATGTTTTACCAAGAATTGATATACTAATGACAAAGAAATACTTAATGTAAATATGAAAGAAATTATGGGATTTTGAATGTTTGAATGGACATGGTTCCGTTGTTTGTAGGTGTGTAGAAATATGGAAATCAACAGTTTCTTTTGCAATTATGAACCTAATGCTTCAGCGATAAAGTTGAAAATCTATTAAATAAATTTGACAGCTTGTAGTAGCTTGATGTGCTGGCAATTATCTAATTCCAATGTCATATTTAATTGCACTCAGCTTGACTTAACTATCAGAATAACATACATATACATAACATCACGGCTGTAACCCCCAAAGGGGCAGGTAGAGGTGTACCTAATAGCACCCACATTTCGCCAATTATGTTTTATAGTCCCATGTACTAGGGGGCAAGACTATTGCTATCAATCGGACACAAATCCAGACTCACACAAACACGACAAATCCAGACAGACCGTGGCTGCCACTATGAAATTCCTGATGAAAAAACCCAATAACAATTTTCCGAGTCGGGAATCGAACCTAGGACCTCATGCTGAGCAGTCGCGCTTGCGACCTCTACACCATCGAAGCAATTACTATCAGAATAAAAGCATTATAACACAGCGAAGTTCCTCTTGCTTAACGTATTGTAAATTAATACTGCTTTTCGAAGCTCACGAAAACGTTTCAAAACAGCTGTCATACGCAGATGATCATAAAAATTATATTCATTACACCAGCATAAACATAAAGCTAAAAAAAATCATTTTGAACTTATCCCCCGAACGGATCACGAACTTTTCCGATCAAGAAACTCATTTCAATACGACTAGCCGATCAAAATCCGGTCAATACCGGTGAAATCCGGATACGTGGCAGTTTTGTGAATGAGAATCTTGAGCGTTCACCTGCGTAACAATATGTCGTCGGCTTAAAATATTTTCATAAAGCATTTTTGGGGATTTTCGTTGTACATAGAACATTTTATTTCATTAAATATTTAAAGAATTTTGCTCGCTATGTCTGCGGGCCTGGCCTTGAGCAGGGCTGGTATGCGAAACTTTTTTACTTAGAAGTTACGACGAACTACCGACGATTGTTTATGATATTTTAGAGAGCTGGTATCTTAGATGGTAATATTCTCAGAAGTTTTCGTAATGAGATGGGACCAGAGGGATTACTATGAGGAGAAGAGATGGCGCTAGACGACCTGTATAGCTCTGTCTCTGTCCGTCCGTGTCCGTCTGTGTGGGAAAGAGAAAGAGCTATACAGGTCGTCTAGCGCCATCTCTTTCAATACTGGAATTACTCCTGAAAGCCAGTCAGCCAGCCAGTAGGCCACCAGGAATTTAGTAATTTAAGTCGTTTTGATTAATTATGCAATCGTGGATTGTTTGAGTTATCCTGTTATCTGATTGACTTTATGGATATTGATATCAATCTGAAGTTGAAGATATCGTATTAATTTTTCAAGCAAGCTCAGTCCCATTCATAGTAGCATAGGGTAGCTATCCTATAATTGTCACAGCGCTTGCGAGACAGTAGCAACGGCATCCTACAGATGATTGAATCACGCGCAGATTGCCCTATTCTTAAAAAAATGGATCGCATTGTTTGGGCGCTAACTAACATATTGTTTTATGTCGGTACTAACACAATTTTGATTTAGATTAAATAATAATTATTAGGTAAATTATTAATTTAAATTTAAATTTTATGTAATATACAGACGCCAGCGCATCAAGCTTCTACAATCTGTCAAATTTCTTTAATAGATCTTCAACTTTATCGCTAAAGCTAAAGGTTGATTGGGATAATTGGACAGTTTCGGGTAGATTGATGTGTTGTCGTCTGTACAAATAGATTTTTATTTAATTTTATGAATTCTACGGATTATAATATAAGTATATAAATCATAAATCATATTTATTTCTGTAAATTGGTTTTACAAGACACTTTTACATCATCACTGTCATCATGTTGTTTTAAAACTAGATGGGGCCGGTGTATTATAATCAAATGTAATTATAGTCAAATATCCGGAATTTTTACAGCAAAATGCTCTCTTTTCATGACAATTTCATTTTTTTAAATATTTCTTTCGTTTCCCTGGAGTGCCAACCCTGTATAAAATTCTCTTTCAGTTTGAAGGCATCACTTGAATGCCTCGTTGACTGTAGCGGAACAAAACCAAGTGTTCATCGCTCTCGTGTTTCGTGTGTCCTCCATGGGGTCCCAAATTCAATTGTCCCTTCACGAGCCCTTGATGGGCATTTCCTTTCTTTTTTACAGCCGTATATTGAAATATCTCAATAAGTATAAGAACGGTACATCCGTTTGAGTAAAGGGATAGGAAACCACTGATTTTTAACCGACTTCAAAAAGGTTGAGTAAGGATTTTTTTTTTTTTTCCAAAACGCAGGAAATATGCTCGACTCGTCTTTGTTCATACAAAAAAATGTGTTTTGTTTGACACGGATTGGCGCTGTAAGAACTAAAAGTTTTCATTTATATTTTGTCCTGTCTTTTTTACTCTTGATGTCTACTTTCTAGATTACCAACAAAACTAAAATATATTTTTTTACCCATAACTAATATTACACAAAATTATATCTAACATATTTAACACACGCACACATCGCTGTCAACAGGAAAAGTGCCCAGAAGGCTGGCAGTATTGCCACGTTGGATGGCAATGCTGATTCTTTGGCTAAAAAATTGGCCCGCCCTTTGGTCACGTGAGCAGTCGACCAACCGCTCGGTGATTTCCCGAAATACTAGGTGGGCACTCGGACCCCAGGCCCTAGTGTTTCAACCCCAAACGGCTCAAACTCCTAACTAATTATTAGTCGAAATGCCATTTTACTGTCAAGTGCGGCTTCGTTTTTTACCCACACTCACAACAAAAAACGACACCAATAAAATCTCAACTTTATTTTTCAACAATTTTCCGATCGGCTTAAGCGCTGCATTTTAAAGCTCTACATTTTTAATCACAGGCGAGATTTAATTCAGCGTCGACGATTTAATCCCATAAAAACAAGATGGAGTCTCCGCCAAAGTACGTATAATCAGTAAGTCGTCATTTTTCAGGCTTAGTGGGAAACGCAACGGTCCCACTAATTATTTAAATCCTTTATTATCAGCTTATTCTATTACAGCAAAAATTGTAGCTAATAATTCCTGACAGTTTGTTGTTGGAATTACAACCCAATTCCGCGGTGTTAAATGTTAATTTTCTTTGGTTATTGTGTAGTTTGAACATGTTTAAGGTCATTCTGAGGTCGTTGGCTGCTGTTTTCATAACGATTTCTTTATTATAGTTATTGGGTCTAGAATTAGAGTTGGGTCAATATTTGTGTAGACGGAAATGTTGGTAGATTTGATTATAATGTTGATGTGGTTTTAAGTTTGTCTATGATTTCAGGAAATTATCAAAAAGGATCGTATTACTGGAATAAAATATACCTATGACCTAACCCAGAACATGTGCCACCTGTGCGCAAATTTTATCGTAAATTGTTCAGACCAACATGAAAAAGATAACGGCACGACGGTCCCACTGTGCTCTGCCTTCCCACTGTTGCACGTTACGATATAAATGAGACTGAACGGCGTCACGCGGCTAACAGCTGATAGGTCACAGGCGCGCGCGCGCCAATTTCATACGGCATTAAAAAAAATATTCTTTGGGAAAGTTGTTGTTATCATGAGCACAATAACGTGTTTAGGTAACGGTCACTAATTACCAGTCACCCTATATACAAAACTCAAAACTTTCCTCACAACATTTTTCTTATTCCTCCGCATCACATGCCTATAGAAAGAAATATCTTCTAGCAAACCTGCGAAAGAAATATCGATAAATGAATTTTATGTTTTTTCAGAAAGACTGAAAAATGCTAGCTCCACATCCCAAATAATCACTATAATGTAATCACCTCTATAATTAAAAAGTCCACATTAATTATTGCTTTGTGTAAAAGCAATTGATTGCAGTGTTATATATTTATAAATAAATAGGTCCTCCAGGGAGGATAACAACCACATTTTCATCCCTCAACGTCTCTCTGTAATCCGTGTTGGTATTGGTGAATAAATAATTATTGCTGCTAATTGGTTTGTTTGATAGCTAAGCTTATTATTAATATTGTGGCATTATTATTATTTAGAAGGGATTCATTGTATCGTTGGAAGGAGTTCATTGACTTTATAATTCAAGTCAATTGTTTTATTTCAGACACAACGATCCATAGTTTTGTTAGTAAGGTACACTTAAAGATAATGTATTGCTAGGAGGTTCCTCTCTCTGGAGCCCTGACCGCCGGTAGCTTGGACTCTGTTCCTGATACCGACGGGATACATTAAAAAAAAATGTTATTATATTGTTTTTTTAAAGGAAAATATAATTCATTTCATCTGGTCTTTAAAAGAGACAGTGACCTCTGAGTTTGTTTCGTATGTTTCTTCTCAGCTACGAAACACCGGCCCCATCTAGTTTTAAAACAACGTGATGACTTGTAAAAGTGTTTTGTAAAACCAATTTACAGAAATAAATATGATTTATGATTTATTTATGATTTATTTGTAAAGAGTTAAATAAAGGAAACTGTAAATGTTAGTAATTAAATAATGAGAGACAAATACACACCACACAATACTATTATAACTAAAGTTAACATCAAACAATAAGTTAAATTAAATGAATACAATCTTGTCTCGTGTCTAATAAAATGTAAAAATTAAAAAAATAAATTAATGATAGTTAGTTATAATGATAATACAAACACTGCTCATCGAAACATCTGTCGAAAATAACATCAGATTGAATAAGGAATCAAGTTTTGCCGACTCTTGTGAACATTTTTATTGGAAAATTTAAAACATAATTAACGTTTAAAATTGGGTTAAACTTTTTCATGGTCTAGCCTGAAGGCTCGGAGTAAACGTAATGTTGTAACTTAAGAATATTAAACGTATTGTAATTGCTAATACTTTTTTCGCACGTAAAATATGTGCTTGTAAGGATTGAGGATTGATGTATTTTTTTTTAAAGACGTTGTTCCACACTTGGAATCTCTCCTGTATCGTGGGTGCGTTTACACACATTTAAACTCACATACACAAACAGCCAGATCCGGAACAACTATCTGTTGGTCAACTTGGTCATACAAATATTTGTTCCGTGCGATTTGCAATTATTCGATTTTTTTCTTGACTCGAGTGAGACCCTCTGGAGATATTATGAATTATTTGTGTGAATACACACACAGTACATACATACAGTATTTTGATATCCTTGTAAACAACTATCAAACATGCAATTTAACTGTTCTCTTGCTGTAGTCAGTAGCTGCATACGCATATTCCTATTCGTTATATACCAGCCTATTTTGAGACGTCGTCTTACGAATATACATTATTATTGGATACCTGTCATAAATATGGCTGATCGTTACGGTTCCTCAGAAATCTCATGTAACCGTTGCCGTTGGTTGGTTGGTCACAACTATTATAGTGTTTGAAACGTGATATTCGGAATATTGAATACTAGATGTATGTCATATTCTCTACCTGCACGCGTAGCATGACCACCGTAGAAACGGGTTTCTTTGACGGAAGAATCGACAAAATGACACGATTGTGAAAAGAAATCTGTCATTTTGTCGACACAATCTGTCATTTTGTCGACACAATCTATCATTTTGTCGATACAATCTGTCATTTTGTCGACACAATCTGTCATTTTGATAGACTTACATATTTTCTATTATAAATCTGCTATAACATTGTATCTACTCATTTATGGTCATCCATCATCATCTACCTAGCCTTTTCCCAACAGTGTTGGGGTCGGCTTCCAGTCTAACCGGATGCAGCTGAATACCAGTATTTTACATGAAGCGCCTGCCTATCCGACCTCCACAACTCAGTTACTTGGTAATGCGATACCTCTTGGTAAGACTGGTTGTCAGACTTTCGGGTTACTGATTATCTGTTACGACTGTCAAAGATCTGAAGAGCCGGGACCAATGGATTAAAGTGCTTTCCGAGGCACGGAGGAAACTCGGTGTGTCGGTGATCACTCATTCACAGATCAAGGAAAGCGTGGCTTAACCTGAAGATTGATCCGAGCGGCTGTTATTGTTTAGCCACGAGCTCCTCGTTTAACATCGGAATACATATATTCTCTAATAAACTAAAGACTAGTTGCGTTTCCACGAAATGCTAATACGCTCGAAGTCATATGCTAATATCAAGTTGGATGTCAATATCGCAAAGTTATGGCAAACTTCCAATACGTTGACCACACGATAGCTGAACTGAGAACTTTCTGAACATGACTTGCAGATGAGCTATTCTTTTTTGTGAATACATGCAGTTTATTTAGGGTTCCGTACCCGAAACCCGGGTTACTAAGCCTCCGCTGTCCGTGCATCCGTCTGTCTGTCAGCAGGATGAATCTCATAATTCGTAATAGGTAGACTGTTGAAATTTTCCGATAATGTGTATTTTTGTTGCCGCTATAACAACAAATAATAAAAATAAATAAAAAATTAAAGGGGGCTCCCCTACTACGAAGGTACGACACCCTTTATGCGCAAGTCCGACTCGCACTTGGCCGGTTTTTTTCACCTTTTTTACAAATTGGTAGTACACACGGCGGCACATCAAGCTATACATAATCAGTATAAACTGACTTCGCTTTGTATGAGCTTCCCGTACGATGAGATATCAGCTTAATTTGGTTTTGCATAACTTGATTGGCCGCCGTGCGTACGTTTACGGGAGGCTGAGATTGCCAAGTATGATTCGATCATCTGTAGTGAAGATATAGATTAGTGTTGTTTAGTGACAACTGTTAATTAAATTAAATTCAGAAAGTTGAAAGGGAAACTCGGGATGAATTGCACATATTTAGTTTCGTATCGTTCAAATTACAATTGACTGATGATTTACTTGTAACTTTTTTGTCGTATCGTGCATCCAAACTGATGTTACTTTTTGTAAAACAACATTTTGGAACATGTTAGCATCAAGTAAGTAAGTACCTATACATTTTGCGACTTTTGCTATAACTTTTTGTTATTTGGGCACAAGCACTTGCAAGGTTTGCTCCAAAAATAGTAACCTTTGTGCGTTAAGTATATTTGGAAACGGGTTCTGTGGGTCAGGAAAGAAACAAGCTTCGCAATGACAAGGGTTTTTCATCAAGCACCGGATGACAGGCTCGTAGAAGTTTCCAGACATCTAAGTGTTGGTACCTTTAAAAATCGATTTATCGAGGACTTTCTGAGCCAAATAGACTAGAAGTCAAACTTCCAGGGTGTATAACAGCTGTACGTGTACGGTCTATTAACATTTAATGATGTTAAATCGTCTAATTTGTAAGATATCGACCTCTTCATTGACTCCTGAAGTTCAATGTATTGTAGTTTCTACGATGATAAACGGCGCCGGTTGAAATCAATAAGTCATTTCACTTTCTATAGTTTCTTTGACATCTGTACTTCTAACATATTAAATATTCTAACTAGATTTGACCATTTATCATCGACCCGTCCCAAACACAATGCCAGTGTGAAGCCCCTCTGCAGGATATGGCCCACCTCCTTTTTTGTCCATCCTGCACAGCCACCTGCACCTTCCAGGATTTAAACGTAGCCAACGACAGAGCTGTGCAGGTGGCAATATACTGGTCGGGTATTATTTGAGTCTATCGACACGCAAAGAAGAAGAAGAAGAAATAGGTTTTGTCCGCGCTGTCGCCCACTTAGAGATCGGGAATTATCTCAAGGGAACGTACCACAGTGATCAAACTATTCGATGTGATGGTCTATCTGTGTGACTTTCAGGATACGTTCTGCCGCAAAGGCTTGAAAATGAGAATACATTTGTGGGTGTTCCCGTCGAGTTATAGGGAAATATCTAGTTGCAGAGAACATGTTATTAACACAGAAAACGTTAAAGTTTTTAACACACATTAGCTATATTTGTAACAAACAATGTAATCAAACCTTCGACGTCAATTTTAACCAACTTCTAATAGTCGTATCGAAATGTAACTTTGTATGTGTATGTAATTAGGATGACAATACTATAATTTGGTATCTTTAACCTGATCTGATGATGGAGCCAGTAGGTGGATAGTGGAACTCTTCAGTGGCTCCTCCCTGAGTTTGAGCTCAACCGATTCGTATTGACGAATATTGAATATCCAATAGATTTGATTCAAAAGAGTGTCCATGGAGTTTCTTGCCCGTTCTTGTCTATAGAGATCTTCGCTTTGGAATGGGCAACTGCAGTACTTTCACAAGTTATTATGCCTTGTGTCTGGGACTGTAGTTCGCCTTCTATATTTTTCTGCCTGATTATGGAGCCAGGAGGTGGATAGCGGAATTCTTCAATGGCTACTATTAAACTCCTCAAGAAAATCGGATTTTTAGTTAAGTTGATTTAAATCTAGCTAATCCTTATACTCAAGCTACAATACTACCAAAAATAAGGTTGTAAGGTTGTAAGAGTAATGGAATCCGAAAGCAATTCGAATAGGTTGAAAGTCATCGCTCCCCATATTGCGAGCCGGTTTATTATAGCAATAAATTATTTATAGCTTCGCGTTCAATATAGACCATGAGTTACTAAGTGGATTTTAAACGGCTTGTACCGTGTTGTATTTATGTTGGGGAATATTTGGGAAGCATCCATACCCGACATTCTTGAAGTGAAAGGGTTTAAATATGTGGAAACTTATCATAAAACATAACAGCATGCCTGTAATCCCCGAAGGGTTAGGCTGAGGTGTACCTAATAGTTCACCCATATTTTGGCTAGTTATGTACAGTCTTTATGTAATAGGGGAAACCGTGGCTGCTACTTAGAAATTCTTGATGGAAAAACCCAATAACACCTTGCCTGACCCGGGAATCAAACCAAGGACCTAGACCAACGAGGCTCGTGTTATCTAGTAAAAAGATTTTTTTGTCAGCATGGTTGGTAAAGGGTTATCATCTAATGATGCTGATTTACAGTCCACTGCTGTACCTCGGCCTCAATTATCGACCGAAATTTATCGCAGTTCTCGGCTACTCTTTCACCCAGCGGCTACATGCCACCGTCGGCCAGCATCCCACCTTTCGTTTGTCGATGCGCGGTTTCCATTCAAGAACACGTCTACCTCATCGTCATCGGCTCTACGGCTCGGATTCTGTGCCAGATCACCTTGGTCCAGATTCGATCCCTCAAAGTAACTCCAAGTTTAGCTCTTTGATATTTCTATAGCTCACCGAGCACGATTTTTGTTCTAACATGAACGTCTTCTCTCTTTTCGTCAGTTTTTCGGCTAGCTCTGTCTCTTTTGGTAAGATTACATTCAGCTCAGGTAAAAACGCTAGCACATCAAGTTACCCGAAACTGTCAAATTTTCCCAATCGACCTTGGGCCAAATGCTTTAGCGATAAAGTTGAAAATCTATTAAAGAAATTTGACAGATTGTAGTAGCTTGATATGCTGGCGTCTGTACGTTTGTTTGGGTTGTAATGATAATAACTACGGTTATGTATTTCTAACATTGTATGCGTACCTATGTCTGAAGATAAAAGAGCAAGACGTATTTTGGACTAAAAATATCACAGGTAAATCAATATCTCTGTTGAAGGGATTAAAACCATGAGTAAAAAACATGGTGTAGCCAGTGATTAAATAAGGCCACGCCCTGGATAGCCAATGTGGCGTTAAATGACATGCGACAGTCTCGGAGCTATCGTAATTATTGACGGGCAGATTTTTCCTGTTAGAAAATAACATAAACATAGTATCACCTCTATTTTTCTTGAAGGGGCAGGCAGGGGTGTATTTAATTTAGACATCCGAATTTTGCAAGTTTCGCATAGTCTGTCAAGATTTGTACCAAAAGGGTAGGTTCTATTGTTATTGACCAGGTCGGGACCCAAGTCTGGACTATGGTCTGCTACCCAGAAAGTTCCAATGTCAAAGGCAGATCATTTGTTTCGATTACGTCATTAAAGGGACTTTAGAATGTTAAAAACAAGGAGCAGAATTGATTTAAGTTGCTTATTCTAAAAAGTAATTTCGTAAAATTACCAATAAAACTTTCCCTGACCCGAAACTTATTTTATTTTATTTTTTTATTTTTAGGACTAAACCCAACAGTTATCCTTGCATCTTTTAGAGATCCAGAACAATGAGGCAGACCTTTAATCTTTAATTAAGAAATACTGTATCTTCTAAATAGAATAATTTCAATTGGATTACGCAATAATAATAATTTCAATGAATGGCGTTAGACGACCTGTATAGCTCTGTCTCATTCCCACACTAGGATTACTCCTGTTTAAGACGTCATAGTAACTCCCTGGTAGCTAATATTATGTCGTTATCGCCGCACCGATCCGAGTAAAGACGGACAAGTGCACAAGCCAATCATCCGTTTTTTTCATGCCACATCGGACCGTAAAAAATCGGACTGTCGGACTGTAAAGTAAAACTTAATTCATCATCTGCCTAGCCTATTCCTAACTATATTGGGGTCGGCTTCCAGTCTAACGGATGCAGCTGAATACCAGTATTTTACATGGAGCGACTGCCTATCTGACCTTCACAACCCAGTTAGTACTGGGTAATACGATACCCCTTGGTAAGATCGGTTGTCAGACTTTTTGGGCCACTGACTACCTAACGACTATCAAAGATCTACAAATGACACCCGGGACCAACGGCTTAACGTGCTTTCCGAGGCACGGGGGAAACTCGGTATCTAATGGTCACTCATCCACAGACCAACCTGGGCAAGCACAGCTTAACCTAAAGATCGACCCGAGCGGCTGTTATTATTTAGCCACGAGCTCCCCGTAAAAAATCGGGCTGCCGGACATTAAAGTAATACTTGATTGCTGCAATTAAAATATCTGGAAGGTCACGTGGTTAAGAATGGGGTCAAACCGTGCCATAGTACACGTTAAGCAAAACTACGTTAAAATGTAAGTAAACTGTGTCGGTGTACTACAAACGACTGCGTATACCCTTAGAGAGTACAGCTGATGTGTGTTATGTTTACAACTAAATGAAAATATAGAATAAAATTGATATGATATTTTAATTTTTTTTTTTGATAAAAGTAAATAGTACTTAATTGAAGAATCTTGTATTGAAGGTTTTGCGGGCCTAAAATTAAATATTTTTTGCATAAGAAAGAATCAAATATTTTTTATTTATATTTTTATGTATGCCAATACTTGACATACATATAATTTTTATTTTGCTTTCTGAATTATTGTGATTATAATATGTTATTTGACATAGTTATATGATTATTGTTAGCATTTAAGCGTATTGGTAAAAAACTGTAAGCTCAGAATATATTCTGAGCAAGCAGTTCTTTTATTTTTATTTTTTCAGTTTTATTTATTCAGAAGTATATTAGATAGATAGTATATTTATTTCTGAATAAATCAATAAATAATAATGTACTGTTTTGGATTTCAAAAAAGAAACGCCTTACTTATTTTCTAAAAAAGTGTCCGTCAAAAAATGGTTACCTACCAGGCTTCACTCTATTGTCACCTTGGTATGATACTATAATTTCATAATTCAGAGTTCCATGAATGTTTTACACACCAAACCCGTCTAAATTGCCTTTAACACTACGTTGTGGCCATAATTTCGTTGTAAAGTTAGACAGTAGTTCATAAAATGTTTTTTTTTGTCGTAAGTACCTACTGCAACATTGTGATATTCTGAAAATGTTTAAAAAATATAAAAGTTTAGTGAAAGTTTTTCATGAAAATATTAAATAAAAGCTGTCATGGCCGCAGTGATAGTGTAACAAACGGAAACTTGTTTCGCAAAAAATATAGAAGACTTTCTAATGATAATTTTCTTTAGTTAATTAAATGAAAATACTTACAATTTGCTGAGATAGGAAGGCCGAAGGAGAAAGATGTAATAATATAAAATAAGACTTAGATACTTGAGAAATAAATGTAAAATAGAGCAGTAGAATTCAGATCCAGAATATTTAGGTACTTTCCAAAACCACAGCCCTGTCCCTGGATCTTAATCTTAATATTAAATACTTCTAAAACATGATGTAAACATCTGATGAAATTACAGTGTCTAAGTAAGAAGGCCTTTAAGCTTTAATTCTGAATTCTGAAAAGCGAGTTCCTTCGTTCTTTTTAGTTGTAAAATACAAATACTGTAACCTTATTGGTAACTATACTTGTGAGCCGATGGGGTCGAAACGCTCGGGTCAGGCGGCCCGAGTGCGCATCTCCTATTTAAGGAAATCTTTGCCATTCAACGTGGCAATGCTGTCAGTCTTCTGGGCACGTTCCCGGATGACAGGGATACGGAGGAGGACTTTGACGTCTAAGTGTCCTATTGTCGTCGTTGTAAATATAGATCTAGGTACTTACTTTTAGTCTTAACTTTTTAATTTACATCTATTTGTAGATGTATATAATAACCTTACTTAAATAATAAAAGTCTTTAAATCATCCTATCATATTCCCACTGCTTTCACACAAGCCAAGCCAAGCCAAACCTTTCCAAAATATCCGCGAAGCTCCTTAAAACATGGTCCCAGTATAATCGTATATAATTTTTCCGCATGGGCGCGCAGTGTAGCCACACGATCGATAGTTCCCACGACATCCGCTCGCTATAATGAGTATGATGACGTCATTATTATAATTAAGGCTTTACCTGTGTGTGTAGACGCGAATTTGTGTACAAACTCAAACCTTTTTGGAAGGGTAGGCAGAAACATCAACATGCCACCTGCTACGTGCTCCAAAACATAGGGCGATCATAGAACCTTTTGTTTTGTCGATGTTCTTACATAGTCCAGTCATTTAAGCTTAAATTAGGTAAGAATCTCGGAATTCGAGATACCCAGCTGTAAGTCTGTAAATACTTGTATATTGACACCCTAAAAGTTGTCTCAAAACCTACATATGGTAGGGTGTAAGCAACTATTAAATTTCAAGGTCAAAGGTCACAAAAATCGTTTTTTTGCGCTTTTTTTGGAAATATCTCATTTCCTATGGGTTTTTTGCTATTTATATTTATTATCAATATTGTAGAATACAAAATTCTCTACAAATTTTGTTTACAATTTTTTTTTATACGATGAACCGTTTTCGAGATAGAGGGATATCAAGTTCAAACTTGGTTAGGACATGATTTGGAACCCCAAGTATGGGGTTGGGCAATGAAAACGATTTTCTGGAGCCTATCATGAAAATTTTACCACCTGCTCCAGAAGATTTGCTAAATACAATTTTCTGCAACTGCAAGAGTGGTTGTGGTTCGCGATGCGGATGCAGGAAAGCGGGCTTGCAATGCTCTTTAGCTTGTGGCCAATGTAATGGGCAAGCTTGTCTCAATGCTCTACCATATCAGAGCGACATTAACGAAGATGGAACCTTTGACCCCGAAATCATGGAAGAACTTGAGACAAATGTCGTTGAAGACGATAATGAAGACCAGTTTGAAATTTACCAGCAGCCAGAAGACGACGATGAAGAGGAAGAAGATAATTAAAATGATAAATTGTAGTTTTTGTACCCTTTATTCCATTTTTTTACTTTCAATAAAAATAAATGTATTGAATGATATGTTTTCAAAAAAAGATTAATTCATAATTTATTTGTTTTTTTTTTCATCATGTAAGAGATTACTACTATTAATTAGGTTAAAATTCAAATATATAAGTCCTATATTTTCATTAACAATTCTGCAATTACATGGGTAGGTAAGTGTTGTTAAATAAATTAATCTATTACATATAATAAGACAGTAAAAAAACTGTGTCTGTACATTGAAGATATTTAAAAAAAAAAAATTGTGTTGATATGTTAGTAAAACAACCGTTCAGCTTAAAGCAGACTTTTTATTAAAATTAAATTAGACATTACCTTAGCAATCACATTAACACAATAGACAATACAAACCAAACAGCATAGAGACACAATACCAACTTAACAAAATAGAAAAGTATTACATTGCTACCAACACCCCCTCTCAATGTAATACACTCTTACAGTGGCATATTTATTTAATTTATTCATACAAACCACAGTTTTTAATAAATCTTAACAATAAATTTTTATTTAATGCCTTTGTAAACATATCTGCGGTTTGGTCTTCAGTTTTAATATATTTTAACATTACTTTGCCACTTTTAATCAACTCTTTTATGAAATGAAATCTGATGTCAATATGTTTTAATCTCTTGACACTTTCAGTATTCGCTACCATTATGGCACTCTGATTATCACAAAAAAATTGTGACAGGACACACTTTAACAATATTGAAATCTTTAAGCAAATTAATCAACCAACACGCTTCGCTAGTAGCCATACTTATAGCTATATACTCTGACTCGGTAGAAGATAGACTAACGCTGGCCTGTTTTTTAGAGGACCATGAAACTAAACAATCTGCAAACTTAAAACAGTAACCAGTTGTCGACCTTCTATCCTTCAAATCACCTCCCCAGTTTGCATCACAATATCCCACTAATAAGTTGCTATTACATTTGTAAACAAGTTTGTAATTTATTGTATGTTTAACATATCTTAGCACTCTTTTTAAGGCAGTTAATAAAATATTATTTGCATTATTTTGATATCTGCTCAAAATTGACACAGCAACACACAAATCAGGCCTTGTTCCTAACACAGCATAAGACAAGCAACCTATAATTCTTCTACATTTATTTTCAATGTTTTTATCAATCACAGAATCATTGTTATCTTCTAATATTTTAGTATTAAAGTTCAGATCCATTGGTGTACATATTTCTTTACAATTCTGCATATCAAATTTTTGTAATACACTTTCTAAATATTTCTTTTGATCAAGTTCAGTGATCCCTGTGACTAAATCTTGTTTTACATGAATACCTAAGAAATTGGAAACTAAGCCCAAATCCTTCATCTTGAATTCATTATTTAATAATGACTTAAGGTCACATATCTGCTTTTGGTTATTTCCAAATATTAATAAATCATCTACATACAGTAAAACATATGTTCTTGCATCACCCTCACATTTTGTGTACAGACAATAATCACTTTTTGAGTTTACAAAACCTTGTTTCATAATAACTGAATTAAATTTGTCATTCCAGTACTTGGGTGATTTTTTTAACCCATACAAAGATTTATTTAATTTAACAATATTTTTATCACCGCAATATGCACCTTCAGGCAATTCTAGATATACTGTTTCATCCATTTCTCCATATAGGAAGGCACCTGTAACATCCATTTGACTAATCGGCAAGTTTAACTTTGATGCTACACAAACAAATAACCTGAAAGTTGTTAATTTAGCTACTGGTGCATATAAATCACATAGTTCCATTGTATCACACTGCTCAAAACCTCTTGCCACTAGTCTCGCTTTATATTGTACATTACTATTAGAGTTTTTAATTTTAAATACCCACTTACTACTAACAGTCTTATTAGTTATAGGTTCTTCACAAACAGTCCAAGTATTATTTTCTTTGAGAGTATTCAATTCTCTTTGCATTGCTTCTTTCCATTTACTCGCATCTTCCCTATGCATGGCATCTTGGTAATTCTTTGGTTCATTTCCCTCAACATAGACATGATGACACTTGTAAAATGAAGTCTGTTTCCTAATCCGAGTACTTTTCTCACGTGTCTGTATCTCTCCGTTATCATCATCACTGTATTCATCATCACTTGAACATGGTATGTAGACACTGTCACTTTCGCTAGTCATATTAAGGGTCTCCTCTACCTCTTCCTCTTCAGCCTGTGCTTCTTCTTTCTCCATCCTCCTTCCTTGATCTTCAGCCTTCTCTTTGTTTTTAGAATGTTCTTGACTAGTTTCCTCCTTCTCCTCCATTGTAGTGTCCAGCATAACTAATTGCTCCTTCTGTTTTCCTAGAAATATGATATCTCTTTTTACCTCAACAGTGTTCTTATCTGAGAAGAATACCCTGTAGCCTTTGACATTTTCCTCGTAGCCAACCATGACTGCTTTCTCCCCTTTTGGATCCCATTTTCTTCTCTTCTCTTTTGGAACATGGACATACACCGGATTTCCAAAGATTTTAAGGCCCTTTATATCAAATTGTTTGCCTGTCCACGTTTCATATGGGGTCTTTCCAGTTTCATTGCTTTTACTAGTTCTGTTTAGTACATATGCCGCAGTATGAACAGCTTCTGCCCACAGCTTCTTAGGTAAACCTGCTGCACACAACATTGTACGTGCTGATTCTATAAGAGTTCGATTCTCTCGTTCCACCTTGCCGTTTTGTTCGGGAGTATATGGAACTGTGGTTTGATGAGTTATTCCACGTTTCTCAAACAAATTTTTAACTTCTTTGTTCACGAACTCTAATCCATTATCACTTCTAAAACACAATACTTTGTTTTTGGTTACATTTTCAGCCTTGTTCAAAAAGTTCTCAATACACTTCTTAACTTCATCTTTGCCTTTAACAAAGTACACTGACCTGTAGTTAGAGAAGTCATCCTTTAGAATTACGAAGTATCTGGATCCTCCTACGGACGGCACCTCCATAGGTCCGCACGTATCTGCATGTATTAACTCACATGGCCTTCTCGTTTTATTTTCACTGGCACTGAAAGGCAAACGATGTATTTTGCCCTCCAAGCAACTCTCACACTCAAAGTTACACCCGTATTCAAAGTCAAAACATCATGATTTCCTCGACTCGACTCATCCTCACTTAGGCGGTTTCATATTCATAGTTGTTATTTTACTCCTCATCTCAAACAGTTTCCTCAGTCGAGGTGAGTGAGACTTGAGGAACGAACTGTCAAATATAAGGTACGTCGCGATCTACCTTGAAGCTTCCTTGAGGTAGTTTACAAGACAATTTTAACCAAAACACGCGTATTTTTATCCGATTTTCAATGTCTTTTGAAGAGTTTATTGATTATTTATACGATGATCCTTACGATTACATATCGCGACGCTATATAAGAGATGCGGAAAATCCAATTGAGTTTTATGATGAAACTGAATTTCAAATAAGATTTGCTTCAGTAAAGATATTGTGATGAGTTTCTTGCTTCTGCTATTATTTCAAGACATTGGTGGTAACAGACGTGGATTGCCAATTCCACCCATAATCCAAGTGTTAGCGGCTTTACGATTTTATGCAACAGGAAACTTTCAAGTAAGTTATTATTTTTTTAGCACACTCATGAACTTATCAGTTAAAATTAATTATTTATTACAGTACAGTATGTACCTACATACATACTTAAATTGATATTATGTATTTTCAGATTGTTTGCGGGGATTTGCACCATATCAGTCAATAGACAGTTTCAAGGATTCTGGCAAAAATTTCCAAAATGTTGGCTTTGAAAATAAGACGCTTTGTCAAACTTCCGGATGTTGCTGAGCAAGCTGCTGTGAAAATCAGATTTCATCGTATAGTTGGATTTCCTGCATTTAGGCATTTTAGTTAATAAGATAAATAGTACAATTATAATATGTAGTAGTAGAACTACCTGTGCGTCATATTTAAGTAGCTTTATTTTAAATTTTTCAACTAAGTACATAAATGTTTTCAGTTAAGTCTTATTTAAATACTTTAATTCCATATTCAAGTTGTTATATTAATTTTAATTAGTATGTAGTGTAGGTACAATAATGTATATAGAAAAATTAGTATAATTTTATTTGTAGTGTATTTTCATTTATCTTTGTTAAATATTAATGACACTTATGTATATGAGGGACATGTAAATAAATACCATTTTATAGTTTTAAATTTTATTTCTAAATATTGCCAAACATAATCCAGCCTCTTGTCTCTTTGCTCTATTATATTAAAGAGGTTCCTTTTAGCTTCTCTCTCTGCTTAGCTTTAGCTTTGAAGAAGTTCTCTTCAGCGGCCTTCACTATCCACTCTTTCTCAGCTATTTTAAGTTTTTGTAGACCTTCTTCTCTTTTTAGGGACCTGTCATAAGATTTTTGACGGATAGAGAATTCCTCTTGGATCACTCGAGTCCTTATATCTCTATATCCTGTAATGTAACAAATAAAATCTATAAAGTACACACCTATATTGAACATTAATGTGTCAAAGACGGAAATACTGTTAATATGCATTACACTACGTACTTACTTTTGAATTTGTTTCAATGGTATTGTATTCCTCCGTTAGGCGAGCCCATGCAGCTTTTTTGAATGCTGGGTACCCCATAGTTGTTGCCACCGAGTTAAGTTTATATTTTAAAATCAACTCTTGAAGACACATCTCACTTTTATTAAAAAACTGTCAAGCAAGTAAACACAGCACTGATAGTAGGTAATGAAACACTGCTAAAGGGATATTATTATATTCCCAAGCCATCCACTTCTCAAGTATCACCATATTTTTTGCCCAAGACATGGTTTTAGATTCAAGTGGATAAATTATTATTAGGGTTTGTTTATTTATGTTCTACTTTCATTTGACAAGTGTTGACACTTCAAGTTGAAAACCACAGATAACGTGCTCACAGACTGCTCTCAAAATAAGCTTAGCCAATATAACAAACGGAATATTCCTCCAAATAATGACGTATTCGTGACGTATCGCCTCGAGTCTCACTCATTCGAGGAACCTCATAATTTCCTTAATCTGACGACTATGAATACCGATTTTGAGGAACTTTTGAGGCACGCCTTGAGGTCTCCTCGAAGGAGTTGTGAGTCGAGTAGCTTTCGAGGTTACAATTATGAATACGGGTGTTAGAGTCGTTCACTTTAATGTTGTTGTTTTTAAGCACCATTCTCACATACTGTAAGTTTTGATGAGCCAGTTTTTCGTGCCACTCTTTAAGTCCAGATTTCACTTCAGCCGCGTTCGCTATCTCACATTTGTAACGCACGTCCATATAGTACATATCTCCGTTACGACTCGCTACGGCACTCACATTATTTCCTTTGTAGAATTTACACAAGTTATTGTCCATTTTAACAACATAACCTCTCTCTGTAGCACATTTGACAGATAATAAGTTTGTTTTCAATTTCGGAACGAAGAGTACATTATCTATGGTTGTATGTACCCATCTATTGCCATTGTAGACCTGTAACGCCACCTGTCCACACCCGAGCGCATTAATCTCCTCGCCATTACCGACTATCACTGTTTTATTGTTTATCGATGAAAATGTTGCAAATAGGTTACGATCATGGCACATATGTTGGCTAGCGCCTGAGTCCACTAACCACTTAGATTCTTGAACGTTACTATTTGAGTTCATCACCATAAATGCATTACTCGTACTGTCCTTTTCCCGATTCTTCTTGAAGTAGCACTCACTCTTATTATGTCCCATTTTCTTACAATAATAACATTTTTTAACCGGTCTATTGTCTTGTCCCGAACCCTTGTTTTGGTTACACTCACTTTGATAGTGTCCCAGCTTATTGCACTTATAACACTTTACGTTTTTCTTAGCTACAAACGCTGATGCTGACGAGTTTGGAGGCTCCTTGTCGTTAATACGTTCTTCTTCAATCAGTAATCTCGCGACAAGATTTTCGAGCGTTTGTTTATCGTCAGGCGCGGACTCCCACGCCGACACAAAATGTTTATAAGCATCTGGAAGAGACATTAGCACTTTTGTTATTACGAATTTGTCTGAAATGTCTTCTCCCATCTGTTTGAGCTGGTTTCTTAGTTCTTCTATTTTAGATAAGAACGTTGACATCGCCGTGCCCTCCTCGTACTTGTATTGAAAGAAACGTTGTTGTACGATATGTATACTTGTTTGAGATTTTTGCTCATACACGCTCGCAAGTTTTCGCCACATTTCGGCTGACGTAGTGCATGTTATGATATGCATCATCACGCTTTCTGACATTCTTGTAACAATCCATGATTGAGCTTTCGCGTCTTTCTTTTCCCATACAGCCTTCTCAACGGCGTCCTCTGGTTTCACACTGCTTCCGTCTGTTACTTCCAGTAAGCCCTGACTCCGCAACAAAACGATAGTTTGGAATTTCCAAATATTCCAATTGGAAGTTCCCTCGAGCTTTATATACGTCTGGAGTTTTAAAGAATTGTCGTCCGCCATCTTCCTGTCTGTTCGTCCCGACCTTGCTACAATCACTCGCAAGTATTTTTCTCGTCCGCCGGTTTCTAACCACACGCGGACAATTTTACCTTTTTGACGAAAAAACAGTTTCTGTTGTTTTACTCTTTTTTTTTTTTTTTTTTTTTTTTTTTTTTTTTTTTTTTCAACTTAAAGCAGACTTTTTATTAAAATTAAATTAGACGTTACCTTAGCAATCACATTAACACAATAGACAATACAAACCAAAAGGCATAGAGACACAATACCAACTTAACAAAATAGAAAAGTATTACATTGCTACCAACAGAGGGGGGTTTAGAAACAGTAATAGAGCACGAATCCAAAAAAAAAATTCTGTCTGTTTGTCTGTTTATCTGTTTGTCTGTTTGTCTGTTTGTTTGTACACGCTAATCTTCGGAACTACTAGACGGATTTGAAAGATTTTTTTTTTGTTGTGTAGGTATTAAGTCTGGGCAACATATAGGCTATAATTTATCTTGGAAACTTGCATACCTGATGCAGAACCGCAATAGAATAGCTAAACTATAAGAGATACAAAAATGGTACCATAGCAAAAATTGTTCCACGTGATGAGCATTTTCTGCTGAGAGAATAAATTTGAAGATCTAGAACACCTGATGTGGAACTCCAAGAGTCCAGCTACACTATAACATATATAGGAATGACGTCTTAGCAAAAATTGTTCAATCTGATGACCACTCTCTGTCGATTTATAAAAATCGAAGATCTGGAACACCTGTTCTGGAACTCCAAGAGCCCAGCTACACAACACATATAGGAATGACGTCTTAGCAAACATTGTTCAATCTGATGAGCACTCTCTGTTGATTTATAAAAATCGAAGTTCTGGAACACCTATTGTGGAACTCCAAGAGCCCAGCTACACCATAACACATATAGGAATGACGTCTTAGCAAAAGTTGTTCGGTCTGATGGGCTTTTCCTGTTGACTTATAAAAATCGAAGATCGGAAACATCTGATGTGGAAATCAAAGCTATCACTAATTTCACTGTATAATTATAAAATAACATAAGCTGGGAGTATCTCCACGTGGTGAAGGTGGTAACAGTTTAGGACTGATATTCGATGACGACGGTATATCATTGAAAATTTGACTCTACTGGACAAAACTCCTATTTATTTTTTTACTTTATCGAATAAATATGCCTTCGGGCTTATGTTATTTGAGTGTTTTAGACTATTTCCACTTATCTTCGTGACGCGGTAGTCTACCCGGTAACGCAGGGGAGCAGTCACTTAGATTTTAATTGATCAGGTATCTTCACAATAAAACTATAACCATGCCTAGAAAGAGGTCAAATCTTTCCCAATGTTCCAAAGGAGCTAAAAGATTGAGGATCATAAGATCCCAAGAATCTACCGAAGAACGTCAGGAGAGACTTGATGCTGTTCGAGAACATCAGGCTGCAACTCGCTCCGTGGAAACCTCTTCCTCTCTTCTCTTCTCTTCCTCTTGGATAACGAAGCACACCTGCGTTCTCAGCGTATTTACGCATCTACATCCAGGTCTCTAGAGAACTGTGAAGAACATGATGCGCGACTGATCGCTGATCGTGAACGTCATGCATTGTCTCGCGAATCGGAGACGTTCACGGATAGAGAATTACGCTTGAGTTCCAAGCGTATCTACGCATCGACTTCTAGGTCTCTAGAGACAAGTGGGGAACGTGATGCGCGACTGACCACTGACCGTGAACGTCACGCATTGTCTCGCGAGTCGGAGACGTTCACGGATAGAGAATTACGCTTGAGTTCCAAGCGTATCTACGCATCGACTTCTGACTTACAAAAATGAAAGATCTGGAACGTCTCGAATCGTCTCGCGCATCCCGTTGTTTTCCCGTCCCCGGGCTCTTAGAATTCGACATCAGACGTTTCAGATCTTCGAATTTGACGACCCCGTTGTCGCTGGCATAAGCAACAGGATCCGCGTACGAAGTCGCGGGCAGAAGCTAGTACTGAATAAAAAGTGGATAGGTTAGGAAAAAAATGATAAAATATAAGTTAGTAAAAATTGACAAATATTTATAATCATTGATTTATCGATAGTTCATCAACTATATATGCCGCGTTTTCGACCGGAGGCACCGGTTGACCTGAAGTGATGCTGTGACAGCGCGCTCTCCGCCCTCTATCTCGAAAACGGTTCATCGTATAAAAAATTTCTATAAACAAAATTTGTAGAGAATTTTGTATTCTACAATATTGATAATAAATATAAATAGCAAAAAACCCATAGGAAATGAGATATTTCCAAAAAAAGCGCAAAAAAACCGATTTTTGTAATCTTTGACCTTGAACATTAATAGTTGCTTACACCCTACCATATGTAGGTTTTGAGACAACTTTTAGGGTGTCAATATACAAGTATTTACAGACTTACAGCTGGGTATCTCGAATTCCGAGGTGAACTTACTATAATGACTGGACTAACATTGTTGCCATAATATACGAATTTATTTATATAGATATCTATATAAATAAATTGCTGCATATATGGAGGATCATCACTTGAGAACGGATAGGCCGATATAGAAAGAAAGAGAAAGGAAGAAAACATATTTATTTGTCGCAGAGACATGACGTGATATGAACGTGACGTGATTTGTTTTGTTGTGGTCGGAATTGTCAGGACGACTTTTAAGGATTTTTTTGGAAAATCCACCGGAAAAGTCGGCAATTAGAATAGCTTTCTTGTATAAAAATCCCAATAAAATTTTCTTCATTAGTAAATATAAATTGCACCCGTGCGAAGCCGGGGCGGGTCGCTAGTGAATATATACAGGAATATACTTACATAAATGTACCCATACATATGCCTGTAGATACTCGGTGTCGATTTCTCCAGCAAGTGTTTATTTTAGAATAACTTTAACCAACAAAGTAAAAGAACAAGAATTTTGTCTTACATTGTGGACTACGTGGGAAGCCATTTGTTTAAATTTTTAATCAATCTGGTTTTGTTGCCAAAGTGTATAAAGTTTCGTCGGTGTGAGTAGGTTTATTATTTAGTACTGCGTATAGTCTGCGTTTTTATGTCGACGACGGCGACGCACAGTGGTCCGGATTTTCAAAAAGGTGGACATAGGATCGAAAATGCATATTTAACTTAACAAAAAATTGTTTCGTATAGGAAATTTAACGCTGATTAATACTTATTACTACAACTTTTCAAAAAAACTGCTCCTTCACGTCAAAAAAAAATATTGAAAATAAAAATGTATGGGAGAAAATCTATTTTATTTTTTTTCTCCGTTCAGTATCAAAGTATAGCAAGCAAACCTTACATTCTGGTAAGTACTTGTTGTCCTTAATACGACGACATATAAATTGCTTGCGTATCCCTGCGGCCTTGGCGCCTACGATGCTTTAAAGTTTAAAATTTTAATGTTGAATTATCTTAATATTATTAACGAGTTTTTCAATTGAAAGTAACCCAAAATATCATTTTTAATAAAAACAACCCCCCCCCCCCCATTCGTGTATTAGGCTCGCCCCCTATTACATGGGACTTAAACATAACTGGCGAAATGACAGTGTACTAATAGTGTAGTATACACCTTTGCCGAACCCTTCGGGTACTATAAAGCGTGATGTTATGATAAAATAAGCATATTTGCTTATTTTAATTTTTTAATAATCATCTGTTGATTATTCTTTCATCTGTTGATATTTCCTATTGATAAATCATGGTTGATATTGTTGGTTATACTACTAGCGTCACTCATCTTAAAAGAAACCTTTCAGGGATAGATCTATTTGTAATTATAGATGTAGCCCTGAAAAGGGCTTTTTCTGAAGTCCTGAAGAAGACTTTTTTAAGTAGTCCTCAAAAGGACTATAACTCAACTACTACTACTAACAAACTCAATTCTAACAATAACAACATCACTAAATCTGTCACGTTTACATTAATGGATCATCTTCAGACTGCAACTCCTGTAGATCCATATTTTCGGTTTCTACCTTCTGTTACTACCTCAGGCAACAACAAAAGCTCTTAAACATCTGGAAAAAAATCGAATTACTTTGAGTTGCTGTATTTTGGTCGAATATGGGATAAATATGGGTCTGAACTAATTAAAAAATTATGGAGCAAGTCCTCGTTGGTGTTCATCCTGTTAAATTTTCTTGTGTGATATTCACGAACTCTTCGAAATTCTTTATTTCTTGCTTCTCCCGCTTCTTCGGAAAGAATGCCAATTGGTAGGAGGCTGCTTGTACTAGCGTGATGACAAATGTCTGCACCGTGTATGAGTAGCTTGTGCACACTTGCGGGCATATAAAACCATGGGTATAGATAAACAAAGATTTCAGCTGTTTCTCTGCAATATGTCCTGAATTTTTCAATATCTATGGCATATCCTGATGAAATCGTTTGAAGAATAACCGCAAAATGCTTCAGTAGGCCTTTGTCAATATTGGTTATTTCGGCAGGTTTCTCATAATCTCTAAAAAACCTTCTGGCTGTGTTTCCGTCATTTGTGGTTCCAAAGCCTTGCTTCACAAAATCCACAAGTATTCCCATTTGCTGTTTGAATTCTTCTCGTGTCAAATGTTTCTTCGCAGCTTTTAGTTGCTTGTTAGCACCTCGTGCAGTCCACATCTCAAAGTCCATGTTGATGTGTGTAGAATACACTCCATAGAACGAATCCACATATGAAGAGTGGAAAGTCCATATTTATAAACATCTTCTCGAACAGGTCTTGAAAATACTTCTGACAGCTTGTTCATCTCAGTCGGCTTAGCAAGGCAAATATTACAGGCAGATGCAGACGAAGTATCCGTTATAATAGTGGCCACTTTTCCGTCGATCATTGTCATATGAAGCTTGTGACTAATCTCTAGCCGTTTGATGTTTTTTATTTCTTCCTTCAGTGCAGCTTCTTCTTTCTTGATGTATTCTGCTGTCTCTTTACAAAACTCGAACTTAATGGGCCTGCAATAATGTGTTGAAGAAGGTGTTGGGTTTTCCATATGGTGCTATTATTAGAAACTAATTTAAGAGGGACAAGACTTGACATGAAAACCGATGAATCACTGAAGTCTACATCTTCACTCTTTTGCTTGTAGGTGCTTTGTGAAGAAGCTCCATCGAAACCCCATTTACTAATTAACTTCAATCCTTCAGTTGACGAATCAATCTGGGTACCGGTAATTTGAAGAATCTTCTGTTCAACAGCCAATCAGCGTCGTTGAAATCTCCGGTGGTGGGGGTAAATGATTCTTTTATCACAGGAGTCGTTTCAGTCAGTTACAAATAGGCAACGAATCAGCACGTGTCTTTAATTACATAACTAAAGTTGAAGCCTTTTATTACTATTTTTTATTAAAATAAAATAAACAAATACTTGCCAAATGCTTGAATGCGTATGTTTTAATTCTTATATAATTAAAAAAATATATTTTGAATTCAGCTTAATTGAAAAACTCGATAATAATTTAAAGAAATCTCAATTAAAATTTTAACTTTAAAGCATCGTAGGCGCCAAGGCCGCAGGGATACGCAAGCAATTTATATGTCGTCGTATTAAGGACAACAAGTACTTACCAGAATATAAGGTTTGCTTGCTATACTTTGATACTGAACGGAGAAAAAAAATAAAATAGATTTTCTCCCATACATTTTTATTTTCAATATTTTTTTTTGACGTGAAGGAGCAGTTTTTTTGAAAAGTTGTAGTAATAAGTATTAATCAACGTTAAATTTCCTATACGAAACAATTTTTTGTTAAGTTAAATATGCATTTTCGATCCTATGTCCACCTTTTTGAAAATCCGGACCACTGTGCGACGGTCGGAATGAAACCTTTTTTAATTTAATTTGTTGGAAGACAGATGTAATGCAGACTCTTTTTATTGGAAATACTTAGCGGCTGTTCTACATTCCTCTCAGTTAGGGCCGACGCACATAACGCGTGTCGTCACCGCCAAAATGGGCGTTACCGTACGACATAAGTTCACAACGAATAAAGCGGTTTGCAACGCGTCGCGCATTCCTGCGTACTAACTTCTCATCTCCATGTAATGTTTTCTAAATAACAATAAAAGAGCGATTCGCGTCCAGCAACTTTCACGAATCGCAAAAATATGCTCACCTCACTGAACGGTACCTAGTACAGGACGGTTTTTTTCGCAACGCGTTTATATGTGTCTGCCCTTATATTACCTCATTGTTTCCTCTAATTTTATCAAAACCTCAATGACCTTTATATTTGTTGCAGGTGAGTTCCTGGTTTGAGTTGCAGTAAGAGGTAAAATAACACATACATAAACAAAATAACTTAGTAACAAAACCAGTACTAACTGGCGTCTGCGCTAAGCCAGCTCTAGGGAAAGTGTTACCACAGTGTAGTCGACTGTACACACATCTATAACACAAAGTTTTGTAAATAATTATGTTATCAATCAAAGCTTTGGTTTTAAAAGTCAGTTCAGTATGTACAGTTAGTCCACACTTAACGCACGTTACACGGGCCCTTTTTTGATGTATTGGATTCTCAACTCTTCCGCTTAAGGAGGAAGCGCTGTGAAATTTAAATTTTCTTATGAGGTTGTATGTTGATTGAAATACGTCGGTATGTAATTACAGAATTACAATCATTAAAATCATCAATACAACCCTCTAAGATTATTTAATCTCATTGAATGATTTTTCATGAAATAGTCAATTATAACTCAGTAAAGCCATATTTGTTACGGTCGCGCACCATATTTTAATCAGTATACAACCTGATACTGCAAATTGCAAAAAACGTAAGAAAATTTGAAAATCAATGCGTGGTTGAAATGCATCGCTAGTTCTTATCCGGCGGAACCCTTTGCCAACAAATTCTTCAACTAGCAACTAGTTCTCACTACACGGAATTCTAAAATTCGTTTTTTGATATTTAAACAGTTCTAAACATTTCGAATAGTAGAACTAGAACTACATGTACATAACTTTCCGTAGTTTCCGTTTCAAAGTCCACTTTCAGCCACTAGTTCTGAATATTCTAGGAAATTCGTTTACCGTAAAATGTTCAACTTAAGCTTAGCAAACTGTCAGTAGTTTTTATATTATATGTATTTTGGTAACTTTCGGAAACTGTTCATGTTCACTAATGTTTCCGGTTTGGCTTATGTGGTTGTTATCTCGTTTCCCGATTAGTTCCGAACTCTAACGGAGCTTGTCATTGGCTAATCAGTAGCGATATGATTGCATCTTTGGCTACGTTTATACATCTATTTTTCCTATATTCGATGTTTCATCAGTGTTACGATTGAGTGTTTGATATAGAAACATAGGAGGTATTACTGAATAGTTGTGTGGTAATCGGTTATCGTGGTATGGACATATGATGCGGAGGAATGAGGAAAATTTTGAGTATGAATGTAGATGAGATCAGAGTAGAGGAAGACCAAAGAAACGATGGATGAACTGTGTGAAGGATGATATGTCTAGAAAGGAGGTGACTGCAGAGATGACTAGTAATAGAGAAGTATGGAAGAAGAAGACATGCTGCACCGACCCCAAATAAATTGGGATAAGGGCAGGAGAATTATGATGCAACATAGAAGGTATTAATTAGTCTTTCAGGGTGTTTATGTGCGCAATTTTTTTTTTTTCAAAGGCCGTCCCTATTTGCTGTAACACTCCATTGCACCACGTTATGACTTAAAAACCTCACTAACTTAAGTTCCTCCTGAGAAGTTTATATAAAGGGTGTAAAAAGACCCTTAACGAAGCCGAAAAGCACTTGTTCTCCCCGTCATTGCGATATTTTTTTTTGTTCTGGACCATAACCTTCTAGTTACGGAGATATTGGTGGTCAAAGTTCGGTTTTAACTTTACTTTAATAACTCCATGACCCGTTTACTATTCAAAGCATTTATCAGCACTTAGTTTTGAGTTCGTAACATTGAGTTTTACCGGAAAACGTGATTTTTCTCCCCAAAAAAAAGTCGTTTCCCAGCAATCATTTTTGCGTCGAGTTACTTAGTTTGATGTACAGAATTCTTGGTTGACGGCTTCGTGAAGGGTCCGTTTACACACTGTAGAAACATCCAACACCGTGTATTACATAAAAACACTCTCAAAATATCCAACAAAAGCAGTTTCATTTAACGTCTTCTACGTCCAACAGTTACACAGCCATTGATATCGTTCATCTGTAGTGGGACCTCGGGCTTCACATCTTGAAGCGGCTCTCGATAAGGTATTGTTGCTTGTGCCATAGTGAGCGCTCAAGCTGCAATACTGCATTATTGAACGGTCACTACTTTTGATCTGTTGTGGTTGGAGATCCGTTCAAGATTTGTAGTTTTATAGTGGCACCGATTTTGGCAAGATTCTAAATAATAACAGCCGCTCGGGTCGATCTTTAGGTTAAGCCGTGCTTGCCTAGATTGGTCTGTGGTTGGGTGACCGCCCATTTCATATCGAGTTTCCTCCGTGCCTCGGAAAGCACGTTAATCCGTTGGTCCCGGGTGTCATTTGTAGATCTTTGACAGTCGTTAGGTAGTCAGTGGCCCAAAAAGTCTGACAACCAGTCTTACTAAGGGGTATGGTATTACCCAGTACTAACTGGGTTGTGGAGGTCAGATAGGCAGTCACTCCATGTAGTATACTGGTATGCGGCTGCATCCGGTTAGACTGGAAGCCGACCCCAATATAGTTGGGTAAAGGCTAGGCAGATAATGATCGATTTTGGCATGATTACTTTTATTCTCTTACTAAATGATAGTCTTAAAGGTGGAAGCGTCAGGGTAGCTTGCGAAATTTCTTCCCTCGTTTTCATAGTCCGGTGGAACGGAATTTATTCTACCAGTTTTTCTTCTCTACATCTGAATAAGTTTACCGTTTCGAAACACATAAATTTTTTGTAGCCATTTGGTACTAAATAGATTTCTTTTTTCTTTCATGATAATATTTTCAAACATATTTGATCAGAAATCTGCTTCAATATAAGATGAAACGATCTTAAGCTAAGTATAGAACAATATTTTTTTCACTAGAAAAAGCCATTTAAACGACTCATGAAACCCACAACAAAGTGTAAAACACAGGAAGAAAGAAGCTTACAGAGTATCTTCGCATTAAATATAAATAAACCCTCTATTTTTAAGCCTTCTTAATCCCGAGAGAGACCACGGACTACGCTCTATGTGTGGTTAGACGAAAAAATGCAAATTACCGTACATGCGACTAGAGGCGGCCAGTTATGTATCGATCGTGGCCTTCAGTGGCCCTCAGTGGCCCACAGGTGTTGCCATCCGTAGCTGGCGTCTTACCAAAACCTCCTTTGTTACAATTTCGGCGTTCGGTTTTTAAATTTGGATTTTTATTCTTCTTTTCGTGTCTTCGATGTGAACACAGGTTGGAAGTTCAAATTGAAAAAGGAATTTATTCAAGGCTAGAGATGGCCTGTGTTTGTAAAAGAAGAGAAACCGTAGCCATTAACTGTTTATTTACCGCTGTTATACATATTTGTGACTTTCCATAGCATTCTACAATAAATATCTGCATATATGTGTATTTTGTTGTTTGGATTTGTGTCTGCTTGATAGCAATTGGCTCGCCCCTATTACAGGCGAAATGTATAGATTCTTTTTTACCGATTGTTTGTGAATGTGTGAACATTGTAGGCTTTGTAGATTTCCAGCTGCTTGTAAACTTTTGTTAACTTTGTATCTTTTTTTTACATCTTTTGAAGTAAACAACGACCTATTTTCGGGCCTACGCTGTCCCCCCATACTAAAGTACAAATGCTGTAACCATGATAATATTGTAATACCAAATGATTTGAAAAGAGTAACCATGGAGTTTCTTGCCGGTTCTTCTCCATAGGAAACGACCTACCCGAACCGTGCACCTTTTTGCCGACGTTTTATAAGTGCCCATCTAGGCCTATGTGAAATAGAATGTTTATGTACTGTTAGTATGCCTCCATCCAACTGTAATGTTTTGTTACGTTGTTATTATATACCCTTTACTAAGAAAGAAAGAATATCACACCACATTACTTTATTATTTATCACTTTTACGTATCGACAGCCCGAAGTCACTCGACATCGTACGTGCACCATCAAAAATGTATCAATTCAAACTCATATATAAAAGAAATACGTTAATATATTGCATGAAAATGTTCCCATAACTATTGACAAAAGATCACGTATAAATGGGAATTATGTTAATTTACATAAATATGTACTTTTACTGCCGTTGAGTGCACGTGCACTTGATTTATGTTACAAGTTCTTAGTATTTATTTTACGGAGATTATTCAACTATAAATATTGGTTCGGAGAAAGCTTTTATGTGGGAATTATTTATTAAATGACCTTTTAAAATGTGGAAATGGAATTTTAATAAGTTTTTGCGGCGTTCAGCTGTTGCATTGTTGTGTAAAATAATGTCTTTTTAAGTTTTCGTCAAGAGAATAAGTTTCCAGTTAGGTTCTAGAATCTAACGGTGCCTCCTTCCATTTGCGGATGGTGACCACCGGGGTGGTTTTAGTGAGGTAGAACTCCCACACTCCCCGGTCTTATCCCCAAAGACCGGTCGCCTTTTGAAGGATTCCCCGGTGAACGAAAAAAAAAGGTCCTAGAATCTACAGGTAAACATAAAATCACAAACAATACGAAATTCTCAGTTTTTCACCCCACAAAGTTTTCAGGTACAATTAAACTGAAATACAAGATCGGTCCACCATATCCGCAGCCGAACTTGATTCTGACAACGCAATCCAACGTGTGGCTAACGAGCATCGATAAAATCCGATAGACATTACGAGGATTTGCACCGTGAACGGTTTCCCTGCTCGCTTCGTGCAACTCGTAGTTTTTGTCAGCAATACTGGGCCATCAATGTCATTTGCTTTTTGCATGCTCGTGAAAATACCCGGAGATATTTCGGTGATTTTATTTTGTGGATAGAAATTATTAGGTTACAAAAAACATGGGTGCATTTTTTACGCAATATTTCATGTCGGAACTGTGAAATTATTGTGTCGGCGCGGCGAACCGATTAGTTTTGTGAATTTCAGCGAGTTTTTGCGCCTATTGGGTTTAAAATGTATCTTCCTATACAGGGTGTAAACGGACCCTTCATGAAGCCGTCAATCAAGTATTATGTGTCATCAAACTAAGTAACTTTACGCAAAAAATATTGCTGGGAAATGACTTTTTTTTTGAGGTGCAATTCGTTTTACGGTAGGACTCAATGTAGCGCACTCAAAACATTGTGCTGATGGATGAATTGAAAAGTAAGGGAGTCGTGGAAGTGTGAAAAGAGAAGATTCGTAAAGTAAAAAAATTACATTAAATGTATTTAAAAAAAAAAAACTTGTGAAAAAGTTGGAACTTTGACCCCAATATCTCCGTAACTAGAAGGTTCCCAGGTATGGTCTACAACAAAAAAATTATCACAACGACGGGGAGAGCAAGTACCTTTTGGCTTCGTTAAGCGTCTCTATACATGCATAGTATAAAGGTACGTTTAATCAAGTCCAATTTTTCATTCGATTATCGCTAATTTTACACTATAAACAAACAATGCAAGAAAAAGAATATTAATTTTACCGCATTTCACATACTGACCTACATTTAAGTTTTTCCTACAACTCACTCAACAAGTAAAATAATATTAGTGGGTTGGAAAATTAATTTTCAATGTCGAATAATTAAGCCCAATATGTTACCTGGGTCCCTGCGGGTGTACCCAGCCTCTATCGGAGATGTAATCTACAGGCACCTGTGGGCCAAGCTAATCAGTCTTACAGTTTTCAGCAAACGGATAACCCTGCGAGATAGCGCCCTCTAGGGGCTCTTTTCAACAAAATTTAATTCAATTTATTATGCAAAATGGAGTAATATATCTTTTTTTAGTCCTCTAATGTTCGTAACTGTCAAAGCGGGGGTTTCTGAAGTTAATTGATGTGTATGAACGGTGACGCTGTTCGAGCGCTTGCCTCCGTCGGGACTTAAGTTCTTGTTCACGACCTCGTCGTGATACTGCGAAACGCGCGATCGTCACTTGTTTCCATAACGTGAGTAGGTATAAAGACCGAAACACACCGGATCCGTACACGTAGACGTGCACGTACCGTGACGTTGTAATATATGGAACTTTATAGAGACATGTAACCTCCGCACACGTGTACGTCACGTGAGCGGTGTGCCATGGCTCTATAAAGTTCCATATATTACAACGTCATGGTACGTACACGTGCACGTTTACGTGTACGGATCTGGTGTGTTTCGGCCTTAAGCAGCGCACCGCATGTCGGTCGCGTCGCGGTGAAGCGTGCGCCTCGTGGCATGCTCAAAACAAGTTCTTTAGTTTGTTTTCTCCTCACTCGCTATGGCAAGGTGCGAGTCGCTTTAACGTGTCGGTCGTGGCCACGACGCGTCTATGTTCAAGTGTCGGTCTCCGTCGAGTCCCGCAAATAAAAGTTGGTGAGCCAAGCTTGTTACTGCGGCTAAATGGGGTAAAATAAAAGTTCGGTGCTTCGATAAATAAATCGGGTTTGGATTTAAACGTCTTTGCTAAATATAGAATTGGTTTATTGACTGACGAATTGGGGAAGCGTTTTTTGTTTTGTCGACTTACAAACGTATGCATGCGTTATATCAAGGAGGCTTAAAACAACATTGTTGTAACACTTGTTTGGTATTAATTACAACCATAATTATTAACTTTAGGTTAAGAATATTATTGAAATTTTAAAGCATCGGTATCTTTCAACTCCAAGTCCATCAATTGGTATGACTGGTTGTCAGACTTTTTGGGCCACTGACTACCAGTAACGACTGTCAAAGATCAATAAATGACAACCGGGACCAACGCGACGGCTTAACGTGCGTTCCGAGGCACGGAGGAAACTCGGTATGTAATGGGTGGTCACCTATCCACAGACCAACCTAGGCAAGCACGGCTTAACCTTAAGCCTTCTCTCAACTCCAAGTCCTATATTATTAAATACCTAAATCACTTTGAAACGCCATTAAAAGATGAAACATTTTTTGTCATATTACTTGAGTGAGAAGTCAAAATAGTAAGTTTCCAGGTTAACGATTATATAATAATAATGCTCATTTTATTTCTAAAGTACCAAGGCTACTTACTATTGGTAAATAGGGCCATCTCCTGCAACCATTAGTCGAAGAACGAACAAATAAATGGTTTGCGGAAATTAGTCGCACTGATGTGCTGCTCATTTCCTCCTCTTCCTCTTACCTATCTTCAAGTCGTTTGCAGGTGGCGTGACCGAGCAGAATGGCAAATGACAGCGAATCGTTATCCTGTTCTACTGATCGACACGTAATGTCACGCCTGTAATCCCCGAAGGGTTAGGCAGACGTGCAGACACCTACGTATAGTATACTTAACTGCTAGTTATGTTTACGTCCCGTGTAATAAGGGCGAACCCATTGCCCGCAGCCGCGCACAAATCCAGATTCCGTGGTTGCTACTTAGAAATTTTTGATGGAAAAATCCGATAACATTTTGCCGACTTCGGAGTCGATCCCAGGAACACTTGCTCTAAACCAAAGTAACTATAGCCTATTTCTTACCGGTTCTAAGTTCCTCCAGGTGTTTAGACAATCAGCTGCTCTGTCTTCGAAGTCGAGACTTATTCAACTGGCCGCCACCGCGTCAGTCACCGTAGGCCGTCTCTATCTGACAACAGTATTAAGGGAAACTGGCAAAGGGTACGGCAGTGCTGATGCGGTTGACAGTAAACGCAAGCGACAATGCCTGTGCGGTTTTAACTAATAATGCAAGACTATGACGGTACCGGTACTTCTGTTCTTCAGTTTCGCGAAAGTCATTTGTCAAACCAAAAATTCGTCTTATGGCTCTGTCAGATGGTGGCAGCACTACTGGTATACCGACTGCGGTGGTCGCTCGACCAAAGCTGCAGAACATGCTTTAGACACTTTGTTTTGTTTTTGTTTTAGAAAACATTCCCCCATACTAGGATTTTTCCTGTCTCGTGGGTGCGTTTACAAATATCCACTCACATATACACATATTAACTCACATACACAAACAGCTAGACCCGGAACAACTACCTGTAAGGTAGGCCTTTCATATATTTGTTCCGTGTGGGAATTGAACCTCGACACATTTTAAGAACTAGTCCTTTTGAGAATTGGGCATTTTAAGAATTAGTCCTTTTGAGAATTGGGCATCTTAAAAATTAGTCCTTTTGCGAATTGGGCATTTTAAGAATTAGTTCTTTTGAGAATTGGGCATCTTAAGAATTAGTCCTTTTGCGAATTGGGCATTTTAAGAATTAGTCCTTTTACGAATTGGCCATTAATAAGAATGCTAAGCATTTTCATTATTCGACTAAGCCACGCAGCGTGGTAGCCAATCGCTAATCCACTGCGCCAACCAGTAGCCCCGCTGCGGTCTTTCATCGCAGCTTTGGACGCTACAGTTTGTAGCGTCTTGAATAGGTGCATGTTTTCAAAAACATTCAAAAATTTAACTCAAAGAGTTCTTGGATATATTCTGCTGAAAACTATAGAAAAATGTACCGACAAGTTTCTCATTTTCGTGCAACTAAAGTTAATGGAGGGGAAAATATGAGAACGTAGCTTGAAGGTGACGGGGAGTAATCTGTCATACTCGCGCTCGAGAACACTTCAAATTGATATTATGTTCCAAATCCCTGACTCTTTTTTCTAAACCTAGCTTTGTTACGGCTTATTGATACGGTTTAGTTTGGCAAAAGGAATCTATAATATCTATAGCAACACACGTTTATTTTTCTCAGTGTTTGGTTTTGTTGATACTACCAAAAATATGGCATAAATACCATTGATATATAAAAACCCAAGATACAAACTAAGTATGCTCTTATTTCACTGTTTTTGAGAGTTTTTTTTTTCGGGAATCGAATTAGAAAAGTGACGTTAAAGTGCGTTTAAGAATAACTTTATGTGGTCCGTGTAAACCTGAATTTGTGTTTACTCAGCAATTGTGATTCTTTGGTTTTATATTTTAGTTTGATTTATCGACGACACTTTCCGATGTGTGCACATTTGCAAGGAACTGTGCATCTAGGTTTTTTTATATTTAAAATATCGCCCCATTTCGCGAGACTAGCATCAGGCGACATGCGCGTTTCACTTTTGTTTTTTCCGCGTTGGTTGCGTCGCTTCGCGGTGATTCGTGGCATGTTCTTAACAATATTCTTTTGTTTTTTTTCTTGTTGCAAGAAGTGTGCCGCTTCAGTGCAAGAGGTCAAACCGGGAAGACATTGTTCTCACGCATTTTTAACCCCCGACGCAAAAAGAGGGGTGTGAGTTTGACTGCAATGTGTGTGTGTCTGTCTCTGGCACCGTAGCTCTTAAACGAGTGAACCGATTTGGATGCAGGTTCTTTTATTTGAAAGGTAGTATTTTGGCAATGGTTCTTAAATATGTTTTATCAAAATCGGTGCAGCCATTTACTAGATATGGGGGATGAAAGTGGGTATTTATCTTTCATCTTTTATATTTCGTTGGGGGAATTTTAAATTTAATTTTATATGATATTATAAGAGTAGTAAGAATTACCTAATAAAAGATTTCTATCGTATCGTGTCTTGATAAGGGAGATTTTCTCCCTAGATTTATGATAATTCCTACCTTCAACTTTGTATTCAAAATTCAAGGTACCTATTAAAGTTCATAAGTCCCTTTATCTCAAATAGAATCAGTGAAATGATCCGTTTACTAGAATTTATTAATAAGTAGTCTAGCGTTACTGGAACGCTGTTTATTTTCATTTTACTTTTAAAACTTAACTGGTGTTTTGTTCACTATTTTATTGAAAATATTGAATTGCAAAAAGTTTTGCATATCGAGGCAATATGAATCCTTTACTGAAAAGTTTAACGCTTCTGATTTTTTTGTTTTGTAAAATGCTTGTGTTTTACTATATTTTTCCAAGAGCTTTTTCTGTATAAATATTTTAAAATATAGTTCTAGGTTTTGCACACTCTATACCTTTTTGTTTATTCGATTATTTTATGTTCACTTGCCAGAAATTGCACATAACAGAGAGATTTGGAAAGATAAAGGGGGGGTCCTTGCCCAGCAGTGGGACACAATGTAGGGTATAAAAAAAAAATGTTCGCTAGGTTTATCTCACATTGTGCCAAGCTGATCCTACCATGATTCAGTTGCGAAGTTTTCCGATTAAAGCCGAACGAAAGCCGAATAAATAAGTGTAGTATTTGATTTGGGTCAGCTTGTTGTTTACACAAAACATAACATCACGACTGTAATCCCCGAAGGGTTAGGCAGAGGTGTACCTAATAGTACACCCACATTTCGCCAGTTATGTTTAAGTTCCATGAAATAGGAACCGGGCATATATCTTGACTCTGTAGCAGCTACTGAGAAATTCCTGATGGAAAAACCCAATTACACTTTGCCCGACCTGGGAATCGAACCCAGGACCTCATTTTCAGCAGTAACTTAACCTATACTTACTACCATACAACATAGCACCTCATACCTAAAAAACCTACGCGGCCTAAACTATTTTTTGCCCTAAAAAAGAAAATCATGTAACCGAAAACATATCCGACGATAGGGCACAACCTAAAGATACCGTTTTCATCACAATAGATATCATGTAGCTTATGATTCCCTACAAGCAAGTCGTGCCCATTTCGAGGGTACCAGGGCATCATACCCTTTCACGCCACCCCTAACATGAACGGGACGACTTGTAAAACCTCCTTTCTTGTGAAATCACTGTAAACGTTTTCTTGAGGTGAATAAAAAGGGCCAAACTATGAAATAATCGTTTTTTAGGTATTTTTTCAACAATGGAAATTGAAATGTAAATTGTTGGGACCTAAATAACTTATACCAGGAGTATCATCATCTTCTTCCTGGCCTTGTCCCATGTTATTTGGGGTTGGCGCACGCGTTTTTTTCTTCCATTCTCCCCTGTCAAATTCACGCTATCATTTACTCCTTATTCCTTCATATAATTACTGATTTACACACGACTGCTATTCAAGCTATACAAACCCACTTTATGCGGATCTCGATTGCACGGAAAATCTTTACAAAGCAAGGCCATGTTATACTGGAAATGTATAGCTTGATGTGCCGCCGTGTGCACCAGGCCAGGGTATATCGATTTAATTCCTGTGTGCCTTGCCACAGCAGAGAACAATTTAGACTCAGAAAACAACATATTTCGCGGAATATTTGACTGAAAAATATTTGTTCTTTAACAAACTGTCCAGTTCCAGGTATTGCAGTCTAGTCAGTTAGGTATTTCCTAAAAATCGCGATACAGCTACATTCCTCTTCAGTCGAGCGCCATATTTGCTTGCTCAACGTAGTGACATATAAAAGCTACGCATTCTTCACATTGGTGACGTCAGGAAAAATTCCTAGCATTTCGACTGAGAGCGTCATTGGGAACTATCTCTCTGAGTCGGCTCGGATTTTAACCTGAATCTTTGATAAATATTAGGTCTATTTTTAGTTTATTTTTGTTAAATAACAACGTAAACGCCATACATTCCGAAAGGATACCTTTTTTCTTTTTCTCTTTCGCTATATAATTTGAGAAACTAGCTATTAGCCGCGGATACGCTCGGAACACGCGAATATACTCATCATCATTCTCCTGCACTTATCCCATCTTATTTGGGGTCGGCGCATCATGTCTTCTTCTTCCATACTTCTCTATTACTCGTCATTTCAGTAGTCACCTCCTTTCAAGCCATATCATCCTTCACACAGTTCATCCATCGTTTCTTTGGTCTTCCTCTACTCTTATAGCCTACATTCATACTCAACATTTTCTTCACTACATTTTCCTCATTCCTCCGCATCACATGTCCATACCACGACAACCGATTACCACACAACTTTTCAGTCAACGGCGCCACTTACTTAAAGATAAAAAGAAAAAAAAAATCCCCCGGCTGCATAGGGTTATTTTTTTTTCTTTTTATCCTTGTAGTATGTGCGATTTAAAATAAAAGCCATCAAAAGATGTAAAATTACAACGCATTCGGGTGCTACGTATGTGTTTGGACAGTCAATTTGCGAGTAGCTTCCAAATGAATTGCATGGTAGTTATTTCAAAGCAATTAATTATTTGTTAATATTGACAGGGCTTAGGACCTTTCTCATGCGAATATAATATAATAAATAATTTTAATTAATGTTTGCGAAAACATCACGAAAAAAACTGAAGACACAATTTCCATTTTATCAACGTATAAGAACGTGCTATGAAAACAAATTCACTCTATTTACCTCTAGCGGAGAATATAATACTAATTAATATTATCTACGTAGTACGAGTTTTCTTTACTTTGCTTGTTCATTATTTTCAGGAAACTGTTTATAATATTTACTTAAAACTGTATAATTTTTAAGTTACTTTCACGATTAATTTACATTAACGTTCTCTTAGCTGCTATCTAGAATAAGGCTTGCTTTCATAGAGTATACAAGGTGCAGTTTTGAATCCTCGTCAAAATTCAGGAGGCTGTCACAAAAGACATAAATAATCAATTTAAATTACAAATAATAAAGCTGCTTTTTTAAATTGTTTAAATTTGACAGTATTTCAGAATAACACGAATACTTTCTCGTTTACATTTCAACAAAACAAACAGAATCACCCAACGTGCGATTTGATGCTGTGTGCGTGAGTGTCGACGATCTGTGCGAGGCGCCGCCGCGCCGCCGCCGCTGTCCACACTTACCGATTTCCGTAAATAAGAAAAAAAAAATACCTACCCATTTTATTATTGATTCGGATCGAGAATCATTAGCATAGATACCTCTTTGAATTTGACCAGGATGCAAAACTGCACCTTGTATTAAAGTTCCATAAATACAGCACATCGACTTGAGGAGAAGCATGTAATACAGGAATGAGTGACACAGACGACTCTTTACGCAGTCTTTTCTAAAATTTCATTTCTTTTTTCCAAAGGGCACTGCCCCCTTTTATGCTTATTTTGAAACTAGATATTGTTCGATTCACGGACTCTAGATTTGTGCCCGGTTGATGACAATAGGCTCGCCTCATATTAATTGTGACTTAAAGATAACCGGCGAAAATTGAGGGTCAACTGTCAGGTACTCCTCTGCCTTACTTGGGGGTTTTCAACGTGATGTATTGTTATATTAGTCGGTTGCTGGCATACCATCATCATCGCAGACTGTCATGCTGAACTTCGACGTTTAAAAAATCGATGCACTGTGTTTATAAAGTTTAAAAGAAGGATTTGCGTGAGTTATAAGGTAAGAAGATAAATGTAAAACTGCACTAGCAAAAAAGAGTGTTTTGGGAATGGCTCCACGTAGGTATTTACAAGAAAATTCAAGACGCCATAAAAAACTCAATGCCACACATTTCAAAAAACGAATGAAATCATTTGTAATCGACAAATGTTATTACACTATTGACGAATACATTAATTTAGAACTACTATTATTTAAAATTGCAAATTTGTACGCCTCTTGGCATAACATAGCGCCCTGTTTAACTAACCTAAGATCTGTATTTATTGTGTACCTATGTTAACAAATAAATGATTGATTGATTGATTAAGCTACGACGACTTACTTAATTGAGAATGTTCACACCCGGTTTTACGCGGTTTTTTCAAGATAATAAGGAGAACATTATGTTGTTGTCCCATGGCGAATGCTGCTTATACCTATTATAGGCATACATACCAGCACTTTATGTTATTTTTATTGTTTCAAATTAATTCTTAGTATGTATTGCTGTTGGTGTACCAAATAAATAAATAAGGTATTTGTAAACCGGGTGCATGCCCTAATTTCAGAAAGTGAAATTGCACATACCCTATACCTACAAACTTCTGGCAGTTCAACATTTTAGTCGTGCTAAAGACGTTCCCCGGACGTCGTGTTCAATTAGGCAGCACCCTTTGATCCAACATAATAGCGATTTGACATTAGATAGAACTTGGACGGAGATAAAGTACGACCCAGTTCCTTTGTCTGGTGTTTGAATGGAGTTAGATATTACCTGACAGCAAGTCAACGAGGATCTATGTTGGCATAGATTGGTTAGAGAATCTATAAGTTATCTTCTGGAATATTAATCAGATACCTAGTATCAATAGATAGATAGATAGATAGTAGATAGGCAGTCGCTCCATGTAAAATACTGGTATTCAGCTGCACCCGGTAAGACTGGAAGCCGACGATGATGACCTAGTATCATCAGTACCTAGTAGTCATTGTTGTTATACATTGTAAAGCATTATGCATTGTGAGCCTTTTATGGTCAGGGTTCGTTCTTCAGTGATGATACCTACTTTAGAACCTCTTGGTCTCTTTGGAGCATAAGAAGTTTGTCGGCTGCAATGATGACCCGTAAGATTTTTTTTTTCTTTTTTTTACATCGAGAAAAGTTGAAGGAATGGGGGAGGCCTTTGCCCAGGAGTGGGGCAACTCAGGCTGACGAAAAAAAAAATCTGATTATTCCGGGAAAGTCAGTAGATTTCGCGTGTTGTAGTAAGCCTAGAGAAATAAACTGTGTACTACTCTCGGGCCAGTTTTAGATCCTAAAATAAATCATATACATAATATATCATAGGCCTTCTTTTCAGCGCCGTCGCAGTCGGGTAAAAATGAAGACACACCAAATGTGATTTCACAAACAACACGTAATTCGTATTCGCCACTTCCTTCATTAACAAAAAAGACGGAAACAGTCTATTTCAGTCAAGGACCTGCCAGAAGTAACGACCCTCCAAAGAAATTAGCTCTAAACCCCGTACCTCAAATCCAAAGATTAAACGTCTTATTTTTACGTCGAAACCGTTCCCCACTCCCCCATTTTTTATGGATCCGCAGAACTTGATTAAAAATCCAGTAATTAAGTGCGTCGTTAAAAACAGGTTGTTTTTCGGTGCGAGGGGGCGCGATGACTGCGTACTATCCTCGGCTTTGTATCGGTAATCGTTCTTTTGTTTTGGGCTCACAGTTTTCGTGCTCCGCCGGGGTTCGACGTGGCGTGGCTGAAACTTCACAATTAGCCCTTTACAACCTTTGTACGGCGTCCGGTGAAAAATGGAACACCCTATCTATGGGCCTACTGAATTTTCCTGGACTCTTTTTTTTTAAAGCGTTACCAAATGTACGTTATTTTTTTTATTTTAAATGTAGTGCCGCGTGGTTCCTTTTGCGCTTAAATGGCCTTATCAGAAGGGTGTTGTTGGTAAAGATTTAGAACCGACTTTTAAAAAAGGAATAGGTTATGTATTCCACCAGAATCTTTTTTTTTTCATGTTTCACCTTGTTCACTGATTTCGCCGTGATTGCTGGTCCGATTGAAGTGATTGTTTTTTCATTTCGTAGAAGCGGCGGTGGTCCCATAAATTACTTTATGAGTTATCCTCTATAATATGCATTTTTACTTCTTCTTCCATATAGATGATGTTCTAATAACTTCTAGTTACAACATAAAATTGATACTTGACACGGAGTTGTTTTAGATATCACAACTAAAAAGGTAAAATATTTCTATTTTTGCAAAAAAAAGTCAATGTAACAAACAAAAGTCACTGACTTCCGAAAGTAAAGTAATTCTCTCGTTTTTGGAAGCCCGTTATTTTTTTTTGCAAAAAAATAATTAATTGAAAATACAAGATGTCTTCCGCGTATGGCCTCGTATTTATAAAACCATTATACAGTGCATTCTACAATTTAATTATCAACAAAAAAGTTTGTTTAATAATAGAATTATACCACCAAAATGGCCAACGCTTTTGAAGTGATTTACCTGCTGCCATTTTAAGTTCGAAGTTATTTTAATAATGAAATACAAGCCGTGTTCGTGTGTAGGAAAATTAATTTATGTTTGTTGGTGACACTGCAGTTATTAATTAGACATTCCATTATTCGTAGTTGTGTGTGGTGTTTGTGTGTTTTACATTATACAGGCTGTGCGGAAACTATTAACATGAATTTTGCATGATTTATTAATCTCGCCGGAGGGCTCAGTGATGATATTTTTCATCAGTTATTAGAAAATATAAAATAATAATATAATATATAATAAACCAATATAATACAGGTGTTGCACTTCTGTATGATGCAGATTAAAAAAAATAGAAATAAACTTCTAGAATTTTCTACGCTGCTTGTTTCAAGATTTTTCTAAAATCATAAACATCATAACATCACGTCTGTAATCTCCGAAGGGTTAGGCAGAGGTGTACATCACTGTACACCCACATTTCGTCAGTTATGTTTAAGACCCATTTAGTAGGGGGCGAGCCTATTGCCATCCACCGGGTACAATCCAGACTCCGTGGCTGCTACTGAGAAATTCTTGATGGAAAAAACTCAATCACACTTTGCTCGACCCGGGAATCGAACCCAGGACCTCATGCTCAGCAGTCGCGCAACCACTAGACCAACGAAGCAGACTAGTTCTAGAATCATGTACCTACAGAATACATGATAACAGTACGCGTCGAAGCCCCTGTATTTATCTATAAAATATTAAACATGAAAATAAGTAGGTAGTTAAAAATAAAAGCCCATTCAAGGTAGCGATATTCGTGACGCTGAATAAAATAAAGTGGTGTCATCATGAGAATATTCCGCCGAGTCACGTTAGCATTCACCTCACGTCTGACGGACCTTTACGTTGTTACAAAGGATAAAATTATGTCCCGGATATAATATGACGAGAATTATGATTGGCTGTAAAATATTTTCTTTTTCATTCACTTAATTACCGAAGTTCTTAGGCACGATTTGATTACAGGGTTATGGTCATGAGAAGGTTTTAATCTGACCTTCTTATTTGGTGACTGATTTATCATTAAACACTGTTTTAAGCCTTCACGGTTTACAACTAAACTTATACTGTCACTTACGGGATATCTTCCGTTTTTCCGCGCTTGCAACAGCGTCGAAATATCGGGAGCTCAAAATAATGAACAATCACGGAAGATATCCCGTAAGTGACATTATAAGATTTATCATTAGTTACAATTTAACCCTTTTTTGAAGAGGGAAACAAAAACGTGATAAAATCAATATAAAACGAGGACACAAACAATAGATGACACTTATGGGAAAGTGTATAGTTTCTGTCACTGAAATCTTGTGTAATATTTACTGTAGGATATAATTGTATGATCTTGTAAACCGTTTACTCTCGACTATGTATACAAGGTGTTAACGGACCCTTCACGAACCCGTCAACCAAGCAGTCTGTACATCAAACTAAGTAACTCTATGCAAAAAATATTGCTGGGTAACGATTTTTATTTGGGGTGAAAAATCACACTTTACGGTAGGACTCAATGTAACGAACAAAACATTGTGTTGGTGGATGCAATGCATAGTATGGGGGCCATGGAGATGTTTAAAGTAAAGTTATAACATTAAAAACTTGTGAAAAAGTTGGAACTTTGACCCCCAATATCTCCGTAACTAGAAGGTTCCCTGGTGTGGTCCAACTAATCGCAAAGACGGGGAGAACAAGTGCCTTTCAGCCTTTCCATTTACTGCCTGGTCATAAAAGTGTCATACAAAACCGTATAATACAAAGAAAAAGTCGACACCACTTTTCGCCACATCTTATGACAAGAGCAATCTTAACAATAAAGGTTTTCGTGACAAAAAGTCGAACAGCCGAAATAGCCATAAGGAAACTATGAAGATATCGCCTGGCTATGACATTAGACGTTGATAGCCGACAAATCGACAGGGTGTGGGCTATGGGGCTATCATTGTAACTGTTATTGCCTGATCAAGGGCTGAGTGATGGGTCGCAGTTAGTTTGTGATTTTTTCGTTCTTAAGTGGAAAAAATTCTATCTCGTTTCGGTGGATTTTCATATATTTTTTTTGTATTTATAGGCTGTTCATTTATTTACAACATAGATAATTCACGGTAACGCAATTAATATATGTAGTTTTTTATATTGGTACATTAGCTACCAATGAAAAAACTCATTCAGCTAGGTGAATGAGTTATTTCATTCACCTACCTGAATGAGATAGCATATAGCCCACAAAGAGAGGATCAGACCACTATTACAAAGCTTTATATAAGAGTTCACACTATTCAATGGTATTGTAAAATGCAAGCATATAAAAACTTTTGTGTACATAATACTGTTCATAGCATTTATTTGTAAACTAGATTAAGTACTTTTTGTGAAAGAAATAAGTTTATTGTTAATTATTATTTAAAGTCAGCAATAACTCCGCAATCCTACGGAGCAGATACCATGGGTTAGGACCTCTTTCGCTCAGTTGTTCCGTCGATGAAACAAATCTAAGGCTTCAAAAGTTCCGTCTACTACTCGCGGTAACGCCTTTCGGGAAGAAAGAGGGTAATTTTGCCAACCAATAGCCAAAATAAACCTCTTATCCACCTTCTACTCCAACTTCTTCTTCAACCTTTGGCCACCCAATGCTGAATGTAGGTCTCTTCCAAATCTCTCCTCTTTAGGCGGTTTTGTGTCATGGCTATCCAGTTTCTTCCAGCCACTTTGATCAGATCGTCTGTCCACCTAGTCGATTGTCTTCCCATATTCCTCCGTCCCGTCCCTGTTCTCCTCTCCAGCACTTTCTTACCCCATCTTCCATCCAACTATTTACGCCCAAAATCAGTTCTAATTACCATTTAAGCCGTTCATCATCATCATCATCATCTTCAGCCCGACTTCACCCACAGCTGGGTGTAGGCCTCTCTTTGCTTGTGCCAAGACCCACGGTCTTGTGCCAGCCTCATCCAGGATATTCCCGCGATGGCAACAATGTCGTTAATAGATTGTAATTAAGTAAGACGAACATCTTCGACACCAGACTAGTGCAAACTAGTTCGGAAAACTAGTGGTTTGCTCACGACAACTTGTTTACTATTCCGTATTGACAAGTCAACGACGAGTTTACTAGGGAGAGCTTCTCAATTCTATGTATTTTGTGCAGTAGTGCTGTAGTTAATTTGTATGTTAACAGCGCAGTTTAGACGTTATTTGGAAACGTTAGAATTTATTGGCGGATGTGGAGGATATGATCTAAACACAGATAAAATACAAAATTCTATCAGAGACGAGATAGAGGCCAAGAGCAGCCTCATTTTTATGTTGCACCAATTGCCTTAACCTTCTTTTGCACTGACCTGTCTGCAATATATGCTTAAAATTAATATTCCACATCAGTGGCATAACCACAAAAGTATAAAGAAGTGATTCCTTAGCACTATTTTAAAATCTGTCAATTTGTCCATCGTTTGTTTCGATTTTACGATGGATATACATTAGCAGAATTGTCGACATCGGCATAATTGCCATGTCTTATTGATCTATACATCACTATCTAATTAACTAAGTCAGTCACGGATTTTACAAGTCACCAACATTTTACATTTTACAGCTTACATCATCTGCGTAGCCTTTTCCCAACTATATTCTGGTCGGGTTCCAGTCTAACCGGATGCAGCTGAATACCAGCATTTTACATGAAGCAACTGCCTCTCTGACCTCCACAACCCAGTTAGTACTGGGTAATACGATACCCCTTGGTAAGATTGGTTGTCACACTTTTTGTGCCACTGACTACCTAACGACTGTCAAAGATCTACAAATGACACCCGGGACCAACAGCTTAACGTGCTTTCCGAGGCACGGAGGAAGTACCCATTACATTCATCCACAGACCAACCTAGGCAAGCATGGCTTAACCTAATCGACCCGAGCGGCTGTTATTATTTAGCCACGAGCTCCTACATTTTACAGGTTGCAGCTCAATAAAAATAGAATAGAATACTATGATCAAGCTACGGATACACCATAAACAAGGCGAAGCGATGTCTACTGATGTATAAGACGGAATGTGTTGTAGGTATGTGATACTAACCATATAGGCTAAACCAATCAGAATGATCGCTGCGGCGTGTCGACCTACTGTTTAGCATTTACAAGCCATCGACAAGATATGCAATCTAGTGGATAGCTTACCTATGGGTTAGTGACGTAATAGGTTGTACCGGAACTTGGTCGTAACTCTAGTACTGACCTACAGTATGTGCGTAATACACATACATCACACCTGTAATCCCCGAAGGGTTAGGCAGAGGTGTACCTACCAAGTAGTACACCCACGCGAAATGTGGTTTAGTTTTTCAGTCCCATGTAGTGGGGCGAGCTTATTGCCGAGCTTTAACCGGGAACAAATCCAGGCTCCGTGGCTGCTACTGAGAAGTTACAGATGAAAAACCCAATAATACTATGCCCGACCTGGGAATCGAACTCGGGACCCCATGCTCAGAGTTGCGCTTGCGACCACTAGACCAACGAGCCAGTCAATATAGTAATACAGGGTGGATTTTTAAGATGGGGTAAGATGAGGTGGATTTTTTTTATGTTGGAAGTACCTTTACTATTGTAGCTACAGAAAACTTTCATATAGTAACCATCTTCAACTTTCTGACTTAAATAACTTTGTAAAATGGTGCCAAGAGTTAGCTGTTAAAACTTCAGTTCTTACATTTAATTTTTATGATGCCAATCTATACAAATCCGTTCAAGGATTAAATGACTCTTCTAGATCAACAGAAAGAAAAAAAGAAAGTACATTTATTTGGAACATGCCAACATGAGCGCACAATATAAAACAACAAAAAAAAACTTAAATCTATTTTTTTTTAACATTTCCTGCCTCACGGCTGCGCCAAATAGGCCAGTTCAGCAAAATGGCAACTAGTGCCCGACACTGGTTTTTCAACTGGACCTGGACTGTAAAACTTGACAGACCACACCATCTTAAAAATCCAACATGTGTCAGGCCGTAAATACAAGGTGTAAACAGAAGCCGTCAACCAAGCATTCTGTACATCAAACTAAGTAACCTCACGCAAAAATTTTTGCTGGGAAACCGTTTTTATTTTTGGGATGAGAAATCACGTTTTACGGTAAAACTCAAAGTAACGCACTCAAAACATTGTGCTGATGGATGGATTGAATAATACAGGGGAGGCGTTTAAAGTAAAGTTCCAACACTAAAACCTTGTATTTAAAAAAAAAACTTGTGAAAAAACTAGAAGGTTCCCAGGTATGGTCTAGAACAAAAAAATGGTCGCCATGGCGGGGAGAATAAGTGCCTTTCGGCTTCGTTAAGGGTCTTTTTACAACCTTTATATCCAAAACCAGTTTAAAAAAAATGGCTTTGCATATGGCTTCGTCTCTGTGGTTCATACTTGTGGAACAATCTCTTTCAGATACGGTATTTGTTTTTTACTCATTTTACTGTGCTGAACAACAGCTGTTCCTGTAACCTTCGGTTCATTGAACTCAACCAAACTTTGTTTAAAATAAATTCACAAGCGGAACCTTCCATACTATGAACGGTCAAAAGGAGTAAAATAACTACTCGTTGATTTATCATTAAACGCTGTGTGATATTTTCATGTGTTTTCAGTATGATCGCTCGTTCTGTTCGACTAATTTATGTTCCATTGTCCTTTTTCCAGAATTTCGCAATTCAATAATGAATTATTATCATTTGAATGGCTTCGTACAATCAGAACAATCCAGCCGAACATATTCCTGGAAAATATATCGGAGTCAAAGGGCAATCTGAGTTTATTTAAATTGTCCAAGCGTGAGTTGGACTCGCGTACAAAAGACCAAAGGATTGTACAAGTACTGTGAACTATGTTATACCCGCGGCTTCACCAGCCTGGAGTTTCGGTAATTGTCCTAATGGGTCGTAATACCGAGGTAAAAAGTATTCTATGTGTGAATCCAGGTTATAAACTACCTCTGTGCCAATACTGATACTGATACTGCTAGCCTGCGTCATCCCACTGCTGGGCAAAGGCCTCTTCGCATGACTTCCAGTTGTTTCGATCCAGGGCTAATGTGGGCCACTGGTCGTTGGTTCTGTCCAGCTCGTCTCTGTGCCAAATTTCTTTTAAATTTAATCAGCAGTTTTTGCGTGAAAAAGTTACAAACATCCATCTATTTGTCCATACATCCTCACAAACTTTCGCATTTATAATATTAAGTAGGATAGTATAAGTAAGATAATAAATTTAATTTGGTTATTTGTTAGGTACTGTTAAAAGTACTCGTACCTGTGACAGACAGGGCGGGCTATGGCTAATACCTCGTCCACGACTTCAGTCGATGCTACTATCGTCAAGCGACCCGTGCGTATCTTTTTCCTGCGGAGACGCATAGTGCCGTGCGTACGTTAGCCTTAGGCAATTTCTTTCAATTTAAATAATAACAGCCGCTCGGGTCAATCTTTAGGTTGGTCTGTGGATGGGTGACCACCCATTACATACCGAGTTTCCTCCGTGCCTCGGAAAGCACGCTAAGCCGTGTGTCCCGGGTGTCATTTGTAGGTCTTTGACAGTCGTTAGGTAGTCAGTGGCCCAAAAAGTCTGACAACCAGTCTTAACAAGGGGTATCGTTTTACCCAGTACTAACAACTGGGTTGTGGAGGTCAAATAGGCAGTCGCTCCGTGTAAAATACTGGTATTCAGCTGCATCCAGTTAGACAGGAAGCCGACCCCAATATAGTTGGGAAAAGTCTAGGCCGATGATGATGTTTTTTCCGCAGTCGTTGTCGCAGTGAAGGGTGTTACACCTCATCTCTTGAGCATTTACTTCGTGGCCATACGCTAAAGCTTTGATCACACAAACGCGAATCCCGCGCGATGCGAGATATAGGCGGTCGCGCCGAATTGTGTGGACGTGGACTTACGTAGACCAAATGCAATTTGTGGTTTTGTCTATGTATCGAGTACTGGTCTGCGTGTGTTTGCATTGTTTATCGTAAATAGTGGTCTCTATTCTGCTTGTTGAATTTCGATGGAATATAGACAGGTAGTTGTGAAATATATTTGGTAGATAAAATAGTTTAATTATTATTGAATGTTATGTGGCATTTAAATAAATACCTAATTGGTAGTAACGTAACGTGGTTTATGCTTTTTATATCCAGTTTGTATAAACACACATGTTTGTTCTCCGATGTAGAGGATAGTTGCGTTTGTTTATGGTATAAACCATTTTTAATTAATTTCATATTCCTTTGTATAATTGGTAGTTATGTGTTTACCCGTTAGGGGTTGAAACACTGAGGCTATGGGGTGCCCACCTAGTATTTCGGGTCATCGCCAAGCGGTTGGTCGACTCTTCTCGTGACCAGAGGCCTGATCTATTTCTTGGCCAAAGAATCAGCATTGCCATCCAGCGTGGTAATGCTGCTAGCCTTCTGGGCATTTTCCCCGTTGACAGTGACGAGGAGGAACTTTTTGACGCCCCTTAATTCTTTTCTGCTTTTTATACTTGTACAATTGTAAATGTTTTCATTATTATTAATATAATATATAGGGTCATAAAAGTGAATGAATATTAAAAAAAAATGTTTCTTTGGGAAAGTTGTTTGTTATCATGAGTACAATTACGTGTTTAAGTTAAGATTCACTAATTACCAGTCACCTTATAATGTAAAATATATACAAATCCCCAAAAATAGATTTGTTCTTATTTTTTGCACGTTCAAGCAGGTAGATAATAATAACCAAAAACCGACGCTATTGAAATGTGCTTACTTTCTCCACCAATCATTGATGTTGCATAATTTTTAAAGAATCTACATGGTCAATCTACAATCATTACAAATCACGCTACATTCCCCACTAGTGCGATAATACCCACTATAAATTCTCCCAGCCGTCGCAATTCAAATCAACTCCTAATTATATCTCACCTATAATTAGAAATAGATTAATGCTCTGTGCGAGCTAATTACAATCGATTCCAGCAATTCATTTTCTTCGTGTGTATGTTTTGTGTTTTATTTTGACATATTTAGACTGGCCGTGTCTTTCAGATGTTCACCTTGTTTCTGTCGGTTTGATTCTTCAATTTCTATTTGCCGATTGTTTTTATTTATGTCTAGTGTGATTCGGCTGTTTCTCTTCAATTATCTGATTCATTTGTTATTGTCTAGAAACTGCTGAGTCACTTTTGCTGGCTTATGTATGTACAAATCTAGCATAGTGCTCGGCCTATGCCCACACACGTATGCTGTTTGTGCAATCGTGTCAATTGTATGCCTTCTATCTTTATTGCTATACCTTGGTACATTTAACAAATTACTTTCCCGGTAAACTCAATAATGTAGAATTCTTGTAATAACAGTTATTATTGAGAAGAGATTTAATTCATCAATTCATCTTGAGTTAGTGTACATCCTGTTCCACTAAAATATGACTAATGAGCGGGGTAGATATAGGTAAATATACCAACTTTAGTACATAAACTCAAACATGTGGAAAATATAGTTAACGTGAAGACGTTGGTCCCGGCAGTCATTTGTAGATCTTTGACAGTCGTTACAGGTAGTCAGTGGCCCAAAAAGTCTAACAACCAGTCTGATCATGGGGTATGGTATTACCCAGTACTTACTGGGTTATGGAGGTCAGATAGGCAGTCGCTGCATCTAAAATACTGCATTCAGCTGCATCATAATTGGGAAAAGGCTAGGCAGATGATGATGTGGAAAATATTGTCAAATTACTGGGCCATGAGACCGTTAAAGATCAAGTCGTACGTATAATATAAAATACAGATAATCACTTAATAAAAGTACGATACATTGTAGAAAATAAAAAGAGAAGTAAAAACAAGTAATATACATAAACGCAGCTTTGATTCAATGAGGGACTCGCAAAGGATATGAAATTAATTCAGTTTACCATCACAACAAGAGAATGCGAAGTGCAAACAATAATATAATCACGCCGGCAATTGTAGCGGACTCGCTTTGTGGTTTAGTTACAGTGATCGTGGTTTAGCGAGCGTTTAATGCGACTAAACTTTGCTGTTAAGCTGCGTTTACGCGCTGGCGGCGTAGCGTTGTTTAGGGATTGTGTCGGTGTTCTAAACAACGCCTGTTGGTCGTATTAAACAGAACAGCGGATATTTATATGTATTAACAGTAGGTATGATAAGATAATAATATACCAAAATAGAGAGGATTGGAAAGGAGGCAGGAGGCGTTTGCCCTGCGGTGCGAGGACACAGACTAAAAAATATATATATTGGTCTGACAATTGTTTTTTTAGTGCACACCACAAAATTCAGATGAAAACATTTCAGTTGCCTACGTAGAAAAAAGTCCTTTACGTCAGGTGTTGTGTTTAAAGTTCTGTGCAGTACCTACCTACATTTGTAAATAATAGAAGCATTGCATCTAGGACCTCCTCAGTTTCATTTCGAAGGTGATCAGTCGGGTAAAATCGTAATAATTATGCATACGTGCGTCCAACCATGCAAATATAAAGCTGGTCTTGCGTCCTCATCCTGTTCCTAACCTCTCCAGAACTTCACCTCAACATCCACCCTATTTTAAAGTTAAGAAGTGAAGCAATTAATGCCATTAACATTACGTTACCCGCTAGTCCGGACGTGCCGTAACGTTAACGCGTACGTAAACGTTAGCCGCCATGATAATGTTTCGCGGAGATGTGTTTAACGTTATTGTGAGTATATTACTGTGTTGGATTACGGAAAACAGTCATTATTTAAGCTTTATTAGGAGATTTCCGAGTTAATTAGGCATTTGATATTTTATGAATATTGTGTTTTGTTTATTGTGAAATGCTTGAAAGTGACGAATTAATTGTGTGTGAGATGCCCGAGGCAAACTTGTACGGACAAATTACGGACCAATAGAGGACACTGGAGACTGGCAAATATTTCAATACATTATCTGTTTGTAGGTACCGGTTCGATAAAATCCTTACTAATATTATGAATGCGAAAGTAAGTTTGTTTGTTTTGTTTGTTACCTTTTCAAGCCTAAAGCACTGAACCGATCATCCTGAAATTTTGCATATATGTCGTCAGGTGCACAGAAACAGACATACCTTTCATCCCGAAAAAAAGTAGGTACTGTTCCCGAGGAAAACAAGAAACAGGAAAACAAGATCTGATAATAGATGGCGCCACGTGTCTTTCGAATCAAGATTGAATCATATTATTACAATCAGAGTACAACCCGATTTGTTTTTTAAAATCAAAATTAACGCGAGCGATGCCGCAGGCAAAAGCTAGTCTTAACATACAACGGTGTTACCTACACAACAGCTCTAGACTAGGTACGTAAAAATCTGCTGAATAAAAAAACGGACGAAAAGTTCCAACAAAATTGTCAGCAATACTTCAAAATACCAAAATATTTTCACACATTCTCAACAATTTTCAGTAAGAAACATCCTACGTCTGCTCAATATTTGCGATTCGTAAATGCGACGGGAGCCGCTAATCTTATACCATTCGCTTCTGAATCCCTGGTACTTCGACTCGCAGACGAATAATATGAATCAACATGAATATGCCATCAACATCTTGTAGTAACAATATATTATTTCGTATCTTCGTAAATATCCCTGTCCAACAAGAAAATGGAATAGGTGTATGCTTATTTACGACTTGGATGAATTTCTGGAGATATTCAGGTCAGATCTTGTGTATCTAGGCATAGGAGAAAATCAGCCAAGGTTGTGGGCATCACGCACATCAGGGTACAACACATTTCTTGTTTTCGATCCAGCAGTACCTATTTATTAAAGAGTCATCATCATCTGCCTAGCCTTTTCCCAACTATGTTGGGGTCGGCTTCCAGTCTAACTAGATGCAGCTGAATTTTACATGGAGCGACTACCTATCTGACCTCCACAACCCAGTAAGTACTGGGTAATACGATACCCCTTGGTAGGACTGGTTGACAGACTTTTTGGGCCACTGACTACCTAACGACAGTCAAAGATCTACAATTGTCACCCGGGACCAACGATGTAACGTGCTTTCCGAGGCATGGAGGAAACTCGGAATGTAATGGGTGGTCACCCATCCACAGACCAACCTAGGCAAGCACGACTTAATCTAAAGATCGACCCGGAGCGGCTGTTATTATTTAGCCCCGAGCTCCTCCTATTTTTTATTAAAGAGTGATGAACATAAATGTTGATGGCTGGAGAGAGACAGGCAGACCAAAGAAAAGATGGATAGATTGTGTGAGGAATGATATGAAAGAGAAAGGAGTAAATGATGCCGTGACGTCTGACATGCGCCGCCCCCAAGTATGAATGGGACAGGGACAGGAAGATGATGAGTATTTATTGTACAACGAAACCGACCTCGCAGCAATTACTATACCTATTCTGATTAGCAAAATACGTTCGTCATATAATTTTGTTAAAGCACATTTGAGTCGGTTCGAGTCTCGACACAATTCGACCTAAGTTGACCGGTTTTTTTCGAACACGAATCTACGTATCAAAGCTTGAGACGTAGAAATCCAACTCTGGGTATTCTCAAACGGAAAGTCATCCAATCGATGTCAACATTCCCGAAAACTGCTCAAAGAGAAGACCAGACGAATCGAGAACCTTTATAAAAATCGGTTTAAAAGAAAAAAAAAGGACCCTCTCATTGGTGAATTTGTTCGTTTAAAAAGCTTTTTAAAATACCGTCTCCTGATCTGGGGTAGTACTGGAACAAAGTGCATTAGATGCTTATTTTCTCCAAGTTGGAAGTCAAATGGGGTAATGGTAATCGAAGGCGACGTCCCGTGGCGGCGGTATTTGTGTTGTATTATGAACCTTACCGTTTGAAACTTAAGATGTTGAGTGGGTGGGTGGATTTGGTTAGTAGTTTTTGTGAAGGATTGCATGTGTGCTATGTAATCCAAATTATTAAAGACTAGCTTTTGCGCGATTCTTCGCTCGCGTTAATTTAGAATTTGACAATCGATTCGGGTTGTACTCTGCTTGTAATAATATAATACAATCGTGATTCGAAAGACACGTGGCGCCGTCTATTATCATAAGAACGTTATTGTTGTTTTCCTCTGGAGCAGTAGTTTTTTTCGGGATGCAATTTACCCTATGTCCGTATCTGTAAATCTGAGAACGTATATGCAAAATTTCAGGATGATCGGTTCAGTGGTTTAGGCGTGAAAAGGTAACAAACAAACTTACTTTCGCATTTATAATATTAGTAAGGAAGTAAGGATTTTTACTGTTAAAGATAAAGCATCAACTGTAATCTTTGTAATACATTGTAACACAATTCTTTCAACCCTTTATAAAAATAATTCTCAACTACAATTTCCAAGTAGTCGGCACGTAGACTAGACTACAAAACTATCCCGGCTTTCTGCTGGATATCTTGATAAAGTGAGTGCGGCCGAGAGCCACATAAATATCCAGGAGATAAGAGCCGGCAGACGTTTGCTGGGTGCAAGTTGCGCGGTTATTGTGCACTTTTATATTGTAGCTTTGAGAGCTGGGGGAGAGGTACGGATGAGAGGTTGGAGTACTCTTGGGTTGCTGTTTATTTTGTTGATGGGGAAGATTGAAAGTGGGTTTGAAACTTCTAATCGGTTTTGAACTTTGCTTCAAAACACAAATAAATGTTATTTTTAAAATACGTAAGGTTCCTGAGATTTAGATAGAGGTAGGTAATACAGTAAGACTGCTGCAATTGCGGCAAATACTTGTTCATCATCTGCCTATCCTTTTATTTATTTATTTATTATTCACAAAATCCACAGCTCTTTAAAATGTTTTCTTAAAATATTATATAAACTAATCTTACAGCCAATTACGGATTTACAATATAATAGCTATACATACATTTCTAAGAGTACAGCGTGGATGAGTGTGTATGAGTGTGCCTGAGAGTTGCAAATGGGTGTGTGATGATTGCCTTTTCCAAACTATGTTGGGATCGGCTTCCAATCTAACCGGATGCAGCTATACCAGTATTTTTACACGGAGCGACTGACTATCTGACCTCTACAACCCAGTTACGATGCCCCTTCGTTAGACTGGCTGTCAGACTTTCGGGCCAGTGATTACCTGTAACGACTGTCAAAGATCTACAAGTGACAGCCAGGACCAACGGCTTAAAGTGCTTCCCGAGGCACGGCGGAAACTCGGTATGCAAGGCTTAACCCGAAGATTGACCCGAGTGGCGGTTATTATTTAGTCACGAGCTCCTCGGTAAATACTTGATCATTCATGAAAAATAATGTAGCGTTCCCTGTCCTTACTTGTGGAAGCTATTTACATAAAAGCTATTATCTTATTATCTCTTGTTTGTGTACAAAAATCCGTATTCTATCTCTCTAAAAATTTCTTTAATTTCTAAATGTATGTACATCGATTGACAAGAATGGAATACAAAAGAGGTGACCAAACTTTATCCCAATATTCATCATCATTCCAATTTCATCTACCATAAACCGTTCTACACAATTATCCATCATTGAGACGTCCTCCCCAGCCTGAAGTCACACAAGTTATTTCCTTAACGCCTAAAGTTAGAGAACTTAGGTAATTACTTAGATTTACACAAATATGTGAGCGGATGGTGACGGCCACAAGAATCTGAGAGATGCTTTCAAACTATTTGACGGGAATTTTGGCTCAAGTTTAACACCATCGACTTTGATGGGTTGGTCAAAGGCCCAGGATGAGGGTTATTTATTAGTCAGGGCTAACCGACAGAGATCTCATTGTGTTGCAAATTATTAGTAGGTATTCAGTAAATATAAGGATTTGGCTATTTAAAGCTTCCTATCTCCTAATATATTTTCTTTTTGCTGTGCCCGACAGAGTCCATAATGATCACAATTTTTTAAGTTACACACTGTGGAATGGAAATGAAGTATTGAGTATTGAGTATACATTACTAGACAGGATCGCGGTCCAGTAGAAAAATCTATCGGAAATAAAACAAAAGGTTAAGAATTTTTATTTTATTGATGAAGTAAAGGTCAGTTGCTATCGAACATCAGCGTCAGGATCATTCGCTTCATGGCATAATTTTTATTAGCATCAAAAGATGCAAAAGATATCGATTTACTAACTCTAGACAAGCGGTAAGTCAAAGTAAAGTAAGTATAAGTTTTGAATTGATACAGGATGTAAACGGACCCTTCACGAAGCCGTCAACCAAGCATCAAACTAAGTAGCTGTACGCAAAAAATATTGTTGGGCAGCGATATTTTTTTAGGTTACGGTAGGACTCAATGTAACGCACTCAAAACATTACGCTAAGGTATGCATCGAATATTATGGGGGTCGTGGAGGTATTTAAAGTAAAGTTATAACATTAAAAGCTTGTATTTAAAAAAAACTTCTGAAAAACTCGGAACTTCGAACCTCAATATCTCCGGAACTATAAGGTTCCCAGGTAAGGTGTAGAACAAAAAAAAATATCGCAATGACGGGGAGTACAGGTGCCTTTCGGCTTAGTCAAGGGTACTTTTACACCCATGAACCTACCGGGAAGCTTATCAAAATCAAATCAAATCATTTATTTAATAGATAATAAAATCCAATTTGTTAGTACTACATACACAAATCTTCATTCACACTAATAATGTCAAAGTAATAATAATGCCAATCTCGTTGAAGGTTTTGTGAAATTACAAACGCTTGTAAAACGGGCCCTCTATCCCCCTAGCCCCCTAGCCCCCTATCTGGGCCCTCTGATCAGCAAGTCTAACCTAATAACGAAACTGTCCATCACCACCTGAAAAGTTAAGCCCCCGTAACAAAATTTACAAATTAATGAAACGTCTCTCTCAATTGTAGACTACAAACAGATACATTTTAAATCCCCGAACTCCCTCGCAAGTTTCGGCTAATAATTTATTAAAATCGTAATTAAGGCGTCGGCAAACGTCCAACAAAAGGTCGGCTCGTGGCAAAGGGCAACATTTATCTTACAAGTCTTAATCCGGCTTAACTTACTCCTTTCAATTTTTGGCTAATTGCCGGCAATTAAGGTTGTGGGGGGGACCTTAAACTTGTAGGATTATTTCGAAAGCCTCTTGACTCGATTCTCGTATCGAGAGAGCCTTTATCGAGTTGGTATCGAGTGGCCTCTCGTGAATGTGATTTCCATCGAGATTTGGATCAGTGTTGAGCAAATATAAAGGATCTTATCTTACCGCATCTATTGAGTGGGCTAATACTGTGAAGCGAGTCACCATGGAGGTAATCAAAGATTCATCTCAGATTTAATTGGTATGATGCTGATTTTGTTTGTCTACTTTCTGCAACTCTAGCTATAGTCTATTAAGAACCATTTATTTTCTGAATAAAAATAACTAGAATAAAATTTCTTGGTGGAAAAAATGTCTGAATAAACTTAAGCTGCTTTTCTCAACGCATTTCTGTTGAAAACACTCCCAGAATATTACCAGTTCCTTAGAACGTGGTCGATATACAGAAAGCGAGTTTACATGGTAAAGTACTACGCAATCTTCACGCATAGCTGAGGATAGGACTAACTGTTAGTGCTTTCAGGTTTTAGACTCTGATCCACGGGCCTAAGCCTCAATTTAGATCGTGGCTTGTTGATTTAAACTGGGGATCGTGTGGGTAAACATTCGTATTCGACTTAGCTATTGGCTGAAACGATGAATTGAAAGAGTGTTCTAGAATACGTTTAAAGAATTTCGTGTTTTGTGAAAAGAGTGTTTTGGTCAATGATTCTAAACAATAAAGAAGACATTATTATCAAAAGCATTTATTTCAATTAGACCATTACAGGCACTTTTGAATGTCACAAAAAAACAAAGAAAGCGAAGCGACAGTCACAGACACAAGGCATAATAACTCGTGAAAGTACTGTAGTTACCCATTCCAAGGCGTAGATCTCTCTATAGAAGAATGGGAAAGAAACTGCATGGACACTATTTTCAATCGAAATATTGTTACGAAACCTTGGTTACATCTTTCATGTGTAGACTTTACATTTATGTGAGAACGATTAAAGAAGTGCAGGTAAGAGCGTCCAGAGTAAAAGATATAATCAACAGTTCAAAAAATCTTTCAAAATATTTCTATGCTAATTATTTGAAAATGCGATGGTCATCAATACTTAGAGGCGTTTGTTTCAGAGATACGGAATAGATGAATGGTTTTATCAGTCGGCCATGTTTTTTTTCAAATTGTTACTACGCCCTATTAAGCCGTTGTTCATTATACGAAGAGGAGGCATTTGTAGGCATCCTCACCGTTAGACGGAGTAGGCCGGGCAAAATTATACCCCTTGGTAAGACTGCTTGTCAGACTTTCAGCCCACTACCTGTAACGCCAAAGATCTACAAATGACAGTCGGGACTAACGGCTTAACGTGCCTTTCAAAGCACTTGGGTAACTCGGTATGTGATGGATGGTCACCCATCCACGTACCGACCTCGGCAACCGTTGCTAAGCCTTGAGGAACGACCTAAGCGCCTGTTATAATTAAGCCACGAGCCCCAAACGTATAGATACGACCACACTCACTGACGGTCGATCACTTTTCAACTTTATAATTCAGGGCATAAGGTTGAAAAGTGAGCGACCCTCGGTGGACTCGGGCGTAATTACACGTGTCCGTAGGTTTGTCCTTCACTCATTTTATTTCGGGTAGTAGTTCTATTTCCATTATTTTATACTTACCGGGGTGAAATATCTCTGAAACCTACACCAGCTAATCATCGTAGCCGCGTAGGTATTTATCTGATTTATAACCGTGCGTGACAACAACCATTCCTCAAAAGTGATTTTATTGCCACTTCTCCTCGTATAAATTTCGACTTTAAGCTTCCAGTGTTAGAGTCCGCTTTCTAACGGGTTGAATGTTAAATGTTGTCATGTTTATACTGTATAACCCTGAAATTAGGAATGGCCAAACTAATCAAAAGCCCATTATTAATTGTAGCGAAGACTTATTTTTTTATATTAGGATTGTTGTTGAGTAATCGGAAACGTGACTTTTGTCTTCGATTGTGACAGCTTTTAAAAGTTCGTAACGACCCCTATTTGGATTTGGAAACTTCCACATTCTGAAAGCAATTAGGAAGTTCTATTTGGAGTATTCAGGAATCGTTTAAAATTTTGTTTATTGCGTTAAATAAAATGTTGGTACAGAACGGTACAATTCTTTCTATTTTTATACTCTGCGCTGACAGACCTTTGTTATCTTTCGGATGGGAAATCATCAAATGACCCCTCCCACTCTGGACGGAGTGGAAGGGAGTGTGAAGGGAGTGTAAGAATCTGACACTCCCTCCCACTCCACCCAGAGTGGGAGAAGTCATTTGATGATTTCCCATACGTAAAAAAAAAAGACTGGTTCTGACTAAAACCCATCCATGTTCCTTCTTCGCCCTTTGTGTTCCAGGGCCGCGGTATCTCTTTCGAACAGTCTCGAAGCCCCGGCAGGAGACCCTTCATACATGGTTTTCCTGTTCCTCCGCTACACTTTTCTGATTAATTTCGTCGCGGGATCCAAGACAGTTAAATTGTTTTTCTGTGACTTCGTCGAGCTTTATTGTCTCGGCGTTTTTCTGGTGGTCGCCACTGTTGATTCTGGCTTTCAGGAGTTGCAGTGGTTTGGGAATAGTATGGCGGGCAGACTCTTTATATGTACATAAACTCACGCGGTTTTCGCTTAGGGGTAAGCTGAAACTACAGAAGACCACCTACCACTACTATCCTTAAATACATCTTTTGCTTTTGATAATAACCTTCTTGAAAACAGTAGGGCTGAAACCCTATACTTAGCTCAAAAGTTTTCCTAGGTGCATAAGAAACCACGGCATCATCATCCGCCTAGCCTTTTCCCAACTATGTTGGGTCGGCTTCCAGTCTAACCGGATGCAGCTGAATACCAGTAATTTACATGGAGCGACTGCCTATCTGACCTCCACAACCCAGTTAGTACTGGGTAATACGATACCCCTTGGTAAGACTGGTTGTCAGATTTTTTAGACCCCTGACTTCCTGTAACGACTGTCAAAGATCTAAAAATGACAGCCGGAACCAACAGCTTAACGTGCTTTCCGAGGCACGGAGTTGAGAAGTTACACAAAAATAGCAGACACCCTAATGGTTGCTATTTTCTTTCAGCTTAACTCCAGTCAATTTCGAGTATTAAGTAATAGAGAAAACTTGGCGCCAAAAACAAGACAATATACAATCCCGAACCGGAATAACAAACTATGAAACTACTTCATAAAACGGTCTAGAAGATTAATGTGACCTTGAGTTGACCTTGAAACTGTTGTGGGCTTGTTAACATACACGGTAGAGTAGCTGCTAGTGCCAAAGTAGTATTTGAACGATTGTTTGGCATAAATGTTGGTAAAAAGTTGATCAAATTGCGCTTTCATGGCAGGCTGCCAGTTTTTCTCGCTATATTAGCTAGTGATATGAGAAAAATGCACGCAGAGTATTATTCTGCCGTTGTAAGTAAAAGGGAGTAATTGAGGAAAGTGAGTGGGGGAAAATGAGCCTAACTAAGTGCGCCTTTTTTTGTTTAGTCGTCATCTGCTTAGCTTTTTCTTAACTATGCTTAACTATGTTGGGGTCGGTTTCCAGTCTAACTGGATGCAGCTGAATACCAGTATTTTGCATGGAGCGACTGCCTATCTGACCTCCACAATCCAGTTAGTACTGGGTAATAAGATACCCCTTGGTAAGACTGGTTGTTGTTCGGGCCACTGACTAGTGGTGTCGACTGTCAAATATCTACAAATGTCAGCTGCGACCAACGGCTTAACGTGCTTTCCGAGGCACGTAGGAAACTTGGTATGTAATGGGTAGAAGAGCACGGCTTTACTCGACCTGGGAATCGAACCCAGGACCAGAAGTCACGCTTGCGACCACTAGACCAACGAAGCAGTCAACACGAGTTAGTTGCAACAAATTGACACATAACCATGTAACAAAGTTACCTTCTTACGTAATATATGTACAGGTAAATAACCAGTCTATTCGTACAGCCTTGACATCCATCGTCGCTCGATAATGCCTTGCAGGTCATTGTCGTTTACTTACTGTTGAGTTCGTACGAACGACGCATATGGACTTATGCGTGTTACGTTGTAAAAGTTTTATTTGGCTCTTAATAGGGGTAAGCTGTATTGTGTATAGCGTTGGTTTTAATGTTCAGTAAACTAGTGCTAAATAATAACAGCCGCTCAGGTCTATTTTTAGGTTAAGCTGTGCTTGCCTAGGTTGGTCTATGGATGGGTCACCACCCATTAGATACCGAGTTTTCTCCGTGCCTCGGAAAGCACGTTAAGCCGTTGGTCCCGGGTGTCATTTGTAGACCTTTGACAGTTGTTAGGTAGTCAGTGGCCCAAAAAGTATGACAACCAGTCCTACCAAGGGGTATCGTATTACCGAGTACTAACTGAGTTGTGGAGGTCAGATAGGCAGTCGGTCCATGTAAAATTCTGGTATTCAGCTGCATCCGGTTAGACTGGAAGCCGACCCCAATATAGTTGGGAAAAGGCTAGGCAGATGATGATGATGAAGCTAGTGTTACTTGTTTCTTTTAATTAAGTAGCTGTTTTAGAAAACAATTTGTTTGATCGTATTAGTGCGTTTTAGTATGGCCTGAAAGTCTGATAACCACTTTCTTCTGTCATGCCATGGGGTTTCGTAATACTCCAAGCTAATTGGGCTGTGGAGGTCAGATAGGCAGTCGCTCCATGTAAAATACTATAGTATTCAGCTGCGTCCGGTGAGACAACAGCCGACCCCCACACAGTTGGGAAAAGGCTAGGCAGAAGATGATGACCTGTAAATAATATTTTTAAACTTAAAGTAAAATTCACGCTCGATCTTCTTATTATTACTTAATTTAAATCAAAATATAAACCCATACAAAGAAAATCGAAATCTTTTTTTGCTAACTAACTGAAATCTATCAAACGAGTCTCAGGCTGTGATCATACGAATCAAACGAATAAGAACATGATCTTTACGCAAATAAGATTCAATTTTAGATAAAGCGCGACTCAGCTAAATCTAAATGCGCTCTATAGATGTCATCCTCAGATCCGACCAAAAATATCGTAACAGCACGCACGACAACCAATCAAGATATACATAACCAGTTTATGCGGATCTCTCATTGTACGGGAAACCTATACAAAGCGAGACCATGTTTTACTGGAAATGTATAGCTTGTTGTGTCGCCGTGTGCACGTACGAACCTAATCCTATCGCGGCCGGTTAATCCGTCGCCCGTGCGAGTGTACCTCAAACATCACTCGGATCTGTCGATATCGGCTTCGGTTTCTTGCTATCATATTTATTCTGAAATGAATTTTATATCGAATCATTAGAATTTTAGACTTTTTTTTATTTTATTTTTTTTATTACGAAATGGGCCATGGTCAAGAAGGGACGTTCTTGACCTCGATCACGCCTGATGGATAGCGGTAGATGAGGTCTATGATGGAACGAGCGTGCCCAGAAGATGCCTGTTCACTCTTGCTTTGAAGGCAGACGGGTTAAATGTGGGAGGGAACACAGATACTCATATTTTCATTATATTACACTAGTTAACAGTGTTTTTGTTGTTCTTGATATGAGAGTGGTTTTAGGTTGGCCTAATACCCAGGAATAACGAAAAATTAACAGTTTTTGGAGATCAGCTCTAGTTTTTTTTTATTACTGTTTGAAATTTCTATGAAATAGAACAATATGTATGGAGGAGCAAAATATTATTTTGATATTTTTTATAAAAAAAAAGATAGAAATCGCTTAGAAATGCATTCTATAAATCATTGAAAATACTGGTACAAAAATAAAAAAGACAAAAATTATAAAAAACTGCGAATTTATGTTTTACATCAATTGGAAGCACAAAGAAAAGTTTAAAAAAAGTTTTGATCATTATTTCCTATTAATATCTATCTAAAACTTATCTAATTTATCTAGCCTGTATTATCCCACTGCTCGGGCAAAGAATTCTTCTGCCTTAGTTTCATATTTACACTCAACTTGTAATACCCAACAAGCACAAGTACACCCTACACAAACCCTAATAACTAAAAAACTAGAGCTGATCTGGTACATCAATGACTTAATTCCTAAGTTAGAAGTAATAAATAATCAAAATAAGCAAAAATATCGAAGGCAACACAAAAATTTTTTTTTTTTGTAAACCTGTGTTATTTAATAATTTGTAATGCCCAAGTGGTTGATCAAGGAATGAACATTATAAGTATATAATTATGTAATGAACACCTGCATGTAACCCATGTATCACAATTGTTTTTTGTGATACATGGGGAAATTAAATCAAATCGTAAACGACGACGAACGAATTGATTTGATTTGATTTGACATGACTTGCGGTTTCCACTTGCGACTTGCTTTTTGGTAAACGCTTTTACACTGCTCGCAGACTTGGATCGTGTGTTAGCGTATGTTTAGTTTTTGAGTTAATTTTACTGCATTAGCTTTAAAAGTTTACTTTATGAAAAGTTTCCGTAACTGCCTCATTGGTGTAGTGGTCCTGGATTCCCAGGTCGGCCAAAGTTTAATGGGGTTTCTCTTTTCCACTGAGTCTGGATTTGAGCCCGTTTGATGGAAATAGGCTAGCCCCTTTATATATTTCACAGTCAATCAGTCAAACCTACTTTTGACCGCTGTTAATCAGTCCGACCGATGAAAACTATTTTAACAATAACTAATATTTACTTAGAAACTTATTGGGTTACATTAAACACACACAGGTTATTATTAGGAAACATTATGTTATAGTAATTCTAGGACTAGATAATTACAACGTTCTGAAACAACATAATTTAAATGGAGAAAACGAATTTTAACAAAACAAGGATTTTGACTGACACCAATCAAAAGTGGTTTTGACCGATTAACAGTTTTGACTGTAACATATACACTTAGTATCTAAACACACTATGCCGAAGTTACGTCGCGTCTTAGCGTACAGCCTAACTTCGGTCGGGCGTAAGTTCAGCGGCAACTTATTCTGTGAGCACACTATACGCGACCGAAGTTCGGTTTGATTGCCGACGAAGATTCGGGGGCGGGGAGCCGCCCGCGCCCCGCGTGTCCTTTGTTTTGCGTCTGTCTGTCCAACTGTGTAGATAACACGACCCGACGCGGACGCCACGACAGCGTTCGAGACACTGAATACAAACACAAAGTTGCGGAACTGAATTTCTGCCTCGTTAGTTCGGCACTTATGTCATATCAGCCGAATACGTCGGAACGTAACATCAGCCGCCGAACTTCGGTCGCGTAACTTCGGCATAGTGTGTTTAGACACTTAATCATAACTGGCGAAATGTGAGTGTAGGTACTAAAAGGTACACCCCTGCCTAAATCTTCGGGGCTTAAAAGCGTGAAATTATGAACAATATTTCACATGCTCATTTGAACATAATACACTCAGAACATAAATCAAATTATTCCTGAAATATTTTTGTGTATTTATCATCATGAACAGGCCGTTTACACTGAAAGCCAAAGTCAATTCACACAATGACGTAACATTTGTGCGCGATTCACACTTCCTATTCACTGGCGTACACTGGCGTGCATTATCAGTGTCGAATGGCGTGATTTATTCCTTTTTGTGACAGGAATGGGACGATTGTGACACAACAACTGGGGCGTTTTTGTTACAAAAAATAATGGACACGGAAATGATCAATGTTAATAAAAGTCTGTTTGGAAAAATCAGTGAAATGGAATGATTTGTGTTAGGATTGTTGAAGTTTTTAGTAATCTGCAAACTTGGGAATTAATGAAAGAGAATGTATACAGGGTGTAAACTGACCCTTCACGAAGCCTTCAACCAAGCATTCTTCATCAAAATAAGTAATTTTACGCAAAAATTATTGCCTGGAAACGACTTTTTTGTTTGGGGTGAGAAAGCACGGTAGGACTCAATGTAACGCACTCAAAACATTGTGCTGATGTATGGATTGAATAGTACATTAAAAAAATGAATTAAAAAAAAAAACTTGTCAAAAAGTTGGAACTTTGATCCCTAATATCTCCGTAACTAGAAGGTTCCCAGGTATGGTGTGGAACAAAAAAATTATGGCCATGACCAGAAATACCAGTGCCCTTCAGCTTCGTTAACACCATTTGTACATTCGTCTTCTCTTTCATTTATCAATTCCGTCTCATCAACATTATATGTAGATAAGGCGTTACATATGCATAGGCGGCACATATTATGTTGTGGGTGTCCTACCTTCGATTTCTGTTTACAGTACAGATTAATATATTCTACTAATAAATCATTCTCTTCTTTTTAGCGTGTCGATGGCAATCTAAATAGTGTCAGCCCAGAGCTGAGCAACTTGTTTGGCGCTTTCGGTAGCGTCCATCTATTCCTGTAGTGAACAAAAAACAGGACACGCAGGACACGATATTAAGTGCCCCATTCCATTCAAATAATTATAAAGCAATGCAGATGGATATCTGCATAGCACATTATAATAACAGTATTTTTCACAAATTAAAAAAAGGAGAGGTTATTTTTCAACACTTTTTATTATTTACAGGCTCCGATTTCCCCAAGATTTTCACATCAAATAAACGCTATGCCCCAACGCGGCCCACCATGCCCCTCCACATATTATTCCCCTCTCCTAACGACACTCCAGAGACGTGCCTTGAAATCACAGCAAAGAAATAAAATATTCATTTTCAAATCTATTGCATTCTGATCAAACACTTCGACACAAAATATATTGCTGCTACGAGATTCGGAATACAGAGGCTTTTGCACGAACGTGCGACGTAATGTATATTAGGACAATTTTTGTCCTAAAAATCAGTAGCGAAGGGTCAGGGTTTTGCAAGAGTAAAGCCGGAGTACATAATATCTTTAATGTGATTATATGATTTGTCTATAAAATACTGGCTGTGCCATTTTTCAAAGGGAAGCCGGTAGGAATCGAGTTGTATGGAACCTTCGCTACTGCTAAAAATACAACTACACTTTATGTTTATTGTTTTTGTGAATTGCGTTAGGTATTATCTGCAAAAGCAAAATGTGTACATTTTTAGGGTTCCGTACTCGAAGTGTAACCAACGGGACACTATATATACTAAGCCTCCAATGTCCATCCGTCTGTCTATCAGCGGGCTTTATCTCATGATCTGTAATGGGTAGACAGTTCACTTTTTCACAGAATGTGTATTTCTGTTGCAAATGATCAAAATAGATTAAAAATTAAAGGGGGCGCCCCTACTACGATGGTACGAAACCCTTCATGCGCGAGGTCTCGTACTTGGCCGGTTTTTTTCAACTAGTTTCCGCTCGCGATTTTGTCCGCGTGAAGATTTTTGGTTTAATTAACATTATTATCGTAGATAACATTATTATTGCCCTCGGCAATGGTCTAGCTTTCTTGATAACACTGATTGTGTCACTGATAATGAAAGAAATTTTGAAGACGTGTGAGTAGTTTCGAAGATTATCTTCTACAACCAAACTTTACTCCTTTATAACGTTAGTATAGATTTTAATATCGTTCGCATTTACTCCGCGCGTTCGTGCTAGCCCCACAGTTAAGTTCAAGCAAATTGACGTCAGCATAAGTATTAAAATTCATACAACGTTGAATACTTTCATTTTGTCTCGAAAAATTCAAATATAAAGGAGAATCGAGTTACCTCTGCTTCAGGAATATTAATTTGAGCTCATTCCGTTGAGTTATTTCAATGAAGGAGATCAGTTTCACCTGGTTCGTTCATTGATATTGCTTCGTTTAAGTTTTAGGGGTGATAGAGATAGACAGATTTTTGTTATTGCAGAAATTTCTTATCTTAGGTAAGTAATCATGTAAAGCGTAAATGTATAGAAGCGTCGCGGCGTCGTGTCCGCGCCCTGTCTTTTCTATATGTTTTGCGTCACGACGCTTCTATACATTTTGTATGAAAGGGACGCCGAAGAGACATATATTTGCGCCCCGTCCGCGTCTTACGTCTTTTCTGTGTGGCCTGCGCTTAAGACTTTGATATGTTTATAGCTCCTTATGGACATATTATACTTCTTTACATACTACTTCTATAATACATATTTTTTCTTCTATGCCTATGTAGATGATCTGCTAATAACTTTAAGTAACAATGTAAAAATGAATACTTGACAAGAACCTTCTTGAGATACCATTATATAACAATACTAAAACTAAAAGGTTGAAATAAAAAGCCTTTTATTTTTATGAAACTTCAAAATATACACAATAATCCTTATGAGTCCGTAGTAGTTGCAAGGATTTCCCGGATGTTGAAAAATGAAATTGTTTACTGCGTTTTGATGTTATTTCCTACACTTTCTCAAGAATTCCTTTTAGTTGCCTTTCATAACACCCACAGGAAGTGGGCGCCTTCACTTTCCGGCCCCATTAGTGGTTAAAAAATAACAGTCGGTCGGATCAATCTTCAGGTTAAGCCGCGCTTGCCTAGGTTAGTGTGTGGATGGGTGACCACCCATTACATACCGAGTTTCCTCCACGCCTCGGAAAGCACGTTAAGCCGTTGGTCCCGGTTGACATTTGTAGATCTTTGTTAGTCCTTACGAGAAGTCAGTGGCCCAAAAATCTGACAACCAGTCTTACGAAGGGGTATTTTTGTATACCCGGTAATAACTGGGTTGGGAAAGTCAAATAGGCAGAAGCTCCATGTAAAAGCTAGTATTCAGCTGCATCCGGTTAGACTGGAAGCCGAGCCCAACATAGTATGGAAAAGGCTAGGCAGATGATGGGTATTAGTTTTTACAGCACAAAGTGTCGTAATAATACTAACACCCGGATACTGTAGTTGAGTTGATAAAAAGTAAAAACTAAAGGCCGAAAATTCGAGTCCTAAGACCATACCTCATTACCATCCTGCAATTGAGGTCACGCGTCATAATCCCTACATGCGGGTGTCTCGGAGGCACGTAGGCCGCCGCCCCTTGACACCACGCCACTCTGTAGGGCTCTCATGGCGCCTCGAGGGTCAACACTCGGCCGCCGACAAATACCCGCGGATCTTCCTTTGTTTGATGTATGATGAACTGAAATGCCGCTTGGGTTTTATATTGAAGGTTTTTTGCGTAGAGATTATCTGTTTTTTGTCATTTTTTTGGAAATGTTTTTTTTTGTTGGCTATATTTTATTTATTCTGCAGTCAAAGATATAAGTTGATAAAAATTTAAGTCTTTAAAATTTTTTACCAAAGCCGATAGGGACTGTTCGAAAGAGATACCGTGGCCCTGGAACACAAAGGGCAATGAAGGAACATGGATGGGTTTTAGTCAGTAAGAGTCTGACACTCCCACTCCACCCAGAGCGGGAGAAGTCATTTGATGATTTCCCATCCGTAAAAAAAAAAAAAAGCCGATTAACACAATATTCGTTGCGTTTCCAATTCTAATTAAATATATCTTCATAAATACGTAGCATATTAAAATATTAGAAGCAAGAGACAAGACGATTTTATCACTGGTCTCGTTTTTCCAATTACCCGATTACCGAGGTGTTCGAATAACAACTTTTTGACGTATTGTGACATAGTACCACTCAACCCAACAGAGCTATGCGGAATAATGCTTGAAAGCACATTATGATTAGCCATTTGTATCCCACTGAAGAGTGACCTTTGTCTTCCTTCCACGTATCTGTACCCATAGCTGTTATTCGCCAATTCTTGTGAAAAGACTCGAATTCGTCCCGCCATCAGATCTCCTTCTAGGCCTGCCGCGTTGCAAGCTCAAATGAAACGGCGCTGGCCACATCTGTCGCATGCCGGAGGAGATATGGGCTAAAGTAACCACACAATGGGTCCCAAACAGCAACAAACGGCAACGTAGCCACAGAATAAGATGAAAGCAGATAGTTCCTACTAAATATTTCCTTTAATTTCTTAAAGAAGCACAAAGACCATTTATTACAAGATATAAGGATCTTCACTAATACCAAACAATTACGAATAAGCTATGTTAATTTTATTCAGAGTCAATCTACTCGTTAATACAAGGGTATTTAATGTTGCCGACTTTGTGGGGTTTAGATCAGCGAAGTGGGGTTAAATAGCATTATCATTAATTGGCTTTTCAATTAATTACGTAGGGGAATTGGAGAAATTAGTGGAAGCTCATGACAGGGATCGCTGGGTCCATGAGCTCGGAAATTCAAATCGCTTTTGTTGCTCCACTGACGTGAGCCTATTCTTGTCACCAGCATAGGTGGTATAGGTGTTAACAAATATAAAAAATACTTGCATCTTAATAGGTATTTCTCTATATATAAAAGAACTATACCGTTCATATGAAACGAAGCCTCTCGGATCAATCTTCAGGTTAAGCCGCGCTTGTCTAGGTTGGTCCGTGGAGTGGAGGCCACCCATTACATACCGAGTTTCCTCCGTGCCTCAGAAAGCACGTTAAGCCGTTAGTCCCGGCTGTCATTTGTAGATCTTTACAGGTAGTCAGCGGCCCGAAAGTCTGACAACCAGTCTTACCAAAGGGTGTACGATTTGTTTATTTACCAGTACTAACTGGGTTGCGGAAGTCAGATATGCAGTTGCTCCATTAAAAATACTGGTATTCAGCTGGATTCGGTTAGACTGGAAGCTGACCCCAACATAGTTGGAGATGATCGTTCATCCTTACTAATCCTTACTAATATTATAAATGCGAAAGTAAGTTTATTTGTTTGTTCGTTACCTTTTCACGCCTAAACCACTGAATCGATCATCGTGAAATTTTGCATTTACGTTGTCTGGTGTACAGAAACGGACAAAGGGTACCTTTCATCCCGAAAAAAAGTACTGCTCCCGAGGAAAACAACAATAACGTTATTATAATATTAGATGGCGCCACCTGTCTTTCGAATCAAATCAAATTAAATTATATTAGTACAATCAGAGTAAAACCCGAATTGATTGTCAAATTCTAAATTAACGCGAGCGAAGCCGCGGGCAAAAGCTAGTATGACATAATCCTCACATTTCTATTCAAACTAGGTAACCCAACAAACACTATAATCAACAAAAATGTTCAACAGAACATTCACAGAGTAACATAGCGCAGCCAAAAATAGCGTGGCAAAACAGAGCATAACAGTGGTTTTAATTCCAGCACATTCGTTTACAGGCACCGGCACCGGAGTAATGAAACCGCATTCAAGTCGCGAACACTGACAGCTCAAATAATACGCGCTATAAAGAATAATTCACCCTTATTCTGCAGTTGACACCTCTGGTTGAGAAGTAAATTGTATTCAGAATCAGAAATTTATTTGCTTTGAATGTAGGTACAAGTATAAGATGTTGTACATTAATTAATGAGATCTAAACCTTACGGCCTACGGAGACCTTACGGCGTGCAAATTGGGAACAGCCAAATACTCCGAAATATTTAATTCCGAATTTCGATGTTCCGATTTTCAAAAGTCTGAATTTCATAATACCTAAGAATTATAATGTCTATTATTAAAAATCACGAAATTTATTTTACCGAAAGTCGTAAATACGATTTGTTTGTTTTCCGATTTTCATATGTTCGCAGAATCAAATGCTCGACGGGTTGTCGGTCCGAAAAACGACATTCCAATTTTCAATACTTCGAATAAACTGCTAAAATTAGGATTCTTATTGTGATTCAATTGGGTTCCGTCTATCTGGCAGAATCTTGATGCTCCGAAATTTATTTGGCATAACACACTTGGTATAATTAAACATAATTAAACGAATATTTTTAGGGTATAAAAATGATTAAGATAAATGAAAAAAAAAAATGATTAAGTTATTATTGTTTGGCCCAATGTTTTTATGTCACTTTGCTTTAATGCCCACAGTTTCAGTTTTTGAAATTCATTCCCACAATAATTGACTGTAGCTTTCGGTTATTATCCTAGAGAAGCACTCACAAGAACTTAGTTTAAGTAATGTGTTGACAACACAGAGCAAGAACATGAATATTTGCTGAAGTGTGATAATGTTGCCTCAGCATTTTCGTAGCCCGGGTGCTACGGCGTAGCAGCTTATAACCGCTACGCAAGCTGCGCTGACCTACGAGTCTACGCTCTCGTAGCAAAGCAAGCTAAGCATGAAACGTTTGTTAATTTTAGTTGTGAACATTGTTCTATGTTTCTTTTGGTGGATTAAATGTTTAAAAGGGTTTTTACATAATTATCGAACAGTGTTTTACCGACTTCAAAAAAAAAGGAGGTTCTCAATTCGGTTGTATTTTTTTTAATGTTTGTTACCTCATAACTCCGTCATTTATGAATCCATTTGAAAAATTATTGTTTTATGTGAAAGGATATACTTTTCGATTGGTTCCATAGAAATTTCATCGAAATTGGTTCAGTAATTTGGTTTTATTTCCTTTAATACGTATTTTTTCTTCGTGGGCTATGTTGATGACATGATGATCCCTTAATAACTTCTAGTTACAATGTAAAAATAAATTCATGAAAAGAATTTGTGTGGTAAGTTAGTACAACTTAAAAAAGGAAAAAAAATGCAAAAAAAACGACTTCCAAAAAATACTAAAAAAGTCGAACTAACTTTACTTTTGGAAGATGGTGGCAAAAAAGTCAATGAATCAAGTAAAGTCACCGACTTCAAAATTAAAGATATTTTAGACTTTTTTGCAGAAAGTTTTTTGTTAACCAAATAAGGGCTTAATATTTTGCCGAGATTGCACGTAATTTATTTTAATTTTATAAAACACTCACAAAAAAAAATTGAAAATAAAAAAATAAAAATCTTCACATTCAACAAACAGCCCCTTTATCCCGAATGAATAACACATTCAGCTCCTTACAAATCCAACAAGAAATCACTGAGCAAATCCCATTTTCCCGACTCAATGATGCCCGAAGCGCTCATTAATCAAAACCTACGAACTAAATAGCCTGTTTCATACATAAATAAATGATAGTAACAAACTGATAGCCTATGATGAATGGCCTGAGACCTTACCGCTGAACAAATGGGCGTGCCTAACTGTTTTGATATTTAGATTTACTTGAGAAGTCGGGTGGAGTGGGCTTTGTACTGGGGTTATTAACTTAGTGATTATAAAGCTAACTACCTCGTTGGTCTAGTGTAATATGAGGTTCTGGGTTCAATTCCCGGGTCGGGCATAGTGTTATCGGGTTTTTCAATCAGGAATTTCTGTTTGATGGCAATAGGCTCGCCCCCTATTACATGGGACTTAAACATAACTAGCGAATTTGGGTGTACTATTAGGTACACCTCTGCCTAGTACTTAGGTGATTACAGGCGTGATGTTATATGATTATAAAGCATGAATAAGTACAATTTGTTAATTAAACTATCGTCGTATTAATCGGTTAGGCTTTTTTTGTAAACTGAGAATAGTCATCCATGTTTGACGGATAGATTGTACAACTTGAAACATAAACGTGGATGACTATTGCAATTTACATTCTTTGAAGAGATCTTTACAAAAAGCTCCATTTGGCTACTTTTCTGGACTTTGGTAATCAACGAAAATGATCTATATAAAATTGGAAGTATTAGCTCAAACTCAAAACTCAAACTCAAAGCATTTATTTCAAATAGACCCGTGACAGGCACTTTTGCATTGTCAAAAATAAGCTACCTACAGTCCCGCCATAGGCATAATAACTGTGAATGGACTGTAGTTGCCCATTCGAAAATAGTAGATCTCATGGAGAAGAATGGGAAAGAAACTCCATGGACACTCTTTTCAAATCAAGTTATATATTACATAGTCCTGGGTACAATATTGTTGCTTCTATATGAGAGCACAGTGTAGAGATAGGAAAGTAAAACAAAACTACAGTTAAAACCATAAAGATTAGGATAAGCCCTACTAACCATTATAGAAAGTCTACATGGTACTCACACTTACAAAAACTCAAATAATGCTTCTAATTTATATAAAACAATGGTTATCAAAGTAACTAAGTTTCCAAACGAAAAAAAAAAAAGAAATGATGAAATAACTAAAGAACTAAAGGGGGAGAATCTCTTCCAAACATTAATATCTTAGTATGTGAGCCCAAGTGGCAGTGGAGAAGGACCAGCATTGAGCATTGAGCTTTGTTTTGGCCACTTATCTTAGCTATATCAACGTTCTTGTTTTCTTAAATTAAAAGCAAAAATATACCCTATATAGGCTCAAGTTTTCAGTAAACGCACTCCTCATCTGCCTAGCCATTTCCCAGCTACGTTGGGGTAGGCTTCCAGTCTAACCGGATGCAACTGAATGCAAATTTTACATAGAGCGACTGCCTATCTGACCGTCACAACTCAGCTTCTGGGTCATAAGATATCGCTTGGCAAGACTTAAACCAGTGCAGCAGTGGATGCACTAAAAACATAATATAAAAAACCACTTTATCTTCATGAAATCTCTTGTAACCAATAAACGTTGATGATCATTTTCGCGCCAAATGAAACGCTACAATGGCGCCCAATTTCCCCGGAGGTGTTCTGATTCTCCAGTTAAAGGTTCTTGTTTGAAGTTTATTCATCTTGATTAATGTTCTATTTGCCTGTTTTTAAGGCTTTGATTTACTTTATCATGGAAGATGAAATGTTTTTGAGTTCAAATGATGGAAAGAATAGCGAACTAATGTAGTCTTACCAAATAAGTGTAATGTTGTAACTGATCTCAATAAAATTGATGTTATAATTTAGTTAATTAATACTCAGGAAATGTTTAAAAATTTGTTAACTATATTATAACTAGCCCACATTGTCCCACTGCTGGGCAAAAGCCTCCCTCCATTCCTTCCAAAGGTCATGCTTCTGTGCTACTTCTTTCCAATTCTCAAGGAAGATATCCGTTCGTCGCGACATCTCCTTCGTGGTCTGCCGCGACCCCGTGTCACTGTTTCAGGGCACCAATCCTGAGCTTTACGGACAACCTGATTCAGTATTAATTTTATTTCACACATTAACTACTGATTGATCTTGACCCGGTTTAAATGTGCTCATGACCTTCAGTTTCATTATTAATATTGGATCTGTATTTATTCTTTAGGCTTCGCCCTTAATTCTTCATTCATACATCTGGCCATATCACGCATGCGCGTTTACGAGTAGTAAAAGTATTTGTATCCGTCCGAAGACAAAGGAAAAACAATTGCGTCAGCAGTTAGTTTTAGAGACAATCATAGACAAGGCCAATTTGGCCATGGACCACTTCCCTAATCAACCACTTTTACACCTAAATACAAGTTGTTGTGATACTTGTTTTCGACAAGTCTTGTTAAAGCAAGTTGTCGAAGACATGTTGTGTATAAATCATTTAACATAAGTTGTAGTGACGTTGTTAAATAATACCAGCGACTCGGGTTGATCTTAGGAAATGCTTGCCTAGGTTGGTCTGTGGATGAGTGACCACCCATTACATACCGAGTTTTCTCCGTGCCTCGGAAAACAAGTTAAGCCGTTGGTCCCAGGTGTCATTTGTAAATCTTTGACAGTCGTTAGGTAGTCAATGGCCCAAAAAGTCTGACAACCAATCTTACCAAGGGGTATCGTATTACCCGGTACTAACTGGGTTGTGGAGGTCAGATAGGCAGTCGCTCCATGTAAAATATTGGTTCATTCAGCTGCATCCGGTTAGACGGGAAGCCGACCCCAATATAGTTGGGAAAAGGCTAGGCAGATGATGTATTGACGTTGTTTTATACATTGTATTACTATTTTGTTTGCATTTCTACATTTGTGCCAAGTTTTTATACACAAGTTTTACAACATGTTTCGAAAACAGTAGACACAAAATTTAGAATAAGTAGATACATGTTGTATATATCTTGTTATAACCGCGCGGCTACGACTGCTTTTCTTATTAAAAGTAAATTAAAACCCGAGTACAAACCGCCTCATTTTAATACGCTACAGTATTCCTGAATAATCTTATAAACATAGTTAGTAATTTCGTGGTCCCTGGTTCAATATAAGCCGGGCTTCGAGACCGCAGACTGTTTGTTCCGAAGCTAACCACGCCTTATTTGTGGTACATAAAACGGTTATAATAACAAAACTCTAATAACGTTTAGTCATCTCTAAAGACGGGAACATGGCGCCCGTTTTGTTGTTCGCTGACTCAACACAAATGAGAATTTTGCTGTCCTTGTCTAACGGATGAGGCGGGAAAGAGAAAGTGATGGGTTTAGAGCTGTCAAATTGGTTTACAGTTTAAACTTGCCTTGTTAGTTTGTATGTATAGGTCAAATCTTGCAACTGATTTTTAGACCAGTTCTCCCCAACCGATTGAGCTGAAATTTTGCACACACTTTTAGTTCTAGTGACAACACATTTTTAGGACAAACATGACTTGATCCTGCAGCCAGTATCTTCTAGTCTTCTCACGAGAGGTTGTCCTCAAGAGTTAATAGCATCGACACGAAAAGTTGTATGCGCGTTCAATTTTGATAGATAAACCAAATTTTCTTTGTTTTCATTTATATAAAACCTTGCTTTTTTAATGTTTCATTTATTTGCTTATTATATTAAGTTTGATTTTAAATTTAGTTTATTTTGTTTAGGATCACCAACAAAGGATACACAGATATATTAGAATCCACACTCATATTAATGGTTCTTTTACGAGTGCTCCTTCAATTAAAGTCAGTCCTCAAGAAGGCTATCATCCTCCTTATCACATTAAATCAAGACCTATTCTTAAATTCAATCCTTCTATCTTCATTCCTGCTCTGTATTCCCTATACACCCACCACCTACCTTATGATTCGGCAAACATCGGCAATTTTCGGCAAATCACGTAAGTGTCGAAGCGTTATCGGTAAATTGATCGCAACGTGTAGACAGTAAGGGACTGTCATTTACGATAATATCGACCTTTTTAATGTTCAGTTTTCGCTTTTTTTCCCAAAGTATTTAAGTTCAATATTGATTGGATCGGAAATTGCGGCATTAAAAGGCTGTGAAAATATTTTATGGGTCCATTAGTGGTTAATTTTTGCTTTGAAAATCAATTTGTGCGTTCACAGTGACGCTGGCATTCACTGATGTTTTTTAAAAGAAAATTGAATCCGTCCAATAACGAGATAGTGGAAATTAAGTTAATGTCTGGATGCACATGATTAATAAATCAATTGAAGCTTCTTATGAAAGGATTATAAACTTAACTTTTGCACGGATCTTTCAGTACGGTGAACGGAACTTATCCCTAGTACCGTACCTTACCGTACCTTTATACAAAGTATCATTTGTCCTAATCTAGCTGTGCCAAAGGGTTTTGGTCAAAATAGGAGTAAGTCTAACAGAATTAAATTATATTTCAAATTATCATAGCTCATAATAAGTTCTCTAATTCTGACAACCAGTCTTACCAAGGGGTATCGTATTACCCAGTACTGACTGGGTTATGGAGGCTAGAAAGGCAGTCGCTCCATGTAAAATACTGGTATTCAACTGCATCCGATATAGTTGGGAAAAGGCTAGGCAGATGATGATGATGTTGACATCCAATTGATAAACGATGTGTCTCTGCCTTGTAAGTTTTTGTAACGATGTACCTAAGCGTTGTCCATCCTTGTATCTTGTGTAGGACAAGTAACTTCAACAGTAATTAATACAAATTATCATCAGCACATGTTCCTATTAATTCAATTTAGTTAATACTACACAACGGCAAGCGACAGGGGCGCGGGCAAGCTTATCTTTATCCCTTCCGGGGCAAGCTCCGTAAACATTGCCCGGCGCATTATACGGCAAATTGATTGCCCGATACAATAGAGATACTTTTGATTGCTCCTATACGGAAAGATGCGATTATTTCAGCTTCGTATAGAGTTTATCGGGTGATTTTGTTGTTATTTGGGTTTAGTGGCTCCTTATAGCGGGTTGGGTTATTGAGAGTTGGTTGTGTTTCTATTGTTTTTTTCTTAGACTTTATGAAGGATCACTTATTCCGTTTCTTGGAGTTTCGTTATATTAGAGTCCGCTGTTTGACACAAGATCTACATCAGTTTTAGACGACCATGCTTAGAATACAGAATTTCGCCGGGCACCCTTACTTAATATTATAAATGCGAAAGTAAGTTTGTTAGTTTGTTTGTTACCTTTTCACGCCTAAACCATTGAACCGGTCAACCTGAAATTTTGCATTAACATTGTCAGGTATACAGGTATCTTTCATCCCGAAAAAAAGTACTGCTCCCGAGGAAAACAACAATAACGTTCTTGTGATAATAGATAGATAGATAGATAGATAAACCATTTATTTAGTGTACCAATAGATGGTGGTAGTGTAACAATAGATGGCGCCACGTATCTTTCGAATCATGATTGAATTATATTATTACAAGCAGAGTGCAAACTGAATTGATTGTCATTCTAAATTAACTTGAGCGAAGCCGCGGGCAAAATATAGTTATTCATAAAAAGATTCATTACACATTCTTTCATTTATTCTCTTGCCCTCTCTTTATTTGTAATGGTTGTAAAAGACCCTTCATCATCGTCATCCACAGCCCGACTTCACCAGCTGCTGGGTATAGGCCTCTCTTTGCTTGTGCCAAGCACCACCCTTAACTTAACTTAGCCGAAATGCACTTGATCTCCCCGTCATTGCGATTTTTGAAGTGACAACGTCTAATAAATCGATGAACGCCGGCTGCATGCACGAAAAAGGATGACTCCTTGTCCCGTTACGCCCATTGTCCATTTTGTTATGACGCTGTCACGTTAAACTATCGTCCGTAAACCAACTTTACAGACAACCAATTTTTTTTTTCTAGACCATACTTGGAAACCTTTTAGCTACGGAGATATTGAGGGTTACGGTTCCAATTTTTTCCAAAGTTTATTTTTATTTTAGTACAAGTTTTGAATGTTATAACTTCACAACAACCATCAGCACAATGTTTCGAGTGCGTTACATTGAGTCCTACCGATTTTCGCCCCAAAAAAAAATCCTTTCCCAGCAATAATATTTGCGTAGAGTTACTTAGTTTGATGTACAGAATGCTTAGTTGACGACTTCGTGAAGGGTCCGTTTACAATCTCTGTAGCTCCAATACAATGCGCTGCAGAAGTCCTCAACGATTCAGCTCCCCAGCATCCATAATACTACCATATAAAACCTCATTACTTTTTATTGGCCCAGTCCAATAGGCCTTTTACCTGACATCAACGGGCGCGTAAATTCCACATATTACGCGGACGAGATTTACGCGCGTAAAACGGACGTTAATTTGGTGATTCATGGACGTATACGTCCACTAGACGTACAAGGGGAGGCGCGAAATGGATTGTATTTGGACATCTTGATACATTCTACGAGCTGAGGGGAAAGGGGATAAAAGGATCCGTTTGAGTGAAAAATTGCTGCCGATTTGGGTTGGGACGTTCCGTATTTCGGGGTTTGTGTTAATGGAAATTAGTGGGGTATTGATGCTATTAAGTGGTGGCTGGATTCCTGATTCGGTTATAAAAAGGATTTTCGCCTTTTGTATCATCCTGTGGCTGTGTTATGGATTTTAATCAGGGTTCGTTATTATCAAGATCATTATTTTTTTTGATAATTATCCACGCTGATTCATAACTTGATCTCTTAATTATTTATTTTTTGACTGACAAATTGTAATTTTATTTCTAAAATACTAGTAAAGAAAGACATTTATTGCTTTTTTTTAAACGTACCAAACATTCACTTTGTTTTTTCAATATTTGTGACCGTTGCTTTTTAAAGTTGAGACTTAACGCGTTTGGGTTCGCGTAGAAGCGAAAAATTGCATTCAGATACACTTGAAGTTTATTAATTACTTTTATGATTTTTGTTTTTACCAAGATAATCATCACTGCGGAAACTAATTTTAATACAAGGATATTCCTATTTTGTGCGAAATACAATTTTGAGCCATTTTGCAACTATCCCTAGAATAGTGTAGGCAGGGTTGTATATTACTACTAATGTTTTTAAGAAATAGTTTAGATAAAGCAGAGCCATCTAACGTCTAACAATGGGAAATAAGCACAAGTTTTTCTCACGAAAATTCTGTTTTAATAATATTGTTACGTAACAGAAAAATAATACCGTATTTCTATTATTTATCTTCTTTGAATCACAATATCATACTACCCACAACGCGTTTATGTTAACAAAACCAACTAACTACCTAATTCATATATTGCTAATCATGGCTTAGCTGTGGTTTCAATTATCCGTGATCCCTTCTGTTCCACGCACCCATTAAATTGTTTCCCTTTACTGTGCCTTTACTGCTATAATTAGTTACGAAAATGTGAAAACAACCATTCGTTTTTGTGGTTTTTTGTTTCTAATTAGTTTTCGAAAAAGTATCTTAATAAGTTTCTCAAAGAAACACTAACGACATATCCTGAATGAAGCGATTGGTCGCATGAGTACGCGTTCATCTCGTTCATATGTCAGTCATTTATTGGGACATGATGATCGCTTTGGTTAGGACGTGGCCTGAAATGGCACAAAAAATATAGAAGATATATAATGCAACTACGTTGTGTATTATTTATTTATTTAAGTATTAATATAATTGGTACAAATGTTTATTACAAAAAGACATTGATATTTCAATCTTCTTCCTACCTTTTAAAAATTGCTCAAAGCAACCCATAGATTCCCATATCAGTATTATACAGCTGAACCGTCAGAATATAAGCCACCATAAACATAGAGTTTTAAAAATGCAGTAGAACGGAACCAAGGCCTTTTGCTGGCATTTTGCCGACAACCATGATTCAATGGCTGAATAGCCTTTATATTCAAGTTGCAAACCGTACCTTTCTGACCTATCAATTTGGGCAGAATATTCATTACACTATTAAAGGAAATAATAAGTACTATGCTTTATTTTCTTGATTGAACTTAATGAAATGTTAAAAACAATACAATATCTGTAGTTTATAGTCTTTAACCCGTAGTTAGTTATGAAATTAGAGTTACACAATCTCTTTTGATGCAGTTTTTAGTTTTATTGTCCAAAAACTGGCGCGTTGGTCTAGTAGTCGCAATCGCGACTGCTGAGCATGAGATACTGGGTTCGATTTCCTGGTCGGGCAAATTGATATTGGGTTTTTCCATCAGGAATTTCTCAGTAGCAGTCACGGAGTCTGGATTTGTGCTTGATTGATGGCAATAGGCTCGAGAGATGACGAAACTCAGACAATAACTTAGCCAAAGTGATGGTCCCCTTTCATAATTCTTCATTTCTGCAGCTAACGACAAGCTTTTCACTGGACAAACTTTAGCAATCACCTTCAAAACTTCACATAAAAGCAGCCCATTCAACAAAAGCCACAAAATCTTTCTAGCTAATTTAAAAAAATCATTCCTCTAAGCAAATGCACTGAGAAAGACGAACTTTTCCCTCTGTAAAAATACTTGGTACTGGCCGTAACAATAGCACAAAATAGCACAATGATGATTTGCGGAGCTCTCTCTATAACTGTGCTTTGTATGTGTGCCACGGCATAGTGGGGAGGTATGATTTGTGCTAGATAGGCTGCTTGTATCTATGAGGTCCTAGTACCTCACTTGTTATTGTTTGTTGTTTATCAAGTTCCGTTGTTTGTTTTTGTTCGTGTCGTGGAAAGATGCGAAATGATGAGGTTCTGCTTACTAGATAGTTCAATTTATAACAAACTAGCGTCCCGCCCCGGCTTCGCACGGCTGCAATATCATATAAACCTTCCTCTTGAATCACTCTATCTATTAAAAAAAACCGCATCAAAATCCGTTGCGTAGTTTTAAAGATCTAAGCATATATAGGGACAGACAGCGGGAAGCGGCTTTGCTTTATACTATGTAGTGATAGTGACTAGCGGCCCGTCCCGGCTTTGCACGGGTGGACATTTATTTAAAATTTTAGGATAAAATATATATGTTACTCAGGGATAATGTAGCTTTCTAATGGTGTAAAAATTTTTGAAATCGGCACAGTAGTTTTTGAGTTTATTCATTACAAACATACACACACACAAAAATATAAATCTTTCCTCTTTATAATATTAGTAAGACGAAAGTCAAATGATCAATTTAGATAAACAATGAAAAAACTGGCAACCTAAAAATGTCCTCGAAATTCTTTTGATAACGACATAATATGTTCATATATCACCGAACATTCATTTTAGCCATCTATTTGGAATAGCTGTACGTTAGCAGCTGCCTCAGCAATTAATGTACCAAAAATAGAGGCACAGGAGCCCTCGGCGCGAAGGTACCACTAATGGAATTGCGACGAGTACCTACCTTACATAGGTACTCGTACATACAGGATTTCATAGCAAAACAGCCGGAGCTCGTACAATATTCATCCGCTTTAAGCCGCCGGGAGAAGATAAAGGAACTCTTAAAAACACTTTCATAACTTCAATTCATCCGGTGTAGTTCCCGGCTTTGTTCAACATTTTCCACTTTTTTTTACTGAGAAAGTAGCGCCGCAATGCTCAATGAATCTCCGTGCGTCAGCAACATTTTATTGTAGTCCAGCTGCTATTGTTATTAATCCAAAGTTTCTTAAGTAAAATAAATAGAACGATGTTGTTTAGTTTATGAAAGTCAAAACTATGCACAAACATAGATTTTGCATATTCACAATCGTAACCACGAACTATTCGAAACGTCTTTATCAAACGGAAATACTCCGTCTATTAATCGTCCAGAAAATGTTGTTTACGTAAAATGGTCTTCGCAAATAAACTGATTTATTCAAAGAGCAGTATTTACGCCAACTTCAAATAATAACGTTAGTGAGTGAGTGGCCAGCCGCCAGCTGATGCACTATTATAAACTGTTTGTTTTTTCAATATTTGTGACCGTTGCTTTTTAAAGTTGAGACTTAACGCGTTTGGGTTCGCGTAGAAGCGAAAAATTGCATTCAGATACACTTGAAGTTTATTAATTACTTTTATGATTTTTGTTTTTACCAAGATAATCATCACTGCGGAAACTAATTTTAATACAAGGATATTCCTATTTTGTGCGAAATACAATTTTGAGCCATTTTGCAACTATCCCTAGAATAGTGTAGGCAGGGTTGTATATTACTACTAATGTTTTTAAGAAATAGTTTAGATAAAGCAGAGCCATCTAACGTCTAACAATGGGAAATAAGCACAAGTTTTTCTCACGAAAATTCTGTTTTAATAATATTGTTACGTAACAGAAAAATAATACCGTATTTCTATTATTTATCTTCTTTGAATCACAATATCATACTACCCACAACGCGTTTATGTTAACAAAACCAACTAACTACCTAATTCATATATTGCTAATCATGGCTTAGCTGTGGTTTCAATTATCCGTGATCCCTTCTGTTCCACGCACCCATTAAATTGTTTCCCTTTACTGTGCCTTTACTGCTATAATTAGTTACGAAAATGTGAAAACAACCATTCGTTTTTGTGGTTTTTTGTTTCTAATTAGTTTTCGAAAAAGTATCTTAATAAGTTTCTCAAAGAAACACTAACGACATATCCTGAATGAAGCGATTGGTCGCATGAGTACGCGTTCATCTCGTTCATATGTCAGTCATTTATTGGGACATGATGATCGCTTTGGTTAGGACGTGGCCTGAAATGGCACAAAAAATATAGAAGATATATAATGCAACTACGTTGTGTATTATTTATTTATTTAAGTATTAATATAATTGGTACAAATGTTTATTACAAAAAGACATTGATATTTCAATCTTCTTCCTACCTTTTAAAAATTGCTCAAAGCAACCCATAGATTCCCATATCAGTATTATACAGCTGAACCGTCAGAATATAAGCCACCATAAACATAGAGTTTTAAAAATGCAGTAGAACGGAACCAAGGCCTTTTGCTGGCATTTTGCCGACAACCATGATTCAATGGCTGAATAGCCTTTATATTCAAGTTGCAAACCGTACCTTTCTGACCTATCAATTTGGGCAGAATATTCATTACACTATTAAAGGAAATAATAAGTACTATGCTTTATTTTCTTGATTGAACTTAATGAAATGTTAAAAACAATACAATATCTGTAGTTTATAGTCTTTAACCCGTAGTTAGTTATGAAATTAGAGTTACACAATCTCTTTTGATGCAGTTTTTAGTTTTATTGTCCAAAAACTGGCGCGTTGGTCTAGTAGTCGCAATCGCGACTGCTGAGCATGAGATACTGGGTTCGATTTCCTGGTCGGGCAAATTGATATTGGGTTTTTCCATCAGGAATTTCTCAGTAGCAGTCACGGAGTCTGGATTTGTGCTTGATTGATGGCAATAGGCTCGAGAGATGACGAAACTCAGACAATAACTTAGCCAAAGTGATGGTCCCCTTTCATAATTCTTCATTTCTGCAGCTAACGACAAGCTTTTCACTGGACAAACTTTAGCAATCACCTTCAAAACTTCACATAAAAGCAGCCCATTCAACAAAAGCCACAAAATCTTTCTAGCTAATTTAAAAAAATCATTCCTCTAAGCAAATGCACTGAGAAAGACGAACTTTTCCCTCTGTAAAAATACTTGGTACTGGCCGTAACAATAGCACAAAATAGCACAATGATGATTTGCGGAGCTCTCTCTATAACTGTGCTTTGTATGTGTGCCACGGCATAGTGGGGAGGTATGATTTGTGCTAGATAGGCTGCTTGTATCTATGAGGTCCTAGTACCTCACTTGTTATTGTTTGTTGTTTATCAAGTTCCGTTGTTTGTTTTTGTTCGTGTCGTGGAAAGATGCGAAATGATGAGGTTCTGCTTACTAGATAGTTCAATTTATAACAAACTAGCGTCCCGCCCCGGCTTCGCACGGCTGCAATATCATATAAACCTTCCTCTTGAATCACTCTATCTATTAAAAAAAACCGCATCAAAATCCGTTGCGTAGTTTTAAAGATCTAAGCATATATAGGGACAGACAGCGGGAAGCGGCTTTGCTTTATACTATGTAGTGATAGTGACTAGCGGCCCGTCCCGGCTTTGCACGGGTGGACATTTATTTAAAATTTTAGGATAAAATATATATGTTACTCAGGGATAATGTAGCTTTCTAATGGTGTAAAAATTTTTGAAATCGGCACAGTAGTTTTTGAGTTTATTCATTACAAACATACACACACACAAAAATATAAATCTTTCCTCTTTATAATATTAGTAAGACGAAAGTCAAATGATCAATTTAGATAAACAATGAAAAAACTGGCAACCTAAAAATGTCCTCGAAATTCTTTTGATAACGACATAATATGTTCATATATCACCGAACATTCATTTTAGCCATCTATTTGGAATAGCTATACGTTAGCAGCTGCCTCAGCAATTAATGTACCAAAAATAGAGGCACAGGAGCCCTCGGCGCGAAGGTACCACTAATGGAATTGCGACGAGTACCTACCTTACATAGGTACTCGTACATACAGGATTTCATAGCAAAACAGCCGGAGCTCGTACAATATTCATCCGCTTTAAGCCGCCGGGAGAAGATAAAGGAACTCTTAAAAACACTTTCATAACTTCAATTCATCCGGTGTAGTTCCCGGCTTTGTTCAACATTTTCCACTTTTTTTTACTGAGAAAGTAGCGCCGCAATGCTCAATGAATCTCCGTGCGTCAGCAACATTTTATTGTAGTCCAGCTGCTATTGTTATTAATCCAAAGTTTCTTAAGTAAAATAAATAGAACGATGTTGTTTAGTTTATGAAAGTCAAAACTATGCACAAACATAGATTTTGCATATTCACAATCGTAACCACGAACTATTCGAAACGTCTTTATCAAACGGAAATACTCCGTCTATTAATCGTCCAGAAAATGTTGTTTACGTAAAATGGTCTTCGCAAATAAACTGATTTATTCAAAGAGCAGTATTTACGCCAACTTCAAATAATAACGTTAGTGAGTGAGTGGCCAGCCGCCAGCTGATGCACTATTATAAACTGTTTGTTTTTGTTTCAGGTGGCAGTAACATTAGAGAATGGCGTCATCGGTGCGCAAATAGTGTGTGTGAGTGCGAGTGGGTGAGGCGATGTGGCGGGCGCGCGCGTAGCCTCGCGCGGCATGGAGGAGGACGAGCGGAGGCTCTCGTTCCCGCCGCCGGCGCCGCTCAACTCGCCGGGCGAGGAGATCGACGGCTCGCGGCTGCTGAGCGAGATCGTGCGCACGCTCGAAGCCACCAACCCGGAGGCGGCGGCCCCGCTTGTGGCGTCGCAGTCGCGAGATGCGCTGCACGTGGAGGGCGAGAGGCCGCGGCGCGATGAGCTGCGGATCCCGCTGGAGGGCGTCACGTTCGCGCACGAGAGCGTCGCAGGCGCCGCCGAGCGCGATGGGCCGCGCGCCGCCGTCACACCGTTCACGCGTGAGTCGGCGCGGCGCGCGGGCTCCCGCGGGGCGCAGCTGGTGCGCGAGTTCGGCTTCATGCCGCGCCGCCGCCTCAGCGTGGAGGACGGCGCGCGCCTGCCGCGCAAGTACGAGCCCTTCCCGCCCAAGCTGTACGGACGACCGCTCGAGGAGATCGACAACTTTATTTATGATGAGGTGAGTTTCCTCCCTCTTATATCCCAACAGCTTACTGCTGTTACTCTATATAAAAGCGTATCATTTAAAATACAGAGAAGCGCCTCACTGCAGTTGTTCCATTTTGCTGTCAATTCTCTTGACGCATAATAACTCAAAAGTTGCTCGTAATCATAAAAGTCTTTGTACGTTTCCTCTTTATGGTAAAACGTTGGAAATGGCACAGTTTCAGTCGCGATTTCGTTTAAATTTTGCATATCTTTGGGTAGACTATGCATTTTCGCTGGTAATAGAGAGAAGTGAGGCCGCCCTTTCCGTCTCATAACGTTTTATGTCTCTTCATACACGCACCTCACGTCGCACGACCTCACGTTTTCACTTACGTTTTGGAAATAAGGAAATCTTACGAAAATATTTGTCATAGTCGATTGAATAGATGTGGTTTGATGGATCAATACTTCTTCAATCTATGTTTTAAACATTCACGTTTTCGGTCCGTCAGCGTTCGTGAAATTAACAACCATTTTTTGATGATAAAATCATCAGTGGCAGGAAAACAAACAACAAGCTCAAATATTAAACAAAGAAAAGTAAAACAAAACAATCCTTAATGACGAAACAACTCCGAAATCTCTTCCCTGCGTACCATGACAAACGAAGCTCATTACTGTTCAACCAATTTTCGTCACCCTCATCCACCAACGAGATGAACGTATTATACCTTGTATTTACCACCAGTTACCCGTAATAATGTCTTTTAAGACTGCTATAATATCCACAGGGGGTACTAACATCTCGCTGTGGTTGGCGGCCATTTTGTTCTGACCCAGTACAGGTTCGAAGCCCCCATAAAGGTTTAAAGGCACGTAGCGGTCATTTTAGACTGGTAGACCGGTGACCATTTGATAGGTTCTCGTAACAAGTGGTGTTCGGGCGACGGATCGTAAAAAATAATGACTTTACGACTCGACGTGACTCGGTGATGTTCTGTTAATCTCTCGTTACGGTTTTGGAATGGAATATCCCAATATTTATTTTAGAATTTTTTCTATAAGCTGTAGGGATGGTTTGGTTTTAAATTTTTGGACTCTATGGAAGAATTTTGTGTTTATTGTTCGATGGATTCATAATTAAATTTTAGACCCGTTTGCTTTTACCTACAAGATATTTATTAGGTGCACTTAACTTTCTAGAGACCCTAACACTAGTTTTGAAGTTTCTTGAAACGTAAATACGTCGATTTTTCAATCGAATTTACCATGATCCCACAGCACTTCAGTTAAATTGTTTGCAACTAGTACAATCAGTAACATCCATAGATATGAATAGATTCTTAAAATTCTGAAAATATTATCTGAGAAACGGGTTTTTAAATTTTAAAATCGACGTATTTACGTTACGTTTACACCGCGCGCTCGGCCAGAGGCTTCAGAATATTAGTGACTAAACAAATGCACCGTAAAACAAGAAAAATAAGGTTTAAAACATTGACGAAAAAGATGCAAAGTGACTTAGACTTTATGGAACAATTGTAAACTAATTTCGACATAACTGCTCATCAAATGAATGATAAGGAACCATCTTCTTTAAACGCCAGTAGATAGAATTTGGAATTAAACCAAGTACTTCAGTTAAAGGAAGCAATATAAAATTCTCTTACACAAAGATTGCATGCACTTGTCCAATCAAGCACTTACTTAACTTTAACTTAAAACATCTTACATCGGTGTTTAAAGGGCAGCGCCTGAGCAGGCCGCGAAATGAAATAAAGTCAGTCCAGTCAGCCATAAAGTCATTACAATATGATATTCGATCGTTAACAATATGTGTGTAAATAATTATATAATCATCAATAAAGGGGGCCTAAGCAGAATAATAATCCTAACTAAAATTATAAATGTGAAAGTAAGTTTGTTTGTTACCTTTTCACGCCTAAACCACTGAACCGATCATCCTGAAATTTTGCAAATACGTTGTCAGGTGTACAGAAACGGACATAGGGTGGTACCTTTCATCTCGAAAAAAGTTATGTTCCCGAGGAAATCAACAATAACGTTCTTATGATAATAGATGGCGCCACGTGTCTTTCGAATCATGATTGAATTATATTATACAAGCAGAGTACAACCCGAATTTATGAAATTAACGCGAGCGAAGCCGCGGCCAAAAGCTAGTAGGAATATAAATTTGAATACCGTTACAATTCTTAAAATGGTCAGAGACGCAGTTAATATTATGAATTGTCACTTTGTGACCATTTCACGAATTGTAACGTAATTCATATTTTTATCCTATTATGACTCTGTTAAAGCGGCCAATTTAGACCCCCTGTTCTCTAAGTTACTTATATCTTAAGATGACCTAATTTTATGAAATCTTCATTTAAAGAGTTCAAAAGAGGAGAAATTCTTTACGCATTATTTTTTTTTGTGTAACAGACAACCATAAACGGTTTGATGTTGATTAAACGCGCCTTAAATTAAAAAGAAGCACTTTTCGTTATAAATTCTCTTACGTCTAGCTTGCATGCACTTGTCCACTTAAACCTTACTTACTTACTTGACTTAAACTTAAGACACCTCCGTCGTTATTTAAGGGGCGTCTATAGCAATCTTGCCAATCTTAATTCAGATTTTTCTTGGAATAAACAATAACAGTAACAGTACTAGTATTTATTGTATGTGTATATTTGTATGTATGTTTATTTTATATAGGTATATTTTTGTTTTTAAGTTCCAATTTAAATTTTCTTGTTTTGTCTTTTCTACACACTGTATCTACATTTCTAATCCAACTTTTCTCTCGCAGCTCTGCAGGCAGAAATTTCTTATGAAATAAGCAGTCTCTTGTGCTCTTCTATCTTAATGTAATGTCCTTTTAAGTATTTTGTGTGTACATAAATAAATAAATAAATTAGGTAAAAATAAAAATAAATTGCACAAATTACATGATATTTTCGAACTTTTTTGTGGAACAGAAACATAACTTAATATTTGTTCGATAGAAAAACTTTACGAAGTTACCTCCACACATTTCCGATTTGTATTTATATACTACTCTCATCATTCTTCCCAATTTTATTTATTTATTAAACAATTCGTGATCAGTGGATACAACTCGCCGTGATCCGTGGCAAACTCAATCTGATAACGTGATCGGTGGAGACATACCCATTTATGTACACACTAAATACCTATGCTTGTCTTCTTCTTCCATACTTCTCTATTACTAATCATCTCAGCAGTCACCTCCTTTATTGACATACCTTCCTTCGCACAGTCCATCCATAGTTTCTTTGCTCTCACTCTAATAGCCATCTACATTCATACTCGCAACATTCCTTACAACTTTTTCCATAATAGGTATACTAGTGCCTCATCACTCTTCTACCTTTACCCCAATTTATTTGGGGTCGGCACATCATCTCTTCTTTTTCTACTCGTCATCTCATCAGACACCCCCTATCTTGCCAAATTATCCTTCACACAGTTCATTCATCGTTTCTTTCGTCTCTTAATCCCATCTACATTCATACACTTATACTAGGCAAAAAATATAATAATGAATTCCCAAAAAAAAGACGAAAAACATTGTGCAGACGTTTTTTTAAAATGCTCTTTATCATAGCAAATCTTTAGACGCACCCTTAACATTGCTCGCACGGCTGCAAGGTGTCGACTTATCGCGGCTGCCCCGATCACCTTATCGGATCAGTTTGCGCCCCACTTGTTGCACCCTGTATACTGAACTTAGGATACTTTGAATGTGTTAGATTGATATATAATGGTGCTAATATATTGGTTAGGAATAAGGGTTAGCAAGTCATTCTAAGAGTGAATTTGTAGCACACTTGATTGAAAGGAATGAACTTAACTAGCAATAACACCAATGTGTTAATAACCCAGACAAATTAGCAGTGTCTCTGGTTTAAAATTCAGTTACCTATCTAGTTAAACTTTACTTTAAACTTCAGAGTTATTAAGGCTATAGTCAACCAACGACTCAATGTTTTGAAATGAGGTAACGAAGTAGAACGTTTGAGTTTCCTTTAATCAACTGCCACCTCATTTCAGTGTTTAAGAAAATCATGTTTTTGTAATGGTGGAGGTGAAATTATAGTTTTATTTGTCTCATATAGGTATACCTATTTCTCAGAATCGCGCGTAACAAATATGGCTTTACTGAGTTATAATCATTAGGCGTCGTCCTAATTGGGAGCGATCGTACGATGGCGCGATGCGTTTTTCATCTTACGATCGAAGTGGTCGTACGATGACCTAACAGGTGTCCTAATAGATCGCGCGATGTCTATCGTGCGATGCCGTCGCTCGATGGCTGGCGTCGCGCTTAGGCCACTTTAACGATGGCTCTTTATAGAGATGCACAGTTTTTGCTGTCGGGCAATATTGCTTTAAAAATTGCAAATGACATTGAAAAAAGGAAACGTAGACAACATAAAATACTTTATAGATCCAGGAATCTGCGCGGTGAATTTTTCAACCTTTATTTTGATGTACGAAATAACGAAGAAGACTTTTACGATTATTTGTCTATGTCAAAAGAAACATTTGACTACATCTGCAATGGAATACGTAGCGATTGTAATCATAGAGTGACCAACTTTAAAAAACCCATTAGTGTGGAAGAAAGATTGGTATTGGCCGCGAGCGAGCCGAGTACCTACTGTGTGTCACTGGTGTTGGCCCTTGCCCCTTTCGTCCCGCGCCCCTCGCGCGTCGACGCATCGCGTATGTAACCAATTAGGACACTCAAAAGAGATCTGTTGCTTTGATTACATGGTCGCACGATCAAACGCATCGTACGATCGTTATTAAGCATTTCATGTGCTCGCACGATTACTTGCGAGGTTCAAATAGGACACTCTGATGAAATCTGTATGTTTGAACTCATCGCACGACGAGAACGCATCGTGTCATCGTACGATCGCTGTCAATTAGGACGACGCCTTACAATCTTCAATACGGGTTGTATTGAGGATTGTAATGATTCTAAGTTCCTGTAATCCAATTGAACGACTTTTTCATGAAATAGTAATTCAATACAATTAAATGAATTTAGAGGGTGGTATTGATGATTTTAATGGTTATATTTCTGTAAATACATACGTATTACGCCCGCGAATTATATTTTGTTTAACGTCACTGACCGGCAAATTGCAAAAAACGTAAGAAAATTCTATTTTCGCAGTCTCTCTTGGCGCTTCCCCTTAATGTCATGTCATGCTAAAACATCATCTCACACGGAGAAAACAGTTTTCCAAGCCCGAAATAATAGTAAAAGTCTCACACCACGAATTGGAAGGCTCGCAGCGTTTTCGTTTTCTTTCGTTCATCCACTTTCCTAGTGCTCTTGATACGAGTGGCCGGTCCAGGGTTGAGAGCCTTTCGGAGGCCCTAGTGGCCTCTTTAGCCTCCCATACAGCTGGTTTTGACACTTCAGAGGCTTCGACGGGTTGCCAAAGTTATGGTATTGACTTTTGTAATGGTGTAATATTTGTTTTTTAACTTTGCGTCGTTATATTGAGTGAAAATGGTTGTGATTACATAAGAGATGCTTTGAAATATAAATTTATGGTTTGACTCAAGCCAATTTTGCGAAGTGCGAAAGTGTAAATTATGTTTTTCCTACTTCTCCGCTATTATTTTCTGATTCATTTCGTTGCGGGATCCAAGACTGTTAAATTGTTTCTCTGGGACTTCGTCGAGCTTCATTGTCTCGGCGCTTTTCTGGTGGTCGCAACTGTTGATTCTGGCTTTCAGGAGTTGCAGTGGTTTGGAAATAGTGTGGCGGGCTGGTCCCAATAAATAAACATTAGTCTTCTATAAACAGAGGAGCTCGAGGCTAAATAATAACAGCCACTCGGGTCGATCTTCAGGTTAAGCCGTGCTTGCCTAGGTTGGTCTGTGGATGGTTGACCACCCATCACATACCGAGTTTCCTCCGTGCCTCGGAAAGCACGGTCCCGGTTGTCATTTGTAGATCTTTGACAGTCGTTAGGTAAGCAGTGGCCCAAAAAGTCTGACAACCAGTCTTACCAAGGGTTATCGTATTACCCAGTACTAACTGGGTTGTGGAGGTCAGATAGGCAGTCGCTCCATGTAAAATACTGGTATTCAGCTGCATCCGCTTCTGATTTTCGCCACGCGTGAAAAACACCATAAAACAAACTAGATTTATTTATTAATCCAAGAGGAAAAAGTCCTATAAATGATACATTGTAGCAGTGACAGCGGGCCCGCCCCGCATAATCCCTCGTTTACTATTCCAAGTGCTGTGTCCTCGGGCCATAAATAAAAATAAAAAAAACTCCTCTAGCAAATCGTCCAACTGTCGTAAAAGTAAAATCGCCGGCTTTTCGACGGAAAAGTCGCAATTGGCAGCGTTTAATTTATTCCGGGAAGTCGGGTGTCGCTCAATGGCCTGTTGTCCCGACTCAAGTGACTTAAGACCGCTAGAGTTGCCACTAAACAAATTGAAATCAGAAATGTTGCCAGTAAATAAAGTTTTATGTTCTGCCTGTTTTTTCTTGACTTAACGTAACCTTTTGTTTTTTTAACGTTTTTATTATCTTTTTGATATTGTTTTTGTAATAGTGTGTGGCGGAAAAATGCGCTGTTGTAAAACTAGTGTGTACCTTATGTATTTATCGAACGTGTTTTTTCTCTCTTGGGAAATTTAGTGCGCGTTCGACAAGCATCGCTGTAGATTGGAAGCAACAGTGAATGAATTTTGTAATACTTGTTAACATCGGTATTGGAAACAATGGATGAATTGTGTGCAACATTATTTATGACTACAAAGGGGTGAATACTGATTTCGACTGAAAAAGATGATTAGAGAAGATACGCCTCCACCTTCCACCGGAAATGTACTGGATAAAGGCGAAATGATGATGGTTCTTTTCATTCCCGGTACATAAACTAACTTGATAAAATAAGTTCCGTTGGCCTTTACAGTTTCGTCCATTCTTAAGAGGCTACATCCTTCAAATAAAGGGTGTAAAAAGACCCTTAACGAAGCCGAAAGGCACTTGTTTTCCCCGTCAATGCGATCATTTTTTTGTTCTAGATCATACCTGGGAACCTTCTAGTTACGGAGATATTGGGGGTCAAAGTTCCAACTTTTTCACAAGTTTTTTTTAATAAGTACATGTTTTTAAAGTAAGATTTTTACTTTAAACACCTCCACCCCCGTACTATGCAATCCATCAATCAGCACAATGTTCTGAGTGCGTTACATTGAGTTCTACGGTAAAACGTGATTTTTCACCCCAAAAAAAAGTCCTTTCCCAGCAAAATTTTTTGCGTAAAGTTACTTAGTTTGATGTCCAGAATGCTTGGTTGACGGCTTCGTGAAGGGTCTGTTTACACCCTGTATACTCGTTTTACAAAATCTCCTCTATATTGTCCTGGATCTGTAAAAACACCAACATTTCAGTTATCAGCGATCTATTGGCTTACTTATCACATTCTACTTTTAAATTTTAAACATCCCTGAACTACCTATCTACATCTTTAAACAGAAATCGGTAGTAAACAGTTTCTTCTTCATCATCCTTCTGCCCTGACCCATGCTTCTCTATTACAACTAATTTCAGCATTCTCTCTCCCTTTTTATCCATATCACTTTTACACAGACCATCTATCATTTCTTTGGGTTTCCTCACCTCTAGCCATTTCATATTGGAGCCATCCACATTCATACTCAAAAAATTCCTCTTGCCTCCTTCCAAACTTATCAGTTATAACAGCTAGAGAATACAAAACACCAAAAATTTACCTTTCAACATTTCCAAACGAATCGACAAAAATGCGAAGTATATTTTCCATGGTGTCGTTACAGGAAAAAATATGACCACAGTATTGAGTGCAGATAAACTTTCACTGGCCAAATGAACCAATTAACACTTTGGAATAACGCCAAAGTTGGGAGCGAAACCCATTCTGGAATTAATGTGACCATTTATGATTGTCACTTTTTAATGGTGTTAAAAGAAGTCATGGATGTGAATCTAGTAATTGTGGTAATTAATGTAACTATTACCCTGCCTAATGAGGCTCATGGTTTCAAATTCAATCTCAAAGCACTTATTTCAATTAGACTTTTGAATGTAAAAAAAAAAAAAAAGCGAAGCTACTGTCACGTTGTGTCAATTGCACTGTTGTAGGTCTCTATGGAGAAGAATGGGCAAGAAACTCCATGGACACTCTTTTCAATCAAAATATTGGTACAAAATCTTGGTTACATCATTAATGTTGAGATTATACATATATGTGAGAACGATGTAGAAAGACGTGCACATCAAGAGCGTCCAAACTTAGCTTAGCTTAGCTTTACCAACCCCATAGGTCGATCGAAAGTTAAGGTAGGCTTTTTTAAATCGGTCCGTGTGTGGGTGCTCATCTATTTCATATCAAGACCCCTCCGTATCTCGGAAATCACATTAGGCCACCGCGCCGGTCCTGGTTGTTGTACAAAGATCTTTGACAGACGGTATATAGTCAGAAGCCGGAAAGTCTGACATCCAATTTATGGGATATCATGTTACCTATCAAGTATCTGAGTTGTGGATGTCAGAGAAAGCAGTCTCATCATATCCAGCTGCTTCCGGTTGGACTAGAATACCCGACTTAGTTGGGATAAAGCAAGGCAGATAATAAAGAATAGTTGTCTTAAAAAAATACATAAATAAGTTAAGTCCTCTAACATCTGTGTTAGCACTTCATTAACAAGCGCTAAAAGGAAACACAATAATTCATTCAACACAGAACTCATTATTGATGCAGATCACAAATTCTTCCCCCTCGCAACAATTGACTTCTTAACGTCCATTCAAAATTGCCTACTGTTTACCTTTTAAATAAGAATGGTTCACGATGTTCTTGGAAGATAAAAAGGTACTTTTGCCAAAACCATATTGTTGGATATGCCATTGCCGTTTTCTGAACTTAAAATATCCGAGAAAGGACAAGAAACTCGCTTTTAAAACTGTAGATATTCAGAAATGGATATTTCATTCTAAAAATATGAAATAGAAAACGTTTCACAGTACCTTTCAATATTATTCGTCCATAAAATATAACTGTTCTAACATATTTTGTGTCAGCAGAAACTGCGATCTTTTGGCATAAAATAAAAAGACGTATACTCCCATCTTTTTGCAAACATTTCGGGTAACGTGGGTTGAAAATTATTCAGTCTTGTAACCCCAATGTTTAGTGTTGTACCCAACGATCTCTGATGGCGGATATGAGTCAGCAATGAGGATAGAACAGTACCGGGATGCGGATATTTCAATTCTCCGGTTGAATCGTAGTGAAAGCCTTTTAAGAGGCTATAAAAGTGTCATTGTGACACGTAATGTGTTTTCTCTGAATAACTCCCAAGACTGCAATTGTATGCCTGTCTTTTGTTCCAGAACATTGAAACTTTTATCTTAATTACTTAATTTCCCAAGTATACAATCACAGTTTTCACAGTTAGTATCCTAATTCAATGTTCATCTCCCATTCGCCATTTTGACGGCAGCTTGCTTCCCATTAAACATAAGTAATTTGTGGATTCCCGCGTTTTATTACCCTTCGGTACAGGCCCAGAACAGACTACAATTCACCAGATTTTACGAGCGCCGATTAACATAGTCAAAGGCTGGCTACTCGGGAGTGTCTTCACATAAATGTAGGCAATTTTATGATAAGGCTTACTTGCGGCAATATCGATAGATTACGCTCATAAAGCGCTTTTGCCGCTGCATTTAACGTCAACATTTTTCGCGCCTCCAAATATGCGGCTCGCCTCAGCAAGCACATTGAAGTGGTTAAAAATTATCTTTCTATACATCGCTCGTACGCTCTCGGACACTTTAAAAACGCGATTAGGGCTGGGAAAGTTACTAATTAAAATTCTAAAAGTAAAGAGAAAACCGTTTCAGTTTAATGTATAGGGGATCCATTTTATATCAAGTGTTACCTAAACTTTGCTAGCTTTTACTGAGAAATGGGGGGAAATCTATTAGGTACGTTCTCCCGGCACTCCTGGTTAGATTTATGTTCAGATGTGCTGGAATTTCTCCGTTTTCTGTTACGTGTAAGTTGTAAAGCTAAAATTCTTCTTGGATGTTTGATTTTTTTCCCTGGACCGGGTACTTACGTAGATCGAAATTGTTTATGATCTCAAACCAACATCTTTATAATGTTTTTTTTTATTTACTGAAGATTAAAAATTGTGTTTGTTACTAGAAATTGTTTATTCCTCATTTATTAAAACAAATGAATATATACCGAAAAGCATAAATGCACAAGAGTTCCTTTTATAAAGAGGGCGGGCAATATGAAAGATTTTAGAAAATTCCCTCCACAAAGGGGTCTAAAAACAAGACATTTTCTGAACGATTAAGAAACTCTTCCCAATCTCAGATTACACGGCAAATTACACAGCATCTTAGTTCTGCATTCCCCTGGCAACACAAACAACATATTTCAGAATAAAACACATCATTAATTCCGACATGGAACCTCATTCACTCCGTATCGGTAGGTGTTGCCAGTTGAAATATACGCGGACATTCGACGCAATTTGTTGGAGCTGTCACATGCAGAAACCCCTTATGTCGCCTTGTGCAGAAAGCGGCGCTAAATAGATGGCTGCAGAAGTTTTATTACGATGTATGATGTGAAATTATGAGATGGTTCACTTATCGAAATTGTTGCAGGAAAGAAATGCAATGCTAACAAGTTTACAAGTGATATCCTTATCAAGACTATTGTCTTAGCAACACATGATTATTGGATGGGTATTACGTTCGAAAAAAAAAATATGAAAACCTTTTTGATTCACTTAGATCACGCATTGTCTTAGTAGAAAAGTAGGAAAATGATTATAAAAGAAAAAAAAAATGATGTTCCATTGAAATTTAATCGGAACGTTTCATTGACATTTATTCTTTTTTTTTGTAGAAAGTAGGTAAATAGAAGTTTAACGATAAATCCAAAATACTAGTACTCTACTAAAAATTGTTTCCTCTTATTTAAATTTGGATTTAATACCAGTTACAAGACCTTTTTGTAACGAATGCAACAGTGAGTTGCCGCTCTTCTAAAATATTCTATCGTCGCCTAACCTATTCCTTATTTCGTGACATCGGGACTTGGTATTCTGTCCTCCATTCGTCGCTTCTTTCAGCAAGATTTGTTTAGTTTTATTCCCCCTCACTGGGGATACAAGCCGTGTCGTGTTTCACACGGAACTGGGATTTATCGCGAATCTCTCTGTGGACCGCACCGATTTTATATTTCATTATTACTGTGAGGTGTAAAGGCGGTTGAGTAAAATAAAATGCAACGTTTCAGGCTCCATTCACGGACTCACTTGATGCGACTTGCTTCTTGCGTTAAGCGCTTGCGTCACAATGGGGAAGACCGTTACAATTTAAGCTTATTGTAAATGGCGCGACCATAGTTAGGTCTCAATCAAAATGAGGTCAAGCTATTTTGAAATACAGGGTGCAAGGGACGCGTGTTAAGTACATCATACCGAACCCCCTACATAGAAGTTATTCATAGGTAATTTAAAAAAAAAACAGCTATTCCATACAATTTCACCGTGCAGGTGTTGCGCTTTTGTAGTAAACAGCAGATTTTTTTTAAATTACCGATTCACCACCATATTCATATGACATCTCCAAACCTAGACTATTTCTAACAGATTTTTTTTACACTTTGTTCGCTGTCAACAGCCTAGCCCAGACCGACCACAAAAAAAACCAGTAAGACCACGCAAGCCTAAGAAAATATCAATAAGCCTAGAATAAAAACCAATCCACATTGACAGGACACATAACTTAGCCGAAACAGTATAAGCCACAGCCTATAAAATGTGAAGCAGTAGGACAATAAAGACAGGCAGTAGGAAATTCAGACTATCGCCAGCTATTTAGTAGTAGAGTAAATAATGGCCCGGGTTGCTGTCGTGTCACGGATTTATTCGCTCTAACGATCCGTTCGATGTCGTAAACTGTATTTTAAAGTGGAATCACAGTGTAGAATATTAGAAGGGTGCCAGGATTTCTTAATTTTTTTTTGTAAGTACATAAGATTACAGAAATTAAAATGTAATCATGATTACCTAAGTATAAGGGGTTGTAAAGGTATGAGGGGTGTAGTTTCGGATAAAAAAAAACTTCTCAATAAAATCTTTATTTAATAAACTGACTATACCTACAGGGTTTTTCCGCGAAAAATTTCCACGTGGTTCAGAATGATGTATTGAATAAGCGGTAACCGTTTTCGCATCGGTGTTCCTTCCACCCCGTATACATTACAATAATTCAAAACGATTAAATAATCTAAAAAAACTAAACTATACTAACAACAAACTGTAAAAGGTCTACATAAAACTCAGCTGGTAATGTGCCCAAGAGACTGGCGGCGTTGCCACGTTGTATGGCAACACTTAGCCTCTGGCCATGGTAAAAGCCAGCCCTTGGGTCACGGGTAGCGTCAACTACGCGTTTATCTTCTCAATAATTCATTTCGGATTTGAATTTACTTTCCCATTCATATTTCATATTTCAATAAGATTAAATACATTTCATCACACAAAACAAACCATTTCGTTACAAAAAATGAACGATCCGGTAACGTAATAAGTAAAAAAACCAATAACACTAAATTGAAAACCGCGTTCAATTACATTTAATATTGAAGCTGCAATCAAATTAATTATTGGAACCGAATATTTAAACTTTTGCGAACATTTATTTCTGAACGTAGTTTGTGACATTTTTCGCCTACAGTTCATTCACTACTATTTTACCCCTACCCATGGCTGTCAAAACCACAATGATCTTTATGCACATGTCACACATGTTATTGTTAGTTTGCTATCGGTAACAAGTCTGTCAAACATATTCTATCTTTAAAATTGTGACAAAAAAGCTGCTGTTGGACAGCTGTCAGAGGTAAACTAATTGTAAATGGGTTGTGTATTGGTGCACTGAATTTCCTCGTCTGTGGCATAGACAGCCAAGTCTAGAAGCTGGAAGTTTCTTCAGATAATTTAAAGTTAACACCAACACTTGACTCAGACGCCTCGAGCTAAATAAAATTCAGGAATATAGAGCAACTGAGTAAGTCCCTTAGCTCAAATCGAGTTGCGAGCTGCATAAGCTGCTCTCATATTAATTTCGCGGTGAATGTTCGTTTCTTTACAACATTTTAAGCGCCATTTTATTTTCTTTTGAGTGTTTCCTTCGTGGTTTTACGATTAAGCGGCTTACGTCTCTCCGATATTGATTGATCGGTTGTATTCCTATCGTTTTATTGTGCATATAATTTTTTTAAGACACGGTGTAAAGAGATTTGAAAGCTGGTATGAATACAGCATCTGCCTAAAATTGCTTATTTACTCATTGACATCTCGATATCAGTCCTTGAAACCCGACTTCTGTTCCATCAAATTGAACGCCAGGCGTCGCGTCGCGCCTCCCATCAATTATGAAAATGTAAATTAAGTTAATTGGATCCATTTATCCCGTCTTCACAGCATTACATTCTCGTCACGTTCACCGATATTTCTATAATTTCATTTGCAAGTTCCGCGTTCGTAACGCAGCCATTGTTGCCGGTGGTACAGAAAGTAATATTAAAACAATAGCGTTGCGCGCCACGCCGGAAGGTTGCGGGATCTTGTTCCAGCTTTAATTCATTCCGTAGCAAAGGGAACACTGTGGAATATTAAACAGATACGCCATTCATCTTCGTTCCGCGACCCAGATACCTCTGAAGCCTCTTTAACAAGCCAGTAAATATGGTCCATAACTTGGAAAAAGTGTGGGACGGTTTTATGATTAACCGGCGTTATTATTTTAAGACTGTGAATTGTGAATTTATTGCCATTTCCAAATTGTAATGATGCCTTCGTCTTCCAGTTTAAGGTAAAGTGCAAGATGACGCGAGCCCTCACTGATGTTGCGAGGTACTGGTAGTTAATTATCATCGTCACGGCCTATAGTTTTATACATCCTTCTGTCAGCAATCGGTGTATGTATTTATAGTGCAGCCATGTAGCTAACCTATTTCTAGATACGACTTCTTAGGAGCTAGAACGCTCTGTAAGTTAGACTCATATTCACATACTTTTAAGTCATCAGGCTTTCGTCTAGTCTAGACGTTTTCTGTGTATCTAAATTGATAGTAAATAAATAATTTCTATTGTAGTCGTAGATAGTCGTAGTACCTACATAGCGGGCCGGTGGCTAAATATCAGCCATGCAAAATGTTACTTTTGCAGCTATGCTGACCTTGGATTTATTTTTATTCTATATAGGGTGACTGGTAATGAGTGACCGATACTTAAACACGTGGTTGTGCTCATGATAACAAACAACTTTCCCAAAGAAACACGTTTTTATATTCATTCAATTTTATCACAATAAATCTTACGAAACCGCGCGGGTGCTCTGCCTACCCACTGTTGCATGGTACGATAGTAATGAGACAGAACGACGTCACGCGGCTAACAGCTGATAGGTCAAAGGCGCGAGTTTCATACGGGTGTTGTGTTATTGTGATAAAAGCGAATAGGTGTAAAAAAAACTTTAGGAAAGTTGTTTGTTATCATGAGTACAATCACGTGCTTAAGTATCGATCACTAATTACCAATCACCCTATATATAGCTTTTATTTTTATTATATCATTGTGTAATTGGTGTATGTATGTCATTACTTTTTTTTTCATAATTTGGTATTTTGGACTCAAAATTCATCAATGTTTTTCTTCTTTCCTTTTTCTTAGTTTTGCAGTTTACTTGCGCAATTGCGAAAGTATCCTGCCTGCCTTGTGTAATTTGATTGTAGAAATGTACTTCAATGTTAAAACAATTCAATTAGCTAGACGGATTGGACAGACGAATGCGATGAAGATTAGGTTAATTGGAGAAGGAATTAATTGTTCCGAGACGGCGGACATTGCTAGTCTGGAAACAACAGAAAAAGTACACAGGACTGAGGATTTTAGAGAAACCAAGCATGGTCCAGGATTCTTATTCTTTATTGCACACAAATTTAAAAGATATACACACAAAATAACAATAATGTAATATGTAATTGCTTTTGTACAACGGCGAGCTAAACCCAGAATTAAGTTTTCTTACAGCAAACCTTATTTTGATTGCGAGATTTACAGAAGAAGATATACCTAAAAAAACTGCACATCTTACTTAGTAATTTATATTTAGGATAAATTAACTAACTAAGTCCAAAGAATCTAGACAAAATAACATACAGGGTGTAAACGGACCCTTCACGAAGCCGTCAACCAAGCATTCTGTACATCAAACTAAGTAACTCTACGCAAAAATTATTGCTGGGAAACGACTTTTTTTTTGGGGTGAAAAATCACGTTTTACGTTAAAACTCAATGTTACGCACTCGAAACTTAGTGCTGATGGATGCTTTGAAAGGAAAACGGGTCATGGAGTTAATTAAAGTAAAGTTAAAACCTTAAAAAGTGGTTTTAAAAAAAAAACTTGTGAAAAAATTTGAACTTTGACCTTCATTATCTCCAGAACCTGTGGTTTCCCAGGTATTGTCAAGAAGAAAAAAATGATCCCAATGATGGGCAGAATATGTGGTTTTCGTTTCCGTTAAGGGTCTTTTTACACCCTTTATGTAGGAATTACATAAACAATCCAAAAGATTAAGCTAATCCTATTGAAAGTCGTCACAGACTTACGAAAGGCCTTGGAAGTGATTGTCATTATTTTCTCTAAGTACTCTGGACTTGCGAAATTCTCCTCTGTGATAGTTGATTAATACCACCCATTAGGTCAAGAAAAAACCAACTTACATACCTGTTTTAGTCCTTTCCAGAAGGGATGAAAACTAAAGGATAGGTTTATTTATTTATTATTTATTTAGTTAGATACTTGCCGCACTTACAGTTTACACCAAAGCGTGCAGCAAGCCAACAGCACAAAATACTTACTAACTAAACCTAACTACTACTACTAAACAATTGTATGCAATAATTAAGCATAACTTTACTGCCTCTCGTAAACCTATCTAGATCCGGCTACTGAGCAACCAGGGCGTTAAGTAGATTCATCGCCTGGGTTGTGGGCGCATATCGAGCAGTTTGGGTACACGCAGAGGGAGCCGCGAACAGGCCTCGCGAAGCACAGGCCCGCGACCGCCGCAGCCGGTCCGGAGCAAACAATGAACAACGGGCTAAAGTAGTCACATCATCAATTTTATTATTTAGAAGAAGTAATGTAAATAATAAAATAAGTAATTGAACATCACAGACATCGGTGAAGGAAAACATCGTGAGGAAACCTGGACTTATAATTAATGTAAGTCTGAAATCGCCAGCCCGTCTTGAGCAAGCGTGGTGATCAATGCTCATGCCTTCTCTGTATGAGAAGAGGCCTTTGCCCGGCAGTGGGACAGTAATAGGCTGGTATTATATTATTATAATGCTACGTACGATCTATGCGTACATAATCCTTTTAAGTCCACGATCAACTAAAAAAAAAGTACCTTCGGACCCTAAACCCTATTTTGAGCTACCTTTATAATTATACCGAACCAACTCTAAAAATATTCTCTCTCGAACCGTACTTAAACACTATTAAGTAGGTCCCAACATAGAAGGGAAGCGTTGGTGCGAAAGATAGCATCTGCCGTCAGTCAGTATCCGGCCCGGCTTATCAGGTGAACTTAATATACCTGCTAACAAAGCCTACCTTTGTTTAATACGGGCTTGCTGAAACGATAGCCTCTGTAATTGAAACAGCTGTGTTATCGGGTACTAGGAATGTAGCATTAGAAAGAGTTAACTGTACTGGATTTTTATGGGAGTATGTAAAAAAGAAGGGACACACGTTTTTCTTGAGAATAGTAGAAAAATAAAGCCTTAGGCGCGAATTACACAGAAACGGCATAAGGCGTAAGGTGCGGCGCAGGCGTGGAATTTATAAGGAAACGAAAGAACGGCGTGCCTGCGCCGCGCCGCTTGAGTGTAATTTACGACACGTCGCCTACGTACATTTTGTATGAAAATGTTTTGAAGCGGCATCATGCCTGCGCCGCACCTTACGCCTTACGCCGTTTCTATGTAATTCGCGCCTTAGGATGATTTTATGCTGCAATGATGATGATTATGCTATAACAATAAACTGGGTAGGTAAAGAGAGAAGCTCGTGGCTTAATAATAACAGCCGCTCGGGTCGATCTTTAGGTTAAGCCGTGCTTGCCTAGGTTTGTCTGTGGATGGGTGACCACCCATTACATACCGAGTTTCCTCCGTGCCTCGAAAAGCACGTTAAGCCGTTGGTCCCGGGTGTCATTTGTAGATCTTTGACAGTCGTTTGGTAGTCAGTGGCCCAAAAAGTTTGGCAACCAGTCTTACCAAGAGGTATCGTATTATCCAGTACTAACTGGGCTGTGGAGGTCAGATAGGCAGTCGCTCCATGTAAAATACTGGTATTCAGCTGCATCCGGTTAGACTGGAAGCTGACCCCAATATAGTTGGGAAAAGGCTAGGCAGATGATGAATAAAGTGGGTAGGTAACACTGGTACTAGTACCAGGAGTTTAGCAGTTGAAAGAGTTGTTTATACTGCCTTTTTTGGGGATGGCAGACCAATAAGGTAGGTAGAGAAATATACTGCTTTTACTCGTAATGTTAACAAATCTTTTGTTTAACTTGCTGAAATCTGTAATTGAAATAGCCATGTTATCGAGCGGTACAATTACTAGGAGTGTAGGATTAGAGAGGGTTTATTCAGTTTTTTAGGCTCACTGATAGGATTCCCAAACGTCATTATATTTAAAAGGTTTCGGCTTTTATGTTATCAGTAATTTGGTAAATATATTGAAATGTTTTTGTGGTTTGGTGGATAAGCGTTTATCAGAATTCAGTGGATATTCTACTTGATATTGTGAAAGTATTATTTATTGCAGATAAGTAGTACCTACATGTAAAAGTTTTTTTTTATCTGTAAATTCTATGGACTGTCTCGTTGGTCTAGTAGCCCCAAGCGCGACTGCTGAGCAAGAGGTCCTGGGTTCGATTCCCTGGTCGATCAAAGAGTTATTGGGTTTTTCCATCAGGAATTTCTTAGTAGCGGCCATGAAATCTGAATTTGCGCCCGGTTGATGGCAATAGTACCCCTTACCACCTATTACATGGGACTTAAACATAACTGGCGAAAATTGGGTGTACTATTAGGTACACTTTCGTCTAACCCTTCGGGGATTACAGGCGTGATGTTATGTTATGCTATCTGTAACTTATAACACACTAGCTTTGGCCAGCGGTTCGCTTGCATTATGGACGAAAATTATCCCACGGGAACGCTTTAAATACGGCCTATGACATTCTGGGATAACGTAGCTTTCCATTATTGAAGGAATTTTCGGAATCGGATCAAAATAACATTCAAAACAAACGAATCCTTCATCCGAATGGACACAACAAAATGTCCAAAAGAGAACGAATTTTCTTTTCAAAAGTCAGCGAGCCGGTAGCCTCAATAATTAAAATGTCGAGGGTTAATTAATTTGTGTCTCTGATTCACGGGTGTCGCCGATGTCCGCAGTGACACTGATGTCCGTGGTGTCACGAATGTCACTAGTGTCCGGAGTGTTAGTGACACGTCACGCTGTCGGGTGTCCACGATTTTAGTTGCATGCAAATTGTTTCTGGTTTCCACTCTGTTAACGTTTTGAATTGTAAATTTAAAAGGGTGGTAGTTAATTATGTAGGTGTGTAGTAGTGGTTTTTCTTTAGTTTACACGGTGTACTTTGATACTCTTCCATTGTAATGCCAACGGAAGAAATATTTTTCCTTGGGTGTACTGTTTAGTTTGTACCTACTTTATTTTTATACTAGCTGTACCCCGCGACTTTCGCCCGCGTGAAATTATTATAAAAATACAATTTTCCCAGTTTTTGCAACATTTTTCATTGATGCTCCGCTCCTATTATTTGTAGCGTGACGTTATATTGCTTAAAGCCTTTCTCGATAAATGGGCTATCCAACAAAAAAAGAATTTTTCGATTCGAACCAGTAGTTCCTGAGATAAGCGCGTTCAACCAAACAAACTCTTCAGCTTTATAATATTAGTATAGATTTCTAATGTAGTCTCATTTTTTAATGCAACATGTACTTTTGAGAGCATAATCATAGTGTTCCTACTGCTGCTATTAATGGAAGAGCTCGTGACTAAATAATAACAGACGCTCGGTTCTATATTCAGGTAGAACGCGCTTGCCTAGGTTGGTCCGTGGCTATATATATCGTTGGACCACCCATAATATACCGAGTTCGGCCGTGCTTCGGAAAGCACTTGAAAACGTTGGTCCCGTCTGTCATTTGTAGGTCTTAGACAGTCGTTACATTTAGTCAGTGGCCCAAAACTATGACAACTAGTCTTACCAATGAGTATTATATTACCCAGTACTAACTGGGTTGATAGGCAGTCGATCCAATCTCAGTGTAAAATACTGATACTCAGCTGAATCAGATTAGACTGTAAGCCGACCCCAGCATAGTTGGGGAAAGGCTAGGTACACGATGAGTCTTCCCACTGCTATGGCTGCGGTAGCTTTAATCCGACACGCGGACACCGTGAAGTATGCCGGATGTTACGACTTTTAGATGTAATCTTCCTGAATTGTCATTTATATCTAGTTAGCACTTCGCCCGCGACTTCGTCCGCAAAAATTGTGATAGATCGGCTAATTTGCATGATATAAAAATAATTAATAGCCTATATTACTTCCTGATAATTTAACTTTCTGTTGGTGAAAAAATGGTTAAAATATATCCAGTAGTTTTTGAGTTTATTCGTTACAAACATACAAAAATACAAAACTTTCCTCTTTATAATATTATTATGTAGTATTTTAAATGAAACATCTTCACTCCACAACTAAACTACCGCGCACAACTGACGACTATATAAAATGGCAGTTTACATAAAAACAAAGAAGAAAACAAACCTGCCTACCCTCTTGACATGCTTAAATAAGTAAATAACTTAATGTCACCTTTCACGCCACCCACGAAAAAGGGAGATAAAAAAAAATCTACAGAAAGAAAAATATCTTCCTAATTATTCCAACAGATTCTCCGAAGCATAAAGTTGAATCACAGATTATTAATGCTCGAGAAGATTCGGAGATAGATAAGGAACAGATTTTTCCTTTTCGCCCTCTGTTCATCCAGCCGAAACGGTTTTTTTCGTTACGATTTAGATTATATCTGGGGGCAACGGTCGAGTTTTTATTAGGGGGTAAGGAATTGATAGGTTAAGTGTTAATCTGTTTTAAACTACGTGATCTGATTTCTTACTAATGAGGATTAATTAGGAAATGTTATAAAAATCACGAGATTTCCTGAGTAGTAGTAGCTGAATCTCGAATTCGACGGCGCGGTTGGCGCAGTGGCTGAGCGATTGACTGCTGTACTGCGTGTTGCGGGTTCGATTCCCGCACGGAACAAATATTTGTAAAGGCTACAGGTAGTTGTTCCAGGTCTGGCTGTTTTTGTATGTGAGTTTAAATGTTTGTAAAACGCACGCGCGATACAGGAGAAATTCTTAGTGTGGGGCAACGTTTAAAAAAAAACTAAAAATATATGTTCTTCATTTTATAAGACGGTAACTACCAGTCTTTCGGATTTAATTTAACATTACCGATATTTAATTTAAGCAGTGATAGCCTAGTGGTGTTACCGTCAGACTGCCAAGTCATAGGTCTCAAGTTTGAACGCATGATACGCACCTTTGAATTTTCGAATTCGTGTGTGTATTGTATAATCATCACTTGCTTCGGTGAAAGAAAATATCGTGAGGACCAGCATGCCTGAGAAATATTTCTCGAAGGCGTGTAAAGCCAAGTCATAGGCATATAAACTCTGATACCAGGTTAGGCACTAACCACACGATACAGAAAGAGAAGGCCGTTTAATACGTCAAGTAAAAATCAAGTAAAATACTTAAACAATATTAACGATCTGAAATAAATGAAGCAATGCATCAAAAACATAAACGCATTCAAACAAACATTTAATAAAGCACAATGCACTTTACACCACAGTATCAATAAATTCCGCTGTCCGGCACGTCCGCTTTGCGTGTCGGCCACATATAAACTGAGCGTCGCGCGCCGCACGTTTTTAAAACTACCCTCAAATGCTCCAATTGTTATTGGCCTTCCATGAAACGGCGAATTTGCAAACAAAAGTATTTATGTAAAGTTAGCTATCGAGACGAGATATTACTTCGTTTATTTTCATTGTGGCTTCGATGCTTGTTAGTCGCTACCTAATGGGCTGTCTGATAAAAAAGAAAAACGTTAAGGCCGTATAATGGCTTGTTTACCATCGAATATGCTAAATAGGTTATTGGAAAAAACGCTGATTCACTATTAGGTAGTAATAATTTGCATATTTTTTGTTGTTTGGGTTTTCTTTTAACTGGGTTTGTAGGGTAGTTTTAGACACGCAAAATATATCAAAACTTTTAATTTAGGTACATTTTATCCTAATTAAATTACTTATCACAATGTTGAAACCATCATTAATAATAAGTTTCCTTTTGACCTTTCTGACAAGAAATAAGAAAAGAAAAGCAAGCGCCCGTTAAAGCAACTATGAGTTTTAGTTATATTTTCCGAGAGCGGGTAGTGGTCCCACGTCGGGCGCCAATTTGTCAGGCCACGCCAGCGCCACCTAGATGAATTAAAATAACTTTTTGTTTGTAAGCCAGAACATTTTTCTGGCTGTTAAGACTCATTCGGATTAATTATGACGGGGAGAGCCGGGCTTAACTTTTTTGTAATATTTTTAGATGGTGACTTGAAAAGGTTAGGTGCAAGAGTAATGATTTAAATTAATTTACACGTGTTTATGTTACTTATCGAATTATGCTGTCATCATTGTTAACTGATATTAGGCTGGCATTAAATAGAACTGAACTAAAAACTAGATTACTGCTGAAAAAACCCTGATGTGCTAAGTAAGAATGGGACCTATAATCATCAGAATCATTTTTTGACGGCACGGTGACACAGCGGCTAAGCGATTGGCAGCTGCGTGTCGCGGGTTCGATCCCCGCACGGAACTAATATTTGTATGACCGGTAGTTGTTCCGGGTCTGGCTATTTGTGAATTTGGGTTTAAATATTTTTAAACGTACCCACTATACAGGAAAAAATCCTAGTGTGGGGGGGCAAAGTTTAAAGAAAGAACATCAATAGCTCAAACCTAAAGTTTAATTATGACCTTTGCAATTTTTAGTGGGTATCCGAATACAATTTAATTTATTTATTTATTTAGTACACCAACAGCAATACAAACTAAGAATTAATTTGAAACAATAAAAATGAATTCCTGATAATACGAAACTATCTCGCACGCGTAAACTAAATCTCATATATATGCTAATCACGTGAAAGCTTGTATTCTAAACCAGATGGCCTCAGTACATAAAAATCTCAATAAAAAAACATGCGTCTTCCCAAAACAAACAGCCCGCCATTATCTACAATTAGTTTCTGTGAACAAAAAACTCCGATTCAGGTCGTCCATTGTTTATTTCAGCATTGTTCCTCTTTTGTGCCGCATTTTGTATGTATTTACAAGCCGAAGTATCCTATTTCTCGTCGAAAGTTTTGCTAACAAATTGCGTTTTGGTTTCGCTTTTGATTGGGTTCGAGTGATTGTAGGAATTAATTTTATCAAAACTTTGACACATCCCACTTTATTTGTACAAACAAGTATATGAAGCCTTATCAATTTTGTGCTTTATTTACACAAATATGGGTTTTAGGGTTTCGTACCCGAAGGGTAACCAACGGGACCATATTACTAAGCCTCCGCTGTCCGTCCGTCCGTCTGTCTGTCAGCGGGCTCTATCTCATGATCAGTAATAGGTATACAGTGGAAATTTTCACAGAATGCCGCTATTACAACAAATAATTAAAATAATTAAAGGGAGCTCCCCTACTACCATGGTACGAAACCCTTCATGCGCGAGTCCGACTCGCACTTGGCCAGTTTTTCAACACTACGATTACAGTACTGACTAGGCAATGATTTAAATCGTCACTCGTACAATCTTATCGATTCCATACGGGGTAGCTTACTCTTCTCAATGATTACACGGCCTAAGCAAAAGTTAAAAGCACAACTAATAGGTTAATGTGATTATTTATAGTCATATGAGTAAGGCAAAACTTCATAAGCAGCTCTAGTAATGAATACGTACAAAAACGTAAATATTCTACCTAGAGCCAGTTTTATTACACGGTTCTTGCTACGCCGTAGCCGGCGGTGACGTCACGGCTACGAGCTACGGTGTCGTAGCAGATGTCCGATGTGCTACAATTGTTACAAACTCGGCATTATGTTACTAGTCTTTGATCTTTGTTTTGTATCGGACGTTTCTTCAATTTCGAATATCAATTCGAAAGAAAAGACGGGTATTTGGCACATGCCCAAGTACACAAAAAAACTTAAATCTTAACAAAAAAAAGATAATAGTTATTGTGTCTCACGGCTGCGCCAAATAGTAACTAGTTCCCGATTAACAGATTGTTTGTGATGTGAGGAATACAGTTATAATTAGTGAAGTTTGTGGGAAAAGTTTTATTTTTATTGTAAATTATGAAAGAGGTTTGTGGCGACCTTCGCAACCACCACCTCCAGCAAACCAATCTGAACCAAGTAAGTTTTATTTTTAGGATTATTTACGTATTTTTTCTTACTATTCTTGTGTTTTTTTTATTCAATGAAACTTCAGAATTTTGAGCCAAACATATTCCAAATGCTATCGAGACACTAGGTAAAAGAATGCAACTTCTTAACGTTTAAGTTTAGGTTTAGTTGAAACAACAACAAAAATTGGTAATTTACTTATTTTTAAACCGACTTCCTAAATGAGGAGGCATTTAGGAAGTCGGTTTAAAAATAAGTAAATTGCAATTTGTTTGTTTTAAGTATATTGCAATTCGTACGTGTATTTTTTTGTGCAATAAATAATAAGAATAAATTATCAGCAAATGTAAGAGATATTTTTTTTGTTTGCATAAAATGAAACATGTAAGAATCATTTTTTAATTGCTACTAATCGTTATAAATCTAGGAAAGAAGATTGCCTACTGTTTTAGGAGCTTTAGGCCCCCTAAAAGATTGTCGTGTTACGGTGATTTTCATTTTATTTCGTAGATAAATAAATATGTTTTCGTATTATGCAAACAATTTCCATTTATTTACCCTGGTTGAAGAGAAATATTAAAAAAAAAAACCTCGAAGATTTAACTTCTTCTAAATAGATATTTATTTACCATTCTATTCATTCATTCCTTTACAGACATTTTAAGGTTAATATATAACACCACACCGCCTCCAAGTGGATGGGTGAAATCAAAGTCCCATCCCATGCGTAAGAATGCATTTAATTATTGGTTTTCTTATGTTAAAATGTCATTTTAACTAATTCTAATAATATAACAGGTTTATTACAAAACAACATAAAATAAATAAAACGTTTATTGTTCATCCAGAAATTGAGCTGGGGCGCTTACATCATTAAAACACATTTACATCATCTAACTAACAAAACTATTGGACAAAATCTTCTTCTAACACACAATACAATAAAACTCTGTATTCCTCCATCCTTTTCTCAACACATAAAACCTTTCTATTACCACCTACTCACACTTACACACACAGGTGTTAGGGTGGGTCACACAACACATGCGCGGCGAAGGCATGCATGTTTCATGCTGCAGTTCAGAAGGAGGCTAGGACACGGAGCGAGAGACAATGGAGGTGACATCGACCTGGAGAGGTCAAGGTTGGATTTGTGGAGATTTTGAAGAGATAGGATGATTAGGAAGATGTTATAATAATGCTTAGTAAAAGTTGCATTTTTGCTTTCTGGACTGTGTAGATAGTTGTTATTCAAGGTAAGCAAAGATTATTTCAACGACTTCATTCACATAAAAAAACCACCCCACCTGTGTCGCAATCTAAAGGGTGTAAAAGTCCCTTAACGAAGTCAAGAGGCACTTGTTGTCCCCGTCATTGCAATAATTTTTTTGTTCTAGACCATACCTTATTGGGGGGTCAAAGTTCCATCGTTTTCACAAATATTTTTTTAAACATACCAGTTTTTACCTAGTAAACTCAGAATTAATTTAGAGCGTGATTTTTCAGTAGTCGAGTTTTTTAGTTGTAGTCTACCATACAAATTCTTGTACTATTCAACGCATCCACCAGCACAATGTTTTGATTGCGATACATTGAGTCCTACCGTAAAACAATATTTTACACCAAAAAAAAGTAATTTCCCAGTAATAATTTTTGCGTAGAATTCCTTAATTTGACGAACAGAATGCTTGGTTGACGGCTTCATGAAGGGTCCGTTTACACCTTGTACAGGTACCGTATGGCCAAGAGAAGCATACAATTCGCTTTTAAAGCGTTTTTATTATATCTACAAAGACCGTCAATGGAATTGTTTATATGTATTAGTAATTCGGTAGACCCATAGACTTTTAACTGTTTCAATGTCAGTTTCGCTGATAGAATATTACTTTATCTATGTCCCCTTGTCTTAGTTTCTAATTTAAAAAGGAAATACCTTTAATCCGGAAAGCCAGATATCGTGAAGCCAGTAAAAATAGAGGTTTATGAGAAATTGAACCGTGTGCCGGCAGATCTCATATAACAAGATGTTGGGCTGAAAGTGTTATGTCGCTTAGTTTGACAGCGTGGGTTTGTACTAAGAATAGTTATGGTCACTCTGTCGTATTTCGTGGGTGTCGCATTTAAAAATTATCGAGGGAATAATACACCGCTGCATCTTATCTTACAACTGATGAATTGGTAAATAAAAAACTGTAATTCATTTTTGTTCTGCGTTACCTTGGTGTTCAATAAAAACCTATTGAAATGGTCTCCTAAAGCGACGAATATACTACGTGTCATCTTATGTGTAATAAATTGAAAACGGTTTGTGTTTATCTGTGCGCCCGCGTTTTTTTTTATTAACTGCACAATGGATTTTGATACTGTTTTCACCATAAATAGACATTTTATTCTGAAAGCTTTATGTGTAGAATACATTAGTATTTCACTTAGATATAGCACAAAAATGTCGGCGATAAGACATGTTGTCTATAGACCCGTATCACTCAGAGGCGACTCAACTCAACTCTAAAACAAAAAATAAAAGCCTCCGCAATAAAAAAACTGTACAGCTCATAATAACACAGCAATTCCATTGGTATTATGATTGTGACTGTCAAAAATAAAAGCCTAATCGCAATAAAAACAGTAATACTACTGTACAGCTAATAATAGCACAGTAATTCCACTGAGGTTATAACTGTCGCATCCAGTGTCGGCACTTTATATCGGTGTCTCTCTCAGCGTATTCTCTAGGGTGAGCGGCCCAATTCTTGTCTTCAATTTATTTTCACAATTTTATCGGTTAAGTAATGTTTATTTAAACCACGTGCTGGGATGTTCACTCTGTGTATGAGGAAAGGGTCGTTAGAGTGATTCGTTTCTCTTTGATTTTGTGTTTATTTATTTGTGAGAATATTTGTATTTATCCTACATTGGGAAGCTTTTATTTTGCAGTAATGAAAATTTTATTTGAGAACAAATGCTTATTTCGAAGAGTTACAATTTTATTTTATTTCAAAACCATAAAATAACTAGATTAGTTTTCAAATAGATATCGTACTGTGTTAAGCTGTTTTAAGCTTTCACGGTTTACAACTAAACTTATATTGTCACTAACGGGATATCTTCCGTGATTGTTCATTATTTTGAGCTCCCGATATCAACCCGCAACCCGCGATCATGGAGCTTGCAACAGCATCGCCATATCGGGAGCCCAAAATAATGAACAATCACGGAAGATATCCCGTAAGTGACATATATAAGTTTATGTATTTTATTGACCTAGAAGTTTTCTAGCATTGGTGTCTTAAATAAGAATAATAACTTTCTATACACGTATTCAGGACATTATTCTGAAACTTCCCACAAAGAAATTTGCCATCGGTAATTTAAAAAAAAATCTGCTGTTCCATATATTTTCACCGTGTCCATTTTGTAGGAAACAGCTGTTTTTTTGTTGTAACCATGGTAACGGTTTCAGTGCGGTGTCCCTTCCACTTTGTATATGTATAGGAGAGGTTTAATCCGTTTAGATCTAAAAAGCTCCCTAGTTTATACTAAACATTCGACCCGTATAATCTGCGGACTACCGTAGTGGGAATTAGCGGAAACTAAAGCTTGGGCACTTAAATTAGTATTTATCACATTTGTCTATTAGAAAGTTCCATAATACCAGTTGTTAGGGACCTAAATAAGGACTGAACTAAAATGCAATGGACTGTAATTTAAATGAATTTCAAAAAGTCTGACAACCAGTCTTACCAAGGGGTATCGTATTACCCAGTTCTAAATGGGTTGTGGAGGTCAGATAGGCAGTCGCTGTATGTAAAATATTGGTATTCAGTTGCATCCGGTTAGACTGGAAGCCGACCCCAACATAGTTGGGAAAAGGCAGGCAGATGATGATTTGTAGGAGTTTTTTATCAGAGACGGGCCTAAACTTTTTATATCATGTAAAATATACATCTTCAAAACCTAAAAAAAAATGTCACTGTCTTTTATCAGACGCAGAGGCAAAGTTACAGTCATAATAAATTGAGGAGGAAAAAATGGGTGCGAAATCAACACCCTCGTCACCCACGTTTCGTACAAAAGTATAAATAGAAAAAGAAACTCGTGGCCAGACGAAAATGAACCCAAATTGGGAACAGGAAGTTGAGAAACTTTTTTTATTTCATTTATGTTTGACTAATGCAATTTGAATATACTTATTTCCTATTCGTTCTCGTTTTCGAATGTCGTGTCAAATTGCTAAGTTAAAGTTAAAAAGTTGAATTATCGTTTTTAATAAGCATAAGTTACATCAATATACAAATACGAGTACATACGCCTTAATCATCTTACTAGTCTTACTTCTTACTTATATTATAAATGCTAAAGTTTGTGAGGATGGTTGGATGGTTGTCTGTTACTCTATCACGCAAAAACTACTGAATGGATTTGGATGAAATTTAGGGCACAGATAGTTTATAACCTGGACTAACACATTGGATACTTTATATCTCGGTAGTATGATCCCGTGGGACAATTATTGAACACCACGCGGGCGAAGCCGCGAAAACAAGCCAGTACTTTAGCCAATATTCGAAATTATCCATCGCGAAGTTTGTCGTTCTGTATAGCCTGACACTTAAGTCAGGAGTAAATCTGAAATAACATGATTTGTTTATTACCATTATTACTTGCGAAAACCGATGACTTTTTAACCGATCAAAGTTCAGGACAGGTTGAAGTGGCGACTCTTGGAGGAGGCCTATATCCAGCAGAGGACGTCTTTAGGGTGAAATGATGATCATCTATACATTTATACAGATAAATAAAATGTAGTGTCTGTTTGTACTTTCAAAATAACAGTTTTTTACTGAATGGATATAAAAAATAATATTCATTCGTTAAAAAAAAATATATATAACAAGTATCAAAACGGTTACAGGAATATAAGAAGTAACTTGGGTTACTTACATTTTAGAATAAGGATTAGGGTGCCGTGCAAGAAAATTCACACCCTTGAAATTGTTAACAAAATCCGTTTCAAATATCGAAGTAATATATATTTTTTTAATTGAATGCGGACGAAGGTTGCGGGCAACTACTAGTCATCAATATTTCTTGTGCACTAAGGTCTTTGATAGATCGCACCGCTGCAACCTGCACAATTCCCCAACTATCCTACTTAATATTATAAATTTGAAAGTTTGCAAGGATGGATGGATGTTTGTTACTCTTTCTCGCAAAAACTACTGAACGGGTTTGAACGAAGTTTGGTACACAGATAGTTTATAACCTGGATTAACACATAGGATACTTTTTATCCCGGTAGTACAATTCCGTGGGACAATAACCGAACTCCACTCCACTACCTCATAATTTTTAAATTAAACAACCCTGGTGACTGTGTATTCTGTAGTAAATTAATTAATGTATTCATGAGAGGATATTATTATGCATATGAATGTATTCAAGAGTAAGCATAAATTTCCGAAGGTATTCATAATATTTTCGTTCGCACTTGGAGGTGTGAAGGCATATCATTAAGCATGTTTATCTTACCCAAATAATACGTAATCGTGAGTTTAATAAAATTTGTAATCGCGTATTATTTTCTTTAGAAAATATTTTGTTGTTTCGCCAGGTTTTCACGGTTTGGAAAAGCATCGATATTTCTTTATTATGTTTAAGTTTTTCAAAAGTGTTTTATAACTATTAGTTTTAAGGTTAATTCTTCAGTTTAAATACCTCCATGACCCGTGTACTGTAACAGTATTCAATGCATCCAATCAGCACATTGTTTTGAGTGCATTACATTAAGTTTTACCGTTAAACACCAATTTTTCACCCCAAAAAAAAAAGGCGTTTCCCAGCAATAATTTTCGCGTTAGTTTGATGTACAGAATGCTCGATGGTTGACGGCTTCGTGAAGGGTCAGTTTACAGCTTGTAAAATATTTATGTGACGGAAAATCGTATCGTCTCTTTTAAAAGCTTAACGAGAATTTCCTGAAATGGCTGCAAACATCCTGAAACACGATTAATTATTTCGTTTATTCAAACTTTGCACATAAAACAGTTTACACGTAGTTTATCGACAGAAGCCTGGTAGCTTCGAATGCATTCACCTCTGTAAGCCGAGGTGTACCCGTACACGTTTAATCCGACCTTTGCGAAGTGCAAATGCATTTGAAATTACAACCTAATTCGGAACTAAACTGCTTAAACAAACAAGGTACCTACATGTTTACTCGTCAACTAGGTAATATATACACGTATATAGTGTTTAATTAGTCGTTCGTTTACTTAGGTATAATTATGTTTAAGATAATATAGTATAACAGCACGAATGAATAACCACGTAGGTACCATCTATCAGATACATGAATAGAACAGGTTAGATTATTAAACCTGACAGTAAGGAGGTCGTAGTACGGGACATGAGACCGGTAATTGTTATAACATAACATCACGCCTGTAATCCCTGAAGGGTTAGGCAGAGGTGTACCTAATAGTACACCTACATTTCGCTAGTTGTGTTTTAAGTCCTATGTAATAGGGGGCGAGCCTATTGCCATCAACTGGGTACAGATGCAGACTCCGTGGCTGCTACTGAAAAACCCAATAACACCTAGCCCGACGCGTGAATCGAACCCAGGACCTCATACTCAGCAGTCGCACTAGCAAACACTCCAATTCAACCAATTCGATATTATTGTTATATATTATGACCTAAATTAAGATAAAGTCTTAAGGATCTAAACTCTCATTTTGATGTCACATCGATATTATTTGATCCTATACGGAATCTTGTTTTATATTTTACATTTAATATTTTGTACCTACTAATAAAATAATTGCAAAGGTTACTTAGTTTGTCCATAACTTACATTTTAACGGAGACCATGACTTAGGTTACTTTTCATCCCGGAATTACGATTCCTACGGGGAAAATCCAGTATTTTATATTTTCGTGCTCACACTCCAAAATTAATTTTCCCTACTGACAGTACCATCTTAGCTGCCGAGAGCTTCAGAGTAGTATCGGCCATAAATATTATAACAGCCGCGGAGGAGATTTGATTTGTACATTTCCGTTGAGCGTCGAGCGATCGACCTACTTGTGAGACGACTTTATGTGATTACGTGAGTTCTCTCTCAGTTAATATCTTTTGTGTAGCTTTCATTTAAGGCTCTTAAAGGTAACTGTTTTATCGTACTAGTGTTTTATCGTTTTGAGTGCGAATTAAATCACGCACAAAAGGTATAATTAGACAGTTAAGTTTTGTAGAGCACAGCTTTTGTGAAAACACAGTAACTTCATGGTAATGATAACTGAAGATTAAAGTTCTATGTTTTCTCTTACGAATACAGTATAATGCCTACTTTTTTATTTACCTTGGACTTTGAAAGTAGACCGTAAGTACCATGTTTATTTTTCCTACTCGGTAGTTATGTTTGTCGGATTAGTATGGACATAAAATGAATTGGAAAGCACGCCGGTGTGCAGTGGTGACATCACGCGACCTACCAGTCCAGTCCCACAACACAGCGTGCTTATACAGTGCCCTGATGTTCAGCTCGAGGCGAGGGCGACAGCCAATGTCTGATCGCGGCGGAGTTGAGATGTCTTGGAACTGTATCCGATTCATCGTGCCCCGTGTTATTTAATCTCAAGTAATTCGTTAGTTTTGCTAGAAACAGTGTACAGTGTGTTTTCATAGCACGAAACCCAGCGTCTGCCCACATGACATGATGTGCAAGCCTAACGGCGTAAATCCTGACATATCCGACATGTTCATTACATTATACCTACCGTTAAAATGAAATGACGGTCTACCATCAGAACTGTGTATTAATATTATTCTGTAAACCTCTTTTTGGATATAACGCTCAGGGAAAAACAATTAACAATTCAATAACGATAAACTATTCAATATTGAAACTGGAATCGAACGAAAGCACGATGAGTGGGCAGTTCTCGTAAATTGCAATGGAAACTACAGTTTTATTGCAAGTATGTTGCAGCCGGTCAGTGCAGTGTGTATGTGGGTTTATGTGTTACGTGTTACAGAGTCGTAACAGTGGGTCAAATGGTCAAGTGAATGTTTAAGTGAACTACAAAGTAGAGAAGTGCATTGATATGTTCTTCTTTATAACACTCTTTTATTAGCTTTTTTTCGGATGGAAAAATATCAAAAGATACACTCTGGGCGGAATGGAAGGGAGTGTAGACTATTACTGACTAAAACCCATCCATGTTCCTTCTTTGCCCTTTGTGTTCCAGGACGGCGGTATCTCTTTCGAACAGTCCCGCAGCCCCGGCAGGCATCGGCCCTTGCAGGCCCCTTCTTTTTAGCTGACATCTCTTTGAGGCGCGCGTGGAACACGAACGCGCCGTTAACACGGCCTGTGGTCATAAGACGGACGGACGGCGAGCTAGCCCATTACTCACGTCCGTCTACAGGCTCTTTGATTAGCTTCGCGTGTAACTATGTAAAAATCTTAGAAGTTAAATTTTACCCACTTCTCGGTTTCCGATTGAGCAGAAATTTTATATACATGTTTAATTTTAATGACAATGCATGGTCAGCTAAGTGACGTCATTCTAAATCCAATATGGTGGCTTCCAAAGATGGCGGACTAGTTATTTTTTATGCATTCCCATTATTTCAATTGAAAGGATTTTCTGAGAAGAATATGAGAAAGCGTGTGGTTTTTTTAACCACAATAATTATTGTTTGTTTATTTTGTCTTATTATAAAGAGCCCGGTAAGACGAGCGATGCGACCAATTATAAACGAGAGACACGATTTGAATTTCAATACGTGTGATTGTTCGCTTCATGCTTAGTCTCCCCTCCGCTCCGATCCGCAGGGGAAACCGAGCCAAAAATCCTTCTCCGTGTCTTTCAGATCCGGAGTAGGTAAATATCCATTTCATTTGCTGTACCTACTCACTTATTGCAACAACAAACTCCTTCTAAATAAACAAACGAAGATATCCTCTATCCAGAAACGTGCCTGACGAAGCAAACATTCAATATTCGTCGTAACGTTTGGCTCAAAACTAGCCCAGCGGTCAAGAGAGCCGGTAATGCGTCTCGTTTGCACTACGGTGTCAAGTCTAACTTCACTAAAAGCATCATGAATACGTCGACGTAACTTGTATTCAAGTACTGTAACGATCTGTAACTTGTATAAATGCAGGGTAAAGGAAAATGGTTCATACAGGAAAGGCACTTTATGCTCGATGCGGCTCAGACTATTATAAAACCAAGAGCTTTGTCGATCGATTCACTAACGAATTCGGTTTTCATATTTGATTCAATGAGTCCTTAGACGATTCTCTTCGAGTGAACGATGCCGAATGAAAAGCAAAAATTAATTTTAAAAATGCTGTTTAAAATTTTTTTTTTACTGTTTGGAAATCATCAAATGACTTCTCCCACTCTGGGTGGAGTGGGAGGGAGTGTCAGACTCTTACTGACTAAAACCCATCCATGTTCCTTCATTGCCCTTTGTGTTCCAGGGCCACGGTATCTCTTTCGAACAGTCCGTCCCGCCATCTGATATCGGCTTTATCACTGACTAGCACTTCGCCCGCGACTTCAACCGCAAAAATTGTGATAACTCGGCATGATATAAATATAATTTAAAGCCTATAGCACCCACAAATAATGTAGCTTTCTGCCAGTGAAAGAATTTTTTGAATTGGATCATTAGTTCCGGAGATTACCCCATACACACAAACTTACAAACTAATTTTACCTCTTTTAGTATAGAAGTATAGATAAAATCTCACTTTATCTAGCTAAGCTAAGGTGAATTCTAGCTTAAGTTTCTTCACGATATTTTCCTTCATTATTAGTCATTGAAATGGTCAAGTCTAAGCTTCAGAGGCACATTAGTACAACCTCATTTTACCTGAAATTCCTGATGAAAAACTCTTATACCAGTTTGCTCGACCTGGGAGATAATTGCTGTACTCCTCAAACAGCACTTGCTGGGCCAACGGAGCAGACAAGTGATTTGATGTTTTAGATTAGCTTAGAAAGTATGAAGTTGAAAAAGCACTTTGGTTTACCCACGTACTACAGAGTTCTCTGACGGTCTGCCACTTCTCAACCTTATGCGGTAGGTAATAAGGCTGAAAAATGGAATCGGTGTACGTGCTATGCTCTAGCCCGTTTGCACCGCAAATCACTTTAAACACTTACCTAGCACTAAACTCGTCTAAAACATCATTCTATATCTGTCAATCTTTTGAAGTTGGCAGTGACAAAACGATGTTTTAAGCGGGCTTGCTCGAAACATTGGTTGAAAAGCGGATATCAAGCCATGACGGCCAGTATTGTGTAACATGACAAACAATTCTTTGGCTTAAAAAGCTTGCAACAATGTTTTATTATGGCCGCCAGCATTTTTATTTAATGTAAATCAATATTGTTAACGAGATTATATTTATCGCTTGTAAAATTCGGCAGCTTTTTCGGGGAATCGGATGTTTTGAGATCGCCCATCATTAATTTCGGATAAACTTTTGATAACGAAGCCACTCAATATGGAATCATTAAAGAAAATATAAGATGTATTGGTGTATCGACAAACAAGTAGGGGCCTACTTACTGACCTAATTAGATGATTTTCCGTTTCAACAAACAAGCTTTTTCGGCAATTCTCGAATGAATGAAATAAATAAAACCGCCTTGCTCGTTGAAATTGACTAATGTTAAGATTTTTTTTTACAAAAAAGTTCTGGGTTACTTGTAAAGGTCCTGAAATTGTAAACAAAATCCGATTCAAATACGGAAATAATATTAACACTTAGGGACTTGCGTCCTAATTTGTCGCACAAGTACTCGCTACCGGGTCCGCTGGACCCAGTATAGTGTCATAAGTCTTTTTCCAGAACTGCATGATAAACGTAAATGTTTACTTTCTTATACGGATTCTATATGTATAATAAAATATATTATTGAATCAAATATTAATATTTATTTTTTTTACTTAAACAAAGGCTATTACAAAAATATACTTAATTTCTCCATAGTTTTGCGACAAGATTTAGGGTAATCATTGTAATTACTATATTTACTTATTTTAATTAAATAAAATTTTCAGTATTTACTTACACAACTATAATATACTTATTTATACGGAAAAGCAAAGAGATATCAATCATCACAGAAGTAGGTATAAAAAAATTACAAAAAAAATCTATAGCAGTCTTCAGTTTCAGAGCAGTCTTCGTTTTCTATTTCTTTATTTAGATATTCTATCTCTTCAGGCCTTAAAACCCTATTGGTTGCCATTTTCTACGAAAGAAATAAAGAAAATAGGTATAACAAAATGCAAAAGTCAGTTACGTATTTAGTCGCTACCGGGTCCGGCGGACCCACACACACCTTTTACGTCCGTAGCACTCACTTGCAGCGCGCTAACTGACTGCCGACGTCGTCATTTGCTGTGCTACACTATCGTTAAAAGGTACTAAGAGCGGCAACTTCGCATTCGTCGAATTTTATTATTTATGAAGCAAAATATGAAGGACTGGGTCCGTTGGACCCATTAGCGACTCCTTAAGTGTTAAAAGGGCGTAAAAAGACCCCTAACGAAACCGAAAGTCACTTGTTCTCCCCGTCACTGTGATATTTTTTTTGTTCTAGACTATACCTGGGAACCTTCTAGTTACGGAGATATTGGAGGTCAAAATTCCAACTCCTTCACAAGTTTAAAAAAAATTAAATACATGTTTTTAATGTAAGAACTTTAATTTTAACACCTCCACGGCCCTCGTACTATTCAATACATCCATCAGTACAAAGTTTTGAATCCTACCGTAAAACGTGATTTTTCACCCCAAAAAAAAGACGTTTCCCAGCAATAATTTTCGCGTAAAGTTACTTAGTTTGATGTTCATAAAGCTTGGTTGACGGCTTTGTAAAGGGTCCGTTTACACCCTGTAGTTACGTGAACTACAATCCTAGAATTGTGATATAATCTAGTATTCCCTAGCTACGATGCTTCACTGACTACACGCGACCATGCACCACATGTCCCACAAAGTGATCTATTGCCCACGCGCCGCTCACGGATACCGTATTAAACCCTCCCTTCATTTGCAATTCGATTGGACAATAAGAAATTATAATGGGCTTTGGAATTTGCATGCTTTTGCGGTATGGTAATCGATAATTCGTCGTTACAGGTAGTCAGTGGCCCAAAAAGTCTGACAACCAGTCTTACCAAGGGTCTTACGTATTACCTAGTACTAACTGGGTTGTAGAGGTCAGATAGGCAGTCGCTCCATGTAAAATACTGGTATTCAGCTGCATCCGGTTAGACTGGAAGCTGACCCTAACATAGTTGGGAAAAGGCTAGGCAGTTGAATCTGGAAGGATGAAAGGAATTTTAAGGACATACATGGTGTAAATAGACCCTTCACGAAGCCGTCAACCAAGCAATCTGTACAACAAACGAAGTAACTCTATGCCAAAAATATTGGAACCGACTTTTTTTTCGAGGTGAAAAATCACAGTTTACGGTAGGACTGAATGTAACGCGCTCAAAACATTGTGCTGATGGATACATTGAATAGTAAACAAGTCACGGAAGTATTTAAAATGAAGTTATAACCGTAAAAAATAGTTTTTAAAAGAAAAAGTTGGCACTTTTACCTCCAATAACTCCTTAACTAGCAGGTCCCTAGGTATGGTCCAGAATAGTCCAAAACTGATCGTAATAACGGGGAAAACAAGTGTCTTTCGGCTTCGTTTAAGGGTCATTTTACACCCATTATAACATTTACTTACAGCTGCAATTTCCTGTCTGGTATGTCATTTGGATTATTAATTATGTTACAATGTTGTGCTAAATAGCTAAAGGCCGTTGGCTGTCAGAATCAATTAAGCATGTCTAATGCTTAAATGATTCTGTCCGAACAGTCCTACTACCTACATATATAACTAAATAAACAAGTAGAAATATCTTTCTCAAAGAATATATTACCATCCAACGTGGCAATATATTATGTCACTAGTCTTTTCGCCACCGTACCAGTGGACAACTATGCGGGGAATATTTTTAAACAAGCTGGAATATTTTTTATTTTCCTCCGTGCCTCGGAAAGCACGTTAAGCTGTTGGTCCCGGGTGTCATTTGTACATCTTTGACAGTCGTTAGGTAGTCAGTGGCCTAAAAAGTCTGACAACCAGTCTTACCAAGGGGTATCGTATTACCCTATACTAACTGGGTTGTGGAGGTCAGATAGGCAGTCGCTCCATGTAAAATATTGGTATTCAGCTGCATCCAGTTAGACTGGAAGCCGACCCCAATATAGTTGGGAAAAGGCTAGGCAGATGATGACGATGCTGGAATATTTTATTGTTTTCTATTACATTGGCATAATTATGAAGTAAATGTTGTAAACATATGTTTTACAGACCGTGACAATTACAACCAAACTCAATGTTAAACTTGCTACTACTTGCTTCGGTGAAGGAAAACATCGTGATGAAACCAGCATGACAGAGATAATAGAGATATGTGTCGACGGCATGTGAATTCAAGTCAGAGGCCCATGGGCGGCATAAATATTCTGACACCAGGTTAGGCACTAACCACACGAATACACGATGTAAAACTTCCCTTTAAAATAAAGAAACCGCTCAAAGTTTTAAAAGTACACATTTCCATAATTATGTACGTAATCCATTTAAATAAACAATACCTAATCTTAACGATTACCGTAACTATATGCCAGACAGCCGGTCCAGATGGCCGTGCGACCTCGGCCAAGTCTGCCAAGTTGGCAAAACTTGGCAAATGTTCGCCGCCACCTTATCTGGCGGTCATTTTGGTTAATTGTTGCTTATAGGCCTGTGAAATAACTAGTTATATGCATTAATGAAAAGAAAATAGATGACAGTACTTTCACAAGTTATTATGCCTTGTGTCTGTGACTCTAGCTTCGCTTTCTTTGTTTTTTGTGACATTCAAAAGTGCCTGCAATGTTCTAATTGAAATAAATGCTTTGAGTTTGAGTTTGACAATGCCAATTCTGCGATCAATTCGGCAGAATAATAACACCTATTCATCCTGTCCTTATTCGGTCATGGCGGCCAATCTGAGCAGAGATTAGCATCGGCGAGGGAGATATAATAGTGCACCAGGTGCAATCTCCCTTTCCTCAGGCTCATAGTCCGATGGGACGGCAATCCGACACGACCAGAGAGAAATCAGGCTTAGGATCACCGGCTTAACGTGCTTTCCGAGGCACGGGGGTAACATACCGCCAACTTCCAAACTCCGAGTTGCTTTTGAACTGGAATTGGAGAAAATTTAGGTTACTACAACAGCATAATCATTCCCGCTATGTCGATTCCCGTTATTTTTAATTTTTCTTGGTTTTGATGATTGTCATTTGTTTCGCCACGACATGCCTGTCACAGACTACAGTCACATTAAAAACAAAATACGGCTGTCCTTTTAATTAATAAAGTGATTTCGCTCATGATAGCTATCGCCTTCTTAATAATACATTGAAAACCCATCAAAAATTACTAGGCTAGCATAAATTCAAAAGCATTAAAAACGATATTGTTCTCAGAATGTATGATGTATATTGTGAGAATGTATAATGTGAGTGAATGTGAGGTAAGTGAATGCCGCAAACCTCTTTGACAGACACGACTGGTTTCTATAAAAACCCTCCAAAGGATTGCGACGTTGCCGCTACGTTACCTTTTTTCATAGAGTCATAGAAAATAAAGTCACCAAAATCAGCCAGGGTTACAGCTGCAGTTCGCGTTTGCTCGTGGCCTTCATACCGATAATCGCATATATAGCCATGCAAATGTCTGAACAGAAACTAACCATTACATCTACAATAAAGTACCGTTACAAATAATAGCCGAAATAGAAATAACTACAAACTAAACTCGTCCATTAAGCTGAAGTTAAGTGCGAACGGCAAACTTGTTGGTAATTCGATTGTTTTCCGTTAAAACTAGAACGGGAAATAACATTAGCTTCGTCGGTACTAACTAGCTAATGTATTTTAGGGTACCTTACCTCAGAAGGAAAACGAAATCCGAAGCTCACTTTTGCACCGTATTTATTTAGCGCTATTTTTTACGAAGATAGATAGATAAATCATTTATTTAGTGCACACAAAAGACATAGCACAACACACAGAAACACAATTAAATAATTAAAAATTAAACGACTATATTACTATATAGTCGTAATGTTGTAGTGGCAATGTTGTGATGGCCCAGAGGTTAAGGCCTCGCCTCTCATGCATGAGGTTGTGGGTTCAAATCCGGGCAAGTATCAATGTGACTTTTTCAATTCATATGTGCTTTCTAAGTTTATCTTGGACATCACAGACATCGGTGAAGGAAAACATCGTGAGGAAACCTGGACTTATAATTAATATAAGTCTGAAATCGCCAACCCGTCTTGAGCAAGCGTGGTGATCAATGCTCGTGCCTTCTCTGTATGAGAAGAGGCCTTTGCCCAGCAGTGGGACAGTAACAAGCTGGTATTTTTTTATATTACTATATAAAACAAGGCGCCAATTAACAAAAATAAAAAACATATTTACGAAAGACTATGTCATGGTGTCACTAACAAGAATCAAACATAGTGCATCTTTTCATAATCATCATCATCATTCTCCTGCCCTGATCCCAATTTATTTGGGGTCGGCGCAGCAAGTCTTCTTCTTCCATACTTCTCTTCAGAGTGCATCTTTTGTGAGTTGAATAAGTTCGCTGCAAAAAGATCAGTCGTGCGAACATAAGCTTATAGTCTTAGTTGTCACTTAGTTGTCGGACTGTTAAGACTCCTTTCCTCAGTAATAAGTAAAGTTACCGAATTGATATTAATATCTAAATATCCCTTCATCATATTACCCAGTACTAATTGGGTTGTAGAGGTCAGATAGGTAGTCGCTCCATGTAAAATACTGATATTCAGCTGCATCCGGGTAGACTAGACTGTAAACCGATCCCAACATAGTTAGAAAAAGGCTTAGCAAATGATGATGATCAATGTTCCCTTCATCTCTAGAACCGGAAAAAAACAAGGTTCTCAGTCAACGGAATCAAAGCTTACCCTTAGAACCTAACGATAAAAAGTGTTTTTTGTTTTGGTTATGGCATCTCGCAGTTCAACCTAGGAGGCTGGCTACTGTTTGACCGGACTAAAACTGTGGATGCCTTGAATAAAAAAAGAAAGAAATAAACAGTATTTATTTGGCTTGCACAGTACAAAACAATACAACTAAACTAAATTTTAAAAAACCTATAAGACATACCTACGTTGGTTCTGTGTGTGCCTCGCCAAAAGGCCCCGCGGATACGACACGAGACCCTAGTTGCGCGAGTCCGACCCTCACTAGGCCAATTTTTTCTTTATTATTTCACTATGCAACTTAATGATTAAAAATACCATGGGTAATGGTGGCATGGGGTAATTCTGGCAAAATGCCAAGAAGTTTTGGCAGTATAGTGGGGCTATTTCACGGGAATTAAAGTAAGTACCTACCTACCTATTTATTGTTGAAAATCGCAGCTGAAATCTTGACCAGGGTTTTTTGTGTGGTACCTAATTTAAATACACGATACCCTGTGTTTTGGCTTGCTATGCATAACAATTTATTTGGAAATGACGGTAGGTTATAATTAGCGGTAGGTTACTAAGTACTTACTGACCAGTTTTACCAAAGGGTATCGTATTACGTAGTTCTAACTGGGATGTGGAGGACAGATAGGCTGATCCATGTAAAATACTGGTATTCAGCTGCATCCGGTTAGATTGGAGTGGAAGCCGATCCCAACATAGTTGGGAAAGGGCTAAGCGGATGATGATGATGATCGAAATTTCTTTCATCTCTAGAACGGCAAAAAAATCAAGCTTTTAAATCAACGGAATCATAGCTAGAGTCCGACTCGCACTTGACTGATTTTTCTTTATTATTTCGATATGTAATTTAATTATTTAAAAAATTTATTAATAACAAGTGAATATTTACATTATATACAAACTACAAATCTATAATAGTAAGAAAAAATAAAAATGTACAAGTATCAAAACGGTCACAGGGCGTCAAAAAATTCATCCATATCGCTATCAACAGGAAAAGTGCCCAGAAGGCTGCAGCATTGCCACGTTGGATGGCAATGCTGATTCTTTGGCCAAAAAATAGGCCCGCCCTCTGGTCACGTGAAGAGTCGACCAACCGCTTGGCGATTATTAAAAATACCACGGATTAAGTTTGGATGTCCAAGAAGTTTTGGTAATTGCACAGGAATTAAAATAAGTACCTGTTTGCCTATTTATTGTTGAAAATCGCAAGATGAAATCTTGACTGTGCTTTTTTGTAATGTACCTAATTTAAATACACGATACCTTGTGTTTTGGCTTGCTATGCATAACAATTTATTTGGAAATAACGGATGGATATAATTAGCGGTTTACTTAGTACTTACTGCAAAAGCCGCTACGTTTGACTGGCTCATTGGGCTAGTGGTCGCAAGCGTGAGTGCTGAGTGAAGTCATGGGTTCGATTTCTGGGTCGGGCAAATTTTTTTTGGGTTTTTCCTTCAGGAATTTCTCAGTAGCAGCCACGGTGTCTGGATTTTTGCCCGGTTGATAGCAATAGGCTCACCCCCTATTAAATGGGACTTAAACATAACTGGCGAAATGTGATTGTACCATAAGGTAACCTAACCCTTCGCGGATTACAGGCGTGATGTTATGTTATGCTACTTAGTACTTACTGTTAAAGCCACTTGGTTTGACTGGCTCATTGGTCTAGTAGTCGCAAGCGTCACTGCTGAGTGAGATCCTGTGTTTGATATCCAGGTCAGGCCAAGTGTTATTGGGTGTTTCCTTCAAGAACCTCTCAGTAGCAGCCTGGAGTTTTTATTTTTGCCCGGTTGATGGATAAAGCTTGCTTTCTGTTTTATAGTACCTAAAAATAAGTAACCAAATCTAGGTAGACCATTAGATGCAACTATGACTTACCCTTCTGAGAAACATGCGTGGTGTTATGTGCGTAGTTTATTTAAAAGCTGCGTACTGGTACACAACTCATCATCTTCCTAGCCTTTTCTCAACTATATTGTGGTCGGCTTCCAGTCTAACCAGATGCAGCCGAATACCAGTATTTTACATGGAGCGACTGCCTATCTGACCTCCACAACCCAGTTAGTACTGGGTAATTCGATACCCCTTGGTAAGACTGGTTGTCAGACTTTTTAAGACACTAATTACCTTACGACTGTCAAAGATCTACAAATGACACCCGGTACCAACAGCTTAACGTGCTTTCCGAGGCACGGAGGAAACTCGGAACTGGTACAGAACTACGAATCGCAGAAAAAGATACAGATTTTCGGGGTATTCCTCAAAGCGCAACTATTTTTAAGTACAACTAAATTATTCCTCGAAGCGCAACCATTAGTTGCGCTCACAAATTCAAATTAAAAATATCATATGTTTATTCCTCAAAGCGCAACCATGATGAAAAATAGAGATGTATATGATGGATTCATTAACTATATTTTTTAGTTGCTCTTTGAGGAATACCCCAGATTTTCAAACCAATTTTCTTACATAACTAAAAATATATAAGAAAAACTCATTTACAGGGCTTTATAGTTAAAACACAGCTTCGATATTTGATTAGAAAATATTGGAATGCAAATACATAGACCCTTTTTCAATTTACCTTCGCAAAGTACAGCATTTTGTGTGCCTATATAAGTATATAAAGCTGTTGTTTTTAGGGACCTCCCTAATAACAGCGGGTTCGACGTTTACATAATAAATTATGTACGTAGGTAAATAAGCACAGGTTTGTTACGGTTGGGAAGTTGTACGTAAGAGAGCTAGTGTAATAGGTAGGTTTTTGTAGTGTGTGTATGTAGCATTCTTCATTACTACAATGTTATGTAATAATGATATAGTTAGGGCCGACAATCTATATATATATGTAAAAGGAGAACTGACTGACTGACATATCAACGTACAGCCGAAACTACTGGGGCTAGGAATGTGAAATTTTATACACGGCTTCCTATTATAATGTAGGGGAGCACTAAGAAGGGGTTTTTGGAAATTTAACCTTTAAGGGGGTGAAAAGGGGGAATTTTGTTTGTATGGTTTTTGCGGACGAAGTCGCGGGCGAAGTGCTAGTTCCTTCTAAAATAGTATACTTGGTATTATCTTGCAATGATTGCTACGGTGGTCTGGTGGTCTCAAGTGCGACTACTGAGCATGAGGACGTGGGTTCGATTTCATAGTTATGTTATTCAGTTCAGGTGGCCTACCATGACGTCTTAAAGCAGGAGTAATTCCAGTGTGGGAAAGAGACAGGTTGTCTAGCGCCATCTCTTTCCCACACTGGAAATGCTCCTAGTCCTAGTCATAGTAACCCCCCAGGTCTAGATTAGTGTAAGTGAAAACCGTCTATATCTACTGTTTCTTCTCAGAGTTGCTGAGATAGGAAACACTTAAGGCCTCTTGTAAACATTCCTTATTATATAAGTAAGTTTGTTTTACGTTCCTTATTTTCCGAATAAAGATCTTGAACGATAACCATTATTGAAACAAAAGTTTAGCCGTAAACTATACGAATAAATAAAATTGAAGTCTCTCTTTGTAACATCAAAATGATAGCTTTTTAATGAATGCATATGAAAATACGGCACTTATAACAAAAACACTTTTTTTTATTTTTTGTCTATCTGTTTGCTCCGGCTAATCTCCGAAACGGCTGGACCGATTTTTGCAAAACTGCTTGTAGATAGCTGATGTTATAAGGTTTAACTTAGGCTACTTTTATTTTAGAATAAGAATGAGGGTTCCGTGCAAAAGAATTAAAACCCATCAAATTGGTAATAATATCCGATTCTAAAAGGGACGAAATATTTTTTTTGAATAATTTTAATGTCGTGATGGCCCAGAGGTTAAGGCCTCGCCTGCATGAGGTTGTGGGTTCAAATCCGGGCAAGTACCAATGTGACTTTTTCAATTCATATGTACTTTCTAAGTTTATCTTGGACATCACAGACATCGGTGAAGGAAAACATCGTGAGGAAACCTGGACTTATAATTAATATAAGTCTGAAATCGCCAACCCGTCTTGAGCAAGCGTGGTGATCAATGCTCGTGCCTTCTCTCTATGAGAAGAGGCCTTTGCCCAGCAGTGGGACAGTAACAGGCTGGTATTATTATTATATATTATATAATTTTATGCGAACGAAGGTCGCGGGCAACTGCTAGTACCAAATAAACCATTTCTGTGATCATACATTTCGGCCATCACTAAATCGCTAACTGATAAATTCAGAAAATCGTCTCTATTCGCTTTCGATCGTATATTCGCGTCCGGTAAAACCGGGAACACATAACCGTAAATTCGATACAAAACGATAACTCAGAAAGCTCGGCCATTATCTATTTCGCAGTAATTTTTATTTTTCGGACGTCGGATGTTGTGTCCGCGGCCGTATTTTGCCCGAAAATGTCGCCAGATTCGTAATGTGTATTGAAAATAACGTTAACGTAATTATTATTTTTTGACGTGCTCAGATTTGGGTCGAGTGGGTATAATTTTGTATTTAGACTGTGAAAATGTGTTTAAAATAAGCCCGAATAGGTAAATCATTAATTTTAAATGTATTGGTAGTACTTTATGCCTATAAATAAAAATAACATTTGCCGTGGCCGAGTTGGAAATCTGTAAATAGACTGCGAACCCAAGTCGGCCGTAGTAAAGACAATCTCTTCAGATGGAGTTCATGGACGGCTCAGATCTCAAGTGTGTATGCGGCGTGTCTCCACAGACAATGGCCCAACTTCCATCTTGCACTGCGTGCCCTGACACCTGCGCACTTGACGATTTTATGACTGCATCAGCTAGCGGAGTTCGCATAGCTGAATTTTGGGCCAAATATATTTAACGAAAATTTGTCATCGACACGCTATGAAGAAAGATTAGCCTATGTTTGCTTCTTTAAAATAATCATTGATTAAATTTGGTTGAGCTGTGTATTCCGCCGAGGGCGATATTTTGTAATCAATTAAAGAAATGGGTGCTACAAACAATTATGTTCGGGTCGGAACACTGTTGCTAACCTAATTGTGCGAGCCGACCCGCACATGATACCGCGATTGTAATGTCGAACGGGAACTGATCGGCAAGAGCCGAATTAAAGCCGAATAATATGTATAATAATTGCTCTGGTTTGGTTTTGTTGTTCAACAAATACCAACAACTGAATCAAATGGATAAGAACAAGAGTTTTACATGTTACATCCCTTAATGTTATTTGATACTGAATCACACTTGTACCAAGAGCAAACTTTTAAGACTTCAGAATCAAATGCCTGCGTATTTTCGGTAACCCAATTTTGTTTCTCGAAATTACATTACAATATACCGCAAAATTACCTACCTATAAAATTCAAACGCGGCCACATGTACCAGGCAAACAGAATAATCAACGGACCAATTTCAATACATACGTACATACCAAGCCATTTCAAGCTAGCTACGAGTCGTTTCCCACAATGCAGTTACGTGCGAACGTCAATTGGTCACCGGGGGCATCCCCGGGCATAGTGGTCATTTCATACAAACATCTACATGCATGGCTAGTCTCTTTGGATACTGGGATACTGTGAGCTTGGGTGCTGGGATGTGTAGAGATGTAGAATTTTTTGTGCTGTTCGATTTTTCGTGAAATGGTCTATGATGAAAATGAAAGAGCTCGTGGCTAAATAAAAACAGCCGCTCGGGTCAATCTTTAGGTTAAACCTTGCTTGCCTAGGTTGATCTGTGGATGGGTGACCACCCATTACATACCGATTTTCCTCCGTGCCTCGGAAAGCACGCTAAGCCGTTGGTCCCGGGTGTCATTTATAGATCTTTAACTGTCGCTAGGTAGTCAGTGGCCCAAAAAGTCTGACAACGAGTCTTACCAAGGGATATCGTATTACCGTGTACTAACTGGGTTGTGGAGGTCAGATAGGCAGTCGCTCTATGTAAAATACTGCTATTTAGCTGCATTCGGTTGGACTGGAAGCCGACCCCAATATAGTTGGGAAAAGGCTAGGCAGATGATGATGGTCTATGATGAAAATGTGCGGTGTGAATAGAAAATCAAATGTTATGGGTTTTAGTCAGTAAGAGTCTGACACTCCCTCCCACTCCACCCAGAGCGGGAGAAGTCATTTGATGATTCCCCATCCGTAAAAAAAAAAAAAAAGCAAATTTACGGCTGATCTAATCACCTCAGTCATTCGTTGGCTTTTGTATGAAGTGGTTGTAACACGGAAAATTGTAGGCCGTCAATTTACTCAGCAATAAGTTTTGGACAGATTTGGAAAATATATATGTCTACTTTTCATGTACTATGTGAATAAACTAAAAAAACCCATCATTTCAGTATTTACACTGTATATTTTTTGCTACCGAAAAAAACTAAAAGTTTTAACGCAGAAACCAAACAATAGGTGCACAAAAAATCCGCACTAAAATAGAGCTTAAATTTTTGTGTATGACGTTCAGCAATTTAAAATCATGACTACTACACAAATATACAAATATTTCTGGAATACAAAAAACGGAATAAACACCAGCATTGCGGATATCATACCAATAAAATATAGAGCTCTCTGTGTATGTGTAGAGCGAGCAGTATTTTCATATAGATTTTTTTATCGTGTAAAACAGTTTTATTTAGACTTTTGGGGAGAGAGATTAAACATGCACATAGTAAGTGAACAAACACTAAATCACAGTTCGAAAGATTTTGAGGGATAATACATTAATCCATATTTTCATAGGTTTGCAAAATTCGTCAGTACTTCGATATAAAGAACACAAGGATGGTCAAAATGAAACCCATTGCCATTACAAGTATGTTACCCCATTGATGTGTAACATTTTTTAATACACTCTTTCATGAAAATATAGAACATCATTTGGCATTGTGTTGTGCACTTTAAACCGATGGTACCGGCTGTCATTTATAGATCTTTAAGTCGTTACAGGTAGCCAGTTGCCTGAAAGTCTAACAACCAGTCTTACCAAAGGGCATCGTATTACCCAGTACTAACTGGGTTGTGGAGGTCACATAGGCAGTCGCTCCACGTGAAGTAGTGGTATTCAGCTGCATCCGGTTAACCAACATAGTTGGAAAAAGGCTAGGCAGATGATGATTTGGCATTATGAGTGACTAAATTCTAACCGCTGAAACTACCCAATACGTAATACTAGTCTAGCTCACTAACCCAGCTTACATCACATTCAAATCCATAACAGAGCTGTAATGAGTTTGTATGAAGCGGTTTACCGTAATACCCTCCAATCTACTTCACAATCACAGTTACTGCCTATTTCAAACCCTATTGGGGCTTTCCAAACCAATATTTCATTACTCTGAACTAAAATATGAACTCATTTTTAGGCCAATGCGAGCTAATCTTTAGTAAACGCTTACATAATTTATTTTCCTTTATGTGTAGTTCGTGTCCTGTATTATTGTTTGGGGTCAAATATGAGGTGACTAGGTCAGTGGATAAACATCTTAATCCGGACTATTTTTAACCCCCGAACCGAAGAGGGTTGACATACGTCTAACGCTTTTGTTTTTGTGGGTTGTGTGATTTTTTCTGTACCCACACAACATAGATAATGTTGGAAGAATATGGAGGAGGCTTTTGCCCAACAGTGGACGAAATACCAGCAATCTGTGGAATTCACAGCCGGCTTCTCTGTTCGCTGATCATTATGGTCTGGATCTATTCAAAGTTCGAGTGAATCGGTTTCTTCTAGGCAAGCGTGCTCCACTATAGGCCGCATCATCGCTTCACATCCGTCGAGTTGGTTGCGGCCAAACGCAAGCATAATATTTAGTATTAAAAATAACGCTCCTTTGGAGCTGCAGTCGGGTAAAAAAAACTGGCTATTAACAAATTAAGTTCCAGCATAGGTAGTTAAAGAACACTTTGATATCGACTTTTACAAAAAGACTGTAACATATGTGACAGAAGCGACTTTCTACAAACTCGTACTTTTTCAATAACTTGATATATCTAGTCATATATACCAGTTTGATTAGGTTCACTCTCCCGACCAAATATGACGAACGTATGATCGAACGGAGTCCCGTAAAACTTTTAAGTGGAGATTCAGAACACATTTCAACTTCGAGTATCTTACACCTGCAAATACTTCTCACAAATCTTTCAGTAAACATACGAAGGTATATTAATAAAGTTAAACTTTTCAGCTTCTTAGCGTATCAAATTCTGAAATATCTCGAATTTAACCTAATATAATAAATACACCGTAACTTTTTAGTCGTCTTACAAAGGTGGTACACTTAATGTACCCGACATGAAATAGCTCTAAGCGCGATTATTTTTTGTTACCTACCATAACAGGTACAAAGAAAAAAAAATACATAAGAATAAAATTATGAAACATCCTGTTAATGATGTTTACGTGTCAAACGGGAGAATATAGCTACCCAGCGCTCGAGTAGAGTAGATCATCGCTCGGAACAGGGTGTTTTAACTGCGCTATGCGTCATAATACTGAATAATATATTTATTTTTAAATTATTAAAATCTCATAAATTCCAATTTATTTTCTGAATGTGTAGTAGTCGTTGGATACATGAAGTGGGCTGCCGTTGTAAGACGACTAAAAATTCACGGTGTATATAATTAATAATCAAACATACATACATACCATACATTGCAATTTGAAAAAAACCTTATAAAATATAGTAGCTAATTTGATCGAACTAAAAAAGTCCAGGATTGGCCACTGGCATCCACTTTATAGAAACTACCTCCTCTACTCCGTCTTAGTACGACGTCTTTCACAAATATACACTACCTCCCTCGCCTGGTCCCCTGGTATTCAATACACGATGCACTCAAAGTCGCTGGCTGAATAGAAACCTCTAATTCTCCACAAAATGGAAAAAGGCAATATTGAAAACATTTTTGATGCTCAGAAATGGTAGCAGAAAAGGTAACTTAGCTTCAAAATTTTTGGATATTTTTCTTTCTCTTTTTGTGGAAAAATATAAGAAACTTTAAAGTGTTGAGTGATTGTCTATCGGAATTGGATCAGTTTTTCTACTTTATATCGACTTTATATGAATGATTAAAGTTTTTCTATTGATAGGAATTTCAGAAGACGGCCAAATCTTGAAGTAATTTTTACAGTCTCCACTACAGACAATTTTTTTGCAAAAGAACCAAAAATGTAAACCCCTGGAGGCAAGATTTCTACATAATTTTCAACCTACTTGGTATTTATTTAACTTCAAATTGGCATTAAACTCTTGTAGAGAGTAATGTATGCCTGAACGCCTACCAGGATAACATAACATGGCAACAGTACATTGTAGTAATAAAATTTATCTTTGTCATAAATCGTGCAGACTCCACGGTGTGCGAAATGGAATACTCGCAGCAAGACGTAAATAAATAAAAACAATTTGTGGGCTGAGGTGACGGATGGTCTTTGCTCCTTTTGAGGTAAAGTCATTGAAGTTTCGACTTAGATATATCTTTCGGCCTTTTCACTAGTAAATTCTATTAGGTATTGCGAAGTAAGTGTTATTTTAGATGATTACAAAGAAATCCGTGTCTTGTGTTTAAATAATCTCTTTATATTTTGGATTGATCGTTTTTTTAACTCAGTCAAGTCTTTCAATTCGTGAAACGTCAATTAAATTAATCGTTGTAATGTTTTTAGACTAATGAAGGTATTTCTAGTTACAAAAAAATCGTTTATTTCCATAGGTTTTTATCGATTTTCAACCGAAACCGAAGCCATACCCGAATATTCGGCTGCGCTTCTTATTTAGATCTAAACCGAAACATATGACAATAGTTAAATTGACATATTATCGGTCACATTTTGGCCGGAGCCTGGCTTCAAGACCGAAATTGGCCAAAACCGAAACTTCGGTCGGATAATTCCATTTTTTATATAGACCACAAATACGTTTGTCACAATAAGTCGTTTCGTTTCAGTTTAATTTAAAGCAGCTTAGTCATCATAAAAAATATAAATTAAACACGGAATTTATGGCTCTTAAACGACCATAATTGAAACTTTTGCCAAGCTATTATGTTGAAAATAACACTCTTGTTCGAACTTCCGACAAAACGTTTATTTACTGGCCATTAAAAACTTCTCCACTAATAAAATTGATGGGCAAAGTCGCCATTATAAATTATTCAAAAGCAATATGCGTTAGGTTGGCACAACTGGTAGCCACTGCAATTTCGGTTGGCCCTCCCGCAACTAGACACGAAAAGATTTTATTTTCCTTTCTCGATCAAGTCGGCAATAATCTCATCGTAATGGCGATTCCCACCGTTCCTAATGTCATAACAAACTGAGAGGACAGTGTTTACTATTTCCCTTTTATTATAGAAAAGCAATTTACGCGGGTTTATGGTAATATTTTTCTCGATTATGCTAAAAAGACCGCAACTTTTTTCAGTCGTAACGTAGTCCCTACTTTTGCGACGGTCTCTCAATTTGTATTCAAGAGGACCGTCAAAGCAGTTAGTAATTTGTGAATAAAATATTGCTGAAGTGTGTCCATAGTCTGAAAATGTTTCTTTAATCCATAATCTTAACATAACATTATTTTGAAATATGTTTTTCATATTTTTTAGGTTAACCAAAACCTATTTACACTTTTCGAGGAAGTTCGAAATTTGAATTATGCAAAAAGGAGAAATACATTCGAAAAACATGCGACCTCTTTTCGACGATTAAAAAAGTTGCAAGTGCCAAATATTATATTTACGTTGTAACATTTTATTTTAACGTAAATATAGTTCAGTTTCATCTAGATTCTAGGTAATATTTACTGTGATACGAGTTTATTTGCAGAAACATGTTTTATTAGCTAACCGTTTCAAATACTCGTGTTTGCTGGAACCACCTGTTTTGCGCTCTCAATATATTATTTAAAGCTTCAGTGAAATTACATTTTATGTTCTTGAGTTCACTTTGATCTACGATTATGAGGGGTTATTAAAAGTTAAAACTATTTAGTTTTCTTACACTGCTGTAATAACCTCAATTTGATCAAATTATCATTATATTCGTTAAACAACGTATGAACTAGGACGTAGCAAATAGAGTAAGATTCGCGTTTTGTTTCTGCCTTCATCCAAAGGGAAAACCATCATTTACTTCTCAAAAACTCACACAAAATAACCCTTTTATTATTACTCTTCACCAACTATGAATAAAGTAAGTGTAGGCATTCAAATGTATCCATTTGCCGCCGCGACACGGCACGGCAACGGCAACACGGCAATGCGACACGACGGATGACGTCACTTCCCAACGCCCCCTCACCCCTCCAGCGCCCCCTAGCCGCGGTAATGAGCCTCCCGGCCACCTGCCCGGCCGCTTTGACCACACACTTGAAATTATATTCCCACATTGTATGAAATATATTTCGTTTAAGTTTGTGAAAGTTATTAATATTTTTGGGGAATCTTTTGGAATTGGAAATGCTCATTTCTATGAATTATATACTAAAAAACATTAATGCAAAAACTCACGGCTTTTTCCTAAGTCTACGATCGATAAGTCTGCTTTTCCGGACAATTATACATAGGATGTATTATTTAAACGACTTCCAAAAGGAGGAGGTCTCAAAAAACTGAATCAAACAAACAAAAGTCACCGAATTCTTAAGCTAGAGTTATTTTTCACTTTTTTGTGTGTTTTTTGAAGTCGGTTTTATTTTTTGCAAAAATTTTTTTTGTTTGTTTTGTAAACATATGACATCAAAAATGCAGCTTGACAACCAACAGCTGACCAACCAAAAACACTATTTTATTTATTTATGTTCACCACATCCTTTGCATACATTCAAAAACTTCTGAACAACAAAACCAACAAAGAAACAGGTGTGAACACTTCCATGTAGTTTGTATACACGACATCCGCAGCATGTTCATGAATGAATCAGGACTTGCCGTAAACACGGCCCGGTGACGAACCGGGACGAACTGGGCCGAACTGGGCCGAACCGGGAGGTGGGACACGGCGTATTGGAACTTGGAACACGAGTAGTGATCTGTATTCTATTGATGCTGGTGTTTGTGGAAGGGTGTTAAAGAATTGAAATTGAGGAGATTTTGTGATTTATTTGTAAGGGAAGGTTTTTTTGTTTGTAGGTTCTGCCTACTCAACTAAGAATGATATGGCGATCATTCCAGTCGCGGTAGAAAATTGTGTTTAGTGACTAATTCGAAAATATTTATAACATACACATAACATCACCTGTAATCCTAAAAAGGTTAGGCAGAGGGGTAACTAATAGTAATCTCACATTTCGCCAGTTATGCTTAAGTCCCATGTAATAGAGGGAAGCCTATTGCCATCAACCGGATACAAATCCAGACTACGTGGCTGCTACTGAGTAATACCTGATGGAAAAACCCAATAACACTTTGCCCGACCAGGGAATTGAACCAAGGACCTCATGCTCAGCAGTACGCTTGCGACCACTAGACCAACGAGGCAGTCAATATATAATTAATATGAAAGTACAATAGCAGTGATATAACACGCTTCTTTATCCAATCGATTAATAAGCTTAGATCTATTTAACAACGGAAATATACAAGAATCGTAGCAAAACAATAGAACCAACACATCCACATGCATTACATCTTAGGTAATGATTATAGCATCAAACATCCAAACGTAACCAGGTAAAAGAATAATCTATGAAACCCCTCTAAAAGTACAAAAAAAACCGGAATCCCAGAAATCCCAAATCTCTACAAATGTCTACATGATAATCAAAAAAGTTGAACGGCGGAAAAGGTCGTGGAATCCCGGACAATATAGATTTGTTGAAGGGACGACCGCCGCCGTTGACGGTCCCCTGCTGATTGATGCGACGACAGATTATCCCTTCAGTGTTGCCCGGTAATCATTTAAAGGGTCGACATTGCCACAGTGACGGTGGGTAATGATTTAATATGAAGGTTGCTTAAAATTGTGGGAATCGGGGCCTGTGTTTAAATTAAGGACTGGGTTGCCATGTTGAACATTATCGTTCTCTGTCATTAACTACGTAGATTGAATATGGTTGGTACTCTTTATTTAAACTATTAGGGATCTCGCACATCACGACTTGACGCATGACCGGCCGCTATCTCGAACAAAACTGGTCGGACGCTCGGGTTTGCAACCCAACTTTCTTCCTGGTTTCGACCAAAAGACGCGGGAAAGTCGTGGTCGAGTAGTGCACGTGGTCTCTTCATCCATCATCATCATCTTCAGCCCGACTTCAGCCACTGCTGGGTATAGGCCTCTCTTTGCTTGTGCCAAGCTTCGCTTCATGTGCCTCATCCAGGATATTTCTGCGATGGCAACAATGTCGTCTGCCCATCCCGCCGACGGACGACCAATACCTCTCTTTCCAGTCCTTTGACGCCACTCGGTCACACACAGCTTTACTCCACCCGCAAAATTGGGATTTAAAAGTTACCATAGGAAAGGACGCGGGTGATCGTATTGCAAAACTTGATCGTGAACAGACTGGATGGATAAGAGGGAAATAGAAGATAGAGCGGGGCCTAGATTAGTGGCAGTGGCTTTCAAATTGTTACGTGTTTCTGACGCACTCCTCGACGGGATCAACATACCTAAACTTTACGGTAGCCTGTATGAGTCCCATACATTTTTGACTTTTCCATCCTATTCAGGTTTAATATTACTTTGTCTCTGTCTTTGACCCTCAGAGAATTCATAGGGTCTATTGAACACGTTGGCGACACTAGCTATTATACAGGTTGATTGGCAATTGGGAGCATTCCTTGAAATAGGTGATACTAGACCTAATTTGCAACAATTTTGACCCGATAACTTGGAGTCCAAACTGGGTTGTTTTGGAGAAATCGAACTTTAAAATTTTTTGGAAGTGTTCCATCTCTCTAGCATAAACTTCTGATTGTGAGAAATCTACGCCGTTCAGGGTAGATTTGTGATTTGTGGGCAATTATAAAACGTCAAAAGACGGTTGGGTTGGTCGTTCCTTATGAAGAGGAAGTGGCAAGAACCTCCATGTTATAAGCCCCACTACCCTACACTATGCTGACTGGCTTATCACGGCATTAACAAAAATTTAAACATTTAAATTTTCTCATAACATTTACTTCGATACGATATATACACATGTTCTGAGGTTCTTTTATTATTGTACAGTTGGAAACTGTATCTACTTTAAAATTTAATATATTAATAAATAATGTGGGCACTGAAACATTCGCTCTCAATGTAAAATACAGAATGAGATTGAATTTCTTTTAATATCTACTCTGATGTATCAAGAACAGGGAAATGATACATTTACATACATACGTAAATGGCAATTCAACGGCTGGGAAATTCAATATCAAACGTCTCGTGTTTCTTTTTATAATTTTCTTTTATGTATACTTATTTTCCAGTTATCATTAAGAAAAAAGCTTCAAGGGTTGTCCTAGTAAAAAATAAAAATAGGCTATACACCGTGACTTTTTAGTCGTCTTACAAAGGTGGTCCACTCAATGTGCCCGACATAAAATAGCTCTAGACGTTTTTTTTTTTTTACCTACCATAATAGGTACAAAGAAAAATAAATAAAACATTAGAAAAACTTATGAAACATCCTGTTAATGATGTATACGTGTCAAACGGGAGAACATACCTACCCAGCGCTCGAGTCCAGTAGATCATCGCTCACAACAGGGTGTTTTAACTACGTCATGCGTCATAATACTGAATAATATTTTTATTTTTAAATTATTAAAATCTCATAAATAACTATTTTTTTATGAAAGTTTAGTACTCACTGGATACATGAAGTGGGCTGCCGTTGTAAGACGACTAAAAAGTCACGGTGTATATGTGCAGCGGAAATTGGTAGACAATTTCAAGATCACCAAAATCAAGCATATCTTCAGATAATTTATAGACGAATTCTTGATTTGTGTACCTAGAATAAAGTAACTTGCTAATGTAACAAAAAAGTGCAAATAATCCATTACTGTAATTAATAGCAGCAGAACTTCACAATGTTGAATACAAACGCCAAATATCATAACAACACCGTGGTATTTTGCCCCAAAAATACCTCAAGTAGACAATGGGGAGCTTATTTTGTGAGAAAGATGAGATATGCCCCTTTGTATATGAGATTGCGGCCTCTCAGACCTTTTTCTGACATAATTTAATCCAAATGTCTCAGATGGGCAGAATGCACCACCATAAATAGTTAGGAGGTTACGCGATGCTAGCTGAAAAAGCCATTAAACTGAGCAAGTTAATAAATTGAAAAATGTATGGAATAGTTTCCGTGGATGGTTATTAAAAATTGCTCGGAAGTAATTGAGTTGAGTACTCGATTTATGTAGGCGTTGAGTGCTCTATTTATTTTGAATAACTGTCTCTTTATTGAAAATAAACGGTGTCGTGTTTATTTTTATTTTACAAAAAATGTGACTAATGGATATATCAATGACCGCAGTCATCTCACTAGAAAGTGCATTTATACCGATGTTCTAGGAAACCAAATAAAAAAATCAGTAATCATAAATCATTATTTTAAATATCGACCTCAAGAATTACTGTTCCATAAATACGGGGTGTAAACAGACCCTTCACCAAACCGTCAACCAGGCATTCTGTACATAAAACTAAGTAACTTGACGCAAAAAATATTGCTGGGAAACGACTTTTTTTTTAAGGTGAAAAATCACGTTTTACTGTAAAACTCAATGTAACGTACTCAAAACATTGTGCTGATGGATGGATTGAATAGTCCGAGGGTCGTGAAGGTGTTTAAAGTAAAAATCTTACGTTAGAAACATGTATTTTAAAAAAAACTTTTGAAAAAGTTGGAACTTTGACCCCCAATATCTCCGAAACTAGAAGGTTCCCAGGTATGGTCTAGAACAAAAAAATTATCGCAATGACGGGAAGAACAAGTAACTTTCGGCTTCGTTAAGGGTCTTTTTACACCCTTTATATGCACAATTTCAAATAGAGAAAAGTGTGTAAGGTAGCAGGGTCCTGAATTACAGATCATCAGCTCTTCAGCTTAGATAGGCACAAAGCATAACAAGCAGTGATAGTCTAGTGGTGTGACCATCGGCAGTCAGACTACCAAGTCCTAGGTCTCAAGTTCGAACTCAAGACGAATTGTATAATTATCACTTGTTCTTATTCTTATTCTTATTCTTTATTGCACACAAAACAACAAAAATATACATACAAATTGCAATAACATAGCTTATGTACAATGGCGAGCTTAACCCAGAATTGGGTTTTCTTACAGCAAACCAAATTTCGATAGCGAAATTTGCATAAGAGGATATACCTATGTGCATTAACATAACATCTCATTACTTAAATTAATTAATTTTATAAACTAAACTACATACATACAGTATAATACACGTAATACATACAATATATATACAATACAATGCCTATAGAATCCTATTTGCTTACATATTGATCATTTCGACAGGAAATGGTCCCTTATTCCTTTCCTGAACACTTCTAACGAAGGGCTATCCCGCAAGGAGTGTGGAAGTGAATTCCAAAGGCGCACAGCACGAACAGTAAATGATCCATCATACCGACTTGAGGAGGGAGCAGGGAAACGAAGGAGAAGAGATGATGATGAGCGACAAGGTTTACCTCTAGGAACAAGGTACTCAAAGCGTTCCCGAAGATATGAAGGAGCTTTAGAATTGTGAAGAATGGAAAAGAGAAAAGCACTTGCTTCAATGAAGGAAAATATCTTGAGGAAACCAGCATGCGCTGAGAGAGATTTCTCGACGGCATGTAAAACCAAGTCAGAGGCCCATGGGCATAAAAACTCTGACACCAGGTTAGGTACTAACAACACGATAAAGAAGAAGAAAAATCTTAGATAGGACATGTTATTTTTGAACAATTATTCAAAGTTTGATTGCAGTTATCCTCATGATTGGTAGTTGTTTGCATAAAGCAAATTGACCTCTATGAGACTTGGTCATAAACCTGTTTTTTTTAATAACTATATTGTACAATTTAGATAGTATATAAGAAGCTGGATATTTTTCAGTTTCCTCTACTAGGTTAACAAGCCTTTACATAAATGTGACGTAATTAGCTTTTCAGTTTCATATCCAATTAACAAGTTACGTACTCGTGAAAAATTAAATTGCCAATTTATTTTTCGCACCTTTTAGCAACGAGAGCAACAACCTTTGCGGTACACACTTTAAATTATAGTCGATTTTTAGAACTTAATTAACCGAAAAATCATCGGTTACTTAATACAGTACCTGGGGGTCTAAATTAGCCACTTTATCAGAATCACAATAAGATAATATCATGATATTACATTAAAATGGTCACAGACACAGTTAATATTATGTTTTGTCACTTTATGACCATTTTACGAATTTTAAAGTAATTCGTATTGTTATCCTATTATGATTCTGCTAAGGCGGCCATTTTAGGCCCCCTGTACGGCTGTTAAAATATAACACACTAGCTTCGGACCGCGACTTCATCCACGCCGGAGAAATAAAAAATAGTCTAGTGGTAGCAAGCATGACTGCGGAGCAAGAGATTTTGGGTTCGATCCCCAGATCGGGCAAAGTGTTATGGGTTTTTCCATCGGGAATTTCTCATTAGCAGGCACTGAGTCTGGATCTGTGGCCGGTTGATGGCAATACGCTCGCCCCCTATTACAAGGAACTTTAACATAACTGCCAAAATGTGGGTGAACTATTAAGTACACCTCTGCCTAACCCTTCGGAGATTATCGGCGTGATGTTATGTTCATTATCCGTGACTAGTTATACAAGAGTCACAATCATGTTGTCCCGTCTGTTGTAAGTACATCATATTTTTAAATGTCCTTACTTATTACAAACTAGCACTTCGCCCGTGACTCGTCCGCAAACATTGTGATAGCTCGGCTAATATGCGTGATATAAATATAATTTATAGTCTATAGCACCCACGAATAATGTAGCTTTGTACCAGTGAAAAAAAAATTAGATTTGTATCGTTAGTTCCGGAGATTATCTCCTACATACAAACTTTTACCTCTTTATAATATTAGTACTATAGGTATATGTAGATGTATCGCTCCTATTATTTAAGGTACAAACTTGTTTTTCGTGAAGTTATATCGATATGTTTTATGCATTACAAATGTGAGCCTGAATTATCTTGTCCTTGGATAAGTCCTTTGTTTAACAGTCACACTGTATAGCCACCGACTCGCAAAGCCCTGAACAGGCATAAATCATCAGAACAACACGTGACACGCGAAATATATCAGACATACACGTATCTATACGTCCACAGGTGTTATAATCGCAAAGCAGCGGGATTTCAATGCGAACAGTTAAATTATTAATTGATGAAAACGCGAGCCATGTAACAGTTCAAGTTGAACCGCGTTCATTACGTGTATCAAGTATTTATGCGTTTCTGTACCGCGCCGAAGAAAATTACTTTACATAGTATGTTTCGGTTGTGAGATTCGTGTGTGCGGTGTTCGTAAACAAAATGTTTCTTTGGGAAAGTTGTTTGTTATCATGAGTACAATCACGTGTTTAAGTATCGGTCACTAATTAATTACCAGTCACCCTATACACCGTGACTTTTTAATCGTCTTACAAAGGTTGTCCTCTCAATGTATCCGACATAAAATACCTCTAGGCGCGATTATTTCTATTTTACCATTCATTAAGAAAATAAATACAAAGAAAAATAAATAATACATTAGAATTATGAAACATATCCTGTTAATAATGTTTACGTGTCAAACGGCAGAACATACCTACCCAGCGCACGAGTCGAGTAAATCATCGCTCGCAACATGGTGTTTCAACTACGTCATGCGTCATAATAATGAATAATATTTTTATTTTTTAATTATTCAAATCTCATAAATACCTATTTTTTGTATGAATGTTTAGTAGTCATTGGATGCATGAAGTGGGCTGCCTTTGTAAGACGACTAAAAATCACGGTGTATAGACGCTACCATTTCTTCTCAACTAATTTTATGTATGAAAGTCTGCCATTGTCCTTTTCATCGAAATCAGTTTAACCGTTAAAGCTTCAAAAGGTAACAGGCCCTTTGTCTACCTTTCGCATTTATCTATGAATTATCAGTACGGTAATTACGGTACAGAAGAGGTATGGAATTGTCAGTACTTAGATACGGTCGGAAAAAAGTCAGGCGACTGGGATTTTCATAGCTTGAAAAACTTTTCATCCTCAACTTTTTTATCAGAAAAGTTTTAGTATTTAATTTCACCTTCCGTATTTTTTAACGCTTATAATAATCTTTCCCTAGGCGTGAAATAAAGGGGTTTCTTCACCCTCTCTTTTTGCTCTCCGTGCCCTACACTTCGGCAATGACGCATTCAATCCTATGTTTGTAGGAGGGAGCGAACAGTTTGACCTTTACAGGACGCAATTTCCAAAACCCTGATTGCTACAGAGAATTTCGATTGTTTGACTTATAGAAATCTTGATTAATTTTGCACAAGATCTACCTACTGAGAATTTGTTAATTGAACTCTGAGCCCGAGCAGATCCCAGTTTAGAACGTCCCCAATTTGGATTGAACTCGGATTTCAAATTCAGTATCGGACCCGATTCGGACTTGTACTGTCCTCGTGTCAGCACGAATTTATTTTTGAATATGCCCTACAAGTAGCCTGCAGTTAAATCTAGAAGCAGAGATGAGGATAGAGTCAAATTGGAGTGAAGACAAATTCAAAAACATAAGCTACTACCGAATGTATATCGATCCCGTTAGAACTATCGTGGTAATACGAAACGCTACATTTTTTTTTTAATCTTTGCCCCTCACTAGAAATTTCTCCTGTTTCGAGGGTGCATTTACAAACTCTCATACACAAACAGCCAGACCCGGAACAACTACATGTAGACCTTACAAATAATTGTTCCGTGCGAGGATTGTACCCGCGACACGCAGCGCAGCAGCCAGTCTCTCAGCCACTGCGCCATCCGTGCCATCTTCCTTGAAAGCGGTCGTCACAAATGTTTTGACCTTCAGGGGCGAATGACATTCACTCGCTTCAAAATACTTCATGTCACAGCGTATTTTTTCATAAAAGTTAAGAACAATTTCAGGTCACATTATTTTTCAAAACTTTGTCTCACAGTGAAAATGCGAAAACTAATGTTCAAAGGTAATTTAATATGAACTTAATTGTTTGAAATTGTTCTCCAAGCGTCCCAACTACGTGACTGATATTAAAATTAGACTTTATGCGAATACTTAAATCGTGACGTACGTTTATGGAAGAGCATAAAATATTTATTAGGTTTAAATCAATATTGCGGTTCGTGCCGATGAATTAAAATTATTGAGAAGCTTCGAAAACTTATTAACGATTTCATCCAATTATAACCAGTCTCTCAGATATTCTGCTAAATACACAACCCACACTTTTGTTGAATTGTAAATGATTATTAAAATTACAAATTCTGTTTTGTTATTCAGTTTCATTTTGGCTAAAAATACAACAAAGGAAATCTTTCTTTAGTTATTATCTTGCCGTTTCTGTGCGCCTGGTACAATGAAATGTTACGCTAAACGAAATGGCGCGGAAAGGTAACATGGCCGTTCAATGCCTTCTATTCATTGGAGAAGCAATCACGGTGGTGGCTTTTGAATTTAGAATCTCCCGAGTGCGTGTGGGCGTCTTGACCTACTTGTTTCAAGCTATGACCTCCTGGTACTTTGCTCTCTTCACTGATGTTATCTTTTTCATTAATGTTAGAGGTCAAGTATGATTTACGAGGTTTTTTAATGATGATGATTTCTATTGCTGTTTACTTTGGCCGTTTGTCAATGTTTATTATTGTTCCTAATTTACTGCTGACAATGTTCCTTTGATGCAGATTGGCTTTCTACTTCACCATTAATTACAAGCACATTTTCCCAGTCACATTGTATCAATTATATCACAAACAAAGCCATCAGAAACTATTACATTACGTCTGCGAGTTCCCAGTGTTCCATTTCGGAATAGTGAATATCCCTCGGGTCGCTTTTGTTTTCCATAATAAAAATATATTTGGGACAAATTAGAAAATGGAATCTTTGTTTTTCTATTGTTCATGAAGAAGAATGAGATGTATGAGTATGTATATAGCTCTTCGAAAAGCAGTTTTATTAACTTACGATCAGTGCCAAACCTGAGGTTGATTGGTTTTGGTACCAATCCTTTTCTTAATTTGACGTTTTGAAGATCATTCATTAAACTGTGTAAGTACGTCTTATCCTTTTATATATTCACCGTGACTTTTTAGTCGTCTTACAACGGTGGTCCACTCAATGTACCGGGCATAAAATAGCTCTAAATACCTATTTATTTTTATGAATGTTTAGTAGTCATTGGATACATGAAGAGTGCTGCCGTTGTAAGACGACTAAAAAGTCACGGTGTATTTTTATGAAGGTTATGTTTGTTATTGACATGAAAACTTTTAAGAGTACCACGTGGTCCATACACATATATGTAAGTATTTGTCAAACACAAATCTTTACCGAAATAAGTGAAAAACCAGCGTCAACATTTACCTACATACATTGAATAGAAAAATAAATTACTTTTTTACGCGTCTTCGCTTCGCTCTATTGAAAGAACCTCTCTAACCTGTCACAATTGACAACGCATGGCTTTCGATAAGGTAACGCAAATATTACCGTAACATGTTCGAAAATAATATCAAAAGATTCACATTCCAATTTACTTTTTTCTCCCCTCTGTTTGTATTTGTTGAAAAACATTTTCTTCACGTTTTTCTTCTATTTGAATGTTACATTGAATTTGTTACTTTCAGAGTAATTGTTTTTTTGGCGTCGTACATACTAGGAGCGCATAAACTTGAAAGACAAATGTACCTTTCCGTATTGGTTTGTGTAGATTTCCTCCGCTAACTTCCCACTGCTGGGACAGAGGCTTCCTCTTTATGAGAGGGTTCTTGCTCTCGATCACACGGGATAATTCAATTCAATTCAATTCAATTCCTTCATTTCAATCAACAGTTGGTTCATATTAGCATTAGGTACATTAAATAAAAAATATTAGAAAAATAAGACAAAAATCAGTAATATTCTAGGTCTTACAAAATTATATTCAAATACTAGCTGTTGCCTGCTACCTTCGTCCATGTGAAATTATTATAAAATATTAAATCCCTATTTGAATCTGATTTTGTTAACAATTTCATGAGTTTTAATTTATTGTACGGAACCCTAATTCTTTTTTCTAAACTTAAAATAGCATTAGTTACTCCTTATAACATCAACTATCTGCCCGTAAAAGTCTCGTCAAAATCGGTCCAGCCGTTTCGGAGATTAGCCGGAACAAAGAGGCAGAAAAAAATTTAAAAGAAAAAAGTTATAAAAGTACCGTATAATTATTATACTTTCGTATGCATTCAGTAAAAAATACATATACATAAAGGGTGTAAAAAGACCCTTAACAAAGCCGAAAGGTGCTGGTTCTTCCCGTCATTGCGATCATTTTTTTGTTCTAGACCATACCTGGGAACCTTCTAGTTACGAAGATATTGGGGGTCAAAGTTCAAATTTTTTCACAAGCTTTTTTTTATAAACTACTTTGTAAGGTTTTAAATTTACTTTAATTAACTCCATGACCCGTGTACTATTCAAAGCATCCATCAGCACTAAGTTTTGAGTGCGTTACATTGAGTTTTACCGTAAAACGTGATTTTTCAACCCAAAAAAAAAAGTCGTTTCCCAGCAATAATTTTTGCGTAGTTACTTAGCTTGATGTAAAGAATGCTTGGTTTACAGCTTCGTGAAGGGTCTGTTTACACCTTGTAGATAATATATCAAGTAACTGCAAAATAAACACACCTTATTATAATCAAATCCTCAATAACAACGAAATCATAATTCCCTCTCCCGAAGTCCCAATACACCATCTTTAAACAAACAATCTCCAAGGAAATTCAAATACAATGTGGAAATTACAAGAAAACTTTAAGGCAATTAGTAGGTACGGAATTAATTAACGAGGGTCTGTGTTCCAGCCGCTATGTGTCTGTTGAACAGACGGCGGGAGCCGACTTTATGGGACAATATGCGACAAGAAATTCAAGATGGTTACCATTGATGACGGAATTCTACGTCGGTTGGTATGACGGCTAGCTTTTTCCTGCGACTTGGCCCGCGCGGAGGTCGAATATTATCCCACTGGGACTTACTACTAGGATAAAAAGTATTCTATGTCCTAATTAGATCCCTGTTCTATGCATGTGCCAAGTTTCATCGAAATCTGTTGAGCCGTAAATGCGTGAAAAGATAACAGAAAGGTAGAGTTACTTTCGCATTTTTAATATTGGTGTTGCTGATGATAATTTGGTGCCGATCTTTTAGACTGACTTTTCAAATTCCCAATGTATAAATCAGGTTTATAAACTCTGAAAAGAAAAAAGAACGAGCACGGAATGCGTATAACATCTCGCCTGTAATCCCCGAAGGGTTAGGCAGAGGTGTGCCTTATAGTTCACCCACAATTCGCCAGTTATGTTTAAGTCCCGTAATAGGGGACGAGAACAAGCACGTAAGCACTTATTCCTACTATTTAGGTTAGGCCTAAACTCTAAAGCATAACAAGAATATAAAGATGGCTGTCCAATCTCGCCAAAACACTCCGGGACAAGGCGAGTGCAAAAGTGTACAGCCAAGCGGGGCAGTGTAAAACGAGCGTTACTATAAACACTCTTGCACTCGCCTAACCTCACATCGGAGTGTCACCTACATACCTTTTGCTTCGTCTAAAAGAAAGAAGAAAGAGAAAATATTTATTTGTCGCAGGGACATGACGTGCATACAAACAAAATAAGTTAACAAAATCTTAAGCACAAAAAATATTATAAATACAACAGGATAGAAACAAAGAAAAAAATTGTTAACAGCTTGCAGGCCGAGACTGCGACAAGCAAGTTACCACTCAGCATGATGCTGTGCTATGGGGGACCCACAGCACAGCGCTGGTTTTCACTACGTTGGTTGGTTGGTTTGTGTCGATTCGTGTTACGTCGACGGTTTGTAGTCATTGTCTTTTGTTTCACCTCGACTTATATCATGTCGTACTTACTAGTTTGTGCGATACTTGTGAGTGAAGGTCAGGAACATTACGGAACGTTGTGCACATGACCTTTGACCTTTCCGAAGACATAACCTATATGTGTGGTCGGTGTATGTACAGTCACGGGTATTTTTCTCCAACTGTTCTAATTAAAATTTTATGTTGTTACGGACATAGTATTTTGGAACTAATATTTTTATGAAAAAGATCCTATCCTATCTCCAAGTTATAATCGTTATTTTTCGCGAAAATTGCTTTTAAATTTAGGAAGAAGGTTATACATATTGGTGCTCGTGACTGTAAGTATATCTATTTAGGGCACCACCCAATATTCTCACAAAAATCAACCTAAAAATCTTTTGTGTAAAAATCCTTTCACTCAGAAACAAAAATAAACGTTTTCTCCTTATAAACAGTCATCCATTATCTTCCATACAATTCAGATTTTGCGAAATTATTTGTAAGAAATCATTTTGCACCCTACGCGCCCTTAATTACACCCTAAATTGACGCAGAAGCGAGAAGCCCTAATGATTTATATTTTTGCTTAAAATATGTAGTAAAATTGTTTATGAGTATTATAAATAGTATTAAATAATATTATATATTTTTTGTATTGTAATAATATATATATATTTGTGGGAATCGTGATATATTTCACCGAAATGCGGTAACCCAGTTCGGCAGGCTGTCGAAAAACATGTTAATGTATTATTTATTTAATAACGTGGCACATTATTCGAATAGTTATGTATTCTATAATGTAGTTTAATAATAATCATAGTCGATAGTCGTATCAGCCCATGGCTTAATTGCCATGAGCCTCGACCAATACCTGAGGAGGCTCTCGTTAGGCGGCTGGATCAAGGGCTTGATTCAGAAAGCGGTACTCCTGGACACGGCTCGTATTGTTAGGAGGTTCCTCTCTTTGGAGCTCTCACCGTCGGTAGCTTGGACCCTGTTCCCGATACCAGTGGGCTTCAATTTTTTATATTGTTTTTATTTTAAGGAATATTTAAAAACATATTAGATTTGTACATAAATAAATAAAGAAATCACGGTCAAAGAGTTCCGTAAACGTTTAACCGACATAAACTAGGATGTTATTAAAGTTTCACAATTAAAATGAGTCTAGAATTTTTAGCACTGACTTTAGTATGAAATTGCTAATTGTTTTCATTCTCCTCGGTGTTCATTTACCTGTAATATTTCTTTTTTTGTAGCCTTTATGATATTTTGTGTGATAATTAATAACCGAATTTAATTTGTTTACATACTTAATTTACGTAACTGACGTGACTATTTATAACTGGTATTAAGTACCCAAAAACTGCACATAGCAGATAACAAATAAATAAGAAAAGCTCATTACCAAGACACATAATTATTATCACTAATTAATATATCGCCTTAATAACGATATACTAGAGATACCATTAATTTCCAATTACGAAAACACTGTTAACTGGCTTACAAAATACATCATTTCATTTAAAAAACAAAAATAGCTTTTACACATATTGGGTAGACAACAAGTTTTATTAATTAAAGTTATGGAATCAGGCGTTATTTTGTGGAAATACATGACAATAATATCCATTTTAATATTTAATTTAAATGGCGTCATAAACTAGATTCAAGCTTTGCCTCAGATTGGAACACCTATCGCTTGCAAAAAATATGCGCTTGCAGAAGGTGCGATGTAATACATTTTGATAGAAGTGGGGAAACTTTGTTAATGCATTCGAGGTGGAATAACACCCGAGCTGCAGGCGTATCCACGCGTGTGAAATACATTGCTTGTTGAACCTAATCGTAGTGCAATAAGAACCGGTTTTCGAGAAAGTGTTTGAAAAATAATTTATTATAATGCAACCCATATCAATGCATGTAACAAATTCGTGTTCTTCTTTAAACGACTGCTCAGAAAAGAGTTATGTTTTCAGGATTCAAGATTGTGTGTGAGTTTCTATATTTATATTCTTTTTTTTTTCAAGATGATCCCAAAAATATTCTATTTTTAAGTTATTCAAAGCGTTAAGTAGAGGGTTGTAAAACGGTGTAAAGTTTCAAGTTACCCCCGCTTTACTTGATGCCTCATAACTTTATAGGACAAAGTTATGTCCCACCTGCGGCCGAATTAAAATAGAAACGCTTGTGCTACTACCCTTTGCTTTCTGTTTTACTTCGCTCATTCTGGATAAACAACCTACTTTCAACTGCTTTGGGTGTTATTAATAATATTAAAAGAATTTTAAAAAAAATATATAAAAAAACTAAAAACACGCTTTAGAGTGACGTCATTTTATTTCTCGTATTCTTCTCAACAAATCCTTTCATTTGAAAGCATGGGAATGCATAAAAAATAACTAGTCCGCCATCTTTGGGAGTCCGCCATATTGGATTTAGCATGACGTCACTTAGCTAACCATGCATTGTCATATAATTAAACATTTGTATGCAAAATTTCAGCACAATCGAAAACCAGAAAGTGGGTCAGTTATTTTACATAGTTAGTTATAGGTGAAGCTAGTAAAGCGTGTTAATAATAGAGATATCTCGGCTTATTATTTGATTGTTCTGAAGACTCGAGATATGGTAATCGCTTTTGAAGCGTTTAGTATTGTAATAACGACTTCCAACATTGACATATTATTTGGTAGCTTGTGTCAATAATTTTATTTTTTATTTTCCATCTTCGTGATCGCAGAGTCGTAATATCCTAGGTGTAGGATAAATTGTACTTATTTTCGTAAAGAGAAGATACATTTCAGGACCAGGCCATTGTAAATTTTGAAATCATTTTATCACCGGTCATTTGGAACGTAGACAATTTTTCGTTACGGTCGAATGGCCCGCGGTCCATTCGCTTTGGGCCTTTCAGACTAAATACCCAATCCAATGCTGGTACATACAAATAAATCCAAAAAAAAACAAAGTGTAGATAGCACCTTCACTTATTTACAGTACCTACCTGGATTTTTCATAATTAAAAAACAGTAACCTTACTTTCAACTTACAAAGCAACACTAAAAGGCTCACTTTTTAATGATACGACAAAAGTTTTCAAAGATATCGAAATAAAAGCGAAGCAACGAGAAAACGATGCTTTTTGTACTGCAATATTCAAGCCTTTCTCCTCTTTGCTGTTTCTGAAGCGTGCGAAAGACAGCGAGGGAATTTATTTGCTCAGCCTGTTATATCTTATTTCTTACTATTCTGTGTAAATTATGAGTTATTGGAATGTTCTCCGCGGAGGTTATGCTTGACCTAGTAAACGAGGCCGTATGTTTACGAAAAAATGTTGTAACTTTTTGATTTTTGTTGGGTAGTCGTGTTGTTTCTAATGATAACTCGATATTACAATATATTTTTGCAGTTTACAAAGTATAATTTAATTAATCATTACAAATTCACACTTATGAACTTCCTTATGTACCCTGAAATCGCACAAAAGCAGCTGCTCCCCACATTTGTTGAAGGAAACGATCAAACATGTCTGGAGCAGCATATTTTTTCGTACAACATCGGCAAACACGTGACGGAAACAGAAAAACTCTTTAATAGCCAACAAGAACATCGATTCCCCAATAAAACATATTAAAAACAATCGTTTCTTCATGTACAATGTGTGAATTGTAAAACAGTCACAAGTTCCATTATTATCGGATTTTACGGCACAAGTTGCGGCCAGGCGGCCCGGGGACGGACTTAATGCGGCCCATAAAACGCCCCAGTCCGTCCCTGGACGCTATAAAGATGGCCGATGTTTAAACCCAAAACAACGTAGTAAAATTTTTAGGAAGGAGAATTAATTGCGCAGGTTTTTTAGTGTGCAATGCAAATGCAAAGTAAATTTTCCTTGGAAATAAATTCATTGGGTACTTTATTCTACAGTGATTTATTTTAAAGAGTTTAAAAGCGAGATATTCTCACTAACTGTACGTATCTTTTACTATGCCTACCTGCGGTTCTGAAACCAAAAAAAGGTTATTTTAACAGAGAGTTAAAGATTATTCAAATTTCAAATTTATTTATTGGTGTGATTTTTGGTACATTTTACATGAGATCTTAATAATAAATAATCGGTTCCTCAAAAATCTACCTTAAAGGTGTACACTCTTTCACATAAATGAAATCTTTAAAATCTTTTTTTTCTTTGAATGTATCTTTATTATGATCCACATCCTGATTTCACTGCTGGGTAGTGGTCTCTCTTTTCGTCCAGAGTGTTTTTGTTTTTATTTTTGTGAGTGTGGTTTCCATTTAAATAGTTTCTTTAAATAATTGAAAGATTGGCCTTGGTTTGATTAAACAAGTCTACTATTAGAGTTTCATTGATTTTCCTCATTGATATTGCAAATCCAAAAAAAGAACGGCAATGTTTCACGTCTTGAACAAATCGTAAATGTCTGTAAGGGCGGCCGTATATATTTACTCTAAAGCACAAACACCAAGGTACATATACTTCTATTTCTAGTCTCCTATACACAAATAACTCTATACATGTTCCCAACTACATATATTCGCCTTCTAACCTTACGTCTATACTAATATTATAAATGCGAAAGTAAATTATTGTTTCCTTTATTCATTTCTACACATATTAAGTACATTTTTAAATATTCTAATATAAAAAAATATACAAAAACTTTTAAAAATATAAAAATAGTAGCACACCAGCATCAGGAACAGGGTCCGAGCTACCTACCGGTGGTCAGCTAACGATACGGGCCGTGTCCAGAAGTACTGCTTTCTGAATCAAGCCCTTGATCTAGCTGCCAAGCGAGAGCCTCCTCAGATATTGGTCGAGGCTATTGGCTATTAAGCTATTGGCCGACATGACTATCGGCACAATGACTGCTGTACTCATGTCCCACATTTCGACAACGCCGCAAGCCAGATCTAGATATTTGAATTGTTTATCCGAAATGAAAAATTATTATTATCATTGCTTAATATCTGAACTACAAAACAGTAAAATTTGAACAGATTTTCAAAAAAAAATAACCCAGGTAGACCATGACCGTCTTGAATACATACTCAGGGGTACTTTTTTATCCCGGCAGCATGTTCCAGTGGGATAACTTCCGACCTCAACACAGCGAACCTACAGCCAAAAGGCAGTACAAAACTAGCATCACCCTTCCGCTCCCCAGAGGGCGCTAGTTCACGTAGTTGTCAAGAACTAAGAACAATCAGTTGCATGTCGTCGTGTTAACCTGTAGCAACTGGTAGCAACTGTAGCAACTTCACAGTTTACTGTCCCTACGGGTAACGCAGTGTAATTAACTGTATGTAGGCGCTCAGCTGTCTCAGGCCCTTTGTTAATAGAAGACACGTGCTTAGGTTAAGTTGCTGTTGTAACTATTTAGATAACTTACTCTACTACGATCTAACAAGGTCGTTTATTGCTAAATTGTTTTTGAAAACGTGGAATGTCGTCTTTTTTACTCATGTATAGCTCGATGTGACATACAAACGTCCACGTATTTAAAGAAAGGTGGACAAACACGCGGGACGGCACGGAGGGCATTTTATCTTTACCCAACGTAAATTCGTACGTAGATACAAATTCAATGTTAGAGATCGACCTCAAGACATCAAAATCACTGACTGTTTCGTTGGTCTAGTGGTCGCAAGCGCGACCGCTGAGCATGAGGTCCTGGGTACTATTCCTGGATCAGGCAAAGAGTTATTGGGTTTGTCCATCAGAATTTATTCAGTAACAGCCACGGAGTCTAGATTTGTGCCCGGTTGACGGCAATAGGGCCGCCCCCTGTTACATGGGACTTAAACGTAAGGCGTACAAGGCGTGGTGTTATGTTTTGTTACGTAGATACGAAACAAATGGAAGTAGTCTGGTAAATGAGTGCTCAAAAGAGGTATGTGGTTGGAAAAGTCACACAATCATTCATTGCCCAGGCTAAAGACTGTTTGTAAGGTTGTAAGGAACTTGCACGTGCACGCCTTGTATTTTATCACTCTCAAGGGAAGTCTCCAACTTTTTGTAAAATGAAGGATACATGGATCTACTATTATCTTATTTTTTGAGCGGTCGTTTCGAAGTATAAATAAAGTGAAAACATAATATGTTGCTGAATGTTGGTGTTATATTGCCTCTGCTTACTCTTACTTGGAATATAGGCGTGATATTATATGTAGTGAGAGCATTTTGCACATCATCATCATCTACCGAGCCTTTTCCCAACTATGTTAGGGTCGGCTTCCAGTCTAACCGGATGCAGCTGAATACCAATAATAATTTACATGTAGCGACTGCCTATCTGACCTCCCCAACCCAGTTAGTACAAGGTAATACGATACTCCTTGGTAATACTGGTTGTCAGACTTTTTGGGCCAATGACTACCTGTAATGACTGTCAAAGATCTACAAATGACACCCGGGAACAACGGCTTTCCGAGGTACGAAGGTAACTCGGTATGTAATGGGTGGTCACCCATCCACAGACCAACCTAGGCACTATATTCCAAGCACCGCTTAACCTAAAGATCTATCCGAGCGGCTATTATTATTTAGCCACGAGCACCTCCACACAAAAATATTAATATGGGCACATAAATATTAAAAAAAAATATGAATAATTTTTTTCCCATTCAAAGAAAATGTCTAATATGACCCGGTAAAATACCGTCCAGCCCCAAACGTAAAAATTTGGTGAAGCATACCGACAGACATACGCTCCTTTAACGACATGATTTATGACCAACGCGAGATTTTTCTGAATGCAGAGACATAAAATACGAGAGATTTTCAACTTTTGACCCGGGATAGGTCGTCTGTTGAAAAATTTTAACGTTGGGTCACTCTGGTAATATAACGCGGAAAGATTTGTACATGTCACCGTAAAATTGTAAATACCGTTACATTATAATCTATCTCGCGAGATTGTAAACTGTCGAAAGATTGTGAACTTGAACATACTGCTTATAATTTAACGCATTATTTTTCGGTAGATTATAATCTATCGAAGTGAAGCCGTCAAATTGTGAAAAGGCATGTATATTTTTTTAAATCTGCTGTTCCATACATTTTGACCGTGTAGGTATTACACTTTTGTAGGAAACAGCAGTTTTTTTTATAATAACCGACGAAAAATTTCTATGTAGGATGGGCTCAGAATGATGTACTGAATCCGTGATAACCGTTTTCGCGTCGGTGTCCCTTTCAACCCGTATAACATCATGCTTGTAATCTCCGAAAGGTCAGTAGGTAGAGGTGTATGTCGTATACCCATAATACTATTTCGACAGTAACGTTTGTGTCCCATGTAATACGGAGCGAGCCTTGTTATCAACTGGGCACAAATCCAGACTCCGAGCTTGCGAGCTGACTACGGCTTGGGTATTTTGCATTTAAAAATGTATCACAAATAATCGGTATACAAGTTACCCTTAACGAAGCCGAAAAGCACTTGTTCTCCCCGTCATTACTTTCTTTTTTTTTCTGGATTTCACATATTTTTAAATCTCTTTGATACCTGGGAGCCTTCTAGTTACGGAGACATTGAGGGTCAAAAATCCAACTTTTTCACAAGTTTTTAATATTCTAAGTTTACTTCTAATCCCTTCACGACCCCCGTACTATTCAATGCATCCATCAGCACAGTATTTTGAGTGGTTACATTGAGTCTCACCGTAAAACGTAATTTTTCACCGCAAAAAAAGTCGTTTTCCAGCAATAACTTTTCCTTAGTACTTAGTTTGATGTAGGGAATGCTCGGTTGCCGGCTTTGTGTAGGGTCCGTTTACACCTTGTATAGACTTCAGAATGCTTTATTTGTAATCAGACATATTTAACTATTATACACCGTGACTTTTTAGTCGTCTTACAAAGGTGGTCCAGTCAATGTATCCGACAAAAAATACCTCTAAACGCGATTATACAAAGAAAAATAAATAATACATTTGAATTATGAAACATCTTGTAAATAATGTTTACGTGTCAAACGGTAGAACATACCTACCTAACAAACGAGTCGACTCGCAAAAGGGTGTTTCAACTACGTCATGCGTCATAATAATGAATAAAAAATATATTTTTAAATTATTCAAATCTCATAAATGCCAATTTTTTTTTTATGAATGTTTAGTAGTCATTGGATACATGAAGTGGGCTGCCTTTATAAGACGACTAAAAAATCACGGTGTATAATGCGTATCACTCGAACAGCTCGCGAAAGCGCAACTAACACCACCGATCTATAAATATTCATGATTCCCATCTTTATGTGCCCCAAAAACCCGTTTCGACTAAGTTGCAAATCCGGCCGAATATATACGTAGCCAATTGCAAATATTCCCCTACACTTGTGCAAATATCTGTGACCGGCTTTACAAATTGCCGGTCTGATGCAAGAAGCAAGCCGTTTCCGCCAATTTGGATTTATACATCAAAAGCTCTGTTGTTTTGGAAGGAGACCGTTCCAATTTCATCAGCCAATCACAGCCAATCAATGTTGGAATACCACATTCGATTGGGGCTTGCTATTGGCTACTGAGCTCAGTATTAAATCTGTGCTTTCAATCAACGGCAAACGTTGAACGATACGGGTCGTCTGCTTTATCGCACTGTGTTTATTTTTGGCTTTATTTATTTATCGGCCATTTTTGTTTTCCAGTCTGGTTAATTATTTGAACCTTTACTATACTTGTAATTTGTAGATCTTTGACAGTCGTTAGGTAGTCAGTGGCCTAAAAAGTCTGACAACCAGTCTTACCAAGGGGTGTCGTATTACCCAGTACTAACTGGGTTGTAGAGGTCAGATAGATAGTCGCTCCATGTAGAATACTGGTATTTAGCTGCATTCGGTTAGACTGGAAGCCGACCCCAATAAAGTTGGGAAAAGGCTAGGCAGATGATGACTATACTTATAATTTGGCGGTTTATGTCAGTGGTCTGTCAAAATGGATGGATATGACACTGCAGAGACTGCCACATTTGAAAGAGTGACTACGATATCACCGAGTTTAAAAGTAACGTTATCTCTAAAGACGTTTAACTTTGTGCCAGTTTCTATTGACTCAGAAATTCTTTCTTATAAGCCATATCACCTTTTCCTAAATAATATATGCACATCTGCAGCAGTAAGTAGATATAGGTACTACGCGTATCTGACCTTATGTTTAAGTGCATCGTTGATAGTTGATGCCTCACCATTTCTTTCAATACCTAATGCTAAATGTTCAGTAGAATTATAATATGCCCCTATGCATTTACAACAATTATGCCCAAAATATAATATACTAATACTAAATAGCTGTGCCCCGCGAGCTTTGTCGGCGTGAAATTAGCAGTGTGAAATATATTTCACCTATTCTCATACTTACCAAATATACATTAAAAAAATATTAAAAATCGGTTAAGCCGTTTTGGAGGAGTGTGACAACAAACAGCGTGACACGAGATTTTTATAAAAAAAGAAGATAATAAAACTGAAGAGTTTGTATGAACGAGTTAATCTCTGGAACAACCAATCGGATTTGAAAATTCGATATCCCAATTCTTGAGGGAGGATATAAGCTAGTTAACATCACGCAAAGACCTTTTTGAGCCGAGCAAATGCAGAAACGATGGCTGCAACCGTGAGGCACAGCTAGTATAACGATAAAACCACCACCTCACAAATTAAAACCTCAGTTTTCAGCACAAAACTGCAGCTGATTACCTTCGAAGGTAATGTTCAGGTAAACAGAGCGAAACAATTATTACGAACGCGGTATTAATTCGCGCTGGCAATTAAAACTGTAGCAGGTCTCCGTGGCTAATGGCTAAATGGCTAACGACCGAGTGGCTGGTGGCTGGTGGCTGGTGGCAGGTGGCTGGCCAATTAACCACGCTAATTTGCAAGCCTCATAATTGTTGCTTGTGCAAGCTTTTGTTTTGTTGATGGAGATAATTAGGGAGCGATATTGTTTGTTATCAGTCTTGATAAGATGGATATACTCTCGGATGTATTTCATGCTTGTGTTTGAAGCAAAATATTTTGTAGAATTTACTGTAGCTTGGCGTGGTACGTGGGATACCTACAAGTCCTTAGGCTTAGATATTACACCTATTTAACTAATGGTAGTACTATTGCGTTAATTAGTAGTACAGATCGAGATAAAAAACATTTGTATTTTTCATCAATTAGTTTCAAAACATCAGAAACACCTACTTTAATAAAAATAATCATCTGCTTTTATCAAACTAGTGCTTTTATACTCATGCTAAGACCAAATATGGGTCCTCATCAGTTGTGTCTACTACGCGTACAATATCAAACAGGTTTATTACGTACATTTTGACCTGAAAAATTAGCCCTTGTGAACATCCAAGCTAACACCCCTTTTTAACCGACTTCAAAAAGGAGGATTCTATGTTCCGCTGTTAGTTTTTTTTGTTTTTCATGTATGTTCATCGATTTCTCGGTCAATTGCGGATCGATTTTGAAAATTATTTTTGCAGTGTATCTTTACATCTGCAACATCTAAAGTAATCCCATTTCTCTTTGTTCCAGACTTTCTGCGTGGTATCAAAACGTTTCCGAAAGAACTACATCCACCGGTTCACGGCCACGAGGTCCCTGTTCTGGTACTCCCCGTGGTCTCCAGTGCGCCGGGCCTGTGTCTACCTCTCCACAAACCAGTACTTCGATTACTTCGTCATGGCTACCATTCTGCTCAACTGTGTCTTCCTTGCCATGTCGGAGACTATCGAAGAGGCTGAGTGAGTATTTTGTTTAATTTTTTTTCTTCTTCTTTTTTACGTGTTGATTTTATTTATTTATTTATTGGTTCACCAACAATTGTTTACACAGGTTGTATGCTAAAAGTAACATCGAAAATGTAACAGTGCCACAATTACTTACAGGTAAACTCCGCGTGTATAAAGAAATTATACAATTTATAATATTAATCTAGTTTAAAATAATTACTTAATTTTGATGAACTCAAATTGTGTAAGATCAGTATGTAACCACCAACATAGCACAGCTCTAACTTTTGCTTCGATTAAATCTTGATAGGTGTAAGTGTTATGGGCAGGACAGCAGGTGGAGCGTACCCTGCAAAGGGGCTCCACACTGGCAATCTGTTTGGGATGAATCGAGGATACCCCATTTGGCCAGATTATATCTATTTTTCTTTTTAGAATTATAGATTAGATAGCTTATGCCCGCGGCTTCGCCCGCGTGGAGTTCGGGAATTGACCACGGGATCTTACTTCTGGGATAATAAGTAATCTATGTATAAAGTAGATGCATGGTTTTATATACTTGCTTATAACTTGCAAATATTAGTTCATAGTAATATCTATTAGGTACTTTATATATTATTATGTGAAAAATTGATACCTTGGTTTGAGATTGGACACCGGTGACGAAAATCAAATGATTAATGAGGCATCTATTTATAGACATAACACTTTTACATAATATTTAAAATCAATGTCGCGTATCACGAGCCAACGCGAAAATCGGTGGAATAAACCATATAAATTACAGACGTCTACCTCAGAAAAATCCTACCTACTTACTTAATAGGTAAATACTCCCGCGCCCCGTACGTCCCGCGCAACACTGCGCGCCATGCGCCCGTCTAGGTAAGCTTCGAAGCCCTATTTGACTCTGTTGGGGGATGATTTTGATTTTGGAAAAAACTGTGATACACGTATCTCATAATTTTAATTGAAAAGTATGTATACAAATTTCCAAGTCAATCGACTCAGAGAATAAAAAGTTTCACAGAATATTAAACACCCCATTTCACCCTCCAAGGGGTGGAATTAAAAAAAACTGTTTCTTAGCGGATACTTACTTTTCACAAAGAACGCACCCTCCAAATTGTATGTCTCTAGAACCAGCCGATTGGGCTATACATTGATGTATCAGTCAGCCAGTCGACATTGAATTCTTAAATTGGGGGATGATTTGGGAAAAACTGTGATACGTGTATCTCATAATTTTATTTGAAGAGTATGTACACAAATTGTCAAGTCAATAGGCTGCGAGAATAAAAAATTTCATAGAAAATTCAACACCCCATTTCACCCTCTTAGGGGTGGAATTTCGAAAAACCCTTTCTTAGTGAATACCTACTCTTTACAAAAAATACACGCTCCAAATTTCATGTCTCTAGAACCAGCGGATTGGGCTTGCGTTGATATATCAGTCAGCCAATCAAGACATTGAATTTTTAAATTGGGGGATGATTTTGGAAAAACTGTGATACACGTATCTTATAATTTTATCTGAAAAGTATGTACACAAATTGTCAAGTCAATCGACTGCGAGAATAAAAAATTTCATAGAAAATTCAACACCCCATTTCACCCTCTTAGGGGTGGAATTTCGAAAAACCCTTTCTTAATGAATACCTACTCTTTACAAAGAATACACGCTCCAAATTTCATGTCTCTAGAACAAGCGGATTGGGCTGTGCGTTGATATATCAGTCAGCCTATCAAGACATTAAATTATTAATTGGGGGATGATTTTGGAAAAACTGTGATACACGTATCTCATAATTTTATCTGAAGAGTATGTACACAAATTGTCAAGTCAATCGACCGCGAGAATAAAAAGTTTCATAGAAAATTCAACACCCCATTTCACCCTCTTAGGGGTGGAATTTCGAAAAACCCTTTCTTAGTGGATACCTACCCTTCACAAAGAATACACCCTCCAAATTTCATGTCTCTAGGACCAGCGGTTTGGGCTGTGCGTTGATATCTCAGTCAGTCAGTCAGTCAGGACTTTGAATTTTATATATATAGATATACATTTTTTTTTTTCTTAGCCACTATTATCCCACTGCTGGGAAAAGGCCTCCCCCATAGCCTTCCATTCTTCTCTCCGTGCGTTTTTTTCGCAAATACTGTCATTTACTGTCTTTGTGTAGATATACAGTACTTTTGGTAAATTAAGGAACACACTAAAAATAACACATATATAACATAACATCGCAAAACTGGAGCCATGAGACAGCTAGACGGGGTCGCGTCAGACTGAGGAGAAAATGGCAGGACGCCTTGAATGGCTCTCTCGTTCATTGGAGAGAAGAGGCACAACGCCGAGAAAAGTGAATGAAGGAATGGGGGAGGCATTTGTCCAGGAGTGGGACAGTTCTGGCTAAAACGTATAACAGAAGTGTGTAGGTAGTACTTATGCAACGGAACAAGTTTTACTACGCACTCTGAAATATGAGAAGTACCTACAGCTCTTCAATGTACCTCGAGAGGGCTAACCCCGCGGGGAACAGATGTTTTTATGTAACAGTTGTAGTCCATACTACATAATATTGATCGTGTTTGAGTAGCGCAGAAACCATTCATAAAAAAAATATTTTTTTTTGTATATTTCAGAGTTCGTGCATAGTAAAAGTGGTTCATTCTCATTAGTACCTACTACACTCTCTTAAACTATGTCCCTAATTTTACATAACATCCCAACCGTACGGATAAATTGTAAGAATTCCATTTGTCAGTATAAATTGGCTGTAATATATAAAAGCGTGAACGTTAACGATTAATATCAACCACGCGACGCCACGCGGGTTTCTTGAATGTACAAAATGAAGCTTCGTTTGTCGCGCGCAATCCGTGGATCATCATCATCCATCTGTCCTAATCCCAATTTATTTGGTGGCGGCGCAACAAGTCTCCTTGTTCCATACTCTCTTAATTCCGTCGTTGGGACATACAGTTTTTTGAACATCGCGATTATTACCGTTTCGGGTTTAAAAGAACACGTCAATTCGTTGATTCCTTTAGCATTGCAAATATTTTATTAGCCTATTCTGTCCCACTGCTAGGCAAAGGTCTCGCCCATTCCTTTCCAACTCTTCCGGTGTTTTGCCTTCTCTAGCCAATCAGTCATGAACGAATCCAAATCATCACGCCAGCGTTTCTTGGGCCTGCCTCGGTGACGACGACCTTCTTCAGTCACCAACTGTGTGACGATTCTAGCCCATCTGTCCTGACCCACCCCGTCTCATTTTGGTATCCCATTTGACAATTTTTTTTAACTATTATAATGATAGGACCTTAAGTGCGCGACTTCCAACCCAAATTAAAATAAAGCTATGAAGGTATTGTTATCCTGTATATAAGTTGCAGCCGCGGAGATCAGTAATGCTATTTAACCTGAACCACTCAAAGTGAAAGCCAACAAGTTCAAAGAGGCTATTGAAATACAGTATGACCAATTTAAATATGCAGTTCAAGGTGGCGCTGTTTGAAAAAAAAGGTACTAATGAAATAAAATAAAAATAAAAGTGCGTGTGTGAGTTTGTAAGTGTGAGTGTAAAGTGGAAGGTCCGTGTATGTGGTGTGGTGTTGTGTTGTGTGTGTGAGAGAGAGAGAGAGTAAGATAGTGTAGTGTGTGTGTACGTCTAAAAATGGATGTATATTATGAATGTGTGCATGAGGGGCACTATGTATTTATGAAAAACGCTAGACTAGGAGAAGATAGTAAGCAGTTTTTCCGTTTCTTCATAATCAAGTTCTAAAAGCCACTGTGTAAGCTTCTTTTTACATTATTTTGGCCTAGTAACGTCAATAAACAAACCAAAACACTAACGCACCAGATTGCAACAGAAACCTTTGACTTCCCCTTGCAACTTTTTCGTCCACCACAAGGGACGCCCATAGTCCTTTGACCTTTATATAAAATGTTTTTGGCCTCCCCTGAGTACACCCTATGCTTTCTCAGCGAGGTCGTATGTTATTGTAACTTATTGCCCGTTCTGAATTATTAGGCTTATTCCAAATAAATATTGTTTTCTCTGGGGTTAAGTAATAACGGCGAATGTAAGTTGTTTATCTTTATTTGTGAAGCCGTGCCTGACCACTGCTGAACTTACATGAACCTTATAGGCCTTTAGAGCTATAAGTATAGTACTTACCAAGAATAACATTAAGTTAAAATTAAAAAAACCCCTAACGAAAGAATAAAAGATGAAAGATAAATACCCACTTTCATCCCCCATATCTAGTAAATGGCTGCACCGATTTGATAAAACATGTCTAATTTTAATATTCACATCATGCGCTTTCATTTGATACCCCCACTTGGGTATATTTGAAAATACTCGATTTTTCATACTCACTTTCATCCCCCATATCTAGTAAATGGCCGCACCGATTTTGATAAAACGTATCTAAGAACCATCGCCAAGAAATTAGCTTTCAATTAAAAAAACTACATCCATATCGGTCCACTCGTTTAAGAGCTACGGTGCCAGAGACAGACAGACACATACAAACTTATAACACCTCTCTTTTTGCGTCGGGGGTTAAAAATGATTTTTTTGTAACGCTGGGACTAAAATATATCAAACATTTAACAGTCACACTGAAACTAATCCGAAGTCGCCCGTTCTCCTTTTAGGGTACAAGTCCCCATTTCATACAAAGGCTAACAACGCCCCCTAAAGCCGGTATTAAAGTGCATCCGCTTAACATTCACAGCCCATCGCGACTACCACCGGCGTTGTAACCGCATATCCGGTTTTAGTCTCGCCTTCATGAATAACTGACAACTTAAATTGGTTTGTTTTCAGGGCGGATGTCTTGGTTGCCTTTGAGGAATTTAAAACTTTTTTAGGATAAAGTTTAATTAAATGTTCAACGGTGATTATTAACTGAGTATTTTTGAAAGTAGTAGGTTAGAAAACTGTTTAAAATCATTGATGGCTCACCCAAAAAGGTTTGGGTTTTTGTAAATATAAAAAAATTCAAGAACATGTCTCCAAGAGAATCAATATGCCCAAGAGAGTGAACAGCAGGTACAATTATGACAAGATTACTTTCATCATCACCATTTCAGCCGAAAGACCACTGCTGCACATAGGCCAAGTGTCTCCACATTGACCGGTCCCGTGCGTCTCGCATCCAGCAAATCCCCGCAACCTCACCAGGTCATAGGTCCACCTAGTGGGAGGCCTTCCAACGCAAAGTCTTCCGGTTCGCGGTCGCCACTCCAGAACTTTTCGGACCCATCGGCCATCAGTTTACTTTATAAAAAGGCAAATGACCCACAGAACCCACATAAAGGGTGTAAAAATACCTTTAACGAAGCCGAAAGGCACTTATTCTCCCCGTCAATGCGATATTTTTTTTGTTCTAGACCATACCTGGGAACCTTCTAGTTACGGAGATATTGGGGGTCAAAGTTCCGTTTTCACAAGTTTTTTTTAAAATACATGTTTTTAAAGTAAGATTTTTACTTTAAACATCTTCACGACCCCCGTACTATTCAATCCATCCATCAGCACAATGTACAGAATGCTTGGCTGACGGCTTCGTTAAGGGTGTGTTTACACGCTGTATTATTATTACAATATTAAATAAAGTAGTGCGACAATAAACCTCTCCCTCCATATCAAACATTAATGCGACAACAGAAACAACCACTTACAACAATGCACGAGATATAAATTTCCAACCCGACAGTAAATTACAACCGTTCGTACTTCGCAGACAGGACATGTGCTTACCCCGTATGTTCGTAGGTACGGTGGTACTATCGCGCTCACTAACGAGATCATTTATAACGGTGTCGTAAACGCAAGTAAGCGACTAACATGATTGATTCAGCCGTCGCCGATGCAAACTGATTTTGTTGCTCATACATGAGCTGAGCTTGCTCATAATTTTGGTAGCAGTGTAGATCTGAGTGTCGTTTTAAAGCGCTTTTTGGAGTGGTTTGGTAAATTGAGCGTGTGTTGAGCTTAGGAGAGAGAGTGCTTTACTTTAGTTGGTATCTATACATAAAATAAAATTGTAACAGGCAGATGTCTGTACATTGAAGATATTGAAAAAATATATATGGGGGTCTTTATTAAAGCAATAGAAGCCAAAACAACAGTTTTTACAATTTTTGTCTTTCTGTCTTTCGGTCTGTATGTTTGTACGCGCATCACGCAAAAACTACTGCATGGATTTGAATGCAGTTTTCACCGCTCTACTGCTAGATGCTTAACGTAAAATATAGGCTATATTAGATATAGTTTTGGACCCGACAGGTGGCGCTGTGCGAAGCAAGGGCGGGTCGGTAGTGTTTATGAAATCATAGACGTGTGCAAACGTCATCTTAATAAATACATTGGCGAGCATAGCACTGAAAGCAATCGCTTATGTTTTACCAATTTGCAGGGACGGATTTATGGGTGTGGAGGCCCTGGGGCAACCAAGTAGTAGACGCACCGAAATTTGTTTTGGGACAGATGAAAAAAAAAAAGTTTCTTTTTTTGCTCATTCATTCAGAAATGAGAAAAGGAGTAAACGTGTCTACTAATATTGAATTGAGTAAGCATATGATTAAGATGTATTAGCGAGCGAAGCGAGCTCGAAAATTGTAGTATTCCGCCTGGGATAGGTTGATTTCTTTATAGATGTCCGAGATTTCGAGGGGATTTGAACACTCTTTGATGGACTCATGGAGACAAAGGATGTAATTTTCTTAACCAATTGTGGAGGCCCCTTCCTTGTGGAGACCCGGGGCAAGTGCCCCTGTCGCCCTGCCCTAAATCCGGCACTGCCAATTTGAGATGAGAGAGAATTGTTAATGGATGGAGAGGCAGAGCAAGATCAAGGAAATAATATGGATGTCGGATGGATTGTAAGAGAGGAAATTTGAAAGAAAAAGGAGTTAATGATAGAGTAGCGTAACCTCAAGTTAAATGAGATAAAGTCAAGAAGATTTTATTGGTATATCAGAAGTACTGCGAGAGGAAGACATATACCACATTTTGATGAGATGTATCCGAAATCACTTGTTAAGATCTCAAATTGGTATACACAATATAAATTTATCTAACCCTCTATCAGATAAAATAATTCCCATAATAAATATGGTTAAGTCCGCTTTGAAGAACAGGCCCAGAATATAGTCCGATTGATGATGTTTTGTTGTTTTCTTCCTGTTAAGTTAACTATAAACTATTTAAGTTAACTATACACGTTTATTTTTTTTGTATACATACAGCGTGTCATATTCGCATTAGCGTAAAACCTCTTTAAATAAAGATTTTAAAAAAAGGAAAAAGAAGTACTGTGAGAGGAATTTATGAAAGTGTTGCCTTTTTTTATTTATGTTTTCACTTCAAATTTGTTACTGTAATTGGTTGTAAACACAACCGTTGTTATTAAATAAATAAAATAAATAATAAGATCTTTGAAAAAATTAAGCAATGATACTACATACTTTTCATTGCTTACATGCCACACATATAAAGTCCCGGAATTGGTAACCCTTAATCATTATTACCCGGTTAACACTCAAATTCTCAACTATCGGAATGTCAAGCGTCTGTTTTAATCCAATATTGGAGTCCCGGTAATTGCCACCCGGGTAATTCGGATTAACCGGTTCAGACGTCAAATTCGATCAACAAGTGCTTGACAGAACATGATAGCCGGATATCGGGAGCCCCCTACGTGAAGCTTTTATTAAAATACCGGTAATTTGACCCGGGTAAACATATTACCGGGTTTAACCGGGCTCTCTCGTTAAGTGAGCAAAGAACTCGTTTATTTCGGCATTATTCTTGAATTGGGCTGTGTTTGGTAATTTAAACCAATGACATTTTAACTGTTTATTTTTGGGAATAATAAAATTAACAGTATAATTAAGTTTGTGAGCGTAATTAAAGTGGAGTGTTATTTTGAGAAAGGTAAAGAGATTTTGAGCATGATCCTCAAATACGTAGTTGGGTTAAAAATCAGTTTGCGAAATTAAGACACAGTCACATATTTATGAAAAAGCTATTTATGTAATTTTAGTATAATGCAATATATGTCATTTTTATTTTCTTATTTACTATAAGAATTGATGTAAATGCATTAATTTGATTGGTTGAAACACTGCTTTGTAGCGTAGCGGCATCTTCTATTTACTATGTTTAAGTATTGAAATGGAATCAAAATTTTAAGTATAATTATACAGGGTGAAAGGCACACCGACGCACAAACGGATATCTTATCTGCAGAAGCCACACTTGAAGCCACTTGTTAGGCATCCGAAACTCAAAAAGAAAAACAAATAGATAGTGTACGGAAAAAATAGTACCCGTTCCGTCTGTAAAAACCAGTTTTAAATCATACACGTAAATGTCAACTAAATACAGCACAGAATGACCTACCAAAACCCACACGAGACAACAAAAAAGATCCTTAATACGGTCCCCAACTCCATCAAAACTCGGCCAGAAACACAGACGTCCCTACAATCTAATTCCTCACATGTAATTCGAAATGTAAGTGAAAACAAAGTTGCTGACACTCAATTTAACCGAGGTAACCCAACTTGGGGGCTAAAGGTGTCGGGTGATCAGCTATGCGGGGTGCGTTCCATCCAAGTGTCCCCACGTGAGGTGACTGCTAAGATGTGAAGCTTCAGACAGGTTTTATGATAATGTTGGACAGTTAATCTGATTCTGTATTAAGACTTATACATTGGTGATGAGTGTGGGTTTTGTGGGATTTTATGGGTTTGCGATAAATGAACATTACATAGCATCACGCCTGTAAGCCCCGCAGGTTTAGGCAGAGGTGTACCTAATAGTACACCCACATTTTGCCAGTTATGTTTAAGTCCCATTTAATAAGCGGTGGGCCTATTGCTATGCCCAGGACCTCATGCTCAGCAGTCGCGCTTGCGACCGCTCGACCAACGAGGCAATGAAATAAGGATGTTAAGCATTTTAGGATCTCTGTTGCACCTGATTTATAACGCTACTGAAACCTGATTTTAAATTCAAGTCATGACTTACAGTAAAGCAAAATCGCTTAGCGTAGTAACTTTTTAGAAAGATTTTCCCTTGTTTTGTAAATAACATACACATGGCGCAGTCCCTAAGGTTTTAATTCAGAAAGATCCAATATTCTTTCCGTAGGTATATTAAAAGTATGTCCCAATTTCCCAAAGTATTTCTTATTTAATAGGACCCTTAAGACAAACACAAGATTTTGTCCTACATAATTCAATCCTACTTTATATAAACCCTTAAAACGAATAAAATACAAAAGGAAAAACCGTTTAGGTAGGTAGTGTTTGCTTACAACAAACAAATGCCTTTCAATGTGAGTCGGCCACAGTTTTATAAATAAAACTTGGTCGGTTTACACTCATTGTAACGTTTTCACCGGCCTTCAACCCTGTAATTATTTAAATACGTATACAATTATACGGACGAATTGAACAAAAATACGAAAACCTATTTTCTAGTCGTGTGTGAAATTATATGTTGTATTTCAAATGTTTTGGAAAGTTAATAATGACTGTGGTCTGAAAACGATAGTGAACACAATTTCAACAGTTTCGTTTCTAAACTGTAGTTCGAATTTTGTGAGATATTCTTCCTTTTTTAGCCCCCGACGCAAAAAGAGGGGTGGTATACTTATATGTTTGACCGCAATGTGTGTGTGTGTGTCTGTCTCTGGCACCGTAGCTCTTAAACGAGTGAACCGATTTGGATACAGTTTTTTTATTTGAAAGCTAGTTTCTTGGTGATGGTTCTTAGATACGTAATCAAAATCGGTGTAGCCATTTACTAGATATGCGGGATGAAAGTGGGTATTTATCTTTCATTTTTTATTTTTTCGTTGGGGGTTTTTAAATTTAATGTTGTTTTATAAAGCTTTTTATGTGATAATAAACAAAACACCCGAGTATATTGGTACATACTAGACTTAAAATATACGCGGCATTTGAGTCAACAGCATTGGTACCTACCTACCTACACAATCATTTATTTATTAACTATAGAATACTAACAGCTTAACAAACAGAACAAAAATAACAAATGAAACTGACAGCCAATTACAAGTCTTCACTTATAAAAAACAAACTGGTAAAGAAGGTGTGAACAACAAGGCACAGCCCACAAAAAAAAAACAGGACATTATCAAAAGCTTAAACTATGTAGAAACATCTAATATAATCACTTTTTTTTTGGTTGGGGAAGTCATCAAATAACCCCCCCCCCCCCCCCGCTCTGAGCGAAGTGGGAGGGAGTGTCAGACTCGTACTGACTAAAACCCATACAGGTTCCTTCTTTGCCCTTTGTGTTTCAGGGCCGCGGTATCTCTTTCGAACAGTCCCGCAGCCTAATATAGGCACTTGGACTCACAAATAAGGCTATGATATAGGGAGACCGAATGGGACACAGGTCTCTATCTGAGAGATGGCCGTAACCCACCACGAAGGCCCATACAACCGACAGACTAATCATGATATTGTATCAACGAGAACTAACATTATTACCGCAAATATACAAAGGCACAAACACAAACAGCAATTTCTCTTCACCAAAATTGCTAAACGAAATGGACTTCACAACATTTTTGTGCCTCGTCATTTTAACCCTCCATAATCGTACCCCAAGCTATAAAGGCAGCCTTATCTAGCCGACATTGTGGCACTGCGGTATTCGAGCCTAATACCGACTAATATTAGTGTGGAGCATGTTTTATCGGGCCGTTTGATCAACAGGTTTATTGATTATACCAAACGGTAAAAGGAACTGCGCTGCCCGTTTTAGGGTTGATGTCGACGAGAGTTTTAAGCGTAACGATATGTCGGTCAAGGTGTAAGAACATTTATAGAGGAGCTCATGGCTACATAATAACAGCCACTCGGGTCAATCTTTAAGTTAAGCCGTGCTTGCCTAGGTTGGTCTGTGGATGGGTGACCACCTATTACATACCGAGTTTCCTCCGTACCTCGGAATAGCACGTTAAGCCGTTAGTCCCGGGTGTCATGAGTAGATCTTTGACAGTCGTTAGGTAGTCAGTGGCCCAAAAAGTCTGCCAACCAGTCTTACCAAGGGGTATCGTATTACCTAGTACTAACTGGGTTGTGGAGGTCAGATAGGCAGTCGCTCCATGTAAAATACTGGTATTCAGCTGCATCCGGTTAGACTGGAAGCCGACCCCAATATAGTTGGGAAAAGGCTAGGCAGGTGGTGGTGTAAGAACATTTATGTTTGGACGTCTGCATCTCTTTTCATGTTTTTAAGCTGTTATATCCTATACTAGCTTTTGCCCGCGGCTTTGCTCGCGTTAATTTAGAACTTGACAATCAATTCGGATTGTACTCTGCGAGTAATAAAATAATTCAATAATGATTCGAAAGACACGTGGCGCCATCTATTATCATAAGAAAGTTATTGTTGTTTTCCTCGGGAACAGTCCTTTTTTTCGGGATGAACGGAACCCAATGTCCGTTTCTGTACTCCTGACAACGTATATGCAAAATTTCAAGATGATCGGTTCAGTGGTTTAGGCGTGAAAAGGTCCAAACCTAATTTCGCATTTATAATATTAGTAGGGAACTAAGGATTCCATAGTCAGTCTTCGGCACGGTTTTCGACTACTTTTTTGTTCAAAAATATCTTTGCATATCCCTTCAGTACTATATACAGTGCTTAATTACGCGGTACAACAGATCAGTTTTGTAGATAATGTTTGAAAAAACTGGCCTGTTACACCATGTTTACACTAAGGTTATAAAGGGTGTAAAAAGACCCTTAACGAAGCCGAAAGGCACTTGTTCTCCCCGTCATTGCGATCATTTTTTTGTTCTGGACCATACCTGGGAACCTTCTAGTTACGGAGATATTGGGGGTCAAAGTTCCAACTTTTTCACAAGTTTTTTTTTTAATACATGTTTCTAATGTAAGATTTTTACTTTAAACACCTTCACGACCCCCGTACTATTCAATCCATCCATCAACACAATGTTTTGAGTGCGTTACATTGAGTTTTACCGTAAAACGTGATTTTTCACCCCAAAAAAAAAAGTCGTTTCCCAGCAATAATTTTTGCATAAAGTTACTTAGTTTGATGTACAGAATGCTTGGTTGACGGCTTCGTGAAGGGTCTGTTTACACCCTGTATATTAAAAAATGGTCTCATGTCGTGTCTGCTAGTTTCAATAGTTGAAAATAAGCGTTATAGAAAATTCACATCAAGCTTCCACCACTAAAGTATCAGTTAATTTTATCCGTGCCGATATGGCCGAACCTTAAATTGTCCCTTCGACATTATACCCGGTTGTCAGTTCAACCGGCTTCGACAAACAGTCTTTTGTTTGGCGTTCTCAAATATCATCACCTCATTGGTTTATCTCATACCGACAGGCGTGATAAATTACATGGTAGAATTTATTATACTTCATGGTGAATATTAGGGTGGATTCGCGAGTTTATTAACTTGATATTTTGTTTGTATTGTAATTAGGAACACGAAACGGTGATTATTGTGTCCGTTTTCAGTGCGAAAATTTCTATTTCTGTAATATTGATTTATAAAATAACTATAATTTGCACGATATAAATATAATTTATAGCCTATGTTACTTCCTGATAATTTAGCTGTCTATTGATGAAAAATGGTTAAAATCGGTTCAGTAGTTTTTGAGTTTATTTGTTGCAAACATACAAATTTTTCCTCTTTATAATATTAGTATAGATAATATACACATCTGTAAGTGGTACTTTCTCAATCTTTAGAAATAAAAATAAACAATTTAATGGTACGATTAACTTAAGTTTTCAACTGACTTACTTTTCAAATCGATTGGCTTATGCCTTTGAACACAGTGTAAGCTTTAAACTTTGCATATAATTTGGACTTGGTGCCTTACAAAGTAAGCTGAAAATACCACCACAACGTAGCAGGTATACACTTTCACACATCAGTAATAAGCCCACATGTATAATATGACAACATCAAACAATCTGGATTACCACAAAAACAATAAAACCCCTGAAGTTTCACTTTCCAAAACAATTGTGTCGTTAACCAACCGTACGAGTACAGTCACGAGCACCAATATGTACACACTTTCCTTTTAAAAGCAATTTTCGCGAGAAATAACGATTGTAACTTGGAGATAGGATCTTTTTCATAAAAATATGAGTTCCAGAATACTATCATGTTCGTAACAACATGAAACTTTTGATCCGAACAGTAGCGGAAAAACCCTTTTAAAAGTTGTTAAGTGTTTATTTATTTATTTATTTAGGTAACCAACAGCGATAATTAAAAATATTTTACAAAATATGCGTGTTACAGTTAGTATGGCCAATTATAGGTTTCCCTGTTTAACTGAGAAATATGTATAATACATGCGAACGGACTTATGCCAGATATTTCCAATTAAAGAACAAAATAATTTTGCAATACAATAAAAAAATTATAGGTTTTAGATCACAATTTTGAAAAATTAAAAACAAAAAGGTTGAATAATAAAACATAGTAGAAGAAAAAGAAGATGAAAAAGAAGATTGGTTTATATGGTGCTCGTGACTGTACATGGGTACTCAACCCAAAGCTACGAGTATTTTACGCAATGCGCTAACTTATTCCAGTAATGTGGATGCCGCAATTTCATGTCATAAAGTATAAAAGCAACAAGCGACGGCTATAATAGGAATTCACAGCTTCTTCCGACTTAAGTCGGTACCTTATGACGAAATTCTCGTTAATCCCGTTTTTGTGGACGCTTTTCACTGGGTTTGTGACCTCTGACTGTGTTTCTAGAATTTTTTGGGAGAGTATACTTGATGGTCGGATATTTAGAATTGGTTTGAAATCAAAACCAGATCGTTAGCTCAATTAAAATCTTTCAATGTCACTGATATACGATTTTCAGTAAGCATATTTGGGATAGTACTATTAAAATGTCATCCATCACCTACATAACAGAAACTTATCCATCTTTTTACGGAGTGTGAATCTAGTGATATAAATCTATGAGCAAGCTAGTAAACCCCCTATATGAAACATATGTTCACTACTATGAACAGATTTATGCAGGAACAGATTCCGTTTCCATGGTAATACGAAGTATCTCCATAAAAATACATTTAGCAATATTTAACATTTTATTTTATTTTGAAATCCCATGAAAATCTCGCTCAACACTCGCACTGATGAGAACTCGACCGTATTCGAAGCGTGGTTAGACACACTTTCCTTTGATTAGCATTCGGCCAGCTACGAAATTTTTTACCTTTAGGATTCGTCGACTACATGTTGATCTCATTCTTAGCAAATCATAGATCGTTTCTCAATGAACTGATGAAAGCCAATTATAATTTTAAACAAAAAAAACCTAGGACTATCGTGTTTCTAATGAATAGTTTTTTTTTAATATTGTCTTAATTTTAAACATACATCAAGCCTGTAATTCCCGACACGTTAGGCAGAGGTGTGCCTAGCTGCTACACTCACATTTTCACCAGTTAATGTCCCAAATAACACTTTGCAAAAATCTAAACAAAAAGTGAGACGCCTAAGCGCCCTGTTGTTTATTTGGTTAGTTAATTTATTTTGGATAAATTACTCGCTTTTTTTGTAAATACTTAACTTTAATTATTCTATAAGTAGCTTTAACTCAAATATCCAATTAAATACATTAACTGAAATACAAAAAATAAAATAAAAAACAAAAAGTTTAATTGCAATCCCTATAAATGTTAAACATTTATAATAAACGTCGCTCAACGCTCACTGGAGGGAACATGACGTGACAGCGACTCTGATGTCACGCCGCAACATGTCCGCCGCGCGATTAGTCGCCACCGGATCAACGTCGACTTATAAACATGGCGCCGATTGGCGGTCACTCAAACTGTTTGAGTTTCAAAGTTATCGGTGGCTCTTTGGAATTTGAATTTTGGTAATCCTTGTTTGATGGATGGAAAAAGGCTCGGGAATCCTCTGCCTGGCTACAAGAAAGTTATTATTGAATTCTATTTTCACGCGATTGTAATCTTCTGCCTATCCAATATACCAAATGTGGCTGTAGTTTTCGTCTATTCCGTCTCGTCAATGGAATAATTACTAGACCTTTCGTGTGATTATTATGAACAAGTATTAATAAAAGACCTTTTTTTTACATTACCCTACTCTGTCACACTGCTGGGCAAAAGCCTCCCCCATTTAAAAACTAACATTAAAATCGTGAAAAAATATTACAACCACGTGTTAAATTTATCGGTCAATAATTAACAGTCACCCTATAATCTCTATACATAATGACAGCCAGAATCTACTATTTAACAATTCTCTTCGAAGAATATAGATGGAGGGGTGTCTTCGAAGGTCAATAAAACTATACCGTCGAGATACAGGAACACAATAATTGAGATAGCGTGACTGCTACGTCGTAGCTCGTAGCTGACGTCACGGCTACACTTGCTACGTCGTAGCGGAGCTACGCGAACTTTTTGAACTCGTTTGTGTTCTATTTGTGGAAGTCTTACATTGTGACACATGTCTTGTCTTGTCGCAGTAGTCAATCTATACAGGATGTTTTTACTGGGTCAAATAAAATTATCTAGTGATACTGGATAGACGTGATGGGTATTGATATTTAACCACAAAACAAATAAAACTGATTTCCTTATAATATCAAAAGTTACTACAATATAATTGTTGTTATTGACCCTAAAAATAAATAATTATATCAATTTTATTTAATGATGACTAGATATTGACACACACTACCAATTTAATTTGACCTTATAAAGTGATAAAATATCTCTATACCATAATATTAAACAACAATGCATGAATTACAGGATTATATCGAGTACAGTAAAATCGAATGTCAACAGTCGTTATGTAGAACACAACGTTCATTTTACGTTTCCATAGAGTAGTTTCAATAAGCGAGCAACAGAGGACACTTTCCTCTATCTTTATTATTTGTGGTTATATCGGCTGCTATTTTGTTTCTGGTACTGGCTGGCATTGCATAGTCAAATTAGTCCAATTACTGTCTGTTGGAACCCAGAAAGATGAATAGTTCACTGGCGTTTGTTTTAGGTACATACCAATATAAATATGTATTTTTTATTTATGAGTATAAGAAAAAAAAACATGTCAGCAATTTTTTTGTTCTTTTCAATCACTCTTTAAATACCTTATGTTAAAAGCATAATTTACGTAATTTAGCAGTTTTCCCACGGCTCCACCAGGGTTGTTGCCAGAAATAATCGCACGGCAACGTCCTACCGGGATAAAAAGTATCCTACCTCCTATCCTAACCCAGGATAGTCGGTTGTGTGCCACATCGATATCCGTTAAGTCGAAAATAACGAATTTAGTTAACTGCAGTAGCTGAAAGTTATCCCCAAAACCTGAACTAACACAAAAGAAAAAACAATTCGTCAATCCAAACTTTACAAACCCGAAAAGTCAAACTCAAACGAACCACGAAAATCAAACAACGAAAAATCGTTTCGGAAACGTCAATTTTCCTGTTTTATCGCCCGAAATAGACATCCGAAAATCCGTAAGATCCGGATTTCAAATAAAGCTATCAAAGTTGATTCTGACCGGGGAAGGATCCGAATAGTTTTTTGATTACTTCACAAAGGATCGAGTGATAACAGACACTTCGGCCGAGCGGTCTTGTCGACATTTTATTGCCTCGCCAAGTCGCTTCTGGTTTTTGAGGAGGGGTGTCCCGATAGTTCGACGGGTTGGGAATATAAACGCATGTGTATAAGTGTCATAAATGAAAGAGATGTATTTATATGACTTTTGAAACTGTTTTGCTTTTGTTTATTTGACTCAGACTTAATTGGCCGGGTATTCAGTCTTTACAGTCGTTGGTCCAGGGTATTTCAATGTTATAATATACTAAGTTTTGCCCCCGACCTTTGACCGTGTAAAATTATTATAAAAATGTTCCTTCCCTTTTTGAATCGGATTTTGTTACCAATTTCATGGGTTTTAATTTTTTTGCACAGAATCCTAATACTTTTTCTAATATAGCCTAAGTTACTCCGTATTGTAATCGTTTCGGAGATTAGGAGGAACAAACAGGCAGACAGACAGACAAAAATAAATAAGTTTTTTTTTGTTATAAGTATCATAGATACTTTCATGCATTCAGGAAAAAGCTGTTATTTTGAAATTACAAACAGACTTCAATTGTATTTATTTGCATAGATAAGTCCTTCAGACTTAATTTCGCCCCTGGCAACCGGCCTAACCCACCAGTGACAAACCGTCGTGATGAGACTAGATATCATAATATATAGACATATTAGACATGAACACAAGTGCACTCTCTCTTTCCTAACCCTCGTAGTCCAATGGGACGGCAAGGAAAGGCAACAGGATACAGATGAGGCACCAATTCCAATATACTTTGAAGTTTTCATTTGTATTTACAAACAAAATACCAACTATTTTATGCAGTTACATATCATTAAACTTATACTGTCACTTACGGGATATCTTGCGTGATTGTTCATTATTTTGAGCTCCCGATAATTCGACGCTGTTGCAAGCGCCATGATCGCGGGTTGACTGGAGAATGCGGGTAAAATAACTTAAGAATAAATACACTCATCATTTCTAAAGAAATCTTGTCCAGAAGAAGTATAAGTAAGTAAAGTTTTTAGCTTTCATTAATTTTACAATAAATAACCAGTTTGCATCACAAACATCACTGGTAACGAACCTATCAATCATTATGCAGCCGAAATATATTCTTCCCGTAATAATTAAACATAATAATGTTCAGGACGTCGGCCCGGTAAACAAAATTTCGTACTAAACAACCCTTTGTGCAAAGAGCGCTTAACTCACCCTTAACCAAGGATATTCTATTACACGGGTGTATACCCTTCCGTTGAATACAAACCATAAATACACTCTGTAGATGGGAGTTTTACAATCAACGATAATTTAAATATAACCCCAAACCCAATGTATTTAGGTGGTTTGTGTTGTAGATATCACTGTTATAATGGTTGTTTAAATACCCTTAACGAAGCCGAAAGGCATTTGTTCTCACCGTCATTGCGATAATTTTTTGGTTCTAGACCATACCTGTGAACCTTCTAGTCACGGAGATGTTGGGGTCAAAGTACCAAATTTTCACAAGTTTTTAATGCTATAACTTTGCTTTGAATACCTCCATGACCCCCGTACTATTCGATGCATCTTTTGTTTTGAGTGCGTTACATTAAGTCCTACCGTAAAACAGTGATGTTTCACCTCAAAAAAAATGTCATTTTCATACAATAATTTTTGCGTAGAGTTACAGAGTATGATGTACAGAATGCTTGGTTGCTGGCTTCGTGAAGGGTCCGTTTACACCTTGTGCAGTCTTGAAAAATAATAAAATCAGCTTGTAATTTGAGAGATAAAAAGCCTTTCGTGATAGACAGGGAAAATAATTCTATTTTTATCAGTACCTACTTCAACAGTTACTACTTTTCATTGGTCAGAGAGGTCATTAAAAATGAAAACCCTCACACTTGTATGTCATGCTCGTCTAAAAAGCACGGGTTTAAAAAGTTCATGTACAGTCGACAAAAGCCACGTATGCTCATTTTTAAAACGTAATCCCGTGCACACGATGACCGCATCTGTTTACCGCCCCTTTTTGTACGGACCAAATAGTAATAAAACAAAAAAAGACCGAAAAATATGCGTGCGTTTATTATTTTAAACCTTTGTTTAAAAAAACTCTCAGGTTCAGGTACACTGATGTTTGACCACCCTTTTTCAACCAATAGGAATAAATCAAGAAAAGGGCCAAGGAAGAGAATATGTTAAAGCAGCCGGGCTCTGCAAGCAAGAATAGTCCGTATGGTGGTCAAACGCCAGTTGGTCGATTGTTGTTTGTAACCTATTTGTAAGTTCAAGGTTCTAATAATAGATGGTTCCTTATTTCCGTATTATAGACAAGCATAGAGATAAAATCAGACGTATCTATGTCAGGCAGCGTTCCATTACGTAGATGACAAAAACGTCCTGAATTACATGTCCGGATTTAAAATATCCCTGTATGTGTCATTTTAATCCGGATTGGGTTTACAGCTTATGTTTTTTATGTTAAATCGTGAGCGATTCTTATTCGTTTTGTAATTGAATAAGGGAGAGATTAACATTAATGAGAAAGTGATCAATTAAAACTTTACGAGTTTGCCAAAACTCCGAACTTTCACCAATTTATTCAGAAGCGTCAATTTCCTTGTTTTATCGGCTTATACTCCAAAATAAATATTCGTTACATGATTTGTAAACTGGATCATAATTCTGTAGTTAAAAATTCCAAACTCGCGCGTTCCATATAAATTTTATTAACTTTGCTTGGGTAGTTTATGAGTTAGCTTCTATAAAATGTATTTTTTCGTCTTCGTTTATATTGGTGATCTCCTAATATCTTCTAGTTAGAATGTAAAATTAACATATAACAAGAATTTGTGTAGAATGCTTCAACTAAAAAGAATAAAATAAAAAACTTTTTTGTAAAAAAAAACACTAACGCGATAATTTTGTAGTTTTTTTTATTACTGGTCGTATAGCAAACCTTAATCTATACGGGGTGAATGAAATTATTCATCAGTTATTTTTTTGAAATCTGCTGTTTCCTACAAAAGTGTAATAGCTACACGGTCAAAATGTATGGAACAGCTGTTTTTTTTTTAATAACCGATGAAAAATTTCAGCTCGCCGTTGTACATAAGCTTTATATTGTTATTTTGTATGTATATCTTTTCATTTTGTGTGCAATAAAGAATAAGAATAAAAAAATCTATTTTGGGGGCTCAGCGTTACCGTTTTCTCGTCGGTGTCCATGACACCCTGTATTGATCAGCTCTATTTTAAAAAGGAACTCCTAAGGATGATGTTGCATTTTCTAAAAAAAAAAACAACCCTCACATATGTGAGAAAAACAGTTTTTAAACGGGGAAAAGGGGGCGAGATAATAAATCACTTGGACACTAATATGCCTTTTCACTCTTGGGTACATTATGTTTTGGCTTTTACGATGATTTTCATAGTACCTCGTGCTTTTATGTAGCGAAGGTACTTTCTGATGAATATGGTACTGGTATGGTATGTTACTTTTTACCTTAGAGATCAATCGGAAAATTTAAAAAAAACAACTAGGTACTTTATCGGGGTCGAGTTCCAGTCCAACACGATACAGCTACCCCTATTTTATTTATTTATTTTATTTTATTTCTTGAGAAAACTTACAGCTACGATACAGATAGTAGACAGTTAGTGAAAGAATGTCAATTAAAAGTTTTCACTGACAATAATAGGGTAGCACAAGAAACAGTAGACAGGCAAGGGAAAGTAACTTAAGTTAGTAGTTGATTTTTTACATGAAGTAACTGCTTATCTGATTATCTCCACAACCCTTTGGTAAGACTGGCAGTCTCACTTTCTGACTTCTGACTGGCAAAGATCTACAAATGACAGCCAGGACCAAAAGCTTAACGTGCTTTCCAAGCCACGTAGGGGGTCTCGATATATGGGCACTTAATTGATGGTCACCCATCCACGCACCGACTTGGCGAGAGGAGAGAAGGGTATTTTAATACTAAAAACCGGCCAAGTGCGAGTCGGACCGGCACATGAAGGGTTCCGTACCATCGTAGTAGGGGAGCTACCTTTAATTTTTAATTTGTTATTATAGAAGCAACAGAAATACACATTCTGTGAAAATTTCAACTGTCTACCTATTACGGATCATGAGATACTGGCGGCTGACAGACAGACGGACGGAAGGACAGTGGAGGCTTAGTAATAGGGTCCCGTTGGTTACCCTTTAGGTACGGTATAACTAGAAACAAAGCTATATCCCGACATCTATCACTAAAACATAATCCTATTTGGGTCACACACAAGTTTTTACTTAAAAGGGCGTCCTAAGTGTTTCCCGGTGTTGTGGACGCAACAGCCGACGGCCGGCAAATAGACTAGCCTAATTAAACAAGTTGGGCCGCTCTGCAAATGCACGGATTTTGTTACGTGATTAAATTAGTTAAATGTTTACTTTTCATTGTTTGTGTTTGGTTTATGTTTTTAGTAATATTGATCAGGATGCTTCGAGGTTTTCTGCATTCACGTGATTTGATTAATGATAATGTTAATCGTGTAAAATAAAAACATCAAAAAAAAAATCATCAAAGATGTTATAAATCTACGTATAGCAACCAGCTTCTGCACGCGTAGCAAGACCACCGTAGAAACGGGTTTCTTTGACGGCAGAATCGACAAAATGACAGATTGTGAAAAGAAATCTTCATGTCATTTTGTCGACACAATCTGTCATTTTGTCGATTCTTCCGTCAAAACAACCCGTTTCTACGGTGGTCATGCTACGCGTGCAGGTAGTTCGGTCAAATAGTTTCTTAGATCCAAATAGGCCTTGAAAGAACGTTCACTAATCAGTTCACACTTTCTCAATTCCAAAAACAAGTAACCTTTTTATCGTATTTACTCCTTTCTATTTCAGAAACACCGAATACGCAAGAACATTTTAAATGAAACCTTCTTTCCGCGATACATTTGTTTCTCAGTCTCGGAGTTATCTGGCCTCTTTCGTACTTAGTTGCCAGTTTTATTTTTTCATGTTCCGAACGTTCTCTGTCTTCGCTTCGGGATTGTTCGGCTTTGGCAACGTGCCCGAAGTGAAAAAAGGATTCCTTCTCTTGTGGGTACTATGTAGGTACTTACGTGTAAGTTATTAGGTAGGTGTAGCTTGAGACTTACTATATATTGTGTGTTGTATGTGTTCTATAGTTACTACAACGACTCTTATACGTTTTTTCGGATATGAAGGCAATATATTTCCTGGTTTTTTCTGTATGTGAGTATATTCTCGTTGATAATTGGGTTATTCTCAAGGATTTTCCACGTAAGTAGGCACATTACGCTGTTATGTAAGTACACATCTGCCTTGTTAGTCCCAAGGTCGCAAGTGCCACTACTAAGCATGGTGTTGGGTTCGATTCCCAGGTCGGACAATTTGTACTTTTTTTTTTTTTGATTGAGTTATCGTCAAATAACCGCCCCCCCCGCACCTTGTGTCAGACTTTTACTAACTAAAACCCATCCATGTTCCTACTTTGCCCTTTGTCGTGTTCCAGGGCCGCGGTATCTCTTTCGAACAGTCCCGCAGCCCCGGACAGTCCCGCAGCCCCGGACGGTCCCGCAGCCCCGGAACCATTTGTACTTGAGGTTTCGATCAGGAATTACTCAGTAACAGCGCGAAAGTAGGATTTGTGCCAAATTCATGGCAACGGGCTTGCTCCTAGGGACTAAAACAATATTGGCGAAATGTACGTGCACTAAAGTTACACCTCTGCCTAACCCTTCAGGGATTACAGGCGTGATGTTATGTTATAAAATCTAGGTACGTGAAGCGTAAAACATTATCAGCCAATAATGTTCCCACTGCATGCTGGGACACAGGCCACAGGCCACAGGACACAGGTAACTCGTGTAAAGCGACACTATAATTACCAGCTCCTGTTTAACAGAATTACGTTCTCCCAGTCCTTATTTAGTTAGCATGCAGTCACCTCGAGGTCTAATTTAGTTACCTTTCACGACACCTAGCAGGGTCTAATGATGTTAAAGGGCCCGTTTTACTAGCTTCGGGCCGGGGGGGTTCCTAAGTGATCAGTGTTTCAAATTAATTGAAACTCATCCGGAAGTCTCTACGACCGGGTGTCCGGAACACATCATACACGTCCGAAACACGCTGTAGATTTCATCATCATCGTCATTTCAGCCGAAAGACTTGCACTGCTGGACATAGGCCTCCCCCAAATGTCGCCACATTGACCGCTCCCGTGCGTCTCGCATCCAACGTGTCCCCGCAACCTGCCCAGCTGTAGATTTGCGTAAACATAATTCTATATTAAGAAAGATAGCATAACGTCACGCTAGAATTCCCGACAGGTTGAGCAGAGTTGTATTAAATTGAAACCCGCATTTCGCCAGTATTTTTATCATCATCTGCCTAGCCTTTTCCCAACTATATTGGGGTCGGCTTCCAGTCTAACCAGATGCAGCTGAATACCAGTATTTTACATGGAGCGACTGTCTATCTGACCTCCACAACCCAGTTAGTACTGGGTAATACGATACCCCTTGATAAGACTGGTTGTCAGACTTTTTGGGCCACGGACTACCTAACGACTAGCGACTGTCAAAGATCTAGAAACGACACCCGGGACCAACAGCTTAACGTGCTTTCCGAGGCACGGAGGTAACTCGGTATGTAATGGGTGGCCACCTATCCACAGACGACAACGAACAACGACCCGAGCGGCTGTTTATATTTAGCCACGAGCTCCTCCCTTCGCCAGTATTTTTACATCATCATAAGTACGTCTATAATTATGACGTTTAATTGTTTCGGATGCTGAAAACAAATAAACCTGTTGACTCAAATAGTCGTCTGCCAATATTTGAAAGCGTTTTCCCACATCTATGTTGTCTCTATGGCTAAATACAAATATATCTGTTTCCGAAACAACATTTCACAAGCAACAGGAAAAGTGCTTTACTTTTGGACAGCTGACAATACTGTCGCTAAAAATGCTTCCTGAAATAAAAATGGCTATGTTTGAAAATTAATATTAAATTATTCGCGAAATTAGATAATTCACTTTTGTATAGAACTTTTTTTTTTTTTAATAACCGGTTTTAACCGGCCCTTACAACAATTTATTTGGGGTTGCCGCAGCATGTTTTCTTCTTCCATACTTCTATTACTTGTCATCTCATCAGACATCTCTAATCTTGCCATATCATCCTAGAAGCACTAGACTATGCGCTGAAAATTAACACGACTATCATTTGTCACTATATAACATCATCACGCCTGTAATCCCCGAAGGATTAGGCAGAAGTGGACCTAATACTACAACCACATTTCACCAATTATGTTTAAGTCCCATGTAATAGGGGACGAGCCTATTGCCATCAACCGGGCACAAATTCTGACTCCGTGACTGCTACAGAGAAATTGCTGATGGGAAAACCCAATAACACTTTGGTCGACCTGGGAATCGGACCCAGGACCTCATGGTTAGTAGCTGCGCTGCGATCGCCGGACCAACGAGGCAGACAAACGACTATTAAACCAATAAGACGGTCTAAAATTAATTCTAGAAATAATCCCAAGTAATTGGGAGCTAGTTAATTAACATGCAAATTCGTAAATATTGCATTGACCGAAAATATCGCTTTAAGGGAATGAATAGTTGAGAAATTAAATTCAGAGAAGTTGTGATTTGTGTTTTGATATCGAAATTGAATTACCGAGAAATAGTTGAGGCCGCAGTTGACAGCTCAAATTCAAATTTTCGGATATGTAAATGAAATTAACGAATGAAATGGTGGATGCTACCGAGAAATTCCTAATGGAAAAACCCAATGACTCTTTGCCCGATCCGGGAATCCAACCGAGGACCCCAGGCTTGGCAGTCGCGCTTGCGACCACGAAGCCAACGGAGCAGTTAAAAGTTATTTATTTATTTATTTATAACCAACTTATACTGACAGTTTACACCACACATACAAGTTATTGATTGAACATAAAAATCAAGTAAAACTACATAAAATTAGAATTAAAAATAAAATAAAAATAGTAATAATATTAGAAAGTAAACAATATGGTATATGTAAGAATAAAAGCAAACAAAACATTTTAAAATCGGCTCACTAGCTACTAACTACTAGGTACATAAAACAATGCTAACTACTAGCTAGCTTACTTACAATGTTGCTTATCAAAAAATCAAAAGCGAGCTAACTATATTTATAGCTAATATTAACGTAAGCTCGTTACAGCCAATAAAATGTTTTCGTTCACAATCCATCATTAGTTGTGGTTTCTTATTTACCCTGGCTGTTTGCTCGATCGATCAAAGTCATGACTGAAATCAGGCTCTCTTGGCCGTACCAAGTTAATTTTAGAAGCTTGCAGCTAACGGCTTTTGTATGAGCAGATTTTAAAACGAGATATTGTTAGAAATGTTGGTATATACTTAATTAATCGATTCTCAATCAAATTATGTAAAACACTAGCGGCCCGTCCCGGCTTTTCACGGGTGGTCATTTATTTTTTTAACATTTTGGGATAAAATATAGCCTATGTTACTCAGGGATAATGTAGCTTTCTAATGGTGAAAAAAATTTTGAAATCGGCACAGTAGTTTTTGAGTTTATTCATTGCAAACATACACACACACAAAAATTAAAATCTTTCCTCTTTATAATATTAGTAAGATAACGACATGATTCTGCATCGCACGGTTTATGCGACTTGTCAAAGCAACGCGATTTCTGTATTATTTCAGGAATAATCTAACTAGGAGAATGTAAAGGTCATAAGCAGGTGGTGTTCTTTGGTTTCTGCTCTAGCCATTTTCCATGGGGGTAGCCCCATGGGAAAAAGACGTGAGTTTATCTTGTTTTGTTTTTTTTTTGTTTTTGTTTTTTTTTTAAAACGTTGCCCCACACAAGGAATTTCTCCTGTATCGTGGGTGCGTTTACAAACATTTAAACTCACGTACACAAACAGCCAGACCCGGAACAACTATCTATAGGCCATAAAAATATTTGTTCCGTGCGGGAATCGAACCCGCGACAAGCAGCGCAGCAGTCAATCGCTCAGCCACTGCGCCAACCGCGCCGTCAAATCTATGTGTATGTGTCGTGAGTTTATGTATAAACTTTTTGTCTACGGCTATTTTGGTTTTAAAAGTTATCGGTTTAGCCGATTTTCCTTTTGTGGTATTCACTCGGCATAAAATTCGTGGCTCATCAAAAATGTAACTGGCAACAAAGTCTTTCATATTACAAAAAGGTCCAAAGAAAGTTTTTAAGGGCTTAAGTTTTAAGTGGATCCTCGTTCAACGCTACCCACTCGCTCCATATGGTGTATGTATGAAACACTCCGCGTATCAGTCGTTCAGTTTATGAACTAAACATCGTTAAATTCTCACAAGAATTAGCTTAATGGAAAATATTAATTTCAAAATAATCACGAAACCAAGAAACAAAACCAAGATTCTAGAATGAATTTTAGGCCGTCGTATTGGTTTAATAGTCGTTCGTTTGCCTCGTTGGTCTAGCGATCGCACAGGTCCTGTGTTCGATTCCCAGGTCAGCCAATGTGTTATTGGGTTTTTTCATCAGGAGTCAGGGCCACGGAGTCTGAATTTGTGCCCGGTTGATTGCAATAGGCTCGCCCCCTATTACATGGGACTTAAACATAATTGGTGACATGTGGGTATACTATTGGGTATCCCCTACTCCTGTATCCTGTACTCTGCCTAATCCTTCGGGGATTACAGGCGTGATGATGTTATGTAGTCGTTAGCATGACTGCTGAGTCTGAGGATCAATCTGAAGGGCGGGAAATTTTTTCATGAGGAACTACTTGGAAGCAACCCTGAGTCTGTATTTGTGCTCGGTTAATCAAGCAATAGGCTCTCTCTCTACTACATGAGACATAACATAGCATCACCGGGTTACTACTGAGCTATCCCTGACAGAAAGCTCATTGTCTGACTTATAGATTAGAACCTAGGACCTCAGGCTCAATGGCGCTTATCGACCACTGGATCAACAAGATATTTGTACATAATAATCGTCAAAATCAAGAGGAGCTCGTGGCTTAATAATAACAGCCGCTCGGGTCGATCTTTAGGTTAAGCCGTGCTTGCCTAGATTGTTCTGTGAATGGGTGACCACCCATTACATACCGAGTTTCCTCCGTGCCTCGGAAAGCACGTTAAGCCGTTGGTCCCGGGTGTCATTTGTAGATCTTTGACAGTCGTTAGGTAGTCAGTGGCCCAAAAAGTCTGACAACCAGTCTTACCAAGGGTATCGTATTACCCATACTAATTGGGTTGTGGAGGTCAGATAGGCAGTCGCTCCATATAAAATACTGGTATTCAGCTGCATCCGGTTAGACTGGAAGCCGTCCCCAATATAGTTGGGAAAAGGCTAGGCAGATGATGAATCGTCAAAATCAATCAGGGACTATAACATTACTAGAGAAATGTCTGACCTACTACGAAATTCTTGATAAAAGATCTCTGTATACTCCTCCGCCGAATACAAGCGCAATGCTACATTGTTTCCATTTATTCATAGACTAGCTGAAGCCCGCGACCTTCGTCCACGTGAAAATATTATAAAAATACAATTTTCCCCGTTTTTGCAACATTTTTCATTGATACTCCGCTCCTATTGGTTGTAGCGTGATGTTATATAGCCTATAGCCTTCCTCGATAAATGGGCTATCCAACACAAAAAGAGTTTTTCAATTCGAATCAGTAGTTCCTGAGTTTATCGCGTTCAACCAAACACACAAACTCTTCACCTTTATATATTACTAGCTGTTCCCCGCGATATTCGTCCGCGTAAAATGATTAAAAATACAATTTTTCCCGTTTTTGCACTATTTTTCATTGCTGCTCCGCTCCTATTGGTCGTAGCGTGATGTTATATAGCCTATAGCCTTCCTCGATAAATGGGCTATCCAACACAAAAAGAGTTTTTCAATTCGAATCAGTAGTTCCTGAGTTTATCGCGTTCAACCAAACACACAAACTCTTCACCTTTATATATTACTAGCTGTTCCCCGCGACATTCGTCCGCGTAAAATGATTAAAAATACAATTTTCCCCGTTTTTGAACCATTTTTCATTGCTGCTCCGCTCCTATTGGTCGTAGCGTGATGTTATATAGCCTATGGGCTTCCTCGATAAATGGGCTATCCAACACAAAAAGAGTTTTTCAATTCGAATCAGTAGTTCCTGAGTTTATCGCGTTCAACCAAACACACAAACTCTTCACCTTTATATATTAGTATAGATACGTATACGTATATATTAAAGTATAGATAGTACAGATTCGACGACAACACATTTCAGTAATCTGTTCCTGCAGACATAAACAAAATGTTGAATGTATTTGGTTTCGTTACAAGACAAACAATGGAGTTTACTGCTGAAAACATTGCTGAAAACGTGTTTTTATTTATTTATTCGTCGTTGTAAGACTAATTAAAACTTGGTAATGTGTTTTAACGCTGAATTCTGTTGTTGACTGATTAAATAAGCTTTTCTTGGTATTGATAGGTTGACGTAGTATTGAGATAAACAGGTACAAGTAGGTATTCTTATACTTTCTTATACTTAGACAGGTACAATAGTGTTTTTTTTTTTTTGGATTGGAAATCTTCAAATGAGGTCCCCGCTCTGGGCGGAGTGGAAGGGAGTGTCAGACTTGTACTGACTAAAACCCATCCATTTGTGTTCCAGGGCCGCGGTATCTCTTTCGAACAGTCCCGCAGCCAATGGTACTATAGAGCTGCAAGGATCTTCTAGCGTTTGACAGAGGGATGCTGTTGGTATATATTTTGTGAAATGTATCGAAAAAAACTGCCTCGTTTTTCTCAGTGGCAGCCACGGAGTCGGATTTGCGCCCGGTTGATGGCAATAGGTTCGCCCCCTATTACATGGGATTTAAACATAACTGGCGAATTGTGGGTGTACAATTAGGTACACCTCTGCCTAACCCTTCGGGGATTACAGGAGTGATGTTATGTTATTGAAAAAAATGGCTTCGTTAGTTCCGATTTGGGTTATGCTGGGTTCTTGAACACCACTACACCTCTGGAAATCATGACTATACTACCAATAAACGTAGTGCATTTCTAGCTATTGAGATGACTCTTCGTCTTTCATCTCTTCATTCTTCATCTTCAGCCCTTTAATGTTACTAAAAATACCGCAGTTATTAACTTCAAAGCTTATTTAACCAACTGAAGAATTTGGCACATTCCCTTTTAATTTAAATTCAAAGAGTACATATTTAATTAATAATTTCTACATTATCCCGCAATATAATTAAAACACCTCTTTGTAATCATCATCCATTATGGACTTACTTTCGTCGCTTACAAACAACCCCAACTTTCTGAAACCACCTTAACACGCGTCATATTTCAAGGCAAATTGAACTCCAAAAACCATAAGCTTGAACACAAATTCAATCGAAGGATATTATCTTCAGTAAGCCAGCCGAAATCTGTCAAAACGTCACAACCACGCGACAGAATCCCGTTTGTAAGACCATAAACAAGACGTTGCAATTGAATTTCAACCTTACCAAGAAAGAAATAAGTAACAGTAAAAGTGATTTGATGCGGTCCATTTTTAGTCTCCTCCAAATCTCACGAGACCTTGGTAGGTATCGTGAGATTTGGAGAAGACCACCTCTTATAGTATAGCAGTATTATTTTGAACGAGATGGAGCTATACGTATCTCCCACACTGAAGTGAGTGGCATTAAAGTAATCCGCTAAAAGATCGTGGTACAGACTCAGGCTGCAGGCAGAATTTATGATTTCATGTGAAAATTATCCGTTCATAAATTGAAACGCGTCCGTTGCAGGCATAGACAATGGCGGCCATTTTACGCTTATTCCGCTCACACATGACCTCTTTTGTTGTCTATGTTCATTGAGTTATGATCTCGTGAATATTTAGCTGAACTTTGTATAAAGTTCATGAACGCGAAATGAATAGGAGTATGATATTGATGGTATATAACTGAATGTTATTGCGTATTGCCTTCTTCATTTCAACGTGATAGCTTTTTTTTTTTAAACGTTGCCCCACACTAGGAATTTCTCCTGTATCGTGGGTGCGTTTACAAACATTCAAACTCACATACACAAACAGCCTAAGCATAGCAGCCTAGCATAACTAAGTTATCCTGAATTTGTTTTATTATAAAGGTTGAAAATCGAAACGGAAGATAAATAGTTAATTATGGTGTTTTTATTACAGTTAGCATAAACCTTAATCATCATATAATGCTCTTGCTGCTGGGACTAGGACTCATCATCATAATAATCCTCCCATTACTGGGACCCAGGCCTCTTCTCAAAGAGTGAAAATGGGCTGTAAGTCACCACACAGGCCAAGTGATGTCTTCTAATTTGACCTCTTTCAATACCTAACGCTTCGTTCATTTTGATCCCCGTACAATAATGTTATAAGCAACTTTCCATTCCAATGGTAAAATAGCACTCGCAAGAAATCATCATCATCATCATACTCCTGGCCTTATCCCAATTTATTTGGGGTCGACGCGGCATTTCTTCGTCTTCCACACCAGGAAGAAAATGCAAGCAAAATTCTAGCTCAAGCACACTTGGCTCTTTCTACTGAATTACAGCTATTTCTAGCCGCCACTAATCATCGATTGATCGACGCGTTATTAGCGCCGTGCTGAAATCGTTCTAGTGGGGAAATTCACGTAAAACGATCAATTCCAAGTATCTATGTAGTTTCATTTCGTACCTACTAATTTTGCTACAAGAGTAGGTATAACCACGAGGAGTGCGTGGCTAAACAATAACAACCGCTCAGATCAATCTTCACTTTAAGTCGGGCTAGCCTATAGTCTGTTTTTTAATCCCTGAGACTAAATTGACAAGTAAAAATGGCAAACTGACATAGATTTTAATTGGATTTATGTCAGTTTTGACATTTTCACTTGTCACTTTAGTCTCAGGGATTAAAAAACAGACATTAGGTTGATCCGTGGATGGACTCATTACATACCAAGTTTCCTCCTTGCCTCGGAAAGCACGTTGAGCCGTTGGTCCCGGCTCTCGATTTTAAATCTTAGACAGTCGTTAAGTAGTCAGTGGTGGCCCGAAAGTCTGACAACCAGTCTTACTAAGCGGTATCGTATTACTGGGTTGTGAAGGTCAGTTAGGCAGTCGCTCCATGTAAAATACTGATATTCAGCTGCATCCGCTTAGACTGGAAGCCGATCCCAACATAGTAGGAAAAGGCAAGGCAGAAGATGAGAAGGTATAACCACGAGCAATGGTATTCGTTTACAAATTTCCAAATTCATGTCAATATTGTAACAGCAAGTGCACGTACTTCAATTTAAAATAATGTAGTTATGACTTTCACAAAATAGACCGATTTTTTATAGATATTGCGTCAGATATTGTAAACAACTTTCACATTATTCGTAGGTTTGTAAAGTTAAATAAACCCGACTTTGACAGATATTATACTGAAATATCTGTCAGTGTCAAAAGCCCCGGGCAGTGTCTACCTTGGTATACAACTTAGTATATAGTATGTCCTTCCGGTTTCACCGTACCTCAAAACTGTTTTCCCAAGAGAAAAATTACATAACAAGTCTTTGAAAGAGACTGTCACACAGGTATGACCGATAGAGATGCACTTTTTCTAAAACTCGATGTATCATATCTGTCACATTTACGGCTCGGGCCCGGTACTGTTGTACTCGATACGTCAATGTCACTTCTAAATTATTTTGTTAGTTACAAAACTAGATTGATTTAACTCCGCCCCTAAGGCGACCCACTGACCGATTTTATATTGTTCGCCGTCCTATTATTTTAATGTCGCAATATGGTTGTATCAGTCCTTCATTCAAACTACCATTTTTTTTTGCAATCATTTTGACGGCCGATAAGCTTCCATACTATAAGAGTATCTACTGAATAAATATCTTAAATTTGGAGAAGGACAGCTGTAATGATGCACAAAAGTTCCTTATACAAGTAAGGTGTCCCCTAAGAAATGATTTCTGAAAATTGACCCCTTAAAGGAGTTTAATAAGAGACGAAAGATTGGATGGAAGTTAATCATTTTGAAGATATAGATTTTTGTTAACTTACCTCCCTAAAGATCCTAAAAATAAAGATTATTGTATTGTAATTTCACGATAAAAAATACCATCAAATACCAGGCTTATTGTGCAATAAAATTCAAACTCGCTCGAATTTTTGTACAATCTACGCGCACCTGTCCATACAGGTAGGTATGTATAATAACCGATTCTTACCACAAGTAAATATTTAACCACACACAAGTATTGATTAACTAACACAGTTTTTCACAACACTTGAACTCTGCGGCAGAGCTCAACTTGTTATAGGCGTATTAACCTAATTCTTAGCTAGTCCAACAATAAAGTAAACGATAATATACTACGTTGTAGCGTTTGTTTGAAGCCAGAAAGTTTCAGCACTGAAATAAAAATATGGTTAGAATTTCTCTATATAGGGTGACTGGTAATTAGTGTTATTGTAACAAACAACTTTCCCAAAGAAACTTTTTTTTTTATACTCATTCACTTTTATCCCAATAACACAACAGCTGTATGAAATTGGCGCGCGCTCGCGCCTTTGACCTATCAGCTGTTAGCCGCGTGACGGTGTTTTTGTTTCTGTTTTATTATGATAAAAGTGAATGAGTATAAAAAAAATGTTTCTTTGGGAAAGTTGTTTGTTATCATGAGTACAATCACGTGTTTAAGTATCGGTCACTAACCAGTCGCTCTATATACATACAATGCTTTTGTATAAATACAGGGCATTCTTCTTCTTCTTCTACCTTTGGCCACCCAAAGCTGAGTGTAGGTATCCTCCAAATCTCTCCACTTTTGGCGGTTTTGTATCGTTGCTAATGTTCAGAGCATTAATGCCATTATGTCTAATTTCTATTACTTAACCGAGGGTAATCTGCAGAAAAATATTTTTTGTCAGCTTTCAAGGATGTTCTTACACTGTTTTAAGCTTTCACGGTTCATAACTAAACTTACACTGTCACGGGATTTCTTGAGCTCCCGATATTTCGACACTACGCGCTTTTACAAGCGTTATCGCGAGATGACTGGAGAATGCAGGTGGATGGTAAATAAATTTTTATTTGCAAACAAATCCGTCTGCCCTCTCTCTTAGTCTTTTGCTACGTGCACTACTGGAACTCGATACAAAGCCTCAGCAAAACACACTCACAGTATCACTAGGTTTTCTGGAGTCCTTATTACGACGCTGGCTGTTGCTTTTGAGCATACTTAAAATCACGGAAGATGTCCCATAAGTGACAGTGTAAGTTTTGATCATCATCTCTTGAGGTCGACGAAGAATTCATTTTCTTCCATATTTTTCTATTAGTCCTCATCTGAGTTGGCACTCCCTTCCAAGCGATGTCGTTAAAGTTTTTTCTATCTATACTACAACTAGATTTTGCCCGCGGCTTCGCTCGCGTTAATTTAGAATTTGACAATCAATTTGGATTGTACTCTCTTATAATTCAATTATGATTTGAAAGACACGTGGCGCCATCTATGAGCACAATAACGTTATTGTTATTTTCCTCGGCAACGGTACTTTGTTTCGGGATAAAATGTCCGTTTCTGTACACCTGACAACGTAGGTATATGCAAAATTTCAGGATGATCGATTCAGTGGTTTAGACGTGAAAAGGTAACAAACAAACTTGCTTTCGCATTTATAAGATTAATAAGGATTTGCAAATTGGTCCTCGTTTTATTATAGAAAGTAAGTACCATTAAACCATTCTGCAAAGCCCCAATATACACACCGATATCTTTAAACTCACTCAATACAACTCCATCTTTAATGGACATTCCATGTTCCACAATTACACAGAAACCAGAAACAGCAACAGTTGTTTCAGTAAACAACTTAACACTGGCGAAATTGGAAAATACACCGACTCTATAGCGAATTGTCGCACTCTGGGGACAACTAGACCAAAGTATCCCAGTATCCCAGTATCCCAGGCTACAATATATCACATTCTAAAGTTTATTTTAACAAAACTAGTATGATGAAGTGGAATAGTTGCCGACAGCTCTTACTGGCTAATAAACTTAACAGAGATTTACTCGAGCGCATTCGGAGCTTCGCAAGAATATTCATTTTCATAATTAATATTTTAAGTTTGAATATAATTTAATTGGATTTGGATGAACAAGGGTTTGCAAGATTTGTTCGGATGAGTGAATTCTTTGTTCTCAACTGTAGCTTGGATTTGTGACCATCGTTTGTTACTAAAAATTAATTACGACCTTTAACATAGTAACTAGAACATTGACATCATTCCCTTACTTGATTAACCTAATTAAAACTTTGAATATCACAAACTCAAAGTGGCAAATAGAAGGAAAGATGTTAACGCCTAGCATGTGTGCGTTCACCAACGGCTCACGCATACACGCGTACGACATCGACCACATCAGCCACGAGCGATGATGCCGCGCCACCCGCCCACAGTACGTTGAAAGTTTCAACGTGAAACCGCCATACGCATACCTACATATTTATTTTGTAAAATTTCCTTGGTATTAATCATAATCATTTTATTTTATTTTAAGGCAACTAAGGTCCATACATAAAATAAACAAAATAATCTTATGCAATAATAAAGTAATACATAAAAAAAAAAACTTAAAACTATGACTAAACACGTAACGTTGTCGACGTCGTGCCTCGCTGCGTGGTGTCGCGTAACCGTCCTCGGAAACGTCGATATACGACATCTTTCGGCCAAAAGTCCTCTTTCAGGCAGGTCTGTAGATGTTGGGTAAACATCCGACCAGTACCAAAATTCTAGTCCGCATCATTTCTTCCACCCGTCATTGTCAGCGTGAAGCTCAGTACGAATATAAGTATAAAGACGAACCTAAATATCTTCGTTTAATATTGGCAGCAATGAAGTCTTAGGGAACTAGAACTCAGCCGTCCAATTCCAATTCAAAAAAAGAATCCAATTGAAAAATTCTGTCCTTGGTTTCGTCTCTGAGGAGTTGTTGATTTGAGATCACGAATTCACAAGCAAGTCCCGTTAAAAATCCATACTAATCGAAATTAAATTCTTTCTGACGACACACAGACTGAGTTACAGAACGAGAGGTCTGTTTCTCTGTTACATTTCACGCCTCGTCGCTGCTGAACGAATTTCAATTAAATTTGGCACAATTGGTTACTCTTAAAGTCGAATTAAGAATGTACCTCCATACGATTAACGCCATGAGTAAAAGCTTGTCCTTCAATGAAATGACAGGAACAAGAATTTCAATTTTCGAGCCCAAAATTCGACCATAGTCCTAGTTAAATTCATTTGCTCTATCTCAGTGTAATTAAATTCCGTACCGCTATGAGAGTCCAGCGCTATGAGTAATTCAGTTATATTGTGGTACCGCTATACCGCACACTTTAGGCACTACACTAGTAATACATTATGTTCTACTAAAATCCATGTTAAAATGTTTAAATTGATATTACATCCACTTAGGGTTTTTTTGCAATTTACAGGACAGTTGTACTTTGATTTAATATGATTCGCGATAGCTATGGCTTTACAGGAGTTATTATCATTAAAATCATTAATTTATACAACCCTCTAAGTTCGTTAAATCACATTGAATGACTATTTCATGAAAAAGTCATTCAATGATTGTAAAAAAATTTAATTTCGAGGGCTGTTAATGTCCACTTTATGCTAGTTTAAAAAAAGGTGATTCCTGAATAACCTGAACTTACTTTTGAAAAAGTCGTAAAATATTTGAAGTTTTAGCGCGAACTGAACTTTGGACGAAGGTTATAAAAGTTGATTTTCCAAAAATACATAATTGTTTATATGTTTGGATACTAAATCAAGAATACAGTATAGGTGACTAAGTCGGGGGTATGCCTTGGCAAACGGTCGTAAGATAAGTAACATGTGTGGAGAGAATTTATACGTTTTGGCGAAAGGTTCAAACGTTATGGTATTGTTTACCTTATTTTCTCGACACTAACCACAATAATACAAAGTGCTTTTGTAATGGTTTATGTTTTATAAGCAATTTTCGGGCGTAACAGGGCTAAAATTATCTATTTCTTTACAATACCTATCTAGATGTGTTGCTAAAGTCGGAACCGATGCAGATTATCTTGCTCGCCTTTACAATACATTTAAAAAAAGAATTTCTTGACAATATTCCACAATTCAAGCCCTATGCCCTGTAGTACTGTACTTTTATAGTGATAAAGAATATCTAAAATAAGAACTCTTTTCTTTAAAAGACTGGCTGATATCGGTCAAAAAAATCATGAAATGCCAATAGATGTTTTTTTTTTTAATTTTTTTTCTAACTTCATAAATAGCATCCAATTTTTTTACTGCAAAAGTGGCCAGCCTTTAGATTAAAATTGGTATGAAACCTTTTTTACCCTACACGTACGAAAATAAATCGAAGGTCACCCTCATTAATATTATTAAGGCGTATTCACACAACACCTTTACTTATAAAACAACAATGATAACCAACATTTGATATTACCAAAAAGCCTTACAAAACTGTTACTAACCTACCTACTAAGTTGCCTATTCAACCTCGATGATAAATTACGCGGGACCACATTATGATCCGGTGTAGGAAAGTAAATTACGATTAAGTGACGTAGGTATATACCTAGACATGGAGAAACACGGCTCCTTCATTACTTGTTCCGATGCCTGCCCTGTTAACGACGACATTGCATGTCTATTTACCCGCCTGCATGTAGGAAGCACAAGTTACGACACAAACAAGTATTTTCGTGAAAACAATCGTTTATTATACACTGAATGGAAAGGAAACAATTAAATGCTCGGACGTTTAGTAGGCTGAAATGTAGCTTTGACATATTGTGTGTTAGCTGTTTTGTAATTTTGTACTTAGGGTGCATTTTAATAGTATGTAGTTCTTAGTTATATCTTCTCATATTAGTGTCGTAATGCTGTGTTGTGTACACAAAAAAATGGAATTTCGAGCACTAAATTGAAATGATCTTATCCATAACTGCATTTATATTATTTTGAATTATTCATTCCATAATAAATAGTTTGATTTATGGATAAGAAAACTTTGGGCAGCATACTGCGGCATATTGCAACTAGGGCAACATTAAGGGTGGGTTATTATTATTATTATGAGCCTGTTGTGTCCCACTGCAAAGGCCTCCCTTCCCTCTTTCTATTTATCTCTGTCTTTGGCTATTTGGGCCAAAGGATACTTTGAGTAAAATCTAACAGAAACATTATTTTCATTATGAGTTTTTTTCCAACATCTGCGTATGTTTAATCATATTCAAATACATAATTCGTCACTGGAAAGGCAAAAATACTAAAGCGCCAAAAGTGTATTTTACAGGAGAGCGATTTAAACTTTTTTATTTAACAAATTTGGCATTATCTTTTTTTCTAGTATTCCAATTTAAATACGCTGAAGTAAAAAAATCATTATTATATTATTCTCTATGTTTTAAAGTTGACATATTGCCTATTATTACTGTATTTGCAAAGATAGTGTCGCTTTAGTATAAATGCTCTGACCACTTCGTAAGACAAAAATACTTATCGTCATAAAATATTCAGGTACAGTAAAGCATAATAGCATAAATAACAATTCACTTACATCCATTGCAATTTAGGAACGCAAAAATTACTAACATGCATTACAGACTAATAAAGTCTTGGTCATTATTACTTATACGTAATAATTAAGTGTAAAGATCTAAAACAATTTGACTTATTGCCTTGTAGTCGTATGTTTACTAAATATAACCCTTTTTATTATACTTCTATCAACTGTAATAATAAGCGTTGAGTCCAACAATTTTCACGTAAGGCAAAGGAGAATGGGAGAAATTGCCCAATAGCGTTAAGATATATACCAATGGATAGATCTCTTTAAGAAGAACATTTCTTATTATGGCGACTTCTCTCGATTCAGAGCCAGAGGTGCTACAGAGCTCTAATGTTGAGAAATTAAGTTAGATTAAATACTGTTCTTTCGTCAATTTATTAACTTTCATTCATACTTACATTAAAATGCTATTTTAGGAGCAAATCCTTACACTAACAGTAGCTTGGACATATCGTTAATACTACCCTAACGTCTAATAGCGTTAAGATATGTATTAATGGATTGATCTCAACAAGAAGAATATTTCTTGCTTTGACAACTTTTCTCGATTCAGAGTCAGAGAGGAGATACAGTTCGGTGCCTAATCAACTACCTAGTTAATTAGCAAAAGTTGTATATTAGCAAATATTCTAATTGAAATCTCTTTCGAATGGTGTATGTCTTATAGGTTACCCAGAAAATGTTAACTTCGGTGCTTAATTAGACACACATTTAAGTCAATAATTCCGAACAGACTACGAATTAGCAAAGTGGTGCTAGTAGGAAAGTTCTCTTTGAAAAGCTCTATCCAATAGTGTATATAAGTAAGCTGTAAACTCTTAATTGGTTGTAAATAAAATCTTAACTTCGGTGTCCAACTAGTGACCTATTTAGGTCAATAACTCCGAACGGAATACGAATTGGCAAAAGTCGTGTAAGTGGCAAAGGTTCTCCTTAAAAAGTTCTATCTAATCATGTATATCTTAGGGCTATTGTTTGCCAAGAAAATCTTAACTTCGGTGTCCAAATAGTCAGATATTTAGTTCAATAACTCTGAACGGACTGCGAATTAGCATAAGTTATTTTAGTACCAAAAGTTGTCATTGAAAATCTCTCTGCAATGGTATATATGTTATTGCTAGTCACCTATTTAGGCAAATAACTCCGAACGGACAACAAATTGGCGAAAGTCGTGTTTCTGGCAAAGGTTCTCCTTGAAAAGCTCTGTGCAATGGATTATATTTATGTTACTCAGAAAACCTAAAGTGGTTGCCAAAAAATCTTAACTTCGTTGTCCCACTAGTTACCTTTTTAGTTCAATAACTCCGAACATACTGCGAATTACCAAAAGTCGTGTCAGTAGCAAAGGTTCTCCTTAAAAAGCTCTTTTCAATTATTTATATCTTATGGCTATTGGACCTTGGGGCAGGTACATCGAAGCCCATTCTCCTTTACTAAATGATCCATACGTTACAATTTTCGGAAAGTAATAAGTACTTAAACGACATCAATTTACCGAATTATGCATTTTAGATTACTAATTAAGAGTCGACAGGCAAATGTCAGTGAGGGAAAAACACTAACCGACAATAACAATAAAAATCATGTAAATTCCTTCAGGTAAGTAAAAGAGACGTATCGAGAAATAAGAAAAAGGTCACTGCTAAAGCGCCAGTAACTTTTTAAATAATGCTCCAATTTCTACGAGACCAAGACCAATGTGTAGAGAAAAAAAAACCTTATTCAACCATATTTAAAAGTCATTTTAGGTAAAATGGCGCTTTAGTACTTTTGCCTTTCCGGTGACGAATATATTTTTGTACATACAAAGGTAAATCAACTATGACAATTTTGATAGTAAAATCTGTTCACCTTATACTTTGGACATTTAACATAAAATCAGTTAAAGGCTAAATACCTAATATTTTCATACTCGATAAATATTAAAAGTCAAAACTTGCCTAAAACATAATCGAATAAATATTAATCTAAAAAAATCATGAAAGCAATTAATCAAATCATGTCATGCTCAGAAGACGTCGTTCGCATAACTTCATTAAAATTCGCGGGAAAATGAGGGTCCCAAGATGGCGACCATCAATGGCGGCCATCTTCAAAATTCTGTTGACCCACAAAATAATGAACCGTAAATTTTTTTTTCTTTATGAAATTAACCACGAAATTCTTGAAAATATTCCCTTGGATGGCTTATTGATGGTTTGATGATGTTTGGACAGATTTTATGATGGTTTTTATGAAGGTATTTAGTACCTACTGATAAAGGCATCTTATAAATCGGTGCGGTGCAAAATTCTGATACGATTTTGTGTATTAATAAATAGTATTTTAGTTTTCCTTCGATATTTCAGAACTCTTACAGAAACTTTCGCTTTTGGGAACATTTACTACCTAATTTATTAAATTGAATTGTGTGAAGTATAATATTTTTTGCATACCTATGAGCCGAATAACGCCAATCAAAACCTTAAAGAAAAAAAAACCGACTTCAGAAAACTACAGTAAAAAAGTGACAAATAACGTTACTTTCGGAAGCCAGTGAGTGTGCGGACGTCTCTACAAAAAAAAAAGTAATCGTGTAATTCGGCCCAGTAATCACGGAGAAATTGACGTACATATTAGCTATATTAGCAAATAAATACACATCTTTATCCTTTTTCAAAAAAAGTCGGTTAAAAGATAACATTTTCATCCAAAAATACCATTTGAAAGGATAGCAAAGAATACTATTCCCCTATTTTTGCAATTTTACTCAAAAATTTCAAACGATTCGTATCCGAAAGGGAGGTTTTTTGTCTCATAAAACAGTATGCAAATGAGGGAACCAAGTCTGGATAGTTTTTGGTTACAGGTTACCTTTATTAAGGTAAAGCACTTTGTATAAACTAGTGTTTAATGACGAAATATTAGCTTCGGTGCGCCAGACTAAGAACGGGTGAATATCGTTAAGTTTTTATGTGTTTAAACATGTTTTAGAGTAAAACCGACCGTAAAATTCGAATCATCTGCATTTTATCACGCAAAATTCTCTCAAAGTTTATTTCTTATTGATGTTTTTTTCTCGTTTGATTAATAACACATAACATAACATCACGCCTGTAATCTCCGAAGGGTTAGGCAGAGGTGTACCCATTACAAACACATTTCGCCAGTTATGTTTAAGTCCCATGTAATAGGGGGCGAGCGTATTGCCATCAACAAGGCACAAATCCAGACTCCGTGAATGCTACTGACAAACTGAAATAACCCAATAACCCTTTGCCCGGCCTGGGAATCGAACCCAGAACCTCATCCTCAGCAGTCGCCCTTGCGACCACTAGACCAACAAGGCAGTCATGTCAGGGTCGTTTATTTAATAGTTTTCGTATATTACATTCAGCTCAATGACATTAAAAGAAAAATACCTATTCAAAAATCTCTAAAAAGGAACTCAAACGATTGTGAACGGCCATAAACCTTTTCCTGCTTGAAAGAGTTCCTGTTTCTATTTGAATACGACCTCCTTTGTCCCCCACAAAAGGAAATAGGCCTCCTTTCCTACGGCTCGTATTTTTCTCTTGATTAAATTCGTAATGATTGAGGAGCTCGTGGCTTAATAATAACAGCCGCTCGGGTCGATCTTTAGGTTACGCCATGCTTGCCTAGGTTCGTCTGTGGATGGGTGACCACCCATTACATACCGAGTTTCCTCCGTGCCTCGGAAAGCACGTTAAGCCGTTGGTCCCGGCTGTCATTTGTAGATCTTTGATAGTCGTTAGGTAGTCAGTGGCCCAAAAAGTCTGACAACCAGTCTTACCGAGGGGTATCGAATTACCCAGTGCTAACTGGGTTGTGGAGGTCAGATAGGCAGTCGCTCCATGTAAAATACTGGTATTCAGCTGCATCCGGTTAGACTGGAAGCCGACCCCAATATAGTTGGGAAAAGGCTAGGCAGATGATGATGATTAAATTCGTAATGATTACAGACAGTCAAACAGTAGGTAGGCAACGTTTGGCGACACCTCAATGTATCATAAATTTCAGGGTGACCATAAGATCTTGGCCTACAAATGGCAATTAAGCCGTAGAATATGGCGCCGCGCCGTGTGGTGGTTCCGTATTAGGGAAGGGTATACCCAACCCTTTAAAGGTAGGATTATACGGGTAGCTACGGTACAAGGTTTCACCTGTGAACTTATAACTTGAAACAACTGTACTTTGGCTATGAGGTTGAAATTGATTTATTTCGAATCGTTGAAGTTTAACTGAAATTTGACTTAGTTAAATTCGTTGAGAAAAAACACGTCTTCATTTCCAGGGTAAATGTAACCATGCTTCTTCCTCATGCTGCTTGTTGGTTGTAATGAATATAAATGTTGATGGAAGTAGAGGGAGAGGAATACCAAAGAAAAGATGGATAGATTGTGTGAGGAATGATATGAAGGAAAAAAGAGTAAATGGTAGCCTGACGATTGACAGAGGAGATTGGAAGAAAAAAACGTGTTGCGCCGACCTCAAGTAACATGGGACAAGGGCAGGAAGATGATGACGATGTACTGCTTCTAATGATCATAATATTGCGACTGCCATATCCACCAAATCTAGGTCTACCTACAAATCTAACAAAAACCTCATTGAAGCTTTTGCTGCCCCGACATAGACGATACGACAATGAAAGACGCCTAAGTTTGGTGGTGGTTTTAGAATTCCAAATCAACTTAGAGAAAGATCAAAAAGATAGGTATTATAACACATACATTTATTGTGCGAACCGCCAGTCTGTGGAATTCAGCGCCGGCTTCTCTGGTCCCTGATCATTATAATCTGGATCGATTCAAAGTTCGAGTGAATCGGTTTCTTCTAGGCAAGCGTGCTCCACCCTAGGCCGCATCATCGCTTCACATCAGGCTAGTTGCGGCCAAACGCAAGCCTATTTAGTATTTTAGACTTATGTTTAACAAAATAAATCACAATATTAGTTTCCTTAAAAATTAACAATGTCTTTTGCCAATGATATATACCACTACTGGAAGAGACTGGTGCCTGAAGTAGGTTTTTGAAGAAGCCTGTGTTACAGGTGACCAGGGCCATAAACGATTGATTGATGGATTAAAAACATGTTAAAAAATAAACAACTGTCGATTCTATGGAGTTTAATTGAAATAAATGCTACAAGTTTTATTTTTAGTTTGATTTTTATTAAAAGGTTATTGTTTCTTCTATAAAATCATGAATCACAATGCCAGTCCATTAATAAGTAAAGTGTGTACTTCGCAATCTTTACCGGAACACCATTTTGAAAATATAAATCATAATGTCACTTTGTGAAATAACCTAATGATGTTCTTAACGGTAGAACACGCAACTCCTTTATTATTTTTACCAAGTTTCTTGACAAATTATTAATAATGTTAATACGAATAAGTACCTAACTTTGGGGAAATCATGGTCGACCTCAACTGAACTTTGTTAAAAGAGAGTTTACCGTATACCATAAGTTTGCTTCCTTTTCTACGAAATTCAAACCATTTTTTTTTTGTATTCCAATTTTGAAATTTGTCAAGATTACTGTAACATACAAAATATGTTACAAGTTTCGATGCTGCTATAAAATATATAAACTTAAAGCCAGGATAAAATTAAACCAACAGCAACAAAAAATGTGGAATCAAATTTAAAATATTTTTATTTGACCAAAATACTCTTTTTTTTTGGTAGCCTGTTTGAGTGTCCCACTGCTGGACAAAGGCCTCCTCTTTCTCCTTCCAAACCTCTCTGTCCTGTGCGATATCTGGCCATGTTCGCCCGCAAACGAGATCACAAAAAATATAATATCTACCAATAAATTGTTCTGAAAACCCGTGCTTTGATTTTGTTGGGAAAAAAAATATTTGTATGACTCACATCGATTTTATCTATTCCAGATACATTTTCCTGGCGATATACACGGCGGAGATGATAATTAAGTGTATAGCTAAGGGGTTCATATTAAATAAGTACACATACCTACGGAATCCCTGGAACTGGCTGGATTTCGTGGTCATCACTTCAGGGTACGCCACCATTGGCATGGAGGTCGGCAACCTGGCGGGTCTGCGGACCTTCAGGGTGCTGAGGGCTTTGAAGACTGTTTCTATAATGCCGGGTAAGTGGATTTTATGTTGAAATATGGAAATATAATAATAATATAAATATGTAAATAATAGTAAAGATTTATTTTATCCCATAAAGTACAATTACAATATTTACATTATACACAAACTACAAATCTAAAATAGTAAGAAAAAATAAAAATTTACAAGTATCAAAACGGTTAAAGGGCGTCAAAAAATTCGTCCACATCGCTATCAACGGGAAAAGTGCCCAGAAGGCTGGCAGCATTGCCACGTTGGATGGCAATGCTGATTCTTTGGCCAAAAAATAAATAAATATGGATTTTGAATAACTTGCTTACTAATTTCTTGTCATCATCTGCCTAGCCTTTTCCCAACTTTATTGGGGTCGGCTTCCAGTCTAACCGGATGCAGCTGAATACCAGTATTTTACATGGGGCGACTGCCTATCTGACCTCCACAAACCAGTTAGTACTGGGTAATACGATACCCCTTGGTAAGACTGGTTGTCAGACTTTTAGGCCACTGACTACCTAACGACTGTCAAAGATCTACAATTGATACCCGCGACCAACGGCTTAACGTGCTTTCCGAAGCATAAAGGAAACTCGGTATGTATTGGGTGGTCAACCAACCACAGACCAACCTAGACAAGCACGTCTTAACCTAAAGATCGACCCGAGCGGCTGTTATTATTTAGCCACGAGCTCCTTGCTTACTATTTTCTTGTGCTAAACTAATATCAAACTTACAAAATCAAAAGAGTAAGTAGTCTTATTCAAATATTTTGTATCTTTTCTCTGCGACAAACGAGAGCAAGAAAAAAAATACAGCAGTAGGATTGGCTTTTACATTGCATATTTTTCCTAGAAAATTGTCTAGTAGATATTGGTGAACCATGAGCCCGTAACTTTTTAGCAGAAATACCCAAAATCTGAAGATTTTAATATTAGAAAACAGCATAACATCAGCTTGTTTCTTGCCAATTTAAATTAACTTAACTGATAGACGTCAGAGCATTGTAATGTCTGCCAAGAACACAAACGCAAAACCACAACCAAAACTCATTCAGTCCAGATTTTGTGTCAGGGTATGAAAACTCCCTAAGCGAACGAGAGGAAAGAGATCCTCGTATCTGTGTTCCTGGAGTGTGAGCGAGACAACACGAGGACATTGAAGACGTTAATTTAATGACTCATTAAACCTTATCCGACTTATTAAGAGCCTCAACGGTAAACTTTCAGATTAAGATCAAAAGAAAGTTAATGAAGATTACCCAAACAGGGAAGATTTAAAAGCCTTTTTTTTTTGGAATTTCCCGCTCTGGGTGGAGTGTGAGGGAGTGTCAGACTTTTACTGACTAAAACCCATCCATGTTCCTTCTTTGCCCATTGTGTTCCAGGGCCGCGGTATCTCTTTCGAACAGTCTGGCTGCAGATTTAAAAGCCTTGTTTCATTAAATCCGCCTTTGTACCACTGCTGTACGTGATCTACACGCCATGTACACGACATCACGCCTGTAATCCCCGAAGGGTCAGGCAGAGATGTACCTAATAGTACACCCACATTTCCCCAGCTATGTTTAAGTCCTATTGCCATCAACCGGGCTCTAATCTAGACTCCGTGGCTGCTACTGAGAAATTCCTGATGGAAAAACCCAATAACAATTTTCCCGCCCCGGGAATCGAACCCAGGACCTCATGCTCAGCAGTCGCGATCGCAACCACTTACTAAACCAACGAGGCAACGACAAATTAGTAATGCTAAAGTAATTTTAAATTGCACAATAATTCTAAATTGATTTACAATAAAACAAAGTCAGAATTCGAATTTCATTTTATGCCGTGGTGAAAAGTTTAGCCAGGTAAGAAGATTGGTTACTAAGAAACTTGATGTCTGGCTTAAAGGCTAAACGCGCGGCTTGACTTACCTGCTGGAGACCTAAGCTGCTAAGGATCAGTGGACTTGCTTCTTTTCTCTCTTAATGTATTTGATTCGCCACTCGGAAAGATTCTTGTGAGAAGCTCGTGGCTAGATGTCCTGAGCTCGTGGCTAAATAGTAACATCTCCACGGGTCGATCTTGAAGGTTAAGCCACGCTTGCCAAATTTTGTCTGTGGTTGGGTCTATCTGTTACATATCGAGTTTTCTCCGTGCCTCGGAAAGGGCATTAAGCCGTTGGTCCCGGCTGTCATTTGTAGATCTTTGACAGTCGTTACAGGTAGTCAGTGCCCGAAAGTCAGACAATCAGTCTTATCAGGGAATACCGTATTACCCAGTACTAACTGGGTTGTGGAGGTCAGATAGGCAGTCGCTCCATGTAAAATACTGGTATTCAGCTGCATCCGGTAAGATTGGAAGCAGACCCCTATAAAGCTTTTAATCTATTTACCTCAACTTTACTTTTTTTGTGTCTATGATACAGGCTTGCCTAGTTTGGGGCCAATGTAAAATCCTTTAGTAATCTTTTTGGCAATAATGTTTTATTTTTTATTATCTCGGAATCATTCACTAGGCTCGGCGCGTAGCCCACCATTTTCTTCAGCCTTACATCACGGTTCCATGCACCCCTAACACGTGTTTATATTATGAACTGAAAATATTCTAAAAACACCCCCTTCTCCAGGTCTAAAAACCATCATCAACGCGCTGCTGCACTCGTTCAAACAGCTGGCAGAAGTAATGACGCTGACCATCTTCTGTCTGATGGTGTTCGCGCTGTTCGCGCTGCAGGTCTACATGGGGGAGCTGAGGAATAAGTGTGTGAAGAACCTCGTCGTTCCAGACGGGGAGAACTTCACTGATGAGGCGTGGTCAGCGTGAGTAGAAAGTTTCATAAATTAGGGTCGAATTTCATGAACATGAAAACTCCTTACATGTGCTGCTCGCATTCAGTGTGGTGAAATCTGCTCTTAAAACTATGGCAATTAATCTATGTTCAGAACCAGCCAAACAACAAGAATCATTTGATGAAAAATAAGAAAACTTTAAAAATGAATCTATTAAAAACAAACAAAAATTTCTTATTCGCTACTAAGACGTTTAAATATTCTAGTTTCATAGATTAGTAGGACCTCTCTACTTACTCCATGTCAATAATTATAATTTTGAACGTAAACCTTAACGGGGTTTTCTAGTGCCTATTTATTAAAGAGGTCAGAAATATTAACGTTGTCACTGGCTGGTTAGAAAGGTCAGTTCCATTCAGTTCATTGTGAAAAAGTTAAAGCAAACTTTTTGTTTCGAATTGCAAATCCTTTTGTTTTGGCACGTGGTATCAATTTCGTATTTTAGAGATTACTGATATAAAATACCTAGCTGAAATTCGATTACGAAAGAGAAGAATTATAGTGAAAACCACTTTTCTAGTACTTTTCTAATTCTTCTTCTTTCTTTTTTAATTGTAAATAGACCAAAAACAAAACTTAAGTTCCATAACTAAAAATAGAAGTAACATAAGCCCGCCATTTCTGAATGGCTTAACATCTAGATCAGATAAAATATTTTTTAAAGTGATTAATTCCGATGAAAAGAAAATAAAGATTAGTTTAAATTACTACTGCAATAATTACGATTTACGAGAATGTTTTCCACTCTGACGAACTTGAGCAAACGGTTTATCTTTCCGCCAAGTTTCAGAAATCAATTGCTGTTAAAACGATGAACACCATTTTGAATTATGAACCTGTACCAAGAAAATTTAAATGAAGCGATTAACACTCGTAATTTAGTATTCTAAGTGAGATTTATCCAGTCTTGTGGAAATATATGGGCGATTTCTTTGAAAAATTATCAAAAATAAAAAATTTCAAAGAAATGCAATAACTAAATTAAAACTGATGAAGATGACCGAGTTTGTATTAAGGGTGTAACAAGACCATTAATGAAGCCGAAAGGCACCTGTTCTCTACGTCATTGCGATCATTTTTTCGTTCTAGACCATACCTGGATGAACCTTCTAGATACGGAGACATTGGGGGTCAAAGTTCCAACTTTTTCACAAGTTTTTTTTTTTTAAATACATGTTCTTAATAAAGATTTTTACTTTATACACCTCCAGGACCCCCGTACTATTCAATCCATCCATCAGCACAATGTTTTGAGTGCCTTACATTAAGTCCTACCGTAAAACGTAATTTTTCACCCAAAAAAAAAAGTCGTTTCCCATCAATAATTTTTGCGTAAAGTTACTTAGTTTGATGTACATAATGCTTGGTTAACGGCTTCGTGAAGGGTCCGCTTACAGCCTGTATAGGTAACCATCGTCAGTTTTTTTAGGTATTGTTTTAGCCATATTTATATATTGATGAAAATCGTCTTCAGGATTGATTATTTTTATTTTTTGATAGCATCACTGAACCATGATGAAGACAATATCGTAAGAATTATGTTATAAAATAATAAACGTTCATTACAGGACCGGCTGTGCCTGAAAACAAAGCCTAAATAGACGAAGATTGCAGTTCGGCTGTTTTTGATACTAAAGTTCTATTTTCATTTACACAGGTGGATCCAAGAACCATCAAACTGGATGGTGAACACAGACGAAGTGCCTATAATCTGCGGCAACCTGACTGGGGCGAGGCACTGTCCGGAAGACTGGACCTGCCTATGTGTGGGCCCCAATCCCAACCACGGATACACCAACTTCGACAACTTTCTGTGGTCCATGCTCACCACATTTCAGTTGATCACGTTGGATTATTGGGAGAATGTATATAATATGGTGAGTTTCTTAATTTATTATCTAGCTGTATTGCATACGTGGTCATTAAAATGAATCATCGGATTTTTGACATAGTTTTAGGCTTTGTAGAGCGTCGTATCATTACCATCATACAAACTAGCCCACGATGTCCAAAATAACATTTAATATCCGACTAGCTTATTCGAGTGGAGTTCGGTAATGTCCGACGGGATCGTACTACCGGGATAAAAGTATCCTATGTGTTAATTCAGGTTATAAACCATCTGTGTGCCAAATTTCATCCAAATCCGGTCAGAAGTTTTAACGTGAAAGAGTAACAAATATCCATCCATCCTCACAAACTTTCGCATTATAATATTAGTAGGAAGTAATACTCTTGTACCTGCTTACACAACATTAACATTAAACATTACATAACTGAAAAAGTATATCATGCAAATTCGCCCTACACATGAAAACATGATAGGTATATGAGAACTTCAGCCAAGACCGTCTCTACTGCTTTTGAAAACAAAACATTGAACTCATGTCTCGTGATTATGTCCCGACCAGCAACTAAAGCAACCAAGAACATAATCTTACTCTGCAATTCCAAGCATGACTGCTCTTTGTAGAATTGTAGAATTCTATACAATAGGTAATTAGAGTGTAAAAAGAATCATTACCGTCTAGAATTCTCCTGGGTATTATTTGCCAATAGTATCTATGTATATGTATTATTTTCCTATAATATTTGTTGCACAGTGTAATAGGTACTGTGAAGATCCATCGGCTTGATTGCCTGCCACGTAACATCTCGTGTTACAAAATTGAAGTTTATTGCGCAGTGCTTATACTGCAAAACGGTGGTAGTCTACTCGTATAATGCTTCTCTTTGTACAAACATCAATATTTCTTAACAAAACAATGATTTAAAAAAAATCTAATTGTGTCTTAAAAATAAATATTGCCAGCATCAAAAATGATAAGACATAAAACAATTTCAACAGTTGAGGTTCATTGACGGCTGAGGTCTCAAGTGTGTATGTGGTGTGCGTCCAGAGAGAATGGCCCACCTTCCATCTTGCGCTAGATGCCCTGACACCTGCGCACTTGATGATCTTATGACTGCAGTGAGCGGAGTTCACATAGCTGAACTTTGGGCCAATTTTTTTTTCTGCCTTTTTCACTCTATCGACCGCATCCACATAGGTATTATGATATTAATTGAACAAATTCGTGATCAACCTTCAGAATATCCCATTTAAATTGATACCTTCACGAGGACTCATTAAAGTGGTCGGTCTATAGTTAGTAATTTATTTCTATATACTAGCTGTTGCCCGCGACTTTCGTCCGCGTGAAATTATTATAAAAATGATATTTTGGCCGTTTTTGCAACATTTTCCAATGATGCTCCGCTCCTATTGGTCGTAGCATGATGTTATATAGCTATATATAAAGGTTGATCCTTTAGAATATACCATTTAAATTGATACCTTCGCAAGGACTCATTAAAGCAGTCGGACTATAAGAAACAGATCAAAAACGATCGGTGAATTCATAACTGTCACTGCAAATAGAAAAACAAAAAAGTATATTATTTTCAAGCTCCATAAAAAAAGCTTAGTTCATCAAGCATGCACCTAACTAAACCCTTAAAACGCTCCAACAGTTTTGAGGTCCGAGAATTTTATTACAAAGGGTCTGCCAGACCGTAGGTAAATGAAGTTTACGTGAGTTGCGGGTGCGGTCATAATGTGAGGGTCGTTTACCGGTCCCCCCTTAATTAATTCTAAGAGTGCCGCTTTCAAGATGGCATTGCCACTGAAACGCTTTCAAACGAAATTCTGTGACGTAGATGAGAAATTGCGAAATGTATTAGTGGATTCGTGTAGTTTGGGGGAGTTAATGAATGTACCATAATATAGTACCCTATACTATATTCTAGTGTAGAAAACGATAAGGATTAGACGGTAGCGATAGCTTGAGGGTTGACAGAAGAGAATGCGGGGTGGAAGGGACATCGACGCTGAAACAGTTACCACGTATCCAGTACATCACTCTGAGCCCTTAAGTAAGGACAAGGACAGAAAGATGATGATGATAATTATCTAATTCTAATAGAAATTAATTTAACGAAACTGATTTATTATTATCCAAACTAACATTACAATGGTAATCTCTGGAAATACTGATCCCATTACAAAAAATCTTTCACTGATAGATGGCAATAATATCCCTGACCGAGTTTGCCATTAGTTGACTTATTCGCGGACGAGTGTCGCGGGAGAAACCAACAAAAAAGTGATGGCCTGGACTTCACCAAAGTGGAGACGAGAGTGCTTAGGAGCTTGGGTGTATATACCGAAGCTGTGCGGAGTTGCGTTCTAGCTAGTCTGGAGCAGAGATGTGTGTACAGGCTACTCACGTCCATATTAGCGACCGTCGCACGCCGCTCACTGCACGCCACTAACGTCTATTCGCGTCTCCGCTGTGCGCTATTGCCTGCTCGGCCTAAACAAATATGAAAAATCTCATCTCCTCTCTGCTCAACCGTTTCCACTAAAGCTATAAGCGGAGACAAGAAGTGTTAATAACGAAATATTATTGGTGATTTACAACACACACATATATTTTTTATAATTCTAAGATAAATAGTTTTGAAGTTATTTAAGGAAATAAGCCAAAATTTACCATTCTTAACACCGAAACTACAAGGCCTAAAATTTGGAAAAAAATACAAAAAATAGTTATTTGCCTATAGATTGTAGGAAAACCTATATGAAAGCTGTAACAACAAATAATAAAAATTAATTAAAAATTAAAGGAGGCTACTAGGATGGTACGGAACCCTTCATGCGCGAGGCCGGCTGGCACTTGGCCAGTTTTTTTTCTCTTATTGGTACTTTTAAAACAAATGAAGAGTCAGAAAGTCTAAACCCATAATTTAACACATTGAGGTTTCCCACAAACTAACTAGAGTCTCATGGGACTAGAAATTGCTGCACAGCAAATGTTGCAGCGACTATCATCAATCATTCACAGATGCCATTTGGGATTCGCTTAGGTATAGCTGAATTCGGAAATCGGAAGCACGGTAGTTTGGTTAGACAGGTTGAAAGCAAAGCGAATTGACAACTTCGGTACCATAGCAATAAGTCATTTCATAGTACGTTGTCTTCACACAAGTCATTGAAGTTAAGTTAATTTGAAATGCGAAAATATGTAACATAACTTAGCATCACGCCTGTAATCCCCGAAGTAATAGTACACCCACATTTCACCAGCTATGTTTAAGTCCCATGTCATAGATGGCGAGCCTATTGCCATCAACCAGGCATATATCCAGACTCCGTGACGGCTACTGAGAAAATCCTGATGAAAAAACCCAATGACACTTTGCCCGACCCGAGAATCGAACCCAGGACCTCATGTTCATGCGCTTGCAACCACTACACCAACGAGGCAGTCCAAATAAAATATGTAAAGGTAGAGAAATTCATAGTCCAGCAAATAAATTACCATCTCAGATTGTCCGTACTTAAAATCACAACTGTCATTCTTTAACAGTTGTATGAAATGACTGTAATACGGCGAGTGTCAAGTTGCTCAGTAATTTCCCTGACTGCACTACATAACTCATGAAACTCATTTGAAACTAAATTACAAATAGCAGTCGACTTTCTACGAAACGGTAGCACGAAGTTAAAAATCAAATAAAACTTGTGGGTGTATTTAATAGTCCGGTATGAATTTGTGGCACTGTGCACACTGCACCGTATAGTAATCATGTTTGGTTGAGTAAATATTTTAAAATTAAAAACTAATATTACACATATCTAACATATTTAAAAGGATTACAGGGCGTCAAAAAATTCGTCCACATCGCTGTCAACAGGAAAAGTGCCCAGAAGGCTGGCAGCATTGCCACGTTGGATGGCAATGCTGATTATTTGGCCAAAAAATAGGCCCGCCCTCTGGTCACGTCAAAAGTCAACCTACCGCTTGGCGATTACCCGAGATACTAGATGGGCACTCGGACCCTATGGCGCTAGTGTTTCAACCCCAAACGGCTCAAACACATATAACCAATTAAATTATTGTATTTGCGCCGTTTGACGTTTGCAGCTCCTGCAGCAGCCACCCCAGCGCAGCTCACTGTGCTAGGAAGAGTTAATAATGTTTACTCAAGCAAATATTATATTACATTATTATAAAAATGATGATAGTGACAGCGATAGCCTTGTGGTGTGACCGTCGGACTGCCAAATCATAGGTGTCAAGTTCGCACCCAAGACGCGCACCTCTGATTTTGCGGATTCATGTGCGTATTGCATAATTATCACTTGCTTCGGTGAAGGGAAACATCGTGAGGAAACCAGCATGCCTGAGAGTTATTTTTCGAGGGCATGTAAAGCCAAGTCAGAGGCCCATGGGCGGCACCAAGTTAGGCTCTAACCACACGACGTAGATAAAAATGTCAAAAAAGTCAAGTTCCATACACCTATCATCACGAAAGACACATAATTGTGTCTAATAGGTGCTCATGATTGTGTCGTACGTGTGTACGAAAAGAGCTGATTTCGAGCTACTACGACATAAGCTCGTAGCACATCAAAACATGCTTTTCTGCTTCAACAAACCCAGCAGATCTACGAGTATTCTAGGTTTTCACTACACAAACTATATTTCAAGTCGTACATCCCACTAGCATGTTCCTAAGCAAACACAGTACACGTGCTTATCTTACGGCCGGTCGGGCAGGCGGTTACACTAATAAATTACTTTGCACAATCTTCTACAGCGGTGTAGAGGACAAACGATTAGAGCCGGCGTCTGGAGACCTACTAAGTAACTTTATGTTTGTTTTCTCTCTTCTACTGGGAGAACACGACAAGGCTTGACACTAAAGAGATGCTGTTACAACTGTTTTTGTCATTTGAGTTAGTTATTAGCCAGTTTAATTAAAGCTTGGTGTGTGTTTCCTGGAATTAGTCGTTCGCGGTCTCGAGCTAGGCGTCGTGTGACAATTGATCCTTGCAAGCGTTACCTGCGGCCGTAGTTTGACGGCATATTGTGTCATTTGTCACAGGAGATAGCGCTTGCCAACTCTTTCTTTTTGCAATGAAATAGCGAGAAAAATGCTTTTGTGTTATGTGAGAAAAACCTACGGCTACTGATCCGTCGCGTCACGGTGGCTCGCGGCAAGCTGTACGACTTGTTTAATTGGGTTTTTTCCGCAGTCGCTGGGCTTAAATACCAGTCGTCATTTTGGGACATCTAAATTAGCTTTAGACAGACTGAACACAGACATAAATCACACACTCGTTACAGGTGATTTTCAACTTATATTATAGCGTCGAATCAATTCCTTTAACGGTCACCACATTCTGAGCCCCCCCCCCCCCCCCAAATAGAAATTTTTCGTCGTTTTTTTTTTTTAAACAGCTGTTTCCAACAAAAGTATAATACCTACACGGTCAAAAAGTATGGAACAGATGATTTTTTTTTAAGTACCTGACCAATGAAAAATTTCTATGTAGGGGGCTCAGAATGATGTACTGAATACGTGATAACCGTTTTCGCGTCGGTGTCCCTTCCACCCTGTATTATTAATCAAAATCAGCCTAAAAAGTTCATAATCCGAGACTGGTCCATAAGCCATAATCCACGTGCGCCCAGTGCGGAATGTGGACTATAGTTACGACCAATACCTAACGTATTACAATTTGCAATGCAAAGCGCAAGAGTAGGTAATATCCGACAATAATGTTACTGAATATCGCCCCCAATACACGAGAGTTCAAATTTTAATATAAATACCTACTAGAGAAGCGTTGTTGCATCCAACATAGCGCACATACTAGCTGCACATATAACTTGTTGAATACTTGCCTAAAACCTTGAAACTTAAACTTAAATGAAGCAACATCTGCTAGCTTTTTCTCGACTATGTTGGTGTCGATTTTCAGTCTAACCGGATGTAGCTGAATACTAGAATATAACTTGGACGAAAACCTAAATGAATTCCTAAATAAATGTACAGCGAGTGTTGAAAATCTTTCGCTTTTCTTATTATTTTCTGCAAAAATAGTTTTTTTTATTTTTCCATTTTTAGTTGTAGTATCTATACAAATATTTGCCATGCATTTATTTTACATTGGCAACAATACACTTCATGGTAATAGGCGTATCCCCAATCAAACGGAACTTAACATACTAACTGGTGAAATCTGAGTGTACTTTACTCATCTGCATACCCAATTATAAACATCCAAGCGAATGCAGCAATCACGACAGGTTTGCTGTTTATTATTGAAGAGCTCCATTCCATATTTCCGAAGTCCATGATCAGATCAGGACAATATTTCTATGGGGCCAACTTGGGAGTATACTGTTTCAAACAAAAAAGGAATTTTCCAAATCTGTTTAGGCGTCTAAGAGTAATCGGTGAACATACATTTAAAAAAAAAGATTCCGACGAATTGAGAACCTCTCCTCCTTTTTTGAAGTAGGTTAAAAAAATGGGTGTTTTTGGAGTTTCAATGTACCTAACCATAAAGCCATACCAATACCATATCAAACCAGTAATATTGGAAACTGTTTCAGTAAATAATGTCGCAACCAATCAAGTTACGAAACTTGCTTTGCAAACTAAATCAGGAGCTGATCAATTTATCAGTAGAACGGCTACAGCCGTCTCGGATAAATTAACGACAAAATACGTTTATTATAACAATGGGGTTACGGACACCGCAGCGAACGCACTTTCTGCTATTCATGCAATTAATTTATACATCTATCTATAATTTTTTTTTTTTTTTTTTTTATAAAAACGTTGCCCCACCCTAGGAATTTCTCCTGTATCGTGGGTGCGTTTACAAACATTTAAACTCATACACAAACAGCCAGACCCGGAACAACTACCAGTAGGCCATACAAATATTTGTTCCGTGCGGGGATCGAACCCGCGACACGCAGCGCAGCAGTCAATCGCTCAGCCACTGCGCCAACCGCGCCGTCAAAAATAATAGTAATGTGTCATGTGTCTGTTTGTAATATCAAAATAAAAGCTTTTTACTGTATGCATATGAAAGTATATACCGTACTTATAACAAAAACACATTTTTTCAATTTTAGTACTTACGTCAAAAAAAAATTTAAACTCTTGAAATTGTTAACAAAATCCGATTCAAACCGCTAATCTCCGAAACGGCTGGACCGATTTGGAACGGACGGATTGACGAGATTTTTACTGGTAGATAGCTGATGTCATAAGGAGTAACTAAGGCTACTTTTATTTTAGAATAATAATTAGGGTTCCGCGCAAAGAAATTAAAACCCTTGAAATTGGTATCAAAATTCGATTAAAAAGGGAAGTAATATTTTTTTATAATAATTTCACGCGAACGAAGGCCGTGGGCAACAACTATTATAGCCTGGGCAATGAATGATTGTGGTTGGAAAAGTTGAAAGCAGAATATCTGACTTATGAACTTTGTTTGGACTAGTTAGAAGATAAACATATTAAAAGTCCTGACCCCTCCGAGCTGAGCCCGAGGGATGGGGGGGCAAAGAAGGTCCTGTTTTTTGGTTTTTTGCTCATATCTCCAAAACGATGCATCGTATTAAATTTTGTTGTACTACATAATAAAACATCATAAAATTCTCTTCAACGTTGGTTTTAAATTTTTTTATCTATCTCTTATCGTTGAATTGGTATGAGCTCCGAAAAACGAACAATTTTCAAAAATTTGTCCAATTCTCTGTCCCGTTCGTCTTCGTTTTTGGTTTGCATCTCGAAAACGGTGTGTCGCACGAATACTTGTTGTACTACACAATGAAATCTGATAGAATTCTCTACAACTTTTTTTTTTGTTTTTTTCGTTTTTTTTTTTGGAGATTGATAAAAAGTGTGACAAACAAAGTTGTAGAGAATTTTATGAGGTTTTATTATGTAGTACAACAAAATTTTATACGACGCATCCTTTTCGAGATATAAGCAAAAAACCCAAAAACGGGACCTTCTTTGCCTCCCCCATCCCTCGGGCTCACCTCGGAGGGGTCAGGACTTTTAATATTATGTTTATCTTCTAACTAGCCCAAACAAAGTTCATAAGTCAGATTTTCTGCTTTCGACTTTTCCAACAACATACCCCTTTTGAGCACTCATTTACCAGACTATTAATCTATATAACCCAACAGGGAGCGACATTCATTTCGTAATATTAGGTAATAAATACATTAAAACAGCTTCTTCTTTACTAACGTATCGATGGTACTATTAAAAATTTACTGGACCAATACTTCACTGGGCAAAACAGCGAAATATTTGACAGTTATTTGCGACGTTGCCAAATTTCAGAATGCAACCTCTTAAACATAATGTACCAAGTCTCAAAATATTTTCATAACATATCCGTTTACTATACGAAACACTTATTATATTTATATCTTTCCGTAATCTATCTATGTTTTGAAAAGCATTGTGTCTTCGAAACGGTAATTGCGAAAACGTTACGCTGCAATTTAGCAGCAGGATATATGAGGTACGTAAATAGTCGAAAATCTCTAGAGAGTAATATACTCATACTCAAATACTATGTGTAGAAACCACACCAGTCCATAAACATTATAATATTTGTTACAAATCATAGACTAATTTACAAAATGATCAAAATATCAAAAAAATTCGCTGCATATTCCGGTTTTAGGCCGCCTTCACTTTGATTTGAATATCAAAATAAATTGAGAGTAATTACGAAACTTGAAGCGTTGCGCTGTACGAAGGTTATGTAGGTTAATTTACCGTTGCGGCTTTCATGTATTTGGAGCAATTATTTACTACCTATTTATATAACTTTTATTCATTATTCTACACATTTTTAATTTTTTTTAATATTTTTTAAGAATAAACATATAAAAATTAAAAAAACAGCGGTCCACCGATGTCGGGAGCAGGGTCCAAGCTACCGTGGTTGGGGATCCAGAGACAAGAACCTCTTCACAATGCGACCCGCCTTCTGATTCAGGCCCTTGATCCAACTGCCTAGGAGAGCCTCGAAAGATGGTCGTCGGCCATTGGCCGTCACTACAATCGGCACAGTGATAGCTGAGTTCACATTCCACATGTCGACAACCTCGTGTGCCAAGTCGACATATTTTATATTTTTCTCTTTCTCAGCTTTTACGAGGTTCTCGTCATGCGGGATGGTAACATCGACTATCATTACGCGGCGCGCTGATCGGTGATAAAAACTGAGCAAAGAAATCTTTTAAAAGCGCTGGATACCACTTTTTAAAGCGCTCTTATAATTCAGACTTATACGAAAAAGTACTATCATAATTTAAAGATAATTTGGATGTTAAACTCGGTTATAAATCAAGATCTTTATCAATTAGAACCCCGCTGTTTCCACAGCCATATTGTTCCGGGCCGTCTGTTTTACCGGTCCGTTGAAAGAACCGGAAATTGTAGTGACAACACTATTTATACGGACCCGTTTACTTTAGGACGGCACTAGTTAATCCGTCTATCTTTATGTACGCGGTTTCAATCAAAGAAGCCTGGAAAAGGCCGTTTTTACATCAAGTTTTAAAGCAAGATATCAGGTTAATCAGTAAAGTTGGTGAAGTTCTGAAGACTTTGCATCGTTTGATGATATTGATATCCCACTTAGGAAAGACTTTGAAATTAATTTTGGAACCAATCAAAACAATGACTGCTAATAAAGCTCGTATAGCGAAGTGGCTTGGCTTGCTACGTTAAAGATCGTTAAGTCGATCTACAGCATACGTTTAAAATTATTCTTTTATTGATTTATTCAGGTTAATATCTTATTCCAACTTACACATCTATACTATCTTTATAAAATAAAACACAAACAAAGATATAAAATTGAAATGCCTGTTTGTAATGTCAAAATAACAGCTTTTTACTGAATGCATAAATGATAATATATACGGCACTTATTAAAAATACACTTTTTTTTTAAATGTCTTATCTCTGAAACGGCTAGACTGATTTTAAAGGGATTTTTACTGGCAGTTATCTGATGTTATACGGAGTAACAAAGGCTACTTTTATTTTAGAATAAGAATTAGGGTTCCGTGCAAAAATTAAAGCCCTTGCAATTGTTAACAAAATCCGATTTAAAAAAAGGAGTAAAATTTAATTTTAATAATTTCACGCGAATGAAGGTCGTGGGCAACAGCTAGTCCTGCTTTTTTAAAAACCGGTTAAACATGAAAAAGCTGTATGTTTGTTACACTGTTAAATTGAACACACAGGTAAACCTGCGTTAGGATATAGGATACTTTTTATCCCGCAAGCACGTCCCCGTAATATTTTTCTACTATAAAGTATAAATGAGACTTTATCATAATAAGAAACAAAAATAACAAACTGAATGTATCATTTGATCGAGCATTCGAGACACATTCCGCCAAATCGCCCAAATTTCACGCTTAGTTTCAAATGAACATTTTGACCCCCAGGTGCTGTCATCGTGCGGGCCGATGTCGGTGTCATTCTTCACGGTGGTCGTGTTCTTCGGCTCGTTCTACCTCATCAACCTGATGCTGGCCGTCGTGGCGCTCAGCTATGAAGAGGAGTCGCAGATCACGCAAGAGGTATGTACAACTTCTATTTACAGACGGATTTTTTACAAGTAAGGCACCTAAGACCTGCTAGTTACCTGGATAAATAGTTATGTCTGAGGTTGGGTTTAACGAAGTAGTACTGATTAAACTAAATAAGGCTAATTAGAGTCTTCTTGACCGTATTCGGTCATGAACTGGATTCTTTTTGTCGGGAATCTGAGTTACTGTGTGCCGATGTTGAACTGTTAGGAGTAAACTCTGACACTTATACTTTTATAAGCGAAGCAAACGGCTCGAGACGTTGGCTAGATCACTGTGTTGCCACGAAAGCAGCCATGTCAACTATTATTAATGTTCATGTTTTATATGATGTACTTTGGTCCGACCACTTCCCTCTTTTAATACAATGCAACTTAAATGTAATAAAATCAAAATTGTACAATACAAATAATAATAAAAATCTGTTATGTAATAAAATAAAGTGGGGTGACAGAAAACCTAAGCAAATTGATATTTATACTAAATTTTGTAATGATAATTTAAAATATATTCACTTTCCAACTGAATTGAGTGCGTGTTGTGACTATGTTTGTAATAGTTTGGACCACAGAACTATTATTGATGAAATGTATAATGACATTGTTAATGTTTTATGTCGAGCAGCTTCTGAAAGTTGCGAAATAAATCTTGTGCGAAATAAGAAACCAGTAATGGGGTGGAATAAGCACGTGAGTGATGCTCACAGGCAGGCCAGGCTAAAGTTTGAGCAGTGGGTGTCTTATGGAAGACCGCGCGGGGGTCGTGTTTGGAGTGAAATGCAAACAAGTCGTAAAATTTTTAAGTCGCGCTTGCGATGGTGCCAGGACAATAGTGACCAAATTAAAATGGACATGTTGGCGTCGCAGCATTCTAAGGGCGACTTTCGCAGTTTTTGGAAATCTACCGATAAACTCAATAGTAGGCCGGGCCTGCCGGTGAGTGTCGGGGGTGCTACTGATGTCACGGGGATTGCCGAACTATTTAGGCAGCACTTCGCTGTGTCGTCACCGTTGGGACCGTCACAGTTTACAGGCAGTGCTGGTTGTAATGGTCAGGAGTACAGTGTCCGGTTTACGGCAAAAGAAGTAAGACATGTCATTATGTCTATGTCGAGGGGCAAGTCTCCAGGCCACGATGACTTAAGTATTGAACACCTTAAGCATGCTGGTCGTCATCTGTCCAGAGTCTTAGCGATGTTCTACTCCTTGTGTTTAGGGCATTCGTATCTGCCTGAGCGGATGATGAAAACTGTGGTGGTGCCAATTATTAATAATAAAACCGGTGACGTCAGCGATAAAAATAATTATAGGCCCATTTCATTGGCCACTGTTATTTCAAAAGTGCTTGACAGTTTGCTTAACACTCAGCTGGATAAATACTTAAATGTGCACGATAACCAGTTTGGTTTCAAAGCCGGTCACTCTACAGAAACAGCTATATTGTGTTTAAAGCAGACTGTCAAGTACTACACTGACAGAAGTACACCTGTCTTTGCTTGCTTCCTCGACTTGTCGAAGGCATTTGACTTGGTTTGCTATGATCTGCTGTGGCAAAAGCTGCAGCAAGCGTCAGTGCCAGACGATCTGATCCGGGTCTTCCAATACTGGTACAACAATCAGGTCAATGTTGTTAGATGGTCGGGGGCTTACTCTACTCCATACAGATTGGAGTGCGGCGTGAGGCAGGGGGGGTTAACCTCACCGAAGCTCTTCAACCTGTACGTTAATGCACTGATAGAGAGGCTCAGCAGCACGCATGTCGGTTGCCATATTGGCGGTGTGTGCCTAAACAATATCAGTTACGCAGACGACATGGTGTTGCTGAGCGCCTCTGTCTGTGGTGTGTCGAGACTGATTCGCATCTGTGAAAAGTATGCTGAGGAACATGGTTTGTTGTATAATGCGAAAAAGAGCGAGTGCATGGTCTTTCGGGCCAAGGGGAAGTGTCCAGATTACTTGCCGGCAATTAAGCTCAACGGATGCTCACTCAATAGAGTAAATACTTTTAAATATCTTGGACACATATTAACCTCTGACTTGAAAGACGATGCAGACATTGAAAGGGAACGTAGGGCGCTGTCTGTTCGTGCGAATATGGTAGCCCGCAGGTTTGCTCGGTGTTCGGTGGGCGTCAAAATAGCCCTATTTAGGGCATTTTGTACGTCCTTTTATACCAGCACTCTGTGGGTGGATTACACGCAGAAGCAGTACAGCGCTCTACGTGTCCAGTACAACAACGCGTTCAGGGTACTCTTGGGGCTGCCTCGCTTCTGTAGCGCATCGGGGATGTTTGCCGAGGCGCGTGTGGATTGTTTCTACACAGTTATGCGCAAGCGGTGCACATCCCTGGTGCGCAGGGTGCGGGCCAGCCGCAACAGTATCCTAAAATATTTTGCTGAACGTTTCGACTGTCAGTACGTGAACCACTGCTGCATGGTTCACGTACTGACCAATGTTAGGATATTGTTTTAATTTGATTTTAGTTTTTGACTTAATTATTATAATCATTTTTATTGTGCTTTGACTTCGGTTTGATTTTAATTTGTTTTAATTTTGTTAATAATTTTATTTGATTGCGTTTTAATTGTAATGATGATTTTAATTTAATTTGATTGTAATTTGATTTTATTTTGTTAATAATTTTATTTTGATCGCGTTTTAATTGTAATGATGATTTTAATTTAATTTGATTGTAATTTGATTTTATTTTGTTAATAATTTTAATTTAAATTGTGATTTTAATTTTGTTATTTTGAATTCTGTGAAACCTGTGATCCTTAGTTGATTGAGATAAATAAATAAATAAAAATAAAAATTTATCCCAGCGGACAATAGTCTCGACGCGAAGGATATTAGTGTGCACAACTTTATGCGCAAGCACCGGTGCATTCTCTTTTCCCAGATTCTCCAAAGATAATCCAAAGGCTAGAAATGTATGTTGGTATATAAAGTCATGGTCGGTATTATTTGCGTATATATGTTACGGCTCAAAGCCGAAGTAAGGTTACACCTAGTTCTAGTCGGCTATACCTAGGTGCGGCTGGTAACTATCCTTTTTATTGCTAGGACACACCGACCAAATGGATTAAGTTAGGTTAGCACTGTGACCAAACTACATACAAATTGGTTGCATTATAACAAACTGTTACCGACCGCACCTAGGTATAGCCGGCTAGAACTAGGTGTAACCTTAATTCGGCTTTTAGCCGTAACATATACATAACTATCAGTAATGTTCCGATTTTAATTTTGACGTCGCTTCCTAGAAAATACAGATAGTTGAAGGTTAATATGATCTGGAAAACGAACTGCCTCACATTCTTCCTCATAAATCCTTCTTACTCTTCATCCAGGAAAGGAAGAAAGACTTGAACGAGCACCGCGACGACTCCACGTTCAGCTTCGACCCCACCTCGCTGGCGGTGCGCACGCTGGCCAAGGACTCGCGCAAGCGCATCGACGCGCGCAAGGGGCTGCTACTGGCCTCCTATTCACGCAAGCGCACTAGGAGACGTAAGCGCGGAAGGAGCGCTATACATCATGCTGCTGCGGTCGCTGCTGTTGCTGAGTGAGTAGACCGGCTTATTTCATTATGTCTGGATAATACGTTTATAATATATACGCATAATTCGTTTCTTTCAGATATTTACAGTCAATATTGAACATACAGTTTCATAATGTCCTTATGACGTTACAGACGACGTTTAGAATGACGTTAAAGGGGCGTTGTTGGTCATTATATGCATAAGCACATCTTTTTGTATTTTTTGGGAAATTGTAGGTATGCATCAAACAAGATGGCCAAATTAGTTCCGATTCGGCCACTCACTAAAATATCCTTTTTACAGCTACTTATACATTATTTTTTTCATAAATTTCAATCGGAAGTTATCCCGAGGTGGTTAAACAGGTCAATCGAATAACTGTAATTTCCCAAGATTTCTATGAAGAAGTTTCTAGTTAAAAATTCTCACTAACAAATGTACAGCAGTCCGTTAAAAATGAGATCTTACTTAAGCCTAACAAAACTGTATACTGAAACATCCAAATTCTCTTCACCCGACAAGGAAAAAACACTTACAACGAATTTGAAGATACTTAATTTGACAAACAGAAATAGATCGCTACCGCAAAACTGTGTACAAATACAGTCGCATATGTCTCGCTGCAACATTCAGCGAGACATTAGGGTAATGTATGTGACTGGTTGCCGGCGGCAGAACATGACATCTGGAATCGGTTGAAAGTTCTCAAACGTGAAATTTTAGGAGCTGTAGCGTTCAGTTTAGAGATTTTTTTGCAAAGATTGCCGAATTTATACGTGAGTGTATAACCTGTATTACCCAATACTAACTGGGTTGTGGAGGTCAGATAAACAGTCGCTTCATGTAAAATACTGGTAATCATTTGCATCCGGCTAGACTGGAAGCCGACCCAATAAAGTTGGGAAAAGGCTAGGCAGATGATGATAACCTGTCAAAGTAATTAAGAGTTTGGTGCATCAAAGAAACCTCGATTAACAAATGAATAGTAATTGAATATACGAATACTGGCCGTTTATCTCATTAAAATGGCCAAGAAAACCATTTATTAATTTAATACAAAACTCAAACTCAAACTGTTTATTGCATTCATGTGTACATTTAGTTGTTACATAAATGGAAGTAAGTTCCAACATGAAACCCGGTTAGGGCACGGCAACATAATAGATTGGACAAAACAAGCATACAGTGAGTAGGTACTCTGGATTGCAAGTTTAACCAAGTTTTAACTATTTATGAAAAAGTTAACTTTAATGTTATATTTTTACTTTGACTACAAACATGGCAAAGTAAACTTTAATGGCATCTTACAATTACTTTGACAACAAAAGGACAGTTTTCGTTTCGGTCCGACTGTTGTACGGATTTTGCGCATAAATTCGAACAAGAGAGTTCCATAATATGTGGGAAAATCTAATATTGTCATACATCACACATGGGAAGGTCCCAAGGCAAAAGTTGCATGGAACTTTCCATGCTGCTAAAGTTTTAAAAGTCGGAAGAGGGATGAGGAACACGCCTGATTGTTCGTTTTCGTCGAAAGTGACGCAACCGTTAATACACCTAACTGATTGCAATTAGTGTTCGGACCTGCTCCTGACATCTATTCATCCTTTTTTAACGAACACGACGTGGAACTAACTAAAACATAATTACTTCATAGCATTCCAGGAACATTTGTAACATTCAACGCGAAACTCAACGTAGATTATTGCAATTTCATCACTTCGCAAAAAAATGCTGGAATTGCATCGATGAAAAACAAATGAAAACATTTACTCTGGTTTGCAGAAATCGAATAGGTTTTTCATTTATTTCTCAACTCCATCTGCTAGTGAAATACAACAGCTTAATCAAGGGTGTAAAAAGACTCTTAACGAAGCCGAAAAGCACTTGTTCTCCCCGTCATTGCGATCATTGTTTTGTTCTAGACCATACCTAGGAACCTTCTAGTTACGGAGGTATTGGGGGTCAAAGTCCAACTTTTTCACAAGTTTTTTTTTAAATACATCTTTTTAGTGTTAGAACGTAACTTTAAACACCTCCACGACCTTCGTACTATTCAATCCATTCATCAGCACAAGTTTTGAGTGCGTTACATTGAATCCTACAGTAAAACGTGATTTTTTACCCCAAAAAAAAAGTCGTTTGCCAGCAATAATTTTTGCATTTGGTTGACGGCTTCGTGAAGGGTCCGTTTACACCCTGTATAATTTTCATGAAAATATTTTCAGTGGTCCAAAAAATAGGTCTTAATTCTAATTACCAATTTCATTCAGTTTCAATTCTAGCCCTCCAGTTTTGAGGTTAATTCCTTTTAAGGTTATTTTTCCTTATCGATCAAATATTATTTTAGGAGCTTCATATTCAATACTCAAGATTATATTGTATTCTGTATGTATTACATGATGGATGGTATAGACCAGGTAAAAGATCAATATGGACCCTGTCGGGCACAGCAATATTAGGAGAGAGGAAGAGGGCTAAGTAGCAATTCACTAACATTATTATAAACTAGCACTTTGCCCGCGACTTCGTCCGCGTGGGTTACGTACTTTCCTCTAAAAAATTCGAAGGCTGATTTTTAAATCGATAGATAATTTTTATTGACATCTGACAGTTTTTGTATGGATATGTATTCGTTAGTACCATTCTGGCCCAATAGATGTCGTTGCATGTATCTAAATTCTTCTATACAAATTTTCACACCCCCTCAAACCCTCTCAGGAGGTAATTTGGAAAAACAAAAAATGCCAAACTTCATAATTTACTTAGATAGATGTTCGTGCCAAGTTTCATGTTTATTAACACAAGTAATAAGATTTTCCATACAAACAAAATTCCCCCTTTTCACCCCCTTAAAGGTTAAATTTCCAAAAACCCCTTCTTAGTGCTCCCCTACATTATAATAGGAAGCCGTGTATAAAATTTCACATTCCTAGCCCCAGTAGTTTCGGCTGTACGTTGATATGTCAGTCAGTCAGTTCTCCTTTTATATATATAGATTACTAGCTGACCCGCGCAACTTTGTCTGCGTCACTTAGGGGTATGAAAAATAGATAGTAGCCGATTCTCAGACCTACTGAATATGCATATAAAATTTCATAAAAATTGGTCAAGCCGTTTCGGAGGAGTATGGTAACTAACATTGTGACACGAGAATTTCATATATAAGATTATATTATGTTTTTAATTGGGTGTAATTGTAAAGTTGTAATTATGAATATATTCATATAAATTATTAGGTTTGAGCATACAGATATAATTTATTATATTAGTTATTTTTATTTATGTATTGCATAAGAATAATGAAGGTAATTATTATGAATTTATTAGAAGTATTTTCATTATTAGTAAATTATGTAATTATTTATGTATTCATATTTTCATATTTATATTTGTTTTCCTACATTCCATATAATATTATTATATCTGTACCTATCCGTATATCTGTTTCATACTAAAATCCAAGGGGACCTAAGTCAGTTACGCTATCGTAAAGCTGCTAGTAATTGAACGACTTTATCCTTGTTTCATCTGTACCTAACCTACTTATTTCACAAAACCAAAGTACGGTCTAACAAACTATCAACATCGGTAGATATCATTTATCTTGTCATATCAACCCTATAATAATATCAATTTTCTCATTTTTCCTTGTAAGTAAGGGACGCACGAACAGATGGGATAGGAAATCATGAGACCCCGGGCTCAGGGATAATACCTAAGTCAATGGGCAACGATGACCGATGAACTGGATTTGCCCTGAGGCTACCACACGAAGGAAAACATATGTTTTCACAACATTTCTAAGAAAAACAAATCTTTCAATTTGAGGGCAAACATAAAATTCCTAATATAAAAACTCAGCTAGTCTAGGTATTACCTACCTCTTGGCCACGAGTTACGCGCTCAAGCGGGGAAAACAAATGAACGAAGTTGTTCAGAGCATGCTACGAGACACCGCGCGACGCGTCTTGTGGAGCGACGGTACTCACGCGAAGTGTGACGCTTATCGCTTGACGCGAGAGACCGCAAGTCACATCGTTTGAGGTCGTGAACGTAGCCTAACGTTTTCTGAAGTGAAATCATATAAGAAAGTAACTACAATGTACAATGAAAGCTCAAGTAGAACTGTATTACAGAATACAAGTACATACCTGATGCTAGCAATATTTTATACAATGCTATTCCTCTGAATGGCTCCCTAGAGCCCCGGAGCGAACACTCACAAGAGGTCATTTTCTAACTTAAATAAAAGTTTAAACTGCATATTTGTGTGAAATACTCCTATTTCTAGACTATTGTAGTGCTAAAGAAGGAAAGAAATATTGTAGAGAAAAGTGAGAGAATTTAATTTAATAAGCGCCAGTCTGGTCACATTGAAATAATGACTCAGAAATCCGTCTTTTAAGACTAAGTGCCCATTTACGGAGACGCGGCGTGTCGGGCGGCGCGTTGCGTGGGGCGTCGCGCGGCGCGGTGCGCGTTTTTTCCGTTTACGGAGAGGCGGCGCGTGCAGCGGCCCGCGTTATCACACGCTCAAACACAAACATATGGCAATGTACGATGTTGTTTACGGAGACGCGGAGCATGCGCCGACGCGGCGGGCGGCGCGCGGCGCGGTGCGCGTTTTTTCCGTTTACGGAGAGGCGGCGCGTGCAGCGGCCCGCGTTATCACACGCTCAAACACAAACATATGGCAATGTACGATGTTGTTTACGGAGACGCGGAGCATGCGCCGACGCGGCGGGCGGGGTATCATCTGCCATATGTTGTATTTGCGCGTTTGCGCGTGTGACGCCGCGTGCACCGCCGCGTTCACCGCCGCGTCCACCGCGGCGGGGTCATCTGCGGGCAACGCTGCATTTCAAGCAAACGCGCATAAAAACGCTTCTCCGTAAACGCTCTCATACATCGCCATATGTTTGAATTGAAAGCGGGCCGCGCCGCACAACGCGCCGCCCGACGCGCCGCGTCTCCTTAAATGACTACTAAGGTTCCAGACGTCGGAGTAGTGGCGGTTCTGAAATAGAGGAAGGCAGGACTCTTGGCTCTTGACTCTTGGCTTGATTGCAGGTAGAGCAAAGCCCTGACGGAATGGCAGCCATGTCAGTGTTGGTAGGCCACAAATTCAGAGACAGTATTTTTTTTTAAATCAACTTTATGTGAACCTCCTTAAACTATACAAAAAAGGAGAGCTACTTGCTTCAAAGTAAATTGATTTAAGATTGTTTTATAATTACATATTTTATGATGATGGTTTTCTCACACTAATTAATTTCTACTTCACCTAATGAGGTTGTAAAAATAATTGTAATTAAGTAAGATCCTTTAATAACGTCTTTTTCTTTCTATTAGGGTGTGGATTACACATCTTTTACAAGTTTTAAGAAGGAAAAGAAAATTAGTTTGGGTCGCTGTCATCGGATAAGTACGGTGAAAACGACTTAGTATAACGTAGTATAATAGCTACAAGCTTTAGGAGGAGCTCGTACTAAATAATAACAGCCGCTCGGGTCGATCTTTAGGTTAAGCCGTGCTTGCCTAGGTTGGTCTGTGGATGGGTAACCACCCAATACATACCGAGTTTCCAACTTGCCTCGGAAAGCACGTTAAGCCGTTTGTCCCGGGTGTCATTTGTAGATCTTTGACAGTCGTTAGAGGGTATCGTATTACCCAGTACTAACTGGGTTGTGGATGTCAGATAGGCAGTCGCTCCATGTTAAATACTGGTATTCAGCTGCATCCGGTTATATTGGAAGCCGACCCCAATATAGTTGGGAAAAGGCTAGGCATATGATGTGTAGCTACAAGCTTTAATAACATAATATATGTAAGTACTTTCTTTTGCCTCCGGCTTAGCTAGCCTTGTGGTCAGAAATATAGCCTATGACACTTGGGGATTATGTAGCCTCCCATTGACGACAGAATTTTCAGAATTGGATCAGTAGTTCCAAAGATTACCCCCTACAGCCAAACTTACAAAATTTTCCCCTTTATGATATTAGCATAAGGGTGTAAATGGACCCTTCACGAAGCAGTCAACCAAGCATTCTGTACATCAAACTAAGTAACTCTACGCAAAAACTTTTTTTTGGGGTAAATCACGGTTTACGGTCGGACTCAATGTAAGGCACTCAAACATTGTGCTGATGGATGCATGGAATAGTAAAGGGGTCGCGGAGGTGTTTAAAGTAAAAATCTTACATTAAAAACAAGTATTTAAAAAAAAACTTGTGAAAAAGTTGGAACTTTGACCCCCAATATCTCCGTAACTAGAAGGTTCCCAGGTATTGTCTAGAACAAAAAATTGAGATCGCAATGACGGGGAGAACAAGTACACCCTATAGATATAACAACATTGTTTCAAAGAAAGACGAATACAGTAAAACCTTCTCAATTTTTTTTTAAATCGCTGTAATTTTCGTTTTACATCATATCGTTTTGTTCCAAAATTATCTTGAAGGTAGACATAATTATAATCATTTAAATCATCAATACAACCCTCTAAATGAATATTTACATTATATAAAAACTACAAATCTAAAATAGTAAGAAAACATAAAAATGTACAAGTATCAAAACGGTTACAGGGCGTCAAAAAATTCGTCCACATCGCTATCAACAGGAAAAGTGCCCAGAAGTGTTGGATGGCAATGCTGATTCTTTGGCCAAAAAATAGGCCCGCCCTCTGGTCACGTGAAGAGTCGACCAACCGCTTGGCGATTTCACGAAATAGTAGGTGGCCCTCGGACAAAAGACATAGTTATATGCGTTTATAATAATAATACATAGTATTGATATCAAACGTTCCACTGAAATGCTTTTGAACAAAAGATAATTATCCCTTCAAATATCATTCGAAAACAAAGCAACTATATGTGAACGAGCTGATCAATACCGCTTCTAATGTGCCTACGAATTTATTAATGTCATCGGCAAATGTTGTTCCAAATAATAAATAACAATTCTGACGTTTATTGAATATGTATCATCTTACCGGTATCTTTTGTTACTCATTGTTCTTTTCTCATTTACTCTGTGAGTATCTTTGCACCTTATTTTTGCTTGTTTTAGGTGACTAGGCTCTTTCTTTATTTTCGATCTGTGCGATATTTGGGGACTAGACTAGATCGAGATTATGGTCTACTACTTATATGTGAGGCAAACTCAAAAAACTACAGATAATATTGTGCAGCATGGTTCTGCTGGCACGTGGCATGTGCATCGGTCAGGTTCGTTGGAACTAACGCCGCTATATTGTTCTTTTGTATCTATACATATAATAAAAGGGATATTTTTAAATGCACATCTGATTAATTTTTCAGCACACTAGGTAACTCCACTAATTAACTGAATGCATACCAGAAAAATGAATGCTGTGCAAAAAAACCAATTGATGAACAAAAAGTGTCCTACAAAAAAAACTAAAAAATCACACAAAACGAGATGACCTTTTTTATCGAATTCACACCAAAAATAATTCGTATTTTTGGTGTGAATTCGCTATGCTTATCAAAAATACTAACTTGCACTCTAAATTGTACAATCTTACTACGGAATTTCTAAAACTGATATCTAAAGGTACAATGTCACAATAAAGTAAGTTTCCATTATCAATAAAAACTCTTTTGAGTTAGTTTTACGTATTTATTTTGAAATTTCATGAAATTAAAATATTCTCCTAAAAAGTCAATATGTTGTGCTACAAAAGTTAGTGACAGAAACGAATCGCTGCAAAACCGACTCCACGTAGTCTTGTCTGCCCTACCCCTAGTGTGTAATTTAAGCCCGCGTAGGCGCGGAGGGGCGAGGCGGCCCGCGAGCTGAAGAGCAGGTGGTTTTAACGGTCGCCGCCGCGGCTGAGGCTGGCCGGCTGAAAACGGCCAGCAAGCCGAAGCTCGCGTGGGACCGTCGGAGCCCCGCAGCCCCGGAGCCGTGACAGAAACCAAACGTGTTTTGTGTACTTAATTACTGATTAAATTGGGTTTTATTTAGAATAAACGATGTTCCTGAAAGTAAATTAGGTGATGGTTTTCCTTAAAAAAGTTTTAATATGTTTGGTGAACTAAGGAATTGTTAGATATACTATTTTGATAATAGTTATTCGTTCAGTAAAACAGTTCTGCAAATACCATTATACAATATATTTAATTTGATTTATTTAGTGTGCATAATTTGTGTGCAAGTCAGTATTTTTGGTTTAACTTTGAAATATTTTGTTCGAAAAAAGGGAATATTCAGATATCGATTAAAATACATGCCATAATAAAATTGTAACAGGCCGATGTCTGTACATTGAAGATATTGAAAAAAAAAATTATGGGGGTCATTATTAGAGCAACAGAAACCAAAACAACAGTTTTTAGAATTTTTGTCTGACCGTGTATATTTGTACGCGCATCACGCAAAAACTACTGCATAAATTTGAACGCAGTTTACACCGCTCTACTGCTAGATGTTTAATTTAAAATATAAGCCAAATTAGATTTAGTTTCGGACCCGATAGGTGACGCTGTGCGGAGCAAGGGCGGATCGCATCATCGGATGCTTTATAAAAAAAGCATAATCAACGTAAAAACCATCCCAACGTTCCCAATTCGAAAACGCAAAAAAAAACCAAATCGTTCCATATTCATATTTTAAAAACTCAGCAATAAAGCGAATCAAGCGTGACATCGACAATTGTTGATTGTTGGGAAGCTGTCGACGGCATGCGGCTCTACAGTCGTTTCACAGTTTACCTCTGACAGCTGCAGTCCAAAAGCAACCTTATTTTCACTATTATAAAGATCGCTGTAATCTTGGCAGACTTTTCAGTGACAGCAACCTAACATCAACCTTATTACTACGCACATAAAGATCAATGTGATGTTGACAGCAATACATAGTTATATTCCTCTAACTATGAAAGGACAGTATACGGACGTTTTACAGATACCGTATCTACCACGCTATAGCCGTCGCAATGTCAGCTGCCAACTGAAGTATATCAACGATGCATTCGCTTTGATATCGAGCTCGCTTTTAAACGAGATTCAGCGTTTTGCGGTACTTGCTGGATGCGAAATTGTCCCGCTTGCTTCGGACTAATAGCAGATGGAAACCTTTTTGTTTGGCACATTTGATGATCTGTGCTTTTTTCATCATTAATGGCATATCAATCTAAGATGGCAATGGATTGGATAACTTTTTAGTATAAATTGAGCGTTCAGCTAAATATAACTTTTAAATCAGCAGCTGTAGAGAGACATAATTCAAACATAAACAGAATTCAAATCAAAATATTTGTTAGTAAAATCTCCTAGAATATACAGAAAATCATCAAAGTAAAATTGACACAAACATCAAATCACACTCAGCCAATCAAATCAAAACAAGCTCCGTCGCAAGCGTTAAACTTATCCCTAAAACGAGCGTGTCACAAAACTAATTACAAATCTCGCTACAAAGTAATTATACAAAGAAAACACAGAGACAAACAAAGGAATGCAGTCAAAGAGCGAGGAGGCAACTAACAAGATCCCAAAGGCAGGATTATCACGAAGTTAAGCCAGGAATTAGGACGAGCAAGGAATTATCTGAGTCAACCACGGGACACTTCGCCGCCGACGTTCCACAAAAAATAAATATCTGCTTCATGAGCGATAACATTCAACGGATTTGCGTTTTGTACTCGAAATAAGCTATGAATTCTGAGTGAGAGGCTTTGAATTTAACCAGCTCGTTGCTTTAAAAGATGATAAAACGGATGAAGAAATAGAGATAAAAACGTAGTTCTTTCAACCCAGATACATCAATTTCGAAGTTTACAGCTATTTTGAAAGACTATTCTAAATAGAAGCCGAAGCAATGAATCACAAAGGCCACGATGAGAAACATACCGATTCAATCAACGCGTTCCACCGTAAATAAACTAAAAACAACATATCACTAACACCCAGTAATTACATCGCAAATCAATCAGAAACTTCTCTGTTTACTGTAACCTGAGTGAAAGGTGCGCGACTAGGGGATCAAATAAGCAAGCCTGCGCGCCGTGTGCCAACAAACTTACTTACGGAACGAGTTTACTTGCATCCACAGAGAAAACTCGTGGATAAGTTGACTGAAATGCAAACCCGTATTGTATTGGCAGACTTTGTTGAACTAAGCTGATGTTCCTTGTTTATGAAAGAGGCGTGCAAGCTTTAGCTGCGTGCCAAGTTTCAAAGGTAGTCGGAAAACTCAATTTTATTTGAAGAAGGAAATCAAATTTTGTTACTATATTTTGTTAAGGGTGTAAAAAGACCCTTAACGAAGCCGAAAGGCACTTGTACTCCCCGTCATTGCAATCATGTTTTTGTTCTGGACCATACCTGGGAACCTTCTAGTTACGGAGATATTGGAGGTCAAAGTTTAGAGGTCAACTTTTACACAAGTTTGTTTTTTAATACTTGTTTTTAATGTTATAACTTTACTTAAAATACCTGCATGACCCGTTTACTATTCAATGCGTCTATAAGTATAATGTTTTAAGTGCGTTAAATTGAGTTTTACCGTAAAACGTGATTCTTCACCCCATAAAAAAGTCGTTTCCCAGCAATAATTTTTGCGTAGGGTGACTTAGTTTGATGTACATAATGCTTGGTTGACGGCTTCGTGTAGGGCCATTTACACCTTGTATATATATCTAATAGACGAAATTAAATGCCTAATACCTTTAAAACAAAAATAAAGTATGTTTAGTATTTTACCAATCCCAAATATACTATCTACCCGGTGAAACTTTACAACACAACCGTAATCTCAATCGATCCGCAGTTGTCCAATTATGAAGCGTAATTCAATAAAACCAAACGATTCCCGATCCGTAGCAGATTGTAAGCCCCGAGGTGATAATGAAAAAGCTCATTTACTCTGGGTTCTGCCGAGCTTTGTCCGCTGTCTGGCTATGGACTCGACTCGAAAATCAAAAGACTCTAGTCGAAGCATCAGGCTAAAAAGACAGACTCAATATTTTAAAGTAACGCTTTGAAGTATTGGTATCTTTTGAAAGGGATATTTTTAAAGAAGATCCCCCGCAAAGAGCACTGTCGGATTTCATCTCAACATATTGCTATGACGTTTCTAACGTACAAAAGTTACTTGTGTAATATCGAGAAATGCAAAATATGATTTCCAGTTACATTGATGACGTAACTGAAGCAACTCGATTGAGTTGGAGTTATATCGAGTTTCGCCAATCGTAATCCAATCTTTGTGAAACTCCATTGAGTGAAGACTCTTGGGAGACATATACAGGGAACTGTAAAGCAATTTAAGGAAAGCGTCAAACAGATGAAATGAGCTCGTTGTTGGAGCAACATTGAACCTATTTATAGCTAACGTATTTTCAATATAAGAAGATAGATATCTATAACAATGATTAAATTAGGACAACGAATGTATCTACTGTGTACGTGTGTGTTTGCGTCTGTATTTTGTTTCCGAGCCAGTTAACTCGAACTTTTTCCATTTTCTTTACTTAACATTTTACATTCCAGCTCTTAATTAAATGAAGAATCTCTAAGCACTTCATTAACTTGATCCGATTTAAAGTTCAGAGCACTTGGACGCAACACTCTTTGAGCGAGTTGTACAAAGACTTAGCCTTTTCCTCTTGAAATATTAAAGCAGCAACTCCTTACATTAATGTAATAAATACTAAACTCGCCACATTACGGCCACAATAAAGCGAAACTATTAATCTAGAGAAGCCGACGACAAATGTAGTTCCCGCAATCCACAATACATATTTCCGTTTGAAAGCCGGCTCACCTGTTTGACCCAATTCCGGAAAAGTCGGAGTCAACACGTGAATTTACATGATAATGCTGTTTGCTGCGGGACCATTTACCATAGCGAGCGGTTGCCGTTAAGCCGAGTATCCATTAACGGCAGAACTTGAGAGACCATACATTTTTGAACATGTCACAATGTATGTTCAGTTATCGACGGTATTGATTGGTGATAGATTGTTTCTGGTTAATAAGACGGGTAACAAAGGTAACAACAATTAAAAGGTGTGATTGAAGAAGAGCATGTAATGTCGTTGATTACAATTTTCCAATTCTTTTTCTACGGGCTGGCTTTATATAAAGGTATCCTTGGTAGCACAGATTTTGTGCTTTGTTCAAATTCATTTCTATATTTTTCTTGGTTTGGCAATTCACCTAGGCTCAAAACGTTTTTGGAGGTTATCTTCCTCACCTATTGCAGATAAATGATATAACCTTGCGTTTTGTTACAGCTATGAATACCTAAAAACGACTAGGATAAGTATTCTAAAGATTAATATTAGATCGCATTTCGACAGCGTGCACACGGCGGCGGTTAGACGTCATACCTGCGTGCTGAATACAATTTAGAATTTAGAGCAATGGCAACTTGTGTACAATGCACACTAATGTTACCATAAAGTTAGGTCACGTGAAGCCTGCAGCTTGCATACTAACATTACGAAATACTGGACTTTACCTTAGTTGTGACAGATTGCAACTTTTTGATTTATATGTGCAACAGTAATAATATGTTTACTGCCTCAGTAATTAAGCTCAAGGTTTTCTCATAAGTTCGTTTTCTGTGTTTTTTTTCGTACTGGCCAGTTACAGGTCACATTTTAAACACGGAAGTTTAACTGTGTGTAAACCACCATGCTGTTAAGAGATCTTGACAAGTGATTCTTATTGCCTGTTTTACCACCCTTGGATAACTTCATACATCATATTCTGTAAGGCTTCTGTTCGGCAGGTCAACTTGCACCAGAGTCCAGCCTTCAGCACTATACGAATTAATTTAAAATCCATTCTCTTTCTGCCAATCGTTTGACGGAGACAAAAAGATTTTTTAAATGTTCAGCGCGAAATGTATTTTGCATTTAGTTATCTGTGGTGCAAGATGGCTTCAAGATTTTTTTTTTTTATTTAAAAAGACGCAAACTATTCATGATTTTCTTAACATTACAGATGGAGGAGAATTGGCTTTTTTCTTTCTTTCTTTCTCTACAGCTGCCATGTTGTTTCAGTGACGCTAACCGCCGGTCGCGGTCTCGGTCGCGGTCTGTGACCCCGAGCAACTCTCCGCCCCCGCTGCCCGCGCCCCAGCCCCCGCCGCCACCCCACACCTTGCACCCAGACAATGCATTAGGTACAACATCGTTTTGTACTTCTTTGTAGCCTGTGTTTATTTGTCTAAGGGCTATTGAGGTTCTAAAGCTAAAAGGAGATTGGATTGAAAATGTTTGAACTTGACCAACAGCTTTGTAGAGTCAAATGTTATTTTCAGGGTTCAATATGTTTGCATCCTAATGTTTGCTTTTTGTTTTTACTTCAGTATTACTTAAAAAGTATATCATTTTCGACTGACGGATTGGAGCTGAATAATTTAAAAGCTCCCTGACCTTGACCAGCAAAATTATTATTAAAGCTATGCTTAATTGTCTATTTCTCAACGATGATTGCAAACAAAGTATTTTTGAAACAAGGATTGAATCCAAAATACTCTTTCTAATCTTCTATACACATTTAATATTACATTACTATAAGCTACACTCTGTATACGACATAATTATGTAGCAGACTCTGCTCTGTAGTACGTCTGTGCCATTTACATCGCACGTCGGACTAAAAGCTTCCATATTAATATGAATCTTGCGATACAACGACAGAAAGATTGATTCGCCGTCGAATACCGACTACTCTCGAATATGTTAATATTTTCCTTGAGCAGAAACTTATTGGATAAACATTTTCAGATGCTCTTACAGAAGACGAAGAGTTTTCTCTCCAAACATAATTTGTAATAGATGAGAAAGGAATAGATATGAAAATGTATTTGGTAACTGTTCGTTTTATTAGAGGTAACGATATTTCTGTTGGAAAATTCCGAATGATTATTGATAAGATCGAAATGGAGCTAGGTAATATACTCGAAAAGTCTGTAGATACAGTTTTCTACAATATTATTAAATGGACTATGTATATCCCAGGTCGAGGTGCACTAAGTGCAGCGGGTCGCCAACTAAGTGACCACAGCAACAACAGAGAGTCTTCCCTAGATGACTCGGGTGTGGTGGATGACCACGACGACGGAGAGCATACGTCGGACGACCAGGCACCACACCCACACCCACGGAGGCATCTGCTAATACCGCAGCTGCCGCTACCGCCAAACCATCCACCAACACCGATGCCAATGCCAATGCAGATACAAATGCCGATGCCGATGCAGACGCCAATGCAAATGCCCATGCCAATGCCGATGCAGATGCCAATGCCCATGCAGATGGCCACACCGATGCCTACGCCGGTGGCGATGCCGATGCCCATGCAAATGCCCCAGATTCAACAGGTATGTTATTAATTGGGTCGGTTCGGTTTCGCATTAGTTACAAAAGATATAGGTAGATGTCGTCACTGTGAAAATCTTCGCGAGAACCGAGTGCCGTTGTCTCCGAAAGCTAACTACTATGATATCATCTAAGAATGTTATCAAATAGAATCTGTTGAGACTAAATTTCTTTTTTAGTTATATTATCGTACGACGTACCAAAGATATCCGCTTTTACAGGTTACCCAAGACACACAAACGCAAGAAATAAAACTTAGACAACCAACTAAGGGTGAAAAGGCAGCTGTGAAACCAAAAAAGCCTGTGAAAAGCATTCAGGACAAGTATCCGCTGAACCCTGACTACCTCAACCAGATCGTGGTGCTAGGTAAAATCTACTTCGAACTTTAGAGTAATTTTCACTTCCTAAAACTTTTCGGGTTCAGTAATGCCATCAAATTCAACAAGGTTCCGAAACGAATCGTTTGCGAAAACATATTCGGGCACATGTGATAGAGAAATTGGAAGGCAATCAAATGTAACTCAACAATTTGATGGCACTACACAACCTAATCCAATTTATTGGCACGGCTTCAACACTGAAAAGCACGAGACAAATAACACTGAAACTAAACGATGCTGCCACTATGTATCAGAATGAACGCTTTGCAAACACGAAGGGCTAACTATACTATGACGACGAATGCATTTTATAGGGGTTCGGTACAATTCTTGATATTAATGAACTTGCAAAATTAATTTTGTAGATTTAGATTACGGACGTAAGTTTATTGGCTCTAATTCTGCATGTTCTTCAATAATTCTTGTCAAAATTACGTCACTTAGAAGTTCATTATTTCGATTTCGACATCTATCAAACTTAAAATGCTTGCGTTCCAATTTTCTACTTTTCTAAATTGAAATTACAGTGTACAGGTTAATTTTAATTCTGAAGTTTCTAAATTATTAGGTAGTTTGACTTTAAGTACTTTTTCTTCTAAAAATTCTAACTATTCTTCAACTCTCATTTGCAACAGATGATATTTTCTTTGGATTTCAGAAGCATTATGTAAGATTCCACTTTGATTTTTGAACAATCCTCGAATACGTGGACCGTTTGATTGGAGAGAAATTCTGCGAAACTCTCGTGTATTGGAAATTCCTGATCAAACGGTTTCACATTAATATTCTTTGGTAGCTTTACGAATAAATTCATTCATTCATTCATTTAGTACATCAAATAAATCAATTCACTCTCGTGAAAGCTACCAAAGTTGTAGATACTGCAATTACATTATGCAATTAAAACAGTTTTAGGTACTGCTAATTTGTCATAGAAATATCTATTCCATTTCTGCGATTCCAATTAATTTATTTTCAAATCATAACGAGAGATGGAATAGTTACATTCTATGGTTGGTAACATTCACCAGTAGCTTCACTTCTCAATGAGGAACACTTCATTGAGCATTTTAATACGACACGGTTGCAATCTCGCTTCTACCCTCATTAATATCGTCAGGGGCGGACTGGCCATACAAGCGCGCGCCCGACCTCCCGCAAGCGGAGACGACGAAAATTAATGAGCTCAGTTTATTGGCAGCCACGCACAAAACTCATATGGGCAATTACGAGCAAAATTGCACTTACTTCACAGGTTAGTAAACACAGACGCAAACGCTTCTACCCCCCAGTCCACCCCTGTCCCCACAGGAAGACTGCAGGGTGACTGCGATTGACTAGCTGTCGTCTTGTCATAGCTCAAGAATCGCATTCAAGTCTTTCCACATTACAATCAATTACTTTTACAAATACTTTGAACACTTGTGCATAACTTTTATGCGATTCGTATCTGGAAACATCAAAATTCATATCAGTGTTTTGTCGAACTTTCAGTGTAACCACTGTACCGGTAACTGCACCGTTTGTACACATAATTGGCATATCAAAATTTTTCGTACTACCATGCTGGTTTTCCTTGCATTTTTATGCAATTTTCCTGCATATTTTCTTTGTCCTGACTCCGCTTTCAATGCATGACGAGTTGTTTAATGTTTGATAAGTGATAGATTAATTTAGTAAAACGAAAGCTTTGCATCGATGAAACTTGAATTTGCCTCACTATGCTTTCGCTTATTCTAATTGATCTATTTCTTCACTTCTTTCTTTCTTCTGTTCGTGACGTATAAGTGTGATATTTGTTGTTATTGTATGTGTGTATATTTTGGTGACTGGTTTGAAATTTCTGGCAGATGAGCTGGTGGATAGAAATTGTGAGTGCTGCGTCACTTGCTGTATAGACTATGAAGGCTGGCTGCAGTTCCAGAATTGTTTGTATGGGATCGTGAAGGATCCTTTATTCGAGTTGTTCATTACAACATGCATTGTTCTCAATACACTCTTCCTTGCGCTAGAGCATCATGGGATGAGTGAGAACGTTAGATCGGCCTTAGATATAGGAAATAAGGTAATAAACGCTTAACCGTAGATACACTCATGAGAAATCATTGTGACGGCTTCTAATCGTATCAAGAAACTAATATTACTATTCATTCCGACCATCTGACATAATAATGCTTTATTAAATTCACTTCTAATCTCAAATCTTAAAAAGTAACGTAATTAATGGTTTTCAGGTGTTCACGTCGATATTTACATTAGAATGTATAATGAAAGTGATGGCGATGAGCAAAGACTTCTTTGCGTGCGGCTGGAATATATTCGACTTGATTATAGTGTCAGCAAGCCTTCTAGATCTAATATTTGAGCTCGTGGATGGCCTATCAGTGTTGCGAGGTCTTCGTTTGGTAAGTCATTAAAAAAAAACTTTTCTTTATGCATTTGCAGAATTTTATGGATTGGAAATATTTACGAACCCAACTTTGATTATTTTCTCTTTCTGTGTTTTAATTATAATGATTAGGTGTGTCTTCTTCTTCCACAATTCAGGTATAATAGTTAAGTTATTAGTAATTGTATCCTCACATCTGGAAGTAGAACCCATCGTAATAATTCCTTAACTCTGTTTCAGTTACGAGTGTTAAAGTTAGCTCAATCATGGACTACAATGAAAGTGTTATTGAGTATTATAATATCGACAATCGGTGCTCTTGGTAATTTGACGTTCGTGTTAGTGATAGTTATATACATATTCGCTGTGATCGGTATGCAGCTCTTCTCCAAGTCCTACACGCCGGATAAGTTCGACCCGGATCCAGTACCCAGGTATGACTTCATCGGTTATTGCATGACTTTTATAAAGAACTTTACTTTTGCAGCTAGTATTATGACAGAATACTAAGTTACTTCTTTGCGTATTATTTATTTTCCATTGAGTAGTTTTAGTATTTTTTATTTCTATTCTTAATCCCCTAAGATTTCTTCTATTGCATGTAAACGTTCATCTTTATCAGCGATTTTTCTATAAATGTATTAACTGACTCTCCTGACTCATCAATACACTAAGGTGGAACTTCAACGACTTCTTCCACTCCTTCATGATGATATTCCGGATCCTGTGCGGCGAGTGGATTGAGCCTCTATGGGACTGTATGCGCGCGGAGCAAGAGAACGGGGCAGAGACTTGCTTCTTCATATTCTTGCCCGCGCTCGTGATGGGTAACTTTATGGTGCTCAACCTCTTCCTTGCCTTGCTGCTCAACAGCTTCAATAGTGAGGAACTTAAGAATAAGAAGGAGGTTAGTAACTATATCTTGTTGTTCATCAAATTGTCGACAATCTTTGTTATTTTTATTTGCATATTAAACAGTTGAAGTTAAAATTGTATATTTGATCAATGATTAATTGTAAATGTCTATAATTAAATAAAGGTATCGAATTTGCTACCTAAAAAGCTAAAATTCAATCCAATACCACAAAATAAGTACATAATGGCAAATACCTAACAAATACCCAGTATAACCTTTTAAATTCACAAGTACGTTGTCGCTTCTCGCCAGACATCCATTCTTTCCAATCCCTTTTTGCAATGCCTAAAGATGATATCGCACTACCGTTTACCGGGCGTGCAGCGTAGGCGTTCGTCGGCGCCATTATCCATTCTTCATTAGCGAGGCGTCTGTGCGACGCATGTGTACGATAAACGCCGCCTACACCGCAGATATTAGTGAAATTGTACCCCTGAAGAAGCAAGGGAAAGTGAACCTTATTCAAAAACATAACGGTATAAGTAAGAACGGTAATGATCCCAATAATAATTTTCAGGAAGTTGGTGAAGATTCAAAATTAGCTAAAAGTTTCGATAGAATACGTTCTATAGTAAGAAAAAAAGGTTTCCTTATATCGAGAAGTAAAGAGACTGACAAAAAATCTAAGTTAGAAGAGCTAGTTAACGAATTTATGACACAACAGCAAGCCATAAAGGAGAAAAAGGTGTCGATACCATCGATACCGAGCGAGCAGAGATACTCTGCGTCGATACAGGAGACAATCCTGTTCCCACACGACAATATTTATAGTCATAGTTATCAAGAAGCGTTAAATAGGTATGTACAACATTTTTTTATCAAAAATAAGAAACGAGAAACAGAATAATACCAATTTATTTATTGTAAAGTTAAAGATTAGAATTAACATACTCAAGAGACAAGCCGTATACTTCAAATGGAAATAAGTGTTCTTACTTAAAAGTTAGTTCACCCAAGTAAGAACTTAAATCGACGATAACTCAAACATGTTAACAAGACCAGTTATCTAACTTTACAAAAATATTTCAGGCCAATATCAGTAGGTTCAGACTTCGCGTACCCACAGCTTTACCAAGCTCCCAACAACTTTAACCACGGCAGTCAAGAAACTTTAAAAGACGTGCGTGACTTGGCGGCCGAACATAAGATAACTAGTATTAGGGAAGACTCGAAAGAAAATCTTGACGACACAACATCGCCGACCCAGCAAGTCGCCGCTCAGAAGTTATTGAACCAGATGTCTTCGGGATATCACACACAGCCATCTGATTCGAGAGGTACGATATTTTTGTAATAGTTATAGTTACAGTTATAATTCCTACTTAATCGTTTAATTTTTATACATTCGTACTTGGTACAGAAGTCTATTTATTGGATTATTGTAATGCACGTAGAAACGTGTAATAAAAAGATATATTTGTATACTTAGGGCAAATAAAAACTCGGGTATGAAAAAATTTCAGATGAAAATGAACATTATGAAATGGCACAATTGTCAAGTAGAACAACGCCAGAAAAGCCGAAGAGGCAACACCAGCCCAGGGAACAACTGCCAACTAACAACCTAAGTAAGGAACCAGCCAAAGGAAATGACGAAGACATGAAGCGTCCGTGGCAAACTTTAGTCTCATATGTAGATGAATTAACCGTAGGTGGGAGAAAAAACTCACAGGGTCAATATGTTGATGCGATGGGAAACTTCCCCGGATTTGGGAAACAGAAAGAGCCGAAAGTACCCGAGAACTGTTTCCCTCGCCAATGTTACGATGCGTATGTATTCATTCAAGAATGTCTCGATGCTCAATGCCATATTCGCTTCCATTTCTATTTTAGGAGTTTGGTAGTTATCCAAGCCTTTTAAAAACCGATTTTTACGATTAACTCTTCTTCCTTTGACATTAATCTTCATGCCCTTACGAGTTGTGTATGTCTCTTAACCTTTTGCACTTCTTAACTACCTAATGCATCCCGTAATGTAATGTAATTATTATGTAACTCATCTAACTTTTTTGCTATGACCATTGCTTCAGAACATTAATCGTACTAATATCCCTACAAAACTACGGAACCAAGGTAACAAATAAAAGGTTCCAGGGATGGAAATTAGAATCACGACTCTACGTATTTAGGTTATCCAGAAGTATGTAGGTAGGTACAGGGTTGTAATAGTTGCTTGTGACCCGAATGAATGCAAATACGCTGTCCTTTTAGGAGTTCTTGTTGGGATGCATGTATTCAGACCAACTTGGGTCAACGTTGGATGTTTCTCCGAACCTACATCCTGCGGTACGTAGACACCCCAGCCTTCGAGTGGTTCGTGTTGGTGCTGATCTTCGCGTCCAGCATCACTCTCTGCTTCGAAGACATCCACCTTGAAAAAAACAAGCCGTTGAAGAAAATACTGTACTGGACCAACTTGGGGTTCTGCATGATCTTCATCATCGAGATGTTTCTAAAGTGGATAGCGTTGGGGTTCTTCAGATACTTCACTAGTTTCTGGACGCTATTAGACTTTACTATAGTTTTTGTAAGTATTAATTCTTCAAACATTTTTTATTGACTCTTTCACACTTCTCTTTTTAACGCTTCAATTCCGCTTTCAGGTTTCAGTATTCAGTTTGTTGATAGAAGAAAATGAAAACCTAAAAGTGTTAAGATCGTTAAGAACTTTACGTGCATTGAGGCCGTTGCGAGCGATATCGCGGTGGCAGGGGATGCGTATCGTAGTGAACGCTCTAATGTACGCGATACCTAGTATCTTCAACGTATTGTTAGTGTGTCTAGTGTTTTGGTTAATATTTTCTATCATGGGAGTGCAGTTTTTTGGTGGGAAGTTTTATAAGTGCGTCGATGATGAAGGCGAATTATTACCATTAGAGGCAAGTATTACTACATAAAGACCAATATTTCTTTTTTTCCTATGGAGTCTTTAATAATGGTTTCCGTTTGATTTTAGATAGTGAACGATAAATGGGAATGTTATTACAACAATTTCACTTGGATAAATTCGAAAATATCGTTCGACCACGTGGGCATAGCCTACTTGGCGTTATTTCAAGTAGCCACATTCGAGGGTTGGATGGAGGTGATGGCCGACGCTGTGGACGCGCGAGGAGTAGACTTACAGCCAGCGAGAGAAGCCAACATCTACGCATATATTTATTTTGTCATTTTCATCGTTTGCGGTTCATTCTTCACCCTTAATCTGTTTATAGGAGTAATTATAGATAATTTTAATATGCTCAAGAAGAAGGTAATTTATTTTTCATTCATAATTCCATCCTTATTGAGTTCAATACTTTTGTCCAGTGTTAATGATATCAATTCCCTTTTCAGTACGAAGGCGGAGTTTTAGAAATGTTCCTTACCGAGAGTCAAAAGCATTACTATACAGCAATGAAGAAACTCGGTAGAAAAAAGCCCCAGAAAGTAATAAAAAGGCCGAGGAATCAATTCTTAGCGATGTTCTACGATCTCTCGAATTCGCGAAGATTCGAGATCGCCATTTTCGTTTTAATATTTCTGAATATGCTCACTATGGGCATAGAACATTATGATCAACCGCATTCTGTTTTCTTTATATTAGAAGTTAGTAATGCGTTTTTCACGACTGTATTTGGTTTAGGTATGATAATCGTTTCAACCTATTTAGTATCAACTACGCCAAACCCTCCAATTCTTTTAAAGTCCATTAGATCGTCATAAAATGAACCCGAATCATCGTGTTTTACACTAATTATTTTAATGAACTAGATTTGACTTATTGAATCTTCAAGAACCATGATGTTTCTTGATTTGAGTTTGAGGGTATGGCGCGGTTACCGCTTATAGTTTACCCACTATCATCATCTTTGCTCCTAACGTCTTTAAACCTTACAGAAGCGATAGTAAAAATAGTAGGTCTTCGGTACCACTACTTCACGGTGCCGTGGAACGTGTTCGACTTTCTGCTGGTGCTGGCTTCGATCCTGGGCATCCTGATGGAGGACATCATGATCGACCTGCCCATATCGCCCACCTTGCTGAGAGTCGTTCGGGTGTTCCGGATAGGGAGAATTTTAAGACTGATTAAAGTAAGTACTGTTCTAATTTCCTGGCTTGCAGTCAATCATGTCTTTTAGACACTATGTACAGTCGGTTCCGTAACCCACTGGGTTTATCCTTATGTAGACTAAGGAGGCTGTGAACAGATCTATCTGAAACAAATCAGCCTCGTTTTTTTAGTGGTTGGAAGCGTGATCGCTGAGTGGGCTTTTATTCCAATAGGAATTTCGCAGCAACCCAGAATTTTAAACCCTTTTATTAAATGGAGCTTAAACTATGCATGTGATACTGTTTTGTTAGTAGGTCTCATCATCTTTGTTCTCTTATGTTATCTTATGCAACAACACCCTCACTATCTTTCTTCCAGGCCGCTAAGGGCATTAGAAAACTACTGTTCGCGCTAGTGGTGTCACTGCCCGCGCTGTTCAACATCGGCGCGCTGCTAGCCCTCATCACGTTCATCTACGCCATCATCGGCATGTCCGTGTTCGGCCACGTCAAGGAGCAGGGCGCGCTCAACGACATCGTCAACTTTCAGACCTTCGGAAGAAGCATGCAGTTGCTTTTTCGGTAAGTTTCTACAAGACTATGCACTAGTAGTTGATGTTTCTAATGTCCGTATATCTAAACTGGCACTTTCGGGGACGTAAACAACGACACTGATACGGCGATTAACGTCACCTTCTCACTACCGAGCATCGATTTTTTTTTTAAAAGACCTCTGTTATGATTTGTTGAATGAGCTGGTGTGAGTTTTATTGCACAAAAATGTATTGTAGGTACAATAAAGGGTGTAAAAAGACCCTTAACGAAGCCGAAAGGTACTTGTTCTCCCCGTCAATGCGATCATTTTTTTGTTCTAGACCATACCTGGGAACCTTCTAGTTACGGAGATATTGGGGGTCAAAGTTCCAACTTTTTCACAAGTTTTTTTTTAAATACATGTTTTTAAAGTAAGATTTTTACTTTAAACACCTCGACGACCCCCGTGCTATTCAATACATCCATCAGCACAATGTTCTGAGTGCGTTTGATTGAGTTCTACCGTAAAACGTGATTTTTGACCCCAAAAAAAAAATTATTTCCCAGCAAAATTTTTTGCGTAAAGTTACTTAGTTTGATGTACAGAAGGCTTGGTTGACGGCTTAGTGAAGGGTCCGTTTACACCCTGTATAATGCTTGTTGGATGTCCCGTTGTCGTCGATATAATTCAAGAATGCTTCGAATTGGGGGAAATGGGGCTGTGTTATAATTTGTGGATCACAAACCATCATTTTATTCTCTTGGCTCAACAGTAACTATTCGTACTCTCCACATTCCAGTTTGATGACATCAGCTGGCTGGAACGACGTACTAGAATCCCTCATGATCCAGCCTCCTGAATGCGAGTTAGGAGAGCATCCTGGCCAGAACGGCAACTGCGGGAGCCCCCTACTGGCCATCACGTACTTCACGTCGTTCATCATCATCAGCTACATGATTGTCATCAACATGTACATCGCCATCATCCTCGAAAACTTCAACCAGGCGCATCAGGAGGAAGAGATTGGCATCGTGGAGGATGATCTCGAGATGTTCTATATACGGTGGTCAAAGTAAGTATATTTGAATGTACATACTTGTCAATCATTTTATCAGCCAATAATACAAAATGGTTTATATTCTTTCGTTCTTCGTAACTGCACCAAATTGACAGAACCACTGGCGAGTTATACTGTTCATTGACACTACGTTTGTTTTGAGCTTTCTTGTTATTTAACTTTTGAATTGAAATAAAATTTCCATACGTAAATAATCTCGGAACATCAACAAAATTCCGCCGATAATACTTGGCTCACCACTTCCAACATTAAACCATTGTGTAACCAATAGGCCACTTACAGTTATTAGAGCTATTTACAATTACGACAGTTCAGAACGGACACTTTAAACACAAATGACGTCGTAAAGGGAAGCTCGTAAATCTTGCCATCTATCTCGATCCCGGCTCCAGCTCAACACATTAAAAGTTACTCAAACAATTATTGCCTGGCATTAACCTCATCATTTGTGGGAACGGTATTTAGCAATTATTTTGTGATTCTTGTTCGCTAAGGAAATAAATTTATTTAGGGAGCAAGCACGTATCGTACGTAGATTAGTTTGTTTTTTAAATAACAGCAGTTTTATCTAGGATCTATTCAACCGACAGATATTCGTGCAATCGAAAAAAATTTAATACTGCAATCATCATCTTTGAGTATCAAAAAAACTAATACACAAATATTCTTCTTTCCAGATACGACCCCCACGCAACCCAATTCATAAGTTTCGCTCAACTGTCAGACTTCATAGCTTCCTTAGACCCTCCGCTAGGCATTTCCAAACCAAATACAGTGGCTTTAGTCAGTTTTAATCTGCCGATCGCGAAAGGCAATAAGATTCATTGTTTAGATATACTCCATTCCCTGGTCAAACATGTTCTGGGGCATGTCGAAGAGACGGACACATTCAGACAGCTGCAGGAACAGATGGATATCAAGTTCAAGAAGCAGTTCCCGACGAGGAAAGAGCTGGAGATTGTGTCCTCGACTAGGATATGGAAGAGAGAGGATAAGGCAGCCCGCACGGTGCAGCGGGCGTTTAGAGAATATGTCAAGTGAGTACGAAAGCATTCTTACTCTTCGATTGGTGAAGGACGGGTGGTTTGGGGGACTATCTATCTACTCAAAAAATGTTCATTATCAGCCTAGTTTGAATAAATGAAAGGCCAAAGAAATAAAAACATGAACCAACATCTTCGAATTAAAAAACTTCATTTTCGTGTTATTATGTTATTAAGAAGTGCGTTTATTCAATTATTTGAAGGCCTCCGAGTTTTTTTTTCACCTAGAAAAGTAGGATGCAAAATAAAAATCACTTACCACAATTCCAGACGTAAGAACCGCAGCCCCTCAGTAGAAGAAGAAGAAAGCACGAAGTGGTCCCCCGGCGGAGGCTGGGGTGGTCGGCTGAGCGCGCTGTTGCACGTGCGGCGCGGATCACACGCGTCCAGTCGCAAGTCGTCGCGCGCTTCCGACGCGTCCGACATCAGCGAGCTGGGAGGAGCGTGGCTCAACCTGCCGCTGCTGCTGCTGCCGGGGGCCGCCCCCGGAGAACAGGTGGGTACCGACCACATAAAGTACTTCCAAAAGGAAAACTCATTCCCATGTGACTCAGTACCGGGGCAGTTTCATATGCCCCAGCGTCTGGGTTGGCCGTTTAACGGTTCACATGGCACCAACCTTATAACTAGTTCCGTGTACTCCAGCCTCGGTACAGGGGTAGATTTGAAGGGCAGACCACACTTTACACTACACACTTAATATTTCTACACACACAGATCAGATACACGATTATGCTTAAACATCGTCCTAGTCCTTGATGATAGATTAGAGTTATTGATTCAGTAAGATTTTATCTATGGAAAAGAAACCGCCGGAGTAGTTGGTAATTTAAGTAGTCAAGTTGACTTTGTTCCATCTCTTAGTTATTTAATATTTGCAGAACGGTAGTCAAGCTTAATTTCTTAGTAAAAACAGGCGGCGAGATTCCTCCTGGATGAATCTTAGCTGCTTGTCTTCATCATATAGAGTTTTAGGTAAATCCCACAACACCGGTCAGCGTTGGCAATATCGGTCTCCGGCTCCTATCTTCTCCATTTTTAAAGCTAGTAACATTTATCGTGGTACAGCCAAGTGGTTCTGAGTCGGCGCCGCCCCGAAGGCGCTCGGCCTACGGGCTGCCGATCTTCCTTCGGCATCAGGACGCCATGGACGAAGAGACCGGCCCGAAACGAGCAGGTTCATATGTAATGTTTTGCTTTCCGTGTCTCTTCCTCAGTAGGTTTAGAGATAGATGCATTTTTGATTAGACTTCGGTATGGCTGGGCAACGCGTTGCATTGTGTGTGAAAAAGTTTTATGCAGTACTTAAATGGCATTATGCAATGAGTTTCCTTTCGCAACGTCTTGCTCAGCTAAGACTTGGCTAGCACTGAGTGGTTAGTCACCAGTCTTTAAATTTTTCCCTAATTCTTTAGTAAATGGACTCGGAAAGTAAACCTAAAAACAATATTTAGTCATTTCTTGAGTGTTTGCTTTCGTTTGATTGTCTTGTGCCTGTTTTACTGGAAATATATGTAAGTCAGTCTGGAAGTATTTGTAGTCAAGAGTAGCCCCAGAACCAACCACTCGGTCCTAAACTTCTTAGGTACCGACCTAAATTCATTTGATTCAAAATTTTAAGTGATTGAAGCTTTGATTGGCCTTGTAAATTCTACATACCGTCTAGGTACTCAAAACTATTTCAAATGAGTTTATATTTCACCTATATTTCTCAGTTTTTAGATGGCGTGTCTTACAAGCATACCTAAGAACAGTTTCAAAAGTATCCAGGACGTAGAGCTTTTGCATGTTTTAGTAGTAGATACCCCAGATTCTCGCTTCTGTAGCTATATCTATGTAAGTGAATGTCGGCATGTAGTGTGTAAGTCTGAGTAGTTTGTTCCCCTCTACAGTCTTTCCTTCACTTTTAACGCAACTCAGGAGTCCGTAAGTACAATTCTGTATTTTATTAATTGACAGTGCCTATTTGGCAAAGGTGTTAACACTCGATCGCACAGATCAACACAATAGATGACACGAAATCAACACTAGCTGGTGTAGATGCCACCTTCATTATTACCGAGCTACTTCTACCGGACGTTACACCGTTGAGTCTATGGCGTTCTGTGTTGCCTTAGTCGATCTACTCAAAATACATTTTCTGAGTTACTGTGCAAGCGGCACCTGATTTGAATCACAGAATGAAATAACCCAAAAACAACATTAACGAAACTTCAAGAAGTTTGCTTGATTTAAAAAAAAATGGGCGTCATGTAAGGAGTACCTATACAGCTTTACCACCTCAACTGAAGCACTTCAATGAAAACACTGAAATCAACTCCTAAGAACTACAAACTATTTGGGAAATGGTGTGTTATGGTGTTGCGTGTGACGTCCCGCAGGTTCCCTTCGGCTGAGCAGCTCGCGGCGCAGCAGCATGCGGCGCGTGACGCCGCCGGCGCGCGCGCGCACGCCGTCGCCGCACGCCAACAGCGAGGTCAGCATCCTGGTGACGGAGGCGTCGCCCGACGCGGCGCCCGGGCCGCCCGCGCCGCCGCCGCCGCCGCCCACGCTGGTGCGCGTGCTGGTGCACCGCGAGTCGGACGAGCGCCCCAGCTGATCTCCGACTCCCGAGCTCGCGCCCCGAGCTCTGCCCCAGGACGTTCCCGAACCGAACGATCCCCATTGACTCTCCAACCGGCAGTGTTCCGGCGAATAATTGTGATTTTTAAATTTAACTAGCCCCGTTCGCGGTTGTCATTATGGTGGATACGTTGAGATAGATGACCCCGTTTCTGTACATCTACCAGTGAACGTTAGGACACGAGTGATTTAATTTTGTTATTTACTGGTAGATTTTGAAATGTGCCCATTTATCTCAACACTTTATAATAATAGATAGTTAAATACAGTACTAACCGGAAACTTCCAGAGTCGTTACAATAACGTTTTCATTAGTATCTCGTCGAATTCAATAAGCTTTACGATACTGAACTGCGCTGAAATGCGCCACGCAAGTTGTATTACACGCAGATAGGTTTATTAGGTAACATTCGTTTGTAGACGCTTCGATAGTTAATGTTGCTGAATCCGGTTTTTTGGATTGTAGAAAACTAGGATTTAAGTAGGTTTTTAGCTTTTTGAAGATTTGTAAGACTCAGTAACTATAATACAAAAAGCAATCGCAGATTTATCAAGAAACAATACGCCACCAATATATGTGCCTAAATTCTATGGCGTTACCTATTTACCATAATCCAGAAAATACGATGTACTTTTGGGAAAGGTGTTTAGATTTACAAAGTTTACATGGGTAAAAAATTAACTACACGTGAAGTTCATACATAATTACAAGATTGTCATCCTCAAACTTTCTCTTTTTTCGACTAAATAGTTCAAAGATTTCGATTATTCTAAAACTAAATAGAAACTTGCCATATCCTTTTTCTACGATCCAAAATTCGGTAAGACAGCTCTTTTTTTAATGAATTTTAATATTTATTTAAGTAGGTACGCGAGGCCATTATCAAGTTGTATGTAAATCAATTTATTGTTGTAAATAGTATTGTATATGAGAATGACTGATGTCACCATGTCGATAGAATTAATAAAATCGAACTCATGAAAGCAAGCTGCACGCCAAATAATAATCATAGGCATAATACAAATTCTGTTTGTGATAAAATTCTGACTAACCGACAACATGTTTTCACTATAAATTATATTTTTCCCGTTCTTTTCGTGGCATAAATATACACACACCGATATTATCATGGTATTGTCCAATAAATAAACTGTTGTAATAGCAACGGGCCTAAAATATTACCCGGGGGAACTCCACAGCGATCATGGTTGTAAAAAAGTTAATATTACCGTGGGTGACATTCTCGTTTAATTTGTCTTTTATTTTTGTATTGTATCTTTTTGCTTTTCAATATTAATAATGTTATCCCTCAATTCGTATCTTTATAAATTGTAATCATTATGATCAACGTTATTGAAAGCCTCACTCAAATTCAATTAAAGGCTGGAATATTTTCACGTGTCGTTGCGAACTTTTTAGTATGTTTTAATTTTACAAAATAGTTATATTACATGCCTTAATGCTTGATTGGTGTGCGGCCTACCTAAAAATAACTGGATCATCATAGATTTATCGCCTCAGTGAGTTCAGGCTTTCTAAAATAGATGCATGTTTCCAGATCAAATGCCATTATATTGTTGAAGATTATTAGAAATTAAGTATTTGCAAAATATTGGTTCTAATATAATTATGAGTATTAATATGGAGGGCATGTTGTTATGTATTAATTTTAAGTATGTTGCCATATTATTTAGGGAAAAGTGTGCTTGATATATTTAATGTAATTAAACCTCCCATTTCCTCATTTATATAAAATCAATTGGTATATTTCTCTCTTAAAACCTGTATTATTAAATACATAAATGCTATAACTAATATCCAGGCAGAATTTTTATACTCAGGTTGTGGAAAAGGCGTGGCAACGTCAAAAGACTTTAAGTAAAAATAAACAGCTCCCTTATAGTACTTTAAAATAGTAATGAAGTATACAGGGTGGATATTTCAAACTACGTAAGGTATTTATGAATTTGATTCAAAACTTCCACCACCAAATGAAACGTAATTAAGAATACATACCAATAGGCTCGACCCCTAACTTGTCTCGACCTTTAGTATACATACTCTATATACCTATACCAAAATTCTACAGCTGTAGATAGATTTGACTGCTGTAATAGAAATGTTCAACTTCAAGATTTTAAATGGTCAGTTTCTTAGCGATTTATTTTATAACATGTGCAGCTATCAGTAGACGTAGATTTTTTTAATTACCTATGTAGTTTTTTTCTACGACAAAAAATAATTATAGTCTTAACTACCTACTAGTCAATATGATCTCGATAGAGCTTTAATCTTTTTGACATGATAGGTAGATATTTAAAATAAGTGGGTATTAAAATGGTTAAAAATTCAATGATTAAAACCCAAATAATCATAATTTTACCTCACAATTTTATTATTCAACAAATTTCATGTAGGTATCCACAACAACGATTTAGAACAAGGCTGCTCAACCCCAGGCCCGCGGCCCGCCAGCGCATTTAAATTGGGTCGCCAACAGTGGTCAACTGACGATGGTCTTTTGAAAACAGAAATCAGTAAGCCAACATCTAGCTAAATGGCCCGCGATGACACGAAATCGAAATTTTGGCCCTCCTTCAGAATAAGTTGAGCAGCCTTGATTTAGAACTTGAAAATGGTAGAGTTGTTGCTTTATCACAAACGCATTGTAATTTGAACCGAATGTCAGTTTGAATATTATAATATAGAAGTCTTTTTGAATTCCACTCCTGATTTGCATCGACGAAAGGCAAGTTTAAGTACACTTATGCACAATAATCTGACCAAAGTCGACATTTTTTTTTTTTGAAAATGCTAGTTCTTATACAAAACATTACTTCCCACCTTAATGCCTACTAAAATTACATTTAGTAACCAGAGATTCCTTTCTCGCACAACTAATGCAAGCTAAATGCATACAGACATGTACAAAATGGGCAAATATTCGCACAAATCTCAATAGGTATTGAAATATTACGTAGTTAGTTTTTGACGTTACATTAGAATTTATTTTTAAAAGACAGTTTCATTTTATTTATAATTTTTCTTCATTTTATTTATTTGCTATTTCCCTACAATATTTAATTTAATTGATTATGAACTTATGTGCCTACAATGTAAATTATAATTATCGATTACTTCAAGTGTTATTTAATTTTATACATACATGTATGAATTTTCATTAAGCGAAAGTGTATAATTTGTTAATATTTAGCCCGTCCACATGTTCCTTTTGTTGATTGTTTTATAGTTGTAACATTAGCTGCTATTAGTGTTAACGAGTTGCTATATATAGGCGCACCAAGTGCTTTCGAATTATATTTTAGCTGCATTTATGTACAATCGGCCCGAAAAGTGATTACATTTTATTTGTTGGTGAATCAATTACCGCCACAAATCACTTTTGGAACCGATAATACACGTATGACGAGAATTTAATTAGGAAGATTGTAAAGCATTCAATAAAAAATTGATGCGTTGGTTTTTAAATAGTTCATAATAACTATAGAATTAGCTTTTTTTCTAAAAGAAAAGTTTAAAAAGAAAATTTTAAGATTTCTCTAGAAGTATACTTGAACAGGTAAATTTTAAAACCCCCAAATATTTTCCAATTTAGCAAGGACCAAACTTATTTCGTTTAAAAAAATTATCTCGATTTACTAATTATATTCTTGACCAACTTTTGAATTCATTTTTACTTAGAATTTTCGAGGCCTGTATCAGATTATGCTAGAATTTTAGACGCTGACACCTTGTAACATACTAGTGTTTGTACCACCTCGCTTTATGACAAGTTTTACACCATTTGCTTTGAACCCTTTGATATTTCAACGACCCACACTCACTATTAAATATTTTGAATTCTAAAAGGAAGAAGCATGATAAAATTGTTCTAATAGAATAGATAATATTTCTCAATATTGTTCATTACTATGTAAATAATGAAGAAGATGCAATAATTTTTCATAATTTTATCTATAGTTATAATCTTGAGAGGTTGTTAGTGGTTACTTTAACTATAATTTATAATTATGTACGATGTACATGTAAAACTATTGTAGTTAGTGAAATTGCAATGTTTAAAGCATGTGTTGAGCATGGTTCGATTTGTGTAACATATGTTTAAATTGTATGATATGTAAATAAAAACTTTAAATGAGACCTGCGAAATATGATTTTCTTCCGAGGTACAAAATATAAATTAACCATGTTGAAAACTATGATTAAATGAAAATATAGAATATGTTGCATTTTATTACATACCTTTGTAGGTACATACCTTACTAAGGTAAGGTAAGTACCTCCATCAAACAAATGAGGATTATGTGAGCAAGTGTTTAAGAGGGAGTATTAGAGTACCTTGCCCACTTCTTTTGGTCGAACCGACTAGATTTGTTCAAGATAGAAGCTGGTCATGCAACAAGTTGTGGCTGTGTAGTGTGTGAGGTCCCTAACTCTCTTAAAAAAACAATACTTTAGAGTTACCAATATAATAATAATATATAGAGAAGCTTATCAAAGTGATTTGACTTCTGATGATGTTGGCAACTTATCTAATCTGCATCGCAATTTAGTTCCCAAGAGAAGTTAAAATAATACCTAAAGTTCAGTTTAAGCTACAACTTGAACTATTATTTTTAATTTTTTTAAATACTAGCCATCTTTAATTCTCTTAATTTATACAGCCACCCAAATAAGTGGAAATAACATCAATTGGAAACATAAACCAAATATTACACCTTCAACGGTGGTAGGTACTGAAAGAAACTGATTGATTTTTGGAAAATACTAATTCATGTAGAAATGCAGTTTGTAAGAAAAACCTCAAGAAAATAAACCAAGATAAACTCAACAGTAGCTATTTATTTAGTAATGGATATACATTTAACTCTTCTAATTTTGAATTAAAATAAAAAATTAACAGGATTTGAAATCATTTGGTATATTAAATAATCTTGGCTAAATAACAGAATAATCGAATTTTACTAACATTTTTACTTCGTAGACACCCTGGTGCGTCGGTTCCATGAGAAATTAAGTCCATAGCTCTTAGGCCTTACTGGTTTGTCAATCTTAGGGGTATCTAGGAACCAGCACCATCCGTTCTTCTCACAGTGCTCAATTGCCTCTTCAGGAGATTTGAAGGATACTTTCATGTTGGATAGTGGGTCACCAGTAGATGTCCAGCCCATCAAGGGGTTCTCCCAGCGTTGGCGGTTGTCAAACTCCATCTCCCAATGATGGACGTTGTTGGTGCCACTCTGCATGGCATTCTTGGGAGGCTGATAGATGCGCACACGACGGGTCACAACATGTTCTTCTGGAACTCCACTGACAGGGCTCAGATCTACCTGGAAAGCATTGTACAAATATTTTTTAATAAATAAGCAATGATAAATATCAAATATTAGTTATAACCCACTCTTTTCAAGTTTAGAAGTACCTCTGAAGTTAAATCAGTACACAGATTTAACTGCAGGCAAGATCAGGCTTATTACTTCAAAGACAGGAGCTTCCATTACAATAAGTCTGTAATAGGAGGTTTTAGAACTAAGTCAACATTATCAAACTATAAAAAATGGATTATAAAGATTCTTAACAATCGGTATGCTACCTTGTTTATACTTTTAATTCCATCTCAGACCGAAACCAATCTCACCTTGACTGGAACCTGAATGGTTGATTCCAAAATACATCTTTGTTGTGCTTCGTCGGGCGATGCGACCGCAACATCATTGTCAATCTTGGGCGCCTCACGTCGACTAAGTTGATCGCGATCATTGAGGCGCGATGTTGTTGAGAATGCGGGCAAGGATCTAAAACCAAAATCTTGCTGTCATTCAATTGGCATGAGCTGCTAAGTTCTATTTGTATGAGCCATTGAATTCAATCTGGGGATCGTTCTGTTAATACACTTACCTAGACAGCGGAGCTCTAGATAAACTCGCTGCACGGCTAATTACCTGAAACATCTTAATTTTTACGTAACAATCACTGGAAATGAAAATTACGTTCAATCAGATTCCAAGTTTCTGTCGTAGTTTTTTTTTACGGTGACACAAGTGACAGTGACACTGACAGTGACACTGACAGTATTTTTTCCACAGAATATTAATACTCTAGCGAGCCCAAAGTAGGATCAGATGGAAATATTAAATACTGTAGTAAAACCAAGACATTTCCGATACCAAAACAAAATAGAACAGTAGTGCGGTTTTTAGTCACAAAAACAAATCTATTGTGACGTTTGAGTTTGTATACCATATGATATGGTTTTTTTTTGGCATATTGCCACCATTTAAGTAACTGTCGCGTAGGCTAAATATTAACAGCCTCACAGGTCGATCTTCAAAGTTAAGCCACGCTTGCCAAGGTTGATCTGTGGGTTGGTGACCATCATTACGTAATTCCCTCCGTGTCTTGGAAAGTCCCGGCTGTCATTTCTAAATCTTTCATCTTTGAGTCGTTCCAGGTAGTTAGTGGCCCGAAAGTCTGACAACCAGTCATACCAAGGGGTACCGTTTTACATAGTACTAACTTGGTTGTGGAGGTCAGATAGGCAATTGCTCCATGTAAAATACTGGTGTTATTGTTAATAGCTGCATCTGGTAGGAAAGACTGGAAGCCGACCCCAATAAAGTTGGGAAAAGGCTAGGCAGATGAGTACTTATAAGTTCCATGCACTTCTGTGAGTGAACTTAGTATTGCCATAATACCAAGTTCACAGAAGTGGGGTGGTCCATGAAAAAGTGTGGGGTGTGTGTGCTTGAGCAATAATGAGCATGAATGAATGCAGTTCTTTGTAGTTATGAGTCGTGCTTTGTGGAAACGTGAACAGTGTTAAAAGCTAGTCAATATTCGAAACCGAATATCTTTACAAAAATTGCAAAAATTCAAAATTATTTTAAAAAATTGAGTGATTTACTTTTTATACATAAGGTGAAAAAGGTGTGCAATAATTAAATTGCATTCGATAGACTTCAAACAGCTCTGTTCATGTAAAGGTAAGGTTTTTTTTTGTTTTTCTATGAAGGTTCATATTCATATCGTATAGGTTTTCAGTTTATTCATCGTTGGTCTGGTCTTGTTATCGATATAATATATATTTTTTTAACTATCTGCCTCGTTGATGTAATGGTCGCAAGCGCTATTGTCGCGCATGATCCTGGGCTCGATTCCCGGGTCGAACCGAGTGTTTAGGATTTTTGCTTCAGGAATTTCTGAGTACCCAAAGTCTGAATTCTTGTCCGGTAAATGGCGGCAGATTCGCCCCTATCGCATAATGATGTGACTAAAACATAGCTGGCGAAATTGGTACCTACACCTCAGCTTTGAAGAAGCAGACGTGATGTTATATTGTTGTTTCACCTCAACCCCGGTATAGCTCGACCCTGACACTGGCAGTTCTAACCCATGAAAACACGATCTGAACTGTTTCTGTACTAAGCAGTATAAGAACGAGCGAAGCGAGCTCAAACAGGTACTTTAGGGAATTTGTGGTGTAAGGGACACCACAAATTAGGTCGAAAATGGATTTAGACGGATGGTGAGAGGGAGCAAAATAAGCCTTCTTTATTCCCATTATCGGGTTCGAGTTGTCAGGTTAAAGATTGTCGGCATGGAGTTTCCTAGCGTCGAGATGTCCCGGAATCGTAATGTCGAGCTGTCTTGGGATCGATTTATCATTGATCCTATTACAATAATGAAACGATAAAGCGGATATAACGGAAATAATTCCCATAGTAGGTACCTATTAGTAGTTTAGTGTGACAATCCCTATCTATATGTATTAGTTAAATATTATAATCTATTTTTATACGTTCATGCATAAAACATCCGCCTCACGCATCTAGTAGGCACGTGAGTGTGTATCTAATTATCAAGAAACGGACTATCAGGTTTCTGAATCAAGGTCATTAGGATACCGTTGGGCTCCAATATTTTGCACGCATTCTTAATAATAATAAATTAGCAGTGACGCGACTCTCTTTCTAGCGAGGGCAAAAAATACAACGTCTCCACTTTAGAGGTGAGCTGGAGGAACACGGAAACCCCAACAGCTTCCTGAACCTTATACGGAATACGTATGTCATGGTGCTAAGTTTTTAGGTATACACCACTCCCGGGCAGGATGTGTAATAACTCTGGAAAGTTTAACTTGTTAAGACCTACGCCTTGACAAGATTCACTTTCACATCCCTACGAGACGGCACGCAAACGAGTTTACACGGAGTTTACCCTACAAAGGTTTTCCACCTTTAGTTTAGAGAAGGAGCGGTTTGTATGTTGTCCTAAAAATAAACATTTGCAACTTCTTGACGTTATAATAAATGCAAGATAAGCATGTATTACCTCATAAAAGTGGCCAAACTGGCTCTGACAGACTGCACCGACACGATCTATCTCGACTGGTTTTTATGTAACTTCATGCGGAAACGTTTCCGTAGACGGTGACCGCAGCATTGCCTATTTGTCATCGGGATTGGGTGACATTCCGGTTTGCGGTTACACGATTCACCTACGACAAGTAATTTCTGGAGTACACTGATTGATAGGCGCAGCAGCACCATATCGTCTGCAAAGCTGAGATTGTTAACCGTAACACCATCTGCTGACTTTTGTTCATCAAGAGCTGACTTTGGTTCTGCTGAGCTTATCAATTAGGTCATACATGTGCAGGTTAAACAGAACAGGCGATAATAATGCACCCTGTCTAACCCCACAGTCCAAAAGATACGGTCACGTTATTTCAACCGACACGTTACTAGAACTTCAATAAGCTTAGATATTGTTAGATGCAGGAGCTTCTCATAGTTGACTAGGTCAAACGCCTTTGAAAGACAACAAAAATGGGCTTCTTACTTTCCGTAACACGTAATGTTTACTATACAACAATACCTACATTTTGCTTGATTGAGTACATAGCGTTACGAAATAGGCTGGCCCATGCAAATAAGAAGAAAGTACAAAAATCCCACACTTTCGATTGGGTCAATAACAAAAAACCAGTTTTCTCGGAATTCTACACACACCATATAATTCGCTCCACATAGTAATTGAAGATAGAACTAGATAGCAATTAACCCAGATTGTTATATAACTACATTAGTACCGCCACTTTTGCGCCATTGTCACGCTTTCATATACATACCTAGTTATACAGGTGGGGATTTAGTCAACTGCATCCGACAAGGGGGCGATTCATAATCATAATAAGAACTTTCGCTATGATACACATAATTGACGTAATAAAAACTTTTTGGTAGATTGCATCCAATCAAAACGTTGTACAAGAACTCGTTTTTTTTTTGCGAATCGGTTAGCAGTTCCAAGCGAAAGATGTTTTATAAGGCACTAAATACTAAAATAAAGAAGATATTTGCACATAGCCATAGTGGGCGATGAACACTTACCATTAGGCAGTCAGCTTGATTGCCATACACTAAAAAAATAGTGGTTTTTTATTGCGATTTGTTAGTAGCATCAGCAGCTTGGAATTTAAATTATTTTTTTTTGTTTTGAGGTGATCAACTTACCAAGGGGTATCTTGTTACCTAACAACCGAGCTGTAGTCGTCAGACAGGCAGTAATACTGGTATTTAGCTGTTTAATATTAGACTAGAAGCCCTAAAATAGTTGGGAAAAGGCAGATGATGAATTAGGGATGAATAGGCAATATTCACTTGGCAACGAACACTTAAAACTCGAAGCAACGAATCCTCCAAACGCAGAAAGTACCAAACGGAGAGAGAAAACAATGTAATCAGACGAACTTCCGTTTCATAATTCATGTGACATCAGACTGACCGGATACGAATAAATAATCACAAAAACATTAAAAATGTTGGATAATATTGTCATTTCGCATACTGTGCGTACATTATTATTTGTTTATGTCGTCTTCAAGAGAGTTTATTATTATTCATATTACCTACTTTAGATGCTTTATGTAATTAACTGGCAACTGTGACTTGCATAACAATAAATAATTATCCATTCTGTTCTTACTCAGTCCTATTAAAAATGCATTATTGTTCTTTGAAGTGCTTCAACGTATTCTTTACACGTAAGAAAGCGACTTTCCCTGATTTTACCCGATTGCGCGACAGTAGAACAGTGGTGGTGACTTAGTGGTACCAGCTCCAACTTACAAGGTCGCGGGTTCGAACCCAAGGAGGATTTTTACTTTGTGTAATTTATTTCGTAACCATTACTGTCAAAACGATAAACCAAAAAAAATTGAGATAAACGGCTTGTCTTGCGCATGTGAAACTTTCGAAGATAATTATGTAAAAATTAATCTCCACACCACACGTAAACACATTGTGATAAACATTAACGGGACTGGACTACTTCCGATGACGATGGTCAATTTGATTCCTCAGCCAACACCTCGGAGTCTGATATGGTCATGGTTGAGGGCAATAATCTCGCCGTATACCTTCATGGGATTTAAAGATACCTGGCGAAATGTGGTTATACTTTTTATTTATATAGGGTGACTGGTAATTAGTGACCGATACTTAAACACGTGATTGTATTCTTGATAACAAACAACTTTCCCAAAGTAACATTTTTTTTATACTTACACAAAGTTTTATCACAATAACACAACAGCCGTATGAAATTCGCACGCCCGCGCCTGTGACCTATCAGCTGTTAGCCGTTTAAAAAAAATGTTTCTTTGGTAAAGTTGTTTGTTATCATAAGTACAATCACGTGTTTAAGCATCGGTCACTAATTACCAGTCAACCTATTTAAGTACTTCACGTCTACTACTTATGATGTTGTTTTGTCACGGGCAAATAGGCAAAGCCAAACTCCCGTCTTTCATAATGTTCGTCAACTGTATTTCGCGAATATCAAAATAACATCTGATTTCTTTGTTTACAGAACCATGCGGCTCAGAATACTACTAGCAGCTCTAACAATCACAGTTTTATTTACATCTTGCGAAGCTTTCCAACATCTATTCCAAAAGAAATCAAGCGCAGTTGAACAAAGGAGTATGGCTTCTGCACTCATGAACTTCTTGGACTTAGCATTCCCGAAAGATGACTACGAATCCAGGATGCTGAAGTGGGTCTTCAATATTCTGACGGACAATGAAAGTATTATGGGTGGAATGACGGAATTGATGACCCTTTAATCGTCGAAAGTGTTGAAAGACGCGATAATCGAACCAACTTTGACAGCTGGTTGAAGTTTGACAAGGAGGGATGGAGCATTAAGTGAAAGTTTGGCTTCTGAAGGCTTTAGGATGCTCCGTATGCTGCCTAATACAAACTTTCGTGTTGGCTACAGACTGAGTCTAGATCCAAGTCCGGTTTTGTATAAGCCGTATTGATTTGTCTGTTTATACCAAACCTATACCTTAATTACTTAAATGTGAATTGAACATGATTGACTGTTGAACAATATAATATTACGGGGTGGAAGGGACACCGACGCGAAAACGGTTACCTTACCACGTATTCAGTACATCATTCTGAGCAAAAAAGCAGCTGTTCCATACATTTTGACCGTGTAGGTATTGCACTTTTGTAGGAAACAATTGCTTTTTTTTAATAACTGATGAAAAATTTCTATGTGGAATGATGTACTAAATACATCGGTGTTCTTTCCACCCCGTAAAGAATCTCTAGTGTAGTTCTAAAACTAATTTTAAGTAGGCATCCAATTAAACAAAAATATTATTTAGTACAAATTACTTTAACATAATATTGTAATAACTTCTAATTAATTCATGATAGAGATTTATCTCATTCGAAAATACCCATGTTATATTGTACATACAATTTAAATTATTATGAATGTTTGGAGCTATAAAAAAGCGCTTTCACTTAATTAGTCATGGTCTAAACTAACGCCTGGTTTCTGGAACGAAAATATCGACGCATCAAAATAAACTCAAGTGAAATTCTGTGATTGGATACAATTAACTATCAACAGCCAAATAAATACACGTCAATTGACCTGCGTTTAATTTGAACGCGTCAATAATTTTGTTTCTAGAAACTGGGCGTAAATGTTGTAGACACTTTAATTTAAATACTTTGTAAATTGCTGTGTTTATGTCAGGTGCTGAAACACATACTTTCCGCATGAGTATGATAAATGTTGAGTCTATATTTTAGTACCTATGAGTAAAAGAAATCGAACTTATAGATTATAAAACTGTTTTTTTTTGTAATATTTTCAAATATTTTGTTAATAGTTGTTAATACTGTGTTAATATAATTATTATTTATTTAATTAAATTTTATCCTATGGCTATCCTAATAATATTGAAGAGTCAAATACATAAGTATTACAAATAAATTAAATTATGATTTCAAGTTGTTACTCAATTGATTGTTTTTAATTTACAAGTCGTTTATTCGATAGGAATTCCCAACGGCCAAAACAATCCGAGAAACTTGCATACAAACTTCATCCCCTACTTGTCTTAGGGACTAACTTTCTGCTATATATATACTTCCTTAGTGTTCACTTCTCTAATCTACACTAATCTCGTCCAAAATAGACGTAGCGGATATGACACAGCGTAAATGTCATCTACCTAGAAAAAAAAATGTAGATAAGTGAGAACCTAATTTGTTGTAAGAACGTAAAAAATATCCTTTCACTAGATCGCCATACTTACAGCAATTACTTCAATGGAGCAAAAAATTACATAAGTACATAATCTACTACTTATCATCCATCCTGTGCGTGGTGGACGTCGTTCGGGCGACGGTGGGTCACGCATCGTCAGCCCACCACTCTTCTTAGTTCCACATGTATACTGCTAGCTTTTGCTTCGCTCGCGATATTGTCGTCAATTTTCCCACGGGAACGTCCTATCTTTTTTTTATGTGATTGTTTGAAACCGGAACGGTAGTTTCGAAGATTACCCCTACATCCAAATTCACAAACTTTATTGGTATAAGAAATCCTTACTAACGTACTCTAGTAACGTAACCAAGGTGTAAAAATTGCCATAAAACATCTTACGTCGCATACGCTGCTAAAACTATTGATGATAGAACAAAAGTATGTCCTACAATATTAAAGAACATATCAATAACTACAAAAAACTTTGCAATACTAAATGTCCAACTACTATCGTTACGTCACAATAACCACTTTTTACATTTTAAAAGTTGAAGGAAATACCGAACAAAATTAGACCATGTTATTCATACGTCTGTTTTAAACCTTATCCAAATAAAACACTGTTTTAATTCATGTAGATTACTTTTTGAATTGTTCAGATCGGCTATTCCAATCAATAGATATTACGAATTTAATAAGTCATAGAGATAGAAAAAATAAACGCTGTCGCGTTGTGCATGTTATACCCGTGCGAAGCCGATACGGGCCGCTAGTAGTCAATAAAATCATAAATACCATACCAGAGTACAAGTCTCAAAAAACATAAGATTTGAATTTCGTGTCTACCGTAACCAGCCGGAACGTATCACGAAGGTTTACGTAAGTTTTATTTAGCCATGGAACTAATAAGTACTACAATTTTGCAGTTAACGCCGCACCGTCCGTGTGCACACCAATGCGGTGAAAACTTGCCGCAACGCACCGTGTGCATAGGCTATAACTGTGTCACGCGTGCACCTGCTTCTTACTGTGTGTTGCGCTCTTTATGCCCCACTCTCAGTCCGGCTTAGAGGGAGGCCCAAGGTAACAATAATGACAAAAAAAGAACAAAAAACTTTTTTTCTTTGACAAATTGCAATCCTGAATTTGAATTATATTTTGTCAAAATAGCAAGGCAAGATAGAATGCAAGCATGCAAGATATTACGAAAATGGTTATTCAATTATTTTCTGTTGGCAATATCGTAGCTCTTACGTGAGTGTCAAATGTCAAGTTAAGTTTGGATTGGAATTGTCTCAATTGATTGTCTGTCAATACGAATACTTGCGACTATCGCAAAAATCTATTTTAGCTGCACTGTTGTTGCACTGTTTTCAACAAAGCTATTACATGCTTAGATAATTATCTATTGCGTATGTTTATGTGTGATTTAATATTATATTTAACGTAAAAAATGGTTTGCAATGATTCTTTCGCGTTCCGTAGACTACAAACAGCTGTTTTCATGTAAAGGTGAGTTTTCCTATAAAATATGACGATTTTTCTAGATTTTCCCCCTAGTGCAGTCTTTTTATCGGTATTTGTTTATTATTGTAATATTACGAAATAGGTAATTAAACTGTTACCAAGGCGGGCGCCGAATAGCCGGTGTCACCTATCATTCGACCTTGGATACAAAAATGTTTTTACTACGATACCTAGATGTGAATTTGAAAAAAAAAAATATTGCTGCAATCAGAAGCCGTTTTTCTTAAATGCCTTCTGATTTCAAATCATTTTGTTTCATGTCATTGTAAATTATTATGAAATACCAAAGCAATTATTGTATAATTTCACTGATAAGACTAACAGTGAAAAATAACTTGTTACTTACTTATTTTTGTTTGAATATTCAAAATGGAAATTTGTAAATTCTTATTGGAATGTAAATAAAGGCCTAATTATTCAATGGCCATCACGTGGTTATCTCATAAATGTAAAAATAAATTCTAGTAAAAAAATGTAGCTTACCATATAGTCCATCATAAAAAATGTTACTATAATACTTATCTACTACTCTTGCATAATTTTGCTCACAATATGTGGTGCAATCACATGAAATCAAAATCAAATTGTTTTATTCAAATGATGCTGGAAATCAAAGTTACTTAACAATTCCATACTTAACTAATACCTTTTTTATGGTGGGAAAAATAAGTGGTGCAATGAAGTGAAATTTTTGAGCTATAGTAATAATCACATATTAAGTACTACATTACAAAAGGTGTTGTGCCGACCCTAAGTAACATGGGACAAGGGCAGGAAGAATTTGGAGAATAATCTCTTGCAAGAATTTGGAGTTTGAAGTTTGTTATAAAGTGCGTTATGAGGTCCTGGATTTGATTCCCAGTTTGTGCAAAGTATTATTGGGTTTTCACACAGACTTTTTCCATACATTTTGTAGGAAATGAGATTTGAAAGTTTATTTGCAATTTCTAACTTTTCTAGTACCTACTGAAAACACAGTTACAGAGCTATACATTTTTTTGATCTTTTTGTGAGACAGGATTGATTAGCATCAAAAAAAGGGTTTGTGAAAATTGTTGATTTTCTTGATAACTTGTACACTTTTTCCAAAATCTGTAAATACAGATCAAAAAATGGTTAGTCTCCTCCTAAGACCGTTTTTCTGTAGTTGCAACAATTAAGGTAGCCTTACAGGCCCTTACTCCCCATCTCAAAATTCCATCCTGTATGTTGTGATTTAAAAATTCTTGATAAAATGTAGGTGTAATGTAGAGGATGTAATAATGTAACACAAGATGTATTATGTTAATTTATTATAAAGAACCACCATTCTAACCAAACAAATTATTTCTATTGCAGATTGCCACCTCCCCAATCATGTGCTGTTAAAAGAGGGAACCGTAGCTCCTCCGGGAGCTACCGTTGAGCTGAGCTCTACACCGTACCTGTTTATTGCTCATTGATATTATTCACAACTACACATATCTACTTATTTACAAGAGAGAGAATCTAGTCTTTAACGCATAGCACAATAATATATTCAAGGGGAGACAGAGGACTAAGGAGGTGCACCTGGGCTCGCACACACTTGTGCACCGCAGTATATTCTGCGAACTTGGCTAGTTCAGACTTGACCTTGACCAAATTTCGGTTAAGAGGATTTTATTATTAATTTATTTATACGGTGTGTATTGAACATTTTAAAATGAGTAAGCACAAAGTGGAAGTTGACTGTACGCCACGGTGCAGGTCTCGGGTTCATGGACAGGCTCTCACGAGTGCCATAACCAAGAGATCAGTCAGTGATGCAGCGCTGGCTAGCTTTATTAAAGGAACATGTGCTAACTTTATCAAGGCTTTCGATTTCGAGGTAAGTAATTGAAATTACTATTTTGAAAAAATATTAATCTATTATTAATTTCTATAGTTTATGTTAGTAAGAACTGAGTGATTACTGCCTCATTTGCTACCTATTTGCTTGGTATTGTGCAACATTTATGCAAATTTTCGAGTGATAATGGGCTTTAGTTTTTTAATCATCATTTGTACTTCTCTTACTGACATCAAGGGTAGTGGCTGAGTGATTGGCTGCTGCGCTGCGTGTCGTGGGTACGATCCCCGCAATGTTCAAATATTTATTTGTATCACCTACAGATAGTTGTTCCGAGTGTTTGTGTATGTGAGTTTAAATATTTGTAAACGTACCAACGATGCAGGAGACAGTCCTAGTGTAGGGCAAAATTACAGATTAAAAAAAAAACTATAAAGACTTCTAAGAGCCTGCCTGCCTACCAACCCGCACTGAGCCGCGTGGAGGATTATAGCCCATTCCATCTAATAGAGAAGAGGCCGGTGGCCCTGGAGTGGGAACATAGGCTGATTATGCTATCAAAGTCCACCACTGGATATAGGCTTCGCCTTACCTGCGCCAGAACACCCTGCCTTCCGCAGTCTCTCGGTCTACCTGTTATGTTCGTCGTTAAATCAATATCTTTCGAAAATGTTCTTTATATCCCAAGTAACAAGCGTCAAGAGCAGGAAGATGATGAAAAATGTCCATTTCTCCAGGGTCGCACCGCCCTCCACACGGCAGCATCCCGCGGCCGCGTTTCCCTGATGGACTGGCTGATCCGCCACTCCTCAGTAGCCTTCATCAACGCCCGAGACCGCGAGTCAGGGTACACGCCCTTGCACCGAAGCGTGTTCTACGGCCAAATACATGCTGCCGTCGGTCTTATGAAGATTGGTAAGATCTCTGTGGATGAATGTTATAAATTAGAATCAAAATTTGTTTGCTCGAATCTAGTTGAAATGAAATGTTTGTTTACTGTTTGTATTGTATGGTTGGCTAGCTGTTGCCCGCGACCTTCGTCCGCGTGGAATTATTATAAAATATTATATTTCACGTTTTTAAACATTTTTCATTGATGCTCCGCTTCTATTGAGTGTAGCGGGATGTTATATAGCCTATAGCCTTCCTCGATAAATGGGCTATCGAACACTAAAAGATTTTTTCAATTCGAACCAGAGACCTGAGATTAGCGCGTTCAACCAAACAAACTCTTCAGCTTTATAATAAGTAATATTTATAATAAAGTCATGGTATAGATGCGGACCAGGGTTGTTGCTGATGCATATTTTTTTCACATCAGCGGATGCTGATGCTGATGCTGATCTTTTATCATTGACATCAGCGGATGCTGATGCTGATGCTGATTTTAATTATTTTCTTAAAAAAAAACAGGGAAAAAGTAAAATCAGTCCGTATTAGTACGCTCTTTGCGTGAATAATCCTTGTAACATAAGTTGCAGTTTGCCAGTTTCTTGATTCCTTAATTTAAAATACGTCCATACTCCACATTTCAACGGATAACACTCGATAGTTTACGGGAAAAAAAAAAACTTTCACGCGTAATGACGAATTAACGTAATGAGACAAGTTTGTGTTTGTTTGCAATCACAATCCCCGTAGACGATCTTTTAATTGGTCAAAGTCGCAGGCAAAAACTACACGTGATATAATCCTCTCTACGGTCATGTCACGACTCGAAGTTTCAGCATTAATAATCAGCATCGATCAATGCGGATGCTGATGCTGATGTTGAAAATGATGCTGAAGATCAGCGGATGCTGATGCTGATGCTGATGTTCGCAACAACCCTGATGCGGACAACCATTTTTACCCGTGACCAAAGCGTGACATCTAAAACAACTAGAATTTAAATATAATGAAAAGGCATGTAGTCACACTGACGAAAGAGTTGCGGCTCAGCACGGTTCGCATTAAGGCTAGTTGATATTACTAACGATCCGACGGATCAGATGACCGGTCCCTGCACTAAATGTGACAAGTGTATACTAAACTTACATTTAGCTATTGGGGATGTCTAATATGAGAGTAAGGGAAGAGAGAGTTCCTGTTTGCGCACACATTAGTAATAGTAGTAGTGGTAGTCTCTGACGAGATTGGCCCAGAAATAGTTAGGAGGACTTTTAAAAGGGGGTGACGGACTTATTGCCATTAACAGAAACAAACATACTCTGACAGTTCGTAATTAAAACAACTTTACAAATTTCCAGGTGTAAACACTGACATAGTAGACAAGGACGACTACAGAGCGCTAGAACACGCCATGCTAGACCGCCAGTACATGTACAAGCACGACAGCACCCAGCCCAGCGAGGTGTACGTGTGGGGCAGCAACTGCAACTACACGCTCGGCACTGGCACGCAGCAGCAGCGCAACTCGCCCGAGCTACTCACCTGCTTCAACCGAGCTAACACTTGTGTCAAACAGGTATACTCATCATCATCGTCCTACCCTTGACTTGGGGTCAGTGAAACACGTTTTCTTCTCCCATTCTCCTCTGTCAACCGTCACACCCTTTTCTTTCGATATCATTCCTTACACAATCCATCCACCTTCTCTTTGACTTTCCTTTCCCTCTGAACAAGCGATGTGAATCAAGTGATGTGACTTCTAATTCTTATTGATAAACTGAAAACTTTCACTGCAACCTCCTTGTTCTTGAAAAAGCTCTAGAAAAATAAATTATTCTCATTTACTTACCTTAAAAAAATACTGGCCTGCTAGAAAGAAATTTGACAACGTCATAAATGTCAATTTTGGAAATAACCTACACACTTACATTTCAATAAAATTTTAAACTATTTAGTTTTGCCTTGTTACCTATATCATCAAAACATGCACACAGTCGGCTTGCCGCGAACATGTCTAGGATTCACCAATTTATTGTTCTTTGTGTTCGGTATGATCGGGTTCGTGATCTGCGTGTGGTGTGCCATGAACACTGATTTCTTCCGCGATGTGAACTACACCATCACCAAGAGCTCGCTGGTTGATGTAGTCGCTAAATTCGTGAACTTAAGGCTGTGGTTGACCCCGCTGACGTCGATACTGATCCCGGTAGCCGGACTGGCCATGATGACGTCGTGCTGTGGGGTCCTGGGTGCCGGTTGCAAAGTGAAATGCGCGATTAAAGCATACATATTTCTCGCTACTATACTCTCTTTCGTCGCATTTTGGGTATTCTTCATAACGGGAGTCTACAATATCTACACTAAAAATGAGAACACGCGGAGATCCATGCAGGCATCCGTTCGTACGTACTACGGGAAAGATAACGACTTCTTTACGTACATGCTAGACTACATAATGGTGAAGTACGAGTGCTGCGGTGTAGTCAGCTATATAGATTTTTCGAAGAGTCACTGGCAGAGTTTGCACCCTACACAAATATATCCTATCCACTGCTGCAAATTTGCTAATGTGAGTAGTCTGGTGCCGGTGTCGAAGGAGTGCTCCAGGAGTCTGGATCCCGAAATACAGTCGAACAAAGAAATGGGATGTTTCCACGCGCTGCGGATAGCTATAATCAAGAATAAAGGAACATTAATATTCTATGTCGTGTTAATAGCTTTCTTGTATTCAATCGTGACACTGTTTGCGTATTGTATAATACGAGGAGAGCCGTTATTGGGGGCGATGGCGGGGCAATGGACGGAATGGTTGCCTTCGAGAGCTCCTCGGGTGGAGGCGAACAAGGTTGAGGCGCCGAGTGCGCCGCTGGTGTGCGTGGAGCAGCCGCCCCAGAAGGTGGTGCGGATGGTGTCGGCTGTGAACCCCTTCCAGTCGTACACGATCACTCCGAGCGCGTACAGTCGCCCCGAGGACTACCACGCCGACGTCTATCGGACACATAGCTTGAGAAAATAGATTTAATGTTCAATAAAATGTTTCGAATATATGTTTGTGTTTAATTTGTTTAATGATTAATATACGATTAAAGTAAATGAGATAGTAATGATTCTGTGGTCTAAACTTATACTGTCACTTACGGGATATCTTCCGTGATTGTTAATTATTTTGAGCTTGCAACAGCATCGAAATATCGGGAGCTCAAAATAATGAACAATCACGGAAGATATCCCGTAAGTGACGGTATAAGTTTAGTTGTAAACCGTGAAAGCAAAAAACACGGGATTCTGTGGTCTGTCCTACATCTTGAGGCCTTTTTTAGATACAATCAAACATGATCCCCATCATAGCATAGAAGGCTGCATTTCATGAGACACATTCACATAAGAAATTCTGATTGCAGAGAGTAACACTTAAGACGTGAATAAATTAATGACCATGTTTATCACGCTTATGTTCAGGTGGACATGAAATTGGGTGTTTATTACATAACCACAATTGTATTGTCTTGCATACAAACGCGCAATGCTAGGTGCACTTACTGCAAAGCGCGGTAGTACAAAACTTGGCAGTTGTGCTTCTATTGAAGGATAATCTGTACCGCCACGTTCGTGCTAATACATAAATACGGAGATAACCGAAGCGCATACTTTTTCTGGTTTAACAGTACCGTTATGTAGAAATACAGTTTACAAGTGACTGTTAAAAAAGTTCAATTAGTAAATAGAATCTAAATACTATAGTAATTTTAGGGTTCTATTTACTAATTTTAATTTTAACAATTATGTGTGTTAGTCTGTAAGGTCTATGGATGTATGGGCCAAAGTTACCTGAAAATAAATAAAATATAATGTGTTATATGTGTATCGCAGGTGTGCCTGGGCAAGTTCCACAGCGTGTGGGTGTGCGGCGCGGGCGAGGCGTGGTGCTGCGGGCAGCAGGCGCGCGCGGGCGGCCCGCTCGCCACCGCGCTGCGCCCCGCGCCGCTGCGCCTCAGCGAGCCGTGCCGCAGCGTCGCCATCACACTCAACTCTACCGTGTTCCTGCTGGAGAGTGGCACGGTGTGTATAACTCATCATCTGCCTAGCCTTTTTACCCAACTATGTTGAAGTTGGCTTCCAGTCTAACCGGATGCACCTGAATACCAGCATTTTAAATGGAGTGGCTGTCTATCTGACCTCCATAACTCAGTTACTGACTAATTCTGACTAGAAGCTGTATATCTCTGAAACGTGACGTTTTGGAAAATTTTGTCTGAGACAGTATTTGTTTGTATTGATACCAGCTATTGATTAAAACAGGTTATAAAGGGTGTAAAAGGACCCTTAACGAAGCCGAAAGGCAGTTACTCTCCCCGTCAATGCGATATTTTTTTTGTTCTAGACCATACCTGGGAACCTTCTAGTTACAGAGATATTGGGGATCAATTCTGGCTTTTTCACATGTTTTTTTTTAAATACATATTTTTAAAGTAACATTTTTACTTTAAACACCTCCACGTTCTATTCAATCCATCCATCAGCACAATGTTCTGAGTGCGTTACATTGAGTCCTACCATAAAACATGATTTTATACCCCAAAAAAAAGTCGTTTCCCAGCAATTTTTTTTGCGTAAAGTTTCTTAGTTTGATGTACAGAATGCTTGGTTAACGGCTTCGTGAAGGGTCCGTTTACACCCTGTATGCGTGGCTGCTATTTAGAAACAAAAAAATGGCGGAAGTTAGGCCTGCCCAGCTTCATACAAAAATATTCCAACCCCTTTTCGTATTGACAGAAGAAAAATGCAAAATCCTTTACTTCCAGGTCCTCCAATACGCCCTAAACAGCAACGACAACGTAGCCAGCCAGTCCACCACGAAGACGCCGTCCACCATCAAGCTACCCTCCGTGAAGCCCCTGCTGAAGCTGTCGGAGCCGCTGGGCGTGGTGGGCGCGCGCTCGCACGTGGTGCTGTGGAACACGCGCGCCGTGTACACCTGGGGGACCAACCATGGCCAGCTGGGACACTCCAATGAGGATAAACTTGTTGCGGCGCCGAAAAGGGTTAGTTTACAAATAAACATAATTATAATTAAATGGAGGGAATCAATATTATAGCATCACATCACCACTGATATACCACATCCTAAACTCCAGACTGCGATCGCGAAATTCCAACTAAATAACAGTTTTGTTTTTGTTTTCCGACCTAAAAATCAAACGAATCAAACATTCCTACTTTCGACGACTAGACTTACAAAGCTTTGGGAACCATATTACATTACCACTTTTTTAAGAAATATAAAAATTGACATACCACACCATTAATTTCTTCAACTTGGGTAAGGTTAGAGTTTTACATGACAAGAATACTTTTCGTTCTGTTATTTTATTTCTTCGAAAGTGTATTGAAAAACGTGGTTTGTTTTGATACACGTGGGCATTTGTTACAACAAGTCTAGGCTCCATAACACCCTCGCCTGCGGCTCGGGTGTGAACTCCGCCCGATTGCAATAACAAAGTTTCTCCACTTATATCAAAAGGAACTAGTTTTTCACTCTATCTACAATTTTCGATGTAATTTACCCTTTCTTATGTCGTCTTCAGGTAGCAATATCGATGAACAACAAAGAAGAGGCAGGCATTCAGCTGGTGGACGCAGCAGACGCGGCCACAGTCATCACCACGAGTCGCGGAGACGTGTACCTACTGCACAAGTACATCTGCAAGAAGATCGCTATCAAGTAAGTGCGACCCTTGAAACTTGATTGTTGCGCAAAGGCAGCCATCGAAATTCATCTTTCTCCTGCCCTTATCCCAATTTATTTGGGATCGGCGCAGCATGTCTTCTTCCATACTTCTCTATTACTCGTCATGTTATCGGACATCTCCTTTCTTGCCATATCATCCTTTACACACTACACAGTCCATCCTTCGTTTCTTTGTTTCAAGGTAGTCCGCGAAATTATTAGCAGCATATTGAAAAAACGTGAGGAAAAATGAATTTAGCGCTAAAAACTTTGAAACATTGATGCTCCATATAATTGCTGTCGCTTATTTTCTTTTTTATTAAATGGGCCTACTCTTAACTTCAATCTAGTCCTGAGGACAGAGACGAGGTCGACGATGGAACGTTAATATCTTGCACACGTTTTTTTCTGACGTCTGTCGGTATTGCATAGTGACCGTAGATGCCAGTGACCACTTATTGTCTCTGACCACCTGCTTAGTTGCCATTATATTATACTAGCTGTTCCCCGCGACCTCCGTCCGCGTGAATTATTTAAAAAAATACTCTTTTCCCCGTTCTTGCAACATTCCTATTGGTTGTAGCGAGATGTTATATAGCCTATAGCCTTCCTCAGTAAATGTGCTCTCTAACAATAAAATAATTTTTCAATTCGAACCAGTAGTTCCTGAGATTAGCGCGTTCAACCAAACAAACTCTTCAGCTTTATAATACTAGTATAGATGTATGCCAAAAATAATATAATATTTCTTCCAAGCTTATTTTATTTCTTTGTTTTCTAGACAAATAAACCTTCGCCAAGTGTGCGTCGAGGCTAAAGTGAACGACCAGGGCGTGTACTCGCGAGTGACAGTACTACTGCTCACCAACGTCGGACAGCTGTTCATATGGCAGGACACCACTAACAAACTTACTAGGTAAGTACAACAATATATTTATAGTTGTAAATTGGCGCATGGCCGAAATAAGCAACAAGCACACCCATTTTGTTTTTTCAGATCAATTTTACAAATGTTCACCAACAGCGCTTATACGCTGTGTATACAACGTTATTCGAGTAGCGACTTATTTGAAGACTGCCCCGAGGATCTAGTTATCATAATCGGAACGTCAGCTCAGATCGATATCCTGGGTCCCAACCACAGGCCAGGAAGTGTTTTAATTTTTTCAGTTTTTTAGTCTTTATTCGTGCCAGGCTGATGGCAACAAGCTCACAGGGTACTTCTGGAATAAACATAACTGGCGAAATGTTGGTGTACTATACACTTTTGCTTTACCCCTTTGGGAGTACAGAAACCGGACATACTCCGATCCAAAAACTCTATAAAACCAACAAATAAGGTATGCCACAGATTATATCAACTATTTTCTTCATTACAGATGCGTATTCGGCCTCGTCCACCAAACAATAATAACACACGTAGCGCTCACCCACGACGCTCTCTACTTCACGACTAAATACGGCGAAGCGTTCATTGGCACGATCTCACGCAAAACCACGCCCAACACGCCACAGCAGCCAATCAAAAAGGAGAAGGAGAGAGACAACAAGCCGGCGCTTGTGAAGTTTTTAGAAAAGGACGACTGTACTTCTGTCAGGATCGCGAAGATACCGAACGTTTATAGAGCGGTGTCTATTGCTGTGGATAGTGAGGGACTTAATTTTGCGTGTCTCCAGGTTCGTAGTATTTTAATAGCTTTTATCCGCAGATTTACATGGTAGCTATCTTTTCTTTGTGGGGTGCTTTTTTTTGGTATGGTAAATCGTCAAATTACCCCCCCCCCCCCCTCCTCACCCGCTCTGGGTGGAGTGGGAGGGAATGTCACTCTTACTGACTAAAACCCATCCATTCCTTCTTTGCCCTTTGTGTTCCAGGGCCGCGGTATCTCTTTCGAACAGTCCCGCAGGGTGCTTATGGGCCAATATTCTGACAAGCTAAAGCAAGCTCATTAGGCAAGAAGACTGTTTAGAAACCTTAAATTATGAAGAGTAGTATATTTTAAGCAAGCCAAGCTTGTATGATAGAACCGCCACTAATCATTATCTTATGAATGCATTAGCGAGCGGAGTTCACATAGCTGAATTTTGGGCAAAATATGTACATCTAATTAAGCCATTGACACGCTAAGACGAAGATAATCTATGGTCGTTAATAATAAGGTTTTATATACATACACTCACGCCTTTTTCCCCATAGTAGGAGTAGGCAGAAACCACAACGCCACCTGCTGCGATTCTTACATACTCCTTTTGCCTCGTCCACGTTCATACATCTGGTCACACATGCACGTACTTTTATTCATAACAGTCAATGTAAAAATAGTAATAAATAATTGTGGCCTTGCTGCAATTGCATCTCAGCTCCAATTTCTTAATCAAAAGCATGTGGCATTGAACCACTCGCACTGGGCCCGAGAAGTGGGTTAAGGCCCTCTCCCTCCCTCAGAGAGAAGGCGTGTGTTCCAACAGGAACATAAAGGCTGATTGTGCAGTGTTGTCCTACTTCTTATCTTAACAATTAGGTCAACGCAATATTGACAAGAATCTCGTGAAAGCCGAGGGCTTGATACAGAAAGCGGTCCTGGACACGGCTCGTATTGTTAGGAGGTTCTTTTCTCTGGAACCCTGACTAGTACTAGTAGCTTGGACTCTGTTCCCGATACCGGTGGGCTACAATTTTTGAATATGTTTAAAATTTGTAAAGAAAAATAAAGTACGTAATAAGTCAACGCAATATTATTTTTCAACGTAAGAACGTGTAGAACTATAAATCATTTTTTTTCTTGACAGATTAAACCGACTTGCGGCCTGAAGTCGTTACCGGAGCTGTCACCGACCAGTATGTCCAAACACATGGAATCTCTGCGCGAATGTGCCTCCGAAGATGATCTGCTGCATGATGTGGTGTTCAAGGTAACTTGTTCTATTGCATACATACTGGTAGGGACATCGAAGCACAAACGGTTACCACGTTTCACATTCAGCACTTTTGGGCCACTGACTACAAATACAAATGACAGCCGGAAGCAACGGCTTAACGTGCTTTCCGACTATTTCCGAGGCATGGAGGAAACTCTGTATGTAATGGGTGGTGGGTGACAGGTCACCCATCCACAGACCAACCTAGGCGAGCGCGGCTTTACCTAAAGAATGATCCGAGCGGCTGCTATTATTTAGCTCCTCGAGTCAAACACATGTTAGTGTTGGCTTAAATAACGTGTCCTTATTGTGTCCTTTTTCTCATTCCAGGTCGGCACAAAACTGTTCCCCGCTCACATTTTCATCGTAGCCTCAAACAGTGAACTCCTGTACAAACTCTACCAGGAGAACATAACCGCCCCGGGCGATAAACCCGAGGTCACACTCGACAACGTCCACCCGGAAGCCTTCAAGAGAATCATGAAGTTCATGTACACCGGCACTTGTGACGTCACGGAGTTGGGACCTTGTGGACTGCAGATTACGAAGGAAGAGTTAGTGAAGAAGGTTAAGGATTGTGATGAGGAGGAGGAAATGATTGGTGAGTTTGTGTTTTGGTGAATTTGGCTTTATATGTAAACTGTTGACGTGTAGCAGTAGCGTATAAGGCGCGAATTATACAGAAAAGGCTTAAGGTGCGCAGGCGTGGAATTTATAAGGAAACGAAAGAACGGCGTGCCTGCGCCGCGCCGCTTGAGTGTAATTCACGACACGTCGCCTACGTACATTTTGTATGAAAACGTTTTGAAGCGGCATCATGCCTGCGCCGCGCCTTCACCGTACGCCGTTTCTGTGTAATTCGCGCCTAAGGTAGCTAGCTGCTACTTTACACGCTACTGCTACACCTATCTATATCTGTGCAGCTAACAGTACTGCAATGTCTACCTGGCATCATCATCATTCTCTTGCCCTTATCCCAATTCATTTGGGGTCGGCACAGCATTACTTCTTCTTCCATACTTCTCTATTGCTCGTCATCTCATCAGAAACCTCCTTTCTTGCCGTATCATTCTTATCATTCTTTATACAGTCTCACTTTTATACCCATCCACATTCATACTCAGAACTTTCCTCACGACGTTTTCCTCATTCCTCCGCATTACATGCCCATACCACGATAATCGATTACCACACAACTTTTCAGTCCCTGGCGACTTTCAGACTTCCTCTTATGTACTCATTTCTTATTTTATCCATTCGCGTAACACCACACATCTCCCTTAGCATTCTCAGCTCAGCCACATGCAAATGCCTTTCATTCATCCCTTTTGTGGCCCAACATTCTGATCCCTTGTCTACCTAACAATTATGTAAATTACAAATAACTACCCATTGTATGAATTTAAAGAAAGGCCTAAGCAGTAAATCATTGTCTAATATTTTATCCGTAAAGCCAGATGCTGCATTTAAGTTTCAAGCATTAAAATTTTAACTGCGTCCTGTAATTTTACCCATATTCAGATTCTCAAAGAAGCACCAGCATTTTTTTTTCTATCATAAAAAATGTACAGGGTTCAGCATTTGTAGAGAGACCTTTCACAAACAAGCTATCTCTTGTTTTATTTTAGTGAAGATAGATTACAAAGTATCGTATTTATTCTTTCAGAAAACCCCTCCGAAATATCAGCGTTTGAAGTGTACAACAAACCTGTAGACAAGTCGAAGCGGCAACGCAACCGACGCAACACCGACACGCCGCCGCGCACCCATCTGTACTGTGACCCCGTCAAGCTACTGCAAGCCTCCGCTAAGCGACTGCAGGTCATGAGTCTACACAAACTGCTGGATAAGTTCTAGTAAGTATGATCATATTTAAGGCATCAAACTGAACAACTTTCTCTATGGACCAACATTGTAATCGCGAAAATAATGACCAGCTGACCCGTACATTTGCTCTTTTTATGGTTGAGTTAATATTAAAATTGGTATCAACTGCTGAGCGTAGGAGAATTATTGATTTCGATTTTCGTCCTCTAGCAAAGTCATCATTTTCCTGCCCTATCCCAATTTATTTAGGGACGACGCAGCATGTCTTCTTCCATACTTCTTTATTACTTGTCATCTCATCAGATACCTTTTTCTTGCCATCATCATCCTTCACACAATCCATCCATCTTTTATTTGAACTTCTCCTGCTCTTATACCCAAAGTCCTGTAGCAAAGTGTTGATTGTTATTTCAACCAACATGACAAAATTCTGAGTAGCAGCCCCAAGACTGGATTTTTGCCTTTTGGCAACAGGCAAAATGTAGATGTAGAAAATACACCGCTATCTTACCCTTCAGACTTGATGTTACATATAAATATAATACAACAGAAACAGAACGCCACCTGCTACGATCCTAGCATACTCCTTTTTCTTTGTCCAAGTTCATACATCTGCACGCGTAGCATGACCACTGTAGAAACGGGTTTTGTCGACGGAAGAATCGACAAATTGACAGATCAACAAAAGAAATCTGTCATTTTGTCGATTCTTCCGTCGACAAAACCCGTGTTTACGGTGGTCATGCTACGCGTGCTGGTCCTACACGCACAGCCAGTAAACTTAAACACACACAAAACACACAGTAAACTTTATTAATCTCACATTCCTGTCCCCAGTTACAAGAACGGCTCCATATGTTTGAAAGAGAGTGCTCGCGATACGTGCACGCGCAGCCCGTGCCGCTGGGAGCGCGACACGTTCCCCGAGCTGGTGGACACGAGCGTGGTGTCCAAGGACGGCGCGAGGGTCGCCGCGCACAAGTGTGTGCTGGCGGCCAGGCTGGACTACTTCCAGGGGATGTTTATGCATTCTTGGACTGAGGTAAAGCTAGAGTCTGTTGTGCTATGTGTAAATTAGGTTGGTTTTAGAATTAATGGCACTTTTGAAACCTTACCTAGTATTATGTATTGATAATATTATTTATTCTTTATTAACTCCCCTGAATATGATTGGCATTCAGTCTGGCCGAATAATAATACAAATATATTTTATTACGACCATTCACGGGGTCCCATTTATACCACTGTGAGAAATTTTGCATGATTTGAAGGTATTAAATAGGTATTAAGTAAGTATTTATCCTTCGAAGATCGAAAATAAACCACCCATTTACCGGTTGCACTAAAAAAAATAATCGTATATTTGGAGGGACCAACTTATATAAACGATATATGTTTCGGGCAGCCAAAATCAATAGTATTAAGGTAGAATGAAGGTATTATAACACTAAATAGGTAGAACATTCCAGGGAGTAGTCTATTAGTTTGGTCCCTCCATCTTGATATCATGATGGAGGAACCAAGCATTTTGCTAAAATTATAGCAGAGGTGGGAAATAGTAGATTAATGGTATTATTTTATATATAATGTATGACAGACATTGAAGACTTGGTCTCTTCATTTTCACGATCGCAAATTTTAGAGGCTACCAAGCATAATCTCATTCATTCCTGCAATAAATACAATAAGTTCCCTAAAAAATAAATGTTTCCAAATTTTGCTGACTACCTTTTATTTCTTTACTAAACCGCATTTTTATCTTAACTCACAGAGCAAGAAGCTGTCAACAGTAACTCTCCCAATAAACTACGGCATCCTACTGCCAGTCATCAACTTCCTGTACACCGACTTCTGCCCTGAACTAGAAAACTGTGACAGCATCGACTTCATATGCAACCTCCTTATAGTCGCCGACCAGCTGTTCATATCGCGACTGAGAGAAATGTGCGAGATCGCACTCGCAAACCTAATCAATCTGAAGAACTGCACGGAACTCTGCCAGTTCGCACACACGTACAACGCAACCCAGCTCAAACAGTGCTGCATGGAATTCATCGCGCTAAACTTAAACTGTGTACTAGAAAACAGATCGCTAGATCTGCTAGAAGAAACCTTACTGGACGATATAACACAGTATTATTGCAAGTTCAATCCAATCATGTCTTCCAGAGTAATCACTCCATTTTACAACGCTCCAGATGATGAAGTTATTGAAGAATTTGCTAAAACACATCCTGTTAACTTAGAGCTAACGGATGAGGATATCAAGAGAGACGACAGTATAATAGAAATAGTCAGTAAGAAGAAAAGAGGAAAGAAGATTGAATACACTGATAGTGAGAAGGAGAGAATGAGGTACGAATCTGTAAGCTCGGTGACATCATTGGACCTGTCGAATGATACCTCCGGCGATATCACTCTATCGTTGAGTAAGATATCTAAGGAATCCGAGAAAGGGACGCGGGACAAGCAAGAGAAGTGGACCGAAGTCCCATCTTCACAGCAGAAGCAATTGAAAGTCGTCCAAGCAAGACTGAAAGCCATCACCATTGCGAAAGATATATTGAATGAGGCTCCCGCCGAATCGTTTACGAAACTGACGAAGAGTAGCTCTTCCAGTGCCATGACAATACAAGAAAAATTATCTACCTCATCACGAATGTCTGTATCACCTAAAGATTCTCCAATTACTGAACCTGCTTGGAGTCCAAAACAGGGTAACGTAGTTATAAGTCATGTGGGACCAAAATTATCTCAGAAACAAAGAAAAAAGTTGGCTTTGCAAGGCAATGAAACAGCGGCACAAAGTATTGATAACTACTTTACTAAGGTAAATGTGGGTAGTCCGCCTGAAAAGCCGAAGAATCCATGGAAGATCTGTGAGGCACCGGTTGCTAGCAGCAGCCCTAAGTCGAAATCCATAGAGTTTAATAAAATATTGACTGATCAGAGGAAGCAGAAGGAAGATCACTCGAGAATCATGACCAAACCACTTATTTTGACTCAGGTATGTAAACTAATATATTCATGTTCTGAAGAAAACTCTGCCTCTCGGGTACTGCTTCGTTGGTCTGCTGAGCATGAGGTCCTGTGTTCGATTCCCGGGTTTTTCCATCAGAAATTTCTCATTAGCAGCCACGGAGCCTGGATTTGTGCCCGGTTGATGGCGATAGGCTCGCCCCCTATTACGTGGGACCTAAACATATCATATAGTATCTGGCGAAATGTTGGACTATTAAATACACCTCTGCCTAACCCTTTGGGGATTACAGGCGTGATGTTAAGTCATGTTCTGAGGAGGAAGAATGTAAAACAATTTTTTACTTAGCTGTGATTTTTCATCATCAAAGTTACCGGAAATCCTTGATTTGCCCCATAGCCAAGTATGGGTACCTAACGGTGGATGCATTGTATTATAGGTCTTATAGGTTCATTTGTTCATTGAAAAGAGTGTCCATGGAGTTTCTTGCCCATTCTTCTCCATAGAGATCTACGCTTTGGAATGGGTAACTACAGTACTTTCACAAGTTATTATGCCTTGTGTCTGGGACTGTAGCTTCGCCTTCTTTGTTTTTCTGACATTCAAAAGTGCCTGTTATGGTCTAATTGAATAAATGCTTTGAGTTTGAATTTCTGTCTAACGCAGCTCTGGATTACAAGCGTGATGTAATTGCAACAATCATAATATTTCTTTCTTCACAGCTTGAAGACAAAGCTATAGAGCAACTGGAGAGATTCTACAACGTCCATGAGATAGACGATGAGCTGATCACCGTCCGCCGCATCGAGCTGCAAGTGTCTTCTCCACAATGGTTACACACTGCCCCTAAGTGAAAACTGTGCTATTTTATACACTTTCTACCATTCTATGATCTAAGATTGTAATTGATTACTTATTTTTACTAATATAATGAAATGTGACTTGATAGGACTGTTTTATTTGCTCAATATTACCTGCCCACTACTTCAGACATGTGGCAAGGAGGGACCCTGATAGCTTGGAGAAGCTTAGTGTGACTGGTAACATGGAAGGAAAAAGGGGCCACGGAAGATCACCAACCTGATGGACAGACGTGGTGAAGGAAGTCTGCAGAGGAAATTTCCAGGCATCTGTCCGCATGGCCGAAAACCATCCATTAGTGGAGAAGGCAACAACCTCATGTGGTCACAACCCTCAGTCATGAGGAAGCGAGAAAGAAGAAGACTTAGGCAGCTTTGTCTGCAACCTTTAATTCTCCCTAGAATACCTATTCATCACACATCACAGTCAGAATTCACCCACTGGGTATGGGCCTCTTTTTTTTTTGTGCCAATCTCCACTTTGCTGGGTCAGTCTCGTCCCATTGAATAATAATCATAAGCCAGAGAAATTCCAAGTACAGCCCTATCCACTATGTGTACATATGGCTTTCAATGAGCTTCAATTCTTTGGTGTAGGTACGCGCACTGAAATGGGTACTGTTGAAGAGACCATAAAACTGCTCTGAAGCAGGTTGTTATTCATACAAATTGAATGAGGGTTCCCTAAAATTTCGGTATGGTCGCAGCCTGGTTGATTGGGTATCAGTCAGTGTTGAACAATAACTCTCTGAATAGGCCTAAAAAGGTTCAGGAAGTGTGATTGGCTAATATAACAAATAGCAAATATATATAACAACTATTTATTTCTATAATTATTTATAAATACCATAACAATTAAACTACTTTTTGGGTGGAAAAGTTTTCAATAATTGGTTTAATTGTCTATGCGTCAGTTTCTTCTCTCCCGGGACGAGAATACCTTTCCTGCCCTGTTCTCTCTGGGCACTCATTCTTTCACTGTATTCCTTGTAACATCCTTGGAACGCCGCCACTTCCTTCAAGCAGGCTGCCTGGTCAAACTCTGACTTCTTGAAACATGCAAACATAACAGCCATTTCTTGCATACAAGCAGCTTCTTTGAGCTTATCTCCTTTGCCAGAAACTGTTTTCTTCAGCTCCAATGGTAACAACTGCTTGAATGGTACAGGCTCTCGCTGAGGCCTCCTGGCACTCTTTTGCGAAGGGCCCGCCAATAAGATATAGTTAAGCCTCATTATGAATGCTAAAACTATCCTATTTAATTCAAAACAAAACTAATTTTGCTGTTTCCTCTAAAATAAATAATTATGGAAACGTAAGAGGTTATAATACGTGCGTTCCAGAGTTAAAGTTTTAGTTGGAAAATTTTCTACGTAGCTTAAAGAGTGAATGAGACAGCTATTTCTGTTTTTGCCAAAGTTGACAGAGATAAAGATGAAAACTTATGCAAAAAATTGATATTTCAACGAACTTTCCTACAATTGACAGGCATGGAATGACATAAAGTTTGACATTGACATTCTTGAAATCGTTCAGAAATATAACTTTTATCATTAAGCGTAAATCAAGTCCATCCGAGAAGAAAAACTATAATGATTACTGAGTTTGGGAAGTCACTAACCAAGATTTTGAAAAAGCATAATTTTTGAGTCTATATTTTTTTTTTCGTATTTTGTGTTATCGAGCATCTGGTAGCCAATCAGGGCTATCGTTTTTGAGCTCACCAGATGGCGCCACTGTCGAGTAAGGCTCTGTCAATAATTCTATTTTATACTCTAAAGTACCAATATTGTAAACTTCAAATTCATATTTACAATATTCTCCCTAAAATTGCTACTTAAAATCTTCAAGTCATTATTAATCAGGAATGGCTCAATCGAGACCATAATCGTGAATAGTAGTCAAAATAAGTGATAAAAAAGAACACAACGCGCGAAGACTCCATGCATCTGACATTTCGGAAGACCTTACTCTAAACGAACACCTCTAGCGGCGAATTCATGCGCGATAGCGCCCATTACGCTGTTTTTCATCGAGAGGAACAAGACAGGAATTATAACAATATAATTAAAACGTCGGTAGAGACATAGAGAAATAGGAACAGAAAAAAGTTTAGTCAATCCTACTCATCTGACCTCGGTCGGATGGTGGTCTTTTGAGTAGGATTTGCTAGGTAAATCTCCTCAATTAGGTTAGTCTCCCTACTCCACTCCACAACGCTGAAGCGCGCTGGCTGCATGCAGCGGCGCCGGCTGTCGTGAAAGTACCATTATAAAATTTTAAGATTTTTTTACCTTGGTTGCCTAGGTTGCTGTTCATCACCTAAATATCAATAACTGTGTAGTCTCCTCCTCGGCTCTTTTCCTATGAACACTGAACACGCACCGACCGCTTAGACTCGCGTCTCTCAATCTCTCATCGTCAGGGCCGTAGGCGAGCGGAAGGTTTTGGGGGTTTGAACCCCCCTCCGAAATCTCGGGCAACCGTAGAGAAAGCAACTTATCCGAGGCGTAACAAGTTTATTTCCAGGGGGTGCATACTTAGGTATGCACCCCCTGGAACCTACCTAAATACTGAAAAACCTACCTATCTATAATCCTGTCAGCGCCCCTGGCTGGGGCATATGACCGCTTCTTAGGACGTAATTGGACGGTCTTAGATTAGTAAGATAATTTCTCTGTCTTGTCATTAATTTAAGGATTATCATTGTTATGTACCAACCTATCTTATAAAACGTGTGTACGTACGTCACACCTTTATCTAAAACGTGAAAATGTACGGTTTTACTACCTTCGTTTAAGCCGTATCATAAAAAGCTACTACAGTTGAACAAGATAACTGATCATAATTATTGTATCTTTAATACTAGTATAAAATATATCTGATCTGGTAAATAAAAGACGTTGTAAATTAAATAGTATTTATACTGATAACTTAATGTTTTGCAATGTTTTGTTATTGATTCCAAAATTCAACTGACAAAAACTCCTTGTAGAAATAAGGATAGTACCAGTAACTGCTGGTGGTGAGGATGAATGCACGAGCGATCCCACCTGGGCAGCCAGGTCAGGCAAGACATAGCCATCTGCCAGACCCAAGACAGAGTTCGATCTATGTATATAATGTCAATGCATAAAGAATATTCATTCACCTTGGATCTCTTTGGGAAGAAAGGTTTTAAAACTGCTAACGCCGTAATAAATAAAAGTGGTTTAGCTGGATTGAGATCTTTGATAAAGAGATAAAAAGCTGCTCGTTCCATTACGTAATTTTATTAAGAATATAATGCAGGATGCAATAAACAAATATCCCGAGCTGTATAGTTTAAGGTCACTGTGGCATAATATGAAATTGATAAACTGCAATTTGCGTTTTAATACATAATATCAAAGATAATGAATAATATAAAAAGGCAACAAAAGTGCAGTAATGGCATATTTGTGTCACAAATACAGACGGAAAAAGTAAGTACTCTCAGCATATCCGTGATCATATTTTAAAATATGAAACGATTGTTTCATACTTCTCTAATATTTTTGACAAACATCACCACACATTTTCTTCTTAGCTTTGTATCTACAATGATCATCTCTGTTTATTTCTAGATCTATCAAGATGAGATTCTTCGCAGCCTTCGTTCTTATCGTCGCTGTGGCCACGGCCGAGCCCATCAACCACCCCAACGCCGCTTCCGTCATCGGACACCTCCTCGAAGCCATCGCTGCCCTGAGACCTGAATCCGTCGCCGTCGGACCCGCTATCGTCGACACTGAACCCATCGCCGTTGGACCTGCTCTCGTCGAGTCCGAGTACGAGCCTATATCTGTTGGCCCCGCTATCGTTGACTTCCCCCTTCCCGATGGTGGTGCCGTCGCTGAGTCTGTTGTCGCTCCCTCTCCTGTGGAAATCATCGAAGGACCCGCCGACGTCTCCGCCAGTTCTCCCCTTGTTCAGATCATCGTGAACATCAACCAGGCAGAGTCCAGCCCCATCGATGTATCTCCCATCGACATCATTGCCCCCGAGATCAAGCCTGAGCCCGTGCAGGTTGTTGAAACCGCTCCAGAGCCCGTGCAGGTTGTTGAGGTCGCACCCGTGCCCTCTCCCATCAGCCCCCCTATTGCCGTGCACCCCATCGGTGTGGTCGCCCCCGAAGCCGTTGAGCCCGTCCAGATCGGCGTCCCCGTCATCCCAGAAGCCGCCGTCGTCCTCCCCGAAGAACTTAACTAAGAAGCGAAAGAAGAATTCTCTTAATTTATTGACACAATATTTATTATGAATATTCACGATACCTGCAATAAAACAATCATCAGTTAAAAGCAAAATGTTTTTCATTATCCTATAATTGCTACGCGACTATGTATCGGATTTATTAAAAAACAAATGAAAATTATAAAAATTAATTATTTGAAACATCTGAATTTCTAAACATCTTATAGGCACCTAAAGGCGCTCCGTCACCGAAAGGCCAATAACGAATACGTAACAATACAAGATTCGATATTGTTGTACAGAAACTTGAAGCTCCCGGTGAGAGAGCGCGTAATACTCAATACATGGAAGCTGCTGATGGCTTTGCCTACAAATCTTTATCAGATGGTCTTCTGTGGAGGAAAGGAGAAGGTGGACTGGCGAATAGTTTACTGGAACAAAGCGTGAAAAAAACAAATCATCCGAGAAATTATTTATTACTAGAACCAATAAAGGTTAAAACCTGCATTTTTGATGATGATGTGTCACACATCATCATTTGTATAATTTTTCTTCCAACTATTAGTCTAACTAACCGGATGCAGCTGATTACCACTATTTCACATGAAGTCTAGACTGGCTATCTGACCTCCACAACATACTTACATAACTTCACGCACGCCTGTAATCCCTGAAGGATTAGGCAAAGATGTACCTAGTAGTACACCCACATTTCACCAGATCTATATAAGTCCCATGGGTGTGAGTATAGTTACTGGGAAATATTGTGTTACTTAAGAATCCCTTGGCCAAATTGGTTGTCAGACTTTCGGGCTGCTGATTATCCGTAATGGCTGTGCAGGTCTAAGTTAATGACAGGCATAACGTTATGACTAATCTATACATATAATAAAATCGTAAAAATCCAATTGGATGTTCCGACTTGGCGCTAAAACTACTGCATAGATCCTGTTCAAATTTTGCACAAATATTCCTTATAGGCTTCTTCACAACTTAGGCTATATATTATCACGCTACTCGCTTAAGGGGGTGAGCAATATTGCATTATGTCAGTATCCTTCATTTGTTTGACGTTTCAGTCATGACAAGCACCAGAACGGCTATTTAAAGCTTATGTCAACAGAGAAAACAGCCTAGCGGGTTCTTGAACGTTCTGTAGCTACGGGTTGCAAGTTCAAACCCCACTATTACTTTCACTTTTTGTAATTTGTGTGAATATTTTTTGATGCTTTTAGATTTCCATTTTGTTTTTGTATTGACATCGTTTGCATTTCCGTTTTTCTCCTTTTTTCTTCAAACGTTTCTCCAAAAATAATAGAGAAGTATGGAAAAAGATGACATGCTGCGCCGACCCCGAAAAAATTGGGATAACTGCAGGAGAATGATGATGATGATTTCTACAATAAGTTCTTGCTTTACTAGAAGTCTGTTTCCTTCTCGATTTGCAAAATATCAATAATCAATCGCAGTTTGGAATTTTATTTTGGAATTTTATTGTTCTTTTATAGATTGGTATAGTGTTCAGAAGCAAGCATGAGGTCCTGGGTTAGATTCCCGGTCGGGCAATGTGTTATTGAGTTTTTCCACCAGCAAATTCTCAGTAGCAACTACGAAGTCTGGTTTTGTGCCCGGTTGATGGTGTATCGCCACTATAAAAAGTACTACAGCAACATATTACAAAAATTACTACAGCGCCATCTATAACGCAGGTGATGAACTAAACATCGATATACGTCTAAATTCTGCCTGGGTCAAATAAATCGCCCAAATAAAGTTATCCGCGATTTAAGACTTTATAGAAGTACCCGACAACAACTGTTGGGCAGTAGCCCACCAGACATTACACCCGTCTGGTCGGACTATCCTCCCTTTTCTATGGGGATGAAGAACTTTACAACCTGTTCTTTATACCCCAAAATGCCAATAGGCTCGCTAAATATTTCATGGGAGTTAAACATAACTGACAAAATGTGGGTGTACTACTAGGTACTATATAATACACTCATCTGTTTTCTTATTAAAATATGTATTAAAAAACAGATAGGTAATTTTATAACAAACACGACGGTATAACGTTTTGTTTTTTTAATTAGCCTATTCTGTCCCACTGCTGGACAAAGGCTTTCCCCATTTCCTTTCCAACTCTCCCGGTGTTTTGCCTTCTCTGGCCAATCAGTCAGGAACGAGTCCAAATCGTCAAACCAGCGTTTGTTGGGCCTGCCTCGGTGACGATGACAGTCTTCAGGTACCTACTGTATGACTATTCTGGCCCATCTGTCCTGACCCATTCTGGAAATGTGACCCGCTCAGTCCCATATGAACCTCTTACACTTATCGCCAACATCGGCGATGCCTGTCTTGGAGCGTATTGTGGTGTTGCGTATTCAATCGGTGATTTTGATGTTTAAAATTCATCGCTCTTTGGCAAACCTTGAATTTGGACTTTTCAGCTGCCATCAAAGATCATGTCTGGGTACCATAGGTTAGGATAGGCAGGATACACAGGTCGACAAGTTTACACTTAAATGAGATTCGAAAGTATAACGTTGTCTAAGTAAAAGCGGTCAAGCCTAGCGTCTGTCGCAGTTTTAAATATTCTTAACTTAATGATTAGGCAACCCATTCGTTATAATTTTTAAGTAATGTTTTTTAGCCTTTATTGTCCCACTGCTGGGCAAAAACCTCCCCCATTGCCTTGCATTCTTCTCTCCGTGCGGTTTTCTTCGTCCGATCTGTCCGAAACGCTTCTAAGTCGTCACACAAGCGTTTTCTAGACCTCCATCGGCGACGACGCCCGTCTTCTGGCACCCACGTCGCGTGACGACTCTGGCCCACCGGTCCTGATGCGTTCTACAGACGTGGCCCGCCCAATCCCACTCCAAACTAGCAGTCTTATCGCCCACATCAGCGATTCCAGTTTTTGAGCGTATTGTGGTATTGCGAATTCTGTCGCTGAGCTTAATACCCAATACGCTACGTTCCATCGCCCTTTGGCCGACCTTGAGTTTCGACTTTTGCTTTTGGGTAAGGATGGGCAGAATGCACATATCGATGAGATTGCGCTTCAGGGATAAAGGTGGTCACCCTTCGTCAGCGACTTCATGGACCAGTACCTCTTCCAGGCGTTCTCGACTCGGCAACTCTAAAACTCAAATGTACTCATCGACGTAGTGAATTTCTTGCCCATCTACCTCAACCCTACTTTTTACGCTATTGATAATGACTTTAGTCTTTTTTATGTATATTCAACATATTTTTCATTCGGTGAACAGTTGGGGGGGGGGGCTGTATTAGGCATTTTTTCTATACTAAGCAGGCTTTATTTACAATTGTGGAGTGAAGAGAAATAACGAAAATAACTAATAACTGAGATTATAACTGTTTCACTCGCGGCACGTCTTTAACGTTTAGATGTGGCTGCACTAGCATTTTAACTTCGGAGCAAAATTTAAAAAAATAAAAGCAAAAATATATAAAAGCGAAAGGTCACTCACTCACTCACTCATCACGAAATATCGAAAACCGCTTGACGTAAAAAGATGAAATGAGGCAGGGAGGTAGTTTATAGTTAGTAGACGTCCGCTAAGAACGGATTTTGCGACAGGGCCGGATTAAGGGGATCTCAGGGCTCTCGCAAGTTTGTATGAAAGTCCTTCATTTTTTGTGCTACAAGCTTGAAAGGCAGGGAGGTAGTAAATAGTCAGTAAAAGTCTGCTAAGAATGAATTTTGCGGCAGGGCCGGATTAAGGAGGTCTAAGGGCTCTCGCAAAAAGTCGCAACGCGGCGGTGGCGACCTCTCGCGCCCGGCCCTGGTTCAGGCCATGGTCCGGAGCGAGAGGGAATGGGAAGCCGTCACCTCCTTCTGCGAAGCAGTCATGCTAGCGAAGGAGGTGGCGGGACGTGAGAGGGAGAGAATCTCTCCTCCCAGCCACCGCGGGCGACGCACCGGGCGTCGGGAGCCACGTGGTGGCTCCCGGACACCGTAGGCGCGGGCCTGTGGACGGTGAGTAATGGGTTAGCTCACCGTCCGTCCGTCTTATGACGACAGGCCGTGTCGACGGCGCGTTCGTGTTCCACGCGCGCCTCAAAGAGATGTCAGCAACCAGGAAGGGGCCCGCAAGGGCCGATGCCTGCCGGGGCTGCGGGACTGTTCGAAAGAGATACCGTGGCCCTGGAACACAAAGGGCAATGAAGGAACATGGATGGGTTTTAGTCAGTAAGAGTCTGACACTCCCTCCCACTCCACCCAGAGCGGGAGAAGTCATTTGATGATTTCCCATCCGTAAAAAAAAAAAAAAAAAAAAGGGCTCTCGCAAAAAGTCTCTTAATGTTTTAAATCAAAAGCAAAATCTCACGACATCTCACCAAGGGGAGAGGAGGGGGGGGTTGAAAAATCGCCAAAATTGCCTCACGTAATTAATGGACGCCCCCTAACCCAAGTATCTCCTTGCTTAAAAGGTGATCTCCAAATCATGTGTGTGATACTTTATGAACCTAATTGAAATAAACATTCTTTTTTTTAACACTTTGCTCGACCCGGGAATCGATCCCAGGACCTCATGCTTAGTAGTCGCTCTTGCGACCACTCGAGGCAGTCTTACACATACATTTTCCACGCGAACGAAGTCGCGGGCAACAGCTAGTAGATAATAAAACCTGTAAAATCTGACCGCGTGTTCTATTTAAACTCCGAGCTACCTGCTTAAGGCCAAACAGTTACCTACAACCGATCGACTGCACCTTATGACTGTACAGTCTGTACCACGTTAAGCCGTCAGTCCTGTACCTGAGCTCTCCCAGGTGGTGTCGGATTGCCATCCTATCGGATTATGAGAGTGAGAGAAGAGAGAGTCCTCAGGACCTGTATCTTATCTATCTGGACATACACTTGGCACTACAATATCTCCCGCGGCAATGCCAGTTCTGCTGTGATTGGCCGCCGTGACAGAAAACGGTCAAGAGGCCCGGATTATTATTATACCCCACTGCGAATACTACTAAGTACTTATGAACTTGATAATTAATTTTATCTATCTTGAAATATAAACATAAAATACCTAGCCTGAAATCTCCGAAGGGTTTAGAAGAAGGGTACCTAGTTGCTGGTCCTGGGTTCAAACTCCAGATAGGAGCTATAAGCGCGATACCTGTAATTTATTTCACCACTACTGCCTTCAAAACGGTGAAGGAAAACATCGCGGGGAAACCGTCATGTCGAAGACTTGTGACACCTACCGACCAAACAGCACCGGACGGACACGCGAGGTAGATTATGGCCCATTCCCTGTGACAGAGAGCAGGCGTGTGTCCAAGCATCGACATTTTAGGCAAATTATGCTTAAGTTTATGCTTAAACATAAACAATAAATCGGCATTCAACTTTAAGCTAACCTAACCTAACTCTTTAAAACTTTGCCCGACTCTGAAATTTAACTCAACACGTCATGTTCAGCAGTAACTAGACAATCAAGAATGTAATAAAACTTAAAAAATATTTTTCAATGAGATCCAGGGATACCTCAAGGCTGTATTTTATGCCAATTTTTTCCTTCATTCAGGGCGGCTACTGAAAAATTCCTATTGATAAAACCCAATAACTGTCTGCTTACTAATAAGTATGACCTTATGTAAATGAGCTCTTTGTTAATCTATATGAAAGCAATAAGGAACACGATACATATAATATACAATCCCAATAAAACGAACTTTCCTAATCCGATCTGGTTGTAAAATTTATGAATAGTTTAAATCACAATCTCGTCTACAGTTAGATAATTTTCTAATTCGTTTAGATAAACGATAATATAAAAAGTTCACGAAAAACAGAAAATGTCACAGTCGTGTTCAAAGCAGACAAAAGTAAGTACCAATACAATTACAGAAATAGTTACCTATATACCTAATTTTATAAGATTTTGGAGCATTTCCTAACAATATCGTAATAAATTAGTTTGACTGCGAATATAGCCGTTCGTCTAGCTTTAGCTATAAAACTTAAACCTATTGTTTAATTCAAATCGTAATTTTTAAACTTTTATGAATCTTTTTGTCTCTCAAGCGGGCAAAAACTTGGATTGCTAAAACCTTTTGTGGAGCGAGATTTATGCTAATATTAGGGTGAATATCACAGCAGCAAATTTTACGTGTCCACGTTGAGAATCGAGGTGTAAAATGATAGGATGTTTCTTATTTTTTTTATAGTGTACTACGTAACTTGGTTCAATTAGGGCCACCTTTTTTGTTTTTATAAGTATATATAAATAATCAGGAAAAAAAAAAACACCTTAAAATTCAAGTTTGGTGGCTTGTCCCAGTTCCATTTTTTGATATAATTGCATTCACCAAAGTAACAATTTGGGGTAAAATAGCAAATAAACAATTTCCTTCGTATATGCATAAGACACACTATCTAAAAACAATTAAACTATATTAGGAAATCTAATTTAAAAGCACAGGACACTCGATCAAAGTTTGTCCAAGCAAAAACCAAAATTTTCGTGGCACTTTTTCAATTTACTATAACATGAAGTTTCGGGCGTGTGTGATCAATCGTGTTTTATTATTTCGCATCTCTAAGTCTTGAACCAGCAGTTTCGCGTAACAGGTATGTGATTAGTGCTGTGATTACCCCCCAAAAACGTAAGTACTCACCTTGGGTGGGAAGGGGGACAAGAATTGTTCAATTTTGGTGGATCGATTTGCTGTCGATTTTAAAGAGTTTTAATAGTAAGCTTCACGTTATAGTTAGTGATTAGGGTTTCGTATAAATCAGTAACATCAATTTAATCGGAACTTAAAACCCCTATTTTTAAAGTTTTTTTTATGCCTGGTCCCAATTTTGGTGGCTCAATTTTGGTGGCTTTGGTGCCGTTTTCCCGCCACCAAAATTGAAAACGAGCCACCAAATTTTAAGTATGTATATGTATATGTATGGTTTGTACCTATATAGCCAGTTTTTACGTTGCAGGACAGTTTTATTAGAAAACAAATACATGTTATGTACTTGGCAGTAAGTAAGACCAATTATTGTAAGGGATACGATGAGAGAAGATTTATATTCGAAAACTACAAATTCCTTTCTTAGATTTAAAGACTGATTATAGAAACCATTAATCTAGTCTGGTGATTAGCATCCAAATATTGAGTTAAGGTTTTTTAGTTTAACTGAAATCTGCAGAGCGTAGTCACTAGAGCGTTGGTGAAATGGTAATGATCTGTTTGCTGTTTCACTGTGTCTCTCCTTGGATTTAATATTTTTTATTTTGTTTGAAACAACAAAAAATTACATCATAAAGCATTGAGCCCAAGCATAGCCCTTTCCATAGCTCGCTGAGCGACCTCGAATTTATGGACCAGCCGTACCGAGAGTGTCCACGTTTCAGCCCTATAAGTCATAACAGGCAGGACGTACTGGTCGAAGACCTTAGTCTTTAGGCTCTGTGCAATACGCGACGAGAAGACCCGACGAAGTTTCCCAAAAGTTGCCCAGCGCAGCTGAATTCTTCTGTCAGTCTCCCTCTTAATGTTGTTCATACCAAACTGCAGAGTTTGCCCGAGATAAACATATTCTCGAACAACCTCGAGAGAACCACCATTGACAATAGGTCCTGGTTCTGGGTGACGTGTTCGTTGAACATAACCTGGGTTTTGTCCAAGTTCACCCTGAGATCAATGCCTATTGATGAATCAATTAGGCCATCCAGCATGTGCTGCAAAGTCGAGCATCGCTTCAGCCAGTTTGACGATTTCAACTGCAATGCAAATCTCAAATGTAAGATGTACTCGCCGTTGATGTTAATGTCAGGTGCGTTGGTGAGGGGCTGTGGGACTGTAAGGAACATGGACACAAGTCTGACACTCCCTTCCAATCCGTCCAGAGAGGGGGGGGGGGGGTCATTTGATGATTTCCCATCCAAAAAAAAAGGTGCGTTGATGAACCATTTTGGCTAAATTACGTCCCCTTGGCTCACCCCCTGACGCAATTGGATATGCTCTGTTTGCTGGTTCTGAGTTTGAATGGTTATTGTGGTGTTTTCATAAAGAGTTCTCAGCACTTGGATATATCGTCAGTCGACTTGGCATCGCTGCAGAGACTCCAGAACTGACCAGATCTCGACAGAGTCAAAAGTCTTCTCGTAGTCCACGAATGTAAGACACAGCGGCCGATATACTCTTCGAACTTCTGTATGATCTGCCGTACTGTGTGGATGTGGTCTATGGTGCTGAATCCTCCTCGAAACCCGACCTGCTCCGGTGGCTGGAAGTCGTCGAGTCTTCGGCCTAGACGATTCGTGATGACTTTTGAAAACAGCTAATACACGTGGCTAAGGAGCGAAATGGGTCCGTTATTCTTGAATAGGGTCTTGTACCCCTTTTTAAAGAAAATAACGACCACGCTCCTTCACCACGCTTCTGGAGTTCCCCCAGAGAACAGGACCGACTTGAAAAGCTCCCGTAGCTTTCTTAATACAGGACTTCCTCCCGCTTTCAGGATCTCAGTCGTTATCCCATCCTCACCAGGCGCTTTTCCATTTTTAAGCTGTCTAAGTGACGCCCCGATTTTGTTTTGTCTGAATTCTGGTAGGTCTTTTGTGGAATGGCGGGTTAAGGTGGCTTAAGGTCGAGATTCATGCGATGCGTACAACTTGCCGTAGAAGTTTTCGACTTCTGACAGAATCTCCGGCTTCGAAACGACCTTATCTCCACTAGATTTGGTATTTATTACCACTTGGTCTTTATTATTAATGTTGTTTAAAATAAAAATATTTATGTTTTTTGTTTTCGTTTTTTTTTGTGTCATAAACTCATAATGATAGATCAGATAAATAATAATAAATATTTTTTAACAACTGAGAGTTTTATTAACCGATGAAGTTATTGATGAGAATGAGAATTTGTGAATTAGAGATTAGATTTCGATTGATAGATGATTTAGATTAGATTACATTGAGCTTTATTAGTGAAATTGAGGTTTGTGACGGAGAAATTAAATTTTGGTGCCACTGATTTTCAATTTTGGTGGGCACTTTCGATTTTGGTGGGCGATTTTCAATTTTGGTGGCCACACTAGACTTTGAACTTAAATATCTCAAAAAGTTATCGAGATTTTCTGAGCCCTCTTGAAGATCCTTCCAGCTTGGAGTTTCTTTTCTTATAACAGCCCCTTATTTTTCACGAATAATGAAGAAAAAATTTCGCCACCAAAATTGAATAAAAATGCACGTTGTTGATATTCACCCATTAACTCCTTTTCCAGATAAATCAAAATGAAATACTTCATTGCCATCGCCCTCCTCGCCGCCGTGGCTTCAGCCGCCATCAGGCCCACCCCTGTGAATGCTGAGAACGCCGAGATCCAGGAGATCATCGCCGCCATCCAGAGCCCCAGCACCGACCCCGCTACCGCCGCCGCCCTCGAAGAGATGCTCCTCGACATCCTCGGAGTCAAGCCCGAGCCCATCGCCGTCGGACCCGCTATCGTCGAGGCTGAACACGAAGGCATCTCTGTTGGCCCCGCTATCATTCCCTTCCCCCTTCCCGATGGTGGTGCTGTCGCTGAGGTGCCCGCTGTCATCCCCAGCCCCGCTATTGTTGCCCCCGCCCCCGTCGCCGCTGACAGCGCCCCCCTTGTTCAGATCATCCTGAACATCAACCAGGCCGCCGCTGAGTCCAGCCCCGTCTCCGTCGGACCCGCACTCGCCCCCGAGCACGTCGAGATCAAGCCTGAGCCCGTCCACATTGTGGAGTCCGCTCCTGAGCCCGTGCAGGTTGTTGAGGCCGCCCCTGAGCCCGTGCAGGTTGTTGAGGCCGCCCCGGAGCCCGTCCAGGTTGTAGAGGTCGCCCCAGTTCCCGCTGAGCCCGTCCAGATCGGCGTCCCCGTCATCCCTGAGGCCGCTGTCGTCCTCCCCGAGGAACTCAACTAAATAAATAAACAACACATCTCCGGAATAAAACTACTGAAATGACATGCCAATGATCTAAACACCGTAACTATGTTTTTTTTACAAATAATGCAATAGCAATAAAATATTCAATTACAACCAATGAAATGTTTTCTTGGGGTACTGACCCCGATTTGATTAAGCAAATGGTGACGTATTGCATTGACACTCTCGTAGGCCATAGTGATATTTGGAAGGCTTTCTGAGACTACCACTTATACTTTAAAGATGAGTTAGAATAATGTACCTAATCATGCATACATGTATGTATAGATAGCACCAGCTATGATTAAATCCAGAGTACCTCAAGGTTATATTGTAAGCACCCTCCTTTTCATGATATTAATTTTATTATAATAAGATATTTATTATTCATATGGCACACCTATTATTCTCCAAAAGAATGGAATTATATCGATACGAGAGGATATCAAACCGAATGTCTTTCTCAATGTGAATAGTTCTAAACTTCTCTGGTTTCCTTCCGAATTATATTTTGAGGAAAGCTCGTGCCCCACTAAAAATAAATTCTAGTCATCAATGAAGTAGAGGGGCTGCCTATCTCGGATGCTCTTGAAATATTAAGTATCAAGAAGAATGCAATTTTTTAAACTGAATTCTTCGTGATTGATCACACATATCAAAAGATCATACTGATCAAAAGATGACGACATTACAGACAATTTAGCTAGCTGATGTTAACCATGTTAGGCAAGGCTGCCTACCAGTAGCAAAGAGTCAATTTTTGTAAGAGGTAAGCCGGAGTACATATCTTTAAAGTGATTATATTATTTGTCTATAGAATACTGACTGTGCCTTTTTTCAAAGGGAAGCCAGTAGGAATCGAGTTGTATGGATCCTTCGCCACTACTGCATACCGTATACTGTGTTTAATTGATCAATGCCCTATATTCTAAAGACCAATACCCACATTCTGCCGGTTATGTCGAAATCCCATGGCACGAGATCTATGCAAGCATACTTGACGCTATAAAAATAAAACCAGTGTAATGTGAACAATAATATTCTATTCTATATTCATTTTCCTTTCTGCCTCTTCCCGTTTCGCCTTTCTGAAGCGAAGCAGTTCCTCCGCACATTCTCTCTCGAGCCTGGCCTTCAGGTAGGCTTCCTTCGCAGCTTTTACCAGCCACTCTTTCTCCGCCACTTGGAGACGGTGCAGTTCCTCCTCTCGTTCTTCAATTCGGTTACTGTTCACCTGCTGCAAATCCTCTGTATCCACGTGATCATTTTGCCCTTCAAAAAATTAATAAGTTTAGAATGAGAAGTGGAATGTGCATGGCTATAAGAGTAGGGAAACAACAAAGGAACGATGGATGGACTGAGTGAAAGACGATATGGCTAGAAAGGGGGTGACTCATAAGATGACTAAAAAAGAAGTTGAAGAACATTTCGCGCTGGACCCCAAATAAATTAGGGCAGGAGACTGATGATAGTCTATACATATAATAAAATCGTAAAAATCCAATTGGATGTTCCGACTTGGCGCTAAAACTACTGCATAGATCCTGTTCAAATTTTGCACAAATATTCCTTATAGGCTTCTTCACAACTTAGGCTATATATTATCACGCTACTCGCTTAAGGGGGTGAGCAATATTGCATTATGTCAGTATCCTTCATTTGTTTGACGTTTCAGTCATGACAAGCACCAGAACGGCTATTTAAAGCTTATGTCAACAGAGAAAACAGCCTAGCGGGTTCTTGAACGTTCTGTAGCTACGGGTTGCAAGTTCAAACCCCACTATTACTTTCACTTTTTGTAATTTGTGTGAATATTTTTTGATGCTTTTAGATTTCCATTTTGTTTTTGTATTGACATCGTTTGCATTTCCGTTTTTCTCCTTTTTTCTTCAAACGTTTCTCCAAAAATAATAGCGAAGTATGGAAAAAGATGACATGCTGCGCCGACCCCGAAAAAATTGGGATAACTGCAGGAGAATGATGATGATGATTTCTACAATAAGTTCTTGCTTTACTAGAAGTCTGTTTCCTTCTCGATTTGCAAAATATCAATAATCAATCGCAGTTTGGAATTTTATTTTGGAATTTTATTGTTCTTTTATAGATTGGTATAGTGTTCAGAAGCAAGCATGAGGTCCTGGGTTAGATTCCCGGTCGGGCAATGTGTTATTGAGTTTTTCCACCAGCAAATTCTCAGTAGCAACTACGAAGTCTGGTTTTGTGCCCGGTTGATGGTGTATCGCCACTATAAAAAGTACTACAGCAACATATTACAAAAATTACTACAGCGCCATCTATAACGCAGGTGATGAACTAAACATCGATATACGTCTAAATTCTGCCTGGGTCAAATAAATCGCCCAAATAAAGTTATCCGCGATTTAAGACTTTATAGAAGTACCCGACAACAACTGTTGGGCAGTAGCCCACCAGACATTACACCCGTCTGGTCGGACTATCCTCCCTTTTCTATGGGGATGAAGAACTTTACAACCTGTTCTTTATACCCCAAAATGCCAATAGGCTCGCTAAATATTTCATGGGAGTTAAACATAACTGACAAAATGTGGGTGTACTACTAGGTACTATATAATACACTCATCTGTTTTCTTATTAAAATATGTATTAAAAAACAGATAGGTAATTTTATAACAAACACGACGGTATAACGTTTTGTTTTTTTAATTAGCCTATTCTGTCCCACTGCTGGACAAAGGCTTTCCCCATTTCCTTTCCAACTCTCCCGGTGTTTTGCCTTCTCTGGCCAATCAGTCAGGAACGAGTCCAAATCGTCAAACCAGCGTTTGTTGGGCCTGCCTCGGTGACGATGACAGTCTTCAGGTACCTACTGTATGACTATTCTGGCCCATCTGTCCTGACCCATTCTGGAAATGTGACCCGCTCAGTCCCATATGAACCTCTTACACTTATCGCCAACATCGGCGATGCCTGTCTTGGAGCGTATTGTGGTGTTGCGTATTCAATCGGTGATTTTGATGTTTAAAATTCATCGCTCTTTGGCAAACCTTGAATTTGGACTTTTCAGCTGCCATCAAAGATCATGTCTGGGTACCATAGGTTAGGATAGGCAGGATACACAGGTCGACAAGTTTACACTTAAATGAGATTCGAAAGTATAACGTTGTCTAAGTAAAAGCGGTCAAGCCTAGCGTCTGTCGCAGTTTTAAATATTCTTAACTTAATGATTAGGCAACCCATTCGTTATAATTTTTAAGTAATGTTTTTTAGCCTTTATTGTCCCACTGCTGGGCAAAAACCTCCCCCATTGCCTTGCATTCTTCTCTCCGTGCGGTTTTCTTCGTCCGATCTGTCCGAAACGCTTCTAAGTCGTCACACAAGCGTTTTCTAGACCTCCATCGGCGACGACGCCCGTCTTCTGGCACCCACGTCGCGTGACGACTCTGGCCCACCGGTCCTGATGCGTTCTACAGACGTGGCCCGCCCAATCCCACTCCAAACTAGCAGTCTTATCGCCCACATCAGCGATTCCAGTTTTTGAGCGTATTGTGGTATTGCGAATTCTGTCGCTGAGCTTAATACCCAATACGCTACGTTCCATCGCCCTTTGGCCGACCTTGAGTTTCGACTTTTGCTTTTGGGTAAGGATGGGCAGAATGCACATATCGATGAGATTGCGCTTCAGGGATAAAGGTGGTCACCCTTCGTCAGCGACTTCATGGACCAGTACCTCTTCCAGGCGTTCTCGACTCGGCAACTCTAAAACTCAAATGTACTCATCGACGTAGTGAATTTCTTGCCCATCTACCTCAACCCTACTTTTTACGCTATTGATAATGACTTTAGTCTTTTTTATGTATATTCAACATATTTTTCATTCGGTGAACAGTTGGGGGGGGGGGCTGTATTAGGCATTTTTTCTATACTAAGCAGGCTTTATTTACAATTGTGGAGTGAAGAGAAATAACGAAAATAACTAATAACTGAGATTATAACTGTTTCACTCGCGGCACGTCTTTAACGTTTAGATGTGGCTGCACTAGCATTTTAACTTCGGAGCAAAATTTAAAAAAATAAAAGCAAAAATATATAAAAGCGAAAGGTCACTCACTCACTCACTCATCACGAAATATCGAAAACCGCTTGACGTAAAAAGATGAAATGAGGCAGGGAGGTAGTTTATAGTTAGTAGACGTCCGCTAAGAACGGATTTTGCGACAGGGCCGGATTAAGGGGATCTCAGGGCTCTCGCAAGTTTGTATGAAAGTCCTTCATTTTTTGTGCTACAAGCTTGAAAGGCAGGGAGGTAGTAAATAGTCAGTAAAAGTCTGCTAAGAATGAATTTTGCGGCAGGGCCGGATTAAGGAGGTCTAAGGGCTCTCGCAAAAAGTCGCAACGCGGCGGTGGCGACCTCTCGCGCCCGGCCCTGGTTCAGGCCATGGTCCGGAGCGAGAGGGAATGGGAAGCCGTCACCTCCTTCTGCGAAGCAGTCATGCTAGCGAAGGAGGTGGCGGGACGTGAGAGGGAGAGAATCTCTCCTCCCAGCCACCGCGGGCGACGCACCGGGCGTCGGGAGCCACGTGGTGGCTCCCGGACACCGTAGGCGCGGGCCTGTGGACGGTGAGTAATGGGTTAGCTCACCGTCCGTCCGTCTTATGACGACAGGCCGTGTCGACGGCGCGTTCGTGTTCCACGCGCGCCTCAAAGAGATGTCAGCAACCAGGAAGGGGCCCGCAAGGGCCGATGCCTGCCGGGGCTGCGGGACTGTTCGAAAGAGATACCGTGGCCCTGGAACACAAAGGGCAATGAAGGAACATGGATGGGTTTTAGTCAGTAAGAGTCTGACACTCCCTCCCACTCCACCCAGAGCGGGAGAAGTCATTTGATGATTTCCCATCCGTAAAAAAAAAAAAAAAAAAAAGGGCTCTCGCAAAAAGTCTCTTAATGTTTTAAATCAAAAGCAAAATCTCACGACATCTCACCAAGGGGAGGGGGGGGGGGGGGGTTGAAAAATCGCCAAAATTGCCTCACGTAATTAATGGACGCCCCCTAACCCAAGTATCTCCTTGCTTAAAAGGTGATCTCCAAATCATGTGTGTGATACTTTATGAACCTAATTGAAATAAACATTCTTTTTTTTAACACTTTGCTCGACCCGGGAATCGATCCCAGGACCTCATGCTTAGTAGTCGCTCTTGCGACCACTCGAGGCAGTCTTACACATACATTTTCCACGCGAACGAAGTCGCGGGCAACAGCTAGTTGGAAATAAGCGACCTGATGATTTGCACCGTCCTGTTCGGCGGTCTAGTTGTAAATACAAAAGCACGCTGAACATCCTTACGTTTCAAATTTCGTCGATAGATTAACTAGCTAAACTGGATTATTTCAACAATCACTGGAATAATAATCATTATCTGCCTAGCCTTTTCGCAACTATGTTGGGATCTGCTTCCAGTCTAACCGGATGCAGCTGAATTCCAATATTTTACATGGAGCGACTGCCTGTCTGACCTCCAGTACTTATTATTTTGGGTGGAATGAGTACAATATATTAACTGGTCGGATAAGATTTGACCCCATTTACGCACAACGGGGCTGAAAACGCATTTATGTAAGTTACTAAGTATAACCGGTGCCACACAGTTAAGCACACGCCACACCGCCAGCTGGCGGGCGGGTGAGCGGGAGAACGATGCATCGTTTCACCTCTCACGTCTCCTCACACCGCGAACTATCGAAAGAGCTCAACGAAGTGTAAATAGGGCGTCGTTGGCGTCACTCGCCCATCCGTCAGCTGGCCGTGTGGCCTGCGCTTTATGCCTTACACAGATACAATTTACTTTCTGGTGGACTGCAATAGGTCGAGAAGAATAAAAACAATTTTTGCGACACCTACCAAATGACGGTGATGGCGCCGAAGAATGGGGGGGCTCATTTTTTATGTTGAGCGCCAAAGCCATCTGCTCTTGGACCATTTCTGGTGGCAAAACTTCCAGTACTGAAAGATCGAATTTAATATTGTTAATAATAGGTACACTACTAGAACTAATGAAATTATTATAGGGTCAAACAAAATTTGCTAGCGATAGTCAGCAAACGTGCTGGGTACGGAGAAATAAACACGTTAATGCTAACACAATAACAAAATAGATGTGGGGGTTTTTTTTTGGTCATCGATGGAATGTAGTGCAGTAACTTTAAATATCAAAATATTGTTCTTTTCTGTGTTGGTAATTTTCACAGACGTGATATGCATCGATATCTAAATATGATGAAATAAAAATTACTTAAACTGCAATTCTAAATTTATAATTAAACTAGCTATTATCCGCGACCTTCTTTCGCGTGAAATTATTATTAAAAAAATATAACTTCCCTTTTTGAATCGAATATTGTTAACAATTTCAAGGGTTTAAATTTTTAGCACGGAACCTTAATTCTTTTTATAAAATAAAAAGGTGGTAGCCTTTAACATCAGCTACCTGTCAGTAAAAGTTCCGTCAAAATCGGTCCAACAGTTTCGGAGATTAGCCGGAACAAACAGACACACAGACAGACAAAAATTGAAAAAAATGTGTTTTTGTTTATAAGTGCCGTATTATATTTTCATGTGCACTCAGTAAAAAGCTGTTATTTTGATATTACAAACAGACACTTCAATTTCATTTATTTGTATAGATTAAGTGCTGTAGTCGATGACTCCCAAAAATCATCAAATTAATCCCATCGCGTATGCGGACGTTCGCTAGCTAAAATTTTGTTACATTTTTATAATGATATCTGTTTTTATTTTAATGATTACTGTGGTGATATGTCAATTACTATTATAGGTGGGTATACCGTCAGCAGGAGTTTCATCAGGTATACAGTCAGAATCGACCTTCAGCTTAACTTCGTTGGCCAACGGGTCTTCCGCATTTTCAATGACTGGATATGTTATCTCACTTTCAAAGTTCGTACATTCACCCTCTGTTTGCGATCTCGCTTTTTTTAATCGCGTCAGGAAGTTTTTTCTCGTTTTATGATTGACCCACCATTTTTTCAACTGGGCTTCGGTTCTCTAGAAAAAGAGCAAATATTCATTACGATCACCAAGGAATGGAAACTGCTTTATATTAAGACGAGGTGCTACAGTAAAACGGAATGTAGAAGGAACAAAATGCAATAATACTGAAATTGCCTAGAAAAATAATTCGGTATCCGCGCGTCGGTGATTAAAAACGCGCTAAATAGAATACACATATCACATTTACTTCTTGATGCTGTGGATCACCACAAAACTCTGTTTATTAGACTATCCATGTAATATACCGAAAATCGGAAACAAACTTTAAATATGTAATATTACGCAACACTGAGAGAGTAGATGGCGCCACCTTAACACCCGTTGTACTTAGACAACACATAGAACAACAGAAGAGGGCTAAACTTCATGGTCATGTTAATTATAGAATTTTAGGTTTGATAACCGAATATGGTGTACCTAATGGTGGCACTTCACTTGGCAGATCTGGGCAAATATTCGCCATCTATCGTTAAAACAAAGTGAACTATATCGCAATAGTCATAAAAAACATTTTGTTTTGATCCAATATCGCGAAAATTTTGACAAATACAGAGTTCAATCTATTGTGTACAGATTTCTGAAGCATCCAAATGTTTAATAATAATAATAAATACGCCAAGTGAAGTGCTAGCATAAGTGTCATTAATAGTGTAATCATAAAAAAAAAATAAGAATATTTTTAGCAATGTAATACAATGGTTCCCTCTAGCGGAAGAAATTAGCAGTAGGTAAGTTAGTTCCCTTCCCTATTCGTATACTACACTTGAACTGATATTTTTTTTTATCGAATTTCATTAAAACTATGTGATTTGAGTGGTTAATCATTGCAATTATGTACAAGGAGTATTCAATAAACATTAATTCAAAGAAATATTTTTTGACAATGCAATTTCGAGCAGTGATTGTTTAAATCTTTGGCAACGTTGATAATGTTGGCCTATAGTCTGTTTTTTAATCCCTGAGACTAAATTGACAAGTAAAAATGGCAAACTGACATCGATTTCAATAGGATTTATGTCAGTTTTGACATTTTCACTTGTCAATTTAGTCTCAGGGATTAAAAAACAGACATTACACAGTTATTTTATCTCTGACAGGTGCCTCCCAACAGCAACGTAACAGGAATAAAGATCACTTACGTCAATGGACTTGTCAGTGGGCGCAACCCAACATCAACCCTATTTTAACAAAAATAAAGATTATTGTGAATTTGACAGTAAGAAACATTCAGAAGTAAAATAAACTGTGAAGTAGAAACTGTTAGAACATTTGACTATAGTCTGTTTTTTAATCTCGGAGACTAAATTGACAAGTGAAAATGTCAAAACTGACTTAAATTCTATTGAAATCTATGTCAGTTCGCCATTTGTACTTGTCAATTTAGTCTCCGAGATTAAAAAACAGACTTTAGGTACTTACACGAGAGTTTGATTCGTTGGAGTTAAACTCTTTGGTCACGAGATCCCACGCTTGTCTTTTGGCTGATTCGTTGTACAAATACGTCGAATTTAGATGCAAGCCGTACTTGCGGATAAGCCCGTTCAAGCACAGCTTTTCTCTTTCGGTGAAAAATGGTCTTCCTGCTGCTACTCTTGAACATGAGCAATGGTGTTTGTTTGCCCGCTGGGGCTTCGGTTCAGTTGTTTTTTCTGCAAAGTTACGGCACACGATGAAACTGTATGAATTTGTGTGGTTTCTATCAGAATCGTTATTCAGTTAAAACTCTCTCTCTGCTAAACTAAAAGAACTTTAAAAGTAGCTTATTTTGCCCCACAGCTGGGCAGAGGACTTTCTCAAGCTTATCCAGGAACTCTTTTACCGCGTCACCTCGAACCAGCCATACACAAACAAATGAAGTTTTCTAAACTGCAATAGATCGAGATGACTTGTATTTTTTCAAGGCCTACCAAATAATTGTGATGACGATGACGTATGAGAGGGCTCATGTTGAATTGAAAGAGGATACTTTGAAAGATAGCAGTAACAGTAGATATTCAAACTAGCTCTATCCCGCGGCTTCATCCACCGTTTCTCTTATTGTTCGTCTCCTCAGGGTGGCAGGGTGATGTTAATGCACAAGAAAGCAAAAATAAACATTCAAATCCGACTTGTAGTTCCAGAGATTAGGGCGCTCAAACAAACAATCAAACTGTTCAGCTTTATTTTATTAGCAGAGATACACGACTAGAGAGTTCAGAATACTCCTGGGAGAGTGTACCTGTGTTTTCTGGTACCATTACGGTCTTTTTCCTGGTTCTGAGATTGGACCAGCACTTTCTTAACTGAGACTCGGTTCTCTAAAAAATGCAAAGGTTAATTACGATCCATCAAGCATATAGTATAGACGAGGTGGTGCCTAGCAACCAAAAATAATGACATTGAACTTTTATTGATTCCGATATGTATATGCGCATCCCTAATTAGAGCCTCGCTAAATAACATACACATAATTAATAACACATTCACTTTTTCATCACGTCGGACTAACAGGACGGGGCACCCTGGTGCATACTGTTTGCCGACGACATTATTCTTGACTGTGTGTTCTCTAATCTGCTCTGGACCTCAAGTCCATCACCTGAGATTCAGAGCAGATTGGAGAAATGGCAACAGAAGCTAGGGAATGTTGGCTTGATAATCAGCAGAACTAAAACCGAATACACGTTCTGCAATTTCGGCGGTCTCTCCAGTCCTGCAGGCGTAGCTCGACCACCGTAGAAACGGGTTTTGTCGACGGAAGAATCGACAAAATGACACGATTTCTTTTGCTGATCTGACATTTTGTCGATTCTTCCGTTGACAAAAACCGTTTCTACGATGGTCGTGCTGGAGACATAGCGCTAACGGCGCGTTTCTCCCTGTCCAGGTAATAAATTGGAGTGTTGAGCACAAAATTAACACGGGATGGATGAAGTGGTGGTAGGTCACGGGAACAATCTGCGGCTCCTGCATTCCCCTTAAGCTTAAGGGGAAGATTTATAAAACAATATTTAGACCTGCTGTCTTGTACGGACCAGAATGTTGGGCCACAAAAGGGATGAATGAAAAGGATTTGCATGTGGCTGAGATGATAATGCTAAGAGAGATGTATAGTGATACGCGAATGAATAAAATAAGAAATGCGTACATAAGAGGAAGTCTGAAAGTGGCGCCGGTGACTGAAAAGTTGTATGGTAGTCGGTTGTCGTGGTATGGGCAATGGGCATATGATGTGGAGGAATGAGGAAAATGTCGTGAGAAAAGTTTTGAATATGAATGTGGATGGCTATAAGAATAGAAGCAGACTAAAAACGATGAATGGACTGAATGAAGGATGATATGGCAAGAAGGGATCTGATGGGATGACGGGTAATAGAGAAGTATGGAAGAATAGTATACTGCGCCGACCCCAAATAAATTAGGATTAGGGCATTAGAATAATGATGATGACTTTTTCATGCTATCAATTCCACAAAAAGTTTAATTAACTAGATATTCATCATTGGAGACGAACGAACACATGGCGCCAACTTGACACCCTGTAAAAAAAGCTAGACTTCGCCTCACGAGAAAAGTTCCGTAGCAATAATTGAAACGAAAAAATTTGGTACTTTTATTAGGATCATAGATACCAAGACATTTTATTCTGTTTAGGTTATTTGATTATCATTCCTGAACTACTTAATTTAAGGAACATAAACGTTTTTATTTTAACCTTTTCTGAAATGTACCTAATGCAATGGTTCTCTCTAGTGGCAGTTTTTTTTTTCAGAATTGGCTGTAAAGTTTCCGTTCGATCAACATGTCAAACGAATGTTATTCTTTTTGTTTTGTCGAGATATATTTTTGTAATTAAGAAAACTGATGTGCCATAATTTATGTAATTTATTGAAAAATAATAACGTCGTAGGTTGTACTTAAACTTTATTATCGTCTGGAAAAAAATCTTAACCATGCCTAGTGGGTTTTTACGATTATAGGCCATTAGGATATTTTGTTTTTATCATACATTAATATTTTTACGTTTTTGATAATACCAACAATAAAAAAAAGGAAATTCAATGCAAATATATTTTTGTGATATCGATAGCTCTCTGCACATAAATTCATATTACCGCATCACTAAACCATAGACGATTACGAGCAGCCATTGTTGTTTTCAAAAGTGATGCATGGTTATTTTGGCGCGTGGCCATAGTCGGAACTAGCCGCCATGTTGTTTTTTCAATATAATATCCACGGACAATATCACAAATTTTTAGTTTACCATCAACGTCCTCAAATCGAACATGCTGCTCTATAGATTATAGGTATAGGTATTTGATAAGGTACTTACTTGGGAATTTTCTTTTACTGAGTTAAACTCTTTGCTCAAGCGAGACCAAGCTATTTTTTTTTCTGATGGCTTGCTCATAAGCATTGAATTTTGGTGCAAGTCGTACTTGCGGATCAGCTCCTGCAAGCACAGCAGTTCACTTTCAGTATAAAACGATCGAGACATTTTAACTGCAACTCTTGAATGTGGGCAATGATGTTAAAGTAATTTTTTTAGAGGATTATTTACGTGTTTTCTAAATACACAAATTGACTCTGTCTCTGACAACTAATAAGTGACTCACGATAAAGTCAAAGTCATTCAGTAGAACTAGAATGACACAATATAACATCTTTAACATCACTAAAGCAGCACGCAATATGTTTATTACCTAGGAGTGACAAGGACGGCATGCTTTAGAGCGAAGACTATTCGAGGAAACTTCACTCACATCGATATCGAGGGCGTTGTCATGGCAACCGGACCGGAGTCGTTCGCTCGAACCCGTTCGCGCCGCTCGACTCACGACATTAAATAAATTTCATTTTCCTTTGTTTATGCTATTTTAAGTTTATTTTATACGCTCTAAGACAGTCAATTTATCAAGAAATGTGTCAGCCTCAGCAGCGTCCATTTCCTGGCAAAAAAAAAAACTTGTATACTCGGCTACTGCCAGTCCACATCGAGTTTACTAACAACTTACTGAGATCAGACATTATGTTCTGCCTAGCCTTATCCCAACTATGTTGGGGTCGGCTTCCAGTCTCACCGGATGCAGCTGAATACCAGTATTTTACATGGAGCGACTGCCTATCTGACCTCCACAACCCAGTATGGACTGGGTAATATGAGACCCCTTGGTAAGACTCGTTGTCAGAGTTTTGGGGCCACTGACTACCTGTATTGGCGGTCAAAGATCAACAAATGACAGCCGGGACCAACGGCTTAACGTGCTTTCTGAGGCACGGAGGAAACTCGGTATGTAATGGGCGGTCATCCATCCACGGACCAACCTAGGCAAGCGCAGCTTAAACTTAAGATCGACCCGAGTGGCTGTTATTATTTAGCCACGAGCTCCTACTGAGATCAAACATACAAATGCAAAAAAAAAAAACATTTTGTGTGGCAAGGACCTCTACCGCTACCTCACCCCTTGGGCAACAGGCGAGATCTTATGTTATAAAGGGTGTAAATAGACCCTTAACGAAGCCGAAAGGCACTTTTTCTCCCCGCTATTGCCATCATTTTTTTGTTCTAGACCATACATACCTGGGAACCTTCTAGTTATGACCCGCAGTCAAACTTCCAACTTTTTCTGAAGTTTTTTTTGAAATACCAATTTTTAAGGTTATAATTTTACTTTAAACTAGCTGTTGCCCGCGACTTCGTTCGCTTGGAAATTTTTGTATGTATGTGTAGCATGAGGTCCTGGGATCGATTCCCGGGTCGGGCAAAGTGTTAAAAAAAAAGAATGTTTATTTCAATTAGGTACATAAAGTTATCAAACACATGATTTGGAGATCACCTTTTAAGCAAGGAGATGCTTGGGTTAGGGGGCGTCCATTAATTACGTGAGGCCTCTCCCCTTGTTGCGATAGTCGTTGAGAGGATCCGGCAATTGGGTCTCGAGGTGGCCTTGCACAAGTCCGAGGCCATGAGCTTTCATAGGCCTCGGAATGCGCCACCGTCGGGATCCACGCTGACGGTAGGAGGGGTTCCCATCGGCGTCGAGTCGACTTTGAAGTACCTAGGACTCGTCCTCGACAGCCGGTGGAACTTCGTTGAGCACTTCCGACGTTTGGCTCCCAAACTGGAACGGGCCGGGGCTGCCTTCAAGCGGCTCTTGCCCAACCTGAGGGGTCCAAACGCCTCCTGCCGTAGGCTCTACGCGGGGGTCGTGCGGTCCATGGCCCTTTACGGGGCCCCGGTGTGGGCGCGTTCAATTAAGCGGCGTGCCGCGCACTACCTGAACGCGCCCCAAAAGGTCGTAGCCGTAAGGCTGATCCGGGGGTACCGCACGATCTCCCGCGAGGCGGCGAGCCTCCTAGCCGGATTGCCGCCATGGGATCTGGAGGCGATAGTCCTCGCGCGCCTGCATGAATGGCGCGCGGGGGCACTACGTCGGGGGGAAACTCCGCTGCCGCGGCAAATCACCGCTCAGCGGACAGACCTCCGACGCGATCTCATGGCGACATGGAGACAGCGACTGTCGCAACCCAGTGCAGGGCACGCCACAATAGTGGCGATAAGTCCCCTCTTTGAGGAGTGGCTAGAGAGGCGCCACGGCGCCCTCACCTTCCGCCTGACGCAGGTCCTCACCGGACACGGTTGTTTCGGGAGGTTCCTGCACCGAATCGGGCGGGAGGAAACGCCCGGGTGTTATCATTGTGAGGATCGTCCGGAGGACACGGTGGCGCACACCGTGGAGGTCTGCCCCGCTTGGGCGGAGCTCCGCCGTGTCCTCGTAGCGGCGATCGGCGGCGGCGACCTCTCGCTCCCGGCCCTGGTTCAGGCCATGGTCCGGAGCGAGAGGGAATGGGAAGCCGTCACCTCCTTCTGCGAAGCAGTCATGCTAGCGAAGGAGGTGGCGGGACGTGAGAGGGAGAGAATCTCACGTCCCAGCCGCCGCGGGCGAAGCACCGGGCGTCGGGGGCCAGGTGGTGGCTCCCGGCCACCGTAGGCGCGGGCCTGTGGACGGTGAGTAATGGGTTAGCTCACCGTCCGTCCGTCTTATGACGACAGGCCGTGTCGACGGCGCGTTCGTGTTCCACGCGCGCCTCAAAGAGATGTCAGCAACCAAGAAGGGGCCCGCAAGGGCCGATGCCTGCCGGGGCTGCGGGACTGTTCGAAAGAGATACCGTGGCCCTGGAACACAAAGGGCAATGAAGGAACATGGATGGGTTTTAGTCAGTAAGAGTCTGACACTCCCTCCCACTCCACCCAGAGCGGGAGAAGTCATTTGATGATTTCCCATCCGTAAAAAAAAAAAAAAAAAAAAAAGGCCTCTCCCCTTGGTGAGACGTCATGAGATTTTGCTTTTGATTTACAACATTAAGAGACTTTTTGCGAGAGCCCTTAGACCTCCTTAATCTGGCCCTGCCGCAAAATCCGTTCTTAGCAGACTTTTACTGACTATTTCCTACCTCCCTGCCAAATATCAAGTTTGTAGCACAAAAAATGAAGGACTTATTATTATTTTCGTTATTTCTCTTCACTCCACAATTGTAAATAAAGTCTGCTTAGTATAGAAAACATGCCTAATACAGCCCCCCCCCCCCCCTCCAACTAATCACCGAATGAAAAATATGTTGAATATACATAAAAAAAAACTAAAGGGCAAGAAATTCACTATGTCGATGAGTATATTTGAAAGTTGCCGAGTCGAGAACGCCTGGAAGAGCTACTGGTCCATGAAGTCGCTGATGAAGGGTGACCTACCTTTATCCCTGGAGCGCAATCTCATCAACATGTGCATTCTGCCCATCCTAACCGGTCAGGGACCAAGTCGCAAAAGTCCAAACTCAAGGTTGGCCAAAGGGCGATGGAACGTAGCGTATTGGGTATTAAGCTCAGCGACAGAATTCGCAATATCACAATACGCTCAAAAACTGGAATCGCTGATATGGGCGATAAGACTGCTAGTTTGGAGTGGGATTGGGCGGGCCACGTCTGTAGAATGCAACAGGACCGGTGGGCCAGTGTCGTTACGCAGTGGGTGCCAGAAAACGGGCGTCGTCGCCGAGGGAGGCCTAGAAAACGCTGGTGTGACGACTTAGAAGCGTTTGTGACAGATTGGACGAAGAAAACCGCACGGAGAGAAGAATGGAAGGCAATGGGGGAGGTTTTTGCCCAGCAGTGGGACAATAAAGGCTAAAAAAAAAAGATTACATAAAAATTATAACGAATGGGTTGCCTAATCATTAAGTCAAGAATATTTAAAACTGCGAAAGACGCTAGGCTTGACCGCTTTTACTTAGACAACGTTATACTTTCCAATCTCATTTAAGCGTAAACTTGTCGTCCTGTGTATCGTGCCTATCCTAACCTATGGTACCCAGACATGATCTTTGACGAAGGATGAAAAGTCCAAATTCAAGGTTTGCCAAAGAGCAATGGATTTTAAACATCAAAATCACCGATTGAATACGCAACACCACAATTCGCTCCAAGACAGGCATCGCCGATGTTGGCGGTAAGTGTAAGAGGTTCAAATGGGACTGAGCGGGTCACATTTCTAGAATGGGTCAGGACAGATGGGCAAGAATGGTCATACAGTAGTAGTAGTAGTACCTGAAGACTGTCATCGTCACCGAGGCAGGCCCAACAAACGCTGGTTTGACGATTTGGACTCGTTCCTGACTGATTGGCCAGAGAAGGCAAAACAAAAGGGAGAGTAGGAAAGGAAATGGGGAAAGCCTTTGTCCAGCAGTGGGACAGAATAGGCTAATTAAAAAAACAAAACGTTATACCATCGCGTTTGTTATAAAATTACCTATCTGTTTTGTAATACATATTTTAATAAGAAAACAGATGAGTGTATTATAGTACCTAGTAGTACACCCACATTTTGTCAGTTATGTTTAAGTCCCATGAAATATTTAGCGAGCCTATAGCCATTTTGGGGTATAAAGAACAGATTGTAAAGTTCTTCATCCCCCATAGAAAAGGGAGGATAGTCCGACCAGACGGGTGTAATGTCTGGTGGGCTACTGCCCAACAGTTGTTGTCGGGTACTTCTAAGTAGTCTTAAGTCGCGGATAACTTTATTTGGGCGATTTATTTGACCCAGGCAGAATTTAGACGTATTTCGATGTTTAGTTCATCACCTGCGTCATAGATGGCGCTGTAGTACTTTTTGTTCTATGTTGCTGTAGTATTTTTTATAGTGCCGATACACCATCAACCGGGCACAAAACCAGACTTCGTCGTTGCTACTGAGAATTTTCTGGTGGAAAAACTCAATAACACATCGCCCGACCGGGAATCTAACTCAGGACCTCATGCTCGCTTCTGAACACTATACTAATCTATAAAAGAACAATAAAATTCAAAAATAAATTCCGAACTGCGATTGGTTATTTATATTTTGCAAATCGAGAAGGAAACAGACTTCTAGTAAAGCAAGAACTTTTTGTAGAAATCATCATCATCATTCTCCTGCCGTTATCCCATTTTTTCGGGGGCGGCGTAGCATGTCATCTTCTTCCATACTTCTCTATTACTTTTTGGAGAAACGTTTGAAGAAAAAAGGAGAAAAACGGAAATGCAAACGATGTCAATACAAAAAAAATGGAAATCTAAAAGCATCAAAAAATATTCAAACAAATTACAAAAAGTGAAAGTAATAGTGGGGGGGTTTGAACTTGCGACCCGTAGTTTACAGAACGTTCAAGAACCCGCTAGGCTGTTTTCTCTGTTGACATAAGCTTTAAATAGCCGTTCTGGTGCTTGTGAAACGTCAAACAAATGAAGGATACTGACATAATACAATTTTGCTCACCCCCTTAAGCGAGTAGCGTGATAATATATAGCCTAACATGTGAAGAAGCCTGTAAGGAATATTTGTGCAAAATTTGAACAGGATCTATGCAGTAGTTTTTGCGCCAAGTCGGAACATCGAATTGGATTTTTACGATTTTATTATATGTATAGATTTTATTATATGTATAGATATAGATATAGATACCTCCATGACCCGTTTCCGTTTACTATTCAATGCACCCATAAGCACAATGTTTTGAATGCGTTACATTGAGTTTTACCGTAAAGGGTTATTTTTCACCCACAAAAAAAAAGGCGTGTCCCAGTAATAATTTTTGTGTAGGGTTACTTAGTTTGATGTACAGAATGCTTGGTTAACGGCTTCGTAAAAGGGTCTGTTTACACCCTGTATATTTCAACTGCCAAACGAGGTGTTTGGCTGGGCATTGCTCCACAGTGTAGGTTCAGACTGTTCAGAGGAACGACAACGATGTATTCCTTTCGATAATTTTTCCCTACTTGGCTATTTATCAACTGACGGAAAAGTAGCACGTACGATGATTTATTTACAATACATTCTTCTAACAGATTAACGGACAAAAAGCGAAGTACGCACGTCGCCCTATCGAGCTATACAAAACCAGTTTACGGGGATCTCTCACTGTATAAGAAATCTATACAAAGCGAGGCCAAGTTATACAGGACATGTACAGCTTCATGTGCCACCGTGTGTACCTTGCGAAGTGTCCAATTATTTTGTAGCATGTGGTGAAACTGATGGTATAATGATGACCTAATAACCTCAGACATGCTTCTCTATACCCATTTTCAATTATTTCTCAATATTTTTACATCAAGATGAAATGTAATTATTTACTAAGTGAGAAAATCACATTAATCAGGAAAAGAACATAAGAATGATAAGATTTATGCACCCAAATAAAAGTAGATAGATTCCTTATCCAATCAGGGTTGTAAACGAGGAATGCTACAATACTTGCAGTCAGATAATTTCCTATTACCCCGTAAATTAATAGATAAATCAACCATATAAAAAGTGCATGAAAACCAAAAATATCACAGTCGTGTAAAAGCAGACAAACGTAAGTACACTAAAACAAGTAATATTTTTCGAAGAGATTTTTCTATGTCCTTATATGCCTATTTATAGCTGCTATTTTTTCGTATATAATTATACAAACCTGAATTTGTTGGCCATTTGAACACTGATCTGTCTTAGTAGAAACGATTTTCTATATTTTATTATCGCTTCAACTTACGACTTTGTCCAATCATGTCAATCAGGAACAGAAACTCCTGCGGCACCAGATTTATGCCAACTAACATTAATTAAAACTCTATTTTCAGATAAATCAAAATGAAATACTTCATTGCCATCGCCCTCATCGCCGCCGTGGCTTCGGCCGCCGTCAGGCCCACCCCTGTGAGCGCTGAGACCGCCGAGATCCAGGAGATCATCGCCGCCATCCAGAGCCCCAGCACCGACCCCGCTACCGCCGCCGCCCTCGAACAGATGCTCTTCGACGTCCTCGGAGTGTCTCCGTTGGAAGGCATATCAGTTGGCCCCGCCATGATTCCCTTCCCCCTTCCCGACGGTGGTGCCGTCGCTGAGGAGCCCATCGTCCCCGGCCCCGCTATTGACGCCGCCGCCCCCGTCGCCAACAAACCTCTGGTGCAAATCATCCTGAACATCAACCAGGCCGCACAGTCCAACCCCATCGCTGTCGGCCCTGCCGTCGAGTCCGCCCCTGAGGCCGGCCATGTCGTCAGGCCTGAGCCCATCGGCCGCCCTGAGCCCGTCGGTGTGATCCCCGCTGAGCCCGTGCAGATTGTTGAGGCCGCTCCTGAGCCCGTCCAGGTTGTGGAGATCGCCCCCGTGCCCGTCGAGCCCGTCCAGATCGGAGTCCCCGTCATCCCTGAAGCCGCCGTCGTCCTCCCCGAGGAACTCAACTAAATGCTCACTGATGGAAACCCTTATTTTTTACGAGCAATGCAATAAACAATTTATAGTACAAAAACAGTTTTTAAATCATCTTTTAAACTTCCTAGGTGCCTACCATTGAATACTATGTGGAAACAGATTACAATCTTTGGAACCAAGTGTGGTAAGATTATGAAAAAGGAATTTAGAACTGCCCTGATCTTCCTTAATCTATGATTCTTCTAAGAACACCTATTCGATGGAGAATAAACTTAGGATGTAATGATCTGCATGATGCCACAGTGCTGAAATAAGCTCTTATGTAAAATTAAGTAAACATAAGACAAGGACTTTAACATTCTTTGTGAAAAATTCTCATTTGACCCATTTACCACCAAAACCCACACGCACTCGCCTGAACGCTGAGATTTTTTAAAAGCGCATAGTGCTTTTCATTCTCTTGCCCTCATCCCAATTCATTTGGAGTCATCGCAGCATGTCTTCTTCTTCCATACTCTCTCTATTACCCGCCATCTCGTCAGACACCTCTTTCCATGCCATATCATCCTTTACACAGTCCATCCATCGTTTCTTCGGTCTTCCTCTACTCTTATACCCATCCACATTCATATTCAAAACTTTCCTCACGACATTACTAATTCCTCCGCATCACATGCCCATACCACGACAACCGATTACCACACAACTTTTCAGTTACCAACGCTACTTTCAGACTTCCTCTTATGTAAAAATTTCTTATTTTATCCATTCGCGTAACACCACACATCCCCCCTAGCATTCTCATCTCAGCCACTGCAAATGTCTTTCATTAATCCCTTTTATGGCCCAACATTCTGATCAGCAGGTCTAGCCATTGTTTTATAAATCTTCCTCTTAGGGTGGAAGCGCCAGGGTAACCTGCGAAATTCAAATTTTCTTACGTTTTTTGCAATTTGCACTTTCTGTATAAACGCTCTATACTTACATCTTATTTAACAGAAAAATAATGAACACGAATAGATTTAGAAATAGGAGGGAACAAGGATAACTATACCCCAAGTAAAACAAGGCTCTAACACAAAGTGTATAATAATAAGGGAGCACTAACATAGACATTTACTACTTTTTTCAGATTATATTTTATTGAAGACCAAATTAAAACAAAAGAAGTTAGAATGCAGATCCTTTATTTCAGCAGCTAGCTGTCAGGTTTAGAGCAACGAGAATCTCAAGATGCTAAAAAACGTCGACAGAGACATGATAAACATGGAACTAATAAAAATGTGATATTAAATGTTAAGAAAAATATTTATTGTTAATTCCTACTGCATCCTGCATCCAAGCCTGGATAAATATTTAATGGCATGAATTCCCACAAATTAACGCCTAATTCCATACATAACATAAAATTGTGACTTAAAATGCATGTTGAAAAACCAAGATGGCGATGTTAGTTCCGAATTGAGTGACGCGCAAATTAGATCGTTTTTTTTTTCGGATGGGGAATCATCAAATGATGTTCCCCGCTCTGGGCGGGGTGGAATCCCTTCCACCCCGCCAAGAGACCCGTGTCAGACTTTTACTGACTAAAAGCCATCCATGGCTTTTTTTGCCCTTTGTGTTCCGGATCCGCGGTATCTCTTTCGAACAGTCCCGCAGCACAGCAAATTGATCCTTGAACAGTAATAAATAGGCAATGATTTGATAATCGTATTGATTCTGATGAAAGACAATAACACCTACCTAATACTTATGTTGTCCATTATCTAATAGTGTTTTGTAAATGTCTTTTGTTGGAGATAATAAAATAAAAAATAAATAAAACGTCAAGCGGTAGACAAATAAATAAAGTCTTCTCGCAATGATCCTGTAAAACTACAAAAATCAGTAGTCAACTTAAAACTTTCCCAAACTCGAAGATGACTTTACGGAAAAGACAGGAAATTGACGATAATGTCATTATCTGCAGATAATGGGATTTGATACTAAGCTTTGTTATTTATTATCTATGAAACTCAAATGACCGCCATCATTTATAACAAAAACGTCGCGTGCCGTTGTTTCTAAAGCACGAAGAAATTGAATCGCCATGAAGCGTTGCCATGAACAGTGGACGAGAGCGATAGTTGATATAGAGTTTTATGGTTCTTCTGGAGCTTGAATTAAATTGACAGGAGGGCAATGTTGGTAATACACTTCAAGAAACTTATCTGTGCAGGCTGGAAAACACAGAACTAAAACAAATGTACGAAGTTTGACATATCGATACATTTTTACTTGGCAAGCAGCGCCACCATGAACTGCACACTTAAAGTGGTCAATCTGTATATTGCTGAATGGTTCAATGAGGATGGCAACTGAAAAACTAATGGCGCTAGCACAGGTGGTTCCAACCATCGTCATTGGTTGAAAATCTGATAATGTAATTTTCTATTTAAGAATAGCTTTACTTCATTGGTCAGATTGGGACCAAGCTATGGTCGCGCCATCTACAATGAGAGGTTAACTATTTAAAATCATCATCTGCCTAGCCTTTTCCCAACTATGTTGGGGTCGGCTTCCAATCTAACCGGATGCAGCTGAATACCAGTATTTTACATGGAGCGACTGCCTATCGGACCTCCACAACCCAGTTAGTACTGGGTAATACAATACCCCTTGGTAAGACTGGTTGTCAGACTTTTTGGGCTACTGACTACCTAACGACTGTCAAAGATCTACAAATGACAGCCGGGACCAACGGCTTAACGTGCTTTCCGAGGCACGGAGGAAACTCGGTTAGTAATGGGTGGTCACCCATCCACGGACCAACCTAGGCAAGCACGGCTTAACCTAAAGATCGACCCGAGCGGCTGTTATTATTAAGCCACGAGCTCCTCAGCGGTTAACTATTTAAAATATAAATTAATAAAGAGCCTTCGAGGCCTTTGCCCAGCAGTGGGATGACACAGGCTATTAGTAGAAATTTAACTCTTAGCTGTATGTTAGTGTGTGTTTCTATTTTATTTGATTTCTATGGTGAAGGCATCCTCTAAATATGACCAGCCTTGTATTTTCAATGCAAATTCCACGGAAATTTTCACAAATGTTTACCGAAAGCGCCCTCCTGGCAATGTTATTAAAAGCCAAGGCCTTGAGGACTGCGTTCCTAAATATAAAAATAAGTCTGTACTTATGAAATTTTATATAATCCAGAAATTAAGTTATACGTAGACAACAAAGAAACTTCTATTAAAATGTTGCAAGTAATCATTGCGATAAGGGTTTGTAGTTCAATCTCAACGTCCACAGTGCGAATCACAAAAAACACAAAGAGCCTGTAAAGCTGACAACTGATCTATGGGCAAAGCACAACACGGCCGGACAGGATTAATAATTAGTAATTCTGGGTAGAGAATCTTCTAATAAGAAATACCCTCTTGGATTCATGCCAGCTGTAGTACTGTTCGTAAGGTTACTGCCCGTAACTAGCAAAACTGAACTAACACTACTCGATTTCATACAATGTTTTTGAGTAATATGTATATATAATACTCAAAAATATGGTGGGGCCAACGGGAACAATTTTTAATTGTTTAAAGCAATTTCCGTTGGCTTCACTACCCCGACCCACTGGTGGGGTCAACGGTAATAATTTTGAATTATTTTATCAATTCCCTAACATATACAGGGTGTAAACAGACCTATCACGAAGCCGTCAACCAAGCATTCTGTACATCAAACTAAGTAACTTTACGCAAAAATTATTGCTGGGAAACGACTTTTTTTTTTAGGGTAAAAAATTACGTTTTATGATAAAACTCAATGAAACGCACTCAAAAAATTGTGCTGATGGATGGATTGAATAGTACAGGGGTCGTGAAGGTGTTTAAAGTAAAAATCTTACATTAAAAACATGTACTTCAAAAAAAACTTGTGAAAAAGTTGGAACTTTGACCCCCAATATCTCCGTAACTAGAAGGTTCCCAGATATGGTCTAGAACAAAAAAATAATCGCAATGACGGGGAGAACAAGTACCTTTCGGCTTCGTTAAGGGTCTTTTTACACCCTTTATATGGGCCTAACTCCTGTCCTGTCGGTGTATTCCCGTTGACCCCGCCGCCCTTGGCACCACTGGTGGGGTCAGCGGGAATTGATTAAAACAATTGAAAATTGTTCCCGCTGACCCCACCAGTGGGGCCACGGCGGTGGGGTCAACGGGAATACACCGACAGGACAGGAGTTAGGCCTCCTGTTCCTCCTACTAAACGCCTAGGTTATATAGAAGTATCGGCTAATCCATTGGCGCCATGAAACGTACAAAACAATATCTAAAGTCCTTATCTTAATGGGGCTCTAAACTTTTATACACTGAAATAAGATAATCCAAATTGCACTAGAATCAAAGATAAAATTCAATATAAATACTACACAAGAATTTTAAAAAGCAAGTCGTCTTCGAAGCGCGTTTCATAAAGTAAGTACGCACATTTTAAAAGTAAAATCTGGTTACTGGTTACTGTTAGCCCTCGTCATTCCTCTTCCGGGCAAAGTCCTCTCTCCATGACTTCAAGTTTTTTCTATCCCGGGCTAATGTGGACCACTGGTCGTTGATTTAATCCTGCTCGCTCGCCTACGTCTACAAGACGAGACGTGACGTGACGCCTCCCCGCTTTGTCAGGGCTTTTTAAAAAACGACTATTTTGGCCTATAGTGAAAACTACATTTTTAATATCGTTCACAGCCAGTATTTTCGCAGTTATCTTTATTTATACAAACATTGAATTTTCAGATACTGTCAAAATGAAATACTTCATCGCCATCACCCTTATCGCCGCCGTGGCCTCGGCCGCCGTCGTCAGGCCTCTGAGGTCTGAGATCGCCGAGATCCAGGAGATCATCGCCGCCATCCAGAGCCCCAGCACCGACCCCGCTACCGCCGCCGCCCTCGAAGAGATGCTCCTCGATATCCTCGGAGTCAAGCCCGAGCCCATCGCCGTCGGACCCGCCATCATAAACCCCGTTGAGGGCATCTCTGTTGGCCCCGCCATCATCAACCCCGTTGAAGGCATCTCTGTTGGCCCCGCCATGATTCCCTTCCCCCTCCCCGATGGTGGTGCCGTCGCTGAGGAGCCCATCATCCCCGGCCCCGCTATTGACGCAGCCGCTCCCGTTGCCAACAAACCTCTGGTCCAGATCATCCTGAACATCAACCAGGCCGCTCAGTCCAACCCCATCGCTGTCGGCCCCGTCGCCGAGTCCGCCCCTGAGGCCGGCCATGTCGTCAGGCCTGAGCCCATCGGCCGCCCTGAGCCCGTCGCTGAGATTCCCGCTGAGCCCGTGCAGATTGTTGAGGTTGCTCCTGAGCCCGTGCCCTCTCCCATCAGCCCCCCTATTGCCGTGAACCCCATCGGTGTTGTCGCCCCTCAGCCCGCTGAGCCCGTCCAGATCGGAGTCCCCGTCATCCCTGAAGCCGCAGTCGTGCTCCCCGAAGAACTTAACTAAGAAGTAGCAGAAGCATTGATCGACTTGTATCTATAAAATGTTTTTTTCTACATGTGATGCAATAAAAGTGATTTGCCGAACTTACACTAATTGTTTTAATTTTATTAATGACATCAAATACATATAAAACAAACAGTATTTTCAAGTAGGTAAGTACATTTGTTAATTGAGTTTGTATATAATTGGTCTCATTTCCTATTTTTAAAATATGAAAACTCACGAAAATGACACCCGTAGTCCCGTATGGGTCTAGCCCAGTAGAAGCCTACACTGACAAATGAGATTTTTAATTTAGTCATGGTATTAGCATCAGACTTCACCATTCCCAAAAAACAAGGATCACAGAACTTAATTAATAATGACCAAATCAACACCAGCAAGCACCTCAAAACCTGGTTAAACGATGCTTTCAAACCTTCTATGTTGTCGGCACTGTTGGCGCAATGACTAAGCGATTGTCTGTTGCGATTCGTGTCGTGATTTCGATAACGGAAAAAATATTTGTATAGCCTACAGGTATTTGTTCCGGGTCTGGCTGTTAGTGTATGTGAGTTTAAATGTTTGTAAACGCATCCACGATACGGGAGAAATTCCTAGTGTGGGGCAATGAAAAAAAAAATCCGTTACAGGATAAGGAACATATCTATTTTTTGGACTGGAGGGATAAGGGCTAATATTCTCTATTGTCCCTACACTGATAGATAGTTCTTGCAGTATGGATAAATAATATAACTTGTTAATTGTTTGTTCAAGCAGACTCAACACATTTCAACAAACACTAAACGAATTACATTGTCAAATAATGGTCATAATATGGACTTGGATTCGCTTGGGACCTGGTAGGTTCTTGGGATAGAATCATTGAGGTCGTAAGAGCGGTGCCCTGACGCAGTGTTTGTGACAAACTGTCCAACTGCTCGATATCCACAATACAGCACACAGGATAGCTAAAGAATAGATTATTTTCTCTCTTGGTGTAACGGTGGAAGACGTTCCAATTTGAGAAAAACTGAAACGGTACACTCCGTGATCTCATGGTAAAAGCATAACGTGAATGAAAAAAAACAAGAAAAATACTTATAACGGTTAATTAACATGTGAACTGTATGATTGTAAGGTTGATGCGTTGGATGCGTGTTAAATAACACGCATCCAACGCATCCACCAAATCCTTACCCAATAAGGATGGAATTAAGTTCAAGTATTTTGCGTGTCAGCAAGCAATGTGTGGAACGAGGCTTCCAATAATGATGAAAATGACGATGAAAATACTTTCATCCGATCTCGACAGCAGACAGCATAACCACCAAGATTAGTAGTTAATCTGAGTATCTACGTTTAGACCTGCTTTAAAGTTGGAGAACCTACAACACCTAAAATTGAACCGACTGGAAACAATCTATCAGTTAATCCAGCTTACCCAGACGCTGCTGGGCAAAATCTGGATCAATCTTTGCCCACTCTCATGCTAACATTACTAGGTACTAACTGGACATAACATCACGCCTGTAATCCCCGAAAAGAAGAGGTGTACCCACAGATATAGATAGACCTAGATAACGCAAGAGCAACTGCTTCGCGTGCCTAGCTTACGTACAAAAATCGTAAGTGGCCACTTTCGCGCTCAGTCTGCATCGGTGTATAACATGTTGAATGGGTAATTGTGCTGATATAAATTGTAAAAACTGTATATCTGTACAAATTTGAGAAAACCAAAACATTCGTATTACATTGCGGCTTAGAAATAGTGCTTGTGACGTCATAAGAGGTAGTCAAAAAATGGCACGCTTGGTTTTCATACAGATCGTGATACTTGCGTTATCTAGGTCTATCTATATCTGTGGGTGTACCTCATATAACATATTTCGCTTATTTTGGCCAGTTATGTTCAAGTCCGGCCTGTTATTGCATATTACTGGACAATGGTTGGTTAAAAAAGTCATCTTCGTCAAAGTACCAGTCAGCATAGCATACGCACAATCGGCCTGTAACGTCCCCACTGCCGGGACACAGTCCTCCTCTCTATGAGAGGGAATGGATTCATCGCGCGAGCCCAGTGCTGGTAAATGATAAATAAAATTTATTTTACTTTGCAAATAAGTTTTTACAAACAGTTTTCCACGTTTTTTTTTTAAATCTAGACGAGGCCGGTGTTTCGTACCTACCCAAAGACTATATAATCTCCATGTACCTACCTGACTACTCTGAGAAGAAACAGCCGAAACAAACTCAGAGGTCATATTAAAGTCCAGACACAATCTTGGTAGGTACATGTCGCTTGTCCTCGTATTTTTGGTTCTAGGACATGTCTATTTCCTTACGATGTTTTCCTTCACCATTTTGAGATCAGTTGCAATAATTTACAAAAAGTAACGCGCATGCCTGTGTTCGAATCCACGACGTATTACACGAAAGTCGGCGCCAAATAAATAATTACCACTGGACCAGCACTACTGAACCACAGTCAGCATGCTAGAAACTTTGAACATCATACACAAAGAATAGGGAATCAAAGGAATAGCATGACTATGAAGAGCAGGGGGGTTACTATGACGTCTTAAAGCAGGAGTAATTCCAGTGTGGGAAAGAGATAGAGCTATACAGGTCGTGTATCGCCATCTCTTTCCCAAACTGGAATCATTCCTGCTTTAAGACGTCATGGTAGGCCACCTGAATACTGCGATGACGAGTAAGTAGACATTGAGAAAAGGAAAAGAGATGCTGCGCAGACACAGTGCAAAAGTTGCCGGTGTAATAATTCTGAAAGTAAATTACTACGAGACGTCAATAGAATATTTGGGATAGAGCTCTCAAGAATAGAATAGTTTTTTTTTGGAGATTTAAACGGCGATTAAAAAGTGCCTAAAATTTTAAAAGCATCAACCTGCCTAGCCTAGCCTATTCAGTAATTCTAGCATCAACAAACTTAAAAAAGTACCTACAATAACTACATATTTTATGTGCATACGTTATTTTTCATAAGTACATAAAAGGTATACGAAAAGACAGAATTATAAGATAGGAAAGATTATTATATGTATAGATTTGGTAAAACAATATTTAAGTAAAAGTCCATTGAGTCTTCTAAGAATTCAATATTTGAATTATTATGTATATAGCTAGCCGTCTGCCGCGACCCCGTGGCACCAATCCTGAGCTTTACAGGCCTACAGCTCATTCGGCATGCGACAGACATGTCCTGCCCAATCTCATTTAACTGGGGCAGCTTTTGAGCCACGCCAACGAATTGCGTTTTGGAGCGCATTGTAGTGTTTCGAAGACGATTTGTAAATTTTACACCTAAGATACTGCGCTGGCGCTCCATAGCACGTTGGCAAAACTCGGGGGTTCTAATTGAATTAGATTTTTTATAATAGCAACAGGCGTAAATCTTTTTTAAAATATAGGAAATCAGATAATCATTGGTTTTTCTCAATGTGGCTGATAACTTATTGTAGTTATTACATCTTATTCTCAATTAAATTCCGTTTTGATTGTTATAATAGTTAATGTTCCCATGAAAAAATAGCTAATAAAGGGAGGGCTGACTAAAGGACAGAAGACATACAGAAGTACAACGTAATATAAGGAATCTGTTGAAAAACAAAGATTTTGAACAGTTGATAATGATTTGCTCAACTCAGCACCATAATTTGTATCAAAGGGAAACCGCTATGGATAATATTTCTATCTTCGTATGTAAATCCTTATCATTTTTGCTGTAAATCAAGCTACTGCTAACAAATGACAGTTCGCACTAATAAATTGAAACTACATGTAAAGGTCATCCGAGTTTACAAAACGTTAGGCCGGGACATGGCTTAGGCTAATCCTAAGATAATAACTAATCTCTAAGTCATACGTAGATAATAGTCAATATAAATAGTGTTCGAAAATTGAATGAGACAAGTCGTCTTCGATACGCGTCTTATAAAGTAAGTATTGTGATCAATCATTATTTGTCTTCACCTTATTAGGAAATAAATTAATCATCAGTAAATCATAAAATTACTTCTCTGTTATATCACACTAAACTTCATTTGCAGATACTGTCAAAATGAAATTCTTCATCGCCATCACCCTTATCGCCGCCGTGGCCTCGGCCGCCGTCGTCAGGCCTCTGAGGTCTGAGATCGCCGAGATCGAGGAGATCATCGCCGCCATCCAGAGCCCCAGCACCGACCCCGCTACCGCCGCCGCCCTCGAAGAGATGCTCCTCGACATCCTCGGAGTCAAGCCCGAGCCCATTGCCGTCGGACCCGCTATCATTGGCGGCACTGAGGGCATCGCTGTTGGACCCGCCATCATCAACCCCGTTGAGGGCATCTCTGTTGGCCCCGCCATCGTTCCCTTCCCCGTTCCCGAAAGTGGTGCCGCCGCTGAGGAGCCCGCTATCATCCCCACCCCCGTGATTGTTGCTCCCGCTCCATCCCCCGCAGTTGTTGCCCCCGCTGCCAGCACTCCTCTGGTCCAGATTATCCTGAACATCAACGAGGCCGCTGTTGAGTCCAGCCCCGTCTCCGTCGGACCCGCCGTCGCCCCCGAGCACGTCGAGATCAAGCCTGAGCCCGTCCACATTGTGGAGTCCGCTCCTGAGCCCGTGCAGGTTGTTGATGTGCCAGTGCACCCCATCGGTATTGTCGCTCCTGAACCCTCCCCCATCAGCCCCCCTATTGCCGTGAACCCCATCGGTGTTGCCACCCCTGAGGCTGTTGAGCCCATCCAGATCGGAGTCCCGGTCATCCCTGAAGCCGCCGTCGTCCTCCCCGAGGAACTCAACTAAGATGTGAATTGTTTGAAGTGGTTCTAATTCTTAATTAAAGTATCTAGAAAATGTACTTACGTGTGATACAATAAAAGAGATTTGCGAACAATTTATTATTTTTATTTTGTCGAAATTCTTTGACAAAACATACATTACCACATTTACCACAATCATTTGATCCTCATGCCTTGCTAGTCTTGCTACACTTGGCAATCATAAATGTATTTGGCAATCGGTGTAAGAAAGAGCGACATATCAGTGGGTTAGTCGTGTAGGTATACAACACAGCAAATTAAGTATGTCTAAGGTCGACGATCGGTGTGTTCTGGTGTCTTATTGAAAATGTTGACCACCTCTTGTGCAGAAGGTGGATTTACTTTTATACGAATTTTGCTAAATAGGAAAGTGGATTTGAATTAATCATTTGTCGACAAAGTAATCCTTCAAGCATTTATATTATAATTGTTAATAAAAAATTAACCCCCATAAACAAAATTAATAAAAGCTCGTTTTAAAATTAACTCATAAATATAAATCAATTGATAAAGTTCTTACAATTTAACTTGATTAAAAAGACAGTTGTCAGGACGTACATAATTAAGCCAATAATTTTATTATGACCATGTTTTTTTAATAGTTTGATTTAATTGTCCCTAATTAATACCCATATTTACATAGTGACTGGCTGCAATAAATATGAAATTGTAATTATTTATTCCAATATGACAGAAGCTACTAGTCCCTTTAGTTTGGCAGGTGTCGTACTTCTTCTTCTTAGCGTGTCGATGGCAATCTAAATAGTGTCAGCCCAGAGCTGAGCAACTTGTTTGGCGCTTTCGGTAGCGTCCATCAGGTCCTGTAGTGAACAAACAACAGGACACGTAGGACACGATATTAAGTGCCCCATTGGTGTCACACTAATCAAGTTAGATTATGTCGACTATTATGTGGGCTGTACTATTAAGTACTGTGAGAGAGCGAAGCAAATAAAAGTTGTTTATGAGTTAAAATTAATAATTATTAGTATAAAGAATCAATTTTTACATGCCAAACCCTGATAGTCGTCTAGGGCTGTCTACCATTTTCTATTCTTCTAACTATGAAATATGTGTTTATCTCCTTTCCAGTCAAGTCATAAATAACCATAGAGGTTTTAACGTGTCTAACTCTAAAGTGCACCTTTGCTATCTATTACAGGCGTGATATTATGTTATACAAATACAGGAGATGCGGTGTATTTAACTTAAGTGAAATTGTCTCAAAAAAAGGACGGATGGAGCTTTTGACAAAGTCCGTGTTCGAACTCCCCTTTTAAAACTAGAATTTATATACACAGTCTAGCTAGCTCGTGATATTTTCGAAAGGTAAAAGTACGGTATTTAAAGTATTTACCTTACTGTCCTAAGACTGTATGTTTAAGTTCATAACAAGAAGAGTAGAAACTAGCACTTTCAGAATACCTCAGGGGAGTATATTGGGGCCGATCTTATATCAGGTTTTTCGTCAATGATTTATACTGCGAATGCTTGAGATACTGCAATTATAGTCACTGTCCTAATGCAACTCTTCACCGGCGCGATGATGCATAATTTTAGCACTGCGTTTACTACATTTGTAAAAGCAGGGCTAACATTATGCATCAAAACAAAACCAAGTAAAAAGTATGCTTATTTCGCTCAGATGGCCGACAATGTGGACTCATCTTCACAAAATCATAGTTACTGTTAAGCCTGCCTCGTTGGTCTTGCGTTTGCAAGAGCTAATCATGATGTCCCGACTTCGGTTCCTAGGATTGATGAAGTAAAATAAAAGTGAAGTGCGGCCCAAGTTATATAGGGTTTTTCCATTAAGAATTTCTCAGTAGGAGACAGGGGTCTGGACGTGTGTCCAGTCGATAGCAATAGCGAGCTGCCCCTGTTTACTAGTGCAATGTGAGTGTACTATAGATATACCTCTGCTTAATTCTTCAGGTATCCTAGACTTGATATTATGAGATAATTATGTTACATAGACTGTTAGCAGACCATTAGTCAAATTTACACAATACGAGTTAGCGTAGCGTTCCTTAGGTAATCAAGAATCAGTTAGGAGCAAACTTTATTTATCTGGTACCTTTAAAATGAATTAAAAGATAGCTACGTAGTTAATATTGATAATATATTGATTGAATTAGTCAATAATTATGAGTCATTTCTAGATTACCAATGAGGATAATCTAAGAGGCGAGGATTATATCGGGAAGGCAGTATTAGTGAAAGAATTTTTAACATTTATACTTAATTCAAAAGATTATACAGTAATAGGTATCTTGTCCATATCGAGCTTGACTAACATTAATTATATCATCGTAGAAGGATTGGCCATTCGGGAAAATTGTATAGATATTCAGCAATTGCGTAACTCACAATTGTAAAACCTTTCGTTTTGACAATTCAACTATATTAATAGGGTTATTCTACGAATATGAATCAATGGATAATTCGTACTTTATTGCATGTTCCGAATTGGGATTGCAATAGGGGTGCTGTTTTGTATCAAAGCCATCATAGGTATAAATGTTAAATTTATTATCTTAGCTAGATAATAAATTTAATATATCTTGTTCATAGAGTCTAGTTAAAACTAGTTCTGGTCAGTCAGCGAGTTTCCACGCTGATTGGCTTCCTTCTTTTCCTTCTTTCACCTTAGTGGCAATCCAAAGTCCACTTATAAAACCGGCTTTTTGAAGAGTCTCGATCAGGTCCTGGAATCTAGATAGTTTAGTAGTAGTTTGTCTACGGTAAATAAAAGTTATTCACATTACATTTTGACCTATATGATTCTAACTCAACACCGCTCGTCCGCGCGGGCGGGGTTTAGACGGCGAAAATTTGTATGGCGGTGCTCTAGACGCCTTAAGTTTTTATTAACACAGTAACATATTATAAAAATCTATATATTTTACTAGCTGTCCCGGCATGCGTTGCAATGCACCTTTTCCTACCCTACCGTACCCTTTTTACAGACTCTACCTATCTGTTTACGCTGGTTTTTGCTAATATTTCGAATAACTAGAAAATTGACACAAGTAAAAGATGGAGGAGTTGCGTATTGACTGGAACCACGTGGAAATGAACAATACGCTTATAAGGAAGGATTGCACATACCTCGATTTCCTTGAGCAGCTTCCAGACCCGTAGCACATCACACGGAGAAGACGAAAGCGAGAGGATCACACCAATTTCACCAACTTTATCAATGTTTCGAGAGCGCTTGTTATCGCGATGAATTGTAGCCAGCCATTGATCGTTGGGAATCGACAACGGAGGTTTTGTGCGGGAATGATTTAGAGGTGGGGATTACCTGTGCCAATCAACAAACTAATTGTCTATGTATCGGCGCAACCATTCCCCCGGGCTTGAAGGGATGCCTTCAAATACGAAATTACAAACTACTAAAATACCTAATTGCTAACGTTAACCTAACCTTTGATGATAAACCGACGTGTCTATTGGTTAGGCAACGGGCAAAGACGCACGACGGGACGCAAGTAGGATCCAGTCGCTGTCTTAACCCGAGCGATACGAGTGACTCCGGTGGAGTCAGGGAAAACTTCCTCCACGACGCCCAAAGGCCAGTGCAGTGGAGGCGAATTGTCGGTTATAAGGATCACGACCGTGCCGACAGCGACTGGATCGACCGGCGTGTTCCATTTGCGACGCGATTGCAACGTGTGGAGGTATCCACCTCTCCAGCGCTTCCAAAACGACTGTACTAAACTATCTAGCAACTCGTGTCTAGCAGTAATAGTCCTTTCCTCTATTTCCTCCGCAGGCAAGTACTTTAAAGGCGTGAGATTCAAAAAGTGCGCTGGAGTTAAAGCTAGCGGTTCCGAAGGGTCGCTAGAGAGCGTCCTACAAAGAGGTCTAGTATTCATAACGGACTCGATTTGAGTAAGCACAGTGCTAAACTCTTCAAACGAAAGAATAGTATCACCTTGGTCGTTTTGTATTTTCGACACTCTGTTGGCCACAAAGGTGTTCCACCGATGGGGCGACGAATGTACCCAACAGAGAGCGACTGTCGAATCCGAAAATGCGAATATATTGCGACAAACAATGCGGTTTTGACAAGCGACTACGACATTTTTTATTAGTTGAGCTAGCACAAGAATAGCACATAGCTCAAGACGAGCGAGAGAAACGACCTTCTTAGGAGACACCTTAGACTTAGCGGTTAACAACTTAACTATATTGCCATCGCTATTTTGGACGTGGAAGTAAATCACTCCCCCGTATGCCTTCTCACTGGCATCCGCGAAAGCCAAGATAGTGACCACACTATCGGCGACGATACTAACGTGACGTAGGATTTTTATATTACCGAGCAAGGGAAGCTCTTCTTTAAAGCGAGTCCACAGCCTTACTATATTTTCAGGTGGGGCATCATCCCAGTCACAATAACACAGCCAAAGCTGTTTGATCAGCAGTTTGGCGTACAGGACGACTGGCGCGACAAATCCCATGACGTCCCATATTTTAGCGACACACGACAATATTGTACGCTTAGTACAATTTTCAAAAGGGGTACTAACTTTCATGCCGAAGTGGTCCGACGTCGGCGACCAACACAAGCCCAGTACCTTATGTTGGTCGGACTCGTCGAATTCTTTGACAGCTGGCAGGCGATGCGAAGGCGGAATCGAATCCAAGACGACTTGGGAGTTGCTGGTCCATTTAACTAATTCAAATTGACCAGCTTTCATGAGACCTATCATTTCCGAAGCTGTGGAAATGCCCTGGTCTTCCGTGAGAACGGAATGGACAAAATCGTCCATATACAAACCTTCAGCGACAATATTTTTTGCCTGAGGGTAAGAGTCACCCTCGTCCTCTGCCAGCTGCTTGATAGTTCGCAGCGCATGAAAGGGGCTAGACTTGAGCCCAAAAACGACACGATTAAATTCATAAACCTGTAAAGGTTCTTGCGGGGAAAAGCGATACAAAATGCGTTGGAAACGCCGATCAGATTCTCGGATTCCAATGCTGAGAAACATTTGACGAATGTCTGCGGAAAGAGCGATCGAAAATAAACGAAAACCAATAATAATATTAAAAAGATTCCCTTGTAGATTTTGCCCACCATACAAGAGATCATTTAGAGAAACGCGGGAGGTAGTTTTACAACTACCATCGAGAACGACACGAAGTTTGGTTGTGACCTTATCATCTCGGATCACACCATGATGCGGAATAAAATATGAAATTTCTGAAGAATCAGAATTTGTAGGTGAAATATAACCCTTTCCTAAATACTCGCGGATGACACCGTCATACGCGACCTTTAATTGTGGAGAAGCTTGCATCTTCCTTTCCAAGCAGTAAAACCGACGTTCACTTGCTTGACGCGAGTTACCAAGGGATTCGACATCACCCTTGAAAGGCAAAGCAACCACGTATCGTCCGTCACTATCCCGAGTGGTAGTGCGGTTGTAAAACTCCTCACACAATTTGTCATCCGGGCTGAGCAGCGGGGGGACGTCTACTTCCTCCAATTCCCAGAACTTTCGGATCGCAGAGTCCAACGGATCAGCGGTACAACAATATGAAACGGTCGTGTTGCTGTCAACGCGTACCGGGGCATCACCTACAATAACATAGCCAAGGACAGTTTCCAATGCGAGAGGCGACAAATGTGAGGCTTGTCCCGGCACTTTGTTCGACAAAAGTAAATGCGGGAAAATTGAAGCACCGATCAATACTTGAATCGGGCCTGGAGAAAAATACGTATCGTCTGCCAACGGTAAATTTTTGAAGTTAGACAAAAGAGAGGCGTCGACCGTAGCAGTTGGCAAACGTTCGGTAATTTTATCTACTACTAAAGACTCGATATTATAATTTATGTTGCGGTCGAAACGAGAATGAAATTTAATTTTTACGGAACCCTGAATTGTTTTACTCGAACCTCCTATTCCCTTTACGGTAGAACAGGCAGGTCGATTATTTATGTTCAAACCTAAGCGTTGACAACACTCGCGAGTTATAAAATTACTTTGAGATGCGCTGTCCAATAATGCCCTGAAACTATGTTCAATTCCGCGAGAATCCACGATAATGATACGTGCGGTTGCTATGAGTACCGTGGTAAGAGGTCGAATCATGTGGCTACTCCCACCATGATTATCGGATACTGAACACAGCGCTACGTCAGTGTGTGCTTGAACAGTGGTCGAGTCACTGGGAGCGGCCTCTGTGGGACGGGAGCGGGTTTGCCTTCCGAAACACAAGAGAGTATGATGTTTGTGATTACATTTCCTACATGTAGATGTTGACCCACACGCAGAAACACGATGACCACTACTTAGGCAATTTATACATAAATTGTTAGACTTAATGAATTTAAAACGTTGATCTGGGTTATAACTATTAAATACCCTACATTTATAAATGTAGTTATGATGCTCATTGCATAGATTACACGCGGCGGACTCAGAACCAGATGTACTCGCGTAAGCCTGTGTAGATTTTGTAGATTTACGATCGGATCCTCTGTTGCTGACGACTCGAGCAACAGGAGATGACGTACGTTCTAATACCTTTATGTGTTCGCGAACAAAACTTATTAAATCAGAAAAAGATGGAATTTCGGAATTATTCGATCTTAATTGATGATTAGATTCGAAAGTACGCGCAGTGTCTGGATCAAGTTTTTTAAGAGCGATATGCAACAAAATAAAATCAGATAAGTCATTGACCTTTGTGTTTTTTAACGCGGCTACAGACGATGCGAATTTATCGAGAAAAGATTCTAAACTACTAGGGGTTCCTGACGAAATAGATTTAAATTCAAATAATTGGTCTAGGTATGAAGTCGCTGATTGACGCTTATCTTCATACCGTTTACAAAGTAAATCAAAAATAAGAGGGTAGTTGTCAGCGGTTGGAGATATGCCGGCACAAACAGATCGCGCCTTGGCAGTCAACCTTCCTATTAAATAATATAACCTCTCACTGTCTGTCAGAGAAACATTATTGTGTACGGCGTTGCGATAACTAGCTATAAATAAAGGCCAATTTTTAATATCTCCGTTAAATTCGGGTATTTCGATAGGAGGTAATCGAGGTGACCTTTGAACCTGACTACGAGATTGGACCTGTAGTTTTTCCTCGGCTCGTTTTACACGGCCTAATAGGTCTTCGAACGAAGAAAGCGCCTGATAGTTGATGACGTAATCAGGATTTAATTTAAGCTCATGATCAACAATATCATCCAACACACTTTCAAAATCTGCACGCATTGAATCTACTGTTTTAACGTCACAGAGGAAGGATTCCTTATTGAATTCTTCCGAATCGATATGTTTTAAATTATCACATATACATTGCATACGACAAAATATACGATCCCGCTTAGAAACTAATCGCCTGAGCGTTAAGTCAATGGGCGGCATGTTAGCGATTTATAGAACACGAAATAATTAAGAAAGGAAATAATATAAGAAAGAATTAATATTAACTATTCTATTGTGCAGATGTACTAATTGATAGTTTTGTTAACTTAACCTGGCCGGGCAGTCGAGCGCACACGTGCTGTGACCTACTTACCGAACCGGTTTTCGAACAAATTGAAACTTATTTAAATAACGCGATGATTACGACAAACGCTAGTACCAATTACTAGCTAGGATAACGACACGAAACGAATACGATAGAAATTATGCGGTGTATGTAACTACGCGGTGATGAGCGAAATACGAAACGACAGGGACGATACGATACGATAGAATTGGTAAATGATTGCGGTGTTGAGCGAAATATAAACGATGCTACTTAATCTAATGCGGAGTTTACGAGATTTTAACTAAATACCTAACTTGCCTCGTGGCGAAGTATTTGGTACAAATACGCGGGATTAACTAAACGAACTACCTAGGATTTCCTAGGGAATGGCTGCCACTGATTTTACGACACTTATCCGGCTCGAAGGACCAAATGTTTGCGCTGGTTTTTGCTAATAATTTGAGTAACTAGCAATTGGCACAAGTAAAATGCAGGAATTGCGTATTGGCTGGAACCACGTGGAAATGAACAATACGCTTATAAGGAAGGATTGCACATACCTCGATTTCCCGGAGCAGCTTCCAGACCCTTAGCACTTCACACGGAGAAGACGAAAGCGAGAAGATCACACCAATTTCACCAACTTTATCAATGTTTCGAGAGCGCTTGTTATCGCGATGAATTGTAGCCAGCCATTGATCGTTGGGAATCGACAACGGAGGTTTTGTGCGGGAATGATTTAGAGGTGGGGATTACCTGTGCCAATCAACAAACTAATTGTCTATGTATCGGCGCAACCACTATCTATCCTATCTACCTACCCTACCCTACCCTACCTATCTATCCTACCTACCTACCCTACCCTACCTACCTATCCTACCTACCTACCCTACCTACCTACCCTACCTACCTACCTACCCTACCTACCCTACCTACCTACCCTACCTACCTACCCTACCTACCTACCCTACCTACCTACCCTACCTACCTACCTACCCTACCTACCCTACCTACCTACCTACCCTACCCTACCTACCTATCCTACCTACCTACCCTACCTACCTACCCTACCTACCTACCCTACCTACCTACCTACCCTACCTACCTACCTACCCTACCTACCTAGATTTAAACTATCCTATCTCTCAAGTTGGATCGAACTGCACATGGTGTGCGAATTTTATTATAATCGGTTAAGTGGTTTAGGAGTCCATTGAGGACAAACATTGTGACACGAGATTTATATATATTAAGATTTCCCGACAGGGGGGTGCAAGTGCACCCCCTTGCACCCTGCTGCCAGCGCCCATGGGTGTGTGCAAAATGTCAACTCAATCAGTTGGAGGGAACTGGTTTGAAATTGTGTTGCAAGATTTGAACAATGCACACTAACTTAACTAACAAGACAAGTCAAATCAGAACGTATAAATACCTTATAATAAAATAGCATTTCAAAACAGTAGTCACCATTACAAAACTACAAACGATCGCAAAGTTAAAAGCAAGACGCATAATCATTATCATAATACAATATACCGATAGCTGCCGATAAAACGCACAGTTAATTTATTACAGTGTACTTTGCCGTCGCGATTAACTCAGGTTAATTCGGTAGGAATTAGAAGGGCTCATAAAACGATAAATTCAGATTAACGTTATGTCTACCGTGACGTCAAGATTGGCGAAAACGTGATCGTAATCTTTTCCTTTGTGATTTTTTAGGTGTACACAAAAATATCACTGATTAACGGTCAAATGCTGTTGGGACAGATGTATTGAGAGACAGGTTAAATACTCTTTATTATATACACCAATAGCTGACCCGCGCAACTTCGTCTGCGCTATAAAAAAATTATAGTAGCCGATTCTCAGACCTACTGAATATGCATATAAAATTTCATAAAAATCGGTCAAGCCGTTTCGGAGGTGTATGGTAACTAACATTGTGACACGAGAATTTTATATATAAGATAACATTACCGTAATAAAATGATGACATAAAGACTGGATGCAAAGGACCTGATGATGTAACTTTATTGTGCAAATTGGGAAACGCCTAATACTCAACAATGCACTAGGGTTAGGCAACTGAGAGGTGAATGATGATGGAAGCCCCACAGACTTGCTGTCTGGTTTGTATCAAATAGTAACTCCACAAAAGGAATGAATAAAGGCCGTTTGAACGAAACTGAGGAGAGAAATTGAAAATTTTAAGAGGTTTCAGTGTTGTTTCTCGATTTTTAACTAGAATTTGAAAACAGTGAATCTGAAAGTGACGCCCGTAATACATGTTGTATGGAAAAAATAGTGAATGACGTGCCTTAAGAATAGTTTTGAGAATAATGTAACCACAAGAATAGATGAAGACGAAGGGATGACAAAAATATGATTGCAAATAAAGATGTTTGAAAATAGGCTGCGCTGACCTCAAAGAAATTGAGATGATGTAAGATGACGAAAATGTTGCAAAGTTACAGTAGCATCGTCATGATGTTTTCATGATTATCTATGACTGCATGTGTATACGCAATATGCTTTATTATCATTCATCAATCATTCGTATTTATAGTGCATTTTATTGCATTTATATCTGTTTCCTGTGGAGTATGTACCCTTGATAAAGAAATAGTATATAAGGGTCAACTTTCGGTAAATACTGTGTATTTGTTGTCTGAACTAGAAAACAAACAGGTGCGTAAGTGGCAATTTTTCGGAGTTTCTTAAATAACTTTTTACTTGCTTTGGGATTTTAGACCATATTGATTCGTTTTGGGAGCCATTTGACCCACGAATTGTGTAAACGTGAATATGTGCTTGTGAAATCTTCAGTGCATTGACTGACATGTACCGGGATAAGGCTTAAAGTTAATTCTATAAGCCCCACTAAGTTATAATACCACGCTAAAGCGGATAGGCTTAGAAAAAGTCTTCCAACACCTTAATTGAAATCATAATTATTTGCCCCCAGAAACCATGAAAGTGTTGCTTCTCGCTGCCCTGCTCGCCGTGGCTGCTGCCAAGCCTGGACTAGTCCAGCCCGGCCCCGCCGGCCCCGCGCCTGCTCCCAACCCTGAGGATGCTTTCTACCCCATCGCGATTGGCCCCGCCATCATTGACTCCTTCGAGCCTGTTGCAATTGGACCCGCTATCGTTGATAACTTCGAGCCCATTGCCATTGGTCCCGCCATCGTTGACAACTATGAGCCCATTGCCGTTGGACCTGCCATCGTTGACAAGCCCGTCCCTGCTGCTTCAGCCAGTCCTCTTGTGCAAATCATCGTGAACGTCAATGCGGCCGCCGTCGCTGGTGAACCCGGTAGTGAGCCCATTGAGATCCCCGCTATGCCCGTTCAGGTGGTTGAACAAGCCCCGGAGCCCGTCCAGGTCGTTGAAGTCGCCCCCGAGCCCGTCCAGATCGGCGTCCCCATCATACCGCAACCCGTAGTCCTACCCGAAGAACTGAACTAAGCTCAAAACTATCTTTTATTCTGCAGACAAGAAAAAATGACAATCGGCTAAGTAAAATGTGTTAATATTTTTATAAGATCACGAAATACACAAGCTTGTTCTAGTTTTTATAAATCATTTCGTTTTAAAGATACTACAATGTGATGTGCTACAAATAATAAGCTCTAAAAACACTAACACAATAAAGAATAAAGAATATTTTCAAGGTTACATCTACTATATTATTATTTACTCGTACATAGCCTGTTTTAGGTACATCATTTTTGCTATAGGTGACTGCACTCTTCAGAAATGTTGCTTTGCCAAGTTATTTAATCCTATTAATTAGTCCCAAGGAAGATTTATTGTTTCGTCATATTTTATTATTTTGTTTGGTTCTATAATCTGAGAGGTATGAATTACTTACTTACGGTTATCTTAATAACAAGTTGTAAAAGCTAACGGATAATGAAAATTCGCTGTTATTCATTTTATGCCATGATAGTTTGTTAACAAATTATACTTTAACCTATAGCCTGATGATGACTGATGGGCCACATTTCAACGTCCGTGTCTAGATTTGGCTGAAGGCAGCATGGTAGCGTGGTGGAAAGAAATCAGAATGAAGGATCTCTTTTAAATATGAATGACTAGTGAACGTAATTTATGAATATAGAAAAGAAGAAGATGACCAGCACTAAGTATTGAAAATGAGGAAAAGGAATTTAATCACAAAGTAATGCATTTTATTGCTATTATTGAAGGCAATAATAGTGGAAATACCGATGTTAATACCATATTTTAAATTATCAGGGATGATACGGATGTAACGGTGATAGTAACTTGGAAATTCCACATTTTTATACATTCCTCGGTTTGTAGTACAAGGTCGTTTCAGACTGCCCTTGAGCCCAATCACTGATGGCCTGTTCGACGCTGGTCAGGAAAGCGAAAAAGTTATTTTCCGTAAAGACTCCAAATGATGATGAAATTCGGCTGAAGTGATAGACTGTCTGACATGTATAGCTTGCCAGAAACAATATCATTCATAAGCTTACAGGATTCGCTTCTGGGGGTGGTGGCTCCTGCCGTCATAGGCGCATCTTAGGTCTGAAGAGGCGGAACCAAACTTAGAACTGATCTCGTATGAAAGCTTTTGCAACCTTGCGTTATAGATGCCCACTACGTGTTACCATCTTCCCTGAATGCTAGTTCACCCTACTCTAAGCATCAGTAATCCTGAAAGTACATGCACGGTCCTGCTAGGACCTTCCTGACTGTCTGACGATTTACCAGTTTTCTCAAATATTCGTACTAATACGAGTGGAGAAGATCGATCACAATCTCAGCATTATTGTCCTGACTTTTACACAATTTTTCATCACAAACAGTGTATGACCGGTATTTTTGTCATGCTTCTAGTTTTTTCTATACGCTAGAAGCAAGAGCCGTTTGTCCTTTTGCGGATTGCAGGTCGCGTCAGTGCATGCGACGTTCGCTATGCTCCCTCGTACCCGTGACTACATACTTGTGCACAATAAATATCTGTTACGTCGATAGCTAGTCTCCGCTGAGATTGGCTACCATGTCCAAAATTCAGTGAGAATTAATCTTGCTATTTAGACAAACATAACTAATGATTACCAAGTTTTACCTCAATTTCATCAGCACGTATAAATCAACAAGACGAGTCATGAACCGATAACATTCAAAGGTGTCGTAAATTTAGCTTACAATCAAAAACTTCCTTGTAATTATCTGTAAGTTTAGGTGCGAAGTATTATTATCTTCTAAGATTACCAAAATTAAAAGTTTGACCAAATTGATTTGATAACAATTTCATATAAAATAGCGGGATTTCTAATCCAAAGACATACTTTGTATTTTGCAAGTAAACTAAACACAAGTAAGTAAATATTTTACTACAATCTATTTAATTTTCGTCCTTGCCTTATTATGTCTATTTGGACGACTATCTCTAAACAAACTTTTTGTGTACCGATTTACTCAAAGTTATATTTTGTTGGCAGAAATGAAATTCCTGCTGACTGTAGCTGCCGTCATCGCCGTAGCCGTCGCTGTGCCCACACAGCGCGGTCTAGTGGCCCCTGGACCCGCCGGCCCCGCCCCTGCCCCTGAAGACTCCTTCGTGCCCATTGCCATCGGACCTGCCATCATCGAATCCTTCGAGCCCGTCGCTATTGGACCCGCCATCGTCGACTCTTTCGAGCCCATCGCTATCGGACCCGCCATCGTCGGTGGAGTTGAGGGCATCGCTGTCGGACCCGCTATCGTCGAAGGTTTCGAGCCCATTGCTGTTGGACCTGCCATCGTTCCCTTCCCCGTTGAGGAGCCCGCTATCGTACCCTCTCCCGTGGCCATCGTTGAAGGTCCCGCCTCCAGCGAGATCGCTTCCGGCACTCCTCTGGTGCAGATCATCCTGAACATCAACCAGGCCGCGTCCAGCCCCGTCTCCGTCGGACCCGCACTCGCCCCCGAGCACGTCGAGATCAAGCCTGAGCCCGTCCACATTGTGGAGTCCGCTCCTGAGCCCGTGCAGGTTGTTGAGGCCGCCCCTGAGCCCGTGCAGGTTGTTGAGGCCGCCCCTGAGCCCGTCCAGGTTGTGGAGGTCGCCCCCGTCCCCGCTGAGCCCGTCCAGATCGGCGTCCCCGTCATCCCCGAGGCCGCTGTCGTCCTCCCCGAGGAACTCAACTAAGCTATAGCAACTAGACGTTATTATATTTAAGAAAAAATACCTGAAGTACTTTGTTGACGGGCTCCTGCCAACATGAAACGCTTGTACACATTTTGAAAGACTAAAATACACGACTTGAATCATCAATGATGTTATTTTCTTAATATTTATTATGAACTTTTTGGATTTTTCGTATTATTTGTCACTGTTGCCAATAACTAGGCAAGGACGTCGCCAGCTTTTGAGCTAGGGGAGGGCTGAAAGATGAGGAAAAAAAACTGATTTTTAAGGGTTAAATTCACTATTTACAGATGTAGCGAAAATTCTTCCAAGAATCTAAAATGCAAAAAAACATAAGTTCCTCGAATTGTTTATTGTTTAGATTTTCTATACATATTGAAGTAGAAGTGACTAATTTTTTCGAGTTATTTGAATAGTCTAGGAACTAAGAAATTGTAAAATCTCCACTCCAGAAAAGTTTGCTATTCATAAGTCAAAAGGACTTATGAATAGAAAACTTTTCTTCAGAAATAGATGTTACTTAATTGTTTTATGAATAAAAGACCTAAGGGTCCAAGAGCGAGCGAAGCGAGCTCGAAAATTTTAGCAATATCAAAACAATTCTACCCTTTCCATGGTGCTGACCATGGAAAGGTTAGAATTGTTTTGTCCCTACACATAGCAGTTACTTGGTCGACATACAGGCGAAGTCAAGATGCAAGAGGAAGTAGGCTTCAAGAGCGAGCGAAGTGAGCTCGAAAATTTTACACAACACTGACTTGGACAGGTTAGAATTGTTTAGATCATTCATACAGGAGTTCCTTGGTGGACTTTTAGACAAAGACAAGATTCAAGAGAAAGTAGTCTTGGGCGATAGGCTTTCAAGAAAAAGTAGGCCGCAAGAGCGAGCGAAGCGAGTACAAAAATGCATAATTATTTTTCGTCAAGATGTTATCACTAAATGATCAAAATGACACTGTCGTAGGTGAGAATGAGAGAGTGAATTAGTAGGTTTTATTTGAGCCGTTTTGTATGGCTAATGCGGCATCTACACAGGTACATAATCAAAGGATCTTGGACGCTGTAGCAGAGCTAGATTTATCAGTGGACCAGTGTTTTATATAGGCGATGATATTATAAAGAAAGATACGCTACTTTCATACTGAGCGTTGTTACGACTGCGATAGATAATATGGAACGTATGATACAGAAACAGATAGCTATTGCGCTTGAAGTACTTAAATTACGACAATTGTCTGAATTTGTCTGCAACAATTTTCGCGATAGTGCGATATCTACCTCTTTTTATTTATAACATCATGGTATATCGGTATTCCAATTTCAAACCGTATCAGGAACACCAGACAAAAGAAAATAATATGTTTTAGTCATTAGTGACTCAAATAATAATTATACCAGCCTAAAGCTGGGCAAAGCCCTCTTCTCAAACAGAAAAGGTACGGGATTGGTCCACACCTTTGCTCTAGACAGACAGGCAATTTCAGACTAATTGATCATTTAAACATGCGAAGCATGAGATGCATGCAGGCGATGTATGAGAGCGTTTACGGAGAAGCGTTTTTACGCGCGTTTGCTTGAAATGCAGCGTTGCCGGCAGATGACACCGCCGCGGCGGTGAACGCGGCGGTGCACGCGGCGTCACACGCGCAAATACGAACATATGGCAGATGACACCGCCGGGTCACGCCCCGCGTCTCCGTAAACAACATCGTACATTGCCATATGTTTGTGTTTGGGCGTGTGATAACGCGGGCCGCTGCACGCGCCGCCTCTCCGTAAACGGAAAAAACGCGCAAAGCGCCACGCGACGCCCCGCGCAACGCACCGCCTAAGATTATCCAAACTTCTCTCGATGTTTTTAGAGAGATAGAAGAATAATACCAAATATCTAGTGACTTGAGAGCTATTAATTATGTAACCATTGGCTGGTATTTAGTAGGTACAGAATCATGTTGGATCCTGTAGCTGGCAACTTGGAAAAAACAAAAGTTGTACATTTTAGTCAGCGGATTCCTGGAATTCGCCCTAATTCAACTACAACAATGAAGTAGTAGAAAAAGTAGAAAATATACTGGGACTCGTAATAGATAAAAACCTAAAATGCGGCGCGACAATAACCTAGTATGTTCCCATCCCACCAAAACGGCACTAATGCGCAAGAGTGTCATGTGCATGACTTTGGTCATTTATAATAAATTACCAAAGCAATGGGAAGAATTACCGCTATCATTATTTAAAAGTAGGCTCGGAAGCTTTTTAACGCATAAAGCATAATAGACTGTCAGCGAATTCCTTACCGAGAAAGAATTTTAATGAAAAAATATTTTTTGTCTTTCTTTATAATATAAATTTTGTTCTAGATAAGTTGTGATTTAAAACTATTTTGTGTGTCTGTTGATTGTCTTTATTTTTTTAGCGTCAAAGTATTACTTTTCCATGCCTATTGGAAAAATATGGCTGAACCTACCTTTTACCTGTTTATCACCATGTACTGTATATTTGAAAATAAAAAAATACTTATTTACTTACATACCAAGATGGGTAAGTTTTCGAACAATAATTGTTAGGCATAAGAAGTTAGGAAAACCAAATATTAACATTTTAGATCTTTTAATGTATTTCAATATTTTGGACATACAAGCGTTTCAAGGTGTTGGTAGAAAATCCAAGAAATATAAGTTCAAACAATTTTAGATGTTATATTGTCATTCGCAGTGGCTTGGTCGTTATGATCAGATAGACGCTTAGTTGAGTTCCTCGGGGAGGACGACAGCGGCCTCGGGGATGACGGGGACGCCGATCTGGACGGGCTCAGCGGGTACGGGGGCGACCTCCACAACCTGGACGGGCTCAGGGGCGGCCTCAACAACCTGTACGGGCTCAGGGGCAGCCTCGACAACCTGCACGGGCTCAGGAGCGGACTCCACAATGTGGACGGGCTCAGGCTTGATCTCGACGTGCTCGGGGGCGAGTGCGGGTCCGACGGAGACGGGGCTGGACGCGGCCTGGTTGATGTTCAGGATGATCTGCACCAGAGGAGTGCCAGTAGCGATCTCGCTGGAGGCGGGACCTTCAACGATGGCCACGGGAGAGGGGACGATAGCGGGCTCCTCAGCGAGGGCACCCTCGGGCAGGGGGAAGGGAATGATGGCGGGTCCAACAGAGATACCCTCAAGTCCACCGACGATGGCGGGTCCGACAGCGATACCCTCAATGGGGTTTATGATGGCGGGTCCGACAGAGATGCCTTCAAGACCTCCGACGATAGCGGGTCCGATAGCGATGGGCTCGAAAGCGTCGACGATAGCGGGTCCGATAGCGACGGGCTCGAAGGAGTCGATGATGGCAGGTCCGATGGCAATGGGCACGAAGGTGTCTTCAGGGGCAGGGGCGGGGCCGGCGGGTCCAGGGGCCACTAGACCGCGCTGTGTGGGCACAGCGACGGCCACGGCGATGACGGCAGCAACAATCAGCAGGAATTTCATTTCTAGAAATGGAAAACAATGTGGTATTAAACTATGAATTTTTTTCGCACGCAAAATACGCGCTTTGACGTGGAGTTGCGGAAACCAGCCCGTTATATGATACAATACAAACTATGAATTTTTAAAATCGCTTTAAATGTTAAAATCTGATATTTAAAAGAATATAATACTCACTTATGCTGCTTGTTTATAGCTGCGAGATACAAAGTATCTATTGATTTTAATTTAAAATTCACCCCATTTATAGTAATTTGTTATCAGGCTAGTTGATTAAATGATTAGTTTTATTTATTGCGACACGCTTAATTTAGGGCTTCCCTCGTTTTACGGATTAACTGCCTCGTTGTCTGATCACGTGTTACTTAGGTTTCGAACCCAAAAACCTTCGGTTCGTAAACTAACTTTGTCGAAATGTTATTTTGCAAAAACTCTGCAAAAATTTTATCATTTACACCTCGGAGTCTAGAATAATCCTAGTTTGTGGCAATACCAGCCTAGTTCCGATATTGCATGTCGTAATATCGGTCTGGTGTCCGCAGTTCCAAGTCTTTTAGATTACATGGAGTCATGGACATTACTGGCCAGGTGAAAATTTGAGAGTGCTCTACATAGCCTTAGCGTTCCTCCAAATAAACCTAACTGATACCCCAGTCAGTTACTAGATCGATAACAGCTCTGGCTTTTTAACGGGGATATCTATTGACTGGAGAATTCTGGTCTAATGTCATACTAAGTAGAAGAAGATATGGATGCTTATAGCAATACTTCAAGGGAATGCACTACCTACCAAGATTAAAACGTTAATCTTACAGCTTCATGCAATTTTGTGTGCCTAACATTAAAAAAAAAGAAATCCTTACTGCGCGTCCTAACCAGTCTTGTGTCGATCAGAATGTTGGGCCACAAAAGGGATGAATGAGAGACAATACATGTGACTGAGATGACAATGCTAAGGGGAATGTGTGGGGTTACGTGACTGTATACAATAAAAAGTGAGCATATCAGAGGAAATCTAAAAATTCAGTGGTAATCGGTTGTCTGGTATGATGTGAAGCGTAAGAATAAAGAAAATGTCGTGAGGAAAGTTTTAGGTATGAATGTGGATGGCTATGAGATGGATATAATTGGTGTTAAATGATTTGGCTAGAAAGGGGATTACTCATGAGATGAACACTGAAACTGACTGAACAATGGAAATGAAAATCCCTTTATTTCATGTTAACAGTACAACAATATCCATGCAGGGCAAAACCAGAAGGGGAGCCATTTCAGTGTGTTCCACAAAAACTTCCCTAATACTCGTAGGACTTTTGGAATGTTATGTACAGGTGTTTCTTATTGTTTATTTTTCATGGATCTCTGCAGTTTTCAGGTATAATTCGAATTTATGTCCCTGTTCATTAAAAAATAAGTTCTCTTTTATAAAACCAGCGCTGTGATGCGTATATTAGTCCTGTTGTCTAGCAGCAAAGTTATGAACAACATATTACCACATATTACCTACTAATCTATTTTCTGCTCTAGATGCTGCATTGATATTAAAGGAATTCGCCCCAGAGCAGGAGACTATACCTAAGTACATATAGTATGCAGTTCGTCTTAAACATTTAAGAGGACTTGAGGGAATAAAAGAAATCCGCACATAAACATAATATATTGAATAGAGCAGTATCAAAACTTAGTTTTCTGTTTCTTTATTATTTATTCAAGACCCAAAGCATCACGATACCCTAAAGTACTTATACTGATAAGGGTAAAGCTTCTCATCCTCCTTAAAAAACGAGGGACCCTTCGGTCAAGCGGATGTGGTGTCTATTGGGCTACTGCTGGTTATCGCGGCCTTGCGCGATGCTGGATTTTACTTCATAAGTCTGTAGCGACACTAAAATCGACGACAGTGACAGTGGTGTTTTTTGTGTAGTACTTTTGTACTACAGCAACATAGAACAAAAAGTTCTTCAGCGCCATCTATGACACAAATGAAGAACTAACATCCTAAATCGCGCAAGTTAAAGTTATCCACGACTGACAAGAACTGTCGGGCAGTAGCCCACTAGACATAACACTACTCTGGTCGGAGGATCCTCCCTTTTCTATGGGGGATGGAGAACTTTACACTCTGTTCCTCATACCTCCCAAAGACCCATGTAGTAGGGGGCCAGCCTATTTCCATCAACTGGAAGAAAAGCCAGACCCCGAGCTGGTACAGATATTCTTAATGGAAAACCCAACAACACGTTTCCCGACTCGGGAACCAAACCCAGGTTCTCACGCACAGCAGCCGTGCTTGTAACAACTAGACCAACCCATATCTGATTATTTTTAAGGTCTTTTATTATGACTGACAGATAGACAATGAAAAGTAAACTCAAACTCAAACTCAAACTCAAAGCATTTATTTCAAATAGACCCATGACAGGCACTTTTGCATAGTCAAAAATAAGCTACCTACAGTCCCGCCACAGGCATAATAACTGTGAATGGACTGTAGTTGCCCATTCGAAAATAGTAGATCTCATGGAGAAGAATGGGCAAGAAACTCCATAGACACTCTTTTCAAATCAAGTTATATATTACATAGTCCTGGGTACAATATTGTTGCTTCTATATGTGAGCACAGTGTAGAGGTAGGAAAATAAAACAAAGCTACAGTTAAAACCATAAAGATTAGGATAAGCCCTACTAATCATAATAGAAAGTCTACATGGTACTCACACTTACAAAAACTCAAATAATGCTTCTAATTTATATAAAACAATGGTTATCAAAGTAACAAAGTTTCCAAACAAAAAAAATAAAATAAAAGAAATGATGAAAGAACTAAAGGGGGAGCATCTCTTCCAAACATTAAGATCTTAGTATGTGAGCCCAAGTGTCAGTGGAGCAGGACCAGCATTGAGCCAAGCATTTTTATCTACGATATACTCTTCTAACTTATAATATGCTCGCTTACATAGTGTTTGTTTTATGCATTTTTTAAATTTCTTCTCATTCAGTTGTAAAATGTCAAGTGGTATTTTATTGTAACATTTTACACAGTACCCCATAAAAGATGTGCGTACTTTTGACAATCTGAAACGTGGTTGATCTAATTTGTCCTTATTTCTAGTATTAATATTATGCCTGTCGCTTATTTTACTAAAAAGATGAATGTTTTTCCGAACAAACATGATGTTTTCATAAATATATTGACAAGGTACCGTCATGATGTTAATCTGTTTAAACAATTCTCTTAGAGACTCGCGTCTGCGTAGGTTATAGATGGCTCTTACAGCCCTCTTTTGTAGAATAAATATGGAGTGAATATCTGCAGCCCGACCCCACAGCAGAATACCGTAAGACATGATGCTATGGAAGTAACTAAAATAGACCAGTCTCGCGGTATCCACGTCTGTTAATTGCCGGATTTTACGGACAGCATAAGCGGCTGAACTTAGCCGCCCTGCAAGTGCTGTTAAGTGAGGACTCCATTGCAGTTTCGAGTCAAGCGTAATCCCCAAGAAAACTGTCTTTTCGACGAATTCGAGTATCTCCTTGTTCAATACAACATTACATTCACTACTTCTTACATTCGGTAACGCGAATCTTATGCATTTAGTTTTCTTCCCATTTAACACCAAATTGTTTACAGTAAACCAGTTATGAATCTTAAGCATAGCGGTATTTATGTCGTCAAAATCTTGTGCACGTCTGTTAACTTTAAAAATCAGTGATGTGTCATCAGCGAATAACACCATTTGAGGTCGACTTTTCAGTAACTGAGGTAAATCATTAACATATACTATGAAAAGGAAAGGGCCCAGTATTGAGCCTTGCGGTACCCCCATTTTTACTTTTAATCCTAACGAATTTACGCCATTTATTTGTACTTGCTGCATTCGATCATTTAAATATGATTTTAGTAAGCTAAGTGCTTGTTTTCCTAGTCCGTAATGCTCAAGTTTCAGCAACAGTGTGTCGTGATCCACGCAATCAAATGCCTTGGATAGGTCGCAAAAAATGCCTATTGCATCTTTTGCCTCCTCCCATGCATTAAAGATGTGCTTTAGCAAGGTGACACCGGCGTCAGTAGTGCAACGGCCTTTGGTGAAACCATATTGTTGATCGTGTAAGATGTCATTTCGATTAAAATGATTGAGCATTTGATTTAGCATCACTTTTTCAAACACCTTGCTGAAAACCGGCAAAATAGATACGGGTCTATAATTATTTGTGTCTTTGCTGTCTCCAGATTTAAAAAGTGGTATAACTTTACTATACTTCATCAAATCCGGAAATACCCCTTGGTCTACACATAAATTAAATATTAAAGCTAAATAGGGAGCTACTGTCTCAACAATCGATTGACAAACTTTAGTTGACATGCCCCAAAGGTCTTCAGTAGTTTTTATTTTAATTTGCTTAAAAGCCTTCATAACGACCATAGGGTTTATATGTGAAAATTTAAATTCAACAGGACAGGCTGAAACATTCTCTTTTAATAAATTAATGGCAAGGGATGGCGAAGAATCTAGCGTTTCTGTGGTTTTGACTGGAATATTGGTAAAGAACGTTGCGAACTCCTGAGCAACATCGACATTTGCGCTAATGAGCCCTCGGGAAGAGTCCAGTGTGTAATCAGTGTTGTGTCTTTTGTTTCTATTAGTTTCATTGTTTATAATTTTCCAAACTGTTTTAATCTTGTTGTCTGCAGATTTCAACTTGTTGCTAATAAATAAGGCTTTAGCTGCCTTGCAGGTATTTTTGAAAATTTTAGAAAAAGTAGCTACATACTTATTAAACGCTTCCGTATTGATATAAGGCTTAAGGCCATACAATTCAAAAAGTCTTTCCCGACTTTTTCTGATGCCTTTAGTTGCCCAGTCACTGAATAAAAACTTCGGGCAGATAGTTTTAGTTTTCTTCTTAAAGGTATTATTGAATTCAGTTTGCACTAATGAAAAGAATTCTTCATATATAGTATTAACATTCTTCATATTTAGGCCCTGCGTACCTAACTTGTCAATTAAAGTGCTATTAAATGTGATCAAGGCACTGGAAGTTATTGGTCTAGTTTGTATCTGTACTTTTTGTAATGCTGTGTTAAATTCAAAAGACACAGTTTGACCACAGTGATCAGAGGGGAGGTAATTTACAACAGCCTTCTCCAAATAGTCGCAGCCACAGAAAACATTATCAATGCAAGTGGAAGTTGTTGTAGTTATTCTAGTTGGTTCTAAAAACACATTCGACAAATTAAAAGATTTAAAAAGGCTTAATAGTCTACTGCTATTAGAGTTATTTTCTAAAATATTAATATTAAAATCACCGCAGATAATTACTGATTTCTTCTGAAACATTGATGATGTCAAGCCATAGATAAACAGTTGAGGTCAATTTCAAAAATAAAAAGTAATGGGCCCAATATATTTCCTCGGAGTACTCCTGATTAGGTTCGATTATATGTATTTGATTATGCACACGGACTGACAATTTTTTGTTCACGATAGGATTAATCCAATCAATAGAGCTATTCCTTGATTCCGCGGTTTGTCACAGTCACACTTCACAGTATGATTAGTTTATAATAATAATATAATAATACCAGCCTGTTACTGTCCCACTGCTGGGCAAAGGCCTCTTCTCATACAGAGAAGGCATGAGCATTGATCACCACGCTTGCTCAAGACGGATTGGCGATTTCAGACTTATATTAATTATAAGTCCAGGTTTCCTCACGATGTTTTCCTTCACCGATGTCTGTGATGTCCAAGATAAACTTAGAAAGATTAACTTAAATGATTAGTTTATCGTCGATAATTTCAGAAGCTTTCCTTATGACTGTAAGTCTCGCAAACTGCTTTAATGTGACTGCTGTTTTAATTAAAGTTAATAAATAAAATATTTTGATGTAATCAGTTGCGTTAGAAGCCTATGTCCAGCAGTGGACTTCTTACGACTGATATGTTGATGAGGTGTGCATGTGCAAGTGATCAGGGTGTGTTCATTATTTCCTCTACTAGCCTTAAGATTTATTTCAGTGCTCAAAATAAATCTAAATGTAATCTATACTAATATTATAAAGAGGTAAAAGTTTGTATATAGTGTAGGGAGTAATCTCCGGAACTAATGAACCAATTCTAAAAAATCATTCAGTGGCAGAAAGCTACATTATTCGTGGTTGCTATAAATTATATTTATGTCATGCATATTAGCCCAGCTATCACATTTTTTGCGGGCGAGTAATAAATATAGAAGGAAAAAAAACAATAACATTTACATTTTAGGTCTTTTAATGTATTTCAATATATTGGACATGCAAGCGTTTCAAGGTGTTGGTAGAAAGTCCAAGGAATATAAGTTCAAACAATTTTAGATGTTAAATTTGTCATGCGCAGTGGCTTCGTCGCGATGATAGACGCTTAGTTGAGTTCCTCGGGGAGGACGACAGCGGCCTCGGGGATGACGGGGACGCCGATCTGGACGGGCTCAGCGGGGACGGGGGCGACCTCCACAACCTGGACGGGCTCAGGGGCGGCCTCAACAACCTGCACGGGCTCAGGGGCAGCCTCAACAACCTGCACGGGCTCAGGAGCGGACTCCACAATGTGGACTGGCTCAGGCTTGATCTCGGCGAGTGCGGGTCCGACGGAGACGGGGCTGGACGCGGCCTGGTTGATGTTCAGGATGATCTGCACCAGAGGAGTGCCGGTAGCGATCTCGTTGGAGACGGGGCCTTCGACGACGGACACGGGAGAGGGGACGATAGCGGTCTCCTCAGCGAGGGCACCCTCGGGCAGGGGGAAGGGAATGATGGCGGGTCCAACAGAGATACCCTCAAGTCCACCGACGATGGCGGGTCCAACAGCAATGGGCTCGAAACCTTCGACGATAGCGGGTCCGACAGCGATACCCTCAACGGGGTTTATGATGGCGGGTCCGATAGCGACGGGTTCGAAAGAGTCGATGATGGCAGGTCCGATGGCAATAGGCTCAGGGGCGAAGGTAGGGCCAGCAGGTCCAACGGGTACTAGACCGCGGTGCGTGGGCACAGCGACGGCCACGGCGATGACGGCAGCAACAGACAACAGGAATTTCATTTCTGAAAACAGACAGATAAGGTTTAAAATTGTATTTGTATGGTAAAAGATTTAAGGATTGTGCTATGTTTGAAAATAGTAAGGTAATAAGAAACTTTTATATCAGAAATGAGTTGTTGAAAAATTAATACATAACTGTTGAAATATTATATTGGTACTTACTTAATGCTGTTTGTTTATAGCTGCAAGATACAAAGTATCTATTGATTTTCGAATAGAATTCAAGACATTTATACTGAATTTTTATCAGTATTGATTGTTATAATGATTACGTTTTATTGTTAGATACCCGGTTTATGGTTATTTACAGGTGGAGGAGGTGTGGAAGAATCTTTGTAGCGCATTTAGAACTTTGAATTTTGTTATAAAATGCTTGAAGCCTGGTGTTTTTCCATGATATCTATCCTTTTATCATCATGTGTCTAATATTTTTCCTAATATGGTAGAGTTGGCTTTAAGGCTATGTCTACGTAATTGCTGTATATGGAGCAATTGACCCCTGATCCTCATTTAAACTAATTGCGAGTAAATTATGTTTTGACTACCTTTTCTTCTTCTAATAACTATAATCTGCCGTAGATAGGCATTTGTTTGACAACCAGTTCTTCTTTGGCTACAAAACAGTAGTTCTGTAGTTGATAAGAATATGAAAAACTGCTTTTTAAGTCTGCAATATTAAAAAGCAGGTTTTCATTGAACCTAGGACCAGCATCATCTATTTAGTTCTTTATAACAAGAATGTATTTGTCAAGTTTATTGTTATTATTGCTCTTAATTTTTAATCAAAGTACGTGATATATTTTATCTTCTTTCAGTTTTATTACGTCATGCCTGCGTACTATTTAGTCCATCTACGTTTAAAGACTGTTTTTGTCCTGTAGTCCCTCCACCAGATAGTTGTACCAGCGGGTCTGCGCTCTGGCTAGATCTCAGACATTTCTAATATTTTTATAAATCAAAACTACAACATTTTACGCACTCTATCAGTAACAGCATCAGTAACATCAAGCGCCCAGTAGAGTCTACCTACTGGAACGTTTTGTAGGTACTGCACGTACACGTGTTTTGTACTAAATGTTTAGATAAAAGGCTCGTGTTTGAGTATTTCATTTATTGATTTATTCGTCAACAAATTTACATTTGTGTCGAATAGTGGTTTTAACAATAAATGTAACACAAAAATTAAATAACCATCATAAAGCCAGGAAAAAACAAAACATTACATTCCACACTGGGCCTAACATTATTAGTCTTAATATTAATTATAGTAATTTAACTAAATATTAATTCAAAATCAATATAAATTCAATTCAAAGAAATGTATGTCAATAAAATAATGTAACTAGTAGCAGTAATTTTGGTTTTGCGCGGCAAACAAGCAAGCAGCCCACCCGGATGGTAAGTCAGCATCGCCGCATATGGGTATCAATAGACGATAACTAGAGACTCATCGACTAAGACGACTCTACAGTTGCAAAGGCAACGCTGGTACTTTGCCCTTCTTCAGTCAAAATTGAAACGTCTCATATTAAAATGGCCGCTTTAGCAGAATCATAATTGGATAATATAATAATATGAATCACGTTAAAATTCTTGAAAAAATGGTCACAGACGCAGTTAATATTATGAATTGTCACTTTGCGACCTTTTTAGGAATTCAAATTCAAACTCAAAGCATTTATTTCAATTAGACCATTACAGGCACTTTTGAATGTCACAAAAAAACAAAGAAAACGAAGCTACAGTCACAGAGACGGGGCATAATAACTTAATTGTGAAAGTACTGTAGTTGCACTGTGCACATTCCAAGGCGTAGATCGGAGAAGAATGGGCAAGAAACTCCATGGACAATCGTAACGTAATTCATATTTTTATCCTATTATGAGTATGCTGAAGCGGATATTTTAATATGAGACGTACGCACAAGCCTGGGGTTGTGCTCATATTCCTATTCTTTATTGTTAAAGATATGCATACAAAATAACAATATATAACTTAGTATAACGGCGAGCTTCACTCAGACTTCGATTGCGAGATTTGCAGAAAAGGATATACCTATATGCACAAACAGTATATTTAAAAACTTAAATTAACTTATTTTATAACACAAACTATACGTACTTAATTCATACAATACAAACAATGAACATACAGGGCGTAAACAGACCCTTCACGAAGCCATGAACCAAGCATTCTGTACATCAAACTAAGTTAACTTTACGCAAAAAAATTTGCTGGGAAACGACTTTTTTTTTGGGGTGAAAAATCAAGTTTTACGGTAGGACTCAATGTAACGCACTCAGAACATTGTGCTGATGGATAGATTGAATTGTACGGGGGTCGTGGAGGTGTTTAAAGTAAAAATCTTACTTTAAAAACATGTATTTTTTTTAAAACTTGTGAAAAAGTCGGAACTTTGACCCCCAATATCTCCGTAACTAGAAGGTTCCCAGATATGGTCTAGAACAAAACAATGATTGCATTAACGGGGAGAATAAGTGCCTTTCGGCTTCGTTAAGGGTCTTTTTACACCCTAAATAATACAATAATGCGTAGAAGCATGCTACTGATGCTACATTTCAAACGAATAAGGTTCCAACACGAGTTTATGATTTTATGGTAATAAATTACTAAAGGAACGTAGTAAGCACACGTGCATACTATCGGTTACTATCGCCACAGTAGACGATATCAATTCGCAATCAGACATAATATATAGTGGCTGAATTATAAACTTTTCCGGCAACAGCTTACTACTATAGCTTCACGTTTTATTTATTGCCGGTGCGATGAAACTGATTAGAGTTAGGTACATGATAATAGGTACGTTGACATGCTGGTTGAATTCAATAAAAATATTAAAATATCAAGCCTGTTTTTCGCCTTCCTAGTGGTGTTTGGGTTCTATGTAATAAGAGACGAGCCTATCAACATCAATCGGAAAGAAATTCAGATAATGGGCTGGTTTTGGAGTAATTTCTGATGGAAAAATCCAATGATACTTTGCTTAACCCTAGGAATCAAACCCAGAACCTCATAAAAAGAGGATAAGCGAATAAGGCAGCCTAAGAAACAGGAGATAGGAGCATCGGGATTAGCATTAACAAAGAGAGGCCTTTACTTATCAGTATGTGAAGTCGACGGATGATAATGATGAAATAAGTATATAACTCTGCACGGCTGTTAGGTTCCCTGAACATCCTCCGTAACCTTACAGCTCTTCCAGATTCAAGATAACCATAAGATTAAGCTATATTTTTCAAGTATGCATAATTAAAAGGGTTATGCTCGTAGCTGGCGGGTCTGTGAACGGTGAGTAATGGGCAAGCTCGCCATCCGTCCGTCCTATGACGACAGGCCGTGTCGACGGTGCTTTCGTGTTCCACACGCGCCTCAAAGAGATGTCAGCAACCAGGAAGGGGTCCGCAAAGACCGATGCCTGCCGGGGCTGCGGGACTGTTCGAAAGAGATACCGCGGCCCTGGAACACAAAGATCAAATAAGGAACATGGATGGGTTTTAGTCAGTAAAAGTCTAACACTCCCTTCCACTCCGTCCAGAGCGATAGGGGTCATTTGATGATTTACGATATGAAAAAAAAAATACTCGTAGCTAAATAGTATTAGCAGCAAAGGTATTTTTTTCGATAAGGTGGCTTAGTCTGCAATGGATGACCATCTATTGCAGACCGAGACATAACCGTGCCAGGCTAGGCAGATGATGAGTTCACTTTTATTAGTTAGCTATAAAAAGTAGTAGACCAAAGAACGAATTAGTAAAAGATGATTATGGCTAGATTCAAGATTGGATAGGAAGAAATCGAAATTCAGATATAACGGCAGATGGAGATGTAGATGGCAGAGGACGTGCTGCGCAGACTCCAAATAAATTGAGATAAGGGCATGAGATTGATGATATTGATTGGCATCAAAAAACTCCTCCTGAACGCTGTCAGCTGCTAACGTGCTCAAGAGACTGGCGGCGGTGGCACGTTGTATGGCAACGCTAAGCCTAAGCCTAAAGGCAACGCTAAGTCTGGCTAAGGTAAAAGCCAGCCCTTGGATCACTCGTAGCTCAACAAGGCGTTTGGAAATTCCCTTAAGGGCCTGCGCAGACGACGGACTTTTGTCCGCCGGATAGAAATGACCGTTCCTGTTCATTGGTTGTTGTGTTGTTTTTCAATCTATTGGTTAACGTCCATTGGTTGTTGCAAATTGTTCGCAGACAAATAGTCCGTCGTCTGCGCAGGCCTTAAAAGGCTGTGAGCACTCGCATTTCACGAAATGGCTCGAAAATATATGTAGCTATTAGATTACTATACAGGGAGGAACAGCGAGGCGAAAACGGTAACACGTATTCAGTACATCACTCTGAGCATAAAAAAATTTCATCAGTAATTTTTTTTATAAATCAGCCGTTCCATACATTTTGACCGTGTGCGTATTGCTCTTTTGTAGTAAACAGCTGTTTTTTGGGTTCTCTGCAGCCGCAGCGGGAGCCGCAGCACAGCACGATGAGCTAGGAAGATGGGATGTCGCCGATTGAAATAATTTAAAGATTATACAAAGCACAAGACAAAGCATGTGTCAATGATTACTAATATTAGGCAAGTTTTTAAACTTACTTTGTGCAATCAGGATTAAAGCAGTTATTATCATTTCTGTTTGATAAACTGATCATATAAAAGGTTGCGAATTCTATCCAAAATCATAATTTGTTTTCAACTACAAGAAAAAACAAGTAAGTTTACATAAGAAATATCCCTAATTGAGTTAATATTTGGATCTATTCAATTTATCACCGAAAGTATATTCCTTATTTTCGGGAAGGGATCATAGACTAGATAGTAAATAGTTCTATGAACTTTTTTTATTTATTTATACTTAGTGTATCATTTAAGGGACTTACATTCTCTTAAATCGATAATCCCATCAGAAAATATAAATTAATACTTATTACGCTTGCTCGTTCCAGAAATGAAATTTCTACTGACTGTAGCTGCCGTCATCGCCGTAGCCGTCGCTGTGCCCACACAGCGCGGTCTAGTGGCCCCTGGACCCGCCGGCCCCGCCCCTGCCCCTGAAGACTCCTTCGTGCCCATTGCCATCGGACCTGCCATCATCGAATCCTTCGAGCCCGTCGCTATTGGACCCGCCATCGTCGACTCTTTCGAGCCCATCGCTATCGGACCCGCCATCGTCGGTGGACTTGAGGGCATCGCTGTCGGACCCGCTATCGTCGAAGGTTTCGAGCCCATTGCTGTTGGACCTGCCATCGTTCCCTTCCCCGTTGAGGAGCCCGCTGTCGTCCCCTCTCCCGTGGCCATCGTTGAAGGTCCCGCCTCCAGCGAGATCGCTACCGGCACTCCTCTGGTGCAGATCATCCTGAACATCAACCAGGCCGCGTCCAGCCCCGTCTCCGTCGGACCCGCACTCGCCCCCGAGCACGTCGAGATCAAGCCTGAGCCCGTCCACATTGTGGAGTCCGCCCCTGAGCCCGTGCAGGTTGTTGAGGCCGCCCCTGAGCCCGTGCAGGTTGTTGAAGCCGCCCCTGAGCCCGTCCAAGTTGTAGAGGTCGCCCCCGTACCCGCTGAGCCCGTCCAGATCGGCGTCCCCGTCATCCCCGAGGCCGCTGTCGTCCTCCCCGAGGAACTCAACTAAATAACTAAACAATACACCTCTGGTATAGAACTACTGAAATATTATGCAAATGAATGAAGAAATGTCTTATAAATTTCAAATTATATTTTGCTGATGTTGATATAAGAACTATGTCATACCTGTATTCCCATCTCATATGTACCAATTAAATAAACATCGATCTGAATGAAAAATTTGTTTAACTTGTCAAAAGAGTACAAAACACCAAACCAACTCAATGTTGAAAACATTCCCTTATCAGAAATAATGGGTTTCAATGTTCTGGTTCACTTCTTAAGAGGGAACTGGGCCTGTCAACCCGCGATCATGGCGCTTGCAACAGCGTCGAAATATCGGGAGCTCAATAGTACATTGTTACCCTAGGGGTGAAAGTAACTTATTTAGTCCCGAGACGAGGTTTGGCACCCGAGCGTAGCGAGGGCGCCAATAGTTCGAGGGACTAAATAAGTCTTTAACCCGAGGTAAACACTGTGCTTTTCATTACGAATACAAGGAAAGTAAAAATAAAAACATGAATTACCTAAAGAATGTTGAATTTTAATTTACATAAATCAACAACTTTGGTGTGATATTTATTTAAAGTTTATGGTAAAATTAGAACAATTAGTTAAAGGTAGTGAAAGGTTTTGTCCGGGTATGTTGATATTTGATATTTTCTGGGAAACTACTGTATCCTGGGATTATTAAAAAATGAATGAACGAATGAATGTTTGTAATGGCTGTATAGAAAGTTGGAACATGGTTCAATAGAAATGTGAAAACAGAACTAGTTTTTTTTTTATAATTTGGCTGCTGTCAGTTGAAAACGATTCTCCCTAGGGCTGAAAGTATTACTTTCAACCCGCTCCTCAGACAACTTCAGACCTACTTTCAGAGTATGAGTAATGAAAAATAATGAACAATCACGGAAGATATCCCGTAAATGACAATATAAGTTTAGTTGTAAACCGTGAAAGTTAAATACAACCCTCTAAGTTCATTTAATCCCATTCAATGACTATTTCATGAAAAAGTCTCATCTCAGTCTCGGGTTATGGCTTTTTACTCAGATTTCCCATAAGATTTTTTTTCTGAATAACCTCACAATGCTAGTACCACTATTTGTTAGTTTGAAGTAAAATAGTATAAATAGAGTATTTAAATTGTACAAAAACCAATTTATTCTCTCTAAAAACATTTTAATAATGTAACATAATATCACGCCTGTTAACCCCGAAGGGTTATTTGTACTGTGGTTAGGCAGAGGTGTATCTAATAGTACCCACATTTAATAGTCCCATGTAATAGGGGGCGAGCTTATTGTCATCAACTGGGCGCAAAGCCAGGCTCCATGGCTGCTACTGAGAAAATAAAACAACAAACACAAACAATACACACACAGGAATCATTTCAATATAGGTACTAAAACTACCTCATAATATAATTTGTGTTTGAAACTGTATCTTGATGATCTCTGAGAAAGCTACTTTAAAAAAAAACAAATTAAGTATGACAATGAATTAATTTTTTTTTAAATTTAATTTATTTAAAATAGGTACGCCAACAGTACATACATTTTACATTTAACAATAAAAGTTTACAGGAATAACCATAGGCGTATATAGGGGGGGGGCCGGGTGGGCCGTGCCCACCCCAGAATGGTCTGGTGCCCACCCCAGGATGTTGGGTTACCGATTCGAAATTCTAGGCTAAGATAAGATAAGATCATTTTATTTGTTCAAAACATGAGTATACACACACATAGCATGCAAGATGTTACATTAATTATAAAAATGACAGTCATATTTTGCCTGAACGGCGTACAAAAAAAAAACGGCTAAAAATGAATAAGTTGGTTTAAATTTAATTTAATTACCTACCTCGAAAGTTATTTAGGAATACTGTTATGGACGGAAAAATGGCACCAATAACATGGTGCCATTTTCCCGTCATCATGTAAACACGACGTAAATATGTAAATAAAGGCGAAAAATAGATAATTCACGAAACGTACTAGGTAACTAATTGTTTAATTTAAGTACCTACTTTAAATAAATGCCCTACACCAAGCTCAAGTTGTTCAAGTTGGTAAAGAAATCATTTTGTGGGCCTTGTGATTCTGATTTGAAAATTTTTGTGAGGCACTTTACTGATCAAGCGTGTAAGGCAAGAACATGACTTTACAGTGACAAGGTACCTACATAGGAAATATAAGTAGAGCTATTTAATTTACGAATTACGATACTAGTTGTGCTCTGCTCATTGGCCACTTGTTAATAGGAAACCGAATGAAGTCTAGCCCAGACCCCAGTGGCGTAGCGTGGGGGGCCATGGCCCTGGGCGGCACGTTTCAGGAGGCGGCAGAAAACAAGAGCCAGGCGGCAGCGTCAGGTCATAGTTATCGAATCAGATAATTACTAAAGTCATCGGGACAATGTTGTAAAAACTAGGATAACCAAGAAGTGGAGCATTTTCTTTAATATACGCTGCTGGCCCGGGGCGGCTTTTCATACAAGGCTCACGTATACTCCGGTCTGCCGCCCCGTATTTTCTAGATACAAGCACTTTATTCTTCTAGCCTGCCGCCTACCTTTTTTTATATCTATATTTATGGTAAAAAGAAAATCAAACCTATCTGGGATGCTACAATTTTCTAGCTCGCTTTGCTCGCTCTTACAACTAAGTTTTCTTAATCGTTCCATATCTCTAATGCATTCGTAGAAAAAGAATGTTAAATTTCATTTGTTTGAATCGTGAAAAGAAAATCTGTTACCTATCCGAGGCGGGGTGCTAAAATTTTCGAGCTCGCTTCGCTCGCTCTTGCATCCTACTTACTCTTAAGTCTAGAGCTTTTATGCATAAGTCGATAAAAATAACTTATTTATCCATATGAATAGTTTTTTTTTTTTTTTTTTTTTTATGTTCTTTATTTACAACAATCTGTCTCCTACGTGGGACATTCAGAAGTATGTTGGTTGGTGCTATCGCTCAGTATGTGACCTGTGTCACATCTTCATTGTTTTACCAGTAGTTAAGCTAACTGTGGTTGAATGAGGTCTTGGGGTATTTTGCGCTTTAATCGACGCACTTTGTTGTGGTTGTCCATTAGTGACCGAGCCAGAGTATTTGGGTGTTGTTGGATTCGTTCTTTATAGGACTTGGTATGGCGTGCGATTTCCTGCTTCACAGTGGGCATTCGTAGGTCGTGGTGTAGTAGTTCGTTGGGTACAAACCAGGGCGCGTTTGTTATCATGCGCAGAGTTTTATTTTGAAACCTCTGTATAATTTCTATATTTGAGTGAGATGCGGTGCCCCACAATTGGATCCCATATGTCCAGATGGGCTTCAGTATTGCCTTGTACAAGAGTATTTTGTTTTCGAGAGATAGCTGAGACTTTCTCCCTATGAGCCAGTAAAGTTTACGTGTTTGGATACCCAGTTGCTTCCTCTTAGTGAAAATATGTTTCTGCCAGGTAATTCTTTTGTCTAGGTGCAAGCCAAGATATCTCACATGATCTGCTTGTGGGACTTCAATGTCATTTAGAGTAACTGGCGGACAGGATCCTCTTTTTAAAGTAAACGTAACATTGACTGATTTGGTTTCATTGGCTTTAATCCGCCACTTTTTAAGCCAGTCTGATATGTCATTTAGTCCTTCTTGGAGTATTTGTGAGGCAATTTTTGGGTCGCTATGTGTGGCTAGTATGGCGGTATCGTCAGCGAAGGTTCCAGTAGTTAGTGATTCGGATGTCGGTAAGTCTGCAGTAAACAGTAAGTAGAGTATGGGACCCAATACGCTACCCTGTGGAACTCCTGCCTGTATGAGACAAAGATCAGACAGCGCTTCCCCACTTTGAACAAAGAAGTGACGCTGTTGTAGAAATGATTTAAGTATTCCGTACAGGTGATTTGGTAAGGCGTTTTTTAGTTTAAAAAGTAGACCTGCATGCCAAACGCGGTCGAACGCTTGAGATATGTCCAAAAATGCACTGTTACAGTAAGACTTTGCCTCCAATGACTCCATGATTTTATTTGCTAGTCTGTGAACTTGGTCGACAGTGGCATGTTTATTGCGGAACCCAAACTGATGGTCAGGAATTAGTCCTTTTTCTTTGAGTATAGGTAGAGTTTGTTGTAGCAGTAGAGATTCAAATATTTTGGATGGGATGGGTAGCAGGCTTATGGGTCTATATGATTTTGCTTCTTCTGGTTGTTTGTCTGGTTTCAGTAGCATTATAATTTGCGCAACCTTCCACTCCAGGGGAAAGAACTGCAGTCTTGTCATGGCGTTAAATAATGACGTCAGGAAAATTATGCCAGATACTGGTAGTTCTTGTAGTATGCGGTTTGTAATAAGGTCATATCCTGGTGACTTTTTTGGGTCCGATTTTTTTATGATACTGGCAACTTCTGTCTTTGTAAATTTTAAAGGCATATCCTCCTTATTATCAGGAGTATTCAGTGAGTCAGTGATTTCTGCGGCATCTACTGGAGAGCCTTCATATGGATGAGGAATAAAGACCTTTGAGAGATGTTCTGAGAAGGTTTCGGCTTTCTCTTGGTCCGTCCGTGCCCAGGATCCATCAGTTTTTCGTGTCAGCTGAATGTTAATGTTATATGAATAGTTAAAACAAAATGTAATTTATCAGATGTGCTAAAAAATTTTAAGCACGCTGTTTTTGTTAATTTCCGGAACGGCAAACCTTATACTCTAGGTATTAGCAATTGAACATGACAAACCTACATACATACGAACAAATGATCATCATAATCATCATCATTCTCTTGCCCTTCTTATCCCAATTCATTAGTGATCGGCGCAGTATGTCTTTCTCTTCCATACCTCTCTAATTCTTAATTACTCGTCATTTCATCAGACAGTCTTGAAATAAATTGATTATAAAAAAATAAAATAAAAAAAAACTTAAGTATAGAATAACATTTTTAAATAATTTAAAAAATGTTTTGTATTTTGACTCTTTCCTACATCTCTTGACTAATTATGAAATTAGAGGGGGCGGCCAAAATTACAGTCGGCCCCGGGAGCAAAACCCCAGGCTACGCCACTGGTCTAGCCCAATGTATATCAACAAGGCACGGGGCCAGGCCCCCCCTGGAAAATATCTCTAGATACGCCAATGGGAATAACAAGCAAAAAGCACCTACCTTAAAAACATGCTTCAACAAATTCATTTTACTTCCTACTAATTAAAATCTTAAAATAATCTTAGATCTATAGAATTTAATTGTAGCCTAAGTTTAAAGGCACAGATTTATTCATGACTCACATTATTATTTTTTTTCCGCACGCCCACCATTTAGCAAATTGACCAATGGTTATGTATTGCTCGAAGAAATAAGTACGGCGGCAAAACATCTTATTATTAGATTTTTTGCTCTACCTTCTCAGCTCTTGAATAATAATATCAAGGTTCTTCAAATACTTATTTTTTACGTCAATGATTGATGAGATATTCACTTCTAAACCTCGAAGAAAAACAAATTAAGATGAAGAAAATCTGAAAAAATGTGGATTTGTAGAATGAATTTTCAACGAAAATGGCTGTGATTAAGATTGGTTTTTAGTGAAACTGCAGCAGTAACTTAGTTTTTCATTAGCATACATACTATAAAACTAAATTTAGTTTTGTTGGCTGTTCAGTATATATATGACTAAGCGTTAATAACTCTTCCTTAGGTAACATTTTGTTAAACCACTAGCTGTGCCCCGCGGTTTCATGCACCGTTTTCCTCGGCCCCTAAGGGCCGTAGCGTGATGTTAAATAATACCTGGCTAAGTAATAACAGCCGCTCGGATCAATCTCCAGGTTAAGCCGCGCTTGCTAAGGTTGGTTTGTGGTTGGGTGACTACCGATTACATACCGAGTTTCCTTCGTGCCTCGGAAAGCACGTTAAGCCGTTGGTCCTGGCTGCCATTTGTAGATCTTTGACAGTCGTTACAGGTAGTCAGTGGCCCGAAAGTCTGACAACCAGTCTTACCAAGGGGTATCATATAACTCAGAACTAACTGGGTTGTGGAGGTTAGACAGACAGTCGCTCCATTTAAAATACTGGTATTCAGCTGCATCCGGTTAGACTGGAAGCCGATCCCAACATAGTTGAGAAAAGGCTAGGCAGATGATGAGTTCCAGATACTAGCGCGTTCAAACAAGCTGACTCTAAAGCTTAATGATATTCAGCAAAAATTCAAGACATCTCAATTTTTGTTTATCAGCCTGTTTATTACCTGGATAATTACCATTTTCTATTAATTGTTACCCGTTTTTTATTCAAAAAATGTTTTAGGTGACGGGAGATTTTTTGGGCATGTCAATACATTACAAAAGTATTGTCACACGTTTCATGTTCTGATAGGTAGGTTGTTGGTAATTTTGTGATACATATTATTAACTTATTTAATAAAACATACAAGTTTGCAAGTATAACATTTATTAAGAATTTAGCATGTTAGATCATTGGAAAGGTGTTATGTCCACTGAGTTCACTCTTCAAGAGCTTAGTTGAGTTCCTCGGGGAGGACGACGGCGGCTTCAGGGATGACGGGAACTCCGATCTGGACGGGCTCGACGGGCACGGGGGCGACCTCCACAACCTGGACGGGCTCTGGGGCGGCCTCAACAATCTGCACGGGCTCAGGGGCGGCCTCAACAATCTGCACGGGCTCAGCGGGGATCACACCGACGGGCTCAGGGCGGCCGATGGGCTCAGGCCTGACGACGGCGACGGGACCAACGGGGACGACCTCAGGGACGGCGGGGGAGGCCTTGTTTACGTTGACGATGATCTGGACCAGGGGAGACTGACCAGAGGGGATCTCGCCGATGACGACGGGGGAATCAGCGGGGCCAGCGACGGCACCACCATCAACGGGGCTAGGGATCATTGCGGGGCCGACGGCGATGGGTTCGGGTTTGATGACAACGGGGGTTGGGATGATTGCGGGGCCGACGGCGATGGGTTCGGGTTTAACGGGGGTTGGGATGATAGCGGGGCCGACAGCGATGGGGCTGATGACGTTGATGATGTCGGCGAGCTGCTCCTCGAGAAGGGCGGCGGTGGCGGGGTCGGTGTTGGGGCTGTTGATGGCGGCAATGATGGCCTCAACCGCCGCGAGGTCAGAGTCCACGGGCTTGCTCAGAGGCACGGCGACGGTAAGGGCCACGAGGGCAGCGAAGGCAACGAAGAATTTCATTTTTCAGGCTTTTTTTTGGTCTGAAAATAGAAACAAGTATGCATTTATAATCCTGATCCTTTTAAATGTAACCTCACCTGTATTATGTGAAGCGGAAGACAAAGATGTATCTAATGTATATCATAGAGTAGAACAATTTATACTTAGAAATTAGATCGTCTCGGGAGTCACACTACTAGTATAGGAAGTCACGAACACACGATTTGACCACTAAATCATCGATGAACCAAAGATTATATTTTACTGTTTACTTCGTATATTTTTTTTAAATATTTAAATTATTATAAAAAATATATTATTAATAGAAACTTTAGCTTACCTTTGCTGATTGCGATGCTCAAGAAGATGCTATTACAATCATGCCTTTGTGTTTTTAAACTTCACGTTTTATACGAAAATGTTATCATATCAGAAGAACTAAAATAATTCGTTTATGGTCCAAATAAATTGATAAATGCGATGCGCCATTCATTTTTATTATGGTCGTAATCGGTATTAAAAGTACAAACTTTTACTACTTTGCTTCTTGGCTTGCCCTAAGAAAGAATCCCAATCAGCTCGACCTGGGGTCACGCTGATCTCTAGCAGTAGGTAGGTACCTACTGGTAAGTATGCTGGCTTGGACCATGTAACGTTTTTTTTTTTTTCGATTTGGTAATCATTAAATGACCCATCCCGCTCTGGGCGGAGTGGAAGGGAGTGTCAGACTCGTACTGACTAAAACCCATCCATGTTCCTTCTTTGCCCTTTGTGTTCCAGCGCCGCGGTATCTCTTTCGATCAGTCCCGCAGCCCCAACCATGTTACGTGTTAATAAGTACATACATAAGCTATGAGGAGCCTATAGGTAATTTTCTTTTCAATTATCCAGTACGGAAAATGGACATTGAAAATAGGACGGGTGCGAGGGAGAAGGTTACTGAAATCCACGTGTAATGTTGGCGATAGGTATAAACTCACCAAGCCATTAAGAACCGTAGTGTTGTCATTGAGACAAAGGTAATTATGGGACGTGTTAATACCACAATTCATAGTTTCTATGTCGGACAGCCACGAGACAAATGGGACCTTCAGGGAATTTTCCGCGGCTAAACAAGAGTAGGTAATATAATATTATAAAGTTCTTCTGACACACGTTGGCTGAGCCAGATTCTGGATGAAAAAAACACATCTGTATGAAATTAGTTTGTAGAAATACAGGTGACCAACCAACTGAAACGAATGTTTTTTTTATTTAAATCGGCCTCTTCTCGCGGATTGGAAGTGCCGTAATCCACCAAACGTGACGTGCTGTTACATTTACCAGTTTCAGGGCTGGACCGTTACAGATCCAGCAGCGAGCTCAAAGTCCCTTTTGGCATTTCAGAGTTCCACCGTTGACATAACTTCGAATAAATGCTTGTCATTCCAAAAAATGTCCCTGAACAGATTATCATAAAGTAAAAGCAGGTGCTTATTTATTATTGCATATAATGCAATAAACTGATAATAGTGATAACGCCCACACACTTAATACCAGAGATCTCCAGTTTAATACTAATTCCGTTGCGCTAAGCTGTCTACCAATCCACGGATGAGAGGTGTTTATGTATACCTACCGTCTTTCAGACCTAGACTGACTTTCGGGCTGGTTGGACGTAGATATAGACGCCAACACATCAAGCTACTACAATCTGTCTTTCTTTAATAGATTTTCAACTTTATCGCTAAAGCATTATGTTCAAGATTGATTTGGAAGATTTGACAGTTTCTGGTGTGCTGGCGTCTGTACGTGTAACATTCAACATCAGGTGGTTGGAACAGACTGCGGGAGGCGGAGGTAAGGGTGTTGTGGAACAGCTTGGGAAAGGGCTTTTCTTCTCTTGGTAGAAATCCTCGGTCGAAGCGCGGACGGGTCTATCAGACTCGTACTGACTAAAACCTACCCGGTGTTTCCTCGCACACGTGCGACGGGGGGCAGCGGGATCTAATGTGACTTCCGCTGCCTGGACTGGTAGCCAGCTAGACCAGCGGGCCTCGTCCCTTGGTACGAGGGGCCCATATCAAGCAGTGGCCTGCGATAAGCTGAGTTAGTTGACATTTAGCAGATCATAATAATATGTATCTACTTACGACAATTTAACTTACCTACTTACATTTCATTAAAAAAAACGACCTACATCTTAAGCGACTTGACTCAAAATAACATAACGCCTAAACCAAAGGGTTTGGCAGACAAATAACTAGCAACACGCTCAAGCTGACAAGCGTCTCACGACATCAACTCCGGAGAAAACAAAAAACAAAATGACTGGCTTATGAGCATGCCGCGAATTACCGCGACGCGCGACACGTACCGTGACGACGTCCTACGAGACACGCGAAGGAAACCAGTGACGCTAATAGCCTGTATTTAGACGTAAATCGCGTCGCAAAGTGCATCACCCGTGGCCGTGAACGGAGCATAAGCCGTCCATAAACGAAAGGTTATGCATGTGCGGTATTGCCTTTACAGTCAAACTGTACAGGCATGCATGGACGTGTGTAGGAGAAAACTTTACATTAAGGTATCCTGGCCTGCAAAAGCAACCTAGAGCTTTTTGCGCAGGCATAACCGAGTGAGAGCTGCAGGTCATATGCACAGCTCTCAGTTTTATTTTTAATTTGTTATAACAAGTACCTAATAAACCAATGACTGCCTCGTTGGTCTAGTGGTTGCAATCACGACTGCTGAGCATGCGGTCCTAGGTTCGATTCCCGGGTCGGGCAATTCAGCAGCAGCCACGGAGTCTGGATTTGTGCAAGGTTGATGGCAAATAGGCTCGCCCCCTTTTACATGGGACATAAACATAACTGGCGAAATGTGGGTCTACTATTAGGTACACCTCTGCTTAAGCCTTAAGGGATTACAGGCGTGATATTATGTGATGCAATAAACCCACTAAAACAACCATATTGTCGCGTGTTGCCGGCAATTTACAACTGTCTTGCATAACCTGTCGTCTATGGCCGGTTTAACACTCGCCAGTCGTCACCCATAAACTGCAGTTTATTACATTACGTATGTCGTTGAGCTCCTTGGGTTATGAGCCGAGCTACACGTTCACTGACAAATGCTTGCACTAACTGGACAAGTCCACTCAAATCTGTGTGGTTATTTCTTCAAAAGACTATCTCAGACATTAATCTGCATGGTCCTCATATGTCTAGATCAATGTCTGGACTTTAAAAGAGACAGTGACCTCTGAGTTTGTTTCGGATGTTTCTTCTCAGAGTAGTCAGGTACGAAACACCGGCCCCATCTAGTTTTAAAACAACATGATGACTTGTAAATGTGTTTTGTAAAACCAATTTACAGAAATAAATATGATTTATGATTTATAATTAGCTATTGTGTGACTTGAACCATCTAAACGGTCTCATGTATGATAATTACCGAGTCAGGAACTTTTCAACTCACACTCATGAGCGACTAGTTTTTGTCGTTCATCATTGACAGCCTTGTACCATTCACTGCTGGGTATCTTGGCATCCTCCTTTGGTGCCACGCTTCCCTGGTCTACGCGACTCCCAACCAAGTCTTACCCGTGATCTTTCCAAGATAAGTTTTTTTTTTTTTAGGCTTTACTGTCCCACAGCCCGTGGCTACTTAATAACAGTCGCTCGGGTCGATCTTTAGGTTAAGCCGTGCTTGCCTAGGTTGATCTGTGGATGCGTGACCATCCATTACATACCGAGTTTCTTCCGTGCCTCGGAAAGCACGTTAAGCCGTTTGTCCCGGGTGTCATTTGTAGATCTTTGACAGTCGTTAGGTAGTCAGTGGCTCAAAAAGTCTGACAACCAGTCTTACCAAGGGGTATCGTATTACCCAGTACTAACTGGGTTGTGGAGGTCAAATAGGCAGTCGCTCCATGTAAAATACTGGTATTCAGCTGCATCCGGTTAGACAGGAAGCCGACCCCAATATAGTTGGGAAAAGGCTACGCAGATGATAGGCTTTACTGTCCCACAGCTGAGCAAAGGCCTCCCCCAATAACTTCCATGAGCTCTTTTCCTGTGCCTCCTTGAACCAGCCATGGCGGTACGCGTCCAGTTCGTCTCGCCACCTCTTTCTACCCCGGCCTCGGCCCGAGGAAATTCATTATTGATGGAAGATCTAATGGAATTCGGTAGTTTCTGCCAACTATCATGAGGGTACCCGGTCTACCATCATACCATAGGAAAAAAGGCGTTTAGTGTATGTATGGAATCCCTAAATTCTGTCGCATTTAGCTACCGAAATATTAAAAATGGCTGTTGTAAAGAGCACAATAGCTGTTTTGTAATCCCATGCGTGGTATCGCAACTGGTTACCAATATAATCCGATAACGACGAATATGTGATTCTGATAACAACTCCTTACAACCATTTTCCTACATTCAGATAAGTAAGTAGCAAGTAATGGCTATGGGTAATAAGCCATAGCCATCTACCGATGGCGTCGTATGAGAAACTAGCTTTTGCCCGCGGCTTCACCTGTCTGTCTGTTTGTTCCGGCTAATCTCCGAAACGGCTGGACCGATTTTGCCGGGACTTTAACCGACAGATAGCGAATGTTATAAGGTTTAACATAGGCTACTTTTATTTTAGAAAAATAATTAGGGTCCCGTGCAAAAAAAAACTCCTGAAAATGGTAACAAAATCCGATTAAAAAAGGGAAGTAATATTTTTTTTATAATAATTTCACGCGAACGAGGGTCGCGGGTAACAGCTAGTGATAATTAAAATGACTGCACTACATCTCTGTGTAACCCTCCGTGAAAAACAGGCGTGATGTAATGTTCAGGTCGGACGAAGAGACTTCGATCGCGGCCAAAGAGATTAAAACACATATAGAGAGGACATTGGGAATATTGTCATACAATAATTTTCATCCTGAATATTTTCGATTTTGACACACGACTGCTACCTGACAAGCGGGCGTATGACACAGATGACACTAGACAGAACGAATTGTTACTAAGTCGTAACAAGTTTTGGATTAAGATTTTCTTCGTCATGACCCGTCTATAGCTCGGAAATATTTGAGTGTCTTTGTGTCATATGAATGCGACCTGACAAGGCGACGTATTGCACTGGACTGATCGACTTGTTACTAATTTGTAATAGGTTTTGAAATTGTCAGTTTCTTGGTCTTGTCCCGTCTATAGCTAGTTATATTTGAATGTCTTTTATCGCGGCCTTTGCGTGACAATGTTACTTATTTTCTTAATTCTCTATTAAGTACCTACCTACATAAAGAAAGACGATTGGTAGGATTCCCCTGCTGTGTCGAATGACACACGACACTTGGCTAAGCAATAATAACCACACGTGTCGATTTCCGAGGTTAAGCAATCAAATCAAATCAAATAATTTATTCGTGTAATATGGGTTAGTAGGTAATTTAAATGTTACATTACATAATATAACAGTACCTAAGAATCCTCATATTGACCATTTCTGGTATACGAAATATAAAATAAAAGCTACTACCTTAACAAATATATATAGGTAGGTATAATGTATAGGTACTAACTTAACAAATTATTGCACTAGAATAACAACAACAACATAATGAGGTGTTACAATAATTTTCGATTCTTATAACTAAGGTAATCCTGGGTCGTGTAGAAACATTTATTGACTAACCAGGCATACAATTTTTTTCGGAATAAAGTAATGGGTAGTAGGTCTTTCAGTTCACTAGGTAATTTGTTGCTTGCCGAGGTCGGTCCGTAGACGAGTGACAGTTCATATGACATAACGACACCCGCCTGTATTTCAGAAACCGCCATATTGTTTTCTGTCGTCATTTAATTATGTTTTATTATATTTGACAGTCACTAAGGGGATAGTGTACCAAAGAGATTTTAAAGTCGCAAATATTTGAATGTCTGTGGTGTAGATAGAGGTACGAAAGTCTGACAACCAGTCTTACTAAGAGTTATCGTGTTACCACGTAACTGAGTTAAAGTATTCGTAATGACTGGAAGCCAACCCTAAGATACTCAAGGTAAAGCTAGGCAGATGCGTTGACACAAAACAGACTGTAGAGACCTTTACCCAGGCACCAAGTAGTGGAACAGCAACGACTGATTGAAAAAAAATGTTGCTAATGCCGCTGATCCTAAATCCAAGACACTTAATACTCTGAGTCTCTGACGTCACTCACAAAAAGACAGGATGTCCTATTCTTCACTGATAGGTGTCTACGTCACGTCCTGTTTTCGACCAACAATCTCCAGAAGCACAATAGGGAAGAATACTAAGCCGACTTATCTAGATCCAACGGCTTTGTATTGTAAAGATTATCAGATTATAAGTGAGTTCAAACGTAAAGTAATCGCAGCCGGTCATCAGAGTCATTTATTGCAGACGTACGTAAGTCGGTGGCGTGTTGTGTTTCTTTATCTGTTTTTTACTTCCTTTTTTTGCATACCTATTAGTATGCCATGTTTCATTTGCATTTGTTTCCTATTTGAGAAAACTGAAAAAGAAGTTTTTGTATAAGAGAAACAAGCGATTTCTTTTTCGACAATGTTCGGATGCCGTAAGTAAAAATAGAAAACATTTTGAAAATCATAGGTCGCGTGACCTATTGCCAAGGAGGTCATGTCATGACATAGGAATAGACAGATTTATAACTTGATCTTCATCATCTGCCTAGCCTTTTTCCAAACTATGTGGGGTCGGCTTCTAGTCTATCCAGAGGAAACGGAATACCAGTATATTTTATAAGTCAATCTTGATGATAAAAAAAACTGTTATAATAGATAAAGAATCCATCATCATCATCTGCCTATACAGGGTGTAAACGGACCCTTTAAAAATTTTGTTGGGAAACGACTTTTTTTTGGGTTGAAAAATCTCACGTTTTACGGTAAGACTCAATGTAACGCACTCAGAACATCGTGCTGATGGATGGATTGAATAGTACGGGGATAGTGGAGGTGTTTAAAGTAAATCTTACTTTAAAAAAATGTATTTAAAAAAAAAACTAGTGAAAAAGTTGGAACTTTGACCCCCAATATCTCCGTAACTAGAAGGTTCTCAGGTATGGTCTAGAACAAAACATGAACGCATTGACGGGGAGAACAAGTGCCTTTCGGCTTCATTAAGGGTCTTTGTACACCCTTTATATAGCCTTTTTCCAACTACCTACGTTTTGATCGGCTTCCAGCCTAAATAGATGTAGCTGGTAGATAAGTACCAGTATTTTACACAAAGCAATTGCCTTTGATCTAAAAAGATTCCCTCTTTCTGAATTAACTGTGTAGGTACCCACTATACCTAGTCATAATAGACTTTCTTAGAGGTTATCAGAGGTTCAAGATTATAATTGCCTACTTATTATACTATAGTTGTTAGGCATATTATCATAGGAATTTACCTACTGACCTACAATGACCGCGATACTGCAATGACGCATTTCTAGATTTTCTTCATCATCAACTTTACCATCAGATCAAACAAAATCTTTCTTTTTTAAGTCGGCTATAAATTTTAATGAGGAACATCTATAATCTGATTCCGTAGGTACTCATAAAGGGTGTAAAAAGACCCTTAACGAAGCCGAAAGGCACTTGTTCTCCCCGTCAATGCGATATTTTTTTGTTCTGGACTGAAGTTTTTTTTAAATAGATACAAGCTTTTAAAGTAAGATTTTTACTTTAAACGTCTCCACGATCCACGTACTATTCAATCCATCCATCAGCACAATGTTCTGAGTGCGTTACATTAAGTCCTGCCGTAAAACGTGACTTTTCACCCAAAAAAAAAGTCGTTTCCCAGCAAAAATGTTTGTGTAAAGTTACTTAGTTTAATGTACAGAATGCTTGGTTGACGGCTTCGTAAAGGGTCTGTTTGCACCCTGTATAGAGGGACACTCAGAAAGCGGCTCTACTTACCAAAACGCCTGGCAATATTATATTCGAATTAAATACATAATTAGCTGTAATACCACACCAAATCCGGAGCTCTATAAACCTTCTTTTCTTTTGCGTGTGGTTAGTGCCTAACCTGTTGTCAGAGTTTTTATACCGCCCATGAGCCTTTGACTTGGCTTTACATGCCGTCGAGAAATATTTCTCAGGCATGTTTGGTTTCCTCACGATGTTTTCCTTCACCTAACTACACGAAACTAGTGATAATTAATTAATTATACAATACACACATGAATCCGAAAAATCAGAGGTGCCTTGTATTCGAACTCGTGACCTATGACTTGGCAGTCTGACGTCACACTACTATATAGGCTATCTCTGCTCTATAAATTACACACCCTCTATTTCTTTTAAAAGGAGAATGGGCAGAATTGCCCTGGCGTCCAATAGCGTTAAGATATATAGCAATGGATAGATCTCTTTAAGAAGAACATTTCTTATTATGGCGACTTCTCTCGATTCAGAGTCAGAGAGGAACTACAGAGGTCTAATGTTGAGAAATTAAGTTAGATTAAATACTGTAATTTCGTCAATTTTTTAACTTTCATTAATACTGTACGTTTCAAACATCATATTATAAGCCTATAAATATCATTTTCAAAATATTGACATCTTAAAATGCTATTTTAGGAGCAAATCCTTACTGTAACAGAAACTTGGATAGATCGTTAACACAACCCCAACGCCCAATAGCATCAAGATATGTATCAATGAATTGATCTCAACAAGAAGAATATTTCTTGCTTTGACAACTTTTCTCGATTCAGAGTCAGAGAGGAGCTACACTTCGGTGCCTAATCAACTACCTAGTTAGATCAATAAAACCGAACAGACTACGAATTAGCAAAAGTTGTATAGTAGCAAATATTCTAATTGAAAGCTCTTTCGAATGGTGTACGTCTTATAGCTATTGGTTACCCAGAAAATGTTAACTTCGGTGCTCAATTAGACACACATTTAGGTTAATAATTCCGAATAGACTACGAATTAGCAAAAGTGGTGCTAGTAGCAAAAGTTCTCTTTGAAAAGCTCTATCCAATAGTGTATATCTTATGACTATTAGTTGCCCGTAAACTCTTAATTGGTTGTAAATAAAATCTTAACTTTGGTGTCCAACTAGTACCTATTTAGGTCAACAACTCCGAACAGACTGCGAATTAGCAAAAGTTATGTTAGTAGCAAAAGTTCTCATAGAAGAGCTCTCTCCAATGGTGTATATTTTATTGCTATTGGTTTCCCAGAAAACGTTAACTTCGCTGCTCAAATAGTCACCTATTTATGTCAATAACTCCGAACGGAATAGGAATTAGTTAAAGTGATGCTAGTAGCAAAAGTTCTCTCTAAAAGGCTCTATGCAATGCATCATATGTTATAACTATTGGTTACCCAGATAACCTTAATTGGTTGCCAAGAAAATTTTAACTTCGGTGTCCAACTAGTCAGCTATTTTTGTCAATAACTCCAAACGGAATACGAATTGGTGAAAGTCGTTAAATGGCAAAGGTTTTCCTTGAAAAGCTCTATACAATGATGTATATCTTATTGCTATGGGTTACCCAGAAAATATTTACATCGGTGCTCAAATAGTCACCTATTTAGGTCAATAACTCCGACTGGAATACGAATTGGGAAAAGTCGTGTAACTGGCAAAGGTTCTAGTCAAAAAGCTTTATCTAATGATGTATATCTTATGGCTATTGGTTGCTAAGAGAACCTTAACTTCGGTGTCCAACTAGTCAGCTATTTAGTTCAATAACTCTGAACGGACTGCGAATTAGCAAAAGTTATTTAAGTACCAAAAGTTGTCATTGAAAAGCTCTCTGCAATGGTATATATGTTATTGCTATTGGTCACCCAGAAAGTCTTAACTTCGGTGCTCAAATAGTCACCTATTTAGTTCAATAACTCCGAACGGACAACGAATTGGCGAAAGTCGTGTTTCTGGCAAAGGTTCTTCTTGAAAAGCTCTATGAAATAGATTATATGTTTTTACTATTGGTTACCCAGAAAACCTTAATTGATGCCAAGAAAATCTTAACTTCGTTGTCCAACTAGTTACATATTTAGTTCAATAACTCCGAACGTACTACGAATTGCCAAAAGTCGTGTTAGTAGCAAAGGTTCTCCGTAAAAAGCTCTTTTCAATTATGTGTATCTTATGGCTATTGGACCTTGGGGCATATGCCTATACATCGATGCCCATTGTCCTTTGTTGCCCAACCATTCTTACCCCGCCGTTGCACAGCGCCAGGCGCCCGGATCAATTAACAATGATAGTATGGCACACCAACTAGAGAGATTTCGTTGGTCTATAAATTGCAACCGTATTTCCGTAGCTAGCTCTCCAGCTATTAGCAGCCTGAATACAAAAAAAAAATCGTGCAAGTGGTGCAACGATCGAACCTGAGAGTCGTAATCGCAGTCGCCACCAAAAGCAGAAGAAGTTTTATTTAAAAAATAAAACTTCTTTATTTCTGACTTCTTTCTTTATTGATGGCATGGCGATCTTGGCAAGGTCGCCATGTAATGTCGGAAGTCCTAAAGATCGCAGAAAGGAGACAGACAACCATCTTGTTCCAACTTAATTAACTACAATGGAACAAGATGGTTGTCTCCTTTCTGTTCTGCTATCTCTTATATGTCTAAATAAATTTATTAATTTCTAGTTGCTAAGGGGAACTAATTATAGGTACTATGCAATTTTGGGGCATACATAGTACCTAAATGATGAGTTGCCAAGTGGAACTAATTAGGTACCTGCCTACTATGTAATGTTGAGGCATACATAGTACCTAATTAGTTCCACTTGGCAACCAAAAATTAATCAATTTATTTCGGTTAGATACACGCTAAATATTAATCGCAGAATATGCCTGCTCTGAAGTTATTAAATAAATAAATAATAAAAATAAGTTATTTTAATCGTTTTTTTTTTTGGGATGGCAAACCATCAAGTAAACCCCCCGCTCTGGATGCAGTGGGAGGGAGTGTCAGACTTTTACTGACTAAAACCCATCCATGTTCCTTCTTTGCCCTTTGTGTTCCAGGGCCGCGGTATCTCTTTCGAACAGTCTCGCTGCCCCGGGGCCCCGCAGCCCCGGAGTCCCGCAGCCCCGGAAGTTATTATAATCTGTACTTTACTTACCCACCTATACCATCTACAAGAAAATACAAGCGTGAGTTGTAGGTAGGTTACTAATTTTCTCCTTACACCGTTTACATTACGAGAGATTGAAATAGAACCAAGTAGGTAGCTAGGTACTAGCAGTTATCAGACGTAACGGGGCATAGTACAAACATTCGTGGCGATAATCGGATTGATAATTAGCAGTCGAATCATGCATGCTACATGCCATAGCATGCATTCCTTTGTAACCAGGCAGGCATTCCCGGTTACACCGGAGAGTACCACATTAACGGATATTACAACCAAAGTTAGTTTTCTTTGAAAATAAGTATCGGTCCCGAACTCACGACATACGACTTGTAGTTATTAGGTTATGGGTTCGAACCCAAGCAGGCTATTATTTTGCGTTTATCACCGCTACTCTCAAAATAGCGAAAGAAAGCATAAATAAAACCAAAATTTGAAGACATGTGAATCCACCAACCCGCGCGAAGCCACGTGGTGGATTACGGCCCACTTCCGCTCACGTAGACGAAGCCTGTATCTCAGAAGTCGGATAGTATATGGTATCCTACTACATAATTCTCTTTATTAATTTATCTTACATACCTACTATTCACATTTTTAATAACAAAATTATGTAAATAAGAGTTAAAAATGTAAAAATAGTGGCCCACCAGCATTGGGAACACAGTCCAAGCTACCAATGGGCAGAGCTCTTGAGATGGGAACCTTCTACAAATACGCGCCGTGGCTAAGTACCGCTTTCTGAATCAAATCCTTGATCCAGCTGTCAAGCGAGAGCCTATTATTATTATCAATGTTCTATTGTTTTACTAAAGAAAATCAACCTCTAACATTCATAAATCCTATTTAAATCGTGCACATAATAACTAGCTATTTACGCATCTGTATGTACGATTCACATAATTATAACTAGATAATTATGATCTCGCGGATATACAAAAATTATAATGGATATATTCGTAATAAAAGTAACTTTGAAAAATAATCATGAATGCACGAAAAACAACAAGATAGGTTTATAGTAGCTAGATTTTCTAAACAATTGTCTAAATAAAGGTTAGAATATTTAAAACAGTACCTAAATGCAGTAGCTGCACATTAATAAACTACCTACATAAAAAAATAAATACCTTCATATTCCGCAGTCGTGTTAAGTACTGCGAGGTCGCCCTAGCGAAAAATTCACGTAAAAACATGTCTGATGAAGATTTCAACTAAGAAAAGGGAGAGAAATAGAGATTTAGAATTATTTTATTTGAATATTTCGTCAGTTAGCAATGTGAGCATCCACTGCGCGAATGGGAGCAATCGAAATTATTTCAGCTAAGTCTGAGAGATACACAGTTATCTACAAACAATAACATTATTGTTTGGCAACAGTAATAAACATAATAAAACATAACTCTGAATTCTCAATATGTTTATTGACAATATGCAGTATAAAGGTCCATTTCATGGAAATTATTTTGCGATTTTTATGAATAATAATTTATAATTGCACTAATATGAAATACCAACTTAATAAATAATTGCATATGAAATTATAAAAGGTACAACATGTCTGTATGTTGTTATAGGTTCTATAGCTTTGGTGTGATGCAAATTATACAACTTTGAGCTTTGCACATACTATACATAAGAAATAATTTATTGAAAGTGACACTATAAAAGGGAACATCAAGAACTGTAACACTCATAACTTATACATAATTGTTTCTTTTATATCATTAACCCCTCACATACCATACCACTTAAATATAGCCATTTAATAAATTCAAAACCCTCACAATTCATTTCTACATTGTGTATTCAAAATACATAATAAATGACTAAGATACCGCCACTATAAATACAAGTCATAAATTTTATTGATTTTGTGTGCAAATGTACTGTACAAAGTACATTTGCTTCCTGAAGTTGACGTCTTATTTCGAGGTGAATGGGTCACAATAATATAAACAGGGCTAATTAACAGTTAGGAGCAGAATGTTTCACAAACATAATAGCAAACTAGATAGATAACAGTCTCAATTTCTAATCAGACTACGACATAATAAATTTTAAACCAACAACACCAATAGCTCCTGCACCAAGTCACACAAAATTAAACTAGTAAATAAATAATTACTTCAAACTTTCCTTGCGTAAAAACGTCTTCTTAATTCATCAATATCAATGAGGTAGTATGTACCGGGGAACAATACGTCTATTGAGCCCGATGGTTGATAAGGTGCTGTGTGGTAGTTCATAGTTCTATTATCCATGATATCGGAGAACTTGGTAGGCTCCACACACTGCCTCTCATCCAGTAGAGAGACGGTTTTATTCAGGGAATTTAATAATTTAGCCAATTTGGAACCTACACTCATGTCATTGCAAATATTTATAGAATACATTGTAGACGCAAGACCTGATCCATATGAAAATAATCCAAACTTCTTCCCGATCAGCTGTTCAGGAGATTTACTAATGAGGTATGATGCAAGGCCTCCATACAATGACGGAGTATACATGTTACCTACATTCTTAGCTATGTACAGTGATGGTTTGGTTTTCTCTTCAAACAGAGCTTGGCTGTAAGTCATGAATGCTTTCTCAACATCTCTGTCAAAGTATGTTTCTTCCAGTTTGTAGGAACTGAATTTTGATAAGCCTGGGAATTGTTTTTCACGTTGTTCTGGTGATGCATTAAGGAAATCATTGAAGCACACTCTGGCCAGCGATTTCTGTACTAGTTTACTGTAAGGACAGTGGAACAACATACCGTCTAAGCTCAATAAGCCTCTGAAGTCAGGATCAACCTTCCTCATCTTCTTACAATATAAGTTGTAACAATTATCTAAAGCACTGAGGTAGCATTTTATAGAGAGCTTCCCGTCCACTAGTGGGAATTCTGATGACAAGTCTGGCTTGTAGAAGTCATACGCATGAGTCATGTATGAGGCACGAACACCGCAGTCCAGCACCAGGGGTGCACCTGGCCCTATGAGCATGGCCACTGCTCCAGCACCTCCTGTAGGCCTCGCTGGGCCTTTACCATACACTGCAATGTCTCCTGCCACCACTATTGCCTTCCTACCATCCCAGGAGGATGACTCCACCCAGTTCACAGCATTAAACAGAGCTGCAGTACCACCATAACAAGCATTTGTTGTGTCTATGCCTTCAATGTCTGTGGCTCCTTCCTCAGCAAATAAGGTCATGAGGTAAGTCTTTACACTTTTACTTTTGTCTATAATTGTTTCAGTACCAACCTCCAGCCGTCCAATATCATGAAGATTGATGTTATTTTTCTCTATCAGTCTGTGTAAAGCTGTCATGCAAATTGAGTTTATGTCTTCCCTGTCCGAGCAAAAGCCCATTTTGTGTTGGCCGAGGCCGACCGTGTACTTGCCGGTGGACACTTCGTCGAATTTTTCCAGTTCCACTTGGTCTACGTATTGTGAAGGGAAGTACAACTCCATGGCGAGGATGCCGACGTTTTCTACTCTTCCGCCCATCTTTGTTAGTAACTTTCACGCTCGAGATTAGTGTTCGTGGTCCGTTAGTTAGTCGGTACGTGTTACCCGAGCGATGTAACCGGCGCAAACTGATGCCTCGGGCCCGCGCCTGCCGCGTCTCGCACGGTGCCGACGTCAGCACCCAGCCTCACGTTACCGGCACGAATACACCATTGACCTAATACCAATAACCAGCTTTCTTTCGCTCTTACGCGAACGTCCGATAACAGTATTTACGTTGCGCCGAGCGCGCCACCGATTAGTACTCGTGTATAACAATGTCACGATCAACTTGTCCGTTTTGTGTTTACATTAATTTTGCGTAAATCTTTTGTTATTTTAACTTATAAATTTATGCCGCTTGATTCCATTTTCTTCCGGATTTCAGATTTCTAATTTGACACAGTTTTGACAGTAAGGGAAATCATGTGGTTACGTCAAATAGTTATGTCATAAAAAAGTACCGTTCGGGAATTTGTCTTGAAAATTAACCCTTTGAAAATCGTTCATCATAATAAAAAATCTAAATGAAATAAAACCTCCTACCCACCTAACCTATACTTAGATTAATGAACATACAAACTTTCACTGAGAATAACGGTAACCTAGAGCTTGAATGAGCGACATACCAAGAAAACTGGTTTTCAAATAATGGCGATGGGTTTGTAGGTACCTACTCGCCTACTTAAATAATTAACAGAGTCTTTAGCCTATCAAAATATTGTTCGATCATTGACCCGAATATTCAGGCCAGACGTCCTTAATTCGGCAGACCATACTTACACTTATCAATTTTATCTAATTAATGTCGCATTAATGACTTGCAAAATGGTTGCTTGCAGCGTATTGAACGACGAAGTGCACGGATTCGTGATATAAAGCGTTTACAAGTTGGGAACGTGCGAAACAGGTTTATGTTTCTATGCGTCCGTTCATTCATTTATTTATGCACCTTGGGTTTTTTGTTTTGTCTTGCACCTTTCTCATTTTTTTTATATTAATAAGTACCTACGTATTTTTATTTGTTAACACTATACACAAGTTTTTTCTATTTAAGTACCTATTCATACATACCTACACATACCTAATTAGAAACAAAACTGTTTTATGTCCGTCACATCACCATCTCGGGTCCAGTTGAAAACCAGCGTCGGGCACTAGCTGCTCGGCAGTTTGCTGAACTGGGCCTATTTGGCGCAGCCGTGAGGCACACAATATTGTATCTTTTTTTTTCTGTTTAATTTATGTTTTATATTGTGTAGTTTTAAGTTTTTTTTTTATGTTATTTTTATTTGTTTGTTGTGTGCATCTGTGGCATGTGCTAAATAAATATGTTTTCTTTCTTTCTTTCTTTCTTTCTTTCAAAAAGACTTGATTAAAATCCAAAGTGTGGTTTACAAATTAGGAAATCCTATAATTATGTGCAGAAAGATGTACCTAGTTAGTCTTCCTACATAACTTTATGTAAGTAGGTTGTAGGAAGTGAAAAAAATTAAGTTGAACTCCGACAAGGTGCTGCTCTGCTCTTAAAGTTCCTGTTTGTAGAAATCCGTCTCTCATCAAAAGTTTCGTGAATTTTTTCGTACTTAGTGCCTTTTTCATCAATCACGCGCTTACACCGACTTCCCGCACTTACCCGACAAACGTCAAGGTACAATACATATCAAGCCCTATCGGCCGACTTATTACCACTCTGTGGTTTGGAAATGGAGTTATTTAGAATAGGACTCTACATAAACATCATGCCCAAAATACTCCTTATACCTATTGGTACATAAATAAGAGCCGCGCTGATGGAGACCCCTACATTCTTGTCACTTTTTACTCAGAACGGAACGAAAACGTCGACCAGTCTAACTTAGTTTTGTCCTTCAATTTACTTTTGAGTCTAGTAGTCTAATGAGATGCAGCTGGCCTACTCCCTGTTGCCATGTAGACACGGCCTTCACAACAAAAACTTATGTAAGCCGAAAGTACGCAGCACTTCACCTTAGCGTCATCGAAAGTTAATGAAAACCTTCCGTAATTTACGTTATTTCCTTACTAGTGACCGGCAGCTTCAACCTAGATATCAATTGAACCAAACATTGATAATTATTGTGAGAAACTCTGATTGGTTAACTCACGCAAATAATTTATTGTGTGCGTTTAGTTCGAAATTCTTAAATTGCCTGGATAATCTCTGTTGAAAAACAGTCAGTCCATTATAGGCAGATGGCTACTTACTAAGTGCTTTGCAAAGGGATTATACCTAATAGGTAGGAAGGTAGGAGGTAGGTACGTAAACTGATGCGTTTTTCTTGAGCGGGTAGGCAGAAACCACAGATCGCCACCTAGTCCGGTCGTCGAGCAGTTTACCAACAACCACCAGACACAATGAATTACATGATTTTTTAGGGTTTTATTAGCAGATGACTACTAATAACAGCAACTAAGATGTCAACTACTAAGAATACTTAGCAACGGTATTGAGTGTCAACGTTGTTCTCTTTAAAAGTAAGTGGTAAGCAAATACTTGGCACATTCACAAAACAAGGAAAGAGGTCGGATTTTAGGATATACTGCAAAAAGTACAACAAGCCGCTAGCGCGACTGCTAAACATGAGGTCCTGGGTTCGATTCCGGTTCGGGCAAAGTGTTTTTCTATCAGGAGTTTATCAGTAGCAGCCACGGAGTCTGAATCTGTTCCCGGTTGATGGCAATAGGCTCGCCCCCTATGACATAACTGGCGAAATGTGGGTGTCCTAATGGATACACCTCTGCCTAACCTTTCGGAGATTACAGGCGTGATGTTATGTTAAGTATATATTTTACTAGCTGTGCCCCGCGGTTTCACCTGCCGCTTCCGACTTGTTCTATTTTTGCCCGGCTCCTATTAGTCGTAGCGTGATGTTATATAGCCTATAGCCTTCCTCGATAATTGAACTATCCAGCACTAAAATAATTTTTCAATTCGAACCAGTGGTTCCTGAGATTAGCGCGTTCAACCAAACGAACTCTTCAGCTTTTAATATTAGTATAGATAGATGATCAGTATCTTGAGTACGAAACGAGGTGGATCAAACTTCTACTTTGATATTGGCAGAATTGTCGACAACGGCCCTAATTGCTAAAGAAAAGGAGAAAAGAAAAGGATCAAAAATAACGACACTCAATATTTAAAAACTTTAATTTAATTTTACCCTTATATACGGGGTGTAAACAGACCCTTCACCAAGCCGTCAACCAAGCATTCTGTACATCAAACTAAGTAACTTTACGCAAAAATTTTTGCTGGGAAACGATTTTTTTTTTTTGGGGTGAAAAATCACTTTTTACGGTGGTACTCAATGTAACGCACTCAGAACATTGTGCTGATGGATGGATTCAATAGTATGGGGGTCGTGGAGGTGATTAAAGTAAAAATCTTAATTTAAAAACATGTATTTAAAAAAAAACTTGTGAAAAAGTCGGAACTTTGACCCCCAATATCTCCGTAACTAGAAGGTTCCCAGGTATGGTCCAGAACAAAAAAATGATCACAATGACGAGGAGAACAAGTGCCTTTCAGCTTCGTTAAGGGTCTTTTTACACCCTTTATTATTACCCTTAAGTATATATAATGACATGAGAGCAGTGGTGGCACAATGGTAAAGGCCCCAACTTACGAGTTGCAGGACCTGGGTTCGAACCGAAGCAGGCGCATTACATTGTGTGATTTATTTCATCACAACTGCTTTCAAATGGTGAAGGAAAACATCGTGAGCAAACCGGCAGGTCCTAGAACCAAGAAATTCGAAGACATGTGACATCTACCAACCCGCATTGGGCCCGTGTGGTAGGTTTAGCCCACTCCCTCTCATTGAGAGGAGATCTGTGTCCAGATGTGGGACCATTTCAGGCTGCTTATGCTTATAATATTATGTTCCTATTAATCCCTACCTTATCTTAAATACACGTATCTTGAACTTACAAACTAACTCTTGTTCAGTACACTGTTCACAACTGCATCAGACACGTTACTGCTTTCAGTCTTGGAAGACCCTTCGCCTGTCGAACTGGACGTCTTTGGAATAAACTTGTAGAATTTGACACCTAGAAAAACGAATAATGCCAATAATAGGTATTGTTAATGGCAATTTAATGTATTTTGTTAAGAAATAAATGACTTATGACTTATTGGTATTTTTTTTTATTTGGACTAGTAAATCAGGACGTGTTAAAGACGTTATGTCATCTTCGTCCGTGGATAAAGTCCACGTCCGTGGATAAGTTCAGACGAAAGGGCTATTAGAAAATAGATGGCGATTCATCTCCTAATGGAGCTCTCGTGTCATCGTTTGCAAATAGCTTTTCAGACCCACTGCATGTCTTCGCCCTTACCTCATAGTGGCTTTGCCGCTCATCAAATCATAGGTTCCAGAAATCTCAAACTAACCTGATGGATTAATCCTAACTTCAAATTCTTGCTCGGAGTTCCAATTCCGCACTCCTTCGTCTTTGTAGAGATCCTGAAATAAAGAGTAAGTGGTTCCTAAGTGTCTAAATATTTGAGTGAAAAGGCACTAATGTTAGTTTTAACCAACACTAAGTGACCCTAATTATTGCGCTGTTGGAATCGCCGCTGAGTAGCGATGAAAATAAAACATAGCGTTTATTAGCTTTTATTTAGACATTCGTATAGATGTTGCCTAGTGTTGGTGAAGACAGGAATTAGTATTTTGAATCTTCTAATAATCAAAATAAAGCTCGCTGTACTGTCTCTCTCAACAAAACTGAGCAAGCTCGCCAATGTCTATTTATTGCTCAAAGAATTTCATCCGGCGCCGTTACATTTACATTTTTTCCGGTTATTTGCCTAATCCTTTTTTATGATACTCACATGAACTTCATATTCGCCCTGCGCCATCTGTATCTCTTCGTAGGTAAAGTTGGCGGCGTAAGGGATGCCGTCATCACGTTGGCTCACGAAGGCCAGCGCGTGGGAACCGTCCTGCAGCTCACGGCTCCAGACCTCCAGGCGAGATCGCTGTTGGTAGATTTCAGAGATGTTTAAGAGTATTGCTATAAATAAAAATACAGTAAATTGATCTGCATTGAATAGCAAACCAATACCACCAACTGAATACGAGTTTTACATGGAGCGACTGCCTATCTGACCTCCACAACCAGTTAGTACTAGGTAATACGATATCCCTAAGATAAGACAGGTTGTCAGAATTTCGGGCTACTGCTAACTACTACCTGTAAAGACTGCCAAAGATCTACAAATAACAGCCGGGGCCAACGGCTTAACCTGCTTTCCGAGGCACAGAGGAAACTCGGTATGTAATGAGTGGTCACCCATCCACGGACCAACCTAGGCAAGCACGGCGGCTGTTATTATTTAGCCATGAGCTCCTCTATTCAAACCACTATGACAAAATAATGGCTTTTTGCCAAAAATATAAAATGACTGATTCTAGCCATATCATCCTTCACACAGTTCATTCATCGTTTCTTTGGTCTTCCTCTGCTCTTATAGCCATTTATATTGGGTCGGAGAAAATGTTATTGGGAAACCACCTGGAATTTTTCAGTAGCAACTCGGATTCTGGATTTTTGCCCGGAACAATGACAATAAATGATATTGAAACATATGATATGAAGTCTACTTACAACTCCACGGTCCGTCTTCTTCCACACTCTCAACCCCTGCTTTCCCAAGGGATCCTGGTTGACCGCAATGACGTCCTTATTCAGCAGGATCTCCTTGAACTCTGGTCTGATGGTGGTTAGGTCCACGCTCATGAGGAGAGGAGCCGCCAGGATAGACCAGACTGCCATCTGCACGCGTGCCTGGTCTACCGTGAGGCCGAAGTTACCAATCAGCAGCTGTTGATGAAAAAAAACCGAGGGCATTTTGAAAACTGCAGGTGCCTAATTGTTCTTTTTTAATTATTTCACAATTATTTTACCTTTCTAAGACATTGTGGTCTATGGTCCAATGCGAAGTGTAAAATGGTACTGTTAAGAATTGTTTCTACATACATAAGTATATTCTTTTCAATAAAATTGTTTTTGTTTTGCAATTTAATTAGATTGCTACAAAAGATATCGCAGGCGTGGCAAAAGTCACTCACTACCGGATCTCGCAGACTGACAACTCCATTACTGTCTTCGAACAGATATACTATGTAAAGAACACCTTTTGAAAGTTTCGAAAAGTCGTTAATGGACCGTTACAATCACCAGATCAATTCAGGGCGAATATCACAGCTGACGTTTGACGTCTGTCTGGCATAATGGTCTGGCACAACTTACACAGATAGCTTATCTGACATTGACAACTCATGAACGCTTTTTAAATGGTGCCTTTTGCATGCCAATCAAAATCGACTGCCATATAATAGTTTCACCATAACACGGATGATGGCTTATGTTGTCTTACCATATCCGGATCATTCCAGTGTCCTGGGCCCGCGTGCAGGGCCAGCCTGTCTTGGTTGTCTCCGAACCAGTCCATGATCTTGGTGAGCGAGGCCCAGGAGTCCTCGATGTCATCCCAGTTGCGCCACATGTTGCAGTGCGCGGCTATCGAGCCGTAGTCAGGCTGCAAAGAGTTAGGATGGTATAAAGTGATCTAAAAATTGTAGGAAATAGAAGATATATGTCAGCGATGAGGAAAGGATACCAGGAACCTACTTCTAAGATTTCCTAACCTCGACACTGGAGGCAACATGAGGAAAATCGAGTAACAGAAAGATCGAAGGTTGAAAGGTAACTTCAGAATAATAATCTGCTCACAGTCACGTGCATTAGGATACAACAGACAAATGGCAAAGAGGATAGTTAAATATTCGTGTAGTTTTATAAGAACTTGTGAGGTTTCCTATCTCAAATTTAAGGTACCAGAATAGTATTGTTCTTCTTCAGACCTAAAAATGGCCAATGAGGTACTTACAAGTATTTTGGCGTCTTCCTGATAAGCCGGCCAGCTGCACGAGTAGAGTATGGACCGGCCAGTGTCATTCAATAGTTTCCCGAAAGACGGATATCCTGAAACATGAAGCAATGGAAATAGTTAAATGGAAATCTATAATAATCCCGCAAAAGGTTTAAAATAAACCTGATATTATTTCAAGACCATCCTTCAGTACAGTTCAACTACTACGTGTAATCATAACAAGTGTGGCCGAATCATAATCAAAATCTTTCCCAATTTATCCCAATTTATTTTGGGTTGGCGGCAGCATGTCTCCTTTTCAATAGTTACCCCTTTTCTCCTTTCTACCCATACCTTCACACTATCCAACCACCGATTATTTGGGTTTATTTTCACTTTATTAACACTAACACTAGCACCTCCCCCGCGACTTCATCCGCGTAAAATTATTATAAAATACAATTTTCTTCGTTTTTGAAACATTTTTCATTGATCCTTCGCCCCTATTGGTCTTAGTTATGATATATAGCCTATCGCCTTCCTTGATAAATGGGTTATGCAACACTAAAAGAATTTGTCAATTCGAACCAGTAGTTCCTGAGATTAGCGCGTTCAATCAAACAAACAAACTCTTCAGCTTTATAATATTAGTATATAAATTATTTGTAGGTACCTAAATTGACATTATGAGAAGAAGCATTTAAACCTACCGGCATCCATTTCCTTTGGGTCAATATAGCATCCATCAAGCTTGAGGTAGTCGATCTCCCAGTCCACGAAGGTCTGGATGTCGAGGCGCTCGTTGCCCAGTACTCCAGGGTAGCCAGCACACGTCAGGTTGCCGTAGTCCTCGTACATGCCGAACTTCAAGCCTTTGTTGTGTATCTGGAACATCGAAGCGAGATCATTATTTTTAAACACTAAGGTGACTATAATTATCTTGGATAGTTTTGCTGGCTTGCGGTTGTGGTAGCCTTCGTAATTGTACCTTTAGCACATACAGATTGCCTGTCTTGTAAGTCTAGTTGTTACTTATGCTGATCATGGGCATTTTTGGGTCCTAAGTTAAAAGTATCGGTCGGGCATAACATTTTTGGATATCGAGAATTTTCTAGCCAAGAGACTAGATAGGTTACCGGTTGATGTCATACAAAAATTGGACTTAAATACATACTCGCGCAAAACTGAAAATTTCTATGCTGGAGGATCTAAAAACGTTTTCTTCTTCTTCTCGAATCGCTGACTCAGATTTTGTCCGACCAGTACGTAGCAACCTGGACAGCTCTGTCGTTTGCCTCATTCAAACCCTAGTCACTCAAACTATACTGCTAAACACTTGGTAAAATTCTGCGCGTCGATGTCCTTTACACCGGGTAGGTACTAGATCCTGTACATTTTACAAGAGCACACCTCCCTACCCAACTCTTCGGATACCTAAACAAACAGGTGTAATGTTATGAAATACATACATAATCGGCAACAGCCTTCATTCCATTGGGGAACCGTTCCTTATCGGGTTCCATCCGTCCGTCTGGGCCTCGCTTCTTCTCCAGCCAGCAGTCGTCGATGCCCAGGTACTCGTAACCAGCATCCAGGTACCCCTCGTTCACCATCAGATCTGCTGTCCGCTTGATTAGGTTCTCACTGAAAACGTTTGAGGGGAGCATCAGAAGTTAGAGCTACTGCACCCGTAAATTGGTCAATATAGTATTGATTGGTTGCGTTGTTAAGCTCCCCCCTATTACATGGAACGTAGACCTATCAGCTTTTAGATTATTCCTTTAAGCATGGGACTTAAACATGACTGGCGAAATGTGGGTGTACTTTAGTTACACCCGTGTCTGACCGTTCGCGGATTATAGATGGTAACTATCATCTGCCGTGCCTTTTCGCAACTATATTGGGGTCGGCTTCCAGTCTAACCGGATGCAGCCGAATACCAGTATTTTACATGGAGCGACTGCTTATCTGACCTCGACAACCCAGTTAGTCCTGGTCCTGGGTAATATGATACCCGTTGGTAAGACTGGTTGTCAGACTTTTTAGGCCACTGACTACCTAACGACTGACAAAGATCTACAAATGACACCTGGGACCAACGGCTTAAAGTGCTTTCCGAGGCACGGAGGAAACTCGGTTTGTAATGTGTGGTCACCCATCCATAGACCAACCTAGGCTAGCATGGCTTAACCTAAAGATCGACCCGAGCGGCTTTTATTATTTAGCCACGAGCTCCTCGATGTTATGGTAACTAGTAAGTACTTTTCTTCAATCAGCATCTATTTCTTACCACTGGCTATTTTAGAATCGTACGCTCTGTACCCAATAGTAAGACAGAGATCTCCACAAAACTACCCAAACAGAATTTCAGATCACATCTTTTGAATTGAACTAGGTAATTATTCAACAAGGTGTTTGCAGTTCTCATCATTATCCAAGCAATGTAAGGAATATCAATGTTGCTAACGGCACAGTCAGAACAAGTCATACATAAACATGTCTCCTAACTGTAGATCGAACACGTTTGACTTAAGTTGTAGAGAATTTAAAATGAGCAATTTAACATCTTGCGAGAAAACGTTTATTGTTTGAAAAGTCCACTTTACTTAATATGCAGTCAACTCCAGAACGTTGATACTGTGCTATCAATTGAACCTCACCTGATACACTCATTGGGATACTTCTTGCAGTCTGTAATGCACCTGAACCGCTCCCACGTGAGCCAGCCCATGGGAGGAGTCAGGGCCAGCCCGTTGTCCAGCGCCAGGGCCGAAGACACCCCCACCAGCAGCATCAAAGTCACCAGCATCTGATGATTTATTTGAATTTCTGTCAAAACTCACGAATAGCCTGAAAGCCAGTAACTTCTGCCTTACCTTTTCCGAAATATGTTCGGGTCTGCTTCCAGTCTATCCAGTTGCAGCTGAATATCAGTAATTTAAATAGAGCCGACTGCCTATCTGACCTCCAGAACCACAACCCAGTTGCAGTAGCATGCGTAGCATGAGATCCCCCTTGGTAAGACTGATTGTCCGACTTTCAGGCTTTTGACTATCCAAGAATTTAAAAAAAACAACATGTCCACAAGATATAATTATTATGTTCAGGAAAAAAATAACGTCGACTCTGGCACTCACATCACATCTGTGTGTCGGAATCCTTTTTTTACTGTAGTTGTAACCTAGAGCTGTGTGTGTTTTGTGATTAATTTAATCAACTAGACTACGCCAATCTGTCTAATGATTAGCCAGATAAGGATCTAACCGATCATCTATCAAGCTCACACAATAGCTAACTAACAATAACAGACTATCTATGTTTAGTTTTACATACATCTGGCTGATAAAACACTTTATTGAATCTTTGAAGTCAGTGACCCCTCAAATAAGTACGTCTTTATGGACAGCTGTGTCAACCACCTCTATAAAAATAACCAGTATTGAAACTATTCAAATAAAATCATCCGTTTTGTATAGGTAGGTATTTTGGACAAACATTTTTGGTATTTTAATTATCTGCTAACTTTGTAATCGTAGGTATTTTTAGCATGTGCCAAAAAGGAATTTTTCCAAAAAAAAAAACGGGATTACTTAAGTCTCTTTGTATTTTGTACTTAGGAGGTGGTGCTTACTACAAAGTAACTAACCTAAGTGCCTGATGTGGTGGTGTGGGTTGTGGCATTTTACCAGTTTTTGTATTATTTGCTAAAGAGACAAAGCCTTTACAAATATTTGTTCTTGAAATTCTAGACTGATTTTGTGTGGCCAACATAAACATGCTGCAGTGACTGGCAACAGTGTGGTGGTGTAACCACAACCACCGTATTGTTAAAAAAAAAGAGAATGGATATTGTATCCATTCTCTTTTTTTATACTAATTTCATTTATTCAGCAACCATGGCAGCCACTGCGTTGCGCGGTTAGGTGAGATTTTTGAGCTATGCCTTCCAGAATAAGAACGCTCTATGATGGTTGAAACACAAAATGTTGTTTAATATTTATTAGCTAATTATTATAAAGGGTGTAAAAAGACCCTTAACGAAAACGAAAACCACATATTCTGCCCATCATTGGGATAATTTTTTTGTTCTGGACCATACCTGGGAACCTTCTAGTTACGGAGATATTGGGGGTCAAAGTTCCAATTTTTTCACAAGTTTTTTTTTAAATACTACTTTTTAAGGTTCTAACTTTACTCCAATTACCTCCATGGTCCGTTTACTATTCAAAGCATCCATCAGCAATAAGTTTTGAGCGCATTATATTGAGTTTTACCGTAAAATGTGATTTTTGACCCCAAAAAAAAATTTCGTTTCCCAGCAAAATTTTTTGCGTAAAGTTACTTAGTTTGATGTACAGAATGCTTGGTTGACGGCTTGGTGAAGGGTCTGTTTACACCCCGTATACATTAATAAATTAAAATACTCTAAAGTAAAAATGGGCGTCAAAAAACTCCTCCTCAACGCTGTCAACTGGTAATGTACCGAAGAGACTGGTGGCGTTGCCACGTTATATGGCAACGCTAAACCTTTGGCCAAGCTAAAACCCAGCCCATGGGTCACGTAGAGTGTCAACTAAGCGTTTTGAAATGTACTTGAAAATGCTGTGAGCAATCGGACTCGATCCTAGAATTTCAACCCCAAACGGCTCGAAAATATAGTTACCAATAAGATTACTACATTTACACCGCTTGAGGTTCTCTGCAGCCGCAGCGGCACCCCTAGCACAGCACGAGCTAGGAAGATGGGATGGCGCAAGCGTATCGACACATGTTGTGTCCCACACTAAAGGCCTACCCATCTTCCATGGAAACAAAGACATGCCGTCCGGTGTTTTGCCATCTCAACACAAAATTCGATGTAAATTTTGAAAGGTTTAAGCAGTCACGGAGGTATACACGAAAAGCGACTTTGTCTCGCCAGACTGCGCAAGGGCAAAGGGTTAACATGTACTACGTATACAAGGTGTAAACAGACCCTTCACGAAGCCGTCAACCAAGCATTCTGTACATCAAACTAAGTAACCTTACGCAAAAATTTTTGCTGGGAAACGATTTTTTTTTTTGGGGTGAAAAATCACGTTTTACGGTAAAACTCAAAGTAACGCACTCAAAACATTGTGCTGATGGATGGATTGAATAGTACAGGGGTCGCGGAGGTGCTTAAAGTAAAGTTACAACATGAAAACCTTGTATTTTTTTAAAAACTTGTGAAAAAGTTGGAACTTTGACCCCCAATATCTCCGTAACTAGAAGGTTCCCAGGTATGATCTAGAACAAAAAAGTGATCGAAATAAGTGCGTTTCGGCTTCGTTAAGGGTCTTTTTACACCCTTTATAGTTTATGTTCCATACAGTTTGACCGTGTAGTTATCGCACTTTTGTATGAACCAGCAGTTTTTATTTTCGATAAAAAAAAATAGGAATGATGTACTACATACGTGCAGGTAATCGTTTACTGTGCGTCGATGTCATTTCCACCATGTATCGGTGATAATGTGCCCCATATAATTTTCGAGCGTCAGAGCTCCATGCATGGAATTCTGAACGATATTTTTTATCGTTGGCACATTCCTGCATAGGTGGTCTGTTCAAATTGTTTAGGCTGGTATCTTGTCCCATTAAAAATGGATGTGGTGACATCATACCATTAAAAAAAACCGGCTAAGTGCGAATCGGACTCTCGCATGAAGGGTTCCTTACCATAGTAGTAGGCGAGCCCTCTCTAATTTTTAATTATTTTATATTATAGCTTTCTTATATGTTTTCTATATAATTATTTTTAAACGTCCGTATTTTGGTCACCGACTTACATAGGTGTACCAAATTTCAACAGTAGTTTCGGAGTAAAATGGCTGTGACAGACGGAGAGGCAGACAGACACAAACGCGAGTGATCCTAAAAGGGTTCCGTTTTTTCCTTTTGAGGTACGGAACCCTAAAAACTAGATAAGAATTTTGTGACTTTTATTTTGGGCAACTGCTGGTGGTTCTGCTGTGCGTGCAAATTATTGCTTACTTTCAAATTGTATTTTTATGTTTCAATTTGGATCATTTAATTTCCGAAGACTCCTGAATTCCTGGCCCGTACAGCCAGAACCAATAAAAACAATAGGAGACATCTTCAAGCTACTAAAACCCTGTCTATTTAATTCGCGAGTTAATAGGCTTTTTTTGGGTTAGCTTGTTCCATCGTCGATCTTATCTCTGTCCCAGGACAACATTGAGGTCAAGAGGAGGCTCATTTCATCATGTGCCTAGTCTTTTCCCAACTATATTGGGGTCGGCTTCCAGTCTAACCGGATGCAGCTGAATACCAGCATCTTACATGGAGTGACTGCCTATCTGACCTCCACAACCCAGTTAGCACTGGGTAATATGATACCCCTTGATAAGACTGGTTGTCAGACTTTTTGGGCCAATGACTACCTAACGACTGTCAAAGATCTACAAATGACACCCGGAACCAACGGTTTAACGTGCTTTCCGAGGCACGGATAAAAGTTGGTATGTAATGGGTGGTCACCCATCCACAGACCAACCTAGGCAGTAAGAGGAGGCTCATTTCGCTCATTTGGTGCAACAATGGCGTAATTACACTTTTAGAAATTTTACAGGAGATGCAATCAAAGATTCAGATTAAAGGTATGGCATTTTGGCGAGACTTATTATGATTCTAGTGGTTTCTAAAGTAAGTTTAATATGTGTAGTTTCTATTATAGTCCAAATGTACACTGTACATTGTAGGTAACCTAGGTTACAGGCAAAAATAAGACAAGGTACCTGTAAATATGCCACTGTTGCTTCAGAATTCAATATAAAAATAACGCATTCGTTAGGAAATTTTGCATTTGTGACATAATGAAACTAAATAATTGAATATAAGCAACATAAACATTTATTTATGAATGTTTAACAAAATAAACTTAAGAAAAAACAACCATGTTTTCACTAGGCATGAATTTAATTAAGATTAAAAGTGAAAACATCTTAATACTAACATCTTAAAATCATCTAGGTAATATTTTTAATGTTTTAATTGGCACAAATAGTCACAGATTAATTATCTACTTTTAATTAAGTGATATGCGCCAGTATGCAACCGAGACAAAGTATACAAGAGAAAAAGTGAGAAAAATACTTAAGCAATTGCAAAACCTTTACAAAATACTTTCATAAGAAGCAGAGTAATATCGTGGAATAATGTTTTTTTGTAACAGTTCCCTTAAATATTTTTTCTTATTTGCGGAAATTTCTCTTTTTGAAGTACGCTGGAACCAAATTGATATCTTCAATTGCCTTACTTATTCGTTAACTAGTAGATCTTTGTTTCTTTATTTTTTATTTCAGCTTCACTCCAGTCAACGTCGAATTTAAGTTTGTACTTGTATACTGACAAGCATTGACGTAATTACGAAATTCTGTCATAGTTTTACCAATATATATGTAATACAGACGTTGTAGCACCAGAAATGGCGTCATTTTACTCAATTCTACAACGACACTCGCGCCATCTCGCGGCAAATCACCACAAATTCAATTCTGTCGATGTTTCTCCCGATGTAAATAGTCTTTCCGCACATTTTGACGTTATAAAACTTGTTTTGAAAAAAGTGTAATTACGCCATTGTTGCACCAAATGAGCGATTTAATATTTTAAAAAAAACCTTAAGCCACCTATTTGTGTAATAAGTAGGGCCACTTTTGATTTCTGCAACAGGAAAGTAACTCCTTCCTTATGTTGCAGTACTCCTTGGATTTCGTCACTTCCTGCTTGATCAAGATTTCGATATTGTACTATGAAGAAAACAGGATTCCCACAGCATTCATACTTTACTGATAGCTTTTCAAACCAGCTAACCTGGTGTCGGTCGTCTTACGCGCAACTTACACAGAAACGGCGTAAGGTGAAGGCACGGCGCAGGCATGATGCCGCTTCAAAAATGTACGTGTCGTGAATTACACTCAAGCAGCGCGGCGCGACGCAGGCACGCCGTTCTTTCGTTTCCTTATAAATTCCATGCCTGTGCTGCGCCTGCGCCGCACCGTCACTTTACGCCGTTTCTATGTAATTCGCGCCTTTGGGGCGGATTTGAATAGAATTTAGCATAAGTACGGATAGGCTATGACCTGAGTTAGGATAGATCAGTGTGGCGGTACTTTCATAGAAGCTTGGCTTGCTGACTCTTCATGACGTTAGAATTGCTGAACAGTCTGCTTGCTTTATGAGCTTGCCGTATTGCAGTAGCGAAGGGTCAATTTTGTAAGAGGTAAGCCGGAGTACATATCTATATCATATATTATTTGTCTACTTATAGAGTACTGACTGTGCCATTTCTCAAAGGGAAGCCGGTAGGAATGGGGCTGCGGGACTGTTCGAAAGAGATAACGCGGCCCTGGAACACAAAGGGCAAAGAAGGAACATGGATGGAGGATTTTAGTCAGTAACAGTCTGACACTCCCTCCCACTACACCCAGAGCGGGGGGGGGGGGGGGTAATTTAATGATTTCCAATCACAAAAAAAAATCCGCTAGGAATCGAGTTTTATGGAAGCCTCGCCTCTACCGTATTGTTGGCCCCTTGGCACGCTACTAGATAAGTTTTATACCCTGGTTGTATGTCCCCATGGGATAATTTCTCATAACGCTGGAGGCAAAATCTAGTATTAATTTGTGTAACAGCCAAGTTAGACAAAAAGACTCATTATTTTTGGTTATTTAACAAGCAACGTGACGAGGTGACTTGTTATTACGGAGGACACATTTGATTGGACACTTTCAATTTTCAATGATAGTCTAAAAGCTGACCCAAATATTCGAGACATAACACTACTTATGACCGTGGCCGCAAGTCTTCACAATGGCGCCAGTTTCTATACCTGTGGCTAATTATTGAAGAACGGAAGCTTTTGTTATGGAAATTAATGTAGGTCCATATCGGACATACTTCGTCCAAAGTTCAATATTATGACGACAGGATTTTTTGTTTAGTTATCCCTCCTCCTCCTCCTCCTCTCCTAGCCTATGCTGTCCCACAGCTGGGAAAAGTCTTTCGCGTAATATTGATCCAGTCCTCTCTATGTTTCGTGTATCCCAGTCAATCTGTCAAGAACGAACCCATATTATTATCGTCGCCACAACGCGTTACCTAGGCCTGCCTCGACGATGACGAATATTTATTATGCCAGGATAAAACTGAGACCTTATTCCAAGATCATTATCTCGAATTTCAAAAGTGTTATTCGTATTAAAATTCGAATACTATTGCTATTATTTATGTATAATTTAAAAGTGGAACTGAAATTTTCTGCCAGCCAGTACATAAGCAAACATTATTATTATGTAGGTAACCTCTAAGATACTTATGTTAGCCGACTATCAGCTGTTCATATAGAAGTCTGTATAGGTACCTACGATGCTATGGGTTTATAGTTTTTTTACAAGAAAAAGTGAATAAATATACGTTTAGGTAAGTTGCTTACTTCGTAACTATTCTTAAATTAAAATAACAAGTAAGACCCAAACGAATACTTATTTAGTTGAATTAAAAAGTTCGAATTGTCGGGTATTTACCTATCTAATTTATCAATGCTTCGGAAACTATCAAGCGATTGTGGTTGGTTAATAAAAAGCTTCAAAATACTCCTTGGCTCATTTTACTAAAGCTTAAATGCATACCTACGCTTTAGCTTAGCTTTTTTTTTTAATTCCTTTAATGGGTTCAAATAAAAAATACAATGCAAAAGTCCTAACAAAACGGATAAAAATCCAAAACAGAAAACACAAAATAATAATGCACATCGCGTACTTACCGCGCCAAATTATTTTCGAATTTCAAATATAAACTTTTTTTTTTATTTAATTAAATTTACACGCACTAAAAAAATATTCGGTCTTCGTCTATGGCACTAGTTAGATCGCGAGCACAGTCAAAGCGTCTATGCGGTATGGCGCACCCAACAACGGTTGGACGCCGAATGATAAGGATCAACTTGTTGTCAATGCAATCAACACAGCTTGGCTTCACTTGTTCGCTTCTCCGTAGAATTATAATAAGGTTCCTCAAACCCTCACAAGTGCCTACACGTTAAATCATTTAAATCAGGTTCTTTTCAATAACAGAGAAATGCCGCCCTTGACTCCAAGGATAACGAAAAAAACCTGAAATAATTTTGTACGTAAATTTAACTTTTTGACTTCCAAATTGTCTTTCCAAAAGTGAGTTTCCAAAAAAATTATCTCAAAACTTTTTATTTCAATAATCTTTAGAAAATAAGTCATCCTGGAAAATTAAGCGTTTTCTTCATACCTACACACTAAGCGCATTAGAAGACTGCACCTACTTATTTATTCGTTTAGTTAATTGAACATTATACAGGGTGTAAACGGACCCTTCGCGAAGCCGTCAACCAAGCATTCTGTACATCAAACTAAGTAACTCTACGCAAAAATTATTGCTGGGAAACGACTTTTTTTTGGGTGAAAAATCACGTTTTACAGTAGAACTCAATCTAACGCACTCAAAACTTAGTGCTGATGGATGCTTTGAATATTAAACGGGTCAAGGAGTTAATAAAAGTAAATTTAAAACCTTTAAAAGTGGTATTTAAAAAAATTGGAACTTTGAACTTCAATATCTCCGTAACTAGAAAGTTCCCAACTATGGTTCAGAACAAAAAATGATCACAATGACGGGGATAACAAGTGCCTTTCGGCTTCGTTAAGGTTCTATTCAAACCCTTTATAAAAGTAAAATTTTAGCTTGTTCAAAAGTAAACAAGAACGCCTAAATTAGGTAACTTGATATCTCGCAAATCTATCAAGGTTTGTGTCCTAAATTCTATAATGTAGGTAACACCTGTCAATCATTTAATATCTTGTTATAAGACAAAACAATAACGACCTCGTTTTGAAATACTGTAATCGACTTTTGTTTCGGAAATCGATACCTATTTGAAGCTTGACTTTTTAATCGAGATCGGAGAAATAAAACTTTAAACACCCATGAGTGAACAAAATGAAAGCCGGAAAAAAGGCTAAAAGTCACTTAGCACTGAGTATCAAGTCGAAAGACATGGTACACTTAACCTACTTACTTAAATAAAAAGATATCTCTGTTTGTCGATACTTGACAACCATACAAATTATTTGGTAATCTTATCTTCAAAAAATGTTTCTCTTTCTTTTAAAATTGTACGGAAATCTCACTAAACATTTATTTAGCACTTAAAAATACCTTACTTAGATGGTATTCTTCGACAACAGTATAAAAGGTGTAAATAGACCCTTAACGAAGCCGAAAGGCATTTATTTGTTCTCCCCGTCATTGCGATCACTTTTTTGTTCTGGACCATACTTGTTACGGAGATATTGGGTGTCAAAGTTCCAATTTTTTCACAAGTTTTTTTTTTTAAATACAAATTTTTAATGTTATAAGTTTACTTTAAATACCTCCACGAATTCCGTACAATTTAATGCATCCATCCACAACTTTTGAGCATACATTTTGGTACCGTACCAAAATTTAAAAAATGATATTAAATCATGGTTTTAGGGACCTCCAGCTAAAAAAGGGGATAAGTCGGTACAGCGCTCCAAAGGACTCTAAATGTTCTAAGGCATATCATTTATTCTATATCCAAGAAAACATGTGGGTAACAAAAAATAATCCCTTCGTGGTTCTCAAACAACAATTCATATCATCAAGTTTTATTGCCAATTTATGATCCAGGTAGTACTACAAAATAATTAAAATAACGGCTCCTGCTACCGTTCGTGGCCTGTTTACAAATCAGTGGCGGGGCGTTAACCCCGACTGGTTTTGTGATTAGATTGGATTATTGATAAATTGGCTCCTGCGGCCTGGCCGCCTGCCTCGCTACACCCGCCCGATTGGAACTTGTTGTTGGTAGTCAAAATACAGTTTGTATTTAAAATAAGATGCTGCATCCGGTTTTTGAAAAGCCGATCAGAACAAAACGAATTTTTAGTTAAATTAATATTTCGGCAATCGGTTTGCCAATGACAGCTGTTCTCATGAGTATGACAATCTGTCAGTTTTTGCTTGGGTTGGTTAGCCTTTTAAAACCGAGAATTTGTCTAAAAAAAAAATCAATATTGTGTAGCAGGCAAGAATCAGAACCAACAGGATGACCCGTGTAGAATTTCAAAATTGAAAAAAAGAACAATTGGTATTTGAACGAAGAGATCTAAAGTAGTTATAGAATGGTTAATATTGTCATCAAAGACATTCAACTATTTATCAATTAAAATAGCCTAAAGTAACCAACTTAACAATAAACTAAAAAATGGCGTCAACAAACTCCTCCTCAACGCTGTCAACTGGTAATGTCCCCAAGAGACTGGCGGTTACTGATTTTTATTATTTAACGCTTTGATTGTCATACAAAAATTTTGATCTCGAACATTTTCGATTTTGACACACGAATGCTACTGGCCAAGCAGTAGATTACGGTTGTCTTCGTCTTGTCCATAAATATATTAATGTCTTTGTATTTCATAACCATCATCTTTCTGACCTTTCCCAAGTTACTAGGGGGGTCGGCGTAACACGTTTTCTTCTTCCATTCTCCCCTGTCAATCGTCACGCTATCATTTACTCCTTTTTGGTTTATATCATTCTTAACACAATATATCCATCTTTTCTTTGGTCTTCCTCTCCATCCATTAACATTTATATTCATCACACTTTTAGTCACATGCAATTCGTCCCTCCTGATCACATGTCTTTGTATTTGAAACACTTAAAAAAATAATGTGTAAAATGCTTACTTAGTGTAAGGTAAAAGGTAATTAAATGATAAAAATCTAGAACACTCCAACCTGTCACTTGTGTAACATGTTAATAATTATTTTGTAGCCCGCATACAAAGTAGGGTAAATTTAGATAAGAAAGCATTGATTTATAAACATATTGGCTGACATTCTTTACTGCACTAAAAGATTGCAATATTATTTGCATGCAACATTGTTTATTTTATTTCATTTTCACAGGCAGGTTCTTCCTCGGATTATTTCTTCGGGACGAATTTGTAAAATTTGACACCTGAAAAACAAATTAATTAGATGGGTTTTTCCTGCTTAGCCTCGAGATTGCAACTATGCAAACCGCATCATTCGAAGAATCATTAATTTGATAATAATTTGTGTTAAACAAACCTGTAGGATTTATTTTCACTTTAAAGTCGTCTCCAGCTCCTAAAGTTCGTCCCTCGTCTTGATGGAAAAGATCCTGTAAAGTAACAAAATATTCACATCTTACATACATACTTACTTAAGTAATCATAAGGTAGGCAAAAGGTCTATTTTATTTTATATTCTCATATTTCTATTTGCTTTCATAACATTTTCTAAGAACTCCAGGTTCTTTCTAAGCCACAATACCCAAAATACTTTATTTGCGTAACCAAGATTCAATCAAAGCCAAACCATTTATTTCAATTAGCCTATTAGCACTTTTGAACGCCGAACTTTACAAATAATAAGAATATTTTTAGTTCAATCATCTTTCGCGTCGGCCCAGCATGACTTGGCTCTTAAATATCCTGAATACATCATCAGCTATCTCAGTTTCATTTTTTTCTAGCTTTATTTTCACACAGTCCATCCATAGTTGCTTTGGTTTGCCCTATTCCTACGTCATACCTGAACAAAATAGTTTTGTGACGGCAGCTTCATTTGTTCGTGTGTGTATGTTTTTTCCACTAACGAGTTTTGAACGTTCACGAAAGCCAGCGCCCGCGCACCATCCGATAACTCTCGGTGCCATATCTGTTGATCATCAACAACGTTTTAATTATAATATATAAGTAAGTCATCTCGCTTTTATTGCTTGAAAGTTTAGAGGTATGTATGTGTGTAAAGCACATTTGGCCATACAACATTAAAATAAACAAATTAAAATTCATGGACAAATATTTTTCTAGAAATCGCTACCCTATCACCACTGCGGAGTTGCATTAGCTTATTTAAATAATGCATACAAAACTCGCCTTAAATTTTTAAAGAAAAACAAATGAAATTCATTGTCAACGGGTTTCATATCAAATATTACTGAACCTTTCCTGTCCTCTGTCCATAGCACTGAAAAGCTAACCAGGACAATTTTAACTCTCCCTGGTTGACTCGGAAGTGCCGTGCTTGACCGACGCAGAGGACGCCTGGAAAGTGGCTTGCCCGGATACGGATCGGCCCGAGAACCCGTTTTCCCAGAGACAGTGGGATGAGCTGCTCGCAGGTTGGTACGGAATAACTTATTAATACGTCTACCAATACTGCTGAGCGTGCCCGCCTGCTGGCTGTGGGTGAGTGGGAGTCGGGCCTCTGGTTTCAGGGACTACCGTCACCTAATATAGGCACTATGTTAAGTGATTCAACCTTCCGGCTCGCTACATGTTTGCGATTGGGCGCTCCTTGTGGGGCTCCACATCGCTGTTAATGTGGTGAAGCAGTCGACTGCCTCGGACACCATGGCCTTCTTGCAGTAAAAGTGCAGGTCGGATTGCGCGGCACGCTAGCATTAATGATCTCATCTGTCGTGCTCTTGCCACCGCCGGGGTGCCAGCTTGTCTTAGAACCCAATAGCTTGGCACGTGTCGATGGGAAGAGACCAGATGGTATGACCATAATGCCATGGAAGTTGAGTAGGCCTTTGGTGTGGGGTGCAACTTGCGTCGATACCCTTGCGCCATTCCACCTTCCTAGCACAGTGAGCTGCGCTGGGGCGGCTGCTGCAAGTGCTGAAAACCTCAAACGGCGCAAATACAATAATTTAATTGGTAGATAATGTAGTTACGTGTTTGAGCCGTTTGGGGTTGAAACACTAGGGCCATGGGGTCCGAGTGCCCACCTAGTGATCCGGGAAATCGCCAAGCGGTTTTTTTTGTTTATTTATTCAGTAGTACATACATTTTATTCATTTAAGTTGGTGCTTGGTGCCAACATAAACTCATTAGAGTTTTACCGTGCACCAAAATCATCGACTACATAATTTAGAGAAAGGTCGACTCTTCACATGACCAGAGAGCGGGCCTATTTTTTGGCCAAAAAATCTGCATTTTTTGACGCCCTGTAACCCCGTAAAGGGTGTAAAAAGACCCTTAACGAAGCCGAAAGGCACTTGATCTCCCCGTCAATGCGATCATTCTTTTGTTCTAGACCATACCAGGCCCTGCAGTCTCGACAAATATAACGACAAAAATCGGTCGTTAAGTGTAATCGATGTCAATTTTTTTTAATAGATTTTCAACCTTATTCTTTCGAAATAAAGTAGAAAATCTTTTAAAGGAATTTGACAACGATACGACTTAGCGATCGATTTTTTTCGCTATCTAATGTCGAGACTGCAGGGCCTGGGAACCTTCTAGTTACGGAGATATTGGGGGTCAAAGTTCCAACTTTATCACATGTTTTTTTTAAAGACATGTTTTTAAAGTAAGATTTTTACTTTCAACACCTCCTCGACTCCCATACTATTCAATTCATTCATCAGCACAATGTTCTTAGTGCGTTACATTGAGTCCTACCGTAAAACAATATTTTTCACCCCAAAAAAAAAAATCGTTTCCCAGCAATAATTTTTGTGTAGGGTTACTTAGTTTAACGTACAGAATGCTTGGTTGACGGCTTCGTGAAGGGTCCGTTTACACCCCGTATAAGTATGTGTAATATTAGTTTTTACTTTTAAAGTTGAATAGTTAATAAAGGTAACCTTTCAGACACTTTATTTCTTACCGCATCGTTATCTGCGCCAGTAAAAACCCTCAGGCCTTGCTTGCCCAGTGGGTCCTGGTCCACGGCAATCACGTCCTTATTCTGTAGGATCTCCTTGAACTCTGGCTTTATGGAGGCCATATCGGTGCTCATGAGGAGCGGAGCTGCGAGGACCGACCATACTGCCATTTGCAACCGAGCTTGGTCTATTGTCAGCCCAGAGTTACCTATGACAAGCTGAAAAGATGCGTTCGCTAAATAAAACATAAGTACAATAACAGTCCTCCTGACCGAATTTCGGTCATGGCGGTCCATCTCAAAGAACTAGCCATCGACGGGGTAGATATTTTTTTGACTTTAGTGCACAAGGTGTGTGCAAACACAGCAGAACTCTCTTCCGTTACTCTCATTTTCGGATTAGTTGACAATCCCACACCGGAGTGAGATCAGATACAGGACCAAAGAGCTCGGGAGTATAACTGGTATAAGTAAGTAAGAAAGTACAACACGCAGTCCACAAGGGCACATCGAATTTTAGAAAAACTTTTTAGCGGCTTTGTAGAGCATCGTCTCAGCTGTGTGACGGTCTTTCTAAAATGCCATGCACCATATAGGTACCATGACAGGAACGGTCAAGGTATGTTCTACAGGGTGAGAAAACTTTTTTTCTTTTTTATAATTGCTGACTTTTTTAGTAGGTATACCTTATACTCAAACGATGGTTGGTCCAATAGAAGTTTTTGATCTGTATTGGAAACAAGATCGAATTTAAAAAAAAGTGTAAAATGGCCAATTTCTTGTTAACTGTAAGTATTTTTTTGAAAATCAATGAATGGAGATCAAAATTTCACAAAAAATTATGTAGACTATACATAATTTTTTATAGGACCATTTTCGTGTAGCTGCAACGGTTAAGATAGTTCCCCTTACTGCCCCCTGAAATTTTCGACAGTGTACAGGACCAGGTACTATGACAGGGTAAGTAAGGTTCATCACAGAGCTGCTAGGTAACTAATATTTACCGTGTCAGGGTCATTAAACTTCCCTGGACCGGCGACATGAGCGAACTGGTCCTGATTATCTCCGAACCAGTTCATGATATTGAGCACGCTATCCCAGCTGTTGTCAATGTCGTAGCCGTTCCTCCAGATGTTGCAGGCCTTCGCTATCGCAGAGTAATTAGGCTAGAAATTAAAAAAAACATCTGTATGTTCGTTAGGTACTACAAAAAATTTGACTAGCCAGCTAGCTTCCACTGCTTATCTTAGGCCCTTCCCCAAGTCCATTGCTGGCCCTGCAGTCTCGACAAATATAACGACAAAAATCGGTCGTTAAGTGTAATCGATGTCACATTTCTGTAATAGATTTTCAACCTTATGCCTTCGAAATAAAGTATTAAAGGAATTTGACAACGATACGACTTAGCGACCGATTTTTGTCGCTATCTAATGTCGAGACTGCAGGGTCTGGACTAATTCCTTCCAAAACTTCCCCTAAGTATTATAACGAGCAATCGTGCTTTCTGCATTCAGTGGATTGTCGCGATCTCGCGCGTCTTATGGTACGCATGCATATTAGGATACCCTAAGCAATAATATGATCATTAATATTGCTTCTGGATCTTTCTATCAAAACGTATGACTTAATCAACAAGTCTGTTAAAACTTACATTACTTTGATAAGCTGGCCAGCTGCAAGAATATAGCATTGGTCGACCAGTTTTATTCAGAAGTTCGCCGAACATTGGATAACCTGAACGAATGTAATAATGAAAACGCTTAAATGGAGTACAGATGTTACGGCTAAAAGCCGAGGTAAGGTTAGTTCTAGCCGGCTATACCTAGGTGCGGCCGGTAACAGTTTGTTATAATGTAACCAATTTGGGTGTAACCTTACTTCGGCTTTTAGCCGTAACAGAGACATAAAAAAGAAAAAAAAAAGTTACTAAAATATAATAAACTTGCGGCCCGTCCCGGCTTTGCACGGGTGGACATTTATTTTTTAAACATTTTGGGATAAAATATAGCCTATGTTACTCAGGGATAATGTAGCTTTCTAATGGTGAAAAAAGTTTTGAAATCGGCACAGTAGTTTTTGAGTTTATTCATTACAAACATACACACACACACACAAAAATACAAATTTTTCCTCTTTATAATATTAGTAAGATTAATCCACCGTAGATTGTGGAAGAGGAGACATAAAAAGTCAGAGACTGGCTGAGAGGAATCATTCAAATACCTCCTAAGATACAGATTCTTCCCAGTTTAGGAGTCAGGGCTCAAACTTTGTACTGACTGGTACTTTACCCATCTCTCGCACACTATTTCTGTTTGTTATTTTTTCTGTCCTCTAGTGACTAGCTACTATGTGTACTTTAATATATGTGTAAAGGAAAGTGTGTGAAGGATCAAAATTAACCCACGTCCTACAGCAAAGGAAGTATCTCAAAAAAATGATAAAAATGGGTATAAAAAGATGGCATACTTCCAAACTCCATCCTTACTAACATAATTATAAAAAATGCTATGAAAATTCGTTCAGGGGCAGTCATATCTGCAATGAATTCAGGGTATAAACGGACCCTTCACGACGCCGTCAACCAAACATTCTGCACATCAAACTAAGTAACTTCACTGCAAAATTATTGCAGGGAAACAAATTATTTCTTTGGGGAAAAAAAAAAGTTCGACGATGAAACTCAATAATTGAAGTCAAATCAAGGTAGCCAAGTATTTCTCAATATTGTAATACATCCATCGTAGATACTACTGCCCCTGAACGAATTTTCAAAGCAATTTTTTTATATGCTAGACTGTAAGGATGGAGTTTGGAAGTACGTCATCTTTTTAAACCCATTTTTATCATTTTTTTTTTAAATACTTCTCGTTGCTGTAGGACGTGGGTTCATTTTGTATGGACCGTGCTCCTTCTTCTTTGTTTTTTGCTAATAAAGACTATATTATTATTGCTTGTCTCATCTTCGTTTGATCAAAGAACACAAATCATCAACCTATTCCAAACCGTGTTTTGGTGGCTTCCAGTCTAACTACATGAAGTTTACATGGATCGACTGCCTAGCTGACCTCAGCAAATCAGTTACTGTGGTAACACGATACTCCTTGGAATGACTGGTTATTGGGTTTGATTATTAAACAAGGATTATGCTTTACAAAATCTGTTCGAACCTGTATCATAGTAAGACTCATTACAATAACAACCGTCTAGCTTCACATAATCTACCTCCCAGTCATGAAACGTGGCCGCGTCTGTATCCTCATGGCCCAGAACACCTGGATAACCCTGGCAGGTTAAGTTGCCATAGTCCTCGTATATGCCGAACTTCATACCTTTGCCGTGGACCTGAAATAATTACATTTAAAGCTTCGAGGCAGGGTGAGTGCGAGTGTGTACAGTAAAGCTAGGAACACCGAGACTAGGCGAGCGCTACGTGGTAACCGTTCGTGAGTCGCTGTCCCTTCCAGCCACATATACAATTAGCGTTACCAGGCGTCCGGATGCGTGTCCGGCCAAAATAAACGGTGTCCGGCTTGTCTGGCCTTTGTTAGGCTTTTAAAATTTCGCAAACGAGCGTGGTCGAGCACCGGCGACGAGAGTGTAGTGTCGGATCACAATAATAATAGTTTTATGATAATAATCAAAAAAGCTTGATTTTACATACAATTTTTTGTTGTACCTATTGATACTGAGACAAAATCATCAATAATGTAGGGTGTCCGGCCTTTCTACCCAAATGTCCGGCCAAACAGGCTGGTCTGTCCGGCTATTAGGTTTGGCGACCTGGCAACCCTATGTACACTCGCGAACATCAGTCATTATGTCTACTGTAAAGCTGTTGTATTATGCTTCTCTTGCTCCTTGTGCCTATGGACGATGTTATTACGGCGTAAAGCCATCTCGCTCAGCTATTCCTTTGATTAAAATTATTATAATAAACAGACATTGCATAGTCCTGGATAAATTACATACATAACGAGAGAGGCTCAAAATCCCATTAGGGAAGCGTATCTTGTCAGCCACTAGTCGGCCATCAGAGCCTCTCGACAGCTCCGGCCAGCAATCGTCGATGATCACGTACTGGTAGCCAGCCTCCAGGTAACCTTCCGAGGCTATTACATTTGCTGTCCTCACAATTAAGTCCTCACTGAGGAAAATGACTTCGCTTATTAAACATATAAACACACAGACTTAGTAAAATCATGCCCTGCAGTCTCGACATTGGATAGCGACAAAAATCGGTCGCTAACGGAGTGTCCTGCGCGAGCGACAAATACGACGCGACGCGACGCTGCGAACGCGACGAACGCGATCAACTCAACGGCATACCCTACTTGCGGCCTATATGGCAGTCTGCGGCGAGACGCGATGTAACGCGTACTTGTTTTGACGGCGACCAGACGCAACACCACGAACTACGAAATGGTTGATTCAGAAGCGTTGATCGCCGCAGTGCGAGAGCATAGATTGTTGTGGGACAAAAAACACTTAACCATTTTAGAATCGTTTCCTTCATCATTTTAGAAACTTTCAAGCAAAATTGTACTGTACTTCTCCATGATTCGAGAAGTAATGACCAAATTCACGTAGGACATTTGTCGCGTGTAGCATCGCGTCGCATTGCATCGTGTGGCGTCGCGTCGCATCGGGTCGTATTCGTCGCTCAAGCAGGACACTGCGTAAGGGTCAGCTCACACCGAGACCCGACGCGACGCGACGCTGCACGCATACTTTAAAAGAGCGACTCAAAATATAACTTTATTTTCTACACGAAACGATACACATTTCATTGTGAGAATTCAGAATACGTTTCACCATGCAGCGCTGCGCCTCGTGATGCCTCGCGGTGTAGAGCGACGCAGCGGTGCATCCGGCGATGATGATGATGATGATGTACGCCGCGCGTACCGGCGCGGCGTACAAAAGCGGCGCTGCGTCTCGCGGAGCCGCGCGACGCAGTGCGACGCCGCGAGCCGAAGCCGAGTCCGCCGTGGCGACTTGTCTCTACTATTTCCGTTCAGACTTCGTGTAGAATTGATGCAGTTCGGTCGAGTGCTCGAGTGATTAAATTATAATGATAGACTGGGATCTTATTGGACGCGGGGCGGGTCGGGTGCACGTGGCGAATGTAGACACGTTCCGCTGCGTCGCGCTGCGTCTTGCTGCGCAGCGAGGCGTCGTGTTGCCAATGATTTTACGATGCGCCTCGAAACGTTGCGATGCGTCTCGCGGCGGCGCGCAGCGCAGCGCGAAATCACTGGACTCTTCCAGTATCGTCGCGTCGCGTCTCGGTGTGAGCTGACCCTAAGTCGTATCGTTGTCAAATTCCTTTAATAGATTTTCTACTTTATTTCGAAAGTATAAGTTTGAAAATCTATTAAAGAAATTTGACATCGATTACACTTAACGACCGATTTTTGTCGTTATATTTGTCGAGACTGCAGGGCACGGAGTCAGGATTTGTGACCGATTGATGGCAATAGCTTGCTCCCTATTATGTGAGACTTAAACTTATCTAGCGAAATGTGGGTGTCATATAGGTACACTCTGCCTTACTATTCAGGGATTACAAGCGTAGTGTTATGACAGCCAAAAGCCCACCCACAACCTAAAGCAAGTAATCACCGCCGTCTATAGACTTGCTTTACCACAGGCTAAGCAGAGATACCTTGCTTCTATCCCAGAGACAAAGCTGCAATAATTCTTGTGTCTGTACACACACTACACCAACGCCCAACAATGTTAATAAAAATCTTTACTTAGAACTATGCCCCAAAAAAACGTTTTCACGGTTTTTCTGTGTTACAAGCGGTATTTAACTGATTTTTACGTGTTTACAGGGTGAATTTTCCAATTATAGGTTTGGAAGATGTATGTATCGTGGTCTGCTTCACTTCCGGCATTTTATTTTTACTTTCAAAATAGCGGCCACGCATAAAATCAGTATTAATCAGTGGCATCAATACAAACAAGTATTGTATCAGACAAAATCTTCTAAAGTTTCACATTTCCTAAATATAAGACATCAAAATAGTGCCGGGGGGCAGATCGGAATAAACCGATTTTTTCAAGACTTACCTACCTGATACATTCATCCGAGTACCTATCGCAGTCGGTAGTGCAGGTGTATCTGAGCCAAGTGTGCCGACCCATGACATCCCCGATCCCAATATATTTGTGAAAAGGCTAAGCAGTGGATGATGATTCGGTGAAACTCACTTGAGACAATCATTGGGTTTGGAATCACAGTCGATATTGCACCCATATCGCAGCCACGAGAGCCAGCCCATGGGAGGAGTCAGCCCAACCCCATTGTCCAGACCCTGACTGGTCCAAATCAACCCAAGGAAGACCAGTAATGATGGCATAAACATCTAGAAGGTACAGGTTTTAAAAATAATTCTGCTTGTTGAGAATCGTGAATGAATTGAGTATATATAGGATCAAATGGAGTAAGACATCTGCCCAGCCTTATCCCAGCATTTCATTGGACAGCTTTCAGTCCAACCAGATGACGCTGAATGCATGAACAACATCATTATGGGTGTAAAAGTACCCTTAACGACGCCAAAAGGTACTTGTTCTCGCCGTCATTGCGATCATTTTTGTGTTTTAGACCGTACCTGGGACTGGGAACCTTCTAGTTACGGAGATATTGGTGGTCAAATTTCCAATTTTTTTACAAGTTTTAAATATTTAAATACAAGTTTATAATGTTATAACTTTACGCATTTATGCATCCATCAGCACAATGTTTTGAGTGCGTTACATTGAGTCCGACCGTAAAACGTGATTTTTCCAGCAATAATTTTTGCATAGAGTTATTTAGTTTGATGTACAGAATGCTTGGTTGACGGCTTCGTAAAGAGTCCGTTTACACCCTGTATAATGTGGATGGAGAAGAAGGGACTAAACTCCTTTTTTATTCATTACTAGCTTTTGCTCGTGGCCTCCCGTTGTGTACGGAATTAACCCACGGTAACGTTTTGAATGTAGCCTATAACACTCCGGGATAATGTAACTTCCGGCTAGTGAAAGAATTTTCGGAATTGGATAGGTACTTAAGTAGTTTCCAAGATTACCCCCCTTCTTACAAACTTACAAGCAAACCTCATTATAATATTAGCATAGAAGTATACAAGGTGTAAACAGACCCTTCACGAAGCCATCGACCAAGCATTCTGTACATCAAACTAAGTAACTTTACGCAAAAATTTTTGCTGGGAAACGACTTTTATTTTTGGGGTGAAAAATCACGTTTTACGGTAAAACTCAATGTAACGCACTGAAAACATTGTGCTGATGGATGCGTTGAATAGTAAACGGGTCATGGAGGTATTTAAAGTAAAGTTATAAACTTAAACTTGTAAAAAACTTGGAACTTTGACCCCCAATATCTCTGTAACTAGAAGGTTCCCAGGTATGGTCTAGAACAAAAAAATTATCGGAGGGAAACAAGTACCTTTCGGCTTCGTTAAGGGTCTATTTACACCCTTTAGATATACTTGTCTATTAATGTCCCTACTGCAGGACTTAAGAGCCACTTCACATACAGAAAAGGAACGAGCATTGATGACCAGGCTTTCTCAAAGAGGGTGGCAAGAAAAAAAGAAAAAAAAATACAAATTACCTACTTACCGTATCTTAACACAGAAATCAGGGTTACATAGGTAGCAAAATATGTGCATGGAGTTTTATATAATGTTTTACATTGGAATTTGAAATATTTGAGTCAACCTCACATGACAGTAAAAGAATTTTAGAATTGATTGATTTATTTTATCACGATGTAAGAATTTACATAAAATGTAGGTGTTTAAAAAAAAATTAGTTATGTACAGTATCCGAAGCATTTTGGCTTCTTATTGTTATTTTGTAATAATGATGTGCGTGTATTGTTAATGTGCGGAATAATTCGTTTTTCTTTCTTTTTTTTTCAGTACTTACCTTTTCTCCGTCGCTCCGGAAATCGAACCCAGAATTACATTCTCAACGATCGCCTGTGCGACCACTTAGAACAGGCCTGTCCAACATAAGACCCCTGCCTCCTACTCTCCTAGCGGCCCGCATAGGTCTTTCATCCGACCCGCGACGCGAGGGATTAAAGCTAAAGCTCTTTAATTGCTTCACATAATGTACAACATACTTTCATTGATGAACGCTTCTGAAATTAAGAGAGTCTCATTCAGCCGATCTTCTTTATAAGACATCAATAAATATTACGCGAACAATGTTTAAAAAAATTAGAGGTCGCTTTGCATTTTTGGCTCGCTGCGGTTACAAACTTGGCCCTTCATAAAATTATGTTGGACACCATTTTTTTTTTTCGGATGCGAAATCATCAAATGATCCCTCCCGCTCTGGGCGGAGTGGAAGGAAGTGTCAGACTCGTAATGACTAAAACCCATCCATGTTCCTTCTTTGCCCTTTGTGTTCCAGGGCTTCTCTTTCGAACAGTCCCGCAGCCCCGGCAGGCATCGATGTTGGACACTCTTGACTTATAACAATGAGACCCGTTTCCTGGCAACCAGTCTACTACGTAATTAAGGTTAAATAACTAAATTAAATTCAAGACTGGGCTTAAAATTATACTTTAACATTACGTTTATAATCCCCGAAGGGTTAGGCAGAAGTGTGCCTATACTAGACTCTCAATTCGCCAGTTACGTTTAGGTCCCATGTATTAGGGGACGACCCTATTGCCATTAACCGTTCACAAATTCAGACTACGGGCCGTACGGAAATCGAACCCAGGACTTCATACGACCACTAGACCAACATATCAGTAAAACTTACATCACACTGTGTTTACGCGATGACTACCTACCATGTACCTACCTAAGTATAGTGCTGTCACTGGACCGCTGAGGTTATCATATAACTGGTAATGGCGGCACATCAAGCTGTACATAACCAGTATAATCTGACTTCGCTTTGTATGAACTTCCCCTACGATGAGAGATTTGGTTTTACACAGCTGGATTGGCAGCCGCCGTGCGTACGATTGAATGTTTACTTCATCTCAGTATCTATTTAGTACCCTTCGAGAGGCGAGCAGAACAGAGAGACAAGATAAGATAAGATAAAGATTTATTTTCACCACAATACATAGGTACATTATAAGGTTTCGTGAACAATACATGCGTTTTTTTTTATACTGTGGGAGACTACCTAAGCTAGACGAAAGGCTTGCATTTCTGGACACCAGGTCTCCAGCTCCACCCCTTCGGAAGCACAATTAAACAGAATTATGCACTCGTACACAAATTAACGCGGTAAGTAATATTGAGAAAGAAAAATAAAGGATTAAAATACACATTACCAAGTTCAGTCAAGGGTTAGTACCTACGTTTGTGTGTGTATATGAGTGTGTGTGTAAGTCGAAGGTGTGCGTGTGGTGGGTGGGTGTGTGATGGGTGTATGTACGTGTGAATAAGGAAAAGGGAAAATGGGTACGTGAAGGGTGTGTGTGTGGTGGGTGTGTATGATGTGAATAAATAAAAGGAAAAATTGTAAAAACAGCTGGATGCACAGAATTGTGATATATCGGGGGAAACCGATATTAATAATAATCTGATCCCCAGCAAAGGTAAGAAAGAGTTCAAAATGTATTCGGCAAAGCGACCTGCGCAAGGTAGTGCCATGCAGATTTGACAAAACTTGAAACGATCCCTAACGGCAACTATATAGGCAACTTTTTATCGAACCTGTTCCCGTCACTGTGGCGATGCGAAGCGCAAACTATTTTAAGAGGAAGTTTATATCGATAAAGCCTGACAAGTGCGCGCGCGCTGAACTGAGTAGGTACTTTGTGATAACTTTACAATTATATAGTATTTTATTATTCATAAATAAAAAACAAGGTCTGATTCTTTCAATACTTTCCCGTTTTGTCCAGGAATGTTTTCACCGGTACTATGGATCATTGCGAGTGGACTGCTCTCCTCGACTCAAGCCCTGGACAATGGGCTGGCTCTCACTCCTCCCATGGGCTGGCTTTCTTGGCTGCGATTTGGATGTACCATCGACTGTGTTGCGAAGCCTAAAGAATGTATCAGGTAAGTTTCTGCTAGACATAAGACTTGTATTACACGAAGAAGTATGCAGTGCAGTTTTAGCATAAGATTTATGCACCCTAATTTCACCAGTTTCACCAGTTGTTGATGGCTCAGTAATAGAGGAAAGCCTACTCGCCATAGAGCGGTCCAAATTCAGACTCGGGGCTGGACTGAAGATTGGCCATCAACTCTAAGATATTTCTCCTTGACCCTTGCGAGTTGGAACAGCTCAGCAGCATTCGTGATGCTGGTCCATTCGTGAATGTTTCCCAATCAAGACTATTTTCTCCGGCAAATACCGCGGCTCCCCGCTACTTTGACTTTCTCCATCATAAAATGATAGACGTAATTTTCTTTAAAAAAATATATTTTTCAGTGAGAACTTAATAAAAAGGACAGCTGATCTGATGGTGAGCGAGGGTTACCTGGCAGCCGGATACCAGTACATCACAATTGACGACTGCTGGCTGGAAATGACACGAGATCCTGACGGTCGTCTGGTGGCAGACAGGACGCGGTTCCCTAGCGGAATGAAGGCGCTTTCTGACTACGTAAGTTTTAAAATAGATGTTCCGCATTTTCCTGCATTTCATCTACAATCTACATTATCACCATCATATTCTTATCCTAGTCACCTAAAACTTAGGGTTCGCGCAACATGTTTTTTCTTCCATTCTCCACTGTCAGCCGTCATGCTTTGGTACTCATTTTTCTTTTATAGCTTCACTGCTACTTAATAAGTGTACTACTGGTCTTTCGATTCTCCATTCATACGTCATTTGTCTCGGCTCACGGATAGGAAATTATTAATAACGTTTTTCACAGGTTCACAGCAAAGGGTTACAGTTCGGAATGTACGAGGACTACGGCACTAACACCTGCGAAGGATATCCTGGCATCCAGGGGCACGAGCTCTTTGACGCAGATACCCTGGCCGGCTGGGGGACTGACTATCTCAAGCTGGATGGCTGTTACGCCGATGTTCACGGAATGGAAGTTGGTAGGTCTGATTGCTTCGCTTTATATCTTATCGCCTTCCTGGAATGTTTGGCCCAAGAACAACACAACAACACTTCTATCGCAATTCGAAATATTTTGTAGAAATTCGTAATAATAATATTGTTTCTTATGTTTAAAAAAAATCGTCTGCTCGACTGCGTTAAAAACGCAATGAATTACCTTGAATTCTCAAAATGAACAGAAATGGCGAGTGTGGTACTCAACTACGCCGCCGGTTTCTGAGTCGCCAATCAACGCATTTAACTGAAAGACGGTCGAACAAATGCTAACTGCTGAAAATACCTTCATGACTAAAATCACAACAGCCAATCAAGATTTTTTATGTTGTATCTTTTCCCTCTTTCATAGAATAAGTAAAAGTACAGTAAGTACAGTGGAATCATGAGCTATCTAGGTACTCGTATAGTGACTGCTACAAGCTTACAACACTATTTTTTTTAACCAACTTGCGCAGTCCGTAAACATAAAGGCGCCTTGCGAAAACAAAGTTGCCCTTTGGCGCCCTTTTTCTCGAGCATGTAGGTATAGATTATATGTTTTTATCATAAATTATCTAAAAGCCAATGACCAGAATATATATATATATATATGGAGCAATACAAACAAACGAAGTTTTTATTCCAGTTTGTTGTTATTTTCTCTTAGATAGGTACAGAAAAAAAAAATCTTAGCGTTTTGAATTTGACAATACAATTATCTCTGATATAATTCTTGTTCCAGGCTATCCTGCATTTGGGCAGCTACTGAACGCAACTGGCCGGCCCATTCTGTATGGATGCAGCTGGCCCATGTTCCAAGAAGACAATGGTATCCAAGTAAGTAGAGAGCCGCACGCAAAATACGCGCTTTGACGTGGAGTTGCGGAAACCAGCCCGTTATACAAAGTAGACAGGATATCCTAAAAAACTACTAAGAATTAAAAAATTGTATAGTTTGGTAAAGCATGTCTTTTCCTTCCGCACTTGCCTATTAGAAGTCAATTCATTTAAAAAAACATCTATAAAGGGAGACCCCTTTAAAACCGCAATGATCATCCTTCCCACAGTCCATCCATCGTTTCTTTAGTTTTCCCTTACTTGAGGCAAAAATGATTAAAATATTAAATTGATTAACCTTGAACAGCCTAACTACACCGCGGTGGCAGAGAGCTGCAACATCTGGCGCAACTGGTTGGACATCAGAAACTCCTGGGATTCAGTCCTTAGCGTGATGAACTGGATCGGCGACAACCAGGACCGACTGGCTCCATTCGCTGGCCCAGGACATTGGAACGATCCTGACATGGTAAGGCTCTCGAAATCAAACTCTGGGTTTGTTTCAGTGTTTCTTCTCAGAGTAGGCGGATATGAAACACCGACCCCTTCTGGATTTACAATATAATTTATTTTTGAGGTAGAGGTGGAGGGGGTGGATGGTCTATTTGCAGAAAAAAAAATATAATCAAAATAGAGTAGGTACTATTTTGTTCCCTTTTTTTGAGTTGTTCTTTCAAAGTTTTTATAATTTCCTCTGGTAACCAAAACTATGTAAATAATAACTACTTAAAAAAACTATACATCTTTATTTTTTCCACTACACCCATATTCTTCAATGAGATCTACCAATAAATCTCATTTCAGCTGGTAGTAGGTAACTCCGGGCTGACAGTAGACCAGGCGCAAGTGCAGATGGCGGTGTGGGCGGTCCTGGCAGCTCCTCTCATGATGAGCGTGGACCTAGCGGAGATACAACCGGAGTTCAAGCAGATTCTACTGAACAGAGACGTCATCGCAGTAAGCCAGGACAAGATGGGCAAGCAAGGCTTAAGGGTTTTTAAAAACGGGAGGTTTCATTTGGTGAGACATTGTTCTTTCGTCTTTTTCATCTTGGTGTTGCCAGATTGCCGTCTCATCGAACTACGAGAGTGAGAGATTCGAGTGTGCAGTGTGTGCACTTGTGTCTGCGCACACACTTGTGCACTATAATATCTCCCGCGTCGATGGCTATTATCCACTGAGATTGGCCGCCGAAATTCAGTCCAGAACATTAGTATTTTATTATTATTCTGTTTCACATGCTAAATGAGTGCACCAAAGTTTAAATGTGTAGGAATATTTTGGCCTGCCCACGAAGCGCCGGTTATAAGCCATGAAAGTTAGAAATTGTCAAGGCTCCACACAAAATTAGTCAAACCCCTCAGCCCAAATCATATTCTGTTTAATGAATGTTAACAGCGGCATCGTCAACAAGAGATTTGGCACCGGGAGCTGTCAGGCGATAGACGCGCGCTGGCGTTTGTGAACAAGAAAAGTAACTCTGTGACTGTTACCTACACACACAACGAAATGAAGCTGCCTGAACTTGACTACATCATACAGGTATTCTTGAACTGGAACCGTTCATTGTAAGAATATTGGGCCCATGAGCCCCTGGCGCTGGCGTTGCTAGTTCCAAACATCATAATTGGTTAGAAGTTTGTTTATCTCATTTTATGTTTCAAAATAGCTTGACCTCATTGGTCAGATTGGGATTTAGCCCATAGCTCATTCATCATAGATCTTTTTTTTTTTGGTTCATTGTACGTGTAGATGGCTTGTCCATAACAAACCATCTACAATGAACTTTGACAGACCTTCCCCGTGTATCCGGACTCTTTAAATGTCTATGTTATAAAATTCCTAAATGTTTCAGGACCTTTTCAACGTGGGGGTTGGGACATGGTCTTTTAAACGGAACGAAACATTAACTCTAAGTATCAATGGGACAGGTCAGTGTAAATGTATCTTGCTACATCCGTACAGTTTTGCTTTATCTACTCGAGAATACAAAAAAAAAGTATAAACTCTAATAGGTCCTGTATTTTTTCTTTTTCAGGTGTCAAGTTTTACAAGTTTACTCCAGAGAAATGATGTACAACTTACCCGAATAAAGCGATTAAAAACACAAATAGTTTTAATGCTTTCGAAGTGTTTCTAAGACATTATTTTCCAGTTACAAATCACAGCAATAGCATAAAGCTACCTATAGGCTAGGCAGCTCTCAGCAGTAGGTACTACAGTTATGTAGTTGGGGTCAAGAACATATTATGTCATAAAAATTACAAAAAAAAATCGGGGCCCATATCTCAGAAAAGGTGCGTCGTAGGGCCATGCTTCACAGCACAGAGGCTGAATAATTTCTAAGGCCAAGGCAAATCCAATATTGCAAATGATTTCTAGTATAGCCACTTTCGATACTTGGCAGTAACGCTGTTAATTAATCTTCTAAAGTTTCGACTTTCCTATTAGATCCGTTTCACAAATACTGGCCATCACACTAGGGCAATAGCCATACATGGCCAATATTGCCCATTGTGTGCATGCTCTAGAGGCCACACAGAGCCATCTATCTTTCATTGTGCAAAATTAAAACGCTGGTTCCACTGCACTGGCTAATTTTCACAACCAACAGTTTTTTTTTTAAATAATGTTACAATTATTTTATCATAAATAACTTTTTAGATTTATTATTACGTTTATACGTTTCAACAAGTTTCTTTTAAAATGGAACGTGTAATCTTGCATAACTTTGCACGTGAAAAGGAACGTCAACCAAACGTAAACAAAATATTCTCGAGTTAACTTGACGTTAATTTAAATAATTTTAGAAAACAAAATACTGAAGATAAGTGCGTGTATTAACCTCGGTGTTACGATAATATGAGGATAATCGTTATCGCTGTGTTTTTGATAAATAGTTTCAATGCCAATTTATTGTAAAAAGTTACGTAGCCGAGGCAGGAAGCAAGAAAGGAAATGAATACTAGTTCGGAAGTCGATGACTAATACACAGTTCACTTTCAAAAATCATGGGAACGGCGTACAAAGAGATTTTCAAGCTATACGATATAATTCAGAATGGAACTGAAAGGTATGTACAACTTGACTGTAAAACTTTTTCGCCAGTCTTTCTTGCAGCAATTAAATTGCGAACACCTGCCGCAAAACCAGAATTTTGGAGTAAGTATGATTATCCCTTTGTGTTATCAAACATCTGCCTGCTACAAAGAATAATGGTTTACTTTTACTCATTGTTTAATGAATTCGCAAGATTCTCAGTTTATTAATAATTTTGTGCTACCCCCCACAGAGATATAAATTGCACCACAAATATAATTCAGGTTGCAACTTGAAATATCTTTCCTTATTGGATATTTCATCATAATACCCAGCCTGAAATCATACCTATTGAAAGTCTTAGGTAATGATAAATAGTTAATGTTATAATAGTATTTAGTTTTGTAAAAATCAAAATTAATTTCTGTAGCAAGATCTATTTATATTAACACTAATAATAATTAATAAATGAAGCTGAATCTAGTTAGATAATGGACCTGGAGTTACCTATTTTTTTTTTATGCATTACTTCACAGTGGCGAAGGTTCCATACAACGCGATACCCTTTGAAAAATGGCACATACAGTATTCTATAGACAAATAATATAATCACATTTAAGATATGTACTCCAGCTTACCTCTTATAAAAATTGACCCTTCGCTACTGATATTTAACCAATCCTCCTGTTGCCCAACTTAAAAGAATCGCTCTGTATAATCCTATAATATTCTTGTAATTTTACTTTTCATTCTAACTGTGGATATTATTTTACCAGCTGTTTCACTACTCACAATAAAACTTGTTCCATGCCTTTGAAAAAAATATTTCTTAAAATGTTGCTTTCATTCATCATTTTAGTAATATTTCCAGGTCTTTAGAAAAATTCCTGACAGAAAACCCAATAGAGATCAATCAGATCATACCATGCAAGGGTATCGGAGTCCTCCACCTCGCTGTGGGGATAGAACCGGAGGAGAAATCCAAGAAATGCACCGAGTTACTCCTGAAGAAGGGGGGAGATCCAAATTTATGGTAAGAGTTCTATACAACAAAATATTTATTGGCACAGTTAAAATGGAAGCCTTTACTTATAGTCACAAACACCAATATGTATAAACTTAAAAACTTATAAAAGTGACTTGTTCACACTCAAACAATTGCATTATTCCTTGATTGCAGCAATGACGATGGAGTAACTCCAGTCCATATAGCTGCCATATGGGGCCGTGTGGAGAACCTGAAGCTCCTTATAGGCTGTGGAGGAGACCCTTCACAGCGGGATTTGGACGGGCACTCTGCTTTTGACTATGCTACCAGAGAAGAACAGTGGGAAGTGTTTGACTACTTACACAATGTTATAGATGTGACGGACGATGGTCCTGCTAATAAATGTGCCTATACATTGGACTTAGGTAAGCTTTATTTTTGTACTTGTATGTAAAGTGTCCATTATTAACCCCCAGCCCTAAAAGAGGGTATTATAAGTTTAATGTGTGTATCAGTGACTCCGGCTGTACCTGTAGCATTTGTAGCTCCCAAATGAATGGACCGATTTTGATGCGGTTTCTTTCACTAATAGTTTTAGTGAAAGCTAATCCTTACTGAAATGTTGATTTTCAACTCTGCACACAAAAGTTTAATTAGTTTTAGGTGTAACCTTGTGTTAGTGAAAATGGCCATGATTATTTATTGATAGTTTTCTGAACTAAAAAAGTTTATAGCTAACACCTTATTAATTTAAATAATTTGATAACAGCAATAACTTTAGTTGTGTTTTGAACTCATTGAAATTGTGTTAACTAACATTAATCGTTTTCCAGAGAGAGTATTATTGACAACAGACCAAATAGTAGCTGAATATGGACCTATTGTTGACGAAAACCCACAAGAAAATGCTCCCACAATCCGGAAGTCAGAACTAATCAACGAATGGTGTGAAAAGAACACTTTGACTATAAACAAACTATACCCCACAATAATAGGGGACACATATCTTATAGACAACGAATCAGCCCCATGGAAAAGTACCTGTTTAGACTTTACAGATAATGTAACACTCGATCTCACTAAAGATAGGACATCTAGTGATATAAACACTACCTTTAAATCCTGCATCTCGAGCAAATCATCAGATGTACAAATAAGTGGTATACAGCCGATAGAATTTACCTCTGACGAGACCAGGCAGTCTAGTGAACCTTCAAAATCAAATGTGATGAACCAACGCATCAGTGTGTACGAGAACTTTTCTTTACCTGGCTCACCAAGTAACATAACCCATACAAATTACAATACAAAGAGTAGTTTGAAGAAACAAAGAACTAAACATGCCAAATGTAATACTAATGCAAGTAGTTTGATCTCAAGCGAGTGTTCACATGAATTAGACAGGGTATTAGCGGAGGTTCAGAATAAAACGAATGAGTACTTGTGTACGAGTAAAGGTGAAGAGGCTGGGAATACCAGGAGATCATCGGCTAGCAGTGGTGTGAGCAGTAACTACTCGGGCGGGAGTATCGTGATAGCGAACGTACATGAAGAATACAAGTATGAGGATAAAGAGGAAGATGTGGTGTTGATTGAGAAAAGGCTGCTTGTTTCGCCTGTTGTGTAAGTAGTTTTTTTATTTAAAATCTGTAATATGGATAAAGTAGACCAACTAAAGCTAGATAAACTAGTGGACAGACGGTCCTTGGCAGCAGTGTAAACAATCAGCAGAGAGCTGTTAATATAAGATAAGTTAAAAAATAGATGTTGATAATGCGTAAATTACAGTAGGTACACTAATTAATCTGCCAAAAGCATTAATTTCGGTAAATTGATTGTGTGTGTGAGCTACTGAGATCGGAAGTGATAACACGTACTACAATCAATTTAAAGTTTTATTATTTAATTTATTTATTAAATTAAATTTAAAGTACCATCAGTCATCAACAAAAGTTTGTTGAAAATACTTTGCCAAATGCAAACGTTTCAAGTTGTATTAATAAGCAGTTCAGCAGAAAATACTTTTTGGAATTCCCCTAATGTTTTTTTTTTGCCATTGCCATAAAGTATAATTCTTCAATCTAGAGGTTATCAGGACGCGAGACAGGCCTACAATGTTCTTATCACATCTTTGCTTTTTGCATTGTTACTTGTAATAACTAAGAGTTTGTTTAAATAGTTTTATTTTCGTCGTATTGTAGTTAGTACGTAAGTAAAGGAAAACTTCCAACGAGATATTACTTAAATAAATCTATATATTTCCCGTGATTTATACTGAAACCTCAGTAGAATTGTGTTTCGCAAAATACTAGTTGGTTTGGGCCACACCCTGACTTAAAGTGCCCTAAAGATAAAAATAACAACAATGTACCGTCGACCCTTCAGGCTCTCAGTAGATGAAGATACGGAGCTATTCACTCCTGACCAGACGATAGTCTCCGTGGCGTCTTCCCTCCCAGCATCGGTTCAGTACGATGACAACACCCTCAGGGCTGAACTGCTACGACTAGGGTTCACCCCAGGACCCATACAGGACACCACAAGAAACTTGTACTTGAAGAAATTGCAGGCGCTGAAGAGAGGACCAGGAAGACCTAGGGCATCGAGGGTAGAATCTAAGGATGACGTGGTTGAACTAAATAGTAATCTTCGGGGACTTGCTATAACGAGTAACCGGCAGAACAAAAGTGAGTATTTTTTTTATATGTATTTTGTTTTGTTTGCAGAAAACGGCGGTAAATATGACTCATAGAAGTTTTAAAAAAGTGCGGCTTTGTAGTTCGTCCTATCTGCTGACGTCCTACCGCGCTCACAGACGGTCGACCACTTGTCAATTTTATGACTCAGAGGAAAAGTAGCCGACCAGTAGTCGAGTCAATGAGCGCGGTAGTACTTGCATACAGTCTCACACTGAGATATTATCAAAAACATCGATGTGCTAAAACGGCCTAATAATTTACCTACCTACTCCGGTTTTTAGGAAGTAAGGCTCTCGGCATAATAATCTTAAAGTTTTTTCTTAGTGGGTGTATTCCAATTGGAGTACAGTTTTGAAAACAATTACTAAGCGTAGGCGACATCAGACTTAAGAGCGTTACTTAAGAGCGTTTACGATTTACGACTTTCGTACAAACTTTCAAATCCTTTTTTTTCGAAATGGCTGAATCGATTTTAATGAAACTTCATACGCATAAGCAGGATACACAAGTCTAAAAAGTTATCAGAGAACATTTTCGAAATGTCTTTAAAAAAAAAAAGATAATTGGAAATTTCTGTTTCTATAGAACATCTAAAATTGGTCTAATTTAGCTGTAACATCAACACTATTTTTCTAAAATGTTCTTTGATAACTTGTTAGACCAATGTGTCCTGATATGCGTATGAAGATGCATTAAAATCGGTTCAGTCATTTCGAAAAGAAAGGACTTGAAGGTTTGTATGAAATGCTCATAATGCTTCGGCAGATGTCGCGGATTGTTTTCGCCCGCACGGGTTTTCGTACTAGAACAGGACAGAAAGGGCAAGCAAAAAATTAAGCCCCCGCAGAAAACAACCAAGAGTAACATAGAGGTTCAATATGATGATAGATATTGCAACTTTTTAGAAATAACAAGTTTTATTTTAAGGTTTTTTTTTTAGGGTGTCTGGCACTGACAATAATGGACAATAGTCATGCCAATATTTTTTTAAGATTACTTTATTTTTTATTAGTAGTTTAATTAAATTTTCATAATGGTTATAAAACTGAAATTACCAAGTAAAGAAGCAGTAAAATTATTCCTGAACAAAGGTTATAAGTTCTTCAGTATTTGCGTCGTATTAACTTTCGTTTTAACTTTGTTTTTAAGTGCAAGTTTATTGCACTTGTACATTCAACTCAAACTTGAAAAAAGTGTTTAACTATCTCATAAACTCATGATCAAAAACTTCTTGGAATCAGTCCTCGTTGGTAACAAGTACAATAGTATTAAATCATTATTTTCCCGGTCCCATGATACTTGGGGTCGCCACAACACGTTTTCTTCTGCCAGTCTTCCCTGTAAGCCGTCAAGCTCTCATTTACTCCTTTTTCTTTAATATCATCCCCACACCATCCATTTTTTCTTTGGCAACGCCGCATGGCAACAAACACCATAGTCTAAAAAATCCTTTCAAAGTTTTCTCTCGATTCGCCCTTACTACGGGCCATCATCTCTACTCACCCCACTTTGCGATAACTATGTAGATATCATCTTTTAATTAATAAAATGCGGCCGTATGATTATGAATTATGACTTACTGGGAAATACTGATATTATCTCAATGTTAGTAAGGTCAGACGGCGGGCTTTCCGAAACAACTAGGTATTTTTAAGACCAGTATCAGTAATATGATGTCACATGCTTAGATTTTGGGACAGTAGTACATTACTTGTTTCACAATAATTTACCTTTACTAACTAGTGAATATAGTATAAGATGTAATTATAATGCAATTTTAGTTCTTAGTAGTACCTATTAAGGTGGAAGCGGTAGCCCGCGAAATTCAAATTTTCTTACGTTTTTTTGTAATTTGCAGGTCAGTGTCAGGTAGTAATGTTGATTCAAATATGTTTTGCGACCGTAACAAATATGGCTTTACTGAAATAATCATTAAAATCATAAATACAACCCTCCAAGTTCATTTAATGCCATTGAATAACTTTTTCATGAAATAGTCATTCAATGGGATTAAATGAACTTAAAGGGGTTGTATTGATGATTTTAAAAACTACAATTCTGTTAATACATACAGTTTTGCGGCCGCAAATCATATTTCGTTTAACATACTGGTTGACACTGACCGGCAAATCGCACGAAACGTAAGAAAAGAAATTTCAATTTCGCGGGTTACCCTGGCGCTTCCCCCTTAAGCTGGTGAATATATTTAGGCAGTAACTTCATAATTGTACTTAGGACATCGAAATATATCACCCGCTAATGGAAAACTAGCTGTTATTTTTCACCGACATCCCAGGGAACTATTAATCTAGGACATGGTCGATCTGCGTACTTAAAAACAATCTTTAATTTTCAGCATACAGTGTAGAAATAGAAAAATCTATACGCAACAAAGACTGGATAAAAGATCTCACAGTGTATACGGAATTGGAGAGTCAGGCCCGGGCTAATTTCGGCGACAATACGAAGAACTGGCGCGAAGGGACCGCCAAGACTTCCTTCACATATTTGCTATTGGACCCCAGACTAACTAACAATTTACCTGTGAAAGCAGGGAAACAGGATAAACACGCGTCTTGGGTTACATTTCTTAACTCAATATTTTATGTTGGAAAAGGTAATTAATTCTTTCTTTATCGTGTGGTTAGTGCCGAACCTGGTGTCAGTTTTTATGCAGCCAAATGGGCTTGGCTTTTCATGCCGTCGAGAAATATCTCTGTTGATCTGATGTTTTCCTTCACCGAAGCTAGTGATAATTCTACAATACGTACATGAATGAGAGAAATCTAAGGTTCGAACTTGAGACCTATGACTTGGCAGTGCGACGGTCACACCAATAGGCTATCACTGCTTAGGTAATTAATTTGTCACCAAGTCAATTCAAACTGTTTATATCAATTAGGGCCCTGTAATGGCCTAATTGAATGGCAACAGTTACAAGGAAATAAAAATTGATTCTTCACTAAAAGGTAACTTCGCAAGACTGGTGTTAATTTGAAAGGTGTACGCCCAACATTGGACTGACTTTTTACAAGTTAATATTACTTGAAAATCACTATCGTCAATGAAGAAATACCCCTTTTTTTTTTTTTTTTTTTTTACCGATGGGAAATCATCAAATGACTTCTCCCGCTCTGGGTGGAAATAAAGAAATAAGAAATACCCCTCCAAAAGGAGAATCCAATATTAATTTGTAACTCGCCTTTTCCAGGAAAACGCTCCCGCCCATACTCACACTTATACCAAGCTCTGACATTATGGAAGAAAGACTTCAGAACATCCAAAGACAAGAAGGTTCAACACATCCTCGACATCTGGTCTGACAAAGTAGGTGTGGTGTGTCTTCATATCTTTCAAAACGTTATACCAGCTGAGGCTTATACGTACGAAGCATCAATGATAGATGCGTTAGGATTAGCGTCCTTGAAGAATCTGAAAGTCGGGAACTACTACGGCGTGGTGGCTTCCTGGCCGATGAAGGAAAGGCGCATGCTGGGGCTATACCTCCTGTACAAAGCTATGCTCATCTTCCTCAGCGAAGGTGAACGACAACTGAGACCTGACGACCTAGACTGAAGTAGGAATACCTACTATATTTTTACATTGGTTGTGAAAAATTCTTGCGTTAAATTAAATAAATTTTTAACTGTATTTATTTTCGAAATTACGTATCTAAATTGATGAATTTTGTATTTTAAGTGTACTGTAGTGTATTTTAAGCTTTAATTTTTTATTTTAGTATTTGATTTTTACCAGTTTAGTATTGTTACTGTACAAACCGGAGGCCAAAGAATTTTACAAGAATAGGGTGGAGCTTCTAGTTGTTCAGAACTCATTAATGTAACTCTTAACTAATTTATTTTACCTGGGATACTGCCCACTTTTTAAAATTACTAGGTATTAGGCTAAATATCTCTAAAATACTGAGTGATCTTACTAGGATTTTCTATTGTTAAAATACGGAGAAATCAAACGTTCGTAAAATATATAAGCTTTAATATTTAATGAAGCCAAATAATACAAAATATTTATTTTACATGACAATAGTAATAAATACCAATGACTGCACATAACTGTTAGCTCCACCTTAAAACCAACAAAACAATTGTAATAATGAAGTTAGCTATAACTCAACGAGTTAGCACTGACGTTTTTATGGGTCCACATAAATTATTATAACGCATTTCGCATAATTTTAGATTTACATTAGTAATCAGTATTTCGAATAATTTATTCGACATTATAAGTAGCTTTAACTTATTTATAACTTGTGCATATATTTTAAGTTACCATATTGCACTTTCCACGTATCTCGCACCGTTTTAATTTGATATTAAGTTGCTTTTTAAATATTGCCATGTTTATTTAACTGTAGAAATAAGTAAAATGTACGTATTGTATAACACTGCACTCTGTTCCTAGTCATACAATAACTTGTAAGCATAATGTATTAATCATGACAATAAGCTTTTACTAACATTTTATGCAGGAAATAAAACACATTTTTTTAAGAAATAATTTATCTTTATTATTCCTTTTTTCAACGTCTCGAATTCTTTTCTAAGTAAAATCAAACTTGGCTTTAGTTACATCAAAAAAAATACACAAATGTTCATTTATATATTGATACATTATAAATACAATGATCAAGTTTTATACCAAGTGACGCGACTGGTACAAAATGAATGAAAGCGTAATATGTCCGTGGTCGAACGGGGTTAGAAACAAAAGATCGATCAGTCTATGCGTCGACATGCACCGAGCGCTTGGCTATGAGATCACGTGAGCTCCTACTCCTGAGCCTGCTCGCCTGGTAGATACAAGCTACACGCGCGAGCTGAGCGCAATACGCGGCGCGATACGATCATACGACGCATGTGTCATCATGTCACAAATTAATCACTAATACAATGCTACGCATTTGACGTACCTTACGGTGCATCGCGTGCCCACTCCATTTATTAAACAATCATTTTTCAAAATCAATCCTATTGGCCATACTGCATCGCATCGCGGGTCACCGCATACTGCTACAAAGCCCTAACTGAATTTTCGAGCGGTGGCAGTGAGTGCAAGAGGCCAATAGCCTCATCACAAATAGCTAATCAACATAACGTCCTGATTGACCGCTCCGATACTCCAAAATAGCGTTGATCACAGCTGATTATCACGATCTTGATAATGATTGCTTGTAAGCAGGTACAATTCAGAACACCTAATGCTCGCTTACAGATTTTTGTATGGCTTCTAATTCTCACATCCAGTAATGGTAAGTTCTTTTCAAAGTTACATTCTTTTACGTAACTACATAGAATTTGACGAAAATAACAATATTCATATCTATTAATCATGATTGGACTGTCGTAATCAAGTTTTTCTTGCGTATATTCAATAACAGTCATATTAGATGGTTGATTGATGATTTTGATGTTCGTCTTTAACATTCAAGTTAGTTTTTACGGTTATGAGCGTTGTTACATTTGTTTTCATATAATTTTGCTACTACCAAGGTGAGAAATTACACCAGGTAGTACCCACTCTTCAACTTATTTATTTTTAGGGATTTTAAGATCTATCAACCTTATCAATTTAAATGATATAAATCACAATCAACCAACTAATAGTCCTGTATCAATATCAGCTTCAATTGTAATTAGTCAAGTAGAAATTTGCTTTAAATCAACAGTATATAATAACAAGAGGTTGAAAGTCACTGGTTATCTGAAATTCCTTGTCACAGACTTGATTCACTTACACCATATAAACTTAGGTATTAGGCCCCGCATTTTCTACAAAATATTGTTTTTTTTTTTTGTTAATTTAATATGAAACAGGTACGCGCGTACATTGACTAAAATGTCATGAAAATAATACCATATCACTACAAATATTTTATGTAATTCTCTAAAATGTGTTTATAAATGTTTTCTCTACTAAGTTGAAATGCAACCGACGTGCTGTCTCCGCCCGTGGGAGTCGTCGCGCCGCACACACTCGGTGTACAGCCGCAAATTAAATAACAAACATGTCATCAGTTAATATTAAATACAAAATAGATTCATCAACACAATACGATTTCCCCACGTTAACCAATTGGAAGACTACTTGGTGAAACAATAGATTACATTCCCGTCGAGACGATCTAATAGGAAGTCAATGGTATTTTAAATGCATGGAAATTATAGTCGTCGTCGAACACAGGACGATGCCACTCTTATCTAAGTGCAGTACAGAAACCCTAATCCCTTGTATTGAGACATATCGGACTATGAGATTTTTATAGTTATGATTAAAAGCCTGACATACATACACGCACAGCGATGCTCAAACACTCGACGAATCTATAGGATGCTCTCTACGTTATATAATAATAAGTCATTGTTCACTATATCGAGACAGAGTACGATTTGTGCACGCTACGACTCATATTGTAATGATCACATTGACGCCTTTAAACTTACACTATATTACTTTAAAACTTAACTAATATTATACTTTAAAACTAGATACGCTCGCTTTCGTTTCGTGGAATGCAGATATCATCATAAATAAAGATCTTACTAGGCTGTATTCGCAATGATATAAATTTTAGACACGGGGCTTCAAACATCAGTACAATGCCCAGAGGGAGAATCGGAAAATTCGATGTTTATATTACATAACCCTTATGGAACACTAACAATCGTAGGGTACTTTACACATAACACTAATATGTACAAAACTAGTTTGTGCTTCCACTAGTAACATATAAAACAGGGTAGACAGTGTCGGGCGCGCAGGTCCACGCGCGCTCGCACAACGTTCACAACATCCATCGAGGAGTCTTCACAACACAACACTCGCAACTATAAAAGGTAACTATCGGTCCGGACACATTCTATAACATTCAAAGCGCACATCACATACACATTTTGTGGGTTACGCGAGATCACAGTGTTTAAATTATGGCTACTGGCATAGAGATAAAGTTTTCGATCGGAGTTCGATCATCACGAAGTCACAGTCTGTCCGCGCGGCGCTCGCACGCGCGTTCGGGGCGCGGGTCGCGCGGGTCACGCGCGTCTCGCGGGGCGCGCGTTCGCGGGTCGCGGGCGCGGACGCTCCGCGCGCGGGTCACGGTCGGCTCACTACACGTCATGGCGTCTCTCTCATTTGGGCGGCGTCGGGAACGAGTTGACTACGGCCTGCGTGCTGGCTAGCACCGCCGCCGCTGCAAAACATAATCTTCCATTACTGTCTCTGAGCACTACGTGCCGCCTCGACTATCGTCTCTCTACGATAGCTACGGCCGGGCGGGGCTGCCCCGCTCGTCCGCCGTGTGCTATCGCGCCCCTGCAACCAACACATTACATTATTAGCGACCGAAGGCGGTCGCTAGGCCGAGGGGTGTAGAGTTGACGTTATCGAAATTCGGCTAAAGCAATTACTTCAAACACACAACAAACTCAACAAAGACATAAGTAACGAAGTGTTAGGAATCAAAAAGATTAATGGTGTTATCATAAGCATGCATCCCCGCAGTAGTAAGCAAATGGAGAACAAATACAAAAAAAAAGCGTTTTTTGTTACGCGAAACTGCCCGACTTGCCCCGTCCACGACATCAGGCAGTGCGCGTGTCGTGAGTTACGTCGTGGTAACGTGTGACATAATGTCACTTAAACGCATAGCTCGCGGGCAAGTGGCCACTTTGCATTTCTCATTCGCTTAGTCCCCGAGCTGGCACTGCACTACGTGCTACTGACCGGGATAGGGCGGCGGGTAGAGCGGGTAGCCGAGCCCCACGTGCGTGTGGTGGTGCGTGTGCACGTGGCGCTGCGGCGGCGGGGAGCGCGGCGAGCGCGGCGACGGCGCCGGCTCCTTGGGCGCGTCCGCGCGCGGCTTGTTGGCCGGGGACTTGGCGTGCTCCTGAAAGACGAAACAAGGAAAAGTTTTAATATCAACGTTGTTGGAAATGAGAACATCAACAAAAAAAAATTGTTACAGGGAATCAGCATTTGTCAAACACTAAAACTAATAAAAGAGGTTGTCTTTTGTTCGTTTTGGTGTTTAAAACCAAAACGCCCACCATTCTCTGGGTAGCAGACATACATTTTCAGGTTGAGTCTGGTCTGATTTTTTATATTCGAGGGTTTTCCTTCAAGAATGTCTCAGTGCCCAAAGTCGTAGCAGTCGAGCCTAAATTTTTTATGTTGGTGGTAGGACTGGTAGGTACATTTAGTTTGGTCTTTGATATCTTGTTTCCCATTCATGTACCTAACTGCTATGATGATAACTTAGATAACTAACCTGCAACTCATGTATCTTGTGTGGAGCGCCGCCATAGGCGAAGTTTGGGCCGTGTCCACCTCCAGGCCCGCCCACGCCGGGCATGAGGTCCAGCTTGCCCGCGCCGCCCGGCCGGGACAGGTCCTCGGGCGCGTGGTAGCGCGGCACGGTCCAGCCTCCGCCGAAGCCGCTCACCAGCATGGGGCTGAGGGGCGCGCGGTACACCGGGTCGAAGGGCAGAGCGCCGTAGTGCGGCGGCTGCATGTAGGGAGGCAGGTAGTACTGGGATGTTGGGGGTGGCGGGGGCCCCTGCGTCTCTGTCGTCGGCTTCTGGCCTTCTTGTTTCACCTGCAAGAGAAAATATGGTTTAATACGAGACAGTAGATACGTTGGTTCGAGGAACTTTTATCCGCAGACGACAAAAATCCCCGGAAGTGTCCGCCTTTCTAGAACTTGCTGCGAACTCAACACAAACGGTGTGTTACTGCGCTAACTACGTTCAGGATACAATCTACAAGCGATCCTTACCTAGATCTTATTGACTCGCAGATAAAGCTCTCGCAAAACCGCGGTTTTGTGATCCGTGATGTTCCAAATATAACCGCAGTAATCGGATTACCTCGGTTGTCAATCAGACGCTTAACATTACTGGTCGAGGCTACCATGCAATCGATCAAACTACGAAGTTAAATAACAGTCGCGGGGTCAAGTCTTGGATCGGCAACCATTTAACCGACAACGGCGCATGGAAGGTGCATATAAAAATCATAATATCAAGTCGAACGCCGCTGTCACGATAAACGCAACCTTTACATCGAGTTTCTTCGTCGTCACGCAAAATCTAAAAGTGTGGTATCTGGTATCAGTGGTATCTAACCTTAGGGTATCGGTTTCTGCCATAGAGTGGGTAGTGCTGGTCGGGCGGCTGTGGCTCCGTCTAAAATTAGGTTAGGTTAGCAGGCAGCCGGAGCCAACGAGGTTGGGGAGAGGCTGGCCTGGTGGTGTTATGTCACAGGATCATACTAGGTTGCCAGACACTAAATTATGCAAGCAGGTTGCTAGCACCCATCCAATTTTTTTAGATTATTATTCCTGGCAACCCCGTATTCACAATTCATAGGTAAATCAGTTACCTTGACCTCTTCCTTGGGCTTATCGTCCTTGTCTTTCGAGGGCTGCTTGTGCGCGGGCTGGGGCGGGGGCCGGGCCCCTGGCCCCCCCGGAGCCCCGCTGGCCCCCGGCGGCATCCCGGGGGGCTTGGAGTCGCCGCCCCCTTCTTTTCTTCTCTGGTCTAGACTCATGTAATATCTGGAAGAAGAGTGGTGGGACATTTTAATAATACAATTATAATTAATTATTAATACAAAACCATTGAAACTGAATATTTTTTTATTTAATTAATTATGGACTCAAATTCATTTTTATACACATTTAGCACAACTTAAACGAGATTATTTTCTACTTTTTGACAGTTGAACCGTTTTAACCATTATTGGTCATGGCAACTACATTTCTGCAGTCTCAATTACGTGCCATAATAATCACAAATCATCAAACATAACAAACATACCTTCTCAACTCCTCTTCCCTCGCATGCGGTGGTCTCTGGAAGGCATACGGTCCCATCTGCGCTTTCATTTCAATACTCTCCTTCAGAATCTGATGGTTATCATTTGGCCGCGCTGGATTCTCCTTGCCATCAGGGGGTCGTTGTTGCTTGTTCTTGTCTAAAGGACTAGGGGTGGTCTTGGAGCGGTCACTGTCCTTGCTCTTGTCTTCTAAGGGGGGGCCGGGGGGAGGACCCCCAGGTTCCACGTTGTAGGGGAAGTTCGGAACGTAGTTGTAGGGGTAAAAATGTTGGGGTAACACTTTTTGAGGTCCGTTGTCGGGTTTGCCGTCCTAGGGAAGATTAGAAAGATGGATTTAGTGCAGGCTGACAATGGTCATGATTCAGATTAGTTGCAGACAAATAATGCCGAAGAATCATAGCAACGGTAGTACAGCAAGATCATCGGATTCTGATCCAAATCATGATAAGATCTAAGACGTCTGAATTAGTTAGGACTTATTGACCAGATGTTGCAGATTATTAGAATAATAGCTCTTTTATTTATTAATATTCTTCACTTTAAAAGTAATCAAGAGACCTAGGATCTAACATCATTTAAATGTCAGGTGATGTGCAAGAGAGTTTACAGTTGGTGCTCGCACGGTTGGTACAGAACAAAACTATTCACTTTTCATCAAATATTGAGCCATCTATAAGAGTGTGGAGTACTTACTTTCATGTCACCCTTGGGGTCTCCTTTGGAGAGATCCTCCTTGCCTTTGTCTGACGACTGAGGAGGCACGGGAGGAGGGTGCGAGGGGGGCATGTATGACGGCTGGCCGTAGAACTGAAATAGTAACAACAATTTCGATATTAAATTCTCTTCTGACACTCTTTTGTTATGAAAAATAAACTGATTATAGCTAAGAGGGGATTTCACCAATGACACTGAACACCATCAGCACATCTAAACGGCGTTTAGGAGCTGTCAATATCAATAGTTCATGATACCGTAGCCACTATGACACTTAGGTATAGCTCTTTTTGAACGCGGTTTAAATTGATTGGCGATATTCTCCCTAAGAAAGATTTAGCTCTTCTAGTAGCAGATGGTGAGAAGTTTGTTTACCTGATGATAAACCGGGAATGGCCGATGCGCGGGGTCATCCGGCGGTGCGTCTGGCGGCGCGGCGTCGTCCGATATGTCGGAGTAGGCCGGCGACCGGACGCCCGGCGTCGGTGACCGGCGCGCGCGTCTCTTGCCCGGCGACTCTTCAGCGGGTGACTCCGTTGACTTTCGCTCCTCCGCCATTAGTGCTGACCGAGGCTTTACCTGCGCAACCATACATTTAGAAGATTAACAATTTGTGCTTTAAAGGCACAGACTCTGGTAGCCTATTTGGTTGTCCATTCTCGTCGTGACCACATGTTTGCGGTTTGCCTCAATCGTTTCATAGGAACATAACCCTACGTTTTGGTAGATTATTAAGCTTTTGTAGCTATGTTGGAAATAGTTAACTGACACAACGAGGATTTTTATATTTACCTTAAACTGTGTAGGTTGTAGCGTGGGCAGTGCGTCAGGCGGCGTGGCGGGGGGCGGCGGCGGCGTCTGCGGCCGGTCCACCACCGGGGGCGGCTCGGCCGCCGTTATGAACTCCTCAGCGAACCGCGGCGTTTCCCGAGGAGACTCCGCGTCCACTTCGGGCTTCTCCGGAGATTTCTCCGGCGACTTGTCAACCTTCGCGTCAGGTGACTTGACCGGCGTCGGCGACTTGACAGGAGTGGCCGGTGTCGCAGGCGCGGAAGGCGGCCGAGCGGGTGAGGCAGGCTCCGTCGCCGGCTCCTCTTGCTCAGAACTCGACCCGTCTTTGTCATCGTCGTCAGGCGAACCGTGTGCATGTGACCGGTGGTACTTGAGACCGTTCGCGTGTTTGTACTTCTTAGAACAGTTTGGCTCTGGACACTCCAGGAGGACGGGATCGGGGGGAGGGGAAGACGGTGTGGGAGGCGGACGTTTAGCCTTCGGCGTCGGAGGTCGCTCCTCCGCGTCCGAAGTGCGTTTTCTTTTCGAGTCAGGTCTGGGAGGCGTGAAGGGTGTAGGAGAAGGCAGTGCTCTCCGTCCCTTGGCACCGCCATTCCGTAGCTTACTATGTACCGAAGACCGTGTCTCGGTGAAGTTTGTCATGTCAGTGGGCGCAGCGCCGCGGCCGCGCTTCGCTCCCCGACCCTTGGGCGTCCGCGCATCCAACTCTTCCGTCGGAGAGTCGCAAAACCTAAGGAAATATAATACCAAACTTTATATGACATTTAACCTTACGACGACCTAATCGGCAAACTCGTGGAAACCCATGAATATCAATGGCGTCATTATTTCCGAAAAGATATTCCCGGTGTTTCTCTATTCAGGAATTTCTGCTCACGTTTTTGCGACTCATTTTAGACATACGTGACTGAGCACGTCCATTACACAGTGTTTGTAACAGATTGAGCCACTTCTTGTGAGCTCGCTACGCGTTATTCCCGGCGGCATTAGTATTCCCCGTTCGTGTACATTAGAGTTTGAGCGCACAGTCGCATAAATACTAACCGCGGTGGCGCCCAGTCGTGTCGCGTGCAGTCCAGTAAGGTTCCTACGTAAGTCTTCCCTCGCCACGTCACATTCACTACTAGTACACCTGTAACAATATCACGGAACGATAAATATATGGCTTCTTGTATACGTGTCCTGTCGATCGTGTAATGGGATTAGTTTTAAACTGTGTAAGAAGATACGGCTTTAACGAAATTGGTGCAGTGAAGTTATCGGCGGCGACGGCAGCCTCGGATCCAATTTGTCACGCGGGAGCACTCATTTGCATATTGGGGATGCAGGAGACGCGCGCGGCGCGGCGGCGGAGCCCGGACGTGACTCCGCCGCACCCGAGCCTGCCCCCACCCGCGCCTCACCTCGCGCTCTTATCGCGCTAGCGTGCCAACTTATGCAAATTTAATTAATCAATTTCACCCCTCTATTCGCGACACTTTTTCGCCTCCAAAGGACATTCCGCCATCACAATTTCATTGTACAAACCAAAGGCTCATTGTGAATTTATAATGTCACCTACCGCGGTTTAGGACCTTATTGTAATTCAGAGCGATTTAATCTTCTCTTTGTCCTCAAAATGTTTTTCGTAAACAAGAGTAACAAATTGAGATAAAAGTGAGAGCCCCGGACAATCCCTTTTTAATCCCTGGCGAGCTTTTTCGTTGACTCGATTTTATGTAGCGGTCTCGTTGAATTGTAAATACCTAAGTACTTATATCTTTTTAAAACGACACAGTGGTATAGTTGAGATTGGTTGGATGCATACAAACATGTGTTCACAAATTCACATATTGTATTAAGTTTTATATCGCCAAATAGGTTCCATAACAGCGGTGCGCCATATTTCTCGGGTGCCAACAACAATTTCAAACAGCGGAGTATCCGCGCAGCGCGTCTCATAAGTTATGATCTCACTACTACCAGGGTAACATTGTTTGCAGCATATTAATACATTTTTATAGCTAGGCCGCGCGCTGTACGAATTTATGATGTACACTGGAGAAGTTTACACTACTCTACTGACAGACAGAGACAAACAACACAAACTAAATGATAGTAACAAGTATCACATCACACTACATCCGTAGCTCGCTTTCAATACATTTGGGTGAGAAGTTTACACAAGCGCTATTAGCGTTTGTGGCGAAATATTTTAATTTGAGAACCGTACAATACCAATTTTGGTGAATGACTGTGAAATCTGGCCGTTTATTTGTGCTCGTAGTGTGGCTTAGAGTATCATACTCTGGTGAACTGTTTCAGGTTAAATGCGCCACTACGGGTACGTTCTCCGCCGCGGCCATTTTTGTGTAGAAATTACGTGATAACGAACTTGGCCGTAGCCATTACAGCCACGATCCGTCCGTTGGTCATCGCTATAGTGCGTGACTGTGTGTATTGTAAAGCCTAAAATAGTTTATGGCCTCTGTTAAATTTACTTTACAGAACAAAAGTGGATCAAAAGAAAATTATTGTAGTTCACTGTAATTAAAATTGCTTCATAGAAATGTCGAAAATAAACAATAGCATATACAGAGATTCAATTCGTTTTTTTATTCGTCAGTTTTATTAGAAGAAATGCTCCATTAACTTTGAACAAACATTATCCCAAATAAATTGATAGCGAGCTTCAAAAAATAAAGTTGTTTCGTGGAAAAACAAAATGTAAATCTGTAACAAGATTGACGAGTGACCCGTATAATGTGGGCACAAGTCCTGTAATAGCTCCCAGTTATTATTTATTGTTCCACAAAACAATGAACACATAAAGCATTTCTCTATAAGCCATTATTAGCATGAAATGGTGGAGTTATTGTAACAAGGAGACGTGCTCGGTGACTAATGAGACAATGGAGGCGATCATTAGTTTATTATTGAACAACCGCTATGCTACCACTTTGTCTACGGTTATTTATGTTCAAAATCTCGTGTTTGCTTTCTATTGTGAACGCGTAAATCATTTACAACGTTCACACGCTACGTGTACGATAAATTCTTGTGTAGAAAAAACCGCAATGTGTTGTGTGAATATAAAAACTTGCGCCATAAAGAAATAACAAATACGGAAACCATCGTACGGGGCCGACTAATAAAACGAAATACCAGGTTGTCAGAAATATTTAAAAAGTAGCTCGGAGCAGATGGTGCGCAACTTCCTAAAGGAAATCGTTGGGCGCGCTCCGCACTTTTATTATTTAGGGGTGAAATCCCCTTGTAAATTGTTAATACGGCCGACCGGTCACGGAAAAGTTAAATTAGAGATCGTCGGTCCACTGTTTGCCTGCGTGTAATCGCTTCGATTTGTTGGAACGTCACTAATGGCTCAACCGCGTGCCGCCTGCCTACCTATACTTGTTAGTTTGTTAACGACTAGGGGACGTCCAAATAGCTTGTACATCAATATTTGTGTCATACATACGCGAAAGTAACGTTTTTGTACACGCGATGACGGCCGTTTTGTAACGAAATTGTCTAGTTTGTCTATTATGTATGTCAGTCATACCCACGCAATAAATCAATATCACTAATCCGCATTGTAAAACTTGTACTGAAACAGAAATATGTAACGACATAATAATAGGCCGTTGATCCATAAGTAATCTGCTTTCTTTTTTATTAAAATACATGTTTAAAATTAAACAGTTTATTAACTTCATAAATACATTTTAATTGAGTTTGCCAGAAAACGAAACAAGAGAAATAAGTTTCTGTGAGCAAATTACCTTTTGCAAAAATAAAATATCTTGTGAGTAGTTTTTTACAAAATCGAATTTCATAAAGTGTGGAGGTCAGATAGGCAGTAGCTCTTTGTAAAATACTGGTATTCAGCTGCATCCGATTAGACTGGAAGCCGACCCCAACATAGTTGGGAAAAGGCTAGGCAGATGATGATTATGGATTTCATAAAGTGAGTCTTAATCCCATTCATAAACATAAATAAATTCAGTTTATAAACTACAGATTAGCCGGCTATCGCTTGATCATTTTACCAGGAAAGCAGCAAGCGGAATAGGTTCATTTAGGTGGTGCTAATTACACCTCGGCCGCGGTAATCAACGGCCTAATAGTTGTCGTGCCCTCGCCCCCACGCTGCCCCCGCCCGCCGCTCGCCCGCTTTGTTCCCGACACCCCTCCAACTTCGTCGCTCACAAATCTCTACCTACGTCAATATTTGTATGAGTCGCACTCCACAAAGTTAATCTTAAACTTGGAGATTAAACTCCGTACCTTGCGATTTAAAAACGCAATATTTAATATAGCGTGCCTTGTAGGCATGTAAAAACAAAAACCAGAACTTGATTGTTTTGTTTTTTTTACCTCCAGCATTCTTTTGTTGACTAAATCGATTGAGTTAATAACACAAAATAGAGTGGGCGTCGAGTATGAGGGCCAAATGGCAGACGGGCAGCGTCGCGTTGGTCCGACCACGCGACCAGGCGAGCACGGCACTAATCAGACTCGCCCATTGTTTCCCACACCGAGACAAACAAAGTTCCGACGATTTCATTAACATCCATTCAATGGTGCCGACCTGCTAAAGTAAACTTTTCTCTCTCAATATGGTAGGTAGTCCAACAACCGCATTTGGAATGTTAAAACCCGTATAACATGTTCCTCACACAAAAAAGTTGTGGATTATTATGTGTCAGATACAAAATGCTCCATAATAAGCTTCATAAAAGAGACATAAACCGAAACTCGAAAACGAAGCATAAATATTAAAATACGTCCACTAATTAGTGGAATGGAATGCAACGCGGCGTGTACTGGGTAGCCTCCGCTTAATTGTTAGCACGTACACTGTACTGTGTACTGTGGTAGTGTGGTGTGGTACAGCCAGCCTCGTAAACCTGTCTCTGAGGACATTTTTTGAAGCGGTAGCCGGGCACCAGATGCCGCTCGATATGCCCCGGACTTTGAGACTTATGGAGAATTTATTCCGACGAGAGCGGTACGCATCCCGCGCCCGTGTAAGTAAATGAGGAAACTTCACAACTCGATTATTTTACACGTGAGCCCGTAATAAAATTATAACGCGGTCGGAGTCGCACAGTAAACAGTATTTAATTTCCGTAAGCTCCTCGGCGCCATTAGCCGAAAATAAATAAGCTTGAAGAGGAAGGGCGTGAATTGCCTCCCCCGCGGCCCTCCACCCGCGCGCGACCATCGCCCGGATAAATTTGGAAAGTGGCAACAGAAGCGAGCAGATGGTGATTTATTATCGTGTTTTATAATAATTACGAGCGGCTACGGGGGAGCGGCATTGTGTTGCGTGCCCTGGCCCTCTAATGGCATTCGGGACGTGTGCTCTCGTATTACATTGTCTGTTTTATTTTCATCTTAATGATGGACGACCGTATCTTATGGATAAGCATTAAATTGATCCCTTAATGATGTCCGAAGTAAAATAAATCACGCAAACGAATTAAACAAGCGTTCGTAAAATTCCCGCAATTTCAATATTGGATCCTATTCGACGAGAACAATCGAATTGATCTCACTTGAAATTAAACGTCTGAATACCAAAAATAAAATCAGTAATAAATAAGGGCTCGGTTTAAGAATTGATTTCATCGCAAACATACTAATAATTTTATGTAGATGAGATTACCGGCCATTTTGGAATTTATTTACTTACCCTAAAGAGTTGCGGGGCATTTTATTACCAGGCGAGCATAAAAGGTGTAAAGGCTCTCGTATCGGTTCGGAGGGTTATTAAATATTCCGCGATGCTATCTCCGGCTAATAAGCGCCCAGTAATTATGTAGGGAGTCTCATTGACTCCACTGTTTTATGTGCGCCATGAATATTTTAATATTAATAGCCAGTTCGGGATTGTGAGGTATAAATAAATATAAAACTCTGAGAAAGGACGAGATGATTACGGCCGTCGCGCGTCGTGAAATACGAATGACGAGCGACAAAAAAAACTGTAGACGTACAATCGGTACACATAATCGCCGAGCCAGGTGTCGTAAATAACTGAATATTGCTTCTGTAAGTGGACTTCTTAATTATATGCTTTATGAGGGCTTTTATTATTTCGATATTGACTTTAATGACGCACATTTTATGTGCATTTTTATTTTTTAAGAGCTCAAAGATTTTATATTTCTAGAGATATTTTTTCTCAAGTTTTATCATAAACTCTTTTCTCGGAATATTGCTAGTAAATAAAATTCCTAAATTCTTTTAAATATTTTGCGTGAAAATTATAAATAGCTTGCGGTTAATCAAAATCGAATTTGACACGAAATAATCGTTCGTTATACATCATAACATTTATATTTTAACAGAAAACATAAATATTTATTGCTGGCCTAAATACCCGACGTTATTTATTGCCAAACCCTATTTCTCGGAATTCATTATGGCTTCCCCCGTACTACATACAACCCATGTTTGTTTCGTCATCCATTGCTACGTCCATATAAGATGATTTAAATGGCGTTTTACTTATCCCTCCATAATGTTGGACTATTTGTATGTCTTGAATTATTTGAAGAGCTTTTTAAAACAAAGTCTTAATTTTTCGTTAGGTGCCTAACTAAATAAATAACTATCCGAAAATTTTATTTATTTATAACGTCATTGAATGGTGGTTCCGGGAAATAAGAAAATAAGGGTCGAAATGATTGATTTGAAAAAATAGTATTCCGCCGGTGTCGGGGGCAGGGTCCAAGCTACCGGTGGTGAGGGCTCCAGAGACAGGAAGCTCCTCACAATGCGAGCCGTATCGAGGAGTACTGCCTTCTGAATCAGGCCCTTGATCCAACCGCCTAAGGAGAGCCTCGAAAGATGGTCGTCGAGGCTCTTGGCCATAAGGCCATATTATTATTAGTCAAAATATGTGGCCACCTTGGCCGTTTCGCTACCGTCACATGGGCGTCAGGTGAAAATATTCACAGTTCATTACTTTTCTGTTATACAATAGTTCTTGTAGTAACGAAACGGCCAAAGCCACATAATTTGACTAAGGTGTAGAGTTTGTGAAGTTAGGGCTTGTAGAGTTAGAAGCTCTTGGCTCTACATGAGATCTGATAACTTTTTGACAGTGCGAGCCATATGGTCTCGTCTTGGCAACATTTTACATCAAAATGTTTTTAGTGGGATGGCATTTTTCGGATATAAATTATTGACTTTCTGCTTAAAAAAGAAACTAACCTTTCCGAGGCAGAATGTCAAAATATTGTACTTTTCAATTCTCCATAAGTTGACAGACTTCCTCCTATTCTCATTCCTGTATGAATGAAACTAAAATTTACAAGCTCACTTCGTCGCTCTGGTGTGTAAGTAGCTCATATCGCATAGCTCCTTTATGAATGGTTAAAATAAAATCTAGCCTACCCGATGTAGTACGAAAATTTTCGAGCTCGCTTTTTTCGCTCTGACATTCTGCATTCTTTTCAGTTTTTCTTTATAAAATGACACAATTTCTAAAAACCTATCGCATTCGTATAAGTCCACAAAATAATCACTTGCATGAATCCGTACTGATAAAAGAAAACCTGGATGTACCCCCTGGAAATAAACCTGTAGGCGCCCATGATCGTTTTGTATAGGTAGGTTTAGTTTTGAAAAGTTGTTCTTACTAGTCTTACCCATTAGTTTACCCCCCACCCAAACTGCCTTTTTTTATTCCTTAATTATCATAACTTTGTTCATTTATAATTCATCCTTGTGGTGTGAAAATAACGAACTCCATGAAAAATAATGACGGTAATAATGTATCGCAAAGCATGAACTTATACTAGGCGTGCAGAAGCGTGCAGAGTGTATGGGATGGGCGCGCTACGGTGCTTTGCGTTCGTGCGCTAGTAACAACTCACCACCTTCCGTCTCGTGCCACACGATGCCCTCCAGGGTGACCGAAGTACCAGGCTCGCAGGGTCCGAGGCAGTCCGGCTCGGTAATGGTGCCCACAGACGTGCCTACGCAAACTTCTGCGGTTTCCTGCAGACAAAAATTTACCTGTTAGTATTTTATTGTATTCACACATTTCTACGTATTTCCCAATATTTCTAAGATGTCATTCATGTTTATGTCAACACGTTAAATAAAACTTAGGGTTAAAAGTCACGTTTTATGTGTTTATTAACAGCTATATTGTGCTAACAAAAGAAACATGGCCACGTTTATTGTCAATTTATCAATTACAATGATCTAAACCTGCAATTTATTACCGCTCGTCCATAATGGAAATAATACAGTGAAAACAATTCACACTGACAGAGTACACAAAGCATGAAACGTAATTATTAAACATTAATTACGAACGTATGTACCACTCGAAATAATAAATAATAATGCTACCGCAAACATGTTAACATGTTTAAAAACGTTAATTTATTGGCTGTGCACATATTTCGCGTTGCTGTGTAAAATATAGCGAAATAGGGTTAAATATCCAATTGTCGGCCGACCGCATTTAATTAAACAGGATAATAAGAGAAATTGGAAGCCTTTGGATATTAACAGCGGTCATCGGAATTGATTGTTATGTTCTGTGAACTGTAGTACAAAGCACTAATTAGTAACACGGTTATTTATAACATTACGCGGGTAATCCCCGAAGGGTTAGGCAGAAGTGTACCTAATAGTACGTAATGTAATAATCAGTGATCGGAGTAGGTAGATTGAACTGGGGTCATTGATCCGAAACGTATATATTACTATGGACATTCCTCCGGAATTGGTGGATTATTGGTGTGATTGTTTTTATTATTCAACAGATAAATAATGAATTAATTTAGTTTTGATACCTTACTTTAAATTTTGAATTGAGTAGGTAGTAATAATATCACTACCAACATTAACAATATTTAATTGAATCCGGAAATACCGGAATTACTTTCCGGAAAAATGGCTTATCCATGTTATTCTTTCTGTGTGCATTTATGATACAAGTACCAAAAATCAATCTACCTACTCCGATCACTGGTAATAATAGATAAGCCTATTGCCAAATGCTTATTCCATTGTTAAATATTTTATATTTTATTCGTAATTATTCGTTAAAAATCTTGCTTAGTACTAGGATTTAAGCATTTCATAGAGATTTTTATGTAGGCATCTGATAGAATAATGCTTATTGTACACCGAAATTAGACCAAATCTCATATTGCCATGGATGGGTACATGTACAAACACAACTCTGACATAAGCAAACATCCAACAGAACCAACTAGTTGTATGTATGTATACCACAATTACCACATCCATATCTAATAGTACTTCATCAAGAATATGTATGTATAATAAACCAAGGCCCAGAATTACTATTTTCGATACGACTGGATCCAGGAAAAACGGCTTGTTTCGACAACGATATTAAAACATCAGTTCAATTAATTGATTCATCAAAATGTATGCGCTGCCGCGAAATATGAAAGCCGATGTAAATTACTTTTATTTGCAACACTGGGCAATAACGTGAAGCCGTAGGTACATAATTATGTTAGATGAAAAGTTCATATACTATACATTTAATTAAAATATATCTTAGAATTTAGAACACAAGTTAATAAAAGTAATTTGTTGATTTTTTTTTCTTAATTATCATGTTTGTCTATGATAGTCTATTTATAAATACCTACATTTAAGATATATTTACGCCGTAAAGATGTTCCTCTTTGCCGAGATTAAAAAAAAAACAACAATCACCGCCGACTACAGGAATTGAACCACGATAGTTATCTTTGGAAATAAATGAAAAAAACCACGAGTGTGAAATACACTGCTTGCTGAACCTAATAGTAGTGCCATAAAAGCGAGTTTTCCAGGAAGTGTACAGAAAAATAATTTGCTACGTTGAAAAGCTATAGTCAATAAGTTCAGTAAACCCTATAATTCTAAAAGTACTTACTCCTAAAACTTTCACACGAGGCTCAACATCCCAATTCCCGGTCGTTCGCCAAACTTGAATGAATGGTAACCGATGAGTGAATGGTGAACGGTGAATATAAAGTGAACGACTGAACGCAGCCTTAATAACGGGCTATTGATTCTGACAGTTTTGTTGTATCCTATTCAGTGTTTCTACAATAAATCAAAACCTGTTAGTACATAGTAGTTTTAATTTGCCTTTGTTGAAAGCTTTGACGCCATATTCGTAGATTATTTAATTTATAGTGAAATAACCGTGTTACTAATTAGTAACACGGTTATTTATAACATTACGCGGGTAATCCCCGAAGGGTTAGTTAGGCAGAGGTGTACCTAATAAATAGTTCGTAATGTAATAATAGACAAGCCTATTGCCAAAGGCTTATTCCATTGTTAAATATTTTATATTTTGTTCGTAATTTTTCATAAAAAATTTTGCTTAGTACTAGGATTTAAGCATTTCATAGAGATATTTTATGTAGACATCTGATAGAATAATGCTTATTGTACACCGAAATTAGACCAAATCTCATATTGCCATGGATGGGTACATGTACAAACACAACTCTGACATAAGATACATCCAACAGAACCAACTAGTTGTATGTATACCACAATTACCACACGCACGTCTATTAGTACTTCATCAAGAATATGTATGTATAATAAACCAAGGCCCAGAATTACTATTTTCGATACGACTGGATCCAGGAAAAACGGCTTGTTTCGACGACGATATTAAAACATCAGTTCAATTAATTGATTCATCAAAATGTATGCGCTGCCGCGAAATATGAAAGCCGATGTAAATTGCTTTCATTTGCAACACTGGGCAATAACGTGAAGCCGTAGGTACATAATTATGTTAGAGTTAATATACTTTTACATTTAATTAAAATATATCTTAGAATTTAGAACACAAGTTAATAAAAGTAATTTGTTGATTTTTTTTTCTTAATTATCATGTTTGTCTATGATAGTCTATTTATAAATACCTACATTTAAGATATATTTACGCCGTAAAGATGTTCCTCTTTGCCGAGATTAAAAAAAAAACAACAATCACCGCCGACTACAGGAATTGAACCACGATAGTTATCTTTGGAAATAAATGAAAAAAACCACGAGTGTGAAATACACTGCTTGCTGAACCTAATAGTAGTGCCATAAAAGCGAGTTTTCCAGGAAGTGTACAGAAAAATAATTTGCTACGTTGAAAAGCTATAGTCAATAAGTTCAGTAAACCCTATAATTCTAAAAGTACTTACTCCTAAAACTTTCACACGAGGCTCAACATCCCAATTCCCGGTCGTTCGCCAAACTTGAATGAATGGTAACCGATGAGTGAATGGTGAACGGTGAATATAAAGTGAACGACTGAACGCAGCCTTAATAACGGGCTATTGATTCTGACAGTTTTGTTGTATCCTATTCAGTGTTTCTACAATAAATCAAAACCTGTTAGTACATAGTAGTTTTAATTTGCCTTTGTTGAAAGCTTTGACGCCATATTCGTAGATTATTTAATTTATAGTGAAATGTAGCAGATAAATATATGTTTTAGTTGAGTAAGAAACGGCCTATCAGATGCTCGAACCATGCAGAAAAAAGATTTCAAGATTAGGGTAACAATAATTTAGAGGAGACCTATTTATTTTATCATCATGACAAATAATAATAAAAAATGCTAGGTAATAAAGTATTTATAAAACAAAGTAAAAACAAAACGTATCAGGTACAGTAGGTGCAACGCGATACATATCGATCTAACTAAATAAACTACCAAGTCGAACGTGGATACTTATCTTGCACCTATGCATACAAAACGCAAACTTGACAAAGGTTACTAGATACAATATATCATTGTAAAGGTTAAACAAGTATATCCAATCTCTATAAGATAATCACACGTTAACTGTGTCGTATTAATTAATCAATTTATATTGATATCGAATAGCACAGCTCCGCAACGCTCCCTCCCGCACCGCTTCGTACCGCAACCGAAGTGTTATTAATTAAAACTTATTGTTGCCGTTATATTAATTTGATACTGTTCGCACGAATTATGTTGAAATTACTACACAAATGTTACTATTGAGGTAAATACATATGTAATTAAAATGTTAACGGTTTGTTTGCGCGGGTAATGGCGGCATGTACATACATACAAATTAACAGAGTAGTTTGCTTTGCAGTTGTAGGTACTTTGTCTTTGAATGTGAATAAAATTTACATTTTAATTTTTTAAACTCCTATTTAATTTTATTTGACAAAAAATGCATTTGATTTTTAAAGCTTATTTACTAATGTGCCCAAAAAATATTGTTTTTTGAGGATATTCCTAAATGAGATTTAAGTATTCTTACATCTTGGCCACGTATCTGTAGGTAAAGTACAAAAAACGAAATGAAAATAACAAACCATCGAATTGCGAGTCTCCTGAATATTGTAATTTTTCTCACCGATCTCTCCGGAAAATCGTAACGTTTGTCGAGTAGACCGCGCACCGCGGTACCAAGTCGCCGGGATTGCATAAATTCAAAGAGCGTTTACGGCGTAGAACATAATCAAATGAAGCCATTTACATTCAGCGCCCGATATGAGAACGGTGCGACACCATCGCCCCTCTCGCTCACGCACACGGTTAATGGCATCACAAATTGCAAACTAAAGCACTCCAGCGTTGAATCCGAGAGATGTCGTTCCGAAGAGTACTTTTGGAAAAATAACAAAATTTTATGTGAATCGACAGATATTATAGTCTAGCAATAATCTTTTCACGTTTCAGTTTCTAACAATGACGAAGTGGATTGAATCAATACGCTCCAATAACGATACGACGCGCGACGATTGTAATCTAAGAAACTCTCCGTTTCTTAGCTTCGTATACAAGCACCTGCCGTTTGTTTAATAAATCGAATTTGTAAAACTTATTAAGTCTGTTGTAATAACTTGTCAATTATCAAGTGCCGCAACTAATTCCCGCTACTATAATCCGATCTTTAACGATGAAGTCATACCGTCTGAATATCTCAACTGCGATAACAGCAAATAATCGATTAAATCATGCCCACGCGACGCCTATAAATAAAATTAAACGCTTTATTGTTAGTCGAATGACAAATGTGCGATAGTCTTACGCCCACCGACGCCGCGGCGGTACTCGACTTCGAGTTCACTCGACCGCAGTGCGCGACCGCTACGCACGCCCGGAGACAACAGACACTATACTAGTTAAGAACGATAATGCCACAAACAGATTAATATTTCGACACACCGTATCGCCATTAAATCCTTTATGGATGACGGTGTGAACGTTACAAGTTGAGCCAGTCGAGACTCGAGAGGGAGGCATTGTACGCCACGCGGAGGGGTCGCCCGGCCGAAGTTATGAACGCCGGCTCAATGCTCTCCCGCTAGTTGACTGCAAACAAGAGGGGTCGGGCCCGACCAGCTGCCGTTTTATCTTGACAAACGAACTCGCCTCACGAGAAACTTAGAAAAAAACTTTATTACCAGGACTCGGAATTTACATTTCAATAAAAGCGAGGTGAAGCGCCCGCCAACGAGCATATCGAGCGCAAACAACAGACGGAGGTGTAGCAACGGCATGCGGCATGGTGTGGAGCGGCGTCGGCGCCGCATGCCAGTGTAGCCGCAACACACAATAGCGAGTAAATCAATTCACAACCGACAGGAACAAAAGAGCGTGCCGAGCGTGGAGTGTAATGAGCGCGTCGGCATGCCCCGGTACGATTAAGACACCGAAGGGAGTCGTTTGAAGATCTTCTATTACGGCTTCGTTGGATCTAATTTGTAGTCACACCGCCGACATGCTCCGAAAAAGGAAAGCGTTTCGACGAGCGATACCATCCTACATGCCTAATGACTTGAAACAATGTCCCCTCTTGCCCGCACACTGACTCATAACAGTATCGTTTCCAAAACTTGTAACAATTTGGTTTCCGCGCGGTCGACCGCGACAAATCACGGCTAAATCTCACAAACTGGTGAATATTTGGCAACGGATACGTCCACTGGAGCACGGGAAGCGATTCCCAACAGTGTAACCGAATTACAATCCACTAAACTGAGGGAACATACGTCATTAAAATAATTTAGGGAAATGGCACGTTTTAGTGCTCGCGTTTATGGCAGCTTGGTGGATGGGCCGCTCGCGGCGTGCCAGAAGCAATAAATACCGGGGCGGAGCCACCCACCATCTTGTTTATACACCACCTACCCGAGACGGAACATTAATTTTCTGCTATGCGGAATAAGTGGCGACAAAGAGTGTTCGTGTCAGCTAATGGGCTAGAACACATCAGTGTTACGCTTACGACTTATAAGAACTCTGCCAAGAAAGAAGCTAAGGAAATTACGGATAAGGCTAATTGTACCGAGAACTGCGAGGAAATCTGCAGCGCCTTAACCCTCTTAGTAGAGGAAATTATCATTTAAATGAACTTTCAAAGGTAAAGAAAGCGGTCCGTTGGCGAGCACTGGAAATAATTATCATGCCGTTTTTCTCGTGTTCTCCTTTGAAGCTTCGTGTTTTCAATAAATTATGTAAATCAAAGAGCAAAATATTTATGAGACAAATTACTTGAATAACCTCGGTGGTGGTAATATATGTGCTTCTGCTCATATTGGATTCATAAGCAAAATGTGTTTATGTTTAACGTACAGTTTCATAACCAAAATATGACTAGGCTGTAAGGGCTGTGAACAATAGGAGTTTATTAGCATAATAAAATATTATTTATGCGATTACGTGTTATAAAAATACGCATTCGTAGTTCCAGTAGCGTATCAGAATCAGAAGCGGCAACGAGTTATAAATAATAATTAAGCAACACAATCAGGCGCGGGGCCGGACGGACTGTCCGCGCGTAGCGGAGGGTCGTGGGTACCCTACTCAGGGCTGACACCGCGTAATTAACTTTGTACAATTCGATTTGAAGCGCAACTGTTTCAATATTCGTTCAACCCTCGGTTTTCTGCGAACTTTTTTAATTTATTCATTATTTTTGCAACTGTCAAAAGTGCACGTCAACTACGTTTTTTAAAAGGACATTCTGTAAATAAAACATCGAGCTGAATAATTTTGAAAGTGAATGAATATTGCGAAACAGTGAGACTAATTTAGAGAATCACTAAAATGGTTGTAAAAGAAATTCATTTTAAAGAGCTCCGTTTTCACAAAGAAAATACCTTAGTGGAGCTGTGTAAGTAAACTATTTTGCTAGTGAACAAAGGAAGGGGTACTTGTTAACATTAAGAAAGTAGGTACTCAACGAAAAGAAAAAAAAAAGAAAAAATGTGTTACTATAAACAAAAAGTTATAATTATTTTCACTAGACTGAAGGACTAATTAAGCAGCTCAAGAGTTCTAAAATAGAAAGAATATTTTTTACTAGCCGCAAATATTAGCCATGTTAATTACTCCAAATCCTTTACCACGAAAATAAACATAATAAGAATTAACATTTCTGAGATGTTCTTATTAATACCAATACTTAATACGTTATAATAAAATACCTAAAAAAATGTCTGTCACAATTCCGGAAAGTTGAACCGGTGTTCTCTTCTTAGAATCCCTCTGAATGAAGAACCGGTGTTCCCTTCGTAGAATCCTAAAAACCTTTAAAAAGGGAGTGATCATACCTATCGACGCGGTATCGGCGTAAGCCGCACACAGCACGGAACGGGTTTTGTCGACGGAAGAATCGACAAAATGACAGTTTTTTTTTTGTTGATCTGTCATTTTGTCGATTCTTCCGTCGACAAAACCCGTTTCTACGGTGGTCATGCTACGCGTGCTGAAAGAGCTTTATTTCTACACAATAAAAGCGACAAAGACGTCATTCGCCACAATCGCAACATTGCGACTCGACACCGCGTCAGACTGACTATTGCTTTTATACATAAGTACTTACAGTTTTTTCTAACAGGCTCATAAACAATCCACATCATTATGTGTGGTCACTCTTGAACGCTTTCATTGCCTCCACTCATCAGATATTCATTATTACAAAAACAATAAAAAAAACTTAACGCCTGAGATGTCAGACGTATCAGATAAAGTTAATCACTAAATCTAGTTCTAGATACCATCAGCTAGTTTAATGCGATGTTTGGGCAACTATGAAATTCATGTGAAGATGAAAAAACTCATTTAAGTTACCTACTGTTGTTAGTACGTACGTTGATCGTGGTATTATAAAGAGGAAAGATTTGTATTTTTGTGTGTGTGTATATTTGTAATGAATAAACTCAAAAACAAATGTGCCGATTTCAAAAATTTTTTCACCATTAGAAAGCTACATTATCGCTGAGTAACATAGACTATATTTATTACTAGAAAAAACACCCCCCGTGTTAGGGGAAAATAAATGTCCACCCGTGCGAAGCCGGGACGGGCCGCTAGTTTTTTATAAATTGTTATTCAGTGCCTTTGCCAGTTATAAATAACACGGGTTTCCAAACAAACAGACAAAATGTTCCCAACGTACGATGAAAAGAGAAATACAATAGCTTGTATTGTACTATTGTATATTCCAGTTTATGGTTCAATAAAAATACAGTGATAGATTTGACCTTTTCACCGTTAATAATTCCTAAAAGGCTTCAATTTATTTCTTTGAAACTAAAAAATTCAATCATACTTTTTGCTAAACGCCGGAATTTAAACAACACTTCAGCTCCCAAGGTCTACATCAATAGAAAAACAAAGGAGATTTTTAAAAAACGAACTGGTACATTTAAAAAGAAAGAAGGTCTTTTAAAAATCGAACTGGTATAGAAAAACAATCGAATGCCATTTCACAGAGGCGCGCCTTCATTCGGAAATTCGAACGAGATTAATTAAAAATAAAATCTCCCCGTCAACCCCGACACTGTAATTAAAACAGGAATAAATGAAAACGAAATTCAAGTTTCAATTACAATAAAGGTTGAAAGATGGGTTTTAATGTACTTTAATCTCCGTATTTTAGTTTTTACAACTTCTTTAGCGGATTCGGTGGGCCGCATTAAGAGCCTGCCTAATTAGCTTTTGAATTAGGGGCCGGAGCAAGCAAACAACTTAGTTATACTTAATTACACAATGAGATTTTAGTGTCGTACAAATTTTACTTAAGTAGCCAGAAACATGTATTTACACGTAAAACTTTAGAGAATGAAGATACATGTTGCATTACATACACAAATAATGTTTCTGTACTGTCTGCACATAGAGTAGAGCCAACCTTCTTCGTAACCGTTTCCTGTTTGTTTTTAGTTAAAATTTTCAAGGGCTTCCAGAACCATAAACAACAAAAATGTGACGTATATGCTTTAAGCTATAACTAGCGATAAAACGTCACAAGGAAATTAATTATAATTTATGGTTGACGTCACGATTGCTTTAATTTTTCGTGAGGTTAACGAGGGTATTTCGGTTAATAGATTAAATACCACACTGTCGACAGCTGTTATTATATCGTATTGCAGTTGCAATAATAACCATATTTCGTTTCAGCAATTAAACTAATCAATCATTGATATAAACTTTAATCTTCTGACTTTTGAGCTCCGTTATCTCAGTAGCGTTTATTAAGCCGTAGGTCAAAATATTATTATGACAACAACTCAAAGAAAGATAAACAACAGACTTATAAAGCATTTCATTCCACCCACGTGATAATAAAAGGGGCCCTTGAAAATGAAAAATTACAGAACAAAAGCGCACCTATAGCAAGCTCGTAAATAAATAAACTTTGAGCAAAGAAAATGCAAGGGAAATATTTTTTAATATACCGGGCGGCGCTTTGAAACGCTCTCTCTTATTCAAGGGGGAAACTTCCTGCCTAAATAGGAATATAAAAGGAGCCATAGATTGTATGAAATAGGAAGGCAGCGCTCCGGCCGTAAATAGAGCATTTACAGAACCGGTCCAGCACCCTACCTCCTCGCATATATTGACACCCATATAAATAACATCTACGGCTTTTATGACATCTAAAATACGAGATGATAATTCAACATCACTTTTATTGGGTCTCATGACGTCACAAAATGTTAAATTGACGAAAAGATTTGCATAAATTACCTTTTATGCGATAAATTTGAGTGCAATGAAAACGAAATGCTAATCGAGCCGAGCTCGCTTCTCTCCTCTCAAAACAAAGAGTTTATTCATTACAAAAGAAAGACTCAGTAAAAACCTAAGTAGGGTTGTGCAGCGATTCTTGTCGGGAACTGCCATAGACTAAAAGAATGCAACTTTGTTCCAAGGCGGCCTTTGTAAATGAGAAGCGAAACGCGTAAAGCCCAGCCTCGCCTTGGCTGGCTGGCGGAAGCGCACGATGTGACACGGAATAGCGACACTGACACACGACGAAATTGCATTGAATCTGGAACGCCTTTATCGTTGCCAAAGGGACTTTTATATTTCCAACCTCCGAGCGTACATGTGCGCCTGGTATGTATGGAAATGAAATTCACTCAAGTTGAACGCGTTCGCTCTTTGATAGATATTATGATAGTATGAAAACGATTCATTTCCACGATAATCGCACTTTAAAATCCGAGACCGAATAGATAACTTACGATGTTGAATAAAACATGGTGTTAACATATTTGTTCAAATCTTGAATAATTTACTTGTAACGGAAGCGGCTAATGAGTTAAAACACTAATGTCAATATGTTATAGCCTCAAAGTATAATCATTTAACACGATGGGAATTAACATTTAAACATAGACATACATCAAAGATTTAATTCAATATTAAATCAGCGCTCAGTGAATAATACGACCGGTTCTGAAAAAGCAATCAAATAAAATATCACAAGAAATAAAGCAATAAAAAAGAAGGGATCGTGATTTGGTCGCCGTTTATATTTGGAGGTTAATGGTTTATGAAATAATAATTATTATAACTGCGAATGACTGGCTCAGTTGTGTGTATGAAACTAATTGTAGCTTGGATCCAATTATATGTGTTGAAGTACTCCGATACAATACAAACAGATAATTGAATCCATCGTTCAATACTTCAATATTATCATAGCGCAGGCACGGGCTCAGTGCTCACCACAGCGCACAGCGCACACATTTGTATACAACAGGTTTATTTCTATGATAGTCTCGAAAATAAGAAGACGATAAAACAAGAATTGATGGTTAACAATCTATGTTTACACAATTTGAATTTTATTACTTATGGTTCGCATTTGAAGAAACACTTCAGCGTGTTATTGAAAGAGAAAATAATAAATCATTGATTTTACTTACACGACTTATCATGTTGTGTTCATACCTATGAATGAATCGTGTAATTTCAGCGAACACAAAAATTTGCCTGGCATCTGCATGTTATTTAACACCAATATTTCGCGAATTTCCACAGACGAATGAACAACAAAATAAAAGCGTTTGGAAAACATCGTAATTTTCGTTCAAAGCCATTTAATTTAAGCACAGTGGGCTGCGCGAGAGAGTAATCTGATTTATATCTCTAGGCCGTATTTCTTCTTTATTCGCTCTTTCACACTAGCCGACGTAATTTGTTGAAAAACACGCAAATTCAGTTAAGTGCTTCATTCTATTTCCGATGAATGTTTTATGACTGGTAAGTATTTTATTTATAAACTTTACGGTGCCTAAAGTGGTTAATTTTACATACAATTTACATATAAAAAATTAAAATAACAATATTTACATATTGATTTAATGTTTAAACAATTTATTTTGATTTCTTATTAAAAAATGATTTATTTTGCACCATTCGATTTGATTATTTTCCTTTAACGCTTTATGGTTTTTTATCCCCTAGGACACAAAAAAGGTATTAAAACCACCGAATGAATAAATATTTCGAATAACTATAATTGCACAACGGACAATACAAACACCGTCACTCTAGTTTTGTAGTTAGTACAATGGTCCGGGGCGGGGTTGGGACGCAAATGTTTGTGTTTCACCCTCCTATTCCCCAGGGGTTTGTAGTGAGCTCCGAGCGATATAGATGACAACTCTGGCAACTGATGTCCCTATTATTATTCACCGAAATTAAAAATCGACATGGATCAACCCTCTGAAATGTGTATACCTCCTTCAAATATAACAGTTAACATTGATTATTTGTATAGGAAACAACAAGTTCCTGCTAAACACGTTGGTTTCACAAAAAGTGTACTAGGAGCGCAGTAACGAGTGCAGTTCGCAAGCAAACTCAAACTCAAACTCAAAGCATTTATTTCAATTAGACCTTAACAGGCACTTTTGAATGTCAGAAAAACAAAGAAGGCGAAGCTACAGTCCCAGACACAAGGCATAATAACTTGTGAAAGTACTGTAGTTGCCCATTCCAAAGCGTAGATCTCTATGGAGAAGAATGGGCAAGAAACTCCATGGACACTCTTTTCAATCAAAATATTTTTACAAGATCTTGGTTACATCATTCATGTTGAGATAATACATATATGTGAGAACGATGTAGAAAGATGTGCACATTAAGAGCGTCCAGAGTAAAAGATTAGGTCAACAATTTAAAAACAAAGTAGTTAGAGTAAACCATGGCAGCTAAGAGATGACCAGTCCCAACTGACAGCGCCCGTTCACGAACATGACACATGGATCAGCACCATTCAACTCAACCATTTTGAAGGGAACCGAATGATCCGACACACCCGCCACCATCAGCGAGACATTTGAGTGAGCATGACATTCTCTCAACCGCCAGGGCAAATTCGAGTCAAGTAACCCGTACTCGGCTCCTCTCGGCACAGTCGGCACACGGCCCGACGACGTGTTATTTATCCCCGTCCAAACGCCCTTTACGAGCACAATATCGACGCTCGATTTTCATCCCGCCTCGGGGAGAGATAAAAGAAGCTTAACGTCCGACGGCTTTGTGTGCGTGTATCTCACCCGCCGCAAATAAAACTATTAAATTAAATAACGTTACGCAGCCACTCCACTGAGTAATCCTTGTATTTTATTAACGGCGAGAGAACCTCTGTCAAAATTTGCTCTTTTTAAAGCCGTGGCCGCAGTGTAAATAACTAAATATTCATGATCCGCAACTCATATAAATATTACTCGAGACACTCGGCACGTTAATGAAACAAGATGCTAACTCCGTGGGGTGGGGCTGGAGCTTAAATTATTCCAGCCGCGTCTCGTTCTTGTCTTTGTGCCGTTGCTATTATTTCAAATTATTTTTAATTGAGTAAAAGCAAGCGAAAAACACAATAACAACTCTCCCGAGTTAATTGCCCTCCCAACAAAGCGTTCTAAAAGCTTTTCGAGACGCTACACTGTAATACAAACGTTAAACTGCATGAAAAAGTGTTTGTGCTTTAACAATTCTTAAAAATAAAATGGAACGTGAAAATCATAACGCAACAATGGACCGTAATGAAATCTCTTTTTTACGGCTCACGGCTATGTCGGGGCCGAGCAATTTTAACCTCGTTTTCATTGAAATTCACATTTCATCCGAGCAACAAAAGGGTTGGCTCTTTGCGAAATGTCAATTGTGAGGAGGGTAGCGAGCGGCCCTCTACCGCCGATGTTATCCTGGTAGTGGCGGACACATGTACGCGGCCGTGACAAACACACAACATCATACGGATGCGTGTGTATACCCACCGGCTGTTCTGAATAATGCATGAGAAGCCAACGAATGCTTTAAAAAGTTAACAAGGTTTTCCGAGCTTTCCTTTGTTCCGCTGCTTACTGTACAAAAACAAATTGCTTCCACTGGAACTCAGTGAAAAATGTGATTTATCTAGTTGTTGTAGGTATCTTTTATGTAATAATAACTATAACTTATAAGCGAAAACGTGGATAGGGAGGAGGGGGAAATGTAACACTACACTATTTACGCCGTATCATACAACGTTTGTACATTGTTATAATATTATGTAAAAGTTTTCCCGTAATACAATAAATAAAACCAAAAAAGTGCTAAGCAGTTTCAGCTTTAAATTCCAGTGTTTTTACAAAACAACTAACCATGGTGCTGACTACAAAGAAGAACAATCAAATGTTTAGGGGTGAGAAAGAAGCTGCGGCTGGTAAAAGTTGTGGTGTCGACCACGGCCGCGGCCCCGGCCCGAGTTACGGATACCTAGCCGATAACAGGATTAACGCGCCCTCCCGTGTTGTTACCGGCTAATTCGCACGCAAACTTCCCACACGCCACACTTTCGACACGATAATGTTCTCCTAGTAGTTCGTCTGATATTCACTTATTACTTTCACCGTTCGCGGTAATATACTACTCACGCTATTTAATTAATTAGATTTTCTGTTAACATACCTACGTTACGTTGTGTTATTAACAAAGCTTATGTTTGGAATAACGTATGCCAGCTATATCAAATGTAGACAGAACGTAATCATCTGTTTACCGGATAATTGCCATAGTAAATCCTATTCAAATTAGTCAGTTCAGTCGGATCTACGACAAAGACAAAAAGCAAGTAATTATACAAATGTGAACACAGTCTGATAAACAATCCATTACGTTTTTATACGCATTTAATATTATCAATAAGAGCCCCATTTTATCTCTCGGGTGAAAGTTAATGTGCGTCTTTGTTGATAGCATGTAAACACGAGGGATTCGATCAAAAAATAACTTCGATAAAGCTAGATATTTTTACGATCTCTCTACGGATTAATGAACATTTTAATATTAAACTCGGCTACTCAAATATGATTTTTCGTTTATCTTTTATCCAATCGAAGTTAATTGAACGCTCGATCAAATCACAGCACTATTCCGTTTAATACCTCAAACCATTCTTCGTATTTAGCTTTAAAACTTCCCAAGTCAATTGAGAATTTTAATTTTGTAATTATGGCAAATAAACTTTTAACAGTTGACGGCAGTCATGAAACATTTACGACAGTATAAAATCGTAATGGATTAACTTGATCGCCACAGTCGGCGTTTAACGACCGACCTGGGGTAACTTCCTCAATAAAATTATTCTCTGTCATCTCGTATACATCTTGACTCGAACGATACAAACTACGTATGTATTTAAGAAGAGAAACTGTACACTACTCGAACTCAATAATGAATAGGTATCCGTCACGCTTTATTTATTGGTATGGTCGACGCTAGAATATAGTAACAATTCTTCGTCACTTCTAAATTGTGTTGATAGTGTACTAACTTCTGTTTATGTGTCTCTGGTCTCGAATATCGAATGAAGCGAGCCATGTACGACGGATAGAAGAGACATCAAACGCGTGTCCTTTCTCTAAAACAGCATTATTATTGAATGAGGTCAAACAAGGACAACAAATGTAACGAAATAGGGTTCCAATCTCATTTTCTTTCTCATATTATGTGAGAGAATCAAGTTATTTCCAAATGTTTTGGGGAATAAAATAAATATCCAAGCAAATAGGCTAGGGTGTTGAAAATGTCAGCAAAACTGCCAAGTCTTTTGAAACGAGAAAAAATGCTTTGAATGATAATGAATACAGGGTGACGTACAAAAGTACCTATAATAAAAACTTGTCGAGTTTTCTGTTGTAATGACACGAACACAATGGCTCTTTCGCTTTGAACTTTTACCTTGTAATCATTTTAAATCGTATACGCTGGAGAAAATGAAAAGGTTCCGTTTCTTTGGAAAAACAGAATTGATTTTCAATATGGTCGGTAATGTGACATTCTTAGAGCTCAAAGTTCTACTTAGGTCAACATCGAGTCAAAAGTCAGCGCTGGTTTCTAATTAACTACTAAAATGTAAACAATTTATGACTGGTCAGAGAGAAACAGAGACCCTGAGACAGTGATCTTATCGTTTACTAGCTGTTCCCCGCGACCTTCGTCCGCGTCAAGTTATTAAAAATACAATTTTCCCCGTTTTTGCAACATTTTTCATTGCTGCTACGCTCCTCTTGGTCTTAGCGTGATGATATATAGCCTATAGCCTTCCTCGATAAATGGACTACCCAACACTGAAAGAATCATTCAAATCGGACCAGTAGTTCCAGAGATTAGCGCGTTCAAACAAACAAACAAACAAACAAACAAACAAACAAACTCTGCAGCTTTATAATATTAAGTATAGATTTAACGCAATAACATTCGTAACGTAACATTAAAGGAAACTTATTAATTATTACAAATAAAACTTGGGCGACTCGTAATTAAGAGTCCATTTTGTGACAGCCTCTTAAAATTCACTCCACGAGCGCAGAGGGAGGCTCAAAGGCAAAATAATTAAAGCGGAGGGTATAAGAAAATGTCGGGGAGGGAGATCAAAGGAGGGAATTTACCCTCGGGTAAATAATATAGCAGTCTCGCGTCGGATTTGGGTATTTGCTAAGGTTACAATATACCTGTTGGTAGTGGTATTGACATGGTTTACCTCAATCCAAATTAATTATTTAATGAACGGAACTAGAGGAGGAGCCGGGGCAATGGAGACAATTACCGAGCAATATCTCGGGCGTGTGCCCTTGGGAGTCAATGAGCTATGGATGTCGAGCAATGCCGGCTTTTAAACGTGTGAGCTATTTGGGGTTTATTTGTTTTTGATCGGCATACAGGTTTATGAGGAAGTTTACAGAGGTACAGTGGCTTTATAAACGTCTTTGTGACTCCTGAACGCCTGGTAAGTGTGTATTCAACTGCTTAACCTATTTATTCTCCTGTACTTACTTTATCACAAAATATTTACATAAAAAAGTTATTATTTTCTTGTCTCAAATAAAGAGTTATTCTTTATACATGTTCCATTACAACGGCAATGGAATTGCTTGGAAAAACTCCATATCTTATTTCTTTTTTTGGGTCCTAAGCTTTTTGTATTTATAAGCCAAATTATGATAAGTTCAAAGAAATGTACCTACTAAGGAAAATCGCGTGACAATCCTTGAACGGCTCACCTTGGAAAAAAAAACATGAGCCGAATAAAACGTCTAAGAAGGTAGGCTACTTACTAACATTCTCACGTAAAGCTTCAATCCTATAGATTGAGTATAATCATAAGTATAATAACGTGTCTATGACAATATTCTTCTCACACTCGCGTAATGACGCTTGATGGCAGCCAGGCATAATCCATCATTTTGCATAATCACTCGATGCCTTCACTTTCAAAGGTTACTGAAAACATTTAATTATGCTAAGCCAACCAATATTCTTAATGCCTTTATGAATATTTATATGAACACATATTCAAATATTTCTCGCGCTACCATTTTTTTTGCACTTACCTGTATGTGGGTGGAAAATTACCCATGATTGGACGCACTTCCAAATTGTTTGGAACCCGCAAACTTACCTGGAAAGAATAAAGTACTACAATATAACGTAATTCATGTTCAGTAATTGATAAATAAGATATTTGTATTCACAAAAGGAATATCGGTTTGGGTTTCATTCTGCGAATTCTTGTTTTATATCTTTTCGGTGAAATACGTTGAATGGCTCTGCGACAAGACGAGATTTGTTAGACGCTCATTAATTCACAGTACATGGGTGCTTACAGTATACTATAATCGTAAAATGGCATTACAACGTCAACCTTTACAGCTGCCATTCGGGCGCAAATCTGTAATGAATGAGCTACAGACGGATATTACGAATTCACCAGACGCGCCTCAACTCATAACAAAGTCACTAAATAGTCTTAAATTGTTAAAAATTAACATTCAAATTGGGGGAGCGCTGTTAGTGGAATTAGTACGACTTTCACTCATAAATCGTCTGGAGAGGGTGGCGAGCAGCGAGCACGCCGGTTTATTGGCTCCACGTCGACATTCGCCTGCTAATAAATGAAGCAGAAAACTTCTACTTATGTAGTGTGCTGTTTGTCGAGGGCGGAAGACATCACCCGCCGACTTATCTAACCGAAAACTGTGTCTACACAGAGCGTCGTAGAGCTCAAACTTCGACGGGAACACTTTTATAGCTCTGCCTCTCCTGCTCCCTCGCGACGAGTGCGAACGGGATGCAGCGACCGCATTATGGGTTTATGAAATGAGCTCCGTTGCCTCATGTTACCCCGACGAAGAAAATGAAATTATGACCGTAGCCGCGCAAAGAAAGCGGCCATGACATCTCTAATTTTTTCTTGTGCAGCTTTTACGAGCGAACGAGATTCGGAGCAAAATGCTCGGATGAAATTGGAAAATGTTTTTGAAATAACACTATTTTATTATTTACGAAGCAGGAGTACCGAATAAAATATTGAGATTATATCTTTGGATAGCTTCTGCGTGTTTTAACTACATTATGAAGAGGCTGAAGAGCATACTTGAACACGATAGAGAAATTAGTGTTAGTGAGTAATCGAATCTGAAACATCAGTCAAGGTAATTAGGTTCGCTGCGAACGCACACAAAGCTCATTAAGCACCAATTCCAATCTAATCAAATTGTGATTAAATCGAGAGAACCCTTTGATGTCACGGGCGTTGAACGTCAATGGCGCGCGCCGAAATTACTGGCATATGCTCACGTTGCCGCGTTGCCCGCAGCAACCCCATGCATAATTTGTATTGCATTAGCTTCCCCAATTTGGGGTGTTTGTTCATAAGTATTTTAAATCAGAGCTTGCATTGAAATGCTGACACTGCTGACAGTTTACGTTGGCTTATAAATTAAGCTTGTTTATTTAATATGCTGGTAATGTTGGTGCTTTGTTGTTTTGAATATTCCGGATTGCATTTGGATCACAATTTCGTGTTGCAAAAACCATTTCATCATGAAATTAGTTCCATTAACGATTTATAACTAACACGTTCCAATAAACACGTTCGAAAGCGTGCGAATTCTAGGTCTATTTATTTATTGGTTCATTCATAGTAACTCTACTATTTATGGCTTGCGGGTAATTCAGGGAATTCTGGGAGATCTGTAAACGATAGCCAATGCTACAAAACAGTCGGTAATTAAACGTCCGTTATAAACTCAGCAGGAGACTACAGATTACTCCTTTGGCCGCTGGCATCCTGGTACATCGTGGTAGAATTAAGATGATGTAAAAAAAGTGGTTTATTGTGATATTTAAATAATTAATCATGAAGATGACAAAACCTAAGAATCTAGGATACAGTATTTTGTGAATTAAAATCTGTATGTTATTGCTAGATTATTTTTAGATCAGAAATTGCGTACAATGTTGGTTTATCCAAATAAAATTTTACTACGGGATTCCCACATTGCAAAATTATTTTGAAAGCATCCGGTCTATTGATTTGTGCCAATAAAAACAAATGATTTCTATATCGAGGTGAGGCAGTTTCACAATGTCATAATTATAGCGTATAGGTATTTTTTGAGAATCTAAATAACACTTACACGTACGAAAAAGAAAATATCCAGAAAATGAAGAAGGGAAAACCTTCATATTCTGAGAATCTTTGGAGCAAACAACGCTTACTTTCGCAACTTTCCTAAATTAAAACAGAACAAACTACTAACATGGAGAAGTTCACATCTTACTAAACAAAATGTTTATAAGATACCTAACAAACAAGTTTCATTTACAACAAATATTAGTACAAACAGTATTTCTTTCAATCGACTCGAGTACTCAATAAACAAACCGAAGCTTGTCAGTGCTCCACATTGACTTACAAACAAAACCTTCACGTGATCGTATCTCGTTAAACTAGTGCCACTAGCGCCTAATGTTTATTTTATCAATTACCACACATTATGTCACGTACGGTCTCGAACACTCCACTTATCAGTTTAATTCATCTCGCCCTTTATTTTAAAACACGCGATGCTCCTAATGCTCACGTGAGAAAGAGTAGGAATGAGTTTTTACTGCGTGTGAGTGAGATGGAAGGGACAGCGTTTCTCAACATGCCGCGTTTAGCGGTGTTAAGGTTAATAGCGCTATTTGTATAGCGAGAGGAGATGTTATCGGAGGCTGCGGCTCCGAGACCGACGCAGACATTTTATTGTCTACATCGACACAGAATAATTCCAGACAACTAAACGATTTGAATGCACTTCGCCTTTAACATGTGTCGTTTCTTCCGTGTTACCTAATGCCTGTGTAAAGTTTGTTTTAGCAGTTGTTGTAAATAAAGGTTTTACTTAATGTGTTGTCTTTTGTCAGTGGAATGTGCAGTTTTCTAAGAAACGTCTTACACAACGTTAGGTTTAATGTTAACACATAATTAGCTTTATGTATAAGTTAATAAATTACTTTGTTTTAAAACATTAAACCTCAAGCGATAGCGCAATTCAATTATATAATGCGTTGGGAATGCTACAATGCAGTACGGAATCCGAAAATCACATTACAATGTAATTGAAAGTCAATCGAGCTGTCCCACGTGCTATCATGAAAGCGACGTTGATAATAATAATTCCAACAAACGCAGCCATTTGTCGCATCAACGTGAATAAATAATAAATCTATTAGAGGTTATATTTACAAGACAGTTACTTACAATACCTACACATTACATACACGAGTGGAACAAGTATCCAACCTTGTTTACATAACGACGAGATCTGAGCATCATACATCAATTTTACAATGTAAGCAGATGTTTTATAAAATACACTGCAAGCCAGATACTGTAAACACGAGTTTTAAATAAATTCGACACGTGAAAACACAATGTAACTGTGTATTTGCAACTGTTAATTTCAGGATAATAGTAGTTAAAACATAAATAAATGTCATTATGAGCAACGGTAAGTGTTATGGTAATACAACAAGTTGCTTAAAAGGCAATGACACCACAATTAGGTACTCGAGAAGTGTTATTATCATGGCTCGAACAAGATGAGCTCCGACGCAAAAAATACCTCTCGACTCAATAGGATGATTGACATTTCTGATGCCTCACACAGAAAACCTGTTTGAGCCACAAATGCTTTTTGATTGTGGTACAATACAAACATGAGAATAACAGCGTTGAACACTGGCATCCTATTACGTTTCTCATTAGCAAGGAAATTGCGGAAAAGGTATCGTGTTTAACCATTTTGAGGACACATACAATATGAATGACGTCTTGAAACAGCATGTAAATTAAAATATCTGTCTCGTTTTATTGTATCAGGAATAAATAGAGAAAGTGTACGTTATATTCGAAGCGCCCAGGGGATCTTAGAGGCTGTGTAAGTACCATTAAGCCGTCTGTAATACACCAAGTAAGTATTTGCATGAAAACGACAAGATATTTGCATATGCAAATTACGTTCCGTCTTTATTTGGGCCGCGGACGTTAACTCTACGTCCTTATGTAAATGAGAGGCCCCGAGCTTTCCCGATAGCCGTATCTTAAAACTTCTATTGTTTTAATAGCCCTTTTAAATCAGTTACCGTATCAATTTTTTTATGAGTCTACTCCACGAAACAATTAACTTTTATGTCTAGTTGTCTTCGAACCGGACAAAAAGCAGACATGAATAGAGCGTTAACAAGGCAAAAAGTGTAGTCTATTACAGCATTTAATAATGCCATTATAATGCAACCGAACCGGCTCAAGAAATCGTTCGGAACGGCAGTGCGAGACAAGAGCCGAGTGAACAATAACGACGGCACCGCTCATTTTTGTAGTCGCAAAGGAAAACAATAAAACAAAGAGAGCGCAAAAACGACACCGTACACGCAAGCGGGGCTCTCGAAAAATAGCAGCGGCACACACGCGACGCGCCGCGATGCGACGCCATCCAGCCGTCCTCGCCCCACGACCAGTATAAAGCTGCCACACATGCACGAATAAAAAACAGCCAACCGCACACGAGCACAACCGCGTGTAGCTCTAGTCGGCCGCTCAGGCGCTCAGCTTACCCTCGCACTCGGCGAGGCATTCGTGCGTGAACCCAACCGCCTCGCTGTGTACATACATGGCTACGTACTTATTACCGGTACGTGTGTTGCGGACTGCGGTATCCATTACGCCGAGGAAAAAGCGCGCGAACCAACGGTGTGTGTAATTGATTAACAGTTTGAGAACCTGTTGACGAGCAGTGACGGACGAACGCTCAAACATACCCCTCGCCGGAAGGCCTCGTTGAGCGCTTTAAAATCTTAATTTAAATAATATGCATGTCATTTCACTTCCACTTATAATGACCTCACAATAAACGATGCGAAGCGACGTTCAAATTGCATTATCTCGAAATATTACTTTTATAATAAAGGGATTTAATGACACGTTTATTGAATGTTTTATGCGTTTTATTGTTCAAAGGAATCAACTTTGAATTCAAATTTTAATACACGGTTTATAACCTCCCTTGGCAAGATTTCAATTAAGTGTTTTATAGCTAGGAATAAAAATTCTTATACATTACAATTACTTACGTGTAAATCAGCACAAAAAAATAACAACGAATAGGTATTCAATGTGATGAGGGGCAATAAAGTCAGCGAATTGTGTGATGTAGTAATAAAAGTGGTCGGAAAGAAAAAGAATAATTTATAACAATAAAATGGTGTGCAGAGATGTCGCGTTTGGCCGCGTCTGCCTCGCTGCTCCACCCTACATCAATAATTCATGCGACATCGCGCCATTGAGAAAGTGCTCTGTGATCGCCATACTAATTCAACCATTGAATCACTAAAACATTTCTTTGTGATACTCGATTCAATACAATACGCACAATGACAAACAATACATTTTATTGTTTGAATTTGTTAATAAACCGTGATTAGTACGTAGCCCCTGGCAGTCAAAAATAACAGAACGATATTTAAATCCACAAATACTCGAATGTTGAAACATTGGCGACGCCAATTCCTGAAATAGTAGTAAACACGAAACATACTACGTCCCAACTCCCAACAATGAAAACATTCTCATTGTTTAGGAAATACTATTTGGACAGAATAGTTGAAATAGTAATTTTGCAGAAAAGATTCCAAGTTTTTTTCTAAACAGATTTAATCCTTAAATAACCAGCTGCTTGAAACGGTCTCGTAAGAAAAATATCATGCGAGATCGGGTCCGTAAACACATTCATCCCGAGGGAAGGCGAAGTACCCGACTGGATTAATTCGTGTAATTTAAACTCCAATACCAGGAGAATACGAAACTGAGCAGATATTCAGCTCTCCTAACGTGAAGCCGTACAGACGAGAAACTCCGCAACATACTAGCAGAGGGAAATAAAGATGGAATGCAACAGGAAAGCGGATGAAAAACATGTAGCAAAAATAAACTGAAATATTTACTGCCAGCACGCGGAAAAACCAAAAAGTATGTGAATTAAACAGAAAAATATATCCGTTTCATTTATTTGTTTTTGCTATTCCAATGAAAATCTGTGTACGAGATGTGAATTTCCAAGTGGCAAGATGACGCTGCGTTTATGACGCTCGTGTGCACGAGCCCTGAGGGTGGCAGAGGGAGACAGCGCTCCTGCCCTCCCTGGGGGAGTGAGGGAGAGGTGGATATTTCATCGAGTCCGGGTACAAGATGGCAGACGTTTGCGGTTGATAGTTTATAGTTATTGCGAGCGAGTGCGACGTGTCCGGAGCCGCTTTATCACATTGTTAGCGTTGTTATCCGCGTACACCGGATTAAGTGGAGATCACACTCGAGCCCTGACTCACCACTCGGACAATGGCTTCCGGTAATGGCTTTTAACATTTACACCGTCTTTTATGTGTTTACCCTTCTGATTTATTACGATGTGTTTGTTAGCTAAACATTATTTTCTTGGTAATTATCATTTCTGTTCTGTTCTAAACATAATAAAGTATTAAACTTTATGGTGTTTTAATTAAAAACAACGACGGAGCGCGGTAAGAATTTATTCCCCCCATCTAACAACTTCAAAGGGCGTAGAGGTGTCGCGCGTGAATATAAATCTCCCGCCGGGATAAAAGTGGGAAAGCTCGGGACGGATCTATATAAATGTTGCAATTCGTGCGAGTTCCTGTGATCGATTGCTCTCACTATCGTCGCACTATTTCAAGTACAAGACATCTCATTTATTCCTGTCATATTCAAAGCGTTTTTATTTTGCGCGAGGAATTTGCTGCGATAAAAAGATAGGTATGTTTTTATAAGTGGAGGTGAAGTATTATAAACATCAGCGCTGTTTATTTTATCTCCTGAGTCGAATGTGAGTTTATTCAAATAAAATGCAACGTAAACAGCGATTGGGAGTGTCGACCGCCGCCGGCGTGGTTCACAGATGCGCACCAGTAGTACCAGGGGAGCATGAAGCTACAGAAGATACACGAGCGAGGTGTCGAGCCTTCCGCCATAAATCCGCCGGAGCAAAGAAAGCGTTAACTCTGATTTACCGACGTTAGCGTCACTCGTGACGGGATTCAATGCGCTGCTAACTTGCTTTATTACCTACAGAGTAGTGATGTGCCTGGTGGCAATATTGCCGCTACCGGCAATATTCCCAATGTTGCCACTGCCGGTAAAATACCAATATTGCCAGCAGCATTGGCAATATTGCCAATGTTGCCTGTCAAATAATACCAATATATTTTATTATTACTGCAAGTGTAATCATCGTTTAGTTATATTTGTGTAATATAATATCGATCATAAAATATTAGAAATACGCACCCGCGCCTACAATCATCTTAGACCACAATAATCAAGGCGTAAATTTAACCGAGGATGAAAATTATTTGGATGGTTGTCAATTTATTATGGATCATTCGCAATCAGATGGACAAAGAGGAGTGGCTATGTTCGAAGAATCGGCACATTATAAATCAAGAACCAACGTTTATGGAAGAGATTTTATTTGGGCATCATCTTCGGTTGGAGATATTTTACCATTATCTTGGTGGCAGCAATTTTTTCCTAACACGAGTTTAGGGAAAACTGCGGTGAAATTTTTATCTATTCCTTCGACTTCTGCTTCCGTGGAAAGGAGTTTTTCTACATTTTCGAATATTCACACGCCTAAAAGAAATAAACTCACAACGGAAAGGGCCGGCAAAAAATGCTTCATAGCAAATCATTGGAAACTCCTAAACCAAAACACGCATCTAAGTCAACAGCCAATGCCTGAAGATTTACCCGATGAAGAATGTGCCGAAGATGTGGAATTCTATTTTGTCGACGAAACATGTGATGAACCACTGAGCTATTTCAGACCAGAATTAGACGAAGACCCATTGTCTGTGGATTAATTAAGAATTTAATTATTTAATTTTACTTTATACATAAATTACTAGCGGCCCGTCCCGGCTTCGCACGGGTATAACATGCACAACGCGACAGCGTTTATTTTTTCAATTTCTATGACTTATTAAATTCGTAATATCTATTGATTGGAATAGCCGTTTTGAACCATTCAAAAAGTAATCTAGTGTCTACATGAATTGAAACAGTCTTGAAAACAATATATTTATTTGGATAAGGATTTAAACAGAAGTATGAATAACATGGTTTAATTTTGTTCGGTATTCCTATCAACTTTTAAAATGTAAAAAGTGGTTATTGTAACATAACGATAATAGTTGGACATATAGTATCGTGAAGTTTTTTGTAGTTATTGATATGTTCTTTAATATTGTAGAACATACTTTTGTTCTATCATCAATAGTTTCCGCAGCGCATGCGACGTAAGATGTTTTATGGCATTTTTTTTACACCTAGGTTTACGTTACTAAGTTTTAGCAAGGATTCCTTATCTTTTCTAGCAATAAATTTAGCCTATGTTGCTGACGGTGAATGTAGCTTTCTAATGGTGAAAAAATTTTTGAAATCGGCACAGTCGTTTTTGAGTTTATTCATTACAAACATACACACACACACACTTACAAAAAAATACTGATTATGTTAGGATTACCGAAACAAGTGCATTAAAATATTAAAGTAATGTTATTTTTGTTGATTATTTGTAGTTTGGATAGAGATTTGTAAAGATTTACACTTTGTTATTTCCATATTATATACTATACTTACTCGTTGTTTTTGTTAAATGATTTTGCATGAAAAACAAGTACAACATTAAAAGAAATTATTCGAATTTATACCTTTTATTCAATACACAACGATCGTCAATTCTTATCTTCATATTTATGTGTTATTTCTTATATTCACTATCGTGTGTGGCAACATGGGCAATATTGCCGGTAAAATACCGGGAATATTGCCAAAATTGCTGGCATTATTGGCAATTTTACCCAAAACAATATTTTATTGTATATAATGTAGATTATGGCCTATAAATGCTCATTTTAAGTGTTGTACATAGTTTCCGTACTTAATTTGACTTATAATTAAGCAATATTCCCAAATATTTCCACTCCCGGCAATGTTGCTGGCAATATTGCCACCAATATTCCCACTTTGAGCAATATTGCCGGCAACGGCACATCTCTACTACAGAGGCGTTAATAAGTAATGGTTTCGTGTTAAATCATTTTAAGTCGAATACAACAATAAGATTTTTCATAGAAATGAAGAAAATTTTGCTGCCTTAGCAAGAAATCCTCGGCTGGATGTCTGAACTGAGATAGCTATCGTGACGGATCGCAAAGCTCCGAGAATTTCTGTCACACGGACAAAGGAATTGTGGTCACGTGACCAGAGAACGACAGGCCAACGGCAAGAAGAAAACTACTGATATCATTGTTATGTTATGATTTGAATAATACTTAATGCTTTCGTTAAAAAGCCAAAACATATCTGAGTTCACATCTACCGAAAATTGCTTTTGAACAGATTCAATTAAAACTTTATTAATTTCGCAAAGAATCTTCGAAGAAACTTCAATTTGTAGAAACGGTTACGTTGTCAAAGTTAAGAAAATTCAACTAATACAATTTATACAGAGATAAAACTTCAAAGTCGGCCTGCCCCGACTCAGAGTATTCAGATGAGAATACTGGTGGAAACAAAAGAATCAGTTTTAATCCACTTAGTAAAACAGACAAAGTAATTGCGCCGAGTAATTTACGTTTTAATAATAAATTATGTTGTATAGGAGCGAATTAACCGAGGGCTAGTCTTAATGTATGTTGTAACTGAAAATAAAGCGAGCGATTTGTACCCACTAGCGAGTTATTAGTTAAAAGTAGGGCTGTGTAATTAGAGGCACATTTGGCGGGGCCGCGGGGCTGGCCGGCCGCGTGGCCATGTGGCGGACTCGACGCGCCGCCTTCATTAAATAATTAAAACGTGCTACTCATGTGCACTCACGCTAATAGCCGTTTTACCGTGGAATCGTGGAAAAAGTCACAGAAAACAAACACCTAATATAGGTAGGCAAAGTGAATTACATCATTTACATCACTACGTCCGTGCTACAAGTACTAGGACGGCAGCGCCACGAACGGTTCGCAGCTCGCAAATTACAGTATTAAAAATTTAAAACCACTATTATAAATGCTTTAGCCGTTGTACATTGTTGTTTTAGTGCTGGACTGCCGGCCGGATCATAAAACATTTACTATGCACATTCTATCCTGGTAGCTGGCAGTAAAAAAACTTTTTATGGATCTGGAATTCTAGATACTTTTTCATGGAAAAATAGGCCTGCCCTTGACCGGGAATGTCCAAGTCCTTTACCTTGCAGATAGTGCATTAGGTTTCGATATTAGATTTAGATTCTACACGATACGTCCATGTATGAACACACCAGCACATCAAGCTACTACATCTGTCAAACTTTAATAGATTTTCAACTTTATCGCTAAGGCATTAGGTTCAAGCTTGATGTGCTGGCGTCTGTACTACCGAGCTCACTGACGCTCGACCAATTTTCAACCTTATTATTTAGAGCATAAGAGTGAAAACTGGCAGACCGTCAGTAAACCCGCTTAGTACAATCAGGTCACATAATCGTGACGTGATGATACGTATTACAAATGGAGAGACGCTTAAATGATTAATACAAATAAAATATGGTAGCAATATAATACATTGACCTTGCGAATAACACACGGTACATACATGACCTAGTTAACACATAGTCGTAATCAGAAGTCAGAACATTGTTATGCAAATATTTAGCATTAATTAAACTGATAATTGTGATTAGTAACAAAAACGTAGACGTAACAAACGTTATCGATGTAAATACGTAAGTACACACGGCGACACAACATGCTGCACATTTCCAGTATGACATGGCCTCGCTATGAATACATTTCTCGTGCAATGAGAGATCAGCATAAACTGGTTATGAATAGGTTTATTGGTGGTCGTGCGTACAGTCACGGGCTTACAAATGACACCTAGCAAAATTCAAAAGCGATTTTCTCATGAAATAATAGTTTCTACTTTGAGATAAGACCTACGTATTTCCTAATACATAGTATGCCTTAGAAAATATTATGTTCGATACAAAAATAAATTACGGGCAAAATCATATTATATCATAAAAGTTGTTGCTTGTAACAAATTAGTGCTCGTGACTGTACGCACGACGGCCAATCAAGCTATACAAAACCATTTTATGCGCATCTCTCATTGTATAGGAAATCTATACAAAGCGAGGCCAAGTTATACTGGAAATGTACAGCTTCATGTGCCGCCGTGTGTACATACAACAGATCAACAAAATATCGGACGAAGTACCGTCTTTGATAAATACACTGAAAATACATAGTAATTTTCTTTTCAGTCTCGCTATATTTATTTTACTGTTACAGCTCTCCAAATAATACAATGTTGCGGTGTAGAAAACAAAAGCCAAACGGAATGTAGTAGAATTATGATTTATTTTTCCGTTCGGTAGAGAGTCGGGACCACCGCGGCACCGCTAACATAATAGACCCTTAACGAAGCCGAAAGGCACTTGTTCTACTCGGCATTGCGATCATTTATTTGTTCTAGACCATACCTGGGAACCTTCTAGTTACGGAGATATTGGAGGTCAAAGTTCCAATTTTTCAAAAGTTTTTTTTGAAATACCACTTTTAAAGGTTTTAACTTTACTTTAATTAACTCCATGACCCGTTTACTATTCAAAGCATCCATCAGCACTAAGTTTTGAGTGCGTTACATCGAGTTTTACCGTAAGACGTGACTTTTCACCCCAAAAAAAAAGTTGTTTCTCAGCAATAATTTTTGCTTAGAGTTACTTAGTTTGATGTACAGAATGCTTGGTTGACGGCTTCGTGAAGAGTCTGTTTACACCTTGTATAACACGAATTCATGAAATAATTCCACTCACTATGTATTGAAGGCTTCGCCACTTAGATAATTTAATGAGATAACTCCAAACGAATAGATCAGATGGATGTTATCTGTTCAGATTTAACTAATTGCGTTTTGTAACTATGTTTTCATTCAAGACATTATCGTGTTTATCGCGTTTACCGTTATTACAATTTTGCCGTCGTATTTTGTTGACAGCTGTAATGCTCGCCTCGTTCATTCCTATTTTTTTTGTTTTAACCTGTAATGGTTTGCGCAATAAATTAGTATAAGTGTGACGTTAATGAATGTCCCGGAGGATGGAAGTGGGCAGTTACCGTCACGGTGGCTGATAATCAGCGAGTACTTAATACGGTGAGTAGCCGGGCAGCCACGACGCCGCGCGGCTCCAATAGCAATTTCCTGGACGAGCTGCAATGCAAATGGCCGACTTCTCTCTAACCAAATTACCTCCTCGTATTTATTTTAGTACCTCGTTTAATCAAACTGCACTGCAGAGCCGTTTCTTAGAAATATTATCGCAGCAAATTGAATATTTATCTCCATAGCCCGACACAAAAAGAGACAATAAATTTAACTTTTATCACTTGAATAAAGCGATACATCTACCACAAAAATACTTTATTCTAAATTAGACCAATAAATATTGCAAAAGCCATTAGGCGAGTGAACGTGGTCTGGCGCGTACAGCCCGACCTCTTTATATCCTCGACGAGACAATAAAATCTTGGGCAATAAACCCTGTCGCCTCACAACGTGACTTTATCTACACTAAAATGAATCAATCAGCTATCAACGGTTTACTTTCGGTTTATCGCCTCGTGTTCATATTGGGACGATGAAATCACAGATCGTATCTGCCATCATTACGCAGGGACACCGTCCGGGCGCGGTGTCTCCACCTCCTCGGGCTCGGACTGCTCGGAGTCAGCACACTTACAAACAATTGGTGCCGGCTATTAGCCGCGTCGAATAGGTCAAAGCGGCAATAACGTGCGAGATAAGGATGTATCTCACGTCGCCCAGTGCCGGCTGTAATTTAATGTCGTTCAAAATAGCAGCAATAAATAGTAATTCGCCTCAGTCGGCCGTTTATTGTTATGAGTGCTAATGCGCTAAGTCAGCTTTAATGCAGGCCTAATGCGCGGCTGTGCTCGGCTGAATGGCCGCTGATGTAAGTCGTTTAGCGAGCCCGCCGCGACAATGGCGCGGACATTAAAGTTCACACGCATCGTCGACTACGCAAACAATGAGACGGTATAACTTTTTTACACCACAGCTCGTAATTTATAATAAATTTACTGCCGCGGAACCGTTGCTCAAGCGTGTAAATTTGCTTTGCGATAACATAAGTACTTGTGTAAATAAGTATGTCGCTTGTCGAGTTGTCGCATGCTCATGAAAACTACATTTTTGTGTTGTTTTTATAACTGTTTGCGAGTGTTTCTAGCTCATCAAACAGACGCGTCTAGTTTACTGTATGTCATGTCTGAACTGGTGATTTTCGTGACGTTTCAGCGAGAGGGTGGCGAGTGTGGCGGGCGTGGCGACTGGCGGAATGTGGTCGGCTCGCGCGTCGTTTGTCCGAGGCACAGGTCCGAGGACAATAAAGGCGGCCATAATAAAGTTCACACATGTCGCCCGAGAACCGCAAAGAGAATAAAACTCTCACCTGCCCGGCCAGTTCTGTCTTACCTGCAACAGATAAAATAATACAGTTAGTGAATGTGGCACTGGTAGCATGAAATGTTTTTAAACATGTCTTCCAAAGTGCACCGGCCATGATTCTCGCAAGGTGACTTTGTTATCGTTTGATTACTGTGTATACTTTGAAAGCAATTCTTAACCACAGGAACACTACATACATTCGTTCTGAAGTGATTTCTTAATTAAAGGGAAAAATAAACGTCCTATAGATATGGACCTAACCACTAAACTCATAGTTGAAGTATATTAGGTTAATTAAATTACACCCAGCGCATTAAAAAGTTAAGCCCCCAATGAAAACAAAAGCAGTTTGTACCAGGAGAGCATAAAAACGAGCAGCTCGCGGTAGTTGGGCCGCCATTTGCATGGCGTCCAGGATATTGCGATCGGGCACAGCGGTGCTCTGAGCAGCAGAAATAAAGGGGAACGCGGCGCCTTCCGTGCTCGCCGACAAATGGACCGCCGTTAGTGCAGTGCTTTTGTCACCCGGCACGACACGCCCGCGCCCGTACCACTATTAAACGTCTTTCGGAAAATTACTACCAAACCAACGAGCGCACTGGAAGCATTCTTTCCGTCTCCGCTCTGCAATTTTATCATTTAAAGATGAAATCAGCCCGTTTTATTTCGTACAGCACTGAAAACTTCGTGACGTCATCTAAATAGATTTGACGGTCGTTGGAGCCATTCCAACTGTATAAAAACACAAATATATCTGTTTTAGGACTTCTTATTTGCGTTTTATATTCGACTGTCGTACTTATTTTTTAGCCTGAACAAATGTAATCACAAAATACGTTGTGTTTATCTCGATTTATTGTAATGTTTGTTGTCGTAAAATAGGTACCTACCTAATACTACGCGTGTATGTATTTCAGTGAAGCCTTTATACTCAGTGTGAATTGTGGATACGTATTGAAGAGCGGAGTTAGGAACTGTCACTTTGAAAACGGAAGATTTATCGGCACTTATACTAGGCGTGTTATGTTCGTTTTACGTTTGGGTTCCGTACATTAGTCTCCAACGAGGTTTAAGACACAAACGTGACACAAATTTCGCTTCAGAAACAACAGCTAACAGGATATGAAACACTAATATTTCCGAAAACTACTGACGAAATTACGTAGGTACCCACTGACATGTCTACCACTTAACGGATATCGATAACCCACTCTTTATATTATCGTGTATCTGTACAATGTAATAAATAAACAATCAAACACTCATCGCCAACCTTCATATATTTTATCTTTATTAACGCATTCTTTATTAGCGTTATTTACGGACAATAAAATTAATTGCGTAGCAAATAAACCGAGACACGTTATTTATAAAACACAGTCCTCCCTCGTAAGAAATCAATTAATTAGCATTCATACACGATAATAGGTATATTTTTCTCCTAAGTAATAACAATTTACAATTTAACAAGTCATAAAATGTTAAAGTCTCTCTTATTTTATTTATGTGGCGAAATCGTTTTGAAATAAAATCTCTTTGTTGGAGAGAATGTTTTAAAATGTCTGTGCTTGCTGTTGTGTAAAACTTAGTTGCGATAGTCTATGAATTGTTAAAGAAAGTTGGCGTCTTTTCATGTGTAATTTATGGTCGTGTGTCAACGTCAGTCATTGTGTGCGAAAGCATGTTAATGATAGTCACATGAGTACCTACTGGGACCGACTCGACCCGTCAAGTGTTCAACTCGTACGACTCGTACTGACAGAACTGACCTATTATAGACTTTCAGAAAAATACATTATTTATACAAAATTTAAATGGAAAACCATGTTTAGTAATGTCAAATGTATTATTTATGTTATGGTAATACAAGCGATGGCCCGTGACTGCTCGCGAAAAATGTTGCAAATGTAAAGACGACAAAGTAACGTAACCTATAGGTGGTTTTTATTAGAACGTAGTTTTAATTTTATAGTGCCTAGGAGCCTAGTATTGCATGTAAGTAACTACTTTATCGTGTTATCCAAGAATGATAGTAAGTGCTATTATTTCATCCATAATCATATTATACAAACTAAAACACACATCTTAGTGCGTTGAATTTTAACTCATTTGGATAATAATGCAATTAATTCTTATTCAAGAATCATTCGCAATGTCAAGGACTCAAGGATAGTGAACTTTTTACCTAGTAAATAACTTGCCATTACATTCTTTGTCGTTCTCAAGTTGTTGACAAACATTTATTTATTCAGGCGGTTAAATATTCCATACTAGTATCGAAGTATTGATACCGCATAATTTATACAACATGAACATAGATCCATTGTTATGGAAATTCCGTTATTTTCAACGCTTGTTGTAATTTGTTTAAAAACAGTTATAAAAAATATGAATAATTTGTCACGTGTATGGTCTATGGTGAGTACGTGTAGGTTAGTAAAGTATAAATAAGTAGCTGCGACAGTCATTCAGCCATACGATGTCGCACCATAAGGGTTATTTTTATTATTTCAGTAAGGAACCCTACAAAATATCCACTGGTTTTCAAGTCTAGTCTGGTTGAACTGTTATTGTAAAATGTGGCAAACCAAAATCAATCAATCGTTTAGACTAGGGCAACAGAAGAGCATGGCCATTAGTGTCGAAATTGTGCAGTACCAGGGGTCCATCAAACGGAGAGGCAATCTAGTCGGACGGCGCGGCGGCGGGCCGCGGTCACCGAGCCAATTACCGCGGCGCGTCAACGCTGATTTATGGTATAATGGCCAATCGCGGACTCCACGCCGACGCCTACATTGTTTAAATGCCCCGGGACGGCTCGCTTGCTGACTAATGACTATTTTATTATCGCTCCCCCTACACAAATAAATACTGATTGCAAAAATCTATACTCAAATATTTGTTAGCGTCTAATTACATTTCGTAACCTGTTGATGTCTCAATTCATTAATATTGCTTATGTTCATCAATCAATAAACGCATTATGATGATTAAACCTGGCATTAGACAGGTTATCATTACGTTACGTAATCTGATATTCGATCTATGATATCGTGGGATACAGCAGATTCCAGACCGCTTTATATAGTAATTTAAGCTAAATTATGTATAATTATCAATACAACTACCTGCTATTAGTTTTTATCAGACCGGCTGCGGGCGTAAATGACCAACTAGATATAATTAAGTGTTCAATTTATAAATTAACGGAGCAAACAGGTTTTTATACGAAACCGAGAGGTACGCGCACGAGGAGACTCACAGGAAATAAATAAATGCACGGTGCCCAGTAAACTGTACATAATTATTGCTGTGCGTAACTGTAAATAAAATTACGTCGTATATCGATTTATGCTCCATGCACACCATAAGCTAGATATCAGGTTATGATAAGAGTACGCGATAAGGGGGAAGAACATTCGAAACACATAAAATAATATGATTTATTCGTAAATCGGCCATAAATACTGCGGGCTGGGACGAGCTGAGGTTTACATTAAATTATGGAGTTGTGCCAGTCGCTACATTACATTAATAGATGGATAGTATACGTCAGATAAGATAAGATTATCGAATACATTTACTTAAGTAATTACGCGTGCAAAGATACGATCTGTTTTCGAAGAACAAACATCACAATCAGTTTTAACAAAATGTAATAGATGCCGCCGCCACTGATTGGGTTTTCGTTAGCAAATTCTACTATATTGATTTTATCGCGCCCTAGTACTATTTAATCAATCAACACCACGAAGATACGATATCTGCGAATTTAAGTCCCACACCAATTCTAGTAACATTTTATTTAAGCAATCGTTGATTAAATGTACGTTTATGACTCATAATAATCGCATAATTCGCACAGCATCGAGCTATAATCAAACTTTAAACTATAATTTATATGCAAATGTGTGAATACTTTAAAGTTTTATTATAATCCCTGCTGTATAAATAATGAGAATTGTTTCAAATAATAAAATTGTAACATAATAATTAAGATGAGAGGAGATAACGTCCGACTAGACGTTTTAGCACCTACCTTGTTATAAATTGAATAAACCGGTTTCTCGAATCGATTTGTGTTAAAAACGAAACTATGTTTTGCTTGGTTTGGCGATCTAATCTCTGATTACAGGTAAAGATGAAATCTTTCTTCGACTAATTAGCTGCTTCAAGTCTTTATCATCATTTGGGTGACTTATTTGTGTGGTAAAAAGTTGGAAACTAAAAGAAAATAATCCTTATATTGCTTCGGTTCCTCTAACTAGTTATTTTATGTTTCTTTTTTATCGGTGAGCTTTTTGTTACACTCGATAAAAACTCCAATAAACATTTGTATTAATCCGTTTTCGATTCGATTTTTTCTGCGATCAAATTGTTTATTTTTTTGTTTCATTTTAATTGCGTGTTGACGCCAGCAAATCAAGCTATAACAATCTCAAATTTCTTTAATAGATTTTCAACTTTATCGCTAAAGCATAAAGTTCAAGGTTGATTGGGAAAATTTGACAGTTTCGGGTAGTTTGATGTGCTGGCGTCATACAATTACAAAAGTTCTTATCGAGTAAGCGAGTAATGCTTGCCCGAACCTGAATCTGGAATAACAACATTTCGTATTGCACTCAAGCATACTTTCCCAATATCCGAAACGTTTATTTCCTTTCGACTTAACGACCGTGCCATTTATATCGAGTTGACATTTTTATGGAAAACTTCCTAACCGATCGGTTCCGAGAAGCACATGTCATGTTTCGATAACTTATTTATTTTTTGTGTAGTTGATCGGTTGCACGCGATCTGACGTGTCGGCCAGTGTTGCCGCATCTTAGCCGATTATTCACGCGATTTCAATTATCTATATGGCAATCTGTATAATTATTACGGGCGTGTTATAAAAAAAGTTAACTCCTATGTGTTTATGTTCGCCGAGTCGAGTCATAACTATGAGAACCGTCTGCTGTTGCGGAATTACGCATATTAGCTGGGATAGGGTTGCCGTTTTAATTACTGCGTGTATTGTGTACAACCCGAAAATCCCATGGCTTAAGAATTTTAGATAATTATTTAAATGAGGTTTAACTTGTGTCTCTGGTCTAATTATCTCATCAACCCTAATCTCACTTTCTTAGTAACCTTCTTGATAAAACACGATATCACGATTACTTATTACATTCAGATTTCCTGGTTATTTGAAAGAAAATGCAGGAATAAAACATCCGAGTACCGTAGTCCGTACCTAATTATCTACTTATTAAACAATTACTTTGTATCGAAAACCCACTTGTCAGTGGCAAGATAAAAAACAAAACATGAATTGCATTTTAATGATGTTTTTGTACTTCGTAAAAAATATGAACGACTTCTTTGTGTTGTTTTCTTTATAGCTGGGATATTTCTTGTCAAGATACAAATGGACCGTGAACTGTATAAATATTGTCATAACAACGAACAGCTCGGATATCATTACTTTGTAAGAGTTGAAACAATATTACTGTAGCCCTGGTAGCCAAACCGATATTATTGGGATTTTAACTTTAGTATTCCAGTCTCAAAGCCAGACCTTTTTTGCGCTGGGTTATTTTAATACAATAGCTTTTTTTACGCATCCGTTAGCAAAAAAAGCAGCATGCAATATCCTTTTACAACGTTATAAATGCGAGCTGCACCACCTACCTTCGCGCAACCATTTTAACAGGCTTTTGTTTATCTGAATTCGTGTTGTGGACGTTGTGGTTTTAACAGAAATATAATTGCTGTGCATACTAAAGTCATAAAGCGCGGAAATAATCCTCAAAGGACGGCTTAAAGCTCAGTTGTGCAACTTAACGATGTCTGAATTAGAGCTATTCCAATTTGCACATCTACAAAGCCGGGTTCTCGTAAATAGGGAAATGACAACCCTGTTCACTTGGTATTTTCATTAAAGAAGCCGTCTCATTAAAGACGTGCCATTCGGCTGAGCCCCTGGTGGCAATTAACGCGGTACAAAACTTTATTCAGTTGTCGCTTCGCCGCGAGCCGTGATGGCTGAGGAAATTATTCTCAGCCGCGTATTGCGCGCCATTTGACTAACATCTCGCCGCGCTGTAACCCTGGTACCTATTAAGCTGTATGACTCTTTTGCAGTTGCTGCTGTATAAAGGAAACGGGATATTATTTTGTTTATTTATAATTAACTACATCACGATCATTATCATAAAAAAAAACAAATTAGAAACTCTCTTACTTATTATGGAACCACAATCAAATAAAGGAAAGGAGGTTTTTGCGAGTTCCGACTAACAGTTCGACAAAAAATATTATCAATTAGCTGACTAATCATCTATCGCGTACTAAAGAAGAACATTCATCTTTCTTTAAACCAGAGTATTATTTCATGAGATTGCTTCAGTGATTCAGTCTCTCAATCATCCAACATTAAAGAGACACAGGGCTCCTGAAACGTTTGAATAATGAAAGACAGATAATGACATTTACCCTTTACACAGTCTCGTTTCAATTTGCATAGTAAAATAAATAAAAAGATGTAGTCAGTTCAATTACTTCAATTGTAATATCACCCTCGAGAATCCCACATGGTTTTCACCCTATGCGATTTACCATAGACACTTAAAAAGTGTGCAAGAGTGTGCAAGCTCTTCACAAAAGCCCCTTTGTTGGTCAATCTATAGAAAAAAAAAACAATTCAAGTTTGAAGAGACATAATTTACCGAGATTGTACAACAAATACAAAAAAACATTTACAATCCATTTATCTTGGTCGACTATTTTATTAACAAAATAATTAATTGTATTCTAAAAACGACAGACAGCTCGCTCGGTAAATAAAATACGTAATTACCTTAATTTGCTCCATCGCAGAGCTGTTATATTTCATGTATTTATCAGATAGCCCGTCACATTTTGCTCGATAAAAATAAAATGTCGGTTTATTTTCATCCATGGACGTAATATGAGCGGCAGTGTTACACTGTACACACTATTGGTACAGCGATGTATTTATTTCAACAAAAAATCTACAACGACTCTGTGTCGTGTCATTCGAAACGATAATTGAAAAGAATGATGTTGGCAGCAGATATTGTTTTCTCATGAGATGAGTACAATATTATGTGAGAACTTCAGCTTTGAGCATCTTATTATTAACTTTACAACGTACAATAAGGTATTATGTATTATGGAGTACTTAAGTCGTGCAAGTATTGTAATACTTAAGTTTAAAACAGATTCTCAAGTGCCGCGAGCATGTTCTGCCGATGTCTTAATAAGGAGACTACGAGTGTCCTAGATAACGATATTATTGTGCTAGATTTTCCGATTTCTAGTCTAATGTCCGACCTACGTACGAGTCACTAGATAGATTATCGTGTTATCTCAATTAGCCTCTAAATGTAACATCAATGTCATTTATTGTTAGCGTCGGCAAGTGGGACGGACGTCAAGCGGCGTACGGTTTTAGATACGCAATCACTCGTATCGATGTGCTCGCGGTACCTACTAACGACCACTGAAAAATCTAAATGGATCGTATATTTCAATGTTGGCGTACAGTTTTCTTGTCAACAAAATACTGTGGTATAAAGCCCCCGAACAGCCGAATGATACTTATCTCGATAGCAATAGAAACTGAAGTCGTACGACTTTCTGAAAACTCAGCGGTGTGGAAATAGACGTCGGCTGCCGCGTGGGCGACATCACATCTAAATATTATGGATACAAACATTCCAAATTAGCCACAGAGATTAAGTGGAATGTGTACTTTAATAATATATTTTCCCTTAATACCGTAGCTGTCAGCGTGTCGTTTTGTTTACGATAATTATGTAAACACGACGCCCGAAGTATAAATCAACAATATTTCAATTGAAATGTTTTCTACAATGTAAATTGATACACTCAAATATTTACCCACGCTTCTAGCTAGACCGCAACTGGCACGATATACGTAGGCATCAAATAAATCCCTTCATTCTAGGGTTGCCTATTTATAACATTACTACAACAAAAGGTTCAAACCTTTTTCATTAGATAATGTTACATGTTTTGAATACAATTATTAAAATTAGAACGAAATTAACATCACAAGTAGAGAAGAGAGGTGCTCATGAATAATTTACGACATGGAGCATAAAAAGTTTTAATTTTTATAGCATTTACGTGATGTAAAGGTCCGGTAGACCAGTGTATATTTATAGTTTCCCCGGCTATAAAAGTGCGCATCTGACGACAGATTAGTTTCGGTAACCCTAGCCCCCGTGTCAGCTGATAGCCCGGCTTTGCGGCAAACCGACCGAACGAGCCGAGAATCCGTGCTCACTAATACTAGGGGAGCAGAGCACCGCCGAAAGTATGGAGTGCACATCCAAACACACACAGCGGAACAAAGCACAGAATCGATACGGGAGCCGCCTCCCCGCGTCCCATCGAGGGGATGAATTTAAATTATTCACAGCGGGTATAACTGCGTGCCGTCTTTAACAAACAAATTACGTATGCGCACCTAATAACGCGATACACGGGGCTCGGGGCTCGGGGCTAGGCGCGCGGCGAGGCGGCTTCTGGGCCAGCGAGCTTTCAATTATAACTTGGTAGGATAAGCGACGCGGGTTGGATTTGTAATTACCTCCGACCGATGGCTGCTCCGCGCTCGGAATTCACTAATTAGTTCAACTATGTCGTAATTACGAGCTCTGTGAAATCGTAAACGGTATTAAAAGCTTTTAGCTCACTCACTCACACACTACGTACGTTGTTGAATTTTCTTAATTAGTGTTTAAGAGTAATTTATTAGCACATTCGTCGTCGTGATCATTATGTGTGAAGGATGGTTCAGCTCATTAATTTAATAATGCACGATTGAAGCAAAGTTCAAGGATAACTAATTGATTTAAATGCTTATAGTTAGACGAGACGAGCTACTGCTTAATAAAAACGTTTGTGATGATAAATTGCTTTTATCGAGTAATAAAATCTCGATAAAACAAATGTCGTGACAACGTCTGTTCAATAATAATATAATTAAGTACTATTAAAGTCTGAAGCAATTTTCTCTTTGAACAATATAATAGAATGAAAACATCAATAAGCACTACAGTCTCTCCAATCTTCAAACAAAAATTCACGAGACACGTTTAAGAAGGCACAATGCGAAATGAAATACCGGACATCGATTAAAGAAAAGGGAAATGCTCGGTTCAATCCCAATCATCTGCGCTAAACGTCGACACAAAGTAAGAAAGTAGGGAGCGTATAAAACGTCAAAAGAGATTGAATATCGATTGTCGAGTCGACAGCAATCTCGAGTCTCGTGCTCTCGACTCGGAGACGCGAGGAGGCGCGAGGAACGCGGCCCGGCGCGGAGCGGAGGGAGAGCGGGCCACTTCCGACCACCCGTGACAATTTATGTTATTGGCACCGCGTTGTCCGCCGGCCGCACGGTGCCGCGGTGATACCCGACCCTCACATGTAATTGTTAGTTGGATACCGCAGGATATTGGGGAATTAAACGAGAGCGGTGATTGATTAACCAGCGATAACGATTACGGATATTGCGGCGGCTAAATGAAAAATGAAGGGAGAAAAAGGGGCGCTTGGCGCGGTTAAATAAAGCAGAATCGGTTTAAAAAAACAAACGTTGACATCGAAACGAAAGTGATTCGAAATTCCCGTAATCGGCCCGCTCTGAACGAAAATAAAACAACGACGCGCACATGCATGCGGCACTCGTCCGTTTACAGATTAAGCCGAAAAATCAACAAATATATGTTTTAATCCGACCCAACAGCATTCTCGCATTTCCGGCGGCAAAAACTCGCTCACCACGACACATGGCGAGAAAAAACCCGAGTTATTATCTTAAGTCGAACCCAACAGAAACCATTAGTAAACAACACGGGCACAAAAGAGGGCAAAATAGCGGCTTATAAAAAAAGTAACAAAAAATCGGCTTTTGATCCCAAGCTCCCCTATATTTTGTTTGTGAAGGTTTTATTAGTCGACGAACTAGTCGAGCGATCCGATTTGTTCGTACAACTCCGAAATCGTGTAGTTTTATTGGGTTCTACCAAATGGTTTTTTCATCGTTCATTCTGACGCACAGCCGCAGATTGCTGTGCAGCGTCAACTGTAAAATTGTTTTAGACGAATGGACATCTGCTGAAAGCTTTGGTTATATGAGCTTACATTACTTATTCATATTCGCAAGCAATGCGAACATGAATAAGCTAAACCAAAGCTCGGTTCCAAAGATAACTTCAAGACATCCTATCTCGTTCGTTATTCCCCTTTAACGATGTGTGGTGCGACCAATCTGTCGGTCGTGTCTGTCGCAATCGCAGTGAAACTCTAGCGGACAAAGAGACGCGCAGGTAAACGCCAGCTGCGGATTACTGGCGCGCCCGACAAAACAATCGACTCGATCCCGGATCCGCTCGACCGGCGACCCAACGCGCTCCTACAACCAGAATACCGTATAAACTAACTTAAATGGGTTTATGACAACTAAGACGGGGGAATTTATAACCAGCGAACGCAACCTTATGCGTTATTCCAGCGATGACAGATTGAGTTTTGTGTTAATTGAAGTAATAATGGGGGACGTTCGACGCGACTCAACGTGGCAGCTGTCAATTGGCCAGCAAACATTTCAAGTGGAATAATATTCAGTTACTCAGCCAAATTGCAAAACCGTTAAATAAGTAACTGTAAACATAAACTGTGCACGCCGAGAACGGAGTGGAAGCGAGCGGAGCGTGAATCGTGATAACTTACAGATCACTGCAATTAATGTTGAATCAATTTGCTTTGCAGAAGCGAAAATTTATGATCGTTTCAATTGTTCATGACATAATAAACGAGGACGTAACAAACCGCAGCCGAGTATAATACGAAGCGGAAATAATAATGGCATTTGTTAGAGTGGAGCGCTGTCGGCGCCGCGGGCCTTGCCCGGCCTCACATCCTAATTACGCCAATAATAATTACACAGTAGCCGCCGGCAGCTGGCAACAGCCACCTCCTCGCACCCGCTGCTGTCTTGATCAATAGCTTAATGATAATGAAGTACCAATACAGAAAAAAACAATTACGTGTCTAGTTCACATTCAAGTCGTGAATTAATTTACTAACACATTTCAACTTTGTAATGACGGCTTACGTATGCCTCGTAAATGAGATCGAAACGATTTACTGTGTCTAGTATGGTTAGATAAAGTATAAACCTTTATAACATAGCTTGCTTTCCATTGCGTATCCTGCCGCCTGCCGACACGATCACTGTGAGCGAGTAAAATAATGATGGTTGTGCGTTTATAGTAATTATTGCGATTCGTTCCGCGGTCCTACGGGGGAGTTATGGCGGGGCCCGATAGCCCATTTATTTTATCGCATCAATCAATTAGTCCGTGTATAGGTTATTAAAATTTTAATTCATAGTATGAAGTCGTGGAGTTTGGCTGAAGCAATAACGCTTTTTTTTTAATGAAGGATGGTACGCCCGGGGCAGGTAACACGATATACGTTCGACGTATCAATAAAGTTGTTGAAGCGCAAAATTCATTGGAATTTATCACTCACGTCAGAGATGGTTCAATTTTGCAGATTCCACTCGATACATTATGCACTATCGTGAGTCGTTGGTTTTTTGGAATATTTACATACCGGCAGACGGCAGATTAATTACATGGCACTCGGACATTATACCTCGATGAATGTCTGGGTTAATAACACGACAGTACCGGTCGATGGTTGGTAGCGGTATACGTACAAGTACTACATAAACCTGTGCAATCAGTGGCACAAAACAGAAATTGATTTTACAACTGGCGTGACTTGCGGCACAAGCTCCAACATATTTATTTAATGTAAGCGGTGAGCTTGGCAGCCAGTTAGCAGTTAGTTTAGTGAGAACACTGATCAGCCGGCAATCAACATGTAAATTTATTCAGAGCGATCGGTATAATCGGTCGCTGCGGTGCTATTAACCTCATTTGTGACGACATACATGTTAAATATCATGCTCCCCTGGTCACTTTGATAGAAATTATATTAATTTATCAGGTGTTCCACGGCTATAAATTAATCCTTCTGATCTCTTTTTTATTGTGCGTAATCATAGCTTTTGAAAATTGATATTTATTATCTGATAGAACGAATTTAAATGACACTGAGATATTGATTGATTTGGATTACCAATTCTTATTATTTCGTCTAAGATAAAATAATAATTGTATATCTTGACTTTGTCTTATCTTTATTTGAATTTTAATTTATTACATCTAAAACAATTTGTATGATAGTGACAAAAATATTTCCAACATGACCCAAAACTTGAATCGACGATAAAAACGTGTTTGTTACAAATGAATATTATTATTTTCTGTTATCTTCCATCTCATTAAACGTTAACAATAAACATGAACATCAATGGGGAAAAGGCTATGAAATGCGTTTTGTCAGATTAAAAGGGACATAACTGCAGCGAGCGAGTTTGAACGAACGAATTGAAAACCATTGACTAGGGTATCACCCCTCACTAGGAGCTTTGGTCATAATAATAGTATATTATACGACAGTTTAAGTGCCGCGAGAGCAGACAATGGTCCGGAGCACACAAATACACTAAGCAAATAAAGTGGATTGACTGAATGCACCCGGCTAGCGGGTTGCACATCACCGAATTAATCATATTGTCGTGTGAACTGTGGAACGAATTGAGAATGTCCACAGCCATTAAGAGTCAGTTTTACTGAACAATACATTGTTGAGAGCATTGGAAAACCATTCATTTTAATATCAAAAAACATTTCAAAGCTATTTCAAAACAAATTGGAATCCTTGTTTGCGAGACTTCAAAAGAAAATGGACGCCTCTTTAATATTTCGTTACGTTTATATTTTACTTACGCTATCACATTTTAATAAGACTAAGTGGATTAAATCTTTGAACATTGTTAAACTAAGAGTAAAGACTTCAAAATTGATATCTCGTCTTTAATTATCACGCTCACAAACTTTCTCAGTAAGGGGGGAACGTTAAATTGATTCCACAGGCACTTTAGAAATTTTTAGAGCCCCCGACAGTGATTAATGAATGGAATTTGGGAGACTGCGATGTGTTCGCAACCCTCGAGCGAATAATAACAAGAAAAGCAAAAGGGAGCGAGTCCCTTCATCTTAGATTCACCCTATTCATTTATGCCGTGCAGTAATCTTGTGCCATAAAATATCGCGGACGCGGTATTGCTCAACCAGTGGAGCAGCTGTCCTTGATAAAACTTTAATGTAACAAACTAACCATAATTTGATGTGGTTGAGCGTGATGAGTTCATACGAGACGCGGTTTGCATAAACCTTTGGCAATAGCTCGGAGTCACGTCGACATGATTAATGATGCGTGCCGTGCATTCGCTTAATCGCATTGTGAAAGATGTTCATTGCATGCAGGTGCACAACGACGAGGATTCTTCACTGGAGGTATTTTATTAACGGAGTAAGTTAACTATTTTATAGGAGGCAGGGAAAGCGGCCGGTGATTACCAAGAGTTAACGAGCCAATCCCCATTACTTATACTGTTCTCTATGTGTACCGCGCATGACAACTTGCAGCTACATTACATGCTCAATACACGGGCCGAGACCAGCTTCGCATTTGTATGTGATCACTTTCTAGTCACGTATTCTCAATTATTCATCTCGATGAAGAAAATGTAAATGCCGAGGGGGATCTTTAATCAGATTGAATGTTAACAGTTAACAATTCGTATTTAAGTAATGAATCTTGAATGTAGATGAAATTATAGAACAAAGCACGACTGTGAATTCAAGTGTCGGTAGCTTTGTACTGTATAATTCGGCTACAGCAATTCTGCATCGAAGATACACAGCCTTATTTGCCACGGAGGCCACAATCGCATTAATTTGTGGAGTGCAGCGGGTATTGTGACGTCGCAGGGGAGATGTGCGGTGCGGGGGGCGCGAGGGGGGGTGTGCGGCCCGCTGGGGTGATTTAATGAACCGATGCGGCAGGCGACAGCCCCGGATTACACCCCACGACCGTTTGCACTCAATCAAGCTCGCAAACAGCCCTAAGCCTGGACAATTAAATACACTGTTCTGAAACAATCGGATACACACGCGACAAGAGCAATCGGACGATTAGCGCGCGATTATCGTTATCAGCGTCGATTGGGTGATCGATAGATTACAGAGTGACTTCACTTCTCTATTACGATTATGATGCTCTTATCGTCTCGAAAACGCTAAATCCATTAGGTAAGATATAGAGAAGTCTAAAGTGGCAAGGTCGAAAGCCATAAAGAAACTACAAAGCTTTGCTTTAGTTTGTAAATTGTAGAATTTGAACAACAGGCCGTGTCTGGGAGCGATTAAGATTTTGGAGGCATTCAAAATTATTTGGAGAAAACTCCAGTTGATAACCCAGGTGGCTTGCAGTAAGTTGAAGGGGCACTGATAGTGTCTGAGGAAGGATTGATGGCAGTTGAAGCAGACGGATTATTGAAGCCGCAATGAATCCGATTTCGACGCGACGAGAGGACAAACAGATGTCCAAACTTCCTAAACGTACGGTACCAAACAAATGCCCTGACAACTAATTATAGCCCGCAGTTCGGAAGACATTGCATTCACGTGTAGATGAGCTCAAGCCTGTGGCTGTGGCTCAAGCCTAAAAGCCTACCGGTTGGTTTGAGATACACGCACGTTAGGCAAAACAAGAAGTTGGTATCTTCTGGAGGACAAGACGCGAAAGACAAAACTCTGGTAAGACCGCGAAAAAGGTCTTCCTTTCAAGGCATTTGGCATTTAAGAAGCAATGTATACTGAGAAGGAGAGCACACGTGAGCAGCTGATCCCAGTCTGTTGTTTCGTCTCGCCGGTCCCAGCTACTCACGTCATGGCTCAGGCTATCAATCTACTTAATAGTTGAATAAGTACCTTATTAGATTCTGTTTTTTGTTTCTTGGCTGGCGGCTGCGAACTGTGCGTTTCTTGCCGTGAGTCGTCAGGTTCAGGTTTTGTAGGTGTGGAGGGAGCATGCGTCGCATGCGAGGTATGGTGCGCGTGCGGCGGGTGCGGCGAGGGCGCCGGCGCCGGCGGAGGCGCAGGCGCGGGGGCCGTCGGCGCAGGAGGCGCCGGCGCGGGGGGCTTATTCTCTACGAGTCGCGGCGCGGGCGCGGGTCGCGGCTCCGGCTTGCTGGCCGGCGCGGCGTGCGGCGCGTGAGGCGCGTGGGGCGCGTGCGGGGCGTGCGGCGCATGCGGCGCGGGCCCGGACGGCGCAGGGTGCGGCGGCGGAGGCGCGGGCGGGCCGGGCGCGTTGGGCGGCGGCGGCACGCGGGCCACGCCGTTGACGTCGTGCGGGGGGTGCGGGTGGTGGTGCTTGTCGCGTGCCTTGTCTCTGCGGTGCCCCCCGGAGCCGCGCTTGGCGGCGGCGGGCGGCGCGGCTTGCGCGGGCACCGACGCCTTAGGTTCGCCGTTCATCTCGTTCGACTTGACGATCTCGTGCTTGGCTTCGGAGCTCTTGGTGCCAGGCTTAGTGCGCTTGATCTTCATCTTGAGCGCGGTGCGCTGTGCGTCGGGTTCGGCGCGCGCCGCCATGCCGCCCGCCTCGTCTGTCTTCTCTATGTCGGCATCGAGGTCTATGATAAGGTCGCCGATGCCGATGTCCCACTCGTTGTCATCGTACTCGAAGTTGGCGGGGTGCGCGTGGGGCGCGGGGCGAGCTCCGCCGGCCGGCGCGCCCTCCCTCATTGGCGCCGCCATGCGCGCCGGCTGCCCGCGCCCGCCCCCCGCTGCCCCGCACACGCACACACCATTGTAGCCCTGCAACAATTACTTCATCTCATCCACTCTTCGACAACAAGTGCAATAACACAGAAACAACCAGATCGGAACCGTGTCAAAAATATAATGAATTTTTCACAAATGAATAAAAACCGTTATCTACAAATTCCAATAAAACTAGACATAGTATCCTATAATAACTGGTGACTGATATGATAAGCAACGTTTTAATTACTATACTGGGCAATCTAAAATTACCAACCTATGATTCGCGACAGACTAACGATTGATGAAAGCCTCAAATCGCACACTAATTAAATTCTATCGACGTCAGTAAGTACCCTCAGTCGGAGGCTGCGATAGAAGATGAAATTTAAATAACAGCATGGCGAGCTCACCGGGCCTGGAGCTATAAAAATTAATACAGCGCCGTAAAAACCACTTAAATGAACATGTCCATTTAAAATTATTCCTTTATAGAAATTTCATATCGTACGAAGTTATAACCAGTGATCGGAGTAGGTAGATTGAACTGGGGTCATTGATCCGAAACGTATATATTACTATGGACATTCCTCCGGAATTGGTGGATTATTGGTGTGATTGTTTTTATTATTCAACAGATAAATAATGAATTAATTTAGTTTTGATACCTTACTTTAAATTTTGAATTGAGTAGTAATAATATCACTACCAACATTAACAATATTTAATTGAATCCGGAAATACCGGAATTACTTTCCGGAAAAATGGCTTATCCATGTTATTCTTTCTGTGTGCATTTATGATACAAGTACCAAAAATCAATCTACCTACTCCGATCACTGGTTATAACCAATTCAAAGGGGCAATAATCGTAAAATAGTCATAAAACAGCGTAGATAAGCCCGGCTACTCTCACAAAGCGTAACATAAACCCGGACTAGGTGCGTACTTAGTGCCACAGCCATGCGTATTTATTGCAATTTACAACTGTGGCCATTAGATTAATAGAAGATGCAAACTGCCACGGATTAGCGTTTGCACCGTGCTTATGACTAAAACATTTCAAATTTACGCAGAGCCCTGCTGCTTAAAACCCACTAGTTTATGACAAGAATTTTAAAAGCCAAACGAAATGTACGTTTCGTGCCAGCGTGCCATTTGGGAATCCATTATCGTGTTATCTATAGAACTGGGACTGTTTTATTTTATCACACACCCTTGCAACACCCGAACTCAAAATTTTATGGTTCGCCATGACAACTACACGGAACATAGACAACGACGTAGAATTTATGTTATGAATAACGGCGCGATGACATTATCTGAATGTCTTACTTAGTTAAATATACAAATATTTTAGTCACTTATCGTGAACACTCCCTTCACATTTAATTTGCTCGATAAATCTTTTATTTAACTGTTCACCTACTGATCGTTACTATTCGTAAAGCGCACTTCGATAATTGCAATCAATTATGATGTCCTAATAAACAACAAATAATTTAAATAGCTTTACTTAAAACATGGCTCGCTTTGTCTGGATGAAGCAGTCTCTAATTTAATAAGAAAACGTCGTAACAGGGATGTTTTTAAGTAAATAAGTTTGTTCCTAAAAATTATTTCAATGTTGTCTCGACGTCTGAAGTAGGGGTCTCCCTTGTTTGACCGAAAGGATTTTGACAAATTTTCTCTTCCCAAAAAATTTTTCGCATAATTTCATTTGCCAAATTATTACTTAGCAAAAAATCTATTCACAAAAAATTGTAACGCAAACCTAATGTTTGGGAGGTGAACGATTAAACTATAACTTGTTTACCAACAAGTACTTTTAACATTTTTTATTTAGTCAAATATTTCAGTTGGAATAACAGTTTTTACGCAAAATCAAATAAGACAAATTCTAAACAGGTTATAATATTATGAATATTAACTATTCTTTTTTTTAGTTAGTAGTGTTTTTTTTCTATATTTTTGTTTTCTATATAATGTAGTCGTTCCTGGAGGTCACAGTTTTAACCTAACCTAACCATTTTTTTTTAAAATAAGTAATTATCCTAATCTAAATAGTTCAGTTCCGGGTAACCTACTAAAAACAATCTCTTTTTTCTATTAATGCAAGTCGTTTCTGGCACTCGCCGGCCGCTGCCGCGGCACCGCTCGCTACGCTCGCTCGGCTCGTGCGTAGGGGGTCACAGTTTTAACCTAACCTAACCTACCCTATTTTTGCCTTAATATTTTTTGTCTTAACAAATCATTTCATCAAACGTTTATTGTCTGAAAATTGTTTGCTGTAATAAATCATTTGAGTAAAGACCAAATGCCATAATCACATTATACTTGGTAATATTTTGCCAAGTAAAAATTTGACCAAATAAAAATATGCGTACTAAAATCATTCGAAATATTGCAATGTTATAAAAAAAAGTTGCTAAAATTTGTTTGGGTAATGAAATTTGGTCAAAATCTTTTCGGCAAAACGGCAGGCTCCCCTGAAGTAGATCATCTCTCTGTATGACAGACGTCGAGGTTTCTCCGGTTATATAGGCCTGGATGTGGAAGCTGAGACAGTGCTTACTGCAACTACTTTGGTGATTGTCAAAAACATAAGGTATTTGACAGAAACTTAAGGTAAAAGATTGAAATTAAAAGTGGTTGTCAGTGAACTCGGTTACTACCGAGTCCACTGACAACCACTTTTCAACCTTGTTACTTATGCCCTTTTTTTCGGATGAAAAATCATCAAATGACCCCTCCTGCTCTGGACGGAGCGGAAGGGAGTGCCAGACTTGTACTGACTAAAACCCACCTATGTTCCTTCTTAGCCTTTTGTGTTCCAAGGCCGCGGTATCTCTTTCGAACAGTCCCGCAGCCTGTTACTTAGGCCCTAAGTAATAAAGTTGAAAATTGAACAGTTGCAGACCCTCAGTGGACTCGGTAGTACAAAAGTGTGTGTGTGTTTTTTGTATATTTATGTCACTAGGTTAGATTACTGATAAGGATTTCAGTGTCATCGTAGTTTTCCTTTTTAATCTAGAAATGACTCACATGCCTAACTAATTTGTACTGTTCATTCCAGTTTTGACGATTTTTCATCAAGTATTAGAAACTGTAGGTACTCCATTTGTTTGATTAAATGCAGCCAAACCTTAGGGCCCTGGCAAACCTCAACTTATTAAATACGAAATCATACACAATCGATAAAACTTTTTCATGATGAGCAACAACGGTAACGTCGGCAACCAATGTAAAACCCCTTGTCGCAATAGTTATACATACGAATACTTAAACAATAAAGAACTGAAACAAACTAATACACCGCTTCACTTTTCTATTATAAATAATAACCTCAAGTCGCATGAAAACTTCGAAAAAGTAGTAGATAAGTAAGTACAGATAAGCACACAAGAAGATTTCCTTCCTAACATTTTTTCTCAACGGTATCGCCATGTCCCCAAGCACTTTTCGAAACTTCTAAGTAGTGTAGAAAACTTTGTATATGGCAGGCAACCCTACATAGACCGGGCAGTTTATAGCGATGGCGACGATGCCGGCTTTACTGCGCCCTTTTGATAACTCCTCGTAACTTTTTTATGACGCGCGTGCTTATGCGAGCCTGGTACAAACGCTTCAGCATTTACTCGAGAAGTACCTTGCTGTACATGAAAAACATGCTTAGAAAATATCCTGGCATTTTCTTTCAAAACACATGTCAGTTAATTTAATGAGGCATTGAAAGCTCTTGGAATTTTAAGACTATTAAACCTAACTGTTGCCGTTGCCGTCCCACTGTTGCCGTTTATATGCCTCTTCTACAGTGCATAAAAAAAATAGAAAAAATATTTACAAGTTCTTTGTCTAAACGGCAAAAGCAAAATGATTCACGAGCCACGGGTACTAGGATTAAATGATTATTGAGGAGTCGTCTATTCCAGTCACAATATTATTCAACAAACAACTATAATTTATTGCGGATGTGGACTTGCCCAGTGGCTTCTAGCAAGTTTAGATTAGTTGAAGAGGTTAGCAAGAATATTAGTTACGAGACCCTCATTCACCTCTCACGAGTTACGACGTCCGCGGGGAGTAATGGGGCGAACTCTGATTTAAGATCTTGTGATTTACCGTGGGTTTCCCGAACAAATTCCATACACAACAAATACAAGTTATACAGACGACATCATTATTTCGCCTAGCTTTGTGAAAAGATGGTTACACGAAGCTAAGTGTGCTTCTTAGAATTCGCAGATGTTGCTCAGTATTATTTATGTTTTCATTAACACATAAACTATGTGAAATACCTGGGCATTTAGCAAACAAGGCTTATCATCATCTTCACGGTTCCCAGTACCGATACTTCTCATCCCCCCTTTTGAACATTAAAAACACATTGAATGTACAAATAAGCGGTTTAAACGTTACTGTCTCATTTAAAACACGTTTTTTAAAGGGTAAGCATCGGCTACAAGGCATTACGGCGAAGCAAATTGTGTAGCAAGTAACGCTTGCAATTTACTTAATACCCGAACCAATTACACTGGCACTTAATTAGTGGTTCCAGACGTGAACTTTTAATACTTATTTGTCTTTCTTGGAATTGAAAAAAAGGACTCTGTGTCTTCTTTATATGATCGCTTTTATGGATAAAAAAGAGTGTTATCTTATACATTAAATGGTACTTACTACTAGGCTAGCAGACGAATACATGAGTTAAGTGGCCCCTCTGAAAATTCGATAGGTTTTACCAGAACCATTTTCACACAAACAATGACTACAAAAATAACATGATACAAGCCAAAGCAAGCGCTGTATTTAACGTATTTCCTTCCAATTATAGCACTTTTAAGATTCCAGTCGCGGGGGGCACTCTCGACAAGTTTCCCCTCGTCCTATTCGTTGAAAGGAGCTCGATTCGTGGGGAAATGTGAACCCCGCATACCTCCCGAGCGAACCGACAGCGATATTGTGCGATGGGGTTGAATAAAGAATTTGACGATCCAAATTGAATACAAATAATCCGCTTATGCTTTCCTATGCTTGTGGGTATTATGATTACAAACAATAATCTCTTTTTATTAATCTGTTTCAAATGTGATATTGTTTATTATGATTATAAATCCTAAGTATAATTTGAAAAAGACTCGATAAGCTGGGCTTTGAATGGTATTTCAAAGTAATTATAACCTCAAAATAAACGCATAAACTAGTTTCAATTTAAATATAACTTTTTAATGCATTATAACGTGATTTTAATAGGTCTAGTCTGATACGAAACCTGTCAGAACGCTATTCTTTAATGGCTAATAGAAAAATTGAAACACACCTTTTGATATTGAGTAACGTAATTAATCAAAACCCAATGCTATTCATATCTTCTAATTATGCATGACAAAACGCTGATATCTGTTATTATATTATTCTTGTGAAATGGATTATTTTTGACGAAACGGACAGGTATTATTTCGATTCGATCATGATTTCATGAAACTTTAACACTTTGAGATTTAAATAGCAAATTAGATGTTTTTACATTACGTTGTTCTGGATACATTGTGACAGAATAAATAAGATATTGAATTTAATTACTGATAGATACAGTTCAATAATCAGTGTCACCTTTCAACTACAAGCAGTCACGGTCTTGTGCAGAACCTCATTATTAAAACCAATTAAATTACCAGTTCTTGGGATGAGTTAGGAAACTATTAATTAACTGAAGTTTTATTTACTTACGTTTTTAACAAAAAGTCCTGACCTTTCCGCTGTCTGAGTTTGAAAAGAAGTTAAACAAGTGTTAAGAATGTGCTTATATTGTCAAGAAGAAAGTACTACAATAAAGTAGTTTCTTATCTTAGACTATATTGTATTGTTAACTAGACACTTAACTGTCGTTTATAAATTAACTTACAGTTGGAATAGTAATTTAATAAAATAATAGAAAGATAACCTATCCCACTGAAGTACCAGGAGTTCATAGTGTAGTAGAAGCGAGTAGGAGTGTTCGTTCGAAGTGGATAGTGGGCATGGCTCCTTAATCTAAACGTGTTTACTTGGATTAATAACAGTCAAGTGGAGATTCAAAGAACGCAGCTGTCGCTTCACAGTCATCGAGCAATGCATTCGTTCGGCTTTTTTGTTGGAATCATTGTGATGCAGTAAATGCAAATAAATAAACCATCAACCAAAACACAGACATAAGTGTTAACATTATAGATTATTATTGTCCCACCATTGTATTTCGTTTGTATTAAAAGCATGTTTCTGTCTTTTTGCTCAGCTTGTCAAGGTGGGCAGATCAATAAAAGACTTCAAAAACAGCAAGACTAAACAAAAATCGACTAAAACGAAAAGAGTTGAATGGAAAGAATTTCAAACAATAATCACTTTGAAACTGATTAGAACTCATAAATAAAACTATTTTAGTACAATTATAAACGTCAACTTAAATTAAGAGAATGTTTTCAAAGGAAAGAGATGGATTGCTCAGTGGTAGATAAATCGCGACGGATTCCATTATACTCCAGCCGTATGTTTGTCAATAGGGCGGCTGATTGGGAGCTCCTCGACGCGCTGCGAGCCTGGTACGCGCGGGTGATTTACCGACCCGCCGCGCTACTTGGCGCGCTGCCCGAGCATCGAACCCGGACCAGAGGTGCACTTTACCCGGAGAAAAATTGCTTGTTGGGCGGAAATACGCTGCAATATACCCGACGTTAGTTTATTTGTGTTGAAATCAAAAATGTTAGCAGTCAAAATAGTATTTACTCTATCCGTATTACCTGTTTGAAGTATTCAGGGAAAATATTCACGTAACAAAGATTTCATTTGAGGAAAATGAATGAATAAAATAGATTCTTTGTTTCCAACAATGAAAGCCTTTGTATCCTAAGGGTCGTCAGACAGGCAATAATATGTGTGTCACTGTCAAAACGTCAAGTTCACAACATAAATGTTGCCTTGGGAAACCTTTTCAATGTTTCTATTTACAAGCTTTATTTCGCGCAACTTTATTTAATCATAATTTTTAAAACCAATCACAAAATGAAAACTCGTCATGACAAGGAGGAATTTGGCCCTAAAACGATTTGACAAGAGTCTTACCACCCGGTTATTAATTGAAGTAATAGGTGACTACAGACCTAGTTACTGGTAACATTAATCTAACATGCAAATAAGTAATTTGTAGTTTGAATTTAATCTACATTCATGAATAATAACACACCGCTTGATCATAATTACCTTTTAGCTTATAGATTAAAGATGTAAATTCGCCACTGGAATAATATCAATGGCGCTAATGTTGCTCTATGAGTTATTACTTTATTATCTATGCTCGCTACTAACTGCACATAATTGCTTCACAATTTACGAAATAATAAACATAAAATCGGCTGTCGTGTTATACAGCCATTTAAATATGACAAGGGCGACATTCTTGCGCACATAAAATAAAAACGTAGGGAATATAAATGTCGCATTAAAGTATCGTAAGTCTTGAAATATAATGGAAAATATTATATTCATATTACACCAAGCACTCGAGTGAAACTTATAAATTGCTACTTTATTATTAGTTGCACATAAACTTGGTTATCGCTAATATTGTTACAAAATGCCAATTTTATAATCTTACGAAGGATTAGGCACAAAATGAGAACATGATTTCTTGGCATCGAGCTCGATGTTCATTCACCGAATTAATAATCATAAATCTATGCGACAAAATGGAGTAGTTCTTATTTTAAAAGTGACACCAGAAGCTTCCCCAGTGTTGCCACATGACGTAAAATAACAGAACTCGAGTTAATCCGACATGAATCACGATGTGTAACGTTAATGTCGCTCAAGTAGGGTTACCCCGGCACAACTCACACGTGAGAAACACACAATCAAGTCGATCGCCAAGATTTCATTTTGGCACCACTCATTGTTTCTTTCAGATTTTCACATTATATTCAACACGACAGATTTACCTTAAATTAAATTCCATATTTGAAAATGTAGATGTTCCTCTTATTTTCAAACGTAAGCGTTTGACATAATCGAGCCTTTACCGCCGTTTTAGCGCAACCGACAAAAAACAAATTTTCCAGGGGAAGATTTTTTTTTAATATTTTTAAAAAGAAATGTGCTAGTAAATTGAAATTTTACATACATTAATGATTTTCAGACATTTACATATATAATGGAAAAAATACAAAAAATATTTAGTATTTAAGCTATTTATGTCGCTTAATTTATTTTTGCTGTCATAATCTAAGGTTGTTTTGGCATTTACGATAAAAATATCCATTAATATTACTAATACAATAAACTGTATTTTGATAAATAAATAGATATTTTAAAAGGCGTTTAAATGAAATACTCGTAGTTATAAAATATTGAAAATGAAAATTTATTTCTATTAAACAATTGGAGTACCTAATGAGATCAATCAGCATAATTATTAACTTAACTAGTTATTTAAAATGAAATAAAGTATTTCTTCTCGTACGAATGATCTTAGCCCGTTTTCACTGAACACCAGGGTTATCATGGTTTTTACACAAAACATTAATTAAATAATTATAGCAATCATTTGGATTAGTGAGATCAATATTATATTACTATAAAATTAAATTAAATATTTTTAATTCTCTTCATCCTCATCTGTTTCAGCTAAAGCATCACGTACGTTTCCATCATACTTCATACTTAAATATTCTTGATGGTATCTGTTTGGAATAACGTTTTTGTTACACAGATCCTGTAAATCTTTGTATTTAGCTGATGAAAGTTTGAGCTCTTCGACGTATAAAGATGTAGGTCCCTTTTCCACAACAGCTTTGTTTGCTCTCGATCTGATGATGAAATCCATGTTTATTTCGTAATTGTCACTATCTTCGAAAAAACCGTATTGAAATTTAACAATAGGATTATTTTTATGAAATTGCACCACCCTTAATGAATTAAAATTAATCTTAAATTTTGCCGGTAATAAAGCTTGTGAAAAATTCTTCCAATCCATGAAGTCTCCATAGTTTAAAACATTTGTATTGTAGTTTCTAGGCTTATTTCTAGCATTAGTAATCATAGTTGGCCACTCAGAAGGAGCCCATACTGTTTTATTACGCACAAAACTTTCAATAGTGCTATGAATAGAGTCAACAGGCATCATGGTGTGTCCTGGTAAAAGATAAGTTACCTTTATTTGTGTAATAGTAATTGCGGTTTTCAAGAAATGAATTAACATGGATATCATTGCTCGATTCCTATTTTGCCCGGCACAGCTGTCGGAGTATAAATTTATCTCTGTATGGGTACCTCTTTGGTCTACCATAATCAAGTATTTAAAAAGGATTGTAACAATTTCATTACAGCCCCTTTTTCCGTCGCATTCACCCCACAGGTAACAGTAACCTTCCCTTGTACCACTTTCGTATATACTTTCATTATAGTATGCATACTTCCTGGAATAGTATAGGGTAACACTTTTACCGTGTGGAGTATTCAGGACTTTTTCTAAATCAAAGCTTACGCATAAGGAGTTAGAATCAGTTAATTTGCTCATTTTTTGGTCTTCTAAAAACAGTTGCTTACATTTTTCTTTATCTAGAATGTGATTTTTATATTCAGGGGTTTGCTCAAAAATAATTTTGTTCTCAGGTGATATATTTTTGCACTTCTCACAAAAAGCACATTTATCTTTTTTAGGCAGATGGAATCCGATATTAAAATCCCTTTTGAAAATGTTACGAAATACTCTTTTTGATAATACTGATGATTCTGGATTATTTTCTTTCACGTGATTAACATACTGTAAATACAAAAACGATATATTTTGAAATTTTTGAGGTAAATATACTTTAGTGCTTTTATTGCGACAATAATGGGCCATCCCATTATTGTCAACAGCAGGCAACATCTCAATAAATGATTTTAACTGTGCGACTTCTACCTCATCAGATTTATTATGAGGACGACTAGTTCTTCTGCTATCTCGAGTGGTATTCAGAGCTTTATTAGCATTTTCGATCGTGTATCTCATAGACATTTGGGATATGTTTAGGGTCTTAAGCAAAAATTGTTGACATACTTTAATATTCTGTCCATTGTAGCTGATAAAATAATCGTATGATACTTTGCGAACATTACTACTGGATCTTTTTCTTCCAATCGGTTTTTCTTTAGCACAAGACAGCAGGAAATCTTTTTGTCTTTTATCACAACCTAATCCCCAATAGTTTTCAAAAATATTATTGCGATCGTCTTCCGTAAATTTATTTGCACATGAGTTACCACATTTTTTATTCATACAAGGGTTTGGTTGTACAGATTTCCCTACAGCCTATCTATCACCTATGTCGGTTGCGATAACAAGTAGTGCCACTTGCGCTACAAAAAATTGATCGCAAGGCGCTTACGATAAAAATACTTGTTGTCGCTTACGTTATGGCTTTAAAAATATATGTATTTACGATAATTTTAGCACTTGCTACAACTTTATAACGGTTAAATTTTGGCGGGAAATGTCAACAGGAATAGATCCGTTATGGTTTAAAATACCACTTACGATAAAAAAAGCATTTTCGACAAAAGTGTCGCTTACGATAATTTGGCGGTAACGGCTCGATATTATGGTATGTGTTACAGTATGTCGATGAATACACATACTTGGGCCAGATAGTGTTTTTGAAAAACAGGCAAGACAAGGAAGTCGAAAGACGAGTCCAAAATGCTTGGAAGACCTTCTGGTCCCTAAAAGAGCACATGAAGGGAAAATTCTTCCAATAACATTAAAAAGAAAACTCATCGACATCCAGGTTTGGAGGGAGAAAGGGGAGGCCTTTGCCCAGCAGTGGGATACAATGTAGCCTATAAAAAAAAAGCGTCTGACAGAGTTCAGTCACAACTCTCAACTTGAAAATACATTAAAAGTCCTGTAGAAAGTTAAATGAACCGCGAGTTAATCCGTAAGATTAGTTTATTCTGATCAAGCAGTAGTTTATCTAGCACCCAACGTCGGGATTACTATCGCTCTAGAATTCAACAAAGCATCGACTAAGTGTTATCAAAAACAGAAAAGCCTTCTTTCAAAAATGGAGACTAAGTTACTAAAATTAAATTACTTGAAAGATTTCTCTATAAAGTGTTCAACAATTTAATTTGTAGGCTTAGTTCCAAGTTTCCAAGAAGGTTTAACAGCCCTATCGCTTGGAGATAATCTCACGACCAAGCTTAATGGCGTAACTATTCGTATACAAGCAAAATTGTTGCGCGTCTAAATTGCAGTGGTTTATACGAAGCAATAATGAGTGGTGGTAATGGTCCCCCGTGCATCATCGTGTTAAACATTTTCAGCAGTAATGATATTATTAAAGTGGATACCTACTTTAGTGTCATGCCTTCCTAGTACATTGTTCGCGTGTGCAGTGCATTTGGAAGAAAAACAACTAGAAGAATTTACTGAGTACAATAAGATTTTTAGGGTTCCGTACCCGAAGGGTGACTGACCAACGGGACTCTATTACTAAGCTTCCGCTGTCCGTCTGTCTGTCAGTGGGCTATCTCATGATCCGTAATAGGTAGACAGTTGAAAATTTCACAGAATGTGTATTTCTGTTGCCGCTATTACAACAAATACTAGCTACTACGATGGTACGGAACCCTTCATGCGCGAGTCCGACTCGCACATGCCCGGTTTTTATTTCAGTTAACCAGAGATAAAAAAAATAGACGCTTCGATTTGTTATCATATTTATGCATACAAATATTTAAATTGCATGAATGAATTATAAATCTAATTTGCGATGCACTTAAAACCTCTGAACTAACAACTTTCGCGTTTAAAAGACGTCAAATGGTCTATGAATAAACTGATCTTATTTAATCAATAAAGACAGAAGACAGATATTCAATTTGTCTAGCTGACTATTAATAATGTATTCATAATTAAGTATTTCGTTTAAAACCGATTATCTCATAACGGCGACAGGCATGACATCACGGTTCGAAAGATCTACACAATTAAGAGCTACGTCATTACACTATACCAATATTGGAGTGGATTTTTAAGGAAAATAACAACATCAAGCCGGAAAAGGAAATAACTTTCGAATTCTAGCAATTAGAGAAATATCTTTCGGTCATCAAACAAAAACCGTTTTAACAAAATGAATCTCTAACTGTGCCAAAAACTAAATGACAACCATAAAACATAACAATTGGCTATTAGATTACGTACAATGTTGCCAGTTACATAAATAAACACACTTTCTACAGCCACAAGTCTGATTACAGGTTTCAAGGAAAAAATAATGTCTCCAACTTCGATCATTAACGTAACCGTTGATATTCGTGCTAATTATGTTTTCCTGTTAGCTTTGTAATTGAAACTTGTTTTTTTGTACAGCGTTATTTTAACCACATATTGAATTAAGGATCTTTTATAGTCAAATATTTGACCGTTTGGGCAAGGCCGTTCTTCTGCAAAGTTAATCGACTATTGGTATAGAATTTGGATGTCTCAAGATATTTTGTTTGCCAATTTTAATGATGTTTAGGTAAGTATCTGTGAGAAAAATGTAGCCAGGTGATAAATTAGTGCTGTCACTTAAAATCATCTCACGACTTGTTACAGGTTGTTGATGATGTCTGGGGGACATGATATTATTTTTAATGCTCGCTTCTTCAGAAAATATTGGTATGTGCCAACACAGCCCTCGTTGGAAAAACTTTCGTACCATTGATAGAAGTCTATTGATTATTATCGAAATACTTTTGATCCTTTGAATGAATGACACGGGAGCGGACGCGACGAGGTCCGTAAACTTTTAACTTTTTAAAAAACAAGATGGCGGCGGTAGTTCTGATTTTGGCCACGAGCCATAAGATCCTACCTACCAAACCTACCTTCATGGATACTTCGATAGACTTTACTGTATTTATTTAAGCACGCAAATAAATGGATTTTAAACTAATGGGTGTAAAAATAAAAACCCTTAACGAAACCAAAAGGTACTTGTAGTCCGCGTCAGCGTCATTGCAATCATTTTTTGGTTCTAGACCATACCTGGGAACCTTCTAGTTACGGAGATATTGGAGATAAAAGTTCCAACTATTTCACAAGTTTTTATTTTAAAATACAAGTTTTTAATGTTACAACTTTACTTTAAATACCTCCACGACCCCCGAATTATTCAATACATCATTATCATCATCAATCAGGGGGGGGGGTTATTTGATGATTTCCGATCCAAAAAAAAAAGGCGTTTTTTTACCGTAAAACGTGATTTTTCACGCCAAAAAAAAATCGTTCCCCAGCAATAATTTTTGTTAGAGTTAGTTGTCCGACAGAATGCTTGGTTGCCGGGTTCGTGAAGGATCCATTTACATCTTGTATTACCGTTCCATGTCGACCATTACTCCCAACATTTAGATACATGATCTTTAATCTTACTTCTCATAATTTATATCGTCACATCACTTGCTATAAAAGATAGGCAGTGACTCCATGTAATACAATACTGGTATTCAGCTGCATCCGGTTAGACTGGAAGCCACCCGACCCCAACTTAGTTGGGAAAAGGCTAGGCAGATTATGATGATGACTTGCATAAAATCTGCAGAATGCACCGAGTCATATGCGCCTGCGTCGACTGTTATCACTCATAAATAACAATCAAAGAGATTCACTACACGTACACGGTTCACAGAAACTTCAAGAGACATAAAAACGCTCGTTCTTTAAGTAATATTTATTTATTATTATTTTACAGTATTTTCTCGATTAATTGATTCGGCATTCATGTTGGGCCGTACACGTAAACGTATCTGTGAAGATACGTTTTCTTCTATAATGGTATTGTGCTAAGGGCACAATACCATTATAGAAAAAAAAAAAAAAAAAAAAAAATACATGAAATACGCGTGTTTGTGGTCCATTGTAGTTAATTAAAACGGGAAAATGTAACTGAAGAGGAAGATAAACTATCAGAAGGAAATAATATAATACATAGTTCTATATGTATGTACTTGAAGTGACGAGTAGTTATACAATAGTATTTGTTCTTATCACGTTATCGCACACATTATTTACTAAAGGTACTTAACATACAACAGAACACAGAGTGACACGACTCAGATTACAGAATGAATGATGAGCACAAATCCAAACATAAGCCCCTCAGGATTATCAGCACATATTGAAAACTCTATTCATATAATACAACGTTTTTTGTAGAAAAAGAAGTCGAATCTAAAAGGCGTAATAAATTATACCTGTCCCTTTCATTTCACACACTTTTCACATGAGTAAAGGAGAAAGGGCTATGAGATAACGCCCGCAGCCTTTTCTTGACTATTTTCTTTTAAAGGTGAACGTAAATTGATTCAGATGGATTGGATCCGTCACCTTTTAAGCTGATGCTAATAATAAGTCACGCATTCAAACATCCCAAATATAAATAAATGGGTTGAACAACTTTTAAAATATCGCCTTAATGTCAGGTATTAGGCAGGCACGTTTTAATCTTTTTATTTATAACGCTCATATTTTAACTGAAAATATAACTGTCAACCGCTATTTGTAATACTAACGATAATAGTGTAGTACAGGAAAATATTGAAATAATAATAAGTTGAATGGAATACGATAGTGGAAACAAAAAATAACGGTAACCTTGCGACGTTTTACGAAGGCAATAAAACTAGAGATAACTGTCACTACAATGGAAAAATAGAAATAGAACGAGTAATTACTTTATGACAAGTGAATAGGCTTATAAATCATTGCTTCATCGACTCCTTCCCACATAATACTAAGCGTAACTGTAACTAGAAGCTGCGGAGACACCACTAATGTTCTATTGTGTCGTTGTGATTTAGAAGATATTTATGAACGATAAAATCTGTTATACCACTACCGAGCCCATTCGATTTATAATCGAATCCATTAAACAATAATTGATTAAAACTCTCATAAAACTTGATATCTCTCGAGCTTGAATTTTCGCTTGATTATTCTCAGATATTTTAATTCGTGGCAGAGATTCGGAGCCACGCCAAAAGAACATAAATCGTTGGAGTGTAGCATTTTTTTTTGGTCGAGTCGATTAGATCAGTCGAGTGGCTGAACCCGAATGGTTCTCAATAAGTCTCTATCTATAGTATTGAATAGACGTAGCGATAGCGTATTACTTTACTAAGGGCACGTAGTTGTACGGAGGTTATCTGAAGTTTATAAGCAAATAAAAAAAAGCGTTTTGTACCTCAATTTCCCTTGAGAAACAATTTTCTTCTTCACGTGTTTATGCTTTGGTTGAAGTTGGAATAGTTGATGGAATCACTTAACATGCCTGATTGTTTTGCTGACAAATAAGGGGTAGCGAAAAAGTTGTTTGCGTTTCCACATAAGATGAGCGAGGATGCGTAGCGAGGGACGTGGGTGAAAATAACCAATTGTAAAGCTTTTTTCGCATTTTAAGCTAAGCTAGCTATGTGATTGCTTAGTTTTGAGCACATCTTTCGCTGCACATCCTCACACATCTCTGGTGAAAACGCAGCCTTAATATGTAAGTAAAATGTGTACATTTCATTCAACGATGCAATGAGTTATATTTATGGTAGCGTATACCATATTTTACAAACAACATCATGTACCTCAGTGAAAGATAAATGCTCAAATTGTAGGAGGTGATTCTATGGAAACCGAGTTCGTGAATACGAAGTACTTGCCTAGTGTAATTTGAGAGGCATTCCCAGCCACCATTGCATTCACAATGAATACACGATTGTATTACGTGGTTCCACCATTGCTGGCACGGAATATTTCCGTTTGCAAAACGAATTTTGATGAATTCGCTTGCGGTAACCGACAATCAGTCTATTAGTAATACTTGTCATGCTTGCTTTAATGCTAATTTATTTTTATTATTTTTTATGCGTAATCGATTCTTTTTCTTTTCGCAAGCAAGTTTAAGTTGCACAACGACTGAGAACGAATGTGAACGCAGCATGAAAAAGTGCTTACTCACTTAATCCAAAAGTAGGTGTACCAAACTACGCCATTTTTATTTTAAATTACTGTTTGTATAATTATTTGATATTTTGCATGTTCGCTAACTTTTACAGTAAACAATTACTCGTTGTAAAAACACGTGTGTAAATGTTTTTTCTCTGCTTTTACACATGTTTACGTGTACGTAAGTGTACACATATTTCACTTCAAGAATAGAGCATAATTTTACATCGCTGTGTCGAACGCACGTTCAGCTACATAAATACTTACATAGTTTTGTAAAAAATTGGCCAAATGCGTGTTCAGCGAACATTATACTGGTATTCCGTACTTACGAAACTGAATAGGTAAGTTTTTATAATAATTTATATTTCCAAAATGAGTGTTTGGTAAACTATAATTTAAGTAAGTAGGTAGCGTTAAATGAATACTTTTACGTAATAAAATGGCAAGGAATCGTGTTTAATGGACTTTGCGTTTTTTAATCAGTGACCTGTGTCGGATTAGTCGAGTCCTAGTAGAAAAAGATAACGTAAATGGCTACGCGTAGGTATTTAATTAACATCTAACAATAAAACATCAAAGAAAAAACTTATTGCAATATCAATTCATTTAAAACCAATACGACTTGGGCTGCCTGTACAAGTAGAGGTGTCATAAAAATGCTAATCCAATTAATACTATCAATAAATCGATGAATATCAGCAACAAATTAATTAATATGTCTTCAAACAAGTTCTATAGACATTCAAAGTTTTCGCCAGGCAATGTAATAAATCCTAATCAGAACAAATTGCTATAAGCCACAGATTAAAAAAGTTGTCAGTCCGCCAAGTCTTATTAGGACCAATTTAGGTGTCTGTGGGCCTGGTACTTTTCCTTTTCAATAAGCCATACTGCCCTTTCACGTCGGCATACACACCATAATGGGTTCCGACCCTCCTTGATGTCTCAAAATAAACAAAAGGGTCCACTGTTGACGTTCCGGCGACGAAAAGTTTTTATAAGTAAGCTTTTTATGTGCAAGTTTTATTAGCTCCCGGGTTTAAAACACCTACTGGAGACACCGTCAAATATTTGTATTGTCATGTGTTTTTTTATACGTAGATGTCTTAATTTTAATTATATGTTGGGTCGATAACTTAACTCGATACCTAAATGGAAATTTTGAAAGAATCGTTGACGATTTGGGCAGTATCCTTTATTTTAATTATTATTTCGTGTGATTAAAATGAATGTTCTGTGTCATCTCATTATGCAAATCTATATTTAAGTTGAGAACGTTTAGGTATTTACTGTCTAAATAGGTCTTAGGTCACTTTGATTAATTGCTCCATTAATATTCAAAACAAAGAAAAGTTATTAAAAGTTCGTGTACGTCCAAAACGCACGTTTGTTGGCGTCATTCGGCCATTGTGTGATTTTTATTGGTGATGATGAAACAAATGGGCCTTTTTGTGAGACATTTGAGTTTGATATTTTCGATATTTGCGTATAGTGATAATCGTGTAGTATGACGTATTTTAATGTCATTAATACTCATGTCAACAATTTGACTTCAACATCTTTAACGCGTTGCAGTAAGGGCGAGTTTCGTACTTCAAGTGTTGCTACTCTGATACTGACAATCGGTTTAACTTTTTAATGCTGGATAATCCAATCACGAAGGCAGAGTATTTCAATGAGGATTTCTTACTAATTCTTACTCGACCGCTGCGCTGGCAACTAAAGAAAATTAAAAAGTTTAACTTCTTTTTTTATACCTTCACGGTGTTACTGCTAGCCTAGTACTTATTAACCTATTCAGATGTTGATGGTGGATTGTTTGTATTACTGTAGTGATAAACTAACTAGTTTAGTACCTACCTAATCTCATTAAATTAGGGTAAAGGCATGTAAAGGGTAGCTTTGCACTATGTACGCATCCTGTTCGGGTCTAAATTGTATTGTGACAGACGTTAACTTGCTCAAAGCTCATTCAGGGTGTGTAATAAGGTGCGCCCCTACTGTGTAACGGGCACTTGAACGGTCCCCAAGTTTTACGGCCACAGAAATAGGTTACACCTAGGACTTATCGACAACACTGATATAACTCGGTAACTAAATATCACTGAGTATTGATGATAACAAGCAGGAAGTATTGATAAATATCTTCTTACCATTTATGTAAGTATTTAATGGCTATTAGCGTTAACGGAAAACATTAATTATACCTCGCTTCAGGTACAAAATTATCAATATTGATAGGAGTCAAGACCAATACTTACCTGCTTGTTTTAGAAGTATCTACAGGTAGGTGATACCTAATATGTACCAAGTTATTTACCAGGCATTTCAAAGATTAATGCATAATTTGTTCTAATCTACATTCAGTATCTACATAACTATGCAAGAGTTGATACATAGTGCTAACAAAACATAATTATACATTAACTCTTCAACAAATAAACTAATTAAACACAAATACATTAAGCGCGTTATCGCGTCTGTTATCTGAACAAATAAAGTTGTCTTAATGGAATCTCTCACCGTTCCCAAGTTGGTCTATCGATGACTCTCGATGGCAATCCAAAAGAGACACAATCCATTCAGCACTGTGATGCACTATAGTTACACTACACTACGCTAGTACCGGCACGATGCACGATCTCACACTATCACTAGACACGCTGGCATCCCGGTAGCGATCCTGACTGGCGGCGCTCCGTGCTCGACACACCTACGGAGAGACAAAGGAAGCTATCAGCACACCACACAAACACCAAAACATGAATTTTGTAGCCACTCGATACACGGCAGTGGTGTGTACAAGCGACGGATCACGGTACGACGACTAGCAGACGGGCGTCGCAACCGCACGCTACTCGAATACTGACTTGGCCAGAACCGAGCGGGCGACCGCGCGCTCCACTGCGGAATTCAAATCGTGATGTTCAGCGCGCGGCAACAATCATTTCACACTTCACTAAGTGGAAGAGTAAAGTGTAAAATCACACGCAAATACTAACATGTATTTACGCCCTTAAAGATGACAACATTTTCTAATATTAATCACTTTGAGACTTGTGGTAATATCTTTCACAGCCACGTACCGAGCTATCGAATAAGAGGCATCGGAATTGAAGTGCGAGGAACGCGCTCGTAAAGTTTCCTTATAAAGAATGTGATGAACCGGGCGTCACTCGCAGCGTATTCACAAAACTAAAGTTAGAAAGAGAAATATGAAACCGTGCAATGCAACGTGGCACGGGAGGCGAGGGGCGAAGGGGCGACGTTGGAACACCGCTTCCAAAATATTACAAAAACATTTATGCATGAAGGGATAACAAAATACCGGCGCTATTATGCCGCTCTGATTTATACATACCTACTGTATTATAATGATGGATCACGTCGACCACTGACGGCCTTAATGGACAAATTATTGAACACCATGTAATGAGACCGCGTGCTCGTTCACGGGCGCGCGGTAGGTGGTGATAAAACATTTTTACCCGTGTGTGCGTTCAAGAAAACATGTGAGATAATAAAAAGTTATGTTTAAACGTTGGAATCGTAAAGTTTATTTGTGTAATACATTCTTTAAACAAACGGATAATTACAAAGCGTGTTATGGCGAGTTACAGCGCTCGTTGGAACGAATAATTTATTTCAATGAATTGCCCCTAAATAATCAAAATTTAGATGGGCGCGCTGTCATTACGGCTTTCCTCGAAATTCATTTGTGGTTATAACTTGTAACGAATTAAACGCTAGTCAATGCCTAAGGCCACTGTACAGCTGTATAAAAGAACAGCTAACATTAAGAAAATGTAATTATAGGTTTCCAAACATTAAAATTAATTTTACAACTTACACAAATTCATTCTGAACTTTTTGAAGCATCTCCCGTTTAATATAACAAAAGACTACAGTAAGTTCAGACATATAAAAAGAAAAAATACAGCGAAGCATATTTTACGACAAAAACAATCTTTAAAGTACAATTCAGCGTAATAAGTCGAAAAAGTCTCTGTGAGACAGAGGGCTCTTTAAAATAAATTATCCTGCCGTAGACGAGTGCTTTTGTGTCGCAATAGAAGTTACTGACAACAAAGAGACCTTTGGAGCGGAAGAAATTTAATCAGAGCATCTGGGACTTAAATTATGAATGGGCTTCGTCTATCTTCTAACTAAACACACGGCAAACTAGTGGATAAGATAAAACTTTCCGTAAAATCCCATGAGAGCAGAAACAGTATTATTTGGATATGGCTCACATATCAACATTTACATTCATGCCTCTGCCTTTGATAAAATACAGATTTTAACTGGGTATTCGAGGAGCAAGAAATATTTTCCAATATAACCGAAGTAGTGATGCGGTTCGGATTGTAGAGGCGCAGATATTTCTCATATTCTTTTGTTAGGATCTCTCCAGCCGGCTCTTTGTTGTTTGAGTTATACGAAGACTTACTGAATAAGAAAAACTGAAGCATTATTCAAAAGTCGTTCTCACAAACTGGAATACTTTGAGATTCTTAACTACGGAACTTTGAACCGGTATAAAATAAGATGGATAAGGACCTGTAAAGACATTTTATAGATTCGCAAATTAATATGTATTATAGATCGGATTAAACGAATTTTTTTTATTAGGTGTGAAGTCTATAGATGAAAAATTTAAGTGATAATTATTGTGAGAGATCTTGTCATTGGAGAAGAGTGGAAGGTTATGGGTAGACCTTTGCCCAGCAGCGGGACAATATAGGTTAAAAAAAACTTTAGTAGTCATACATACCGTCACTGGGACTGAACTCCGTTTGAATACATTTCTAAGAAGTAACATTTCTAGTAAAAGCATGATGCACAAAATTTCGTGTCATCGCCATTGTCTACAGAATTGCTAACTAAGTACTCGTTATCTAAAGAATGTTGTTTAAAAAGACGCAAGTCCCCAACCAAGCGAGCGATTCAATAGCCGAAACGTCTATTGACATTGTAATCTTACTCGGCGAGACAGGGAGCGTTGGGAACGACACGCCAGCTGGCTTTCCGAGAACCAACCTTATAGCCGACGGATGAAGCCGAGCTTTCACAGCCCCGGCCGACAACAATACACACAATGGAACGTAAGAGATACCGGAAACTATAATCGATATGGGCTTACTTTTAAACGCGGGATTGTCACATCCTTTACTTCACTTGTAAACCTGTCCACAGAGCACTAACGCGATCGTTATTATCAACTTCTATTCGAGTACCTACGCTCTGATTGGTTACGGCCTGAGCTCGGATTGTGCGATTCGATTTTATTACACGATTTATAATACTTTACGCGTTATTGTTATATCGGGTTGGGTATTATGTTTGCTTCCCCGCGAGCATTCCATCGACTTTATTCATACGGTTGTGTGATTGTTGAAAACTATTTTGATTTTTATTCGTGTTTACGTACGAGTCGTACATTGTTAATCAGTGGAGCGACAGCAATTTGTAGCCGATAACCACAACTGCAACGCGACACCCGTACACTCGGCCAGCCCACTCACTCCAAAGTGATTGATGGCGCGGTGTCAATTTCATGTTATCGCTGGCACCCCGATCCCCGAACCCGCGCCCGCCGCGATGAGATTGTTGCATAAATTTACATGGGAGATAACACTACGGACTACGGGGCCTTAGTTAATAACTTGTACAAACATTGCACCGCCCGCGCCGAGCTGCGGGAATCACTCGCTATTTCTTCTCCATTCTTTTGTTCTTTGTGTAATGTAAAATGTTGAAACTTCTTTGAATTTAATGTCTTTGTCTTCATTATTTATAACAGCAGCAGTGCCTCATTCTGACATGTTTATAATATCACTTAGCTAATATTTATCTACTTGTTTTTTAATCTGTTTAAACGTTTTATATAAGCCATTAGCATCGATGAATCGATATTCATATTCGATAAGATCGGAGCGGAGATAAGTGGCTACAAGAAATAATCCGAGCGCGTGGGATAATCGATTCAATGAACAAAAGCAACAACTCTGATTAGGATCTTGTTTGTGTCTTATTTTATATTTGTAGCATTGCGCATTTTGCCTATTATGGTAACCAATTAAAGCTATTTTACAATAGGTACATTACATAATTATGTTAAACGATAAGATTATCTTTTTTGCTTTACTTACTGGACCAGTCACTATTTAAAATTGGTGGTATTTAGTAAAACTCGAAGTATAACTCATAACCATTACATAAACTATAACTTATTACTAGACAAAACTATTGATTCCATACTTAGTAGCAACACGATAGTATCACCTGAAAATAAAACGTTTCTGGTGAAGTCCTTCAATACTTTTATAATATCTCGGATACACATCACTGAGTGTGAGGACAATACAAGGTAAATAACAAACACATATTTGGCCTAGAATTTGAAGACGAAGCCTCGAGTGGTACAATGTTTTCCCCAGTCTCGGCGCAAAACAAATACTAAAACTAAGTAAAAGCTTTGCTGGCTTTAACGTATGGCCTTTGAGCTCCTCGTGTAGAACTTAATCAATATAATCGCTTTCACAATGTGTATTCTCTTTGTTATACAACAACGATATTATATTTCAATTTAACGTTTGCTCACTGGAATTTGTACAGTTATGTTATTGGCTGAATAATTACTTCATACTTTCGGTGAAGGAGTCATGTTTTTGTTTGTTTTTGATAAAGCCATTGGATTGATTCCATTAAAAAAAACCACAAGAGTAAAGCGGCAAAAACTATTTATAAAGTACAAAATGTCACCTGCACTATGCTAATGTTACCCTGGTACCGCTAAAGTGTTCGTGAGTACGTGCGTGCACATTGCATGTAAGTCGCTCGTTATTTCATTTATTACCGCGTAAAAAATAACGATGTTTCGTACACACATAAACATTCCCCTCTTTTGATTATTTGAAATGACTGCGTACGTACCAACCTACACGACTGTTACTCACGTTCATAATCATTTACGCCCGCCTCGAAAAGATCCGGCTCAATTATTTTATGAAAATAACGCTAACGTTCCCATAATATCGTGGATCTATTACGTGTTTTTATTTACGAGTTTGAATATAAATTTAATAAACTACAAAGAATACTTTTTTACAAGTTTTATTAGATTGAGTTACTTACCTATTTCATCAAAAGATACCTCATTTAAATAATGATGTACGTAGTTTTTTTTTTAAGCTAGTTACTGCCAACAGTTTTAATGCTGGGTGTTTGCCTTAATCATGTCAGCTTGCTTATAACAGTCGTAATAATGTCAGCAACGTCCGCTCATGTTAATTTGTTTAAAAAAATAAACAATTTACAACAAATATGACAGCGGCGACGTAAAAGCTCCCACGCTATTTCGTCCGGAGTTGTCGTAAAACGTATTACCTATATCTGAATTCTGTATTCATGTTAGATTACAATATTTCCGACGCGGCGCTATATCGTATAAGTCAACTCATAACATCAATGCGGGGACTCGATAAAAATCCCTCACCGGTCCCTGTTCCCCCTACCTACTCACTCCTTCAACTTGTTCGCGGTCGTTCGCTCTCATATTCGCGAACACTTTTGATCTTTCTTTTGATATAATATAAATATTTTTTGCCTCTGAGGCTGAATCCATTTTGAGTGAAATGAAATACGAGAGCGAGTTAGAGGGCCTTTATCCGAGACGGTCGGTGGTCCCCGCTCGGCAACCGAACTTGAATAATCACGGATTCGCCTCAACTTAATCTCACTTTATTTATGTGAGTGGCTCTTTAGTGTTTATGGCACGTATTTCATACCATGGTTACTTTCGTAGCGGATTGGCCGATGCGTGGGAAAATTTTGTTAAAACTTAATTATTTCGCACTAAGTAGTACTTACATAAGAAACTATAACGGCTCTTCATCAACTTAAAAACATAATAGTCTAATAGAGAACCTCCTCCTTTTTTCGAAGCCGGTTAAAAATAAAGCAATACCTACGACCAGAACATCTTAGTTATCATAAACTGTCTGCAGCACTATCGGGGACATTACAATGCATTAGCATTTTATTTCCTTTGGCTCGTCTACAAATGATACGTCTTGTTATTTTAAAAATACTCAAGTTTCCAATACATTCCCAGTCTAAATATTGAGAAAGAAAGCGACCGTTTGACAGCAATATGTACGCTGCAAGTCCACCCACTCGCGTCAACAGAGCCACAAACGACATTATTAAGCCAAATCGTTCTCTTCAGTTTTATGCCCGCCTAGTACCCAACTAATAGATGCGACAGCGGCACGAAGATAACACACATATAAATATTGTCTATCTCGACACAGATAAAATAAAATAAGAAACGAGCTCGCTTGTTTGATATACGGTAACCTTGTTTCTTTTTCTATTTCAATAAGATTAGATACGCAGCTTTATAAAGGATAAACTTATCTGAGATTGCATGTTTTAAAGATACAGCTCATATAAGGGATAGACGATATTATGTCTCATTATTTGTTAACTTTCTGTTATTATCGTTGCATGCGTTCGCGTCCCTTACTGGCTCTATTCAAACCAAACAGCTGTCTATGGACAGGGGTCCGAAACGAACCATCGGATTACTAAGTCTGGCAACACTATTGATTTTTTTTGTTACAATCCTCCGCTATGGCAGGGGATTGGATCCGGGTAGCAATAGGTTCGCACCTCTTTGCAAGGGATGGGTCCCTAATACCCGGGAATGGCGAACAGTGGGTAATACGTTGATGATACCTTTACTTGACCCTTCTGGGATTACAGGCGATTTAGAGTTGGTAATCTTTATACTGTGTTGGAACCAAGGAGCTCACAAGGAGTACATGTGTAGGTGCCTACTTACGTAATGTAATGTGCTAGTAGTATGAGACACAAATGCCTGACACGGCAACACATGTAAATGAATTGCGAAAATAAAATCACTCATTCTAACAGTGCAATAATATTGTATTTAGTTTTAGCATAGATAATATACCTAATAGGTGTTAGTGAAAACTAGCAAAAATTACAATTTTATTTTTACGCACACTTTATTTGATTCACCCTCTGTACCAAATATTACCCGCCCCTATACCCCTAGCCATGCATAAAGTTTGTAATAAAAGTACTACTTAATAAATTAATTAAATACATAGCTTTAACTTGAACTAAAAACATGAACTACAATGAAAAGAAGTTAAGTAAGTATAACTCATTAATTCAAAACTCGTTGTTGCCGCGGTTTATCTATAATTCTGTATCTCTCGCCTTTCAGTATCACTTTCAAAGAAAACTTCAGAGCGTCACCTTCGTAACACTTAACGCCGCTAGAAAAGGTAAAAGTTACAAGTAATTAACGGAGAGAAGTTGTTCATTGTAAGTCCATCAGCAGCGAACCACATTAAGAGGGCTATAATTCTAGCGGGTTCCATCACAGCACGTTCCCGCCGAACAAAAGCAATTTGTGTCCGCACGAAGTGGCTTTGTACGTGCGTAGCGTCGTAGGTGTTTATTAGCGCCCTCTAGCTATGTTAATACGTACGTGTACTCGGTATCGTGTACACGGCTCCTCGGCCGGGCTGCCGGCTGCCACCCCGCGACCCTCACAGGTCACTCGATATCGTTTCACTGATCACGAATTCCCGCCGACACGTGCTCTCACGACCGTACTGCTTCATCACAATTACGATTTATGACCCAATTATTAACTTTTAGAACTTTCTAATCTAAATTTCACTTCCCAAGCTACACTAATTCGATTTACATAATAATTAGGCACTCATACTATTGTTAATTTAACAACTTTCAGTATGATGTGCCTCGCCAACTCGCAACGCAAGTCTAGCTAAGATACCGAAACCATATTTCGATTAAGGCAGTTATGAATACTTGGGTAGTTGGAAACAAAGTAACATTGGCGGAAATCCAACGTCATTTACAATTCTGATTTAGTGTACTGCATGAACAATTTAAAATGTTATTCGAAGCTTTGCGGTAGGCGAACGAATCTCTATTTTATTTAACAACAAGTAAATAAATGGTGGTTTGTTTGACATCGGTACAAGGTAACAAATGAAGTAGATATGAAACACCTCGTGCCGCGTAAAAACGTTTTCTTTAGAATGTTTGTGGAAGTGTCTGTAACACAACTGGCGCCGATCCAAGAACACGCTCATCACAATCACGCAACACGCCGGCATCATTTAACGACAAATTTACTGTGTCACAGAAACAACCCATCGTTATAGCTATTCACTATTCTAAATGAGCCGATGTATGATGTCGTATTTTATGATAAAATAGTGATCGTTCCGCTCCTATTCACATGTATTAATAAAAGTGCGTGCAGCTCTCGCAATCCGCCACGTTCACTGACAATTTTAACGATTGACGAAATATCGCAAATAAAATAAACCGCCCGCGCCGGAGAGCTCCGTCCGCGTCGGTTTTGATAAATATCCTTTCAGCGCTTTTCCATTATTCGGGGAGAGACAAATGTCCCGTTCGGTTTACTCGAGTCGGCATCACGGCATTCCCTCATTAAAATGTCCCCGAGCGACTGCGGTCCCCTCGGCCGCCAGCGATCCGATACGATAATCGATTTTATTGCCGATCGCTATAAAATCTCTCAACGTTTGTTTTAGTTCTGTCACACATTCTTCGTCGCGAATCAATCACTGTACTATTTAAACGGCGAGTTATTCATTACGGACGGCAAAGTGAATAACAGCTCTAATTTGTTGGCAATACGAGCGAGAACTTGTGGAATCAATGTCCGATTGTTGTGTAAAGCGGAACCAATCGACGTCGACCGTATTGCAGCCATTCGATTCAAATAGAATTTTGTTTATGTTCAGAAGGTTGTTGATCCTTTTTTTCCTGAACTTATACTTAATACTGAGGTTATTACATACTACAATCGTTGTCCCATTACGTTTTCCTTTTATGTGAACACTTCCAAGAATAAAGATTAGGCAATTATTGGCAATTGACACCTTTTGTCAGGCACGATCATCACGGTAATAGATGGAAACACGATTTGCAGAGATTGTATCTGCCCAAATTACAGCGTTTATCGATTAGCGATTATCCCGTTTCGAAACTACTTATTTATATTTGCGAGACAAGGTACTACACTAATTAAAGTAGCAAAGTGGTAAAGTTAATTAATTAAAAGGCCATAAAGGGTGTTCTTTTCAAATACCTATATCGTTCGATCAAATCGTGCTAAATCGCCCGCCATCGTCGTCGTAACGTGTAGGTACCAATTTGCAAACAAGCTATTATAGGGGGCCGCAGTCAAAAGCGCGCCAATAGAATTAAAATACTATTACGGCAATACAAAGTTGATTCAGCGGAGGCGAGCGTGCGGCGCGCGGACGGCACTCGCTCGGACCGCTCCGCTCAGGCAACCGCTCCGCTTCGCTCAGCGCCCGCCTGCTCGTGCTCCTGTAATTTGATTTGGAGTGGAGCGGGGCGGTGCGGGGCGCCGGGATCGATACCGCGCGGGAAGGGGGACAGGGGGCAGGCGGGCGGGGGCACAACCACCAGGCGCGTGTTGTTATGGAAACCGTAGCTACCCTCGCGCCTCCAGATTTCGTCGGTTGTACCGGTAAATTAAACAAAGGAGATCACCTATATTATTTTCAGGTACTCTCCGCATTTTAATGGATCAGATTTATGTTAAGAACTTTTATTAATTTAATACTTGGCGTGTTTTTTGTGTCTTGCTTGCTTTGAAATATATAAGAGGATATTAGTAGTTAGAGCTACATACTTTATTACAGATTTCTATGGCGTTGTCGTAAAAATGTTAATGGGTGCGTAAAGTATTCAATTTTAATGTCTGAACAAGTCTTAATAACTTGTGTAAGTAACTTGATGTTTATGTTATATGTCAATATGCAAGTTATATGAGAAGTGATCGTAACGCGCCTTTGTTATGTACATAAGTACAAATAAATAAGCACTAGTGAAGTGACATGTGTACGTTTACTTTGTAAACATAATAAAGCAGTACTCTGTGAAATAAAGCCTTATTTTCTGCGAAATGTAAAAGAATAAACGTTTAGAATTGCTTACGTAACGCGAACCATGTCGCTTTCAGGCGTAGAATTTACGATAACTACAATCAGAAAAATATACTACTACCAAGTTTTCTGTCACAAAAAAGGATACGGTGTCCAGTGTTTATAATCTTTTATTGTGTAAACTATAGCACCAGTATCATGATCGCATATTAAATTTATTATTATACGTATACAGGATTTTTTAGTGGGACAATACGGGGAAATCAGATTCCGGGAAACTTTAGATCTTTTTTAAGAAAATAATAAATAGTGGTCAAGGGTGAGTTGTCCATTAAAATGATTAGGATTGATAATTATTAGGGTTCCGTTGCCAAATGGCAAAAAGGCAAGAACGGAACCCTGATAGATTCGTCTTGTACGTCTGTCTGTCCGTACCACCACACAGTTGAAATTTGGAGAGCAGATAAGATGTCTTCTATGAACCGCTACGCAAAACAAAGTGATGAAGTCGCTAGCTAGTGATGTTAAATGACGAATAAAAAAAATAGTATACCTATTTTTTTTATTCGTTTTTTTTTGTATAGACATGAAACGGAAGGTTGAAAAAAGAAAATCTACGTAGGTATACATTTAACTGTGTGGGGTGTCTATCGAGAGCTCTTGAAAAGTGACATCGAGATTCCTCAATTTTATTTTCTTAAGTGAGTATTTGATGAATAATTTTCATCAAATATTCACTTATGAAAAAAAAAAAATTTTCTTCTAATTTTTTAATTCTGAAAAAATGTGGGTTTGTATGATGTACAAAGAACTTTTAATAAAAATTGGATTGAATTAGATTCTGATACTGAGCTTTTGCGATATGGGACTTTTTCGTGTAACTGCAGCTCAGTAACTTTGTTTTTTCGTAACAAACTTACTATAAAAAAAAAAAAAAAAACAAATTTAGTTTTGCTGTTGAGTGTAAATTGACCTTTACTCATTAAAACATTAATTTCATTAACATTAATTGCGCATTGCGTTAAAAATATTTTTCTTGTATTGTTTCGTGCTACGGAACCTTTTGTGTGCGAGTCCGACCAGCACTTGGTCGATTTTTTTTGAATGCCTATTGACATCTCAGTTTTGTTTTATATAAATTAAAATAGACTGGTCCGAAGTTGTTTAAAGAATCACTCTGTATAGGTCAGTAACACACGAACGGTTGCCGTCTGACATCATGATTCCCACCCTCACATCTGTTCCAATTTTGGACGATAGGTAATAAGTGTAGTAACAATGCTGCTAATTGGTTTACAGATCGTTTAAAAAGGTCAAAGCTAAATACACAAGGGAAGTTAGCCGCGGTCGTACAAAGTAGAGGATTGTAACGTAGTTGTATTGTGGAGTAGAAACTAACTACAAGTATTTTGTTGTGGAGAGACATTATCTTGTAAAACAATATGAAACACGTACACACACTCTAAATAGACAGCTATTATTATTGTAGTTTTATTTTCATTAGAAACAATTTCACACCTACAATAAGTAATAATTAAAAGCACTCAAGGAGTATTGACTGAAATGGTAGTTTTATTAATAAAAACATGGATTTGTGGTTTATGTGGGTAACTGGCTAACTGGTAAAATACAAGCTTATAACTATTTGCGTACGCATATCTAGGCAATAAAAACACCAAGATTGTTGAACGAAGATTAGATTATTTTTCAATAATAGGAATCGATAACGCAGAATCTATTCGGCATCAAATAAAATAAATTCGCTTTTGTTTTTCTTTTGCCAATTTAATGAGCCGTAATAAATACGGTGATCCATTTATTTATAAACCACGGGTGCTGTGCTCACGATACAATTCAATAGGCCCATTTAGATCGCCTAGACCAGGAGATAAGCAGACATGAAAGGGCGGGCGATGATGCTAATACAGTGCACTTAACCTGGCCCGCGGCACCTTGCGGCCGCGTCCAGCTAAACTGGTTTCAACGTCGACCTTCGTGTCGTCTCGCTCTGCGCGCCTATGCTGCCTTGGTACCGCCGATCGCTGTGCTTGATTGATTTTGATTCGATTTTATTACAATTCGATCGGAAACTTATCGCTAGGTATTAAAGGTTTAATACCTACTGATAATTTAGAAAGATTGATTGAATATTGAATGACGTACGTTTTTTTCCAAATTGCATCCAGTTGAGTGGTTGATCGACACTAGAATTTACAGAATGTTGGTATTTGAGTGTTAATTGGATTTATTTTATGGCAACGTTTATTTTAGGTCAATTTCTATTCATTAATCATTTTAGAAATATACGTATTAGGTAAGAAGTGGGTTTATGTTTATTTATAAGTACTACTCGAATATAGTTAACTTCCTACCTACTAAGTTCAAAAGGATTCTCATTTTTTAATAGTGGCTTTTAACACAATGACAATTTCGGTCTTTTTGTTTTGTAGCAACAATAGTTTTGTTTTAGGTAGGTCAACATTTATTTTTATAAGAAGAAGTAAAAGTTTTCATCGCAAAACTCGCAACGATGAGTTTATTTTCCAAGCGTAAAACGGTCCGTCGAGAGTTAAATCGAACTGAAATGACAATCAATTTGTATTCACGATAAGCAAGCGTGTTATCGCGGCAATCTCTGGACAAACCCTTGTTTGTATTACTGTACTTACTTGTGTTACTTCAACGACAATGTAGTCAGCGACTCAGCGCTCCTGGTATTCAATTAGACATTTGGTTATCTACTGAATGAGTTTACAGCTCATTTATTATTATTACACAGGTTTTAAACAACTTCTGAGATGAACGAGGTGCAATATTTTTACCATAATTGTGCATTTGTAATTTACCGAAGCCCGCACTCATAATGCGAGTCGACGATTAAATTCATCCACGGCCGTGGTCATTAAGCTTTCGAACATGGAAATGGCATGGCAATTCATGGCATGCTAATGAAAGAGGCGTCTCTCTCAAAATGGCGGGGTTATCCGTAAATCGCGACAGTATAATCGCGTGAAGACTATAATTGGGCTTAATCAAGCGAGATGGCGTGCACCGCAGCCCTGTGTTGTGCTATGTGAGACCAATTGTATCGGTAATTATATGTATTATGCTATCGTAATTGATATCCAATAGCTAATAATATTTGGACAGCTTGTCGTACAGTTTTATATTATGGAGGCTACAATCCATTACATTACTCAATGGTTTTTAGAAAACCACAAACGGACATTAATAAATCACAGCGCCGCGCCAACGTTGTTTCCGCGAAAGTTAACCGTCGGCGGAGATGACAAATCTCTGAATACTTGATGTGTTTTGTATAAAAGAATAAAGCGCCTCGCTTGCGGAACTTTATGAAAATGTAAGAATACTACGAATTCGCGTGAAGCCAGGGTAATTGCTCGTTACGTCATACGCCGCGCGGTAATGTCGCTAAGAAATTTCTCTGGGGAAATGGGAAAACAAATGAGAGAGCTCTTATCTACGCATTACCGCCGCGTTCAGTGATTTACGATCCGGCTACCTACTCCACACATGCGAGCCTCACTCCGACTTACATTATACCGGTTTTACCGAGCGAAAAGACATAACCTGGTTGAGAAACAGACGTGAATTGAGTGTTAAACATGCCAGTTGAGACGTTGCATAAATGGTTATATATAAACAAGATTGTCGGTTGATCGGTTGTCATACGAAATGGCGCGCTATCGTGATTATAATAAACGCTGAGTGCTTGACGATTATTATCTGTTTCTTAACGTGAATACCAAAAACCTTTTAAACCTTTTGAAACCAATTTGCCATAACTTAATATGCAATAAGCAAATCGGAAGTTCAACGTTGCTTGTTGAAATAGCTGCGATAGAAACGCTACTCATACAAAACTACGTCACACACAATGACTTTGTCAATGGCATGTATGACTAGTAGGAGCGGTGTTTCCGGGAAGATCCATTATTGTTTCCGCAGGTAGGTTCTCCCGAAATCAAAGCCACCGTGTGACTTTAGGACTCACAAATTCACGAGCCACAGATATTATCGTTAAATTACTAAAAAAGTGTCGTGATACAAATAAGGAAATCTTTATCATTAGTTGATTAACGTCGTGAATCAGCACGTCAAGTAAGAGAAGCGACTAATATGCCGCAACAATAAAATGATCAGTTCTAACGTTAAGCCTTCCTGTGATTATATCGCCTTAATAATAAAACTAATCACCTAATAAAGTTGCTGCCACAGACGTCTCATTGAAAATTTGAAATTAGCCGTGGGCTGTGATCAAATGGAGCCCCATTACATTAGCATAGCGTTTAGTTTGAGAACATGTCTTACAGCTCGGTGCGAGCCTGTGAGCGCGGCTGTGCGGCCGGCCGGCGCGCCGCGGGCGGACGGCAAATTGCCAGTGGGCGGCGGCGCGCCGTGATCCCGCGACCCCAGCGATAAATATTCTATCTATCGTGTAAGATCGTGTACGTTCCACCACGAAAAAATAATACCCAACCACTTTGGAACATACTTGATGAGTTGATAACTTTCCAACATAAAATATTCAAAGGAAATAAAAAGCGCAAATATTGGAAGAAGTCTTTGAATTCAAATTAAAATTAATCCACCCGGAAAACAGAAGGATATGAAAAATCCAACAAAAGGGACAAAGGAAAAAATACGAAAACGAATCGGACGAGAGATGAAAGTACAAAAAAAGAAATAAAGACGTCGTCGTCGGAGCGTTCTCGTTCGGCGGCCGGGGTTTGTGTTGTGCAGCGTGTACCAGGCGTGCATACCACGGCTGGAGTGTTCAATTAAACCGCGCTGAGATCTAATCAAGTGTGATTTTAATAGAGTGCTGCTCTGATCGAGCAGGCAGCAGCCCGCGCTCTGCCACGATTGACTACAGAATAGATAACGGTTTAGTTAACAATTTATTAAATTAATACCTACACAGTCCGTAGCCGATATCATTATCCAATCTCGTCGGAGACCGTTACAACTGATAAACGCCGATGATAATATTGGTTTTAATGGTAGAGCCAAAGAATTAAAGATTGCGCAGTTAGCTATAATTTTGGTAGATAGGAGTGTTAAACAAGCGAACAATAATAAAGGCATGTTGGAATAGCTTGCGGGCTATCGCATTTCTATTCCTGAACAACATCGTGCCACAAAGAGCAGGGCAATAAGTACGGTGTACAATAACCAATGCCATGAATGGGAACAACGTAGTTCGTGCACAAAGCGAGCAGTGTTTCGCGGACCGCCCGCAGCGGCTCCCGCGGCGCTGCGAGCGCCCAAAAAACTTACAAATTGGACGCGAAGACCATGCCACGAACACCACTAACAAGCGACAATGTTTAAAACATTTGCTCAACTTACCACTTGCCTCGTCTTGAATAGCTCATTGTTCCAAATCATTTGTTACAACCGTGGAAATGAGACTGTACAGTTACACCTATTCTATTAACTTTACATTTGGTGTGTGAAAAATCGATTTTATGATATTTTTCGCATTACTTACCTACCTACCTAGTTAACGTTATATGTGTTGGCAAGTATTGGCTTCCATTTTATGTTCTTCTATACTATGTACAAACTAAACATTTAAATTAGTACAGTGTAGCTTACGAACAGCAAATTTTCTCGCGAAACTTTTTGATATTCTTGTTAAAGTTGCAAAGAGAAATTGTTAGGGCGTGTTGAGAACATACCTCGTTACTCAACGCTATGCATTGCCCTTACTAGAGTCGGCAAACACAGATAGTGGTATTATGGTCATAATAAATCCGGTTTTCTATTAGCATTAGCAAGCACGCGCGCGACTTCGTAAAACACGCTTTTGAGAAGCAATTTGTCATTAGTTTTGTTTGATCGTAAGCGATACTGAAATGTTGAGCCGGCTTTATCGGCTTCTATCGAAAATTACATTGAAATAACTAATTGTAGAGTTTGATTTTATTCGTTCTGTTTTTCTGCTATTTATGTGTCATTATTTTTTTAAAGTTGGAGATAAAGATCGGATATCGAGTTATTGATGCCAAAGTGCTGCAGTGAAGCCTGTTTAGTGTAAAAGGAAATGAGAAAACTGCCATTAAATTAATATGCGAGCCGCGTACTTCTAGGCTTATAGCATAGCATGTCACACGTCCGGTACTTGGTCAAGTTGGTCAGTCCGTCGTCACTGGCACACCCTCGTAATTCCTAACCCCATCGAGTGGGGTGAAAACACGTAAATGTCTTTGTTTACATAAATCTGTTTTGTTACATCTTTCAAGAAGGTAGGTAGGTGGGTGTTTACTTATCATTCTTAAGTGCTATTGAGCTCGACAACGTAGTTTAGGGCCCTCGACGCACTTCAATGCCCTTTGTGAATCGTCGGTTTAATGTTTTATAGAGGTTTTGTATGGTGCCTTCATGCCTTGTTGCTTTTACGTTGTTTAGGAGAATGTATTAGTTTTCTTTTGAATTTGTGACTTGGACAAGAATTGCTCACAATATGTGTAAGTTAGATACACCTACGTCGTGATGTTGGTGTGTTTGCATAGTAAACGGCTAAGAACATGACATAACTAAAAGCATATTATGAATGATCCCGCATGTCCCTTGTCGCCTTACAAGTCTAAGCCATTTGTGATTGTCGAAGCCGGCCTTATCGTCGCCCAGCCGACCAGTACGTCTAAATGGAAGGCAAACAGACGGTTGGTTGTTGACACGGCGCGATTCGGCCGCTTTATAAATATTTCGAACGCAGCGAGCGGTGGCCTGCCATTATCCCATTAGGAAAGGGCATTACTCACTCACGAATTCGAAGCTATTACGTCCCTTTCACGATTTTAGTCGATGCGACTATTTGTCACTTGTGTCAGACGGGTTGCTGTGACTGGTGGTAAGCTTAAATCTATTTCTTTCAATTCTTTTCTTCGAAGTAGCTGTTGCAACAATCGTGTCAATTGACTGCGTAGCTCGTGGCCAAGCAGTTAGGCCCTGTTCACATCAGCGAGCCTAAGTACCTACTAGACATCGGATCAGTTGTAGTTGGTTGCTTCGACGCCATTGATAACGAAAGCCTATGTTGACTTATAATAGTGAAGTACAGTCGCCATCAGATATATCGTAGCGGGCGAGGTACTCAAATATTTCGGAGCAGCATTACTTTTCAATAAATTCGTTCCACTAGATATGGCCAATAACATCAGAACATGCAATATGTCATAAATATAAGAGCAGCGACTTTTCAATACTTACTATTTTTGACAACTTCAAAGTCAATATAGCAACGAATTTAAACTGTGTAATACAGACTTAAGGTATATTTTCCATAAATGTTCCGATCTTTATGATCATCCTGACTGCGTCGATACCTTTGTAGTTCTGTGCTTTCTGATATTTTTAGCTCGTTATGTGTTCCGAATTTGTTGAAAAGTAATGCTGTTCCGAAATATTTGAGTACCTCGCCCGCTACGATATAACTGATGGCGACTGTACCTACCTATTGGATTAGACAAATAGGTAGGTATGTATAGAAACAGTTCCTGAAAACTGTTTTCACGTGTGTACGTGAAAACGGTTCAAAGGAACTGAGGTGTTACCTAAATAAAGGAGGGCTGTTAGATTGAATTGTGAACGCTCAGCTCACCGCCGAAAGTTGAAAATCCCACAGCGCGCTTTCATTTAGATTTCGCGCAGTGAAAACGGGAATAATTATCAATTGAGTAAGTTTAAGTAGGTATTAATTAAATGACTCAGTTAATGGTAAGCTCGCCTACCTATGTCATGAATCTTTCAATCGTTTTTTATGTGAATGGAATTGGACTGAGCTCTAGAAGATTGATTGAAACTAACTAGCAGTAGGTTGGTAAGTATTTATGCAGATTAGATAGACGGAATATTTTAAGTGGTACTGTCTCGTAAGCCAATTTGTTACATGGGTTTGCGGTTGACTGTACCTACTTACATTGCTGTTGAGTTGGTAACTAAAAAAAAGTACAATTAAGCTTCAATACAGTCCGCATGGTGACAAATGACATCGACAGCACATCTAACTCGTAGTTATGTCTCAGTGTTGCCACTGACGTTCAGTTAACTGTACCTAGTACTACATACGGTTACTTCTTTACATAAATAAAGGTAAGTATAGATCTAAGTAAGTACGATTGACAAAACGTGTATTGTAAATAACTTTATCTCGAGAAAAAATCTTTGATTTCAACCTAAAACGCTCTCACACAAAGCTTTTAAAGCACGTGCTCTATAACGTAGAGGAATCTTGTTAACGTTTCGAATAAAACTTATCTACATGACTATGCAACGAGTTGACAGTTTATATTACTTAGGTATAACTCACAGTTCTTGTTATTATGAAAGTTAGCTGTCCAAGGGTTATTTACTCATGTATAATGTGGTCGTTGGTTCACTGGTTATAGCTAGTCTGTGGCTCGCTGCTGGCGGTGCCGCCGCATCCTCGCGCCGGCCGTCTACGTTAACTTCTTTACATGGCCAGAACCATTGCCACAACGGAACGAAAACACTTGGCATCACTCACCTATCGCTGCACCGGGCTCCTCCACGCCACAATAACAATCCACCGCTTTGTCTTTCAATATACGATCGATACGCACCGACCCTCAACACCGTAAAAGCAAAGTAAATTACTTTTAATCACCATTCAGCACATAAACGAACACGGCCGACCCGTTTCACAATAGTATTCGCTTCGGCTCTCACACAAACACGTACAGTACACTACACTGCTAACGGCAGATCCAGTGAGCGATGTGGTTCAATCCATGGGCTATGTTATAAAATATAAACAAATAACACTGGTGATTTCACAGTAGAAACAAAATTGTCGTAAGAGCGTAACGCACGTCAGCGCCGCTAAGAGTCGGCGGACGACCGCGGAACTGGGTTTGAGCGAGCAAAGCTACGTGTCCCCCCTGTGAGCGAGGTGTGCGAGCGAGCGGGATGCAAAGCGCGGCCGCGTGCGAGTGCGAGAGGGAGCGCGCGGTTTATGAGGCGGGCGGCATAAAAATGTGAGAAGGGCGCGTACATACAGAACAGAGTACGATCGGCGTCGCCACAGACTACTGCTATCTTGGATTGATCCGCCGAGTGAATAGATAATGATTGTTGTAGCGTTTGAGGCGGCATCAGCACAGCCGCCCATTCATTACAATAATTATCCGACAATTAAACATTGCGACGGAGGTCGTTGCCGTTTAGTTCTGTTACTGTGCCTCAGTTAACTGCCGCCGCAGTAATACACTCTGCTCGAATAGCTTCGTACTACTTTTTCTATTGTTTTATAACTTCCTGCATTAAAGAGTTAATTTTATGATTAGAGCTTTGATTTAAAGGTTTATTCAGGTTGAGAGAATATTTATTCCGTCACAGATCGGTCGTCGCAGCCACTTGATTGTAGGTAGTATGCTATTACATATAAATATGTAGTGGAGAAGAGCAGGTGTAAATAATATTAAAATGCAGTAGGACAATATTTACATTTATTATTGAATGACAATATCTTATCCTAACAAATTTGTATCGCATTGTGGACAACAATGCCGACAACCACCTCAATATTATAATACAAGTACACAGTATTAAACTACATCTTAGTTATAAATAAATTAGAACATTCTCCGAGCGACGTTAGAAAAATTAATATTATTCGGTAGTAGTGTTGTCTCAGCAACGTGGTTTAGAGACTTAATAAAAAAATCATAAGATTGAACACATAAATAATTAGATCGAGATTAATATTATTGAATCTAAACATTAATAAGATGTTCTAGAGACCAATAATAGTTTGTTTAAAGAAACATAACTGTTTCCAAGGCAAATAACATAATTAGTAAACATGAAGCAATATTCAGCAGAGAAGATTGCTGTGGTTTTAAGTTATTGATAAAGAGTTGAAGAGCATTTGAGTCTAACACAAAGTTCTAGCACACCTGGTGAATTTTTTGCAAAAATATTCATGTCTATAATATCAATGAGTTGCATCAATGAAAAAATTTCAGAATAGTTTTTCATACTTCGACGACTTAGTCAACAATACAACACTAAAAAGATCATTAAATTAAAATTTTGGTTTATCATAAGTACTATTTACATTTTAACTGTTGTGAGCAGCTGAGTTGTAGAATTTAGATAATTTGGTAAATATATAAATCCAGTTACGATGATGAATTCATATAAACTGGGGTCTAAACAGGCCGCTTTAGCAGAATCGTGATAGGATAATAATATGAATTACGTTACAATTTGTAAAATGGTCACAAATGTAGTTAATATTATGAATTGTCACTTTGTGATCATTTTACGAGTTGTAACGAAAAGCGGCCATTTTAAATCTCCTGGTAAGCGAGTACAAATGGAATCAAATTAATAGTTGATACTAATCTCACATTTGTCTAAATGACACCAACATCCATCAACATGTAGGTTAATCAATGATGCTATGTACAGATGGAACTGATCTGAGATGGGGTCACTATCGGGTTCGCAACAATCTGCCTGTCAGTCACACGGTCCACAACACAGGTATCGCAGGTACACTTGTCTCCATGAGATGAATTCGATTTAACAACACATGTTAGTTTAAAAGCATAATTCTTTATCAGTGAAACATGCATTCTGTCTAACAATAAAATGATTTTACATGTAATTTGCTTGACAATCCTTACGTCAAGCCCCAAAAAAATATTAGAATTATATTTCGTGTGAATTGCTCAAATAAATACTAGCTGAAATAAGAGTTAAGTAATTAATTGGTATTTAAAATGATAAGTGTGCAAAGCAACGGATAATTCGTTATTTTAATTAAGAAAATGAATACGTCGTTACACGACTTTACACTACCTAAAAAAATACAAAATTATGGAATACTTGCGCATTCAAAAGTTTGAATCCTAAGGCCTTCTATTTAATTGTATAACTATTTTACAACTGATCTCATTCACACATTAAAATCACATCAAATTCATACTTGTACGACTCATACACAGATCATGTAATACAAATACTTTAAAACTATAGTTTGTAAAAATGATTCTATAATACACAATGCTCGTCGGAAATTTAACACTTTCGCTGCCCAGAACCCAGCATATGAGTCCAAAGTCCATACTACGCGGGGTGTTGGGCAGCGAAAATGTTAAACAATTTTGATATTTATCATGACAGGTCTACACTACAGTGAATCTAGTCAAAAAAAGGCCCTTACAGACTAAAATATTTGATCTCGCTAGCTTATTCTGAAATACTCAAGGATTTATTTCACAGATTTACACATATTTGGTGAACAAAATGCACGTTAGTCACATGGTAAATGTGGTCGAGTTCATTGTTAACGTGGAACACGGACGGTTCACGTTGTGGGGTTTGAGCAGAAAGTCAAGTGGAATGTGACTCCCGCGGTAATGATCCAGCGTCAGACTCTATGTACAGTTTGTATAGCCTGCTTGTGGTCCACTGGAAGATCTGCTTTGGCAGGGGAGCGAGAAAGCCGCTGGAGTCGCCGACGTGCGAACTTCCGCCTCCCCGGTGCTACGTCTTGAGGCGTCGCGTGTGCCTCGCGGCACCTTAGGGCGGCGGTAGCAGCGGCACCTCCGGGTACGACGCTTCCGGGTCTTCTTCTGAAGAATGGTCGCTGGTATATGAAGTGCGACCACTCTTCTCCCTCAGTCAGTATCTGGACAGAAGCATTACATTTTGTTAGGTTATAAAGATTCTTAGAACACTTTGAAAGTAATTATGTTCACTATTATTGTGGTAAATCTAGCAACAACTTGTGAAGAGTTTCAACCATGAATGAAGTCGGTTAATAAGAGTTCGTCAAATATCTTCATCAAAATCTGTTATATTCCAAAACGTGGATCTACGCGACACAATGGAGTTGTGTCTATGTTTTCATAATTACAGCTTTGAATAAGGTTCACTAAAAGGTGGAGATAAGGCCGCCATTGCACCCATTTTGGTAGCAAAGTCTCATCTATCTATAGTGTTGCAACCTGATAAAATACTCACTTCCTAAAGTTATCATCCCTGTCAGAGTCAGCGTAAGGCGCCCAGTGCGCCGGCGTCGCCTCGCCGTCATCACGGTCGCCCGTGCTCGAACCTGAACCGGCACACAGCTTGATTAGGTTTACATATTCAAATACCATGTACAAAAGAACAGTATGGAGAGTTGCCTGGCATGCTTTTCGGGAAAGTTATTAATGAGCTGTAGCGCCACTGCAGAGCAAAGGACATCCTTTCCCTTAGGGAGGACTCACACTCATCCCACCATCTTCTCGTTGATAAAAAATCACGTCATGTCTTGAAAAGGCAGAGTGAGCCTTGGTGAGCGTAAGATAGTTATGTCGGAATGGATACCTACTGCGTTATTAACTGAGCCCAGAATGGGCTGTATCTAATAATATAGCAAGACTAGCTGTGCCCGAAGGTCTCGACCTTCGTGAGTGTGAAATTAGCGGTGTAAATATACTATACGACATATTCTCATTCCTACCAAATGTACATAAAAATTGGTCGAGCCGTTTCGGAGGAGTGCGACCACAAACACCGTGACACGAAATTTTTATATATAAGATATTTGTACTCTTACTAAGTTAACAATAAGAGTGCCCAATGACGGGGTATATAGACCTCTTTTCATAGGTATTGATCTCCAGGGTTGATGTATGTGTTGAAATGCTTGTAAAGGACAATTTCTTGTCTTAATTACTGTGGACTTTAAGAGCACATTTGTAATTACGGTGTTAATGTGAGTTCTTGTATGTAAATATGTTGATGGATGGTTATGATGATGATCATATTTACCAATTTGATGTGCCGACGCAGTAGTGGTCGTAACAGGTGTGATAGAGAGGTGGGGTCCATCCGCTAGGGCGTCGTGTTGAGCTGCAGCGGCCAGGCGGGAAGCGGCAAGGGGCAGAACATAGCAAGGTAAGTTACAGTGTAAGTATTAGCCAAGCATCAACACCAGGTTAGGTAGAGGGATGGGTTTAGTTTACCTAAGTCCTGCGGCGAGGGCGTAGGTGGCGCTATCAGCGACACGGTTAAGTGCGGCATCTTGGTCAGCAGATCTGAAAGGTGGCCGGCGGCGACGGGCATTGTGTATTCATATTATATGACGTTGGTAGTTGAACGGTTTGAGTGTACCTTTACCTGTATTTGGTGCTGGCGGCTATCTATGGGGTCATCATGGAACGGGTACCTAAGGGTTATACCTGTTTTTTGTCTGGCAGTGAGTCCGGCGGCGGGTTTGATATTGAAGTATGGTATTCAGTCGATATGACACATGGAATTTAGGAAAAAGTTCGGGTTAGAAGCCTCTTCTTTGTAAAGGTGTAACCAGACCGCGGTAGATTCACGATATCGTGGCAGATTTGAGATATTATGATATATGGATGACACATTTAAGCTACGTTCCTTCGTGGTAACGTATTTTCGTTGGTAAGGTTGCACCTTAACTCGACGCACAGTTATAAACACTGCACGGGACCGGTAGTTCGTGATGATTTCAATGAAACTCCATGCTGCTACACACACTTAAAAGCCCCGTAACGGCATCGCTTCGGACTGCATCAGCTAGTAGAAACGAGATGAGGTGATGCCGATCCGGTGCAGTGCTTACAATTGTGCTATGAGGTTTATTCAAGCACGCTTGACATTCTTCAAAACCATGTGTCATATGCCCGAGCGAGGGAACAGTTGTCAGCGTGTGTGTACCTATGTGGTGCGGCGGCGGCGCGGGCGCGGCGATGGGCGTGATGGAGAGGTGCGGGCGCTCCACGGGCGGCGGGGACGCGGGCGCGGGCGGCGACGGGCTGTCCAGCGAGATCACGCCGCACGCCGCGCCCGGCACGCCCGGGGAGCGGTAGCCGCTCGATGATACTGCCTCCGCCGCTAGAGTCAACAAACATTTTCGTCAGTTAATAAGCAAGAAGCCGTTGACATTCACGATAGGCCTTGACCTACAATTAAGACATAGATAAATAAAAGCCCTACTTGCACATTTTGCAGTGTAATAAATATATTAAAAAGTCCTCCAATATCAACCAACAACATTCCTTCTACTGGGATACAGGTCTACTCTCTGTCAAGGTGAATGAACCGTAATCCAAGTCCAATGCAGGTTGGTGGGGGACCTTCAAATGTGTGGTTTGAGGACTGCTCTCCTCATCTTTCTTTCACTATTTTCAGATTTCCGAATCTCCGAAACAGCTGGACCAATTTTGTCGGGAATTTTACTGCCAGATAGCTGATGTTATAAGGAGTAACAAAGGTTATATATAAAAAAAAGATGAGGGTTCCGTTCAAAAAATTAAAACCCTTTTTAACAAAATCCGATTCAAATAGGGAAGTAACCTTCTTATATATAAAAATCTCGTATCACGGTGTTGTATGAGACTAGTCGCGAGCGAAGCCGCGGGCAAATGTAGTCCAACATTTCGTACGTTCGTACCCCTCACGAGGTGCCTTTAGCATGTAGTAGCTTAGTTTGTATTTAGTTTTTTTGCCTTAGCTTGGAAGACTTTACAAATAAGGCATCCATAAGAAAGCCCAGTTAAGCATTCAACAACCTCCTAGATTGACCCCAGAGATGCCATCTACAAAAAATAAAAAAAATGGTTCAGCTCACCGCTAGACGAGGAGTAGTTATCATCGCTCTTGACGCTGGACTCTGAAGCCGGTGGCGTAGGTTTAGGCTGTGGCACCTTGCGCTTGAGCGGCGCGTCGTCGTCGGAGTCCGACGTGAGGTCCACCATGACGTCGGCCGAGCGAGGGGTGCGCGCCTCGCCCACGGCCGCGCGCTTGCCCGGGCCCACGCCGCTGTCCACTGGGATCACTTCTGTACCACAACGAAATGTTCATTATGTCACATAACGCAATACGCATAAGCAATGATAGCTTGATAAGCGCCTAGCAAGAAAAATAATAGAGCGTACCTCTTCATGGAAATCTACAAAGAGACACTTAAGATTTATTAGATGTCTAATTCGTCCTAACTCGTTCTCAGTAGGCAGATGTTCAGAATATCTTGTTTCTCTTGGTATATTTTTCACGGTGCTTGTAACTAGAAAACATTTTTGCTAAGACTAGAGACACCAAGTGCGATTGTGCATTGACTTGTTGGCGGTTACGGGAATCCGCTGTATGCTAGTAACACACAGGACTTGGTCGTTCGGCTGATGCCTGGGGCCTCAACGCCTATGTCTACCAGTGCACCATCCACGTCTAACGGCTGAATGACGTTGATTACAGAATAAACTGACCGAGATCATCTGAGATGAGCGTGACGGGCTCGGCGGTGGGTTGCGTCTGCTGCGGCGCCCGCGCCGGCGGCGTGTGCGCAGACCAGTTGCCGTCCGCGTGCAACTGGATCTCGTTGCAGTCGGTCGACAGCCGACTCGACGTCAGCACCTCTTGAAAGTACCTGGACATTGACCGCAATAATAAGACAAAGGCGCTCGTGACTAAGTTCTGGGCTTGCTCAATTGAGTTTTCCATCATCACGCTAAGAATGAATTTGATGAGCAATCCACTGCTATCAACTGATTAAGAGTATACATATATCTCTCTAACCGGACGCAATTATGTTCAGCTGCTACCTTGCGAAGATTGTTGCTTTGCCCAGCATGAGACTATCTGATAATCCATGTCTTGATTCACATCATGAAACATAAAGCTAGGTAGACCTGAACCTGTTTAACAGCAGTGATATAATTACAGTTTGATATCAAACCGATTGAATATTTATTGGTCTCTTTTCAACAACACAATCTTTTCTTATACCATGATCAGTTGCTAGAAAATTTTTGAAAATCATATCTCTCTTACCCGTCAACTACCAGGGAGTCATAAGGCGCTGGGCGGTCGCACACGGGACACAGCCAGGTGGGCTTCCTCTCGTTCATCTGCAGGAACAGTGAGGCGTCGAAGCACTGCAGGTGCGGGCAGTTGGCCGGCCGGCACGGACACGACATGCGCATCTTGCCCAGCGGACACATGAGTGACACGCGGAGGGATGTCGTCGCGATCTCGCTGTCGTAGTCCTCTGATAGCTTTTCTTTTACTGTTGGGAAATTGTGATAGCATTTAAAATAGGGAATATGCATGTAATTTTTTCTTCACTTAAATCAATAAAATACAATACTATAAACCCAAGAAAATAATTAAAAGTTAAGTTCAACTACTGCTTGTCGCTCAAAAAATAAATTAAACTCCTACAATTTTCTACGACAGTTCAAACGTCCGTGACTGTCGCGGCCATTCATGTCATGTTATGTGACGTCATTTACCTCTATCTGCCTTGTTTACATCTAATTTTTTACCCTTAATATATTAATTTGGCAAATTGCATGTCCTTTATTCAAGTAAACATTGCAATAACAATATTATAATAAAATCTTAGTGAAACTTTAAGTACTTTTCAAATAAAAGTGTTTCTTTGACACATGGTATTTGACGTCACTACCGTCGTTATCGAGGGGCGATGCGTTTTGAGTTTGCGTTCCGTTTCACCAAAAACACGCTACATAAAATATTAAATTGTAAAGTAAGTGTTGTATTAGAAAATTAAACAAGTGTACCACAATGTTTTTATGGACCAATACAAGGCATTTTTAAGAAATAATAAATATTTTGTATTTCTTGCATATTCCCTATTATGGTCCTAATTTGAGACTACATCTCAGCCATTTGTTCAAGTGTAATTGCTGCACATTAACCAAAAAAATATGGTCTGCATGTTAAAATTACAACTAATTTGTCAAGTCTCAATGCTGAATATAGACTAAACAGTTGTGTTACATTCGCGTGTAGGCTATCAACTACATGCCACTGAAACACAACACAACTGGTGAAATGCTTGAGAGTTTTTTCTGCCTCATTCCTTGTCTTGCCCTCTCTACTTTTACACTGCATTTATCTCAGTACACACTAAAATACAGTTGGGCATTTTAATTGTCATGTAAAATTGAAATCTCAGTACGTATTTTCGGAAGATGATACAAGGACAAGTAACTCACTGAGTGACCGCGTATAGTCAGGATTCTTGGTGCCCTTATTCTTCAGTCTCTGCAGCAGCTCGGCAGACGTGAGCTTGCGCACCATGAACACACTGAGCACGTAGGCGCGCGCGAAGTCCGCCGCCCACGTCACCTGTATCGTGTTCGCGACCGTCGGGGACAGCTTGACTAGTGAGGATATGTTCACTGGTCGCGGTGGCCGCTTCGGCTCTGGTGTTGGCTTATTCGTTGGTATTGGGTTCTAGAAATAGATAGCATGACCAGTGTGTAATGTTGCCACAGTAGGGACACAGGCCGTGAGTGGGAGTTCAGCGTAATCCACAAAGTTTTTAGTTTCTTTTAAATAAAATTGAATAAGTCCACTCTTGACCTCTATTTCACCTGTTAAAGTATGGCTGAACTTGATCGCCTACACTATAATGTCAATTCATTGATTATATTCTAAAAATAAATGAAAGGTCTTTGCAGGTAAGATTTGAACTTGATCTTTTATTGGTTTATTATTTAGTAAACATACCAAAGAAAAGATAGATGATTGTGGGAGGAGTGATTTGACAGAAAAAGGAATAAAGATACCGTGACTGTTGACTGGGGAGAATGGGAGAAAAGTACGTGTTACGGCGACGCAAGTTACATGGCGCAAGAGCAGGCAGGTGATGATGATTTACTAAACATACTCACTGGCAGTGGACACATTTTGTTGTTAACTTTGACATTAACGCTAGGCGGGAAGTGGTCCTCTTGTTCACATGAAGTTTCTAGGAGACAAAACCGGAGTTGTGCCTGAGAACAAAGATTTGTGCATATTATTAAATATTGCTAAATAATGCCAGCTGCACAGGGTCGATCTTCAAGGTTAAGCAGCGCTTGCCAAGGTTGGCCTGTGGATGGGTGACCATCACACATGGCGATTTACTGCACCTCGGAAAGCACGTCAAGCCGTTAGTCCCGGCTGTCATTTGTAGACCTTTGACATTTGTTGCAGGTAGTCAATGGCTCGAAAGTCCAGTCTTACCAAGGGGTATTGTATTACTCACTACAAACTGGATTTTCGAGGTCAGATAGGTAGTCGCTCCATGTAAAATACTAGTACTCAGCTGCATCCGGTTAGACTGGAAGCCGACGCCAACATAGTTGTGAAAAATGCTAGGCAGATGATGACTACACACCTGTATGACATAATCAAGTTTGTTGCTGGTTCCGACGAGATCCTTCCCCGATGCGATCTCGGTGGCTTGTTGTGGCGTGAGGTGGAACACGTATGTGCCCTCCTGCATGCGGCCCGCCTGCATCGGCATCATTGTGGATGGCTTCATTAGTTCTGCTAGCACGTCGTAGAACGGCAGTCTAAGGGAGAGAACCACTTTAAAGTAGAGCTATACGTCATGGTCGGTCGAACCTGGATGAGACACAGCACCTGATACAGTCTAAGAAAAGCCAATGCCTAGTATATAGCCGCTGAAGTTTCTGTGTCTCACGAGTCGATCCGTACCATTTTAAATAATCAGTTGGGTATGAAACATGTTGCCGCTCGGCTAGTCCCAAAAGACCTGAATTTTCTCCAAAAACTCAATCGCATAAGTAGCTGAGGACATGCTTGAACGAGTAAATTCCGACCCAACATTCATGAAACGCATTGTTACTGGTGTGGTGACGAGACGTGGGTTTAAGTGTTTAACATGCAAACTAGTCAACAAGCTTCGGAGTGGCGCCTTCCAACTGAACCGCAAAAACCACGCCAAAGTCGATCAAAAGTTAGTCATGTTGACCGTTTTCTTTGACTATCGCGGTGTTCTGCACTCGGAATTCTTGCCAGAAGGTCAAACAGTAAATAAAGAATATTATTTGAGCGTTATGCGGCGTTTAAGAGAGCAAATTCGACGAAAAAGGCCAGGTTTGAGGAAAGAAAATTCTTGGATTTTGCACCACGATAATGCGCCTTCGCACAAGGCCATCATAGTGAACAAATACCATCGAGCAACCTATTCATCATATATAGCTCCGGCCGACTTCTTTCTTTTTCCTAAACTCAAATTACCACTTCGTGGCACCCGTTTTCATTCGGTAGAAGACATGAAGGAGAATTCGCGGCGAGAACTAAACTGAATTTCGGAAGATCAATCTTCACAAAATGTTGTACATCCATGTCGAAGTTGGGAAATAATCAATTCTACTATTTTATAATTGCAATATATTCTGTCTGTCTGTTACCTTTTCACGCCTTATTAGCTAAACGGATATATGTTTATAATGAACTTAGGTACAGAGACAGACCATGACCCAGTAATAAGTTCCTGTAGGATAAAATAAAACAACGACGCGGGCTAGTAGACAATAAAGATCATAAGAGTACTCACTTCCTAAACTTAACGTCGGGGTGTACCGGGAAGGGAGCTAGGGGCGCCGTCGGCGAAGGTGAAGGCATAGGCGCGAGCGCACCGCCGCCGCCGCCGTAGCCGTGGTACATGCTGCTCGGGTAGATCGGGTTCTGTCGTGCCTGAAAGTACCTCAACTGCTCATACTGGTCTTTGCTGCTGGCTTCAATAAAGATCAACCAAGGCCTGGTTTCCACCAAAGCGGAGATGATCGGACCGGAGAGGAGACGTGTGGGTATCTAAGGATCGCATTGGTTGAAATCCATGTCTTGTCTCTCCTGTGATTGGTCGAATCTTACACATCTCCGCACCGCACCCTCATCATCACGATACAAATTGGCAACGCGTACACATTACACAGGCGTGTAACTGTTGCGCTCGCAGATAGCGATGCAACATTATATCGTGGTTTAATATTTCCATCGTTAAAAGGGTGTAAATGTTAACGTTTTATCTTTACCAGCTATTGAATGCCAGGGTTAGCTAGGTGGCTTGGTCAAATGGACAGGCTAGATAGGGCGCAGGGCTCTCTGAGCAATTTTCATCCGTTCAAGCTCGGTAGCTAATTTTCCCTACACTGAAAAATTATTCGAAATACCGCTGTATTGGATATTTGCTATACTATTATATAGTATACTATATACAGGGTGAATTTTTCAAGTGGGCGTGGATGGCCAAATCCTAAACTATGAAATATAGCGAAAAATACTGAAAGGAGTCTTGAGCACGATTTTGATGAAAACTAAAACTGCATCATTATATTTTTGAAAAAATAATATTCCTAGCCAGGAATCGAACCCGTGTACTATTATAGGTACTGCATATTTTCGTATGCATGTTAACCTTTTTGTCGTTAAGATATAAAGTTACCGTTACAGGCATATTTTGTCCGCGTGATTCTTGATTGTTGTAGCCGCTGACGGCGGGGTGCTGGTAGAGCGCGCGCGAGCCCGGCAACGCGGGCGCCAGGGGGTCTTTGCCCTGCGAGCCGCCTCCCGGGCCCACGCCGCCTGACGACAGCGACTGATTGTTCCTACAAAACCATCAACACTTACACTTCTCGTCCTCCTCACACACACGCTCATCAAACAATTACTTGAGGACATTTATTCAGGGATCCAACATCATGCAACAACAGACTGCACAGTGATCACTAACAAAGTTCAATTGCTAACAATTTTCCGTTCATAGTAAGGACCATCACCCAAAGCCCCGAGACTCATGCTTCAACTGCCTCCGGACCTCCACAAGTAGTGACTGCAGTAGCAAACAGAAACGATAATGGTGACTGTTGGACAGAAGTGGGTTATCATGCTAGCAGCTATGCTTGAGGCAAACGCGACAAGAACTGAAACTTGCCTAATTTGATTGTAGGGCCTTTGCGAGCGGTGACCGTTCTCAGTGGTTTTGAGCCGCGATCTAAGTTCGGAAGAAGTTCCATTTTCGGCGGGCGCACTGGGGGCCGCGCTTCCTACCCTCGCTGAAGATCGTGTTTTAACCATTGTTGACGAACGACCATCTCATGTCAACTGAAATTCACGAGTCCAAAAATGGACAAACTAACATCAATTATGTGTATAAAAATGAAGAGATTTCTGGAAAATTTCTTCATGTCGTGAATGAAATGGCACCACGCGGACTTTACCTTATTTCTCTTACGTAACAGACTGGAAGCTGACAGGGAAAGGGGCAAGAACTACTAAACATCTGCAATTGAATAATTATCCATTTTAGTCATCAATGGTTAAAACATGTCTTACAGCTTTAATTTAACAACTAGATAAACCATAAAAGTACTTAAACTAAGAAATTGTTTTCAAACAATAAATAGTTGGAGATCCTTTAGTTTTTAATAATTTGAGAAATTATTCCACTGCAGCTGTGAACGAGCATCGCTAAGGAGAGAAAAGTAAAAGTACATCAACAATTTGTCAACATGAGAAATACACTGTTGTAGAGAAGACATGACTGGTTTGGTAAGAGAAATAAGGGGTGTCCCGTTTATGAAATTTTCCAGAATATTGTCAACAAATATTATTTAATAATATAGAAAAAAGGAACACTCCATCATACTTATTTAAGAAATAATGCATCATTTTAGCTGCCTCAATAAAATAAAATTTGTACTGTATAGAATAACTGATAATAAAATATTTACACCTTTATAAATGATGGTAATTTAGTTTCATTCATTTTTATTTAAATTTGATTTGTGTGTACTAGCATTTTAAATAATTATAAATACTTACAAAATAAATGAAAGTATGGCATGTACATTGATTCAATAACATAGCTTTATTTGAAGGGCATTTCAACTTTTTGGGATGTTTGTAGATGAAATGCCTGTGTTTAACAACAAACCAAAATACAAACTAATTGCCTGAATTTAACAAGTTGCAAAAACAAAGTCATACATAAACTGAAGAACTTATAGAAATCGAGCCCGGATAGGGTTCCGGGAGCTTTAGTACATTAGTATCTACCTTTAAAAAAATCGATAATTGCCTACGCATTACCTTCATTACTAGGGATAACATTTGCTTTATTTAGTCTTAATTGTAAGGGCAATGACAATCCTTCCAAATACATAAAAAAACACTTGATTTAGCGAGTTCACCTACATATTTACGGCAAAAACCACGTTAAAAACGTAGGTTGGAAACTAAGTTTATAATTTAAAAAATCTGGTTATCATCAGAACAGTAAGTTAAAGCCAAAAGTATTAATTACCCATTGGTTCAAATAAGTTTCGAGTTATTTGGCTACATTGATAAATAACGACATTATTATTTTCCAAAAGAAAAACGTACACAAAATCTCAAACAATATGGTTGTCACCACTACAAATCAAAGTTTACTCACCATGATATCGCGTTACCGTAATCGTAATATCTACTCATGTTAATTCTAATTTATAAAAGTTACACTGACATTTAATTACAATTTAAATTATTTACGTGTTTTTCACAAAACGCCATAACTTGACGCTTACAACTACACGGCCGCCACGTTGACCATAGACTAAATTTACCTTTTTCTGACATGTGTATAGGCCTTATTATAATTTTTACGTTTTATATATTGAAATTCATGAGATATCAATTCTAGTTTAGCAAATTATCATTCTAGTCATATTCAATATAAATTAAACTCTTGATAAATTCACAAAAATATCAAAAATATGTTCATAAAGAACAGATGGGCTACGACAAATAAATATGAGTAATTGTAAAGCTGAGTACACACCAGCGAAAACATTACACATGAGACGCAATTTCCGTTTCCTAGTTTTGTGTGCTGTGCAAAATTTTGTTTGGATATTCTCTAAACGGTGAGCTCTGACACCATTACATACTGCATGATACTGTTTAATCATAAACCTGAAGTAGGCTGTGCCGAGCTAAATATAGACGTATGTCTACCATATAAACGCTTAAATAGAGATTTCAACTGTATTCATCTTGGTAGAGACCCTACATTTTCATCACAACCATTTTTCTTTCTGACTTCAACAATAATTATTTATAGTGATGCTACAAATGCAAGTAACTATGTATAAATATATGTAGAATATATACTCAACTGGTATATCATGGATCAATGTTGGTAATAAACGGGTATATTTTAGCAGCACATAGCCTAGGTTCCCAGAACTGGTTTGTGGTGCTATAGACTTGTAATTGTTAGTTACTGTTGTGTTAGTTACTTCCACTTCTATAATATAGGACATGGGTACTAAAAGTTTTTTTGTAATAATAGTAATTTTGATAATAGTATGTACTGACGCGAGCACATCAAGCTACCCAAAACTATCAAATTTTCCCAATCAACCCTGAACTTAATGCTTTAGCGATAAAGTTGAAAATCGATTAAAGAAATTTGACAGATTGTAGTAGTTTGATGTGCTGGCGTCTGTACTCAAAAAGAGATTAGGAGCCACAATAACTAACATAACATCACGCCTACAATCTCCGAAGGGTAAGGCAGGGGTGTACTCTACGACACCCACATTTTACCAAAACTTATGTTTAAGCCCCATATAAAACATCAATTTGTAGAACATAATTATGAGGATAATTATTTACTTGAGACAATATAAAATCAACAAACTACTCCTGCTGTAAATAAAATGTATCCGAACGGGAACTGTTCAGATACTTTATACACTTTGATCTAGCATTATGAATTTGTTAACAGTTTGTTGCCTTAAATATTATCAGTGCTCTCAATACTTGTTTTTTAATACTTCATTACTAATTGTATTATTGAGAACGATTTTTGACTACAAACTGACAATATTTTTCAATAATTTCATAACACCTATTAAATCAGGAATCGGTAACTTTTTTAGTTTCAGAACGCTCGTTAAGTGGAAGCTTCTTGGAAACGGAAACATATTTGTTTCTGATAATGTTTCCGTTTCCTAATTCTTTTAGATGTACCACACCTCAATTTTATCGATATGAAACTTTTATCGATACTCTATTCGCTTAAATCGATGTGAGGGAACCTCATGGGCTCCTGTTTGCCTCACTTTAATACTTATTGTTTTGTCACGGCAGGCGCGGCAGAAGATACTTTACTATTGTTACTTATATTGCGTTTTTTTTTTGAAGTAAAAACGAAGTTATTAGAACATAATATATCAAACTTTAATAAACAAAACGTTATAAAACAGGCGACAACAAAAGTATTTCCAATTATTTGAAAGAGCATCCTTAAACTACTACCTGTGTTTTGCTTTCTTTTGGTTACATGAATAGATTTGATGATAGAATTTTCGTAAGCAAATAAAATTTAATCATTGTGGCATCCATGAAGTTTAGAGCGTGCCAGCAGAAGACGTGCTGCGTTGACGTACAAAATAAATAAGGAAGCGAGCCTTTTTTTTAGGTGGAGACGAGCGGGAGCGGAAAGGAGAATTCGAGCAAACACAATCGCTGAAATTAGCTTCTAATCCTTGCTTCATTTCAATGGGAACAGTTACAGCACGTATAGCGGAGATCAGCGACAGATTCACTAGTCTCTACTTCGGTGAAAACATCCATAGTCCTCTGGTCATACCTCGGCTTCACTCATCTCTGCGTAAAGGAATGTAGCAGTGGAAACGTGTTGTAAGGGCCGAAGGATGATGCGATAATATGACTTCATAGGTATCTATTATATTTGGAAATAACTTAGTTTTATGTATCACTGTTTATTTGGCATACCAAATATACAGTGTTATGTTCAAAATTTGACAGCTTCATTCCGAATTTTCATAAATAATTAGGTAGGTAAATAAACTTATCGAGGAATTGCCCATACAATCAAGTATTCTGTACTGTTACCCAAAATCTTCCAAAACCTGTAACCCAAAAATTTCCAACTCGTACACTTCATAGGATAGTTAATAATTAGGTTCTAGCCACAGGTAAGTGTATTATGTGTGCACCACGTGGACCATATCGGAGAAGACTGGATACCGCGTGCGACGAGCCGGGAGCGGTGGACGTCGAGCCGTGCGTGCACCGGCCGCGTGGCGCCTTGAGGCCGGTCCGTCCACAGGCGCTCTGCCAACGCCGCTGCCCGGGGCCACGCGCGCGCTATCAACCCGCCTTCACTTAGTAATGGCGACCAAATCGTTGCCTCTCCGCCTTCTACGACTCCATTGGCATGTTTGACCCAAGGACGATGTTCGTACACACGTTGCCATGAATTGTACGCCGCACCACCGGTTCCTTCATACCACGCTCCAAATCCCGTATTCAAGTCCCACGCATCCTCATGAGACATAATTGTTCGAATACCGGTGATATATGCTTGAGCCCATTCAACGTTACGAACCTGAATAGCTATATGATTGACATATTCTCTTAAATCAGATTTAAACCGTTCACGCAGGTGAGACATCCAAAAAATTATTAGTTTGGGTAATTCTCCTGGCCGTTTTTCTAGACGTGTTAGTAAATTGCGGGTAAAATGCAGCCAGAGGCCATTGGTGTCATTTTTAGTGTTATTAAATTTTTCTTCCCAACATTGCATGGAAATTTCACTGCCTCCGAGATGAACAATGTCATCGATCCCTGTTAGACGCTGGATTTCAACAAAAAGGCGTTCAAACAAGTCATACACATGTGTATTAACTGGGTTTAACTGTCCACATGGAGGCTCACTGCAATATTTAGTCCAATGGTCGACGTTAAGGCAGAATGCTAGTTCACCGAGGCCAGCGGCGGGTCCCCAGCTCCAGCCGTGACCGACGTGCGCGGGCGCGTCTATCTCCAGCAACACTCGGATCCCCCGCAGCCTTGCACGCCGCACTATTGTGCGCACGTCATCAGGAGTGTACACGTCCCCGGGGGTGTGCGCACCATAGTTAGCTAATTCCGGAACACTGTCCGTATGCAGCGGAAATGATTGCGAGTCGCTAATGTGCCAATGAAATGTATTTAATTTAGAAGCTGCCATAGCGTCTATATTCATCACCAGCTCTGCAATAGGAAAATAATTGTGCGCTGTATCTACCAGTAACCCTCTGTATCGAAACCTCGGCGCGTCATCTATCCGTGCTGCTTCTAATATCAAGAGAGTTCCCATATAGGGGTCCAGCCATACTAATTGCAAAAGCGTTTCCATAGCATGCCTAGCACCACAGAATGACGGTGCAGCAATATCTACCATTAGCGAATCGACGGTGTCCTCTACTGGTCGTAAGGACAGACTGTAACTCTCATCAGTATCTACACGTATGCCTGGATCTCCGCTGCCGTTGACGATTATGCGCACAGAGACACTTCGCCACTCTTCGAGTCCCTGCGCTCCATGTTCTAGTATCCGCAAGTCGCTGCGAAGCAATAAAAATGCATCTTGAAGAAGTTCATGAACTATCCTGGATGGAGCCTGGACCATATGCAATTGAACCATATCGGCGCGCACAGGCACTGCGGTGGTAGATAGACTAACCGTCCCCGTTGGTTGTGGCCAAATCTGCATTGACGAGCACAGCATATTGCACGTTTCCAGGGACTGCAGCTTTGTTACATCCGTTGTTCTCAACGGCAAACATTTCTCATTTATACATTCCCAATTCCACAGTGGCAAAGAAGTTCTGAAACAAATATATTACTTACCTGTATAATGTTCATATCATTTTTCGGACCGGAATTGAATAATTAGTAAATGTTTATAAGAATGTTAAGGTAACAATATTTAAAAGAAGCTGCTTACTTAGTAAAGTTTGTCTGGCAAATGATTGTTTCAAAAGCAAATATACACAATAAGAGTAGAACATTGTCAGGTAAAAGTCGGACCAGGAGCCACATTACTTCTTAATTTTTTCTACCAAATAATCCATGAAAGAGTTACAGCTACACTTTTAAAAACATTTCTAATAATGAATCATTCCCACCTATAGCTTTTGCCTTCTTTTGACTAGACTACTGCCAAACTGTCAGTTTGAGTACAATAATCATGCGTTTGTGACTGAAAGACTTATGAATAATTATGGATGAAATTACCAGTACAAAGTTTTTAACCAAGGATATGCCCGTCCATGCCCAGTCAATAGAGTTTTTAAAACTACTAGGAAGTCTTTGCCATAAAGTCTTTATTTAATTTTAAGGGGCCGAAAATCTGGAACGATTGTTGTCGGTCAAAATTGAGCTTAGTGCTTAGTTATTCTTAAACTATTTATCACGGCAGAATAGCTGATCAAAAATATTCAAATCATTGATATTACACGTTAATTGGTGATATTAAAAACTATAGGTGAGAGGCTTGTAAAAATCTTTTTGGACCTTCATTCTTCACGAGAGAAACACGATTATTTATTGATTTAATGCAGGAAGTATCTACAGGATACGACGTTAACCAATGTTTATGTAAAAATTACACGACTAAAAAGTTACGGTGTATTATGAATTATCAATGCAAGACTGCAAGTCCCAAATTAATTAGATACTTCGTTTTTACATAATTTTAACGTTTCAATTAGTTTAATCCTACTTCAGGCTTTTATTTTATGAGGTTGCCATGCTAAAAGCGACATCTATCGGTTTAGAAAGGAAAGCGGTGCAGGCGTAAAGCACTGTTGTTCGGCTAATTTAAAAAGACCCTTCTCTTCGAGAATTCTGATTCAAACAAAAACCTCTTCATTTTGATAGGTTTGCAGTGTGAAATTGTTTAGATTGTAAACAGTCCCCTCTTTCTTTCGAGTGTCGAGTGAATCCTAGTTAATTTACACATTTACGCAGTCCTAATTGCATAAAAAAGTATTGGTATATTTGGCTGAATTCATGCTTCGGTGTAGGTAGATTAGTTCGATTATCGATAGCTCCCCCCAGTCCGAATATTACTCTCGACGTCGGCCATCTTGTATTTCTTTAGGAGTGATCTGTGATTGTTTACAATAACATGGAGCGTATATTTATCGAATGTGTGAAAAACCAACCGTGTTTATGGAAAACCGACATGGAAGATTATAAGATGAGTGAACGGAAGGACGAAGCCTGGAAAAAAGTAATAAAAGAGAGCGCAATATCAGAGCACGGTATTAAAACTGGTAAGTTATAAACACCAAATAAAATAAATAGAACCGAAGGCGAAATGAGATTGAATGAATGAACAATGAAGTGAATGAAGTTCTTTTTTTTACATTTTAGCCTCGTAAGATTGTCAAAGTTTGAGAGCATAGTACAATACATACATATATATAATAGCATATACACAATCATGTACATTGTACAGTGTGCCAAATATATTGAAAATGGGTTCAGAGCGTTGCACGTTTATTTTGGCGCTTGAATGACATTGTCACGAGACGGAGGACGCTGCCGCGCTGTTGCTCAACAATTATTGTGAAATTGCCTGTGGAAATTGTATTATTGTATTGAAAATAAATGATGGCGGCGTTAGTTCCGACTATGGCCACGCGCCAAAATAACTCAGCTGCACTAAATATCGCAACGATGAATTAATGATTAATTAGTTTTTGCCTTCTATTATTAATTAGATTGATTTAAAATTAAATGAACTTGGAGGGCGGCGTTGATTCGGAAGGAAGATGCCATAAACCCTGCAACCTGACAAATAGATGGTTTTTGGATTTGCATGCATGAATTATTCACCATGTTAATTTAGATCAGGGGATCGCAACCTTTTAAATTTAATCACTAATAGGTACACTAGGTACGTAATATCGAGTAGGTACAGTTCTTGGGTTTTTCCGTCTGGAATTTCTCAGTAGCAGCCACGGAGTCTGGATTTGTGCCCGGTGGATGGCAATAGGCTCGTACCCTTTTACTGATATGGGGCTTAAACATAACTGGCGAAATGTGTGTGTATTAGGTAGGTACACCTCTGCCTACAGGCATGATGTTGATGTTATGTAATGTTACATAGAGTACACCAGTAGGTAACGCAGTGGTGGCCCAGTAGTAACATCCGCTATTTGCATGCACTTTACTTGGTGTAAATTATTTCATCACCAAGTCACCACTACTCAAAACATTTAAAGAAAACATCGTGAGGAAGCTGGAACCTAATTGTGACGTCCATCAAACCGCTCTCGATCCACGTAGTGGATTTCGCTTCCCCTCGAAAAGAGAAGGCCTGTGTCCCAGCTGTGGGGACATTATAGTCTGATTAATGATAATGTTTAGGTAATAATTATATACTTGGCTTATATTTGTTGAGCCCTTCCCTCCCGCCGCTCGGTCACTCTACGACCCCAACCCATGACGACCCACTTACTAGTTACTACGATAATATAGTCTGCGCGCTGATTATCAAGGTTTTATATCTAGAGTGCGTCATGGTTCTTTTGTCGCATATAGTCTGTTTTTTAATCTCGTACACTAAATTGACAAGTGAAAATGTCAAAACTGACTTAAATGTTATTGAAATCTATGTCAGTTTGCCATTTGTACTTGTCAATTTAGTCTCCGAGATAAAAAACAGACTTTAAATGGAACTAATGACGCCATATTGTTTTTTCATTACACTTTCCACAGACAATTTCAAAAATATTAACCAACAGCGCCCTCCAGGCATTGATATCCAAGTGAAAACTTTCGTAGAGTGTTGCTACGAAAGTTTTCATCGAAAATGTCTTTTAGCTGATCTCGGAGTCTACTTGTGCAATAGAATATAGGTTCTTACCAAATAGGTAGGAGACATCCTGCAAAGAAGTTATAATTCTAAGTTATAGGTAAATACATCGTTTCGAACCGCGTATTATTTTAACTAATAGTAACTACTCGCGGACTTCCACTGAAAATGATGCAGAGAAAGTTAAACTTAGAATTAAATACTACAACAGCTTGCCTTAATTTGAACACATTTTACACTAACCTAATGGTAATGCACTTTACTTGACAAATATATTTTAGTTAACATAACTGTAACAAGTATTTACATTTTAGTGAAAGAAGCGAAATACTATTGGAAGAAACTAAGAGACATACATCGACAATCGGTATCTAGACAACGAAAAAGTGGAACAAGAAAATGGAAACACCAAGACCACATGGAGTTCATATTGCCTTACTTAAAACGTAATGAAGGTTTAAATTCTACTGCAGACTCGGATTTATTAAAAGATGATATTGAAATCGAATTACAAGATGACGCAAGTGGCAGTACCACGCCAAAACCTCATAAGACGGAGAATATATTTGTTCATGAATTTAACAGAGAAGACAGCGATAGTGGCAGGAATCCAGCGTACGAAGAGAGACAAGTAGTAGATGTTACTGTGACAACAAGACCAGCCTTGGAGAGTTTCTTCGCCAGCATGTGTGATATGACCTGCAGTTTACCAGAATATATGCAAATAAGAGTCGAAAGGAAAATATTTGATGTAGTCATGGAAGCACGAGAAGAACACTTGCAAAATCAGACCTATTTTGGTTCATAAAACCTGTAATAGGTGTGTAACATGTACTTGTAGGTAGTTAGTTTTTATTACAAGTTTACCTCTACATGTAACCCTTCGGGGGAACAAAAATATGTATAATATCATGTATTTCTAAATAAGTAAACGGCAAGATGCGCCACATAATTATGTCGACAATCAGAAATTATTAATTTGATGGTATAAGCCAGTGAACGTTAACCAAGACAATACTGCGAATCTTAGATTCAGAGATTTACTAAGTACAGACGCCAGCATATCTAGATTGATATGACAAAAAAAAAAAAATTGACAGATTGTAGTAGCTACTACAATAGCATTAGGTTCAAGGTTGATTGGGAAAATTTGACAGTTTCGGGTAGCTTGATGTGCGTCTGTACGTGAATGGTAACACAAAAAGGATCGAAAAGCTAGAAAGACTTCTTTGCCCTAGCCTAGTTATCTAACTGCAATCAACTTGGATGTAGCGGTCTCATCATTCTCATGCCCTTATTTCATTTGGGGGCGGCGCAGCGGGTCTTCTTCCATACTTCTCTATTACTCTTCATCTCATCAGACAACTCCTTTCTCGCTATATCATCCTTTTACAAAGCCCATCGTTTCTTTGGCCTTCCTATACTCTTAAACATCCACATTCATACTCAAAACTTTCCTCACGACATTTAATTGTTTTTCCAAATTTTCTTTCAAAAAACCCTTACATTCTAGTTTAAATAGTACCTACTCACCCTTCATCCCTGTGTTCTGGTCCGTGAGCCGGTGTCCAGGTTGGGGGTTGAACACAAAAAAAAATTGTCTCAAAAACTGGTAATTACTCGTCATCTCATCAGACACCTCCTTTTTTGCTATATCATCCTTTTACAAAGCCCAAAAATGAAGATACTAAAGATTCATGAAATTGTCGAGGTGTGGGATAGAGAACATAAAATTGTGAAAGACCGAAAACGTCATGAAAAAAAATCCAGTCATTCACCAGCGAGGTTGATAAAAGTTAGCATACCTCAGAGTTTCTTGTGAAACACTACTAATAAATAAATACGATTACTTGATTAGTACTAATGCTGAAAACCGCAACAAAATATATGTATTGTGAAAAGTTAAGAAGAATAATGGACATCTTTGTTTTATTATCTACTTCGTCCTCGTGAAATAATCATAAAAATATGTCATTACTTCCCTTGATTATGTTAACAATTTCAAGGGTTTTCAGTTTTTTTGCACGGTTTCCTAGCCCTTTATATAAAATAAAAGTTTTTTTTTATGTTATAAATTATATGTACCGTATACATAAAGGGTGTAAACATACTCTTTACGAAGCCGAAAGGCTCTTGTTTTCCGTATCATTGCGATATTTTTTTTGTACTGTGGGAACCTTCTAGTTATGGAGATATTGGAGGTCAAAGTTCCAATTTTCACAAGCTTTTTTTTTAAATACAAGTTTGTAAGGTAATAACTTTACTTTAATTATCTACATGATCCGTTTACTATTCAAAACATCCATCAGCACAATGTTTTGAGTGTGCTACATTGAGTTTTACCGTAAAACGTGATTTTTCACCCAAAAAAAAAGTTGTTTCCCAGCAACAAGTTTTGCGTAGGGTTACTTAGTTTGATGTACATTGACGGCTTCGTGAAGGGTCTGTTTACACCCTGTACACTTTCATTATGCATTCTGTAAAAAGCTGATATTTTGAAATTACAAATAGACACTTAAATTTTATTTATTTGTATGTATAGATTTCTCTTTAGAGGATATACCTATAGCACTACAGTTTCATTAAAACATACGACATATTATAATAAGGAAATTGTATGTTTTATTTCGAAACCAGACCACAATACTCATACATAAAAAAAAACAAAAAAACATTTCAAAAAAATCCTTTGTTATTCGGAGAACCCTGCACCAAAATCCGTATATGAATAAGATACCCACATTGATACACACCAAAGCTAAAACTGATTAGTCCAATGAACAGGATGATGAGGTCTGCGATTAGACGTATATTGTTCTTGCCGTAGTGTTCAGGATACCTCATGCTGATATCCATTAAAGCTGGGAAAACTAGTTGCAACATAGTGGTGCATAGATTTCCCACGAATGCTACGAGTGGTCCTTGGAATGGCACCATGTAGGCAATTAAAACTGAAATGTAGAATTTTTAAAGTTAATTTTGTAAATGGCTCTTACGGCGCATGGCTTTAATCGGAACTAACGCCACCGTCTTCAGGGTGGAAGGGACACCGACGCGAAAACGGTTACCACATACTCAGTACATCATTCTGAACCGGCGCGGTCCCAGCCTAAAACCTTGGTGGTTCCCCCTAATAAAAACAGGCAGGTGGGGGGAGGGGGGTTAAACACTTAAAGGAACAACTTTTGAAAAACGAAGGTATAATACAAAAGGATCATGCGCGCCGACAGTTTATTTCCGTGGGGGGCTTCCCGAACAGAGCCTGTACTTTCCCACGGGTATGTTAGGGTTTCGTTCCGCTTGTAGGTGTCGATTCATGCAAGGAATAAGTTGACTTATATATAAGTAGTAAAGCCTATGAATTGAGAAAAGCGAGAGTAGCGAGCTCGTCAAATTTTGCAGCCACTTCGAATTAGGATAGAATATAGATAGGTTAGTTAGGTTAGGGTAGAAGATAAGTTTTCTTTTTGTCTAAAATACAGAAATTGTGTTAGTACATAAAGCAAAACTGAAAAGAACGCAGAATGTTACATGTATCTCATAATTTTAATTCAAGAGTATGTACACAAATTTTCAAGTCAATCGACCCCTAGAATAAAAAGTTTCACAGAAAATTCAACCCCCCATTTCGCCCTAGGGGTGCAATTTCGTAAAACCCTTTCTCTTAGTGGATACCTATACACTTCACAAAGAATACACTCTCTAAATTTCACGTCGCGAGGACCAGCGGTTTGGGCTGTACATTGATATATCAGTCAGTCAGGAGTTCGAAACCAAGTGCTAACAGGCTTGGAAGATTTTTGTAGGAAGCCATTTTGGTTTCCGTGATTAGAAATGGACTACTGGAACCAATGGACCAATGCATTGAAATAGAAATAATATTTATTTGCGTAAAAAATTGGTCATGTCTCTTATCATGGATGTCGCCGAAGACTTAGACGTCTAATACTGACTACTGGCATGGAAGTCTAATACCTTAAGGGCTGGCACGTCGCCCACAAGATCAAGGGATCGTAGTGAGGCATCGCGGGCGCGCCCCTAGTTTTTATTTTGTTATAAATGACAGTGCGATCATATATAATTGAGTCGGACGAGGTAAAGTCGTCTTTTTAAAGTTCCTGTATCATTTTCTGTAATTTCCCGGAAAATGATCACACCGCATTGGAGGATGTGTTTAAGACGCTTCGGGAAAGACGTGGCGTTAACATCAACAGAGAGTACATCTCACACTTGAGATTTGCAGATGACATCAGCATACAAGCTGAATACTGCAGGTTGCCTTGCAGCAGATGCTGGCTGAATGCTGCAGGTTGCCTTGCTGCAGATGCTGGATGGCCTATGGCCTAGTTGATACTTCAATACTAATGGTTTCCGATTGAACTCAAACCCTAGGCCATGTTCAACGAACACGTCAACCCGAGCTCAGTTGTTATCAATGGCGGTCGTTTCGAGGTCTTTAGAAAACTCTGCAGTATTGTAGGAACAACTTTGAGAGGGAGGATAACAGAACAATTCAGCCGGGCTGGACACGTTTGGGAAGCTTTGACGAGTCTTTTTGTTGCGTATTCCATATAGGCTAAATACTAAGGTCTTCAATCAGTGCGTCCTGCCTGTTATGACTTACGGGGCCGGAACATGGATACCTACTGACAGTACGTCCAGTAAACAGTACACCGACATACAGTATGCAGTATGGACAGTAGTCTTTAAATAAATGATCGCTCTGGGATATGGAGATTCCAAGCATATCCCGTTCCAGAGCCTCATACTGTACCTCATGCACAAGTCAAGGACGACGTAAATCGATTGACCGGATCTGACCAAGTAACATTTTTACTTCCATCCTATCTGTCTAGCTACGGCCCTGATCTAGATTCATAGAATTTTCGATATACTAACATGATAAGGTGACGAACGCAGGCCTTCCAACAAATTCAATTAAGTTCAGTGAAGCTAGAGAAGGTTCTTGATGCTCGTCGTGGTACTTAATGACTTCAATGAGAGTCTGTATTCCTGGGTAACATTGAATCGGGAAAGCAAAACCCACAGCTATCATATATAAGGCGATTGCAGCCATCGTTGTGCTATCAAAGAAAAATCACATTGATTTATGGTACTTAAGTGTTATACAAATAATTTCTCGTTTCTTTACTATACGGGGTGGAAGGGATACCGATGCGAAAACGGTTACTTACCACGTATTCAGTACATCATTCTGAGTAGAGGTTGCAATCTCTACTTGTAACGACTGTCGGCCCGGTGCGCTTTTAGACATTAGGCCCGGCCGGGCCCGGTTTGCAATCTCTAATTCTGTGGGGGGGGCCACAGAGAAATTATACAACGGTTATTAAAAAAAATGGTCAAAATGTATGCAACATCAGATTTTTTTTGTTGATAACTGATGAAAATTTCTGTGTGTGGGGCTAAGAATGATGTATTACTGAACACGTGGTAATCATTTTCGCGTCGTTGTCCCTTCCAACCTGTATTAACAGCCAGCATCATACAAGTCATACTTACGGGTAATCGTACGGCATAGATCTAAGTATATTTTCTTCCATTGTCCCAAAAGCATGGTATCCTAGCAGTCCAAACACAATCGCGAAAATTGTTGGGCAAATTATACCCACATTTAGAATACCAAATTTTGCCGTCAATACTCTCGGGTCCTTTAAAGATTTATCGATTGACAAGATCTGAAATGAAGAAACCTATATCTATCCCGGTCTGAAATATGTTCTAAGTAAGAGTGAGCTAAAAAAATACTATAAGTAATCGTAAATTTTACATTTCGATAAAAAATTAACACCACGTCTATTTTCCACGAAGGGTTAGGCGGTTATCATACGACACCGCTCGTCCGCGCGATCTTGCAGTTAAGCAGATCTCAGGTCGCATTGGCTTGTATGAAATAACACAAGTACACTTCCCGAACGCGCGGACGAGCAGCGCTCACCGGTTCTCCATGCGGCGCACTGCCCAGTGCCCGTACGTCCACATCGGCATCGCCACTTTCGCCCGACCACCAGTTAGTAGTAGTTAGTAGGCAGTGGTGTAGTATAGCTACCATAGTAGGGACACCGAATACCCATATTTTGTGAGTTATTGTACTAAAGGCACAAATCCAGAATTCAGACTGCTATTGAGAAATTCCTTGTGGATATCCGGCCGTAGGGTGACGAGCGCAGAGCGAAAGGCAAGGCAAAGAGCGTCAGTTACTTATGAGAAGATCATACTTAAATTTTTATGCAGAATATTAATTAAATCTTACCACACCGGCGTTACTCAGGTTAAACATCAGTAAACCAAAACCGAATTGAAGAGCCAATAAATTTGTTTCATAAGACATTTTTTCGCCATTGTCGTCTATTAATAAGTGCACAAAAACAATAATTATGCCGAACAAATTAAAAAAATTGCCTGCAATCATTAAAGGAATTTGAATTATTTGGCGTTTTTGTTTGAACTGCTACTCATGAAAGAAAGAAAAAATATTTATTTGTCGCATGGACATGACGTGCATACCAAAAAAACAAAAATAATCATACAACGCATAACAAATATTCACATAATATTATCAAATAAAAAAACAAATATTCGCATGACGTTTCGTATTCGGTTGTATCTACTTATTTTGCAGCAACAAAGCTCAGCAGAAGCAAGCAATACAGGGTGTAAACAGAGCCTTCACGAAGCCGTCAACCAACCTACCTGGGAACCTTCTAGTTACGGAGATATTGGGGGTCAAAGTTCCAGCTTTTTCACAAGTTTTTTTAAAAATACATGTTTCTTATGTAAGATTTTTACTTTAAACACCTTCACGACCCCCGTACTATTCAATCCATCCATCAGCGCAATGTTTTGAGTGCGTTACATTGAGTTTTACCGTAAAACATGATTTTTCACCTCAAAAAAAAAAGTCTCTTCCCAACAATCAATTTTGCGTAGAGTTACTTAGTTTGATGTACAGAATGCTTAGTTAGCGGCTTCGTGAAAGGTCCGTTTACACCTTGTATATTTGCATATATTCAATTTTGCCACTCGCTTATGCGGAATCATGCCAATCGGAATATGTGCGTCACTGTGCAGCTCTCCTGAGAAAGTTAAATCTAGTAAGTAATAAAAAAATGTAATCACCGGACATTGAAGTGTAACTGATTATCGAAAAATCTTTCATGAAGCAGAGCAGTATCAAATAAGGAACATATAAGCTCAGAAGTGCCCGCTCACTACTCTGCCAGTCTGCCAGCTACAAAAATAAAGGTAAAATTACTTCGATTTAGTACCGCTCGTTCGTGCGCCACCGCCGCGCCCGCCGGTCCAACTTCCCGACGAGTCTGCAAAATACACTGAGAACGAATGAGTCCTGCGCGGTTTTGACGCCGGTTGGATGCGGGTTGTGCTAGCTACAACCCTGAATACGCGCAACCTTATTTAGCACGACGAACGGGGCGGACAACTGTAGGTAATTCGGGATAAGGGCCCGGACACAACACCACGGCGCGGCACCGTGCCGCGGTGCGGTGCCGTGTACGGGGCGCCGCACCGGCTCACGGCAACAACCATCAATTCAATAGTGTACTCTAACTCTTTGCATTAACTGCCACGCGGGCACACCGTGAGCCGGCGCGGCGCACCGTATGCGGCATCGTCCCGCGGTACGACGCCGCGCCGTAGCAATGTGTCCGGGCCCTAAGGAGAAACAATTTAAATACCTTGAGTATCTAATAATAAAAAGTAACTAGATATAGAAGTAAAGTAAGAAGATAGAAAATATGGTTTTACTGACATCTCTCAAACAGTCTGTTGTAAAAATAACGAACACCGAGCATAATCCGAGCTGATTCGCCATCATGAAGACGGCTATGATACATCTGCAAAGATTGTTGTCAATTACTGAGTAGTCAGGCATTTTATAGTGTATCAAGATATCAAGATTTTACTCTTAAAAACAATACTCACGGACCACGTTCTGCTATCGAATGCAATGCAGGAGGCCCATGGAAGAGAGCTATACGGAACCCATATCGGTACGATACATAGGGTATTTTCAACTGTAGAGCGATTTGGTACAGGCATTGTAACTGAAATCACAAGCAAAAATACAACTTCGTCCTCATCAGCTTCGGCACACTAAGATCCATTGCAAGATTTGCAAGCCTAAGAATTTTGAGGGAAATTCGTAATCATTGCTAAATTTGTTTGAAAAATTCGCTTGCTCGACATCGTAGGTAAAGCAGGGTGCAAATCTGCATTCAAATATTTTCGAAAATTCGCTTGCCAGTCCCTGGAATCGAACTGACCAAATTTCGAAAAAATAACACCTGTACTTTTGTGACATCAACGATAGGGTCAATCATATGGATCAAATATCTCTAATAAACATGATCAATTAAATGAAAGGAAAAGCATTAAATCTAAACTTATAAATTCACTTTTACTTAAAGATCCATCCGATTACTTATGTTGGTACTACTTTCCTCCAGATGATGTTGAAAAATTTCACCCTGTATTGTTGAATTGACAAAATTAATAGCATTGAAAAATTCGTCGCGAGATTTAAGTAAGTAGTTATGTTCTATTGCTTGTAGTTATTCCATTACGAATCAACCACTCGTTTGCCAATTCATTAACTAGTGCAAAATAATTTAGTAATTCAATATGAGCATACACTAGAGCCGTTGAGTCAAGGTGTTACCACCACACTACAATGGTGGTAACCTTGACTCAACAGCTCTAGTGTCAATTTTAAAGATTGCCTTTGATGCTGAAAATAACAAAAAACATATTTCAGCATTGCTGGGTTGCCTGGGTTACAGGTTTCCTTTTGCTAGTGGCATCTCCACGGTCCTGTACCACCCTCATCCAGATTTTACCCACGATTGCAGCAATGTCTTATGTCGTCTGCCATCTCATTAAATAGGTAGGCAATGATATAGATAGGTATTGTACCAGCATATTGTGTGTGAAAATGATAAGGACTCCCGTGGCGATCGTCATGATTGGTCCCAGGATGTACCCCATTTGACTTATACCAAGGGGCATCCCCAGCATACCGGCGCCGAACATCGTCCGCAAAATGTTGAAGTAAGCCATCCAGACCCTGCACATTTCAACACGACGCTAATGTATGATAATTAACATTGACAGTCTATATTATTGGAAAGCTGGGACTACTTTAGCAGGTTACTACATTTGTACATACTTAAAGTGGGACATACCTAGACCTACCGGACGCGGAAATATTTCTTTGGCCGGCCCCGACCCGATCAACGACGAACGTAATAAGACAAGCGACTCCTGCTCAATCCCGACACCTGGTAACCCTAGTCGGTGTCCGCAGGTTCTTGGTCCACGTACACACACACGTAGGTAGAATACTTAAGAAGTCTGCTAGTTACATGTTTTCTAGTTTCTAATCGTTCGTACGCAGTACCTCTCTAATAGGATAGGCCGTCACGGCCCAGATTTGCTTATCTACAATAAATACGTACTTAATTTCGTCTTTAGGAGCCCTAAAGTTCCAGGGATCAAAACTGTCCTGTTTCTGATCGCGACTGGGCAAAAAAGCCTTTCTGATGTCAATCATCGATTCCGATCCAGCTAAAGTCCGCAAGTGCAGTCTACTGACTTGCTCCCTGTAATAAATAAGTAGGTACCATGAACCATCAAAATTGTTCATATAACTCGTGCAAAGAAAGACGTAATAGGTAGGTATATTCATGCATCTATATTGGTACTTCGAACTAAGAAGTGGTGCATGGTTTGACAGTTACACAGCCATACTTGTGTCCGACACAAGCTGCGCTATCAGCCTTGCCACCACGTTGTGGCTTAGATATAATGCTTTCTTTTCTTTCATAGCGTGAGCTATATTCATATTTTTCGTGTCGATAGTATAGAATAAGAAGCAGCAATCTGGAACTTAGCCTCGGGCACGAACCACCAAGGACGTTAATAAAAAAATAAAAATAGCAAGATATATTTTGAAAACGTACATTTTGATTAATTTATTGGCCTATAATCTTCAATAATTTTAGGCACCAATTAAAACCAACTTCATAATTTCATCGAACAGCAAACCGTAGTATTTCATTGCAGTGACCATGAGTTTTTTTTTATAGTATTAAAATCAGATGGATCACAATCATTTATCAAGAATTTATAAGAAAATGAAGACCGTGGTTCAAAATTTGCCGCCTGTCACCTTGCACTATGCATTTTACCAAGCGGAACAAAAGATAGCTTTGGATTGGAAGTATATTTTTGACCTTTTGACCTGTGGATGTGGTTTGATCAGCTCTGTATCTAACTGATCTGAAAGGGACAAAGTTGACTTTATTGAAATATGTAAGTTAACGTTTATTTAGGAAGGTTTAAGAATATTTCGTGTTACAAACGTTCTTCGTAAATAAATAGGTTGTTGACAGATGGTACCGAAACTCTACCTTGCTTGTCTATTATTAAAAATGACAGCAGCTAGTGGAGATTGTTAAAAGGTGGAATTGCTGTATTTCGTTAGAATCATTTCATGATTTTTTATTTTATAACTTTAATCTTAAGTCTTGAGTATGATGTCAACGACTGAAGGCGAGTTGGATGTTGAAGTTCCCCTAGAAAGGGAAGACGGGGAGGTTAGAATGAACTTTTACTTGGAACATTTTCTTTCTAATTACAGAGCAGTTTTTCAATGACGCCTTGCCATTATTAACAAGCTACTAGCGTTTTACTGCCGTCTAGTGTCTTTAACTGTAATAAAAAGTACCTAACAAACATTTATTATAAAAATTAAGTAACTTATGACGTCTTGGGCGTACTCGTTATCCAGATATTTTATTGCGTTGCAGTTGGAGGATTCAGATGTAGAAGAGGGTACGTATATTCCTCTGGCGCGGCCGGAGGCGTTTAACCCTCCGTCGTTAGTACATATGCAGATACAAGATGAACAGAGCGACGAAGGGTCAGCGCAGGAGTCGTCAGGCTCGGAGTCGGACGAAGAGCCGCGGCGCCGCGCTAAGCGTACCAAACTGCGACCACGCCGGCCCGCGCCGCAGCCTGACAAAAAGAACAAGTACAACATCTGGTGCAAAGCTTTACAGGTTTCTAATTTAATATAAAATAATTAGGGTATTTCTGTACAGCAGACGATTGGCATGCTCAAGCAATTCTAGTTCAATGTATGTTGTTGTGTGTAATTACAGTAATTTTTCCCAATACCAAACCCTATTAAGTTCTCCTTCTTGTTATGTAGTTAGGCCTAAACAATAATTTTGCTTACTCTTGTTACAGGAAGACTTGTTAACAGAGGATATGGTCAGTTGTGATGTTTCAAAGAAAAGCAGATATGGCGTTGAATCTTATGATTATACTATTAAGTATAGATTAGATGATGAATATGTAGATAAGAAGAAAATATTTACCTCTAATGAAGATTATGATGACAGTGAACGACTGTCTAATAAACGGCGGCATGTGGATCGGTCTAATGTGAAGTTAAGATTGGGGAAAAGAGACAATAGTGAACATTGTAATGACAAGTTGAAGCCGCGGCTTCTACCTGATCTGGCAGTATGCGCTGAGGATACTGTAGAAAATGTAGCAGATGATATTGGTGACAGTCTATCTGAAGATAAGAAGGATTTACTGGGTATGTCAAACTCCTTTGCTATTTATTATTATCTGGCAGGCAGTTGGGACAACAGATAGTTGTTTAGTAATACTTACTGTTAGTTAATACTTTTGTTATAAGATGCATGTGGACTGCAGTGGCGAAGGTTTCATACAACTCGATTCCTACCGAATTCCCTTTGAAAAATGGCAGTCAGTATTCTATAGACAAATAATATAATCACATTAAAGATATGCACTCTTACTTCTTATAAAAATTGACCCTTCGCTACTGGTGGACTGCATTGCTTGCACTTACGACTAGATCTACAAATGATTTTTGCCTCAATCTTTCACTTAGATATATTCCCATCCCTGTCTTACACTTGTAGTTTGACAGTGAAAGAAATTATGCTTGGCCTTAGTTTGCAATAACTAACCTTAATAGATGACTAACCGCCAGCTGGCAGATGGACAGACAAGATTGTTGCTATGGCGGGAATATCCTGGATGAGACTGGCACAAGCAAAGAGGGGTTATACCCAGCAGGAGGTGAAGTCAGGCTGTGGATGATGATGATGAACCTTAATAGATCTCATCCTTACTCAAATTTATCCCATACCGTAAAAAAATTGTTAGAAAAATACGAATACTATTATTACAAATATAGACTCCTCTAATTTTTACCTGACTGCCTTGGACCCCAAAATGAGGGTGATGTGTTTCATAAAATGGTTTGTTTCCAGGTCGGATTGTAGAAGTGGTTGGTACTAGTAAAGCTATAGAAATATACAAAGAAACACAAAGGGTGGAAGGAGAAGGAGGCATGCTTGTCATGGTAAGTGGAACCCCAAGAAGAATATTAGGCACGAATTACACAGAAAGCGTACGGTGAAGGCGCGGCGCAGGCATGATGCCGCTTCAAAACGTTTTCATACAAAATGTACGTGGGCGACGTGTCGTGAATTACACTCAAGCGGCGCGGCGCAGGCACGCCGTTCTTTCGTTTCCTTATAAATTCCACGCCTGCGCCGCACCTTACGCCGCTTCTGTGTAATTCGCACCTTAACGGCTGACCAACCGGGTTTCGATGGGCACACAAAATTAATCTATGACTTGGGTAGACATAGTATACTTTCATAGTAAGGTCAGGGTGGTATATTCCGTCTATGGGGCATAACCGTCTAAAGCCTGTTTTTTAATCCCTGAGACTAAATTGACAAGTGAAAATGTCAAAACTGACATAAATCCTATTGAAATCTATGTCAGTTTGCCATTTTCACTGTGGTTATGCCCCATAGACGGAATATACCACCCTGACCTTATGTTCCTGTGGCAAAATCTATTATATACTAATATTTTAAAGAGGTCAAATTTGTATGTAGGGGGTAATCTCTGGAACATAATAAACCAATTCTAAAAATTCTTTCACTGGTAGAAAGCTACTTTATTCGAGGATGCTATAGGCTATAAATTATATTTATATCATGCATATTACAATTTTTGCGGACGAAGTCGCAAGCGAAGTGCTAGTAAGTATACTAGCTTTTGCCCTCGGCTTCACTCGCGTTAATTGAGAATTTGACAAACAATTCGGGTTGTAGTCTGCTTGTAATAATATAATTCAATCATGATTCGAAAGACACGGCGCCATCTAGTATCATAAGAGTGTTATTGTTGTTTTCCTCGGGAACAGTACTTTTTCAGGATGAAAGATACCCTATGTCCGTTTCTGTACAACTGACAACGTATATGCAAAATTTCAGGATGATCGGTTCAGTTGCTTAGGCGTGAAAAGGTAACAAACAAATAAAAAACCTTATTTTCGCACTTTATAATAATTATATTAGTCAGGACTAGCGACCCGCCCCTGCCTCGCACGAGTGCAATATGTATACATATTATAAACCTTCCTCTTGAATCACTCTATCTATTGCTGAAAACTGCATTAAAATCTGTTGCATAGTTTAAAAGATCTAAGCGTACAAACAGCGGGAGCGACTTTGTTTTAAACTATGTAGAGTATATTTTGACCTCTACATGGGCCAAGATGCAGATAAAAGATAGTATTTATATCTTTATATCATGGGATTTGATGGATTTATAGTTAAAATATGTGACCATAATGTGCCATACTGCCAATTCTGAATTCTCTAACAATCATGCTATCCTTAACTTGGCTTGCAATGCTTTATAAAACCCATAAATGCTAGCAAAAGGTTTGATAAATGTGATTTATGGCTTTGTGACCCATTTGATAACAACCGCAGCTTAGCACCTTTCAAAAGTAGTAAAAATAACGAAGAAACTATTACTACTGACTACTTATATTTAAGTCCCATGTATTAGGGGGCGAGCCTATTGCCATCAACTGGGCGCTAATTCAGACTCCGCGACTGCTACTGCGAAATTCCTGCTGGCAAAAGCAAATAACACTGCCGGACTTAGGGAATCGAACCCAGGACCTCCTGCTTAGCAGTCGCGCTTGCGGCCATTTGATCAAGATTGTATAAACTATGTTTTTTTTTATTTGTATGTTGTAAACTTATAGTACTTATACGTTATTATGTTATACGTATGTTTAAATTAAAACTTTATTTTTAGAATGGAACGCGTCGTCGCACTCCTGGCGGCGTATACTTCTTTCTGCTGAAGCGTGACGGAGACGTGTCGCTGGAGATGGTCAACCAGATCTTCACGGAAGACCGAAAGGAGACGCAGCGTAAGGTCAAGCGAGCGCGCGCCAAGAGTCGCCAGACCGTCATGGAACAGCTCAAACAGAGCCTCACAGGTTTGTCAACATCTGTCAATGCCATTAATATAATATTCTAAACAACTACTAGTGAACTAAGTTTTATATTATCTGCAATAGTGAAGTGGTTGTGAAGTTTGTAGTGTTTCTGAATAGAGCGTGCTAAAGAATATGTCGTATTGGCTATCACTCAGAATTCGCACGAAATAAACACAGACTCGTTACGACTCGGAACAAAACCTTGTGGAGAGTTCAAGCCGTGGATTTCACAACCGCGATGTGCCGTCACTTAGTACGCTAGTAAGTGTGCGTCTTGAGGAGTTACCTATTTTTTTTTTCGGATGGGAAATCATCAAATGACCCAGCCCCCCCTCCCGCTCTGGGCGGAGTGGAAGGGAGTGTCAGACTTTTATCGACTAAAACCCATGCATGTTCCTTCATTGCCCTTTGTGTTCCAGGGCCGAGATATCTCTCTCGAACAGTCCAGAATCTTGGATTGTTACATTACAGGGCTGCCCCTGTAATGTAACAATCCAAGATTCCATTTTGAGCATTACAATGAAATATGTTGTATATGTTACAAGTTGTTGTTACAAAGTGTATAGTTACAGGTTGCGCACTCTTCTGTACAAAATTTCATTACATTACAGGCGAATGCTTCCGGTGAGGGAGCGCCTTTGAGTGACGGTGCCTCGACAGACAGCCTATCCACTGTCACTTTAGATTGCTATCTCTGACTCATGCGACCTACCACTTCAGTTCTTTTCCAGAGCTTATTCTCTCCATAGCTTTTCCAAGAGAAAGATACAAGCATATCACTAAACATTTAATTCACCTTCCAGATTCAGAACTACCCTCTCTGCTATCCCGTGGCGAGGCGATCGCGCAGTCGGAGCACGGCAGCAACCCGCCGCCGTCGCCCGCCACGGACGCGCGCGACTGCTCCAGCGACACGGACGCGCACGACGCGCCCCCCTCCCCCGCGCGCCCGCGCTCCCCGCTGCCCGACCGGACCGAGCCGACCGACGCGACCGACCCGCAGGACCCGCGACACCTGAACGACTACGACGACGACTACCTCGAGGTGATGTGCAACGATGATATGGACTTGTTCTAGACGCGACGTCGTAAGTAATATGCGTCACTTTCAGCGAACTGCCAATTTAGGTTAAGGTCGCCGGTCAATCCAAAGTACTGTACTCGAATAAGCGCTTACTCGGGCAGGTCCAGTGTGACCTGTGTTTGTCTCTAGATGAACCTCTGGTGCTCGTCTCCTTGCCCCGTCTGAACATCCTTGTTTTATTCCTAGGGCGAGTGAATAGGTATGTAAGTCGTAATAAGAGTAAATGCAGTTGTACTGCAAGAACGACTTTTAATGTTTTTTGGTGGATCCTACACATAGCAATTCTAATACACCTAACACAGGAAGTATGTAATCACAAATTGTAATATCTATATCGACATCTGTATTTTAAATTCATTCGACATGTGTATTTTAAAAGCTAATTGATTTAGTTTTACACTTAAGATGTCAAGAATTACTGACACGGCAGTTGAGAAAATCTTGTTTGTTTAAATTGCTGTTTAAGGCTGAGGTCACATTGGTACCTCAATGGTATAATCACGTGTAAAAGTGTATTTAATAACATACTGACAAAAATATATATAATTTCAATCCGCTGGCGAAATGAATAGATAAGCTCTTAGAACACACTGTGGACTTTTGTAAAGAAAGAAAATAATGATATTGTACTGTATTGTAAAGATTGCAATTGCACTTCAACATGTCTTTTACTTACTGACCATGCATTTGCACATTCGCGTTACCAATGTGTCTTCAGCCTAAACGTTGCTGAAAGCGAGACCTTAGAGTCAGCCGAGCGTGCTTGACGGCAGCTGTTAACTACAAACTTTTGTATTAGCTGTAAGTACGTAAAACTGCCAATTTTTAAAGTTATTAGTCTACATACTAGTAGTGAGTACTACATACTTTACTCTGAGAGCTCAAGAGTTGGTTAAGCCTAATGGTGCGAAGAAAAACATAGGAAGTCGAAGGGTGAAGTTCCTCGGTACTGAGTTGTTACAAGGTGTTCGCATGTGATGCTTTAAGATATTTAAGAGAATCAGCGTAGTATCAGTGTAAAACTCCATTACAAAATAAAAAGTCATCAACTACTAGCTTTTAGGAAGAAAATGGGGGTTTTTTCTGTCCGTTAAATCACCGAGGTATTGATTTTCATGATGCACACTCAAGCGTGTTTACTGTTTAAATATTATTGTTGTTAGATTTTAAAGTGTGGATTATAGATACCTTATCAATTTATCATAATCAAATAGACTATCACCCGGTGGTTTATTCAAATTTATTCTCTTTTCGTCTTCAGGATTCTGAGTGGGTGATGTAAAATTCACAAATTGTAACCCCATTTAACAAGTCAATTGACAAACTATATTTTTAAATTAATTTATTACAAAAGAAGTACCTATTAGTAGTGACACATTAAAATGTAACTTGTAATGGTTTAGTAGACTCAACAAAGTGGGACTAAGTGTAAAAATAATGTGTTAAAAAAGTAATATAAAATCAGTTTTAGTTCTAGCCAGGATAATTTGTTGAACAATTGTCGTTATTTCGTAGGGCATTTCAAACTTTAAACTATATTCCACTCAAATAGCTAATGAGGTTGAGGTTTTGAGGCTACACCCATTCTTATGTGATAATATGCATGCATTTGTGTGAAAAGCGCCTAAATAGGTATAAGGCTGTCATCTTTTATTATCCTACATACAATATTTAATATAGTTGATTTTTCTTTGATCTCAAAAACTGAGGAGGAATTGGTTATTATTATGTATAAAAACTATATTTAGCAGATTTGAAACTTAGAGAAGCATGTGAACAATTCGATAATATAAAGCGATGTATAAATAAATAAATATAAAAGCTGGGCATTATGGTGTTCATATCCGCCTATAAAATTATTTTTGTTACTAAACTGATTGTCTCTGGTTTAATAACCGGGCTGTATAATAGCTGTAGATGTAGACAATAAATAGTTTACATTTTTTTTAGGGCAATTAATTCTAAAAGTGTGGCAATACTTTGTTACTGTTTCAGCTACTGTATAGTATTGCTGTACTTCTTGAATATGCTTTCTTTGCCTAATATTCAAGTACTATAGGTCCTTGTGTATGTTACAGACCAACCATAAGTTTTATGTAAAGTGATTAATATTACGGGAGGCAGCGCGCAATTTTATACCGAATGAAATTCATTTCTTGTAGTTGTTTAATATGCACTCATCATCCAAATTAAGGTTTTGTCACAAAATATTTGTTCCCAGTATTTGATCTAGATCATCTACACTATCGGTTAGTGCAATGGAACAGGGTGGTGTTTTGTTTCAGAAACTGGTTCGAATCCAAGTTCGGGCATTTTTTTACAAAAGTAAAAGAAGCAGTTTTATGTCTCTTCAAAATCGAAGTCATGGTTTCCTTCATCACTTTGCCCTAAAACCTATAGTTTCGAGTTTATGCAGCTGACGTATATTGCTCCCAGTTACATGAGGCTGATTATTTTTTTTAGCTTGAACCCAATAATAGTCCTATTAAATTATAGCAGTTTTTTTTTTACCTTTGACTTTCTGTAACTTTGGATTCCCCCATTTCCGGAGCAGCTGACGTGCAGACCCCTCTGTGCTATGGTTAAACTATTTTTTATATGATTTTCAACCAGTATAAAGACTTCGTCAAATTAACGGTGCCTCCCGTACTAAAAAGTTGGGCAGAATCTGCGGTTAGCCTAGAGTCTGGACTTGTCCCCGGATGTTGGCTATAGGCTCGCCCCCTATTACATGGGACTTAAACATAACTGGCGAAATGTAGGTGTGTTATAGGTACACCTCTGCCTAACCCTTCGGGGATTACAGGTGTGATGTCATGTTGTTGTTGTTGGTCAACCTGTGTGATACAACCTGTGTAAATTATAGATTTTTGTGTTAAATATCAATTAATATGTATGTATCGCCAAAATATTAATTGTAAAGGTGTGTGCGATTGAGGTACTTGAAAGTCTTGACTGTCTTTTTTACAATGAAGATGCTTTGAAGTGTTGTGATGTTGAAAAATGTACAGTTATCTGAATGTTATTGATAGACAGACTCTCAGAAATAATTTGTATAATAAAATTGATAAAAACATACCTTGTTTCATTATAACATCTGTATAATCATAGCATAAAGCCTTGATTGTATGGGCTCGTGTTCGACACGGTCTTTTTGTATGGACAAACCGACGAACGTGGCCGAGATGGGTATGGGTGGCCTCGCCAAATTCACTGTTTACAATATTAGGAAAATACTAGTAACTATAGACTGACCGCTTTAATGAGTCCTCGACTATTCTGAAGGTTAATCACGTATTGGTTCAATTAGTATCGTAATACCTACGTGGATTATGGTTATTTTAAAGCAAATATAACCTGTAGCATATAGTTAGGACTTTTTGGACGCTTAATGTGCCTTTGATGGGGCAAGGCGGAGGACTCATTAAAGCGGTCGGTGTATAGCCTCGTTGGTCTAGTTAACAATCTCTATGTCTCTCCCTTCCTGTGGATGAAATCTTTAATCTCATTAGACAGCATGATTGTATGTGAATGTTTTACCAGGGGGGGACCCATTTAAGGGATCTCGCGCACTACGCGCCCATGACAAGTTGTAGCATGACCAGCCGCTATCTGGAACAAAACTGATTGGACGCCCGTTGTGTGACCAAACTTCCCGGTCGAAGCTTCTGCTACTATTATTTATTCTGTGCTTCTACGACCAAAAGCGGCATCTGTGTTCCCTCCCACATTTAACCCGTCTGCCTTCAATGCAAGAGTGAACAGGCATCTTCTGGGCACGCTCGTTCCATCATAGACCTCATCTACCGCTTTCCATCAGGCGTAATCGAGGTCAAGAGCAGGCCCATTTTGTAATAAGAAAAAGTCGTGGTCGTGGCCGTGTAGTATACGAGGTCTCTTAAGAGTATACAGGGTGGAAGGGACACCGACGCGAAAACGGTTATCACGTAATCAGTACGTCATTCTGAGCCCCCCACATAGAAATTTTTCATCGGCTGTTTAAAAAAAATCAAGCTGTTCCATACATTTTGAGCGTGTAGGTATTGCACTTTTGTAGGAAACGGCCGATTTTTTTTGATAACCGATGAAAAATTTCCATGTGGAGGTGCTCAGAATTGTTCTGAATATGTGGTAATCCTTTTCGCGTCGGTGTCCCTTCCACGCCGTATAGATTGGGTATAAACAAAACACATTCTTAGGTTAAAATATATTTTATTGCTTTCATCAATTCAACAACCAAATTATTTGAACAACAGCATTAGATAACTTTGTTCCTAATACATTACAATTTATACATCTAGTGAACAATTTGGAAGAAATATAAAAAAATATAGTCTTTTTATATGAAATGCACGAAGCTAATACTTAGGGAGGTAGGAATGGGCAAAGCTGCTTTGGGCATAGCAAGCAAGGGTTCAAATTAGAACTTGTACTATTGTAATGAGTTTCAGAGTACATGATCTTCATAAATAATAATGGGACTCCAAATGTGTTGTTGGCTTATGGAAAGTCCAGCATCTGTAAAAAAAAAAGATTAAGTCAGTTCTGTTTCCAGGAACCTGTATGTGTAGAATACTAGCACTTCGCCCGCTTCTTCGTCCGCAAAAGTTGTGATAGCTCAGCTAATTTGCATGATATAAATATAATTTATTTTTATTATAAATATAAATTAATTAATATATATTTATTGCCTATGTTACTTCCTGCTAATTTAGCTTTATATTGGTGAAAAGTGGTTCAATTCAATTCATTTATTGCATCAAATATGGTAGGTACATGAAGTTCTTATATAAAATATTTAGAAACACGCTTTTGGCCAATATATAGCATGCAATAGTACAATTTTATACACTTATGATAACGTTTAAATAAGTCTATGCTGGTTAAAATCAGTCCAGCAGTTTCGGAGCTTATTCGGTACAAACAAACAAAAAAATCTTTCCTCTTTATAATATTATTACTATAGATTGAGAGACTGTTGCACCATCATACCGGTAGAATGAATGAACCCTGGAATTTTTAAGAGCTGAGCAAACAATGGACAACTTCCAACAACCAATGAATGAATAAATAATATGGCAAGGCAAATGTTGAATAGAATTTATTTTCTGTCCAGCGGAGAAATAGGCCATTATTATACTGGTATACAGCTGCATCCGGTTAGACTGGAAGCCGACCCCAATATAGTTGGGAAAAGGCTAGGCAGATGATGATGATGATGGAGAAATAGGCCATTATTCAAATAATATCATTTATTTTGGTAGCAAGTAAAAAACTTATTTTTGAATTTTGCTTATTATTTAATCAGTCAGGGCCAGTCGGTGTTTACTATTTATTTTTATAATTTAGTCTTGAAACTCTGGACTGATGTAAACCAACAGTTGAACTGATGCAATTGCTCACAAATCTACTTGTCTTATGCGCTTCTATAAAGAAATATACTTAGTTACCAGCTGTGGTAGGCACTTCTCAATGTGTTCGATATCGACGCGGTCGCAGCTCTCCCGCAGCGCGTGGCTGGACGCGCGCAGGCAGGTCTCCGTCACCAGACACTTGGCCACCTCCACCACCAGCGACAACGCGTCGTTGCCTAGTTTTGTCTTATTGTCTTGGAATGAACCGTTCAGAAGCTCTTTGATAACTTCCTAGAAATATTCAAAAGCAAGTTTGTTTATTTACATTTTTTTTGTTGCGTGTTTTGATTATAATGTGATTGGGAATTACTAGTCTGAATTCTCAACGTATCGGTTATTACGTTCTTGTTACCATTAATTATTATTCATCTCAAGAGCTATGTACTCGGTACTTGTTTCATACGCCTTCGCGATCAATTAGTACGACAATATTTATTATAGCTAATTAATGTGTAATACCTACTTGTTTCAGAGTATTCTTCACATTTGATGTTACAGACGCAGGATCAATGTTGTCCTCATCATTCTCGTTACTGTTACGAGCCATTTTCAATGTTTTTTCACTTACGTATTTTAGTAATTAGATAAAAATAAATAAACGCGAGCCTCACTCAGAAAAATAATTGACCCGCCTAAAGAAATAATCCATGACACAACTACTTATATTTCTAGCATGATCTTTATAGCATGAATTTGATTACCGTGGGAGTAAGAAACAGAAAGAATAAAACATGCTCTTCTAACTTATGAATAACCTGGAACGCAACCTTAAACTTTGACGTCTCTTGATCAGTTTAGAAATCAAGTTTTACGATCTTTCGTCTAGGAATCCGCTAGCAAAGACTACAATCTTTTTTATACTTATATTTTAGAGGAAAAGTTCGTTTTTCCTAAATCATGTTATTATGAGCAGTTGGTCGGTCGGTTAAAAGTCGTTCTCGTGCCAGTGCAGGGCCGTAGGCATGGGGGGGGGGGGGGGTTCAAATCCGACCACTATAGAAAAACAAACCTAACCGAGGGGGAATGTCTAATTTTCTAGGTTGCTTCGGGTTGCGCCTCATCAAGCAGCACGGAATCGCATTTAGATAGGAGAATGGAAAAATGCGATGTTGTGCTGCTAGATGAGGCGCAACTGTAATACATCCTGTACCTTGCCAATTCTGTACAAAATGACAAATTCTCTTTATTGTATGAGCAAAAAGAATCGAAATTATCCAAGTTGTGCAAAAATTTTATATCTCAGAGGTTGCTGGAAGCGAGTGCTCGCGCCAGTGCTGGAAAATAGTGTTCGCGACTGTCCCGGTGAAGGGGGATTTATCAAGAGGCAGTAGTACATCAACCAGCTCCATTGTGCCCATTTTGACATTAAAACGTTTACCAATCTGCCGATTTAGGGAATAGTAGGAAACATTCATGGCCTTCAATTACAATCTATGTGGGTACAACGACTTCAACAGTAAAGGTAAATGAAACAATGTAAGATTAATGAAATACTTATTATTAAAATAAATCATTATAATGACAATTTTCACCACAGCCGTGTTCACACAAGAGAACTAAATCACATATTATTCATACCCTTAGCCTTAACCTTGTATACAAGAAAAATTTTAGGTATAGTATCGATAATTTTTCTCTTTCTGACACACTACATACCAAAACCACACAGAACATTGGACAGTACATAGCATTCACAATAATACGTCACTCATGTACATATGGCAGCAATAAATCAACATATTTTTAATAAATACAAAATACGCGTTCTGATTTCCTCCTTCGATTTATCCGTCAAGCTGTCTGCAATCATCCCGATAATTTGTTTGTCGTCTACAATTTCTAGGATGGTCTTGTCTTGCCGTTCTTCCGGTGTCAGCTGCTCCTTTAATATTTCTAGCAGGAGTCTATCTTCATCCCTCCTCCATTCAGGGTCCTCTGTCTTGACGATTTCGTCGTCTAACATGATCTGCATGGATGAGTTGGAACAGTCGCTGTCGTCTTGTACCTCAGTTTTGCTTACTGTCACGACTAGTGAAATACTTTCGGATCTCGTTGTTGGATAATCCATTGATGTATTTTCCTGTAATTAAGGAAATATTTATGAGGAATTTGTAAAGTAAAACTGAACCAATGATGAATCAATGGTTTTGAATAAAACAGTAAAAATTTAAAGTTATAGAGATCTAGTTTTTCCAGCGTGGAAGTTGGAAATTAAACCATAGGAATGTCACCGGAGTAAAAGTAGTTTGGGGGTATTAAGAACAGGGTGTAAAGTTGTTCATCCCCAATAGAAAAGGGAGGATCCTTCGACCAGACGGGTGTAAAGTCTGGTGGGCTACTGCCCGACAGTTGCTGTCGGGTTCTTCTATCTATACAGGGTGTAAACGGACCCTTCACTAAGCCGTCACCCAAGCATTATGTACATCAAACTAAGTCACCCTACACAAAAATTATTGCTGGGAAACGACTTTTTTTTTGGGGTGAAAAATCACGTTTTACGGTAAAACTCAATCTAACGCACTCAAAACATGGAGCTGATGGATGCTTTGAATAGTAAACGGGTCACGGAGGTAATTCAAGTAAAGTTAAAATCTTAAAAAGTAGTATTTTAACAAAAACTTGTGAAAAAATTGGAAATTTGACATCCAATATTTCCGTAACTAGAAGGTTCCCAGGTATGGTCCAGAACAATAAAATGATAAAAATGACGGGGAGAACAAGTGCCTTTCGGCTTCGTGAAGGGTCTTTTTACACCCTTTATAGTCTTAAGTCGCGGATGACTTTACTTGCACGATGTAGGATTTAGATGTCTTACGATGTGTCAAAGATGGCGCTGTAGTACTTTTTGTTCTATGTTGCTGTAGTACTCTTTGGTAGTGCCGCTACAGTAGCATTATTATGTCTTAACACAGGAAATGGACTATCCTTATGCCAAAGGGGTTGGATGATCTTTGTGTGAAGCGTGATCTGCCTAACTTCCGGCATTTTTTACAGCGGCCACGCTTATAACCCGTATTAATCAATAGCTGGTATCTTCTAAAGCGTCGTGTTTCCGAGATATCAGCCACCAAACTTACAATCTTCGCCATCAGCACAACTTTGATGGCTTATATTTCGGAAATGTGACGCTTACAATACGTGCATGTATTAATGCCAGCCATTAATTCATACAAGCTTTATGAGTGGCTACTAAAATCAAAGTTGTATTGATGGAGAAGACTGTAACTTTGATGACTTATAGAACATATTTTTGCACAAACCTTAATAGTTAGACAATAAACCCCACCTATTCCGATCTCTGATAATCACGTCTGATAATCTAGTTAATTTACAGAACAAATACGTACTTCTTTAATAGGTCGGTGAATATCCTCATTATTCTCTAATTCATTTCCGCCGTTGTTTTCTTCTTCTTCACTGCAATGATAGACAAAAACATTTAGACATTAATTATACACTATGTCAGTATGCAATGAATGCACATTTATTTTCCTGTAAAGAATTGCCGAAGTAGGGCTCATGGTTAAATAATAATGACCGCATGAGTTTGCTCTAACGTCGGTCAACCAGTCATGCCAATGGATTTAGTATTTCTCAGTAACCTCGTTCTGAAAGCCAGATAGAACTATAAACAAAAATGTTAGAAATTGTACCGCAAACTAAACCTTATAAGGTAATCTTAAACTTGTATTTCAAAAAACACATTTTTTGTCCATTTGGAAACCAGGGCGAGTTTCACCAATGAAACTGAATCAGCACACTTAAATTGCGTTCAAAAGCTGTCATTGCCATGTAAGGCACGAATTACACTG